>JBBBZN010000004.1:0-1262806 GCA_037974915.1 Ceratobasidium theobromae | reverse complement strand
CGGCTGACTTTGCTCAATGTGCAGGATGGAGCCCAGCGGATCGTCGCTGGAGATCAACGACTGATTGGTCATTGTATCTACACACAGGATTAAATGACTTTGAATGGTTCGTTGGCGACAGAGATGGTGGCAGCAGTCTGGGACAGGGAGCTGCCACGTCGCCAGCGCTTGCTGACTCATCCAGTCACATGCTGCTCTAGCCGCAAATTCTTGTCAGCTCAACCAGCTTACTCTTGTGTCTCCCACCTGTGAAATCTTGAAAGTCGAAATGAGTCAAAGCGCACGTCCCTTTGTGTTCCCAGAAGACTCTGGTAATATCTGAGTCCAAACCCCAGAACCTACTTGTTCCAAGTTGCCGTATCCCTCCCACCTCTATCCACATCATAACTTGTCAACACCCTCTCTCAGCGCTGTGCTAAACTACCAGGTGGGTATTCGAATTGCTCCAGATTGTGGTCACTTATTTGCCCTGTAGTATTGGCTTGAACTTGCCTGCCGCCAGGTTCCAATTGAGGATGGAGCTTCGTTGAATGGTAGCCACCTGTAACCTATACATTTTGCCATTCTTAAGATGTATCTTCTTGTGCTGTGCTTTTAATATTTGGTGAAGTTTTTTTTTTCGAAATCAAGTCCAAATAACACATTTTTCTTAGTGTTTTAAGAATTTAAGACCTTAATACAATTGTGATATTTCCAGATTAACAGCTTCGTTGAGTGGTCAGAGTCATCCAAACAAAACTAGTACATAAATCTAATGGACATAAATATGATTGCAGTATACAGTACTACTTTCACGCTGGTACATCTGGTACCCAATTACGTCCACATAAGGGAGGCCCTGTGTAGTATGTATCATATTAAATCAATTGTTCACGCCAATTACGCACCAGTGTGGGCAGCTCGAAACATGTAGAATGACTGTAATTTAAAATGATTCAATTGCATGTTACGGGACGAACTTGGCTCGACAGCAGAAATGTGTACCTAACGTTGTGCCATGCGCCGCCAGTGATCCATTAGGGAAAAAAAATAGTAACTGCTATGTCTGTTCAAGAAAAAATGTGTCGCGATTGATAGTAAATCAGTGGAAGCAGATATTCTCCTATTGAGCTGAAGCTTGGCGTAACACGGCACGAGTTGACATGCCATGCGAATCATTGAGATTGGTACAACTGCTGTTGCTCGTTTGCCACCGCAAAATCAGGGGGTGACCGTGACAAGATGGTGGGTTTTTGAAACCCTCAGATTGAAGTCATTAAACAACTCAACAAAAGCCAGGGGTTCTGAGTCGGGAATCGCATCACTCAAATAGCAGGGTAACTGGAAGATGACGCGCACACGTGCAACATGATAACCTAGTTTAGTGTATGTGTGTGAAATTTATCATAATCCAACAGAAAAATAATATAACATACGTGGGAGACCTTCGTATTCATCTGATGATTCAAGTAGAATGGTATCATACACTGGTTGCCGTTTTATGTGGTTGAAGTTGTCGTATGTTGCTGGGAAAGCTCGAATGTGATCGATTTTGATTCCAACACAGGGAGCAAAAGGAAGACGATCATGGCAGAGGCTGAAGCTAGACCAGATACCGAAACGTGTATACTCATCGATATACGATGATGCATATGCTGAGATGGGCCCGAAATAAGCAACAAGGGCATTGATAAAATCCAAAGCCTGGTATTCACAGATGATATCGATTCCATGAACGTTGAGGCGAGTTGGGCGCTTCGCAATTTGCAACTGCGGTGCAAGCTCATAGGCCTCATGTTCTTTGACCTGACATCTATATGTCTTGCTCCTGTACTTTTCCCTGCCCACATCATCATTGATATCGCCAATGCTGCTCCCATCGTCACTATCAGAATCATCGTCTTCTTTCTCTGGTTGGCCACGACGCCTCCACCTAGAAACTATCCCATCCCGCTCGAGCTGTGACCGAAGTCAGGCCCATCCCTCCTGACGCTGCAATCAGAGACACATCTGGGGTATCGGGTCAACACCATTTGTTGCTCAGTATGGGATCTTCACGTAGTCAATATGCAGGTGTTCGGGGCCCTCGGTGTTATAGCCGTCTGCGGCTCCCATCTCGCAAATCAGGTGCGAATAATGACTTAAAAAATGTAGCTTGTGTAAGTTATTGAAGCTGTGTATTGATTTGAAGACCCCTTTCTTTCGAAATACCTCCTTGCAGCAATGGAATTCGGCAAGATCAGAATCGATGGCAGATATATCATCCTCGTCAAGTTGTGGGAGTCGTGCTCGGAACAATAGATCGACCACACAACGTGCGGCCCAAACTGCTAAAAAATTTTCACCCCCAGCTACAATTGGCAGGAACGTCCGTGCCGCTATTTTTGCTTCATTTCCTCGTCTGGAAAAACAGCAGGGGATAATGCAAGCAAATTACATCTAATTATCCCATTTACCAGTTTCCTAACCCCCCCTGCACCTGATCCCTGGTTAGCCCAAATTACACCCTGATTATCCCTGTCACAAAATGGTCTGATTCATGCAGAAATGGAATAAAAACCTTGATTACATAAGCATTAAGTAAGCTAATCATAACCTTGTTAGGCTGTGGTTCTTGAAAAGGGAAGCTGACACACCCTTAGTCATACCACAAACTTGTCTTTGTGCCTGAAGAAGACTGTCCCAGGAAGGGAAGTTATCATTCAACAGACAAGAATCATGTGACTTGCAAGAACAGCCACTTGTCACCTGACTCTGCCTTTGCCATTTCACCACCAAACAGCCCAAGTCACTTGCGCCCACAACCCACCACATCACATGCCCATGTGCCCAGACCCACGCCCAGGGGTGCTTTATAGCATTTAGCCTGTTTGGGCACAAGGGGAAAAAAAAATAATGGCTGGTTGGCAAGAATGATCAAATTGCCAATAGACTAGACCATATATGGGGGGACATTTTGACAGATCCCAAAAAGGAAAGTAATAGAGAAAAATAAATAAAAAATATTTGGATATATTTGGAATAATTAGTTTCCTTTTATGGACATTTGAAATTGCCTAAAGAGGAAATATGTGCCCACAACCATTTCTGCAGTTTTTCACTTTTTTTCCCATATATGGTATTTGTCTTGGTAAATTACACATTGGGCAAATTTCCTATCCCCCTGAAATAAAAGCATCTAATTTGCCTGTTATTATGCCTCATGTCTAATTACCCCCTGCTGTTTTTCCTGATGCTGTCCACTGTGAGAACCCAGAAATACCCGCCGAGAAGTGACGCTGACTGGCGAAACATGGCAAGCCAATGAAGCACTGATCCAATTGGTCAGCACCAAGTAGCTGAGTCCACCATTTGATAAGGTGAACACCGAAAACCCCCTTATATAGTTGATGTAGTAGGTCAGGCTGAATACTGCCTGGCCCACTCGACCATGCAAACTTCGCCCAATATGGCAGTACTGGTCACAGTCCCAGCTCCTTCCTCACAGCCGCATGTCTCTGTTGCTTGCCCTGGATTATCATAAGTGTTTGAAACTTCGTTCGGAGAGGTGCCACGATGTTCAGGTCACCACGATTCTTGAATAATACCATGCAGATTGGGCATTGTGAGTCCTCTGAACACCCTGCCGTACATTGCTCTGGCCAATCTCCGATATGCGTGGATAGGATTGGGAAGACATGGTGTACGGCTCCATCAGCACAACGCATCTCCACGCCCTCCAAAGCCGCATCCTTCAAGGGTTCGAGGATTGCCGCCATTGCAGCATGGTAGAGTTCCCACCGTTTGATGCGGCGCTCCTCTTCATTCGATATGAATGTGAGGTCGCACACTGGTATGTAACCAACCAACATCATTGCATGTTCACTGGGTCGGTGCCAGATTGCTTTACTGATATTACTGATGCTCATGTACACAGGCCATGCCTTTTTATTACCGCTGAGTACAGTAAGCTGTGTTGCATCGGTTGCAATTATGATCACCGCAATTGTTGCGCCTGCCCCTAGTAAGTCCTACAGAATATGAACTGCAAGCACTGCTGCCTAATCAATAGGACGTACTTGCAACCGCCACCACCACTCGCCCGTCCACATCTCGCTATATACCCGTATTCAGCGCCCATCAACAATTATTGTCCAATGCCTTTCGGGCTTGTAACACAAACTTTTTTCCAACCACTTAAGTCCAATCAAGTCCCGGACAATATCCAGCGGGTTACGCTTGTATAGGTCCAGAGTCACTTCACCCTCTTCCGTTCTCACGGTTATAGTCTGGTGCATCCATTGTGGTCCGCTGGGGAGCAAATCAATCATTCCATAGAAGTCCATCAGGTTGCGCCACGGTAAGTCATTTTTATGCTGTTTTAAGTAGCTATGAGTCATTACCTGATGTCACCTGATTAGATACTCAGCCACGTACACATTCGAGCTCAAAGTAGCGTGCTCACTGGCTATCGGGCGCATCCAAGTTACCTAGCCAGTCAGCTAAATCGAACAAATCTTGTTGCTTTAATAAGTTCACAGTGTCGGTCTCCTCTCGAGCATCTTGAAACTCCCATTGGATCACACGAGCAGCGTTCTTGTGCACTTCGACCATAGCATATCCATGATGGCATCTTGGGTGAGTGTCATTTGTGTACCAGGCTTCATCCTATGGGATCTTGTCAACTCATACGCAATCGATCCTTGGTCTTAAGCCACTTACCAGAAAATCTTCACTGTTCGGGTATAGCTCATCATCACGAGACCCCTGGCAGTCTTTTTCTTCATTCGAATGGTGTTTGTTGTTGGAGAACTGATTGGTGACCACTTGTGGATTATCGTATCTTGTTGGCACACATCGCAGATAACCCTATTTTGATTGTATCAACAGGTGTATCAACACAATACTTCTGGATGCGATACTTACATTTAGGGCCGCTTTGTAAGTATATTTAAATAACTCCTGGATCCACTGATCCCATGCTTTTTTACAGGTTTCTTTCTTCCCGTAGTGGGCCCGCAACCTTGATGGGTTGCGAAAGGACTTGGAGCAGAATGGACAGGAGCTGAGTTTGAGTGGCATGCGCGAGGAGGGAGGGGATGAGAATTGCAGTCTGGTGACTGGTGATTGTTTCATCCTGGCATAGATTCCAAGGCAATAATACGTCGGATGTCACATTGTGAGTGCCACGCTATCCACTTTTATACAAACTTAATTAATTATTTTCCCAGTTTGGCTTTTGTGGCTGATGTACCTGGATAAATGCGGTTAACGCTTTGTTCTAACTATTCATGAATAAACAAGCTTAATTCAATTTGTCTTAGACTATCATTACTGTGGAGCCTGCTGACCGCTCAGGCTTCAGCTAGTTTGATCACTGTGCATCCTGCATTCCTTACACAAGCTCACGCTCCCAGCTACAAAATCTCTCTACTATCGAATCTCATTGTATGTCTTCACAAGACCCAAGTTCACAAGACCCAAGTTCGCAAGACCCGAGTTCGCAATCATTGGCGCAGACACGTGAACGGCACTCAAACATGGCAGTTCCAGAACGTGCAGCACAAGCAGGTACATTTTATTCAACATTTTCCATCTTTCACGCTAACAGATCATAATATAGTCGCTTACCTTAAGAAACTTAACAAAGCGCGAGTACAGCAGGAAGTTGAGGCCAAAGAACTTCAGGCGCTAAGGCTGGCGAATGATGAACATGCGTGCCACAATGATCAAGATCACACGATCCGCCCTGCATCCCCTCCATCCATTGAGCCAATGCTTACCGATGGTAAGCCTCTAACACCTATGTATGCATGAACATTGTTTATTCATGCTCCACGCAGACCCCACTCTTAACGCAAGCAAGCTCAAGGACGCTACAGCAAAGAAATATTTGCACATCCTGCACCAGCGAGATGGGATTGATGTTCATGCCAAGTGGGAGACAGGCCAGATGGATTTTGCAGAGCTGGAAGAGTTATATCTCGATCCCCATGCAGGCGATCCTGAGGGCGAGCTTGTGTCCGAACTAGCTAATATTAAGACCGAGCCTGAGGCCAATCCCGATCCCGATTCCCAGGGTAACACATCGACCTTAGACAGTAAAAACAAAGGAAAGGATCCTGAAGCTAAGTCGCAGCCTCAAGTCAAGACTAATTACACTGGTGTATGTCTATTTCTCGTACTCTTTTGGCTATGCTCACTGTGTATACTCGAACAGATCACCCTCAGCCAAACAAAGTATTATCTCAAAGCAAGCTTGAGTAAGCCATCTCATGTCTTATATCTTACATTTTATAGGGCTAAAATTTGAATTTCTTCAGGCCGCGATGCATGACATCAATCTCCTGGACCAAATGTACTATCTCATAAATCTACGATGCAACAAAGGGCCTTAACCCCACTCCGGCAAAGTGATGGCACGACAATTGCCTTTGGGCAGCGCATTTGCCACCCAGTTGCGTCGGACACTCACTCTAGTGTTGCTCAGCACACCCAAGCTGTGCGCTTGGGGAGTTCCCATGAAAATGCCCGCCCAGTCGGGAAGTTGTTGGTGTCATCCTTCGGCAAACATATCCACACAGCCACCCCCACCATAAACCCTCAACCCTGGGTTACCCAGCTGGCTGACAAACAGGCCTGACCTCAAGCCACCCAACCCACCCATTCAAGCTTCACCCCATGTACAGGCCCTCTCACAGCCACAGCCATGTCTTCTGCTCCCCCCCCCGTTGCTCGATTCGGCACCCCGCCTGCTGCCCGGTCCATTGTCCCACACGCCAGCTCACGTGCCACCCTACCTACATCTTCGCACACCGCCCCCCCTATTATTCCTTCAGTTTCTCCAGGTGTAGTCCTGACCGCCGCTCCACACGCCATTCCATCAACAGTCCTGCGTGTTGCAGCACCAGCCATCCCACAAGTTGCCCCCGAGCTGCCCAAATTCCTGCACGCTGTTCCACCCATTGTCCAGTACATTCCCCCACGCATTTCAAGTACCGCCCTCCTCACCGCTCGATCTACACCCTGGCCTGGTGTTCCAGCATCTCCTATCCCACCTGTTCAAACGGTCCCCAATCCCCAACCCAGCAAAAAGTCTGCTTTCGCCAAACCAAAACTCCCCTGGCACGCTCTCGATGTGATCATGCTGCTGTCGCACCCTGTTCAACCAGCATCCAACCCAAACCTCCCGAAATCGGGTCAAGTAGCATCTGCGACCACAATTAGTAACTCTCGTGCAGTTCGCACAGCTATCAATAACTTGAAAGTCTCGGCCGTTGCAAGCACACATGGAAAACTCGCGCCCCAGCACAAAACAAAATCTCGCCCAGGTATGTTTTACATTGACCTACAATACATACATATTACTAAGGGAGCCCAAGCGCCTTATTCTAAACCCTTGCAAAGCTGCCTCAAACCAACGTCTGTCCCTCCATGCCCAAATCATGGTATGAATTCTGGCATTGGTCCATCTCGTAATGGTGGTGGGGGTGCTGAGAGAGAGGGCAGGGAGATAGACAATGTTGAAATGGACTACATGGAGATGAACCAACCGGAACCCCAGCTGGTAAGTGTATTTAAAATCCTGTTTATGTGTATTATCCACATCCAAATCATAGCGAATGAAAATGGTTAAGCAAAGACCAACGGTTGGAGGATTTCGGGGAGTGCTCATGTCAGAGCTGGTTAAATTGTTATTGGGGAAGGGCAAAGCAGAGCTAGTTGCCAACGAAACCTATGATTTCCAGACCAGCAAGGCTGGTTATGGCTACAAGGCACCCAAGACAATACTCACTAAGATTTGGACAAAACTTTGTGTAAAAAAAGGTGTTCTTCTCCCATATCTGAAGAATTATGGCGCGTGTGTGAGTCGTTTTTTATAGTCCCACTTGTGTGCTGAATTTTATGTTCATTTACCCCAGATTGACAGCCTGGTTGTATCATTTTGGACTCAAGCTAAGGTTGCAATTAAGGGCTTCGTCAGGAAAAACAGCAGTGGATAATTAGACTTTGGTTGTAATTGGGGCTAATTGTGTGCTTTTATTTCAGGGGGTTAGTAAATTAGCCAAAGGATAATTCCCATATATGGAAAAAGAGGTTGAAAACTGCAGAAATAGTTGTGGGCATCTCTGGGCACAAATTTCCTTTTTGGTAATTTCAAATAGGCTGGGATGCTTGATATGGCAATTCATTACTCACCTGTTATGGTAAGGATTCCCATATATGGAAAAATGGGGAAAACTGCAGAAATGGTTGTGGGCACATATTTCCTCTTTGGGCAATTTCAAATGTCCATAAAAGGAAACTAATTATTCCAAATATATCCAAATATTTTTTATTTATTTTTCTCTATTACTTTCCTTTTTGGGATCTGTCAAAATGTCCCCCCATATATGGTCTAGTATATTGGCAATTTGATCATTCTTGCCAACCAGCCATTAGTTTTTTTTCCCCTTGTGCCCAAACAGGCTAAATGCTATAAAGCACCCCTGGGCGTGTGTCTGGGCACATGGGCATGTGATGTGGTGGGTTGTGGGCACAAGTGACTTGGGCTGGTTGGTGGTGAAATGGCAAAGTCAGAGTCAGGTGACAAGTGGCTGTTCTTGCAAGTCACATGATTCTTGTCTGTTGAATGATAACTTCCCTTCCTGGGACATCTCCTTTGAGTTCAGAGACAGGTTTGTGGTATGACTAAGGGTGTGTCAGCTTCCCTTTTAGAGACCAACAGCCTAACAAGGTTATGATTAGCTTACTTAATGCTTATGTAAGCATAGTTTTTCTTCCATTTCTGCATGAATCAGACCCCTTTGTGACAGGGATAACCAGGGATAACCAGGATGTAATATGGGGTACCCTGGGATCAGGTGCCAGGGGGGTTGTGTAACAGGATAATAGGATAATTAGGTGTAATTAGCTTGAATTATCCCCTGCTGTTTTTCCTGACGTTGCTCGAGGAACACTATGGTTTCCATCCTGATCACCACGAGCAAAACCGTGAACTTGTGACCCGTTTGCTGCCTCATCACTTCCACAAGCAGGTGCGTATATATTCATTCATAACACTTGAAACTCAATCAGCTAACAGTTTCCTGAACAGAGTCATGGCCGCCGCCCATTTGCGAGTGATTACATACAAGAGGCCTGCCGTCATGTGCTCTATGACAAACCTCATGCTCTGGGGCTCCAGTTCCCAAAGACTTTCAATCCAACCCCTCCCCGCTTTATCACGTTTGTGTGTGCCATTGTATGTATTCCTGCCAAGTGGCCCAACTCAATGCTGATCTGGTGTTTACGGAGACACACCATGTTCTAGATTGTTATCGAGATGGCCTGTTCAAGGCCAGACAACTTGGTGCGGAAGAACAAATGACAGTATTTCGCAAATATATCAATTTGATTGGGGAGATGAGTATCAAGAAGGCCAGGGATCTTCATAACCTTGGTGTCACGATCCATGATTATTGCCGGTAATTAATGTTTCATTTTCATTATTTTTATGCACCTGAGCCACCCGCCATTCAGCATCAATTCACAGAATACTGTGCCCATTCGTTCACCGAGTCCCGAGCTGGCACGGGCTTGGAGCCCAGATGCTGCTGAGATTTATGTTAGCCAGTTTAATGACAAAGGTTCGGGTTAATACTTTAAACTTGCTGCCAATTAATTACCTAAACAGACTCGGACGATGACTTGGAGGACGATGGAGACGACCTTGACGAAGCTGGGGATGTTGAGGATGAGGAGGCTGGTGCCTGGGAGGTGGACGCTGAGGATGAGGCCGAAGCTGAGAATGAGGCTGACACTGAGACCGAGATCAATGGTGAGGGAGGTACTGAAGCCGAGGCAGAAGCCGCGAGTGAAGAATACGAGGATGACTGGGCTGGTGAAGAAAGCGCCATGTACGACCATGATCAGCCAGCACAAAACCAAACCTTCAAGGGTGAGCCAGTCGACGAGCAGATGTTGGATTATGACACTTAGGTAGCAAGTGGGCGCTTGTGCTTCTGATGCAGCAATACGCACTTACTTTTGAAGTGAATTTCAAAGTCCTGGCTCAGCTTGCATATCTTTCGTTGATAGCACTGAATATAGATGTTAATTTGTCAAATTTTGTAAAATTGTATTTGGTCTTCTGAGTTAGCATGACACATTATTCAATGAATCAATCTGGATGGGCAACGGGACGATTTTGCATGACCATGGGCTAACTGGGAGCCGAAAAAATGCAGCCGATCATCACGTGACTAAACTGTGTCAGCGGCACCAGCTACGTGGCAACTCAACACTTCGTACCACCACTCATGAGAACAACAACGACACACTCAATATCATAGGTACATTGTGTCTTTGTAAAACTTGCTTTGACACTATTCTGATATATAACCAAGCTTTTATCAAGAAATCATGCTGGTCGCTGGATCACCAAGCTGATTATACACTGAGCGGCAAAAGTTTTGCAGCACGTGATCCAGACGAGGTCAAACGGCCGCGCAGACTTAGATAAATTAGATAAAATCAAACAAAAAATATCAGTAGATGCGCACAATAAAGTTGTATATACATACAAAATAACTAAGCTTAATACGAAGAACGACGCAAGATACGACTAAAACATAGTCGGGAGCACCTGCAAAACTTTTGCAAATTATTAGCGCTGACCACCACCAGCCCCCGACAAGGTGAGTTTGTGTTCACTAAACATATATTTTGTCAGGCTAATGAGCAGCAGACAAACCCAGCCAATGCCTCCCCACATGTCAGCAGTTGAAAAGGCTGAAATTGTGGCTATGGTGGAGCATGGTGGCATGGACTTTGATGAGGTGGCTAGAAAGATTGGACGGCACCCGACAACTGTGTCACGCATATATAAACGATACCACAAAACACATGATTTTGACCAAGTAGCCCCCTGGAGTGGTCGCCCACGAAAATTGACTGAATCAGATGCCAATTTTGCAGTCATGGAGATCAATCGGGGTGGTCCAGTTGAAGCAACCCAGCTTCAACGCAATTTTTTCCCTGGTGTTTCAGTCGATACTGTCCGAAGGAGGCTGAAGGATCAAGGGTTGGAGAATTTTAAACAACATGCCGTACCGTTCCTCAAGAAAGAACACATAAAGCAGTGCCAAGAATGGGGGGAGGATCTGTTATTTTGGACCCTGGATAACTGGTCGGCCGTGATCTACTCAGATGCCTCAAAATTCGATGTCTTTGGGTCTGATGGTCGTCGGCGTGTTTGGCGGAAGCGTGGGCAAGCTCTGAAGCCTAAAAATACCATCAAAAAAGTCGCCCATGGCAGAGGACAGGTTATGGTCTGGGGGTGTATTACAAGATGGGGTGTCGGCCACCTTTGTCGCATTGAAACCACACTCACCGCTGCCGGATATGCCAAGATCCTATCTGAAGATCTTCTTGGGACTCTCAGGGACCATGACATCAACCCGCACGGCATTTACTTTCAGCGTGACAAGGATAAGAAACAGTGGACCAAACTAGTGGCCACACTGCTCGAAAATCATGGCATCGATTCTCTCCCGTGGCCAGCTTCCAGCCCTGATATGAACATCATCGAGAACCTCTGGGACCACCTGGATCATCAGGTGCATTCTCAGAACCCACCTCCTAAGAATAGGAATCAATTATGGCAATTCTTGCAGGAGGAGTGGGAGAAGATTGACCAGAATTATATTGCCCGGTTGTATGAATCAATACCCACCAGAGTGCAGACATTGGTAGAGAACAAGGGTGGTAATACTGGCTATTAATGTTGTATTTTTCCTGCTACTCCTTGCTCCTCTGTTGACCTATCTTTTTTGGTGACCAAACGGGCGGCAAAAGTTTTGCAGGTGCCCCCAACTATGTTTTAGTCGTATCTTGCGTCGTTCTTCGTATTAAGCTTAGTTATTTTGTATGTATATACAACTTTATTGTGCGCATCTACTGATATTTTTTGTTTGATTTTATCTAATTTATCTAAGTCTGCGCGGCCGTTTGACCTCGTCTGGATCACGTGCTGCAAAACTTTTGCCGCTCAGTGTAGCATCCCCGATTCCACATCCCCACAACTGACACTGTTCATAACATAGACACACTTGCTACCCTCCACAATACCGAGTCCTATTCATTTTTTCAACTGAGGTCAGCCAGTCGGATTTTCAACATTGACTGTGAATGATTCTGCACACGCATTAATCAACACAGCTACCTAAATTCGCCATTGTAGCCAAATGTGACGACAGATCAGTCGCCAATCCTCACTTACAATGCGTTGAGCTCTGACTTGTGCATCGAGCAAAGTCAGCCGTTTGTGTAGATTGTCGCATCGTAAGTGTTTTCCTCCATCAGACACCATGTCGACCCCCTATTTGCCTCTATACAGGTGCGACGATGGATCGGTTGCCAATCCTTTTCGACAATGTGTTGAGCTCTGACTTGCGCATCAAGCAAAGTCAGCCGTTTGTGTGGATCGTCACATCGTAATGCATCATAAGTGTTTTCCTCTGTCAGACACTGTGTCGACCCCCTATTTGCCTCTATACAGGTGCGACGATGGATTGGTTGCTGATCCTTGTCAACAATGCATTGAGCTCCGCCCTGCGCTCGAGCAAAGTCAGTTGTTTGCTTAGATCGTTCAATTGTATGTGTATTTTCCCCCGTTCATGTTTCTCAGTTCATATCTCCCTCCATATATTGTGTCAATTGGCATTTACTCCTACACGTAGATACGACAGCAAATCAGTCGTCAATTGCCACTGATAACACGCTGAACTCTGCCTTGCATGCCGAGTGAATTGGTGTTCTTACATGTGCAATTCTGTGTCGACGCTCTTACACTGTACACTTGTGCCGCCGGTATTGTCTGTGCTTGTCTCACCTGTTTTGTGCCGAGTCTGTATTTATTCTTTGATCCAATACATGATGCTTTGTTTGGTTTACACCACATGACTTGATTTGACATTGATGGCTTGCCAGCGCCATGGCTGATCCCTAGCCGGTCTCTAGCTGATCCCTAGCCGGTCCCTAGCTGATCCCTAGCCGATCTCTAGCCAGTCTCTAGCTGATCCCTAGCTGATCTCTAGCTGATCTCTAGCAGGTCTCTAGTTGATCTTTGGTTAATGTGTGCCAGCCATCTATTTCTTATATACATAGTGTATAGTAAACATATACTTACTAAATACTCAGTATATATTAAGTATATAACTACTTTATACAAGTATTATGGCCACTATTTACTTGCTATTCACTTAATATATATCAAACACATACTTGGTATATACTGGGTATATACCATGCATATACCAAGCATGTACTCAACATATACCCAGCATATATCTAACATATACCCAACATATACCTAGTATGAGATACTTACCCTAGAACTGCCCTAGCAGCTATGTAGGATCTACATACCTATATATAGTACTATATAAATCTGATCTTTCTACAGAGATACAGAGATATATAGTACTATATACACCTATATACCAATTGCCAGATTTGCTGATGAAAGGCCCTTAGAGTTTGACTTTAACTTTCCCTTGGCCCCTGCCAGTGCTGCTTGCCAGCAGCAGCTAAGTTCCCTCCCCTCACTGCCACAAGCCAGGGGGGACACCCAAACTTCACACACAGGGTTATTTTATAGCATTTAGTCACTTTGGTGACAAGGGGATAAAATTCTGCTGGCTATATCAAGAGTATGATCAAAATTGGCAATAATTTGCAATTAAAGCAAATAAGATAGGCAATATTGATGAAATTATTTTTCCTTTTTCAGATGAATTGGATCAAGTTGACATCTTGGAAACTACACAGCAGGCAGGATTCTACAGCCATCTACAGAGTGCTATATAGTACCCCTGGGAGCTACAGACTACCATGTAGAATTGGGCATTCAATGTAGAAATTCTGTTTTTGCTGATGCCAATATTATTGGGAGTTGTCACTGAGTTGCAGCTGTGGATTTGGTCTTGCCATGCAGGTATGTAGGATATCTGTTCAAATGAAATTATCAGGACTATTCCCTTGTCCAAGTTCGGTAGCTTGGGTGCCTTGGTTCAATTGAGCCTGACCAAGACACACAGGTGGATAGCATAGCAGAACCTCCCTCTGGGCCATGTCAGCATCCTCCCGGGGATCTAAGATAATCCTTTCAACTATTCCCCTCACCCCATTCGCAATGTCCAACTTGGTCTCAATGTTAATCATGGTCATCACCTGCATTCCCACTGTGAGTTCTACCTTGTCTGGCAGCATGTGTCGGTTTCGGTTGTCATTTCGATTATATTAATTATACCCTGGCCATCACATACGGACTCCAGTTTTTCATTGATTCTGTAAGCAGAGTTTTTTTCGTTGATACGGACTCGGGCACTGACAACACTTTCTAGATTTTGGTTGCTCGAGCTGTGCAACACTCGAACAAGGCCGAGAAACAGACCTGACAGCCACTCAACAAAATCCGTCAAATCCTCGGAGATCTCTGGAGAGGGGACTTGTCTCCAGAGCGCTCCAGAGGTCTCCGGAAAGTATTTGAAATTACTTCTGGAGGCGCCCAGAAATCGGAGACTCCGGAGAATTTGCCAGATTTCCTGACGCAGAGAAGTTACTCCGATATCCTTTTGGCTTGCTCACTTTTCCTCTTATTTGCGCTTGCATCTTTCCAAGGACTCGGTTTTAGACGAGCGATTTACGTTCTTTATTTTTTGTACATAGTTCCAACCACTCGATGTGATGTGTAATTCGAATTCTTCCCGCCAGTTCGCGGCGAATCACCGCTAATTGGTAAATGGTATTCATCAGAATATCGCTTTGATCCACCGGGGATGTCTCTCCGTCGCCCACTAGCTCCCTGGATATTCGGCTGCATCGTACAGAAGTGGACTATATTTAGTGTCGAGAAATATATGCGGGCGAAGCTTGGTAATGTTTGAGAATACCCGAGCTAGCTAACAGCGAGATGGGGATGTACAGTGTGGCCAAGCAAACCAGAATGTGAGTGGGATAAGCAGTGCTTCTTGTCCTAAGAGAAGTGGGGTGAGTGGGCAATGTACATGTCAGGTGAGCTTACGTGCATTGCCCGGCAGCAATAATTAAGCTCATGAGGCTACGAGCAACGTTTCCGGCTTAGTCCGTGCTTAGGTTAGCGGTAGATTCTTGAACTTGTCCATGATTTCGGCGTCGCCTTCGATCCCCGATCACCGGCTTTGGGGTGAACCTCACCATGCATGAGCATGGGATTGGTGTCACGTGCGCAGCCAAAGACGTGCTCCCAACGCCCATCAGTGAAATGTGGTATACCTCGGCGGTTGTGCTATGCCCGCTTCGGTTATGATAAATTAAAGCTGTGTGTGTAACTATCTGTGAACGACCTTTCTGGGGGATTTCAGCCACGCGTCGATGTACACACACCTAAATTGATCAAGTTCCCTTCAGGAACATCACATGTTCATCCATTCCCACCAGTTTCCAGCACGTAATTGACTCGAGCTGGGGTCAATCTGCCCAATAATACAACTATCTGTGCATAACATGAGCTTATGTCAAGTTGATTGCCGCCCAACAACTCTGAACCTGAGGGTTCATTTGCCCCGGGAGTTCAGATAGTCCGGCCCAATCTAGAGTGGAGGTTTCGTTGTTGCCTTGAAAATTCTTTGCTGAGAGAATATAAGAATACCTGCGGCCACATGAGAGGGCAACCCCCCCTCTGCAGGCAAACATCCATGAGCCGACTTGCGAACCTCTTCCAGCCACCAAATCCCAGTCTCCAGTAAGTGATTCTGAGCCAATTCTTCGCTTCGAACGTTGAATGAATTCAGTCCTACGATACGAGATCATCGTCTCAAGCAGAGGCGTCCTTTCGTTGGTAATCCCTTTGAGCCGGACGACCCGCCCGCTGTAGAATATGGATTACCCGCCATCGATTCGCCCTCTACCACCGAAGCACAACCCCCCAAGTCTGACGGGCCGCGGCAAGACGATATAAAAGAAAGTGGCGAAGAGGTTCTAACCAAGAACAAGGAGGAAAATCCAGACATTGAATGGGGCGACCAAATTCCAGATTGGCTCAACTTGGTGAGTACAGGAATCCGTATCATTTTGCTCGTTGGCTGAAACGCTCTAAGATCTATGATTTAGCATGGACTGCAACATTCTCAAGCTTGGTTGGGTGGGTGGCATTCCATAGGTTTTCAGTCGCTCCCCAACATTGATAGCCCATTTCAGAAATAATAATTTTAAGGAGGGAAAGGTAGGGGCTAGTGAACGACGTTGATCTCGGAACTTAGAAGTATATATTATATCATCGATGGTTGTATTCTTTAGGATTTTGCTTCCTATACAGCGTTCTTTGTGCTGGTATGGTGGATGTGGGTCTCACAAGTAAGTTTCTAAACTGCATATGATGTTTAATCGTCTAAACAACGTTCAGTTGTCCTATAACATCAATTTCTACACGGATGATTGGTAATGAGCATGCAAAGGTTATTGAATTGACACTCATGGCTATGCAGGTTTCATCTGTTTTGCATATTTCTACAACTAGCCACATTCGGCTCGCTCGCCGCAACAACGAAAGGTAAGCCATAAAAGGCTTGTATGATTATCCAAACTAAGTAAATCTTGACTTGCCTTTAGAGTTCGACATCACCAACTATGTCAAGCAATCACCTGGGGAGGAGAGTATAGAGTCATACGATCTCACTACCATGTCCCCGGAACGGTTTAAAGCTGAACGGCTTGCTAAAGTGTCATTTCAAGTTATTGCTCTGACTTTTGCCCTCAGTCGGTAGGTAGAAGGCTAATTTGACTTGCTACCAAGTATACTGACGTTGTGAAGTGTGCTGCTTTTGATTCAATATGTGAGGGGTCAGTAACACTATTCCACTAATTCTTGCTTTTTGTCTGACCGTAGTCCTGGTAGTTTTAATCTTTGCCAAGCGCACATCCAAGTCTGGTCCCATCCCTGGTCGGTTGTTCCTTATCCCAGTTTCTCTCTTTATCTCGACCGGACTATTCTTTGGAGCATACGATATTACCCGGCGCCGTTCTGGAAGAATGCCAGTGGGTGCCGCGTTGAAATTCGGATTATGGGGTCTGGGGCTGTTAGTCGAAATGCTCGCGCACGCTTGGCAGTTCCAGATGCCCATCAAAGGATGGGTTCGACTACGCTCGCACGGCTCCATCGCCAGGCGGTTGAATGACATAACAACTATTATTTTAGGAGAGGTAGGTAAACGTTTGTTGAGCGATCTGTCCACTCTAATATCAATATTCTACAGGGTCTGAACGCAATCGCCAACGTTTTGTACAGCATAATACAAGCTACAGGCATTGGTAAATCTATGGGCCTCTCGATCGCATCGTGCGGAATCATCATATTCTTGCTGGCGTATCTATACTTTGAGGGACCCGCTCCTCCCAAGCCAATTAGGCGTCGTGTCCTTTCCATTATAGCCCACTTCTTTTGGTTGCTGAGCGTAATATTACTGTTAGAAAGTGAGTATTAGCCTGTGCTAAATCGGGGTGACGTTAATCAGTATATGGATAGGCGTCAAAAACCAATTTTTACTTCTTGTATGTTCCAGACACCAAGTTGGTAGCTGCTTAGCTGACCCATTTCTACCTTATTAGGGTTTTATCGATGCGAACAACTATTTCTTGAGTGAGATATATAATGTTCCTGCCGGCCTCAACGAGACGGAATTCAATCGCACAATGATCCCTGTGTATCTCCAAGCGGGGTTAACGTTGGATGGACAGGCAGAAGCATACCTAAAGCTGTGGCCCCCTGACCTCAATATCCCCCGTTACCAAAACATGACGGAGGAACAAATCATCGACGAGATAGGGGACGTCTGGCGCGCGAGAATGCTGCTCTCCGTTTCATTTAGCTACTACCGGGTAGGTTGTCTTGACCATTTTAGTTGCCGGCTAACGACATGCATACATCCAGAATTTTATGGATAATGATACTATTCCCGAAAGCATTAATTCACAATTCGAAAGGTATCAAACCGACTACAACTATACTTTACATGTAAGCCAGATACTCTCCCATTCCAGCTAGTGATCTTTCTAAGAGAACCAACGTGTAGGATCTGCTACCAGAGGTGCAAAATAGTTCCAAGGACACCACTTACTATACTGCGGTGCGTAGATTTATAAGAATGGTTGGGACAAGTATTAATAGATCAAGCTAGATACTGAAGGACTTGCTTGATCCAACATTTAAGAACACTCGCTTCATTATGACTCTCTGCGGCGCTACATTTATCCTCCTGGCCACCCTGAATCTCCTCAGGTCATTTCCAAGAGGTGAGCCTTTACTATCTTCGGATACACACCGGGTTTCTCAACGACACACAAAGATCGATTCCAGTGGTTCTCGATCATTAGTCGATTCGCGATGGGTGTGGTCATGCTCTTGCTTTATCTGCTCAATATCGGACAAATCCAATCATATTTTATATGGAGCGATAGCGAAGAGCGCCGACGCGCAGGAGTATTTCGATGGATCGACGCGTAAGTCGGTGCATTTACGGGGTCTCATGTACTGAGCTTAGTTTCAGCCATGCGGTTCTACCCACCCTGGCAGGGGCATACCTACTCCAGTTTCTCATTGATTCGGTGAGTTGCTTTTTGTTGGTTGGTCTCGGCTCGGGTGCTGAAGTCCTATTTCTTAGGTTTTCCTTGTTCAAGCTGTGAGACGTTCGAATGCTGCAGAGGCCTCGGCTCAGCAGGCCGAAGAACAGGCTGAAAAACAGGCCGAGAAACAGGCCGAGAAACAGGTCGAGAAACAGGCTTGATAGTCATGCCGACACCACGTTGGCTCGCTGAATTTTACTCACTCACATTTGCATCTTCGTCTGGGGATGACTCGAGAAATTTGTACTTGCATGCGCACAGTAATTAAACAAACATAGTTTCAACCACCACTATGGCACCTCATGTGACTGAATAATGGTGATAAGATTGCTGACCCGAAAATGACCACTTTTGTTTTGCGTCATCCTTCAATGACCTTTAGATAGTTTAACATTTCGCGTACTGCATCAGAAAAGGTAAATTTAAGCTAATTATGGAGCTAATTTGACCTCCGGTCAGTAAGGTCTTACGTATTAGCATTAAGTTTACCAGCTGTCACTAATACTGTTATCCAGCGAGGATGCCCCTCGAGCATATTACGAGGGTCCGCTTCGAGGAACGGTTTTGGGTTGCGTGCATGCAGGCCAAAGTATGAGCCACTGTAGCACAAGCGCGCGCTTGTTCTAAAGGCTCCCTTGGGTCCCGATGGACAGGATGATATTTTCTAAAAATAGCAAAGAAAGACACGAAATAAATACATACAATGTTTCGTAAAACACTAGTTCACTATACTCCGCACACACATCTATGTTTTAACACGGCGAGTTGTCCTTGTCCTTGCCGTTGCCAGCCTCTTGGCCCTCCTCAACGGCATGCAAATGTACCCGAACCTCCTTGACCTCGGTCCGGCTCTCCATAATCGCGTCCCTCACGCGCTTCTCAACCTCGTGGGCATCGAGCACCGTCATCTCAGCCGGAACATCCGCCGTCAAATCCACAAACATCAAACTCCCACTCTTGACCGCGCGAACATTACGAATCCCAAGTAGTGTATGGGGGGCCGGAGAAACGAGCAACGGTTTGACCAACGAGCCGAGTTCACGACGGGTCTCGAGGGACACGCCTGCGTCTGTAAAGTCCCCGAATGCGGTCCAGCAGAGCGAGACGCCTTGTTGGAGGATGAGGAGCGAGACGAGCATGCCCCCGAGAGGGTCGAGCGGGAGAGTTGGCATGGCCCAGGTGCCGACGATTGCGAGGAGGGTGACAAGACTCGAGTAGGCATCGCTACGGTGGTGGTAGGCGTTGGCTAGGAGCACGGGCGACTTCATTTCGTCGGCTACGGCCTGTTGGAAAATGTTAGATGATGGTCACATTGTGAGATGGAGTTATGTACCTTGGTGGTGCGGTAGTTCCACTCTTTTATTATTACACTTGCCAGGGCGAACCACGCTGCGTTGGGATCGAGGACGGCAGATTCGTCGATATGTGCATGGCCGTGGGTATGACTTAGGACATCACCGACGGATTCTTTTGTGCCAACCAAAAACTGGAGAAAGTCGTGCATGGGGCCTTGCGGCATAGTCGTCACAGTAGGGGAGAGGGCGTCTAGGAGCATAGTATACGAGTGGAGACCGATGGCCGCCGCGCCGCCGACAAGAATCAGAGATACCACAGTGGTGCCAAGGGTCTCGAATTTGCCATAACCGTACGGGTACGCATCGGTTGGTTGTCGCCGAGATATTTTCCAACATGCCAAAGTAACAAAATCACCCATCAAGTCTGCGAAATCAGGATTAGCGAGTTGAGTTGCAGAGTTAGGGATGGACATACCACTGAGCGAGTGTGCGGCATCTGCGACGAGCGCGGCAGAGTTGAGATAGACACCTGCGACGCCTTTGGCAGCCGATAGGACTACGTTGCTGGCAAGCCCTATTAATGTGATCCTGCTTCCAGCATCACCTGCAATGGCATCAGCCTGATCCCACCCAAGTTGAATGCAACACACCTGCCCCCGACAACGCCCTGATTATCTCGCTGGCTCCTTCTGCGCCATGGCTATGGGAGTGGGAGTGGAATAGCCCATGGGAATGGGAATGGGAATGATCGTGTTCGTCGTCGGTGTGGTCGTGCTCATGACTATGGGCCTTGTTCGCGTGACCACGACGTTGAGTCAGATTGGAGGCCATGAGCTCGAGCCAAAGGAAACCAGAGTGTTTTCGAGGGCTGTTGTGGAAATAAAGAGAGCGAGTCAAGTGATCGGACACGTAAACTGAGGATGTGTTGACGTGTCGATTACTGGCGACAATCGGCCGTCTCGGAAATCGAATAGTGTGGAATCCAGATGCTGGAAAGTTATATAGTTCACTCCGCAGCGTATACGTCGACGTGGCTAGCGCGCAACCATGCGAATTTGGCTGCGGGACCAGGCGCCGTAGTCCCTGCACAGACGAATACGTTCGCATTGATCCCGCGGGTAAATTAGGAATTAGCGCTCTACTTCTCTCTTGGCATGCAACGCAGAAATCGAGGGGGAGAACAAGTCCAGGCGCACCAAACCCCTTGGTTCTTAAAGCTGGGATATCCAATCGACCGTCTACCACCGGTCTGGCTGCTTATGTTGTAATGTTTCAAGTTTTGAGCTCCCGGCGCTGATATCTTTGATATCGACTCACGCCCAGAATGACGCACTTGATCCCTTGCGATTCCGACGTGAATGAGCCCATTACCCAGTACTACAAGTCCACTTTAAGGTAAGCAACTCCCGAATGTAGCTCCCACGTTGCTGCGAATTTGGTTTGAATTTTGTCATATATACGAGATGCCAGCAGCTGGCACCGCTTGGAAACAGCCTTTTCAGCTTACATAGCCGAGTGGCCATCCATAAGGAAAAGAATATTTATCCGCAAAAACCGACTCGGCTGGATGCAAAGTAAATCCTCTGATTGGACATGTTTGGATGACCAACCCGATCACTGTGAACTAGCGCGCGCTTATCACATTCGCTACGAACCCCCCTCTGGTCCTTTGATGACAAGGGGCTCAATCCTTTTGGGGTAGTAAACGTTCTCCAACTCCGATCAGTCCGCTTCCATGCAAGACCGATCTACCAATCATAACACGTGCGTAGGCCAAAAAACGGAACTGCGTATAACACTGCGACTTGTTCAAACGTGCTACGTCCTCTCGTAGAATTCCGCCAGCGAAAGCGGTACCGATAATGAGTTATCTTGTGTATTCGGCCATGTGCGCTCTCACCGTCCTAATTTATTCGTTTTGCACGCACGGTCGGGGATGTCAAAAACAAGCGAGCGATAAGCCAGTCCTCTTCATCGACCCCCCTCCAAAAATCCTCTTTTGAATCGCCCAGAATGAGCCGCTTGCTGGGTACTTTTAGGTTAACCAGTAATGCCTCCGTCTCGTAAGCGCTCCACTCCACTCTGCTCCTATCCACGCAGAACTCACCCATCAAAAAGGGACTCATCGGATGGGCGTTCCAACACCGATCCTAAATCATACAGCACACTTTGGCTCCTGTTTCTCAGCCTTATTGTGTTCTACTCCACGTACAACTCTCTGAAATCTCCGATCCGATTCGTATGGCATTGCTTCTTGAGACCTTTGGGGAAGACGGAAACACAACAGGATCGCTTGGATCAGGTACGATCTGCAGATATCTGGTTGGTGGAGCGCTGACATTGGATTAGTTTTACGAAGGACAAGCTGAAATTTATGATTCCACACGTCTAAAGTTGCTCCGTGGGCGTGAAACCATGCTAAAGCTTGTCGCAGCGCATATGCGTGAGCGGCAAAATAACAATAAACCTCTTGTATGGGTCGACATTGGGGGCGGAACAGGTATGATCTACATATGTGCCCGCCATTCTATGTACCAAGGAATCTGTTTCAGGCTGGAACATTGAGTTTATGAACGAATATATGCCAATCAAGTCGTTCGACGCTATATACCTAGTCGACCTCTGCGACCCGCTCCTCCAAATCGCCAAAAAACGGTTCGCAGCAAAAGGATGGACAAACGTCCACGTCCTGCACCAAGACGCATGCACGTTCGCCCTGCCCAACTGGCCAAAAGACGGAGGCGTCCTCCCCGGCTCGGTGTCTCTTGTCACACTCTCATACTCGCTGTCCATGATCCCGTCGTACCATCGTCTTTTGGATAGGGTGGATCGGATGCTGGACCCTACTGATGGGTTGATAGGCGTAACAGATTTCTATGCGGCGCGAAAGAATGCTGGGTTGCATGAGGAGTCGATCGGGGGGGTTGGCAAATTATGCGGGTGGCTGGGACATTGGTTTTGGTTAGCCACCAGCCACGGCGCTTACTGCGCCTAACCACACACATATGCTGACAAATACTCGCAGGCAAATGTGGTTCGACCTGGACCATGTAGACCTCTCACCAGGCCGGCGGGACTATCTGCAATACAAGTTTGGTACGGTCAAGATATTAAATGAGAGGAACAACATGTCGATTCCTTGGATTGTCCAAATGTGAGTGTTGTGCTACTGCCCTGCCATGGTCGCCAAATGCGTACCTGTTTTATTTTGCAGCCCCTATTACGTGTGGCTCGGATGCTCTCGTTCTGTAAATGTTTCGGCGGCGCTCGAAGCGTTCGAAGTTGACTCGGGAAATTCGGTCGGAAATTATTCACCCAAGTCCACCGCGATAAGGACCGGTCTGAAACGCGTGCCCTCATTTCGTCAACTTGAAGATGGAATGAGTGAAGATTCTGGAGTAGACGTAGACGAAGTAGTACAGATCGGACCTCCAAGTAGCGCATTCCACTACCACTCGCAAACAGTAAGCTTTCCATGTTTTACACTTTGAATATTTTAAATAAGCTTGATTATAGCCTTGGCGCCTTCCTTACTATACGAATCCTGTTCACAAACAGTTCCGGACGTTTATATATGCGTTCACATGGGAAGATCCGGTTGAAGATATGAGGCACCTTGAGCTCGGCAAGGACGATTCGATTCTTGTCATTTCCTCTGCGGGCGATAATGCACTACATTATGCTATCGCAGCAGGCCCACGCCGTATCCACTGCGTCGATATGAATCCTTGGTAAGTCCTATCAATATGAATGGATCGTCTAATATAGGTCTTTCACCAGCCAAGGCCACCTCGTCGAGCTTAAACTTGCTGCTATCCGTGCTTTATCACATGAATCCTTTTTCGCCATGTTTGGTTCGGGCAAGCTAGACGATTTCAGAAATATCTTGGATAACGAGCTTTCTCCATGGCTTTCGAGCGCCGCATACCAATTTTGGAGCACCAACGAACGAGCATTTGACAAGTCGTTTTATATGAGAGGGTATAGCGGGTGGGCGCTACGGATCACCAAGGTAAAGTATCCATCAACAACCGCAGCAGTTAGAGTTAGACTTCTGATGCTACGAGGTTTTGCTGCGCAGTGGGTGTTATGGCTTGGAGGTGTTCTGGAAGACGCCAAGAAGATGTGCAACGTGGATACGATCGAGGAACAAGAACGCATCTGGCGTAACAAGGTATGTTGCGATTCTCGTTTATTAAGTCTTGACGGAGCTGTGATAGATGCGGCCGGTGCTTCTGAGCAACTGGTTTGTCCGATTGGTGTTGAATAATCCTGCGTTTTTGTGGAATGCGTTGGGTGTGCCGTTGGCTCAGCGAAGGGCGTTTCTGGTTTGTCCATCAGGGTTGCTCCTTGGCCCCAACTGAGATTAATGTGAATCCTGGAACAGAACGAAGGAAGCTGCTATGAATTTGCACGATATACGTTGGACCCAATCGCAAGTACTGCATTACTGAAGAACGGCGCATATCACTATCTCTTGGTATGTCTCCATTAATGTATAACCCTAGTAATTAGAACTTGACGTATACGCTAGTGTCTACTAGGACACTATACGCCCTCGTCTTGTCCAGCCTACTTGACCAGGGAAGGATTTGACGCTTTGCAAGCGGACGATTTCACACGTTTGGAGAGTTTCAGATTGCACACCGAGTCTATTACCAAGTTTGTTCAAGTTCCTTGTACGCTGTTGTGTTATACTAACCAGCCGGATAGCGTTCTTCGTGGGATGCAGCCCGGCCAGCTCACACGTGCGGTTCTGATGGATCACTTGGACTGGTTCGACCCAGGCTCTGTGGAAGTCGAGGAAGAAGTTGCTGAGCTTAGACGTGTACTTCTGCCCGGGAGTACAGTATTTTGGCGCTCAGCGGCACGAAAACCGTGGTACTGCGAGGTCTTTGAACGAGCTGGGTTCGAATTGACACCGCTCGGAGTGAGGGCTAGCCCAGAACGGGCGATCGATCGGGTTAACATGTGAGTCTGCCGGTTTTAGTAATTAGCCTTCCCGATCTGAAGACTTTAATAGGTATGCCTCATTTTGGAAGGGCGTTCGGAAGGAGTAAATGCATGTGAAATGAATGGGTTTATAGTTGTAGTTCAAGCTGCCAAATTCTCCTCTAAATACTCTACAAATTTTCGTCCAACCGATTCAGCGTCCCAGTCCATCTCGCCCTTGTTTCCAGCCAGCCCTTGAGTTACTGCTTTTTTGCGCGCGGCAACAAATTGTCGTTTGTGTCGAGATAATTCGGGTAGAGAAATGTGTCGCATTGGGAGTGTGATATCAATCGTGGGGAGAGGTTGAGGAGTGGTTATGCTGAGGGGTACGGCCCCACCGCTTCCCCCAAGGGTGGACTGGGCAGACATAATGGCACCAACAATCGAGGCGGTCGCCTGATCCAGAACTTGAAGCGCATCAGAGGGAGGCTTGGCAATCTGCAAGCGCCCTAAGGTTATGTTCAACTACAGGGAAACGGAACATACAGCTGCTACAGCTTGGTTGGCAGGTCGTTTATCTCCACTGGTGATCGCTCGCCAGATGTCCTCGCCTGGTATAGTTTCGTCGGACCAGGGAATGGTAAATAGCGGAGAGTCCCACCGGACCATCGAGTTGGGTTCTTCATAGCGTTCAATTAGGTTTTCGAATCTGTGTGGCGCGGATGGTTGGTCAGACAAGGGAGAGGACATGCGCCAAAGGCACTTGCGTCGAATCGATGTACCGGTCTTCTCTTCTTTCGTTTCGTTCTTTGCATATATCTAGTGTAGCGACCACGAAGACCTACTTGTGGTGTGGGTAAATATGACCGATCCTCGGTGGCGGGCGACCTACAGTAGCGACCCGCACACCGACTTCCCGGGCGGCGCAGTACATCTGGTAGCGGAAGCCTTTGATGTAATTGAGAGAATCAACAATGAGAATTGTGGTCTTGGATAGGTCTCGGACGATCGCCGAGAGGAGGGCCGATCGCGCCGGTTTCTCAAGTCGACTATCTACATAGGGTTAGTTGAGGAAACTCGAAGGGACATAAGACATGCCGTCGTAAGAACTCCTTGGAATATTCAGCGAACCATCCGAGAGGATGACAACCTTGTATGCCTTGACATCGGGATTATCATCTCGCTGTATTTTCTGCTCGAGATATGATTTCAATTGGTGTGCCCTGTGGGTCTTCCCTGGGACAATATGTAGCATTATAAACCAAGAAGAAATTACCAACCCGAAGCGGGGTATCCGGAGAAAGTGACGAGAGCCATGGTGGTGGAATCTGGCGCTAAACCCCTGCTGGTGACACATATGATGACACATCAAGTGGAGGAGTTGGCGGATGTTTTCCCGGTTTGGAAAGAGACATTACGCTTACTAAGTTGCCTGACTTTTCATCTGCTCAGTCATCATCGGCTTTTTCTAGCCACCATAGACTCCCTGGCTCTTATATCAGGCAAGCACGCCATAGTCTCGCCCCATTAGCACTCCCCATCCCACCATGGGTCTTTTATTCCTCGGTACCCCGTTCTCTTGGGAAGAAGGCCAGAAATATGCGGATTACATCCGTGAGCATGGTGTGACCCAGTTTTTGAACATTTGGCGAAGGCTCAAGGACAGAGAGGGCGACACTCTGTTGTGGGGTGATGAGGTAAGTCTACATTACCGACGGTTCAACTCCACTCACCCCAGATCGGCAGATCGAGTATATGGTCGTCTCATATGACGATGAAAATAAAAACGCCCGATTGTCTTTGCGTCAGAGCGAGATTTTAGCCAAGCTCAAGAACGTTGTTACAGACCTCTGCAAAGGCTGCCCCGCCTCTGCGTGAGTCTCCCGGTGACTTTTGTTGCCTTCGGCTCATTAGTATCTATAGTGGCTCCATTCCGACTTTCCATCCAGAGTATGGCCGCTACATGCTCGAATCCACCCCTGGCTCTCCATACAATGGCACCGTATCGAATCTTTTGGCCGTCGAGGACAACATGCGATATAGGCGAAAACTCGCCAAGGCGTATCTCCTGCCTCATGAGGTCCCGACAACTCTCACTTCCTTTCCTCGTCTGGGTGTTCAGCAAGTTTTCACCGATCCTCCAGCTGACCCAGCAGGCGCAACCTCAAGCCATAGTTTGTTCCTTCCGGAAGAGATTACCAATCCTCACGCACGTTTCCCGTAAGTCTGATCTCTACAAATGTCCGCTCTAGCTAAAAGGGAGCGTAGGACGTTAACGGCCAACATTCGTCGGCGGCGGGGTTCAAAGGTGGCTATCAATGTGCCCATTTTCTTTGATACCAATACACCCAAACCATTCGTCGACCCAACCATTCCATGGGAACGAGATATCTACCCTGAAGATCACGGTTGGTTCCACTTGTTTGGCACAAATGTACCCTAACAGTTGCCACAGAAGCGCGAGATGGTGCGGCCAAGCCAGACCACATATACCTTGACGCAATGGGATTTGGCATGGGTTGTTGTTGTTTACAGATTACGTTTCAGGCGTGTAATGTGGACGAAGCTCGAACCGTTTATGATGCTCTAGTTCCCGTTGCTCCCATCATGGTGCGTTGTATTGCATGTGTATCTTTAACCCCAAAATTAACCATGTGGACAGATGGCTCTGACCGCTGCGGCTCCGGCGTATCGCGGGTATCTTGCGGACGTAGATTGCCGGTGGGACATCATTTCCGGTAGTGTGGACGATAGGACGGAAGAAGAAAGGGGATTAAAGGTTAGTACGACACTGTTTCAGCGCGCTCTTTTGATTTATCGGATGGGTAGCCCCTCAAGAACAATAAATACGTGATACCCAAATCTCGTTATGGAAGCGTTGACATGTACCTCTCGCAAGACTTCAACAACCGCCCAGAATACAATGACATACCTGTTCTTGTCAATGAACAGGTCTATCAACGCCTGCGCGACAATAGTGAGTCCGGCTGCCACGCCCTGAACTTAGACCTTACAAGGCACTGCCTCCCAGATATCGATGACCTACTGGCTAAGCACATTGCTCACCTCTTCATCCGTGACCCACTCGTAGTCTTTTCTGAAGCCATCGAACTAGACGATGAACAATCGACTGACCACTTTGAATCCCTCCAATCCACAAACTGGCAATCGCTCCGATTCAAACCACCACCAGCAAATAGCGCGATTGGCTGGCGCGTCGAGTTTCGGACAATGGAGGTCCAGCCGACAGACTTTGAAAACGCGGCATTCTCGGTGTTTATTGTCTTGCTCTCGCGCGCGATTTTAAGCTTTGGGCTCAACTTTTATATCCCGATTAGCCGAGTTGATGAGAATATGGCGCGTGCGCAACGTCGCGGTGCGGCGCGGGCCGAAAGGTTTTGGTTTAGAAAATGGGTGTGGCCCAGAGCAGGGCCACCTTTGGTGGGGCATGCCAGCGGGCACAACGGACATTCCATCGGGCACGCCAATGGACACGCCAATGGGCACAGCAATGGGAACTCGAATGGGCATAGCAATGGGAATGGGCACGCCCATCGTGCATCCACGGACCGGTCTCCGCCCCTATCGGCCGAACAGTCTCGCTGTCCATCTCCTGGGTTCCCAGAGCTCGGACCCATTGAAGATGAGTACGAAGAGATGACGATGGATGAGATTATCAACGGCAAGGTACGCCGATCTGGTTTCGCAGGCTATATGCACGTATATTTACTTGGTATATGCACAGGGCTCGTTCCCAGGCTTATTGGGCGTGGTTAATGCGTACCTCGATTCGCTCAATGTTGAGTTTACGGCCAAACTCAAGTTGCAGAAGTACCTCGATTTGATTAAGCGTCGTGCGGATGGTATGTACCTTTTGACTCGTGATTGAGACGTAAACTTATTAAATGGAGTGTAGGTTCTCTCCAAACGCCCGCAACCTGGATTCGGAATTACGTTCGTTCTCATCCTGCGTACAAGTTTGATTCGGTCGTGTCCCAGGAAATTAATTATGACCTGATTAAAACCATAGACAAAATGTAAGTCACACTCCCCCTTGTGAATCTCCACTAATTAATTTATAGTGAACGAGGCGAGCAACAAGCCCCAGAGCTTTTGCCCTCGTATTACGTAGGATCCAAGCACGACGATGGCTGCCTATAGATCATTCGAACTCGATTTAGATGCTCATTTTGTTTTATTGTTAATGGCTTTGAAGGGATTGCGCACGTGAACTTGTATGATTATGGATCAAACAATCCAGCATGGTTATTCTTGTGGCTTTGTCCTGGCATGAGAGATTGTGGTAGATCTATGCAATTAAGAAGTGGGTATATGGACACGTTTTAGTTGAGTGGTGGTTGTGTGATTGAGCTCTATCGAAATGATTCTAGTGTTTGGTGCTACTTTTGGTGGGAGCCTTGGCTGAAGATGCGCCCGTTGTAGGAGCATTGCCTTGTGATTCAGTCTCCTTGGCAGGTGGCGCTGGTGTATCGGATGGCGGTTCGGGTTTACTCTTTGCGGCAGGCTGGGAAGGAAGTTTTTCATCGGACTTGTCATCCGAATCGGACTCGTCACCTCTTGGCTTGTCGACCGTGGACTTTCCACCTGGAGGCTTCTCATCTCCAGGCCTGCTGTTTCTAGACCCATCATCCTCGGGCTTACTTTGGGGTTTGTCGTCTTCAGGTTTGCTGCCCTCGGACTTAGTCTTATCGGGCGACTCCGAGTTCTCATCATCGTCAATTTCTAGAGCCAGGCGAATGAATATATGCACGCACAGCTGATCGACCAATCAGCCTGAGCTCGACTCACCTTCTCCATACACATCCGGGTGCTCTCTAAAACAGTCCTGCATCGCCTTGAACTTTTCGACACAATCAACACCCTTGGGTTCTTGCTCAGAGTACACAAAACACGAGAATGCGTCTCGGAATTGAGGACCGCATGGTCCATGGGCCATTCCGCCCAAGCAGGGGCAGTCCCAGTTTATTTCGCCGGTTTCTGGGTTGAATGCACCTTGCTTGGCTGCGTCTGCTTCTAGTTCGTCCATTTGGTCTGGATCGGTCCCGCCGGCGTTGGAATCAGAGTCCGAAGTTGGTGCGGATGGTTCTTTCTCAGGCTCAAACACACCAGGTTGTGAAGCTATTTGCTTAGCGTGTGCAGGCGAGCCCACTGAAGTATTGTCCTGTGACCTCGATGAAGGCTGTTCTGATCTGACGGGCGTTTGTCGATGCGCTTCACCTGTTTATGCGTTGAATCGTGCTTGCAACGGAAGGTATATATAGATCTACGTTTCTCACCAAGAGATGCCTTCCTAGTCCCAGATCCTGATTTATAGGAAACATAAGTGGCAAATGCCGATCCAGCGGCAGCGACAACTAGACCAACGGTAGCAGCAGACGACCGCGGCCAGTTTCCTCGTATAGCAGAATGAATGCCTCTGTTAAAAGTGGTAGGACGGAGTAATACGCGAGCCGCCGCGCGCGTAGCAAACATACTGAGGAAAGTTAAGGACCGTGGGTACAAGTCAGAGACCAGAGAAAATCATTGGATTACCGATCACAGCGCTCAAAAATGAGAGCATATCATCAAATAATTTGACTAAGCATCGCGCGCCACGTGATCTGGTGGCCAAACATTAAGCAACTTAAAGGCTCATACATATATACATAAGACACAATATTAAAGTATCAACCCTGGCCGGGACAGTTGCACGCGAGATAAAAAAACACGTCGTTTTTGTATTATGCAGTTCTCCCCCTGCCTCTGCCCCTGCCTCTACCACGTCCTCTTCCTCGACTGGAGCTTCCATTTGGTTCACGCTCCTCTTCGCTCGCAGCAAACATTTCCATATCCTCGTTTTCATTTGCGGCCTTGCGTTTCCGAGATTTGGATCCTTGTCCTCCTACGTACTCGACCTGCCAATCTACCTCGGGACCAGGAACTCCAGGTGCACGGAAAGTCTTGAGATGTTCAGCGAACGATTTCGCAACGCGCTGAGACCCTTTGTTTAATTACTGTTGTAGCACGCGTATAAATGCACTTACTCCATTGGCCCGCACATCAATATGGATGCTTCTGATGAATTTTCTCATATCCCCGATTGACTTGGCCTGGGTACGCAGAGCCCTCCCACTGATGATTAGACAAAGTAAACCTAAGGGCCAATAAATATGAGCAGAGTTGAAATGCAGAACGTTAGTGAAGCATACAAATATGTACAAGTTCCACCTGTAAGATAGGAGTCAGTGATTGTGTTACTCGTTGATTGGTTGGACTTACTGGTGCTACTGGAATCGATCCAATGAGTTGAATATGTGATTTATCTTGCTGTAATATAATGTTGGTTACAAGCATGTCAGTAATGCACATTCATGCTTACCACAAGTTCATGTAGGTGAGTCAACGCCGTTTCAACCGCCTCCTTGAATGCATCGTTTCGTTCGTCTTGTTGCTGTAGGAACTTGGTGAGCTTAGCGGCGGCCGGCATATCGAAAGCAGGCAAAGCGTTGGCCATGTACACGAATTCTAAACCGATCGTGAGTCAATGTATAGATGTCACGAACATGTGAAATATCTTACGCGCAACACACTGGAAATCCTTGGACCTCTTGGTATTCATTGGCATAAATTGAGGGATGCCAGAATCCCCTATAAGCGCTTGCCTGTCAAAACCGCTCAAATAATAAACATAAAACGCACCCTCGAAAAAACGAGTAACCAGGTTCCGTATCCAGGAAACCGTGGGTGAAGAAATGGCCTTTTGCTTCTCAGCTTCGTTGAGAGCCATTCCAAGTTGGACTCGTTGGAAAATATCGCGCTCCTGGATTCGCGGGTCAGATATCAATCATGATTTGTATTCTAAACGTCCCCACCGTTGCTTCTGAAAGGTCCCCAAACTCGACTGTGATACGAGTTTCTTGAGGGCCACTTGTTCAAGTGACAGTTGGGATGCACTGCTTACCAACTATAAGCTGTTTCGACGCGAACTGCTTCTTCCATCCTTCAGGTATCACTTTTCCGGTGCCTTTATTGCCCCTCCGCTGGTAATACCAACTCTTTCCCCTTTGAAGGCGTTAAAAATAGCCTAAGTGTAATATTTAAGACCTACTTTACTTTCACTAAACATCATGTGAGTTCACACTCGTACGTGGAAAAATGAAGGCTTACTAGGTATGTAGCTGCAGTGCGCGCAAATAGGTAAGTAATGGTGGCTGGCAGGCACACAACTTACCCGTCCATGAACCGGTGCACGCTGGTCAATCTTTGCTTCCCGTCGATGCATACCTAACGCACGGCTCCTTTCTAGGCGAGGTCTATGCTAAGGAACTAGTCTACTTACCTTGATCTCTTCGCCATCTTCGTCCTTGCGTATTGCAAATAACACAGGCGGGATAACTGTCAAAAGTCGGTTCCTGAGTATTTAGCTGCTGATTGTTAGGCTTGAAACTTACAGTAATCCCTATATATACTCTCGATTAGGCCACTTTGCTTTGCATCATTCCAGACTACGTCGCGTTGGTAGTCAGCCTCCACTAAAATTTTTGTTAGTTGGAGGAGTTGGCAGAGGTGGCAGTTACATGGGATACCCACATGATATTATGCCTAGAGTTAGTGCCAAATTAGTTTTCGTGCGGTTCTTGTCTCTCACGGAACTAAGAAATCATACTGAAGAACATACCTTCTTGAATTTGAGTATAAAGGTCATAACAGGATACTGGGTGAGACTGTGGAGGTTTAATAGCAGCTTCAATAAAAAATCCCTCCTCTTCCTCATCATATTCTATATCATCGTCATCATCCTGATCCTCGGCAAGTTCGTCGTATTCGGCCTCTTCGTGTTTTGAAACCAGTCTTGCCATGGTGGTATGAAGACACTGAGGGGGAGAGGAAGAGTCTTGGCTCCAAGGTGTTTGGTAATCATTGTTGTTGCTTACAACAAACGCAAGCACTGGCAAACTGACACGTAATCCTTATAAATACCTCTTATGTGTCAGCAAGGCGGAATAACATTCAGCCGATCATTGGTACTATTGGTTGTAGATTATTGAAATGACGACGGCCGGGAGCTACTATTTTAGTGGGCGATTTCTCAGGCTTGGAATCTGGATTTAAAGCCGTGGCACGGATCTTTTCCGAAAGCTATTTAGCCAGTGGCCCCCTATGCACAGAGCTCGTAACCTCATCCGGATCCCTCGAACTGCTTTTCCCCTCTTACAACCCGGATCATCTCCAACTTTCTACACGAGTCAACTTAATCGCTCAATCCGTAGAATGGCCACAGATCGCGACGCTCCTAGGCCAGATTTCAACACTGAGCCTTCGTTTAGATACACATTACCACCAAACAAGCAATGGAAACCAGGTCAGTCTTTTGACGAAAGCGGGCCCAGCGCACTCGCCGCAGAGTGGGCCAAAGGGTATGAAGGAAGCTGGAAAACCTTCGTTACGAAGGAGGAAAAACCTGCGTACGTAGAGCAATATGGCCAAGTCCCCACGTTCGTTGGTTGAGCCTAGATAATTTTGGCCACAGGGATCTCTATCGCTTAATGATATCAGGAATCATACCAAGACCGATAGCATTCGTGTCTTCCTTGAGTTCCGATGGAACACCTAATCTAGCTCCTTTCAGGTATATAATTATGTTGGCTGGACGGGCGGGTACTTATATGTTACTGGCCAAAGCTACTTCTCGATGGTTTGCCATAATCCACCATTGGTTTCGGTGGCCTTTACACACGGCCCGACTCGTAGAAAGGATACTTCAATCAACATTCGCGAAACCAAGGAGTTTGTCGTGAATATTATCAGCGAGCCTTGGGTCGAAGGTGCCAATTGGACTAGCACGGACGCACCTTACGAGACGGAGGAGTGGATAGGATCGGGATTGACCAAGGCTGAAAGTGTGAGTAGCTTCGCGTCTAACACTGGACCTATCTCCTGTATTGACATTTTCAAACAAAGACTTTTGTGAAACCTGCTCGGGTCAAAGAAAGCGCGTTTTCTATGGAATGCGAATTATACTCACTCCAGGACATTTCTCCTCCAAATTCCCCGGATACCGTTACGTGTACAATGGTATTGGGCCATGTCAAAGCCATTCATGTGCGAAATGATGTCTGGATTAACGATGGAAAGGGGATCGGAATGGTCGACCCTGCCAAAGTAAGTTATATTCTGTCGCCTTGGCACTTAGTCTGACCTTGTTTAGCTTCGGGCAGTTTCGCGAATGGGGGGAATGACATATGGGCGAGTGGGAGAAGGATTTGAGATCCCTCGCCCCGTCTGGAGTCAAATTAAAGATGATATTGCCAAGATACCACAGAAATAGGGGTAGGATGCATTATTGTCGTATGCCGCCTTGGCAGTGGCTGGGAGGTCTGCTCATGTCCTCAGCCACAGGATCAAAGGCGCATACTGTATCAATTTGTCCTAAAAGTCGGTATGACGCAAGCTTATTAATATTCAGGATGACGTATGGTCCAAAAAAGGAAGATGTCTGAAATTGTACAAATACACAGAATGCCCAGTGCTACTTTAGGGATCAGCGTTCATGCGCAAAGGAACTTATACAATGGTGATATTCGGGAATGGAGCTATATGAGGAGATGAGACAATGCGATTGAACCTGGCACGACCCGGTACCGGTGTTGTCGTGGAACTTGCTCGATCAAGGAAAGTCCTAAACAGGGCCAAGCGTGTTGACGGTCGAAGCAGCAAAGCAAGCAGTAAATGATGACCGGGGAAAACTACCGGTTACGTGGCAGGAAAAAATGACTACAGAACCTTGATTAATAGATCGGAGTAATTAGCTCCTGTTCGGGTGGAATCAAGTTGGGCTACATACTAGGTTGAGAGCCCAAAGTCTAGTTAAGCGTGGGGACGTTATTTCTTCGGAAGGGATTTGCTATCGTTATTGATAAGCATGAATGTATCGACTGTGCCGTTGGGTGCAGCAGCGGCCCCGAAACCAAGGGTTGTAGCTATCCCACTTGCAATGCCGTCTTGAGGACGGGGATCTCTGCCCCATGGGAAATGTACGATCTTACGTTCCGGCGACGCAGAAGTGGGATTAGATATCCTCCTGGCTTTTCGCAAGTTAACTATGTCCATGTAGGGCGTAGCGTGGGGAATTGGAGGTGCAGGCTCCGGTACTTGACCAGGCGAAGTTGGTGGGCGCTCGAGTTTAAGATGGTCAGAGGATGGGACTGGGGGGAAGCTAAAGTCCGGTAGTGGCATAACTAGCATTCGAAGATGGTGGACGTGTGAAGAATGAACAACGGCGCGGCTGCAGTGCTGAGTCGACTAAAGGCGCTGCACTGCTTCGTCCCACCGGGGCAAGCGCCATACATTGTCATACCAATCACGTGGCTGGGCCTCCTTCGGAACCAACCACTCCACGTCGCCGATTCTAGACATTACAATAATTTACACATCACAATATATCCCTAACTAGATACGTAGAATATTTGACGACAAACTCAACTACCTCTAGGCCCTTCACACGATACCACCATGAATTCCTTGTACACACTTGGTCTCCGGCAGACCGCGTCTATCAATGGAGATCTGGACAAGCTACGTTCGGGAGATAATTCGACAGCTTTGCAAGGTGTGCTGAAGAGGCAATATTGGGACGGCCACTAATTAGTAGCAGGCCAGATATCCGCTTCGTTGGCCGCGTTCAACAGAACTATTGACGACTATGAGGCAATGGCCAAGAAAGAGATGATCAAGGCGAAGCAAGAGAAGGCATTTATGTATGCGTTTTGCTCGTGTTTCTTCCCTTTGAATCCCGTATACTGACGCGCCCTAGGCGAGTATCTAAATTCCGCACAGATGCCACAGAGTTACGCCTCGAGTTTGATAGGGCGAAAAACCAGGCCGCCAATGCAGTATGTAAATGTTTTCGTGTGATCGCGTGTCTCAATAATACAAAATTTACAGAGGGCCAAAGCCAACCGAGATGACCTGTTAGCTGACGCACCGAGCCCGTCAGTGTCACGACAGAGATTTAATGCCTCGGCCCCACAGAACGTAGGCGAGAGTTCTGAGAATCCTTTCGCCGCCTCAGCACAACCAACATACAACCTACGAGAGGACCACGCGCTGCGAGAGCATTCGTTCATTGACTCGACGGAAAACCAACTTGATGCATTTATTGCACAAGGTCGTGAAGTGTTGGACAATTTAGTCGATCAACGCAACATGCTCAAAGGAACTCAACGAAGGCTCTTAGACGCCGCCAACACTCTAGGCCTAAGTAAGGATGTGATCAGCTGGATTGAGAAACGAACGTTGGTGGTTTCAATCTTTTCTTGATAAATAGACTCACTTTAATTCACAGAACACAAGATACTATCATTTTTGTAGTCGGAGCGATATTTACATTCTTTTGTTTTTGGCTGATATGGCATTATCTCGGATAAGATGGGTGTTGCCTGATGCATTGTATTTATATGGACTTTATGCAGTAATATACTTGAGCTTCCAAACGAGGTGACGACACAAACCGCGTCATTGCGTGCTTCTACTTTGATATTTACTACAATGGCCTCGATTCTTAAAGTTAATAATTTGACACTGGATATTATTGTAGATAATACTATTGAATGGTAAATATGGCGTTATATCGTGCCGCGGTAGTTGACCATCCATCAGGATGACCAAGCTTCCTCCAGGATTTACGCACGAAGCTAAATTGCAACTCTCTCGCAACCCTCCATTTGACACCAAGACCCAAGCTCCTGTTCTCGACCTTGACAACTACTGCTGCGGTGAGTGGCGATTCCGATTGTGGCTGCACTCTGACAATCCCCGGTCTTCTTCCAGGTGCCCACGGCCTTTCCATCCTAATAGTAACGTTATCCAATATAGTTTTGTCGGGACAACTGATGACTGTTTACCCAGACAACTGAAACAAATGGAAAGACCCATCGAGTTCTCTTTGACACGGGTCCCGAACCCAGGAGTATCACGAGGAACCTCGCTGCGCTACAAACGCCAATGGAATCTATAGAACGCATTGTGCTATCCCATTGGCACAGAGATCATTCTGGCGGAATAATCGCGGCTCTCGAACAGATTGCCCTCGCTCGAGCTGAGAAGAATGATAAATCAGGTAGCTCAAACACAGCACTTGAGCCCGTTGTCGTCGACCTACACCCGGATCGGCCTATTGCTCGGGGCATTGCAACATCCACGACAGGAGAAATCGCTTGTCGGCTCCCAGAAGATCCGACGCACTCCGATATTCTTGCTGCTGGAGGGGTAGTAGAGACTCGTGCAGAAGGTCACTTGGTCGCGGGCAACACCATCTGGGTCAGCGGGGAGATTCCAAGGGTCACTAGCTTCGAGACCGGCCTACTCGGCGGAGCGCGATGGCGCGAATTTCACTCTACTGAGTCCGAGGAAGTTCGGGGCGAGTGGGTCCCAGAAGTCGTGAGCGCTGCAAATAGGGCTGAAGTTCGGAATATTGATGCGGTGCTCTCGGTCTACAGGACATCATGGATGAAAGATATGTCGCTATTGACGTTCTCGGCAAAGGGCTTGTAATCTTAAGCGCGTGAGTTCGGCATGCCTATGAGCCAATTTAGACATTGATATTATATCTGGCATCAGTTGTTCACATGCGGGCATATGCAATGTGATACACGCTGCGGCCATAGCATTCCCCGAGCGACCCATATATGCGGTCGTTGGTGGTCTGCATTTAGCCGGACCCGAACTTCAGGACCGCATTGACCCAACGGTCAGCTTTATTGCGGAACGGCTCGTCCCCGCACCCACATACGTCTTACCCATGCACTGCACCGGTTTCAATGCTAAGGTTGCTCTCGCTCAAGCACTTGGTGAAGCATGTGTACCTGCTGGAACCGGAATGCAAATTCATTTCAAAGGCGCTGATCTCGGGACCGACCAACGTCTGATGGGAGTGCGCATACAAGGTTGAAGTATTCGCGTGACAATGTGTTTCGCCCGTATTGTACAAACTTATACAGTTATAACTGGAATATTGTGGTATAAAAGAGAATACTGGTGAGAGAGGGGCCCCGCATAAGGAAGCTATCGCGAACTCGATGCATCTGATGGCCTTCGTAGGCGTTGATCCAGTCCACCACCATACTTGCTAGCAAATTCTTTGTCAACCTCCTTCAACGTGTGAAGGAAGCCCACAGAGCCCTCCTTGGCTCCGCCATATTTTCCCGTCATTATTGCTACTATTCTCGCGTTTTCCCTAGCCCCTCCAGGACCGTACAACCTGACTAGTGATAATGTCGTCTCAGTGTCAGACCCCCAGCTGGTCTGTCGACCCAATGCGGCAAATATATTTGCCTATGATCACGATGCACGGTCAACACGGCTTTGCGGGTTTACGGGCACTGAACTAACCTTGGAAATCTTTCGGTCTGGAGCTCCCTCTAGGTTACTGGGCGTACGAGTGTCGTTGTACTGGTTGATCAGTCCTTCAACGTAGCGATACCCCCGGAGAAGCTCCTGGATGGGCAAAGATTTGCCCTTGCTCCGAAGGAACGAATCATAGTTTTGGGCGTCTTCAGTACTAAAACGATGCCGCAGCCAGCTGACGATCGCGGCATTAACCTCTGGTTTCGACTCCTTTGGCCTAGTCGCCTTAGGGTTAGCCACAACGTTAATCTGAGGGGTTTCGGCCATGATCTGAGGGCTGGCAGCGCTGAGGGTTGGCGTACTTGATCCGGAGGGACCCATCACCCGCGATCCGTGAATGTCGCCTATTCGGGATGGACCGGGCGTAGGAGGAGGGGTCGTGGATTGGGCTGGGGGAGGGGGCAATGAGGAAGGGGGGCTCGTGATTTGCCTTTTCGCCCCAGGGGAGCCTTGCACCGGTCGAGTCTCGGTTCCCCTCTTTCCGAGCTCGAGTAGATGATCAGCAGGAGGCAACGACGCGGGGCGTGACGACGAAACTGAGTACTTCAAGGAGGTCAGTACTAGCAAGGACGGTGTTAGCGGTACCTTTGATCGCTCACCGGTTCAATAGTAATCTGTAAACTCTTATCCTGATCGAGTTTCAGTTCCACCGAGATCCCACACCGTTCCACCATGCTGTCCGCAATGCGAGCAAAGTACTGTTTGTACCGACCACGCATGGTGCACAGTTTTGCATTGCCATCGATTCGGCTGGGAGTTTGTTGCAAACGTACTGCCAGGTCATTGCCGTTGACACACCAGGCATGGGGCGCCGGGTCAATACGTATCGGAATTGGGATTTCAGCTATAGTAGGCTGAGCGCCATGCCCCTCCTCCCTCAAATCCTCCATGTAGAGGACTATGAGGTGTTCTGGAGGGCATGCAATGTGGTGGCTATCCAGAGGGGTTTGCGACCAGCTAGGCCCATGCCACGGAGGAAGTGATGGATGGTGGGAGCTACCCGACGGACTCTGGCAGAGGACGCAACAGCCGATCAGTCACTTCGGCGAACGACTATAACGCATTGTCCATACTCACAACTTCAGGACTAAATCCTAGCTGCTGGATTCTGGGAAGACGGGGGGGAGGCGTATTGCTTGGTGACATTGTTCCAGAGAGGGAGGCGGCAGTGCGAACTCACGGTGGATTCATTTCTTCTTGAGCTGACAATTATAATACTTTTTCGGGCGCAACGGTGTTGGTTGTGTCAGAAAAGAGAGAAAGTCGGGATCCGGTTGATTCTCCGAATCGGTAAGGTGTAGGAGTGGCGTTATCCCCAAATGGGAAGAAGTCCGAGGAAACTCCAAATGATCGAGCTAGATTGGTAAAGAGCATAATATTGACGTCCCCTGTGGGTCCATTCCATAAAGTATGTATGCGTTGTCATGTATTGTTCGAATTATCATCCATTCACAAGCCGTCTGGGCTCACTAGCGGTAGGATGGTCAATCCACCTGCTCCTTCTAAATAGTCACGGCCGGCTTTTGATGGGCCTAATAATCCCCAGCAGCCATCGCAGACCAAGCTCGGGCTCTCGCCAAGGCGGACATCGCCTGAGACCGCCGAAACCGCAGGGACGCGTGCACAGATACGGCATAGCGCGCGATGTGGTAATGGCGAGAGCGATGTCGTATAGGGCCAGTTCGAAGCCTTCTCAGGAGTTGGAAGTGGGGGATCATGGGGGTGCAGCAAACTTAAGGTGTTTCAGAAGCGATCGTCAGCACGCGCAGCTCGTGGTGCAAATTTATCTCGGGGCTTTCGCCCCATACCTGATCGAGGAAACAACGACCCAGTGTACGCAGCCCCCATCATGCATAAACCAGTATGGTTTGTGGAGTTTCCATCGAACGGAATCGAGTCGCGTGCCAAGCATCGGCAATCCGATTTTCAACTGTTCATCCAGAATCATGATTGCGTCTCTTTCTTTCTTGCCCAAACCAGTGGGAGCAGTGGCTTGAGCTTTCAGGGCTGCCAGATATTCGGTAACTTTGCTAATGTGGTGGGTAAGCGTAATTCGGGCATCGACAATGTGGAATGTTACTTGGCGTAATCCTTCCCATCTACATCACCCTCGCCATCGCCATAAACGGTGCCCTCGACAACAATACAAGCCCCGGAAGGTACTGCACTGTCGTTAATACTACGAGGGACCCATCGATTGAAGCAAACAAGAGCCTCGCTGATATCTTCCAAAGTCTGGGTGTTCAGTAACGCAAGAGAAAGCGTATGCCGGGGTGTATGCGGGGGGTGTGGAGCCGGAGTTAAAATGGACAATTCAATGAGTGCATGTGATAATTCATGGACAGCAACGCCCTGCAGGCTCGCGTTATTCGGAGTTGGGGGCTGTGAACGAGTCCTCGAGTCCTCGGACAGGGTAAACGGTATGACTGACGGCCGCTAAAATGATATGTTATTCCAAACTGCCGACCCAAAGCTGACGGTCGGCGCTACGTACCACTTCAGTGAGCACGTTCACGTCGCTTGATCGGGGCTTTCGTATGTAGTGTTTCGCAGTATCATCCAGTCTGAGCCACGTATGCGTCAACCGTCGGTTAAACGTCTGGAAACCACAAGGCTTACTGCCACGATTGCAACTTGAGACCTCCGAGTGTGCGCCCGAGCTCAAGAATCACAGGATCTACACAGTTTCTCCGTGAGAGTTTGATCACCAGGGGGTAAGGGGGGAAGGTCAACCAAATCTACCCACCTGAATTCGTTTCTCCGGCTCTTGCTTGAGATTTTCCCTTACGACTCGATCCCTCGGTTCGGTTTGCGGGATCAACAGTGGGCCCAGCCTCAGACATGGATTCTGATAACATAGCAAGTGGATAAACACCTGAAAATCAGCTCCCCGGTTACTCGCCGAACATCAGTGCTTGGAGCCCCTATCTCACCTTGTTGCCCGCCGGTGGCCTCTGATCCCTGTCTGCGCACCTCACATCCGACGCGTTCTTGAGCGCTTTTACTGCCGTCCGCTTGCGCAGGTTTGTTTGCTTCACCCCAGCCATTTCCATTCCTATCACCCAAACCTCCGACTTTTCCGTCTGCCTTCCTCTTACGATCTCGCTTCTCAGGTGGCAACTTGATACTCTCCACTGTATGTCCAAGCGCAGCAAGGGTAGACTTGTTATGCATATCTTTCACGAGGTTAAGTCGTGCCGGATCCGAAGTTATGTCTGTCAAAGAAGCAACGAGGTCGAGGACACTGATAATCGCAAAGATCAGTCAATAGAACATACAAGTCAGTTTCTGGAATAAGAATGAATGCAAAAAGGCACAAGTCGACAATAATAGAAATGCCCCCCCCCCAAAAGAAAAAGTTAAAACGTACCTGCATTCTTCTTCCAGCCTACTTCTGTCCTGTACCTCAAGTGCTTGTAGTTCGTCCCACCCGGCGACATCCTCGGGGCGTACCCGGGTTTTCTGTCCTTGAGGACGGTCCGACCTCGCTACATCTCCTGTTGTGATCTGCGGATCCAACGCGTCTTCAACAGCCTTTAGGAATTCTTTTATATCAATAAGTTCCGAGGCTGGCCCAAACGTGAAATCCGGCATCCACTGCATTCGACGCGAGTGTAACAGAGGTGGGTCCGGCATCGAGCCCAATAGCCGAGGGTTCATGGGGAAAGCAGCACCCATACTCATAGCCGGACACGGGTACGGGTAAATCGCGCTTTCCTCAGGTAAAGAAAACACGCCCATGTCACCGACAGCTGGGATGGGCGCAGCACCGAGTTGATCGTGAGCAAAATTCATGTGTACGTCCGAATCATTTGTTCCAGTGCCACTAGTTGATGCGACACCTGAAGATCCTTGGATCTGCCCCGCGATCGTTGAACCTGAATGTTGCGTCACCAATATATCGTTGTCCTGTGTCGCGAGCACATTTGACATCCCGGTTTGATCCTGTCCTGCACCATCCCGAGTGTCCATGCCAAAGTTCACACCCGAGGGGAGGCTAAAGCTTTAGGTTCAAAGTTTGCCCGTCACCAAGTCAAGCTCTCAGTCAAAAATAGACCGAGAAATGAGCGACCAGAGGAAACAGAGACCTGGCAACAAATAAGATTCCTTAAATAGCAAGAAAGTCCAGATATGTGTTGTTGGTGATGGTGGTGGCAAGTTTCCTCGCGCCACCCACGCGCGCCCCTAATCAAGACAAATCACCTCCCCGGACCGACGGCTGATCGAGGCTGACATAGGCGTGATCATGATTCATGACGTCTTGTCTCAGATGATCACTGGCGATCAGGCTTGGCTCCACAAGGCCTAGGCTAAACAGTAGGTTAAAAGTTACAGAATTTCATTGGGCAAGTTGGCCTATCTATCTCAAGACATACACAGCTCGTCTGGAGGACGAGATGAGCTCGTAAGGTATGCAAAAGCAGCGGGTAAGTGGATTGAAGAGGAAAATATCGTGTGGCCGGCCCAAAACATGAACAAAGAATGAAAATTTAAAAAAAAAGAAAGGTAGAAAGGGTTTCTTGTGTCAAACAAGCCATAAAAGAAGCAAAAACAGTCTCGGCGCGACGTGAGCAGACAGACGAGCCGCAACTGCATAATCACACGGATAGCACGGGGGGTAGTAATACGAACCCAACACACAACTGGATACAGTCTCGTGACACAAGAAGCGCATTTCGCTACTCGTTTAATTCCTCCAAATTACCCAGCCCTGTTTTATCCATTATGCCCGTGCTCCTCCGTCCATCCACCCAGATTTATACCCTCTGGCTCTGCAACTCCATTAATATTGGCCTCTTGCAAGCAGACCGGTACTCACCATCCCATCATAGCCCATCCCAGCACCCTGCTCCGCCAACCTACGCTGCCTAAACGCTTTCCGGTACTTGGTCCGCTCATACGTTACCAATCCCACAACAACCAATGCGATAACAGAAATACCCGCAAACACACCCAACCCAATCGGCAAGACCTCGAGCTTCTTCCCAGGAAGCGTAAACGGAGTTGCAGACGCAGAGGCTTCAGCCTGAGCAGCAGTGGGAGTGATCGAAAAGCTCAGGGTGGTAGAAGTGGCAGCTTGGACGGGTGCAGCAGTAGGAATGGAAGTCGAAGTTGTGGGCAAAGAGGTGCCAGATTTAATCTGTGTCCCCTGCATCAACGGAAACAGATGAGGTTCATTCCTATTGACCCAACTTGAGATTTGGAAGGTTGGATGTGAAACGTACAATCTCTTTGGCAGGACCCGCATCCTGGGTTCCAGTGGGTTTGGCCGAGGTCGATGTAACTGCTGCGGAGGTTGACGTAGCAACGGATGTGGAGGCTGCGGCAGAAGTGGACACAGCACTGGTGGACACCACAGAGGAAGAAGAAGTGGTGACCGACAGAGTGGCGACCGAAGTAGCCACCGACGACGAGGAAGTCGAGGTTACCAAAGGAGCCGAAGTAGTAACAGAGGTAGATCTAGGAGCTTCTGTAGCAGTTACGGTCACGACGACTGTGCTGACGGTGCGGGCAACAGTGCCCAAAGTCGAAGACGAACCTACTCCAGCAGTCACCGTCACAACTACAGTGCTAGTCGTCGTAGCACTCTGGGCCACGGTCGACGAGGCGGTGGCAAGCGCCGTCGTAGCCAGAATGGTAGACGACGACCGCACAAGCTCAGTAGTGCACTTGCGCTCCTCCCTAACCAAGTTCTGGCCGTTTGCGCTGATTGGCGTCAGTGTGATGGTACATGTCTCGATAACCGTCCCAGCAAATCTGCCCGAATATTAGCTGATAAAATACATAATAAACATCATACGCACGTTTCCGCCGTTCGTGTGGTGGTCACAGTGGTAGGTCCGTTAAAAGGTGCTTGTCGGGCAGCGAGCTGGCGCTTGAGGCGGGCGACACGGTCTGCCCTTGCGTCGACGACAGCAAAAAAGACAGCGAAAATAGTGAAAAGTACAACCAGCCCACGCATAATGGAGACCTGCTCCGGGGAAATGAAAGAAAAGAGGGGAAAGGGGAGTCTGCGTCGACTAGGACGAGAGGAGGGAGGAAAAGACCGCAGACTTGAGCGCTAGCAACCCCTGACCTCGGTCGCTAGGCCCATCTCCGCTTGGTTCGCTTTGTCCCAATTTCATTATCACCCGAAGTAACTGCTTTTGGCAATCATTAGCGGCTAGATTGCTTTTGGCCTTTGTATCAAAGAACTCATAGCGAATAATATTTACACAAAGCCATCTTGTCATTACCACATTGTCTATTCCTCGTCGTCCGGTCCAACACGGCCGGCCATCCCGCCTTCCACCGCCCGATACTCCAGCCCACCTCGGACTCGCTTTTGTTGCCCGCGGGAAAGCACCTCGAGCACACTCGCAAGCGGATTCCACCTCTCAAACCCAAAACACACGGCCGCATTCAACACCGCAGCCACCAACAACGTCTGCTTCGCACTCGCCGGCAACGGCATAACATCCAACACAAGTCGGACCGACTGTGGCGGTGCAACCAGCACCAACGTACTAAAAGCCGTGAGCAACACAATCGACGCCATGAGCAGTACTGCAAAAGCCACATCACACATCAGACTCGAACGCCCCAAAAACCAACTCGCGCACCGTTTGTCCACATGGGCTTGCGATAAGGCGGCCCGATGCTAAACACCGCAGCAACCAAAATATATTGAAAACACGAGATCAGGAACAGCGCCGTATTTTCATAATTGTACGTTTCAAGCTCGCCCGAACCCGAATTGGGCACAGGCGGAGTGTACCTGCCCGATTCAAATCACCACTTGGCCCATAAATCAGATATTTGCTTACCAAGGTTGCCCCCGAATCCACCAAAACGCCCAAAACTGAAACGCACTCGTAATGACAATCTGCCCAATAATACTCGACAAGACCTTTTTCGAAACGAGCGACGCGGTAGGCCGTTTGGGGTAGATACGGGGATACGGCAGTGTGCGGCCCACTGCAAAAAAGGCAAGTATATGCGCGGTGTTTATTTGGACCGACACCAACCGGCGATTCGAAAAGCGCCCGCAGCAGCAGCAGCAGCAGCAAGATAAAAAAGCAACCCCGCCCCACACAAAAAGATACAAACAAAAAACCCATCAGCCAAGCCATCCAGACAAAAGAAACCCGACACGCACTCGTAACAGCAATCGGAATGATAATAAACAAATCAATATACAAAAACTAGGTTATTTCAAATCAGGTTAGCCTCTACAAAGGTATCGATCAAAACTAACCTGAAAATCTCCCAATGAGCTCGCAAACGAGTAGAGCAACGTAATTGTTGTAAACTGGATCAACGAATACAGAGCCCTGCTCGCACGTCAAATCTGTCCCAGAACAAAAGCGAGACCGACTCACATGTACTTGAAACAACTAAAACTGGTAACGAGCGCCGCACGGCCTTCCCGAATGACTTGAATTACACATCCAATGTCCGGCGTGCGACTCGTAAACGGCGCGGCGACGCTGGCCTCGGCTTCGGACAAGGACAGTCCTACATCGGCTGCTTTGAGCGCTCCGCAATCGTTAGCCCCGTCACCGCAAAAGGCAACCGTGTATCCGAGCGATTGAAGTCGCGACACGAGCTCGTGTTTCTCGTCTGGAGACATCCGAGCAAATATTTGCGCCTTGACCAACATCTGTCCAGCAACCACATCAACATCCTATTAACCTGCAAAAAAGGTGCACGCACTCGTTGTAGCGTCTCGTGCGGAGCATGGTTAACCATCCACCGGAACACATCACCCGAAACAGCAAGCGTGTAATCCTGATACGTGATTTCCTCTTCAATGGTATGATGTGCCCGAGGAAGGAACGGTTTGAGACTATAATCATCAAGCGTGAGTGAAGCATCATCCACAGAAGACCAATGCAATTTCGAAAGCGGAGTCTGGGCATCCCCTAAAGAAACACACAAGTCAACGAAAAGGCCAACAAGAACAATCGATTTACCTTGAGAAAACACAGCAAAGAATACATGCGCGCTCCGACTAATCAATCCGCACTCGCGAGCCACACTCACAGCCGTCCGACTATCCAAAAATCACGCTTAGCTAGGCCATCCATTACATCACACGACTCACGGATTATCACCAGTAACCATCCGACACACCAAATGCGCATCTCTCAAAGTCTGTATAGCAGGCGCAGTCCCAGGCTTGAGTTTATTCTCAAAGACGATCAAACCAAGAAACTTGAGGTTCGACTCGGCTTGTTCTCTAATCACATCGAGATGGGCAAAATGGCGACTGGCATGTAAACACTTACCGCTTCATCTTTTGAGCCTTCAGCCACGACAAGCCTTCGATGCTCTTCCCAGCCAGGGCAATAACGCGGTACCCATGTTTAGTATAATACGAAAGCATATCCTCGTAGTCACCGGGAACTAAACCACCATCAATACCACACCACCAAAAAGAGATGATACTCACAAGACCCAGGGTCGCATATATCACCCATAACTTCCGGCGCACCCTTGACATAAATCTCCATACTACTACTCTTTAACCTCTTGACGACCACACTCATCCTCCTAAGCGCAGAAACAAACTCAAAGGTACGGATAACGCCCAACTCGAGGAAATGCGCGTGCTAAAAGTAGTCAAGCGGTGAGTATGGATGCGAGTTGAGAGTGTTGTGGGAGACTTGCCCGAGTACCAGCTTTCATCGCGTCTTCGAGTCTAAATTTGCCTCCACCAGGCGGCCGAACAATAGTCTGCACAAGCGTCGCAGGTCTCTCTCCTGAACTCCCCGCTCCACCTCCACCTCTACCCCCCACTTGACCCTCTTCAACCTCCCACCCAGTAAAATCAAACATCTTCACATCCAACGGATCTCCAATAACTTGCCCATCCACAACCTTGAGCTGATGACACGTCGCAAGCGCATGTGCAATATCAACCTTTTCACGGCCCCGAGGCAACGCAAGCTCATGCACCGACTGAACAAGCTCCCCAAACATGCGCTGGTCAGCACCTACCCCATCCCAAATACGTCAACACGAAATGACTCAAGTGGTGGAACCGACCTTCGATGCCGCGTACGCCGAGCACGTCCAGTCCGTCTTCTGTCAAGGTCCCCGTCTTGTCAAAGCACACCACGTCGACTTTACCGCCTACATTCACCCTCGTCGGGGCAATACAAAACACCCCAGCCTGGCGGAGCCGAGAAATGGCAAACGCCGTGCCGATCGAGAGCGTTGCTGGAAGCGCGGGAGGAACAACAATCGTAATAAGGTCCAGCGCCCGAACTAGAATAGTCTGCCAGGCAATCTACAGCAAGGTGTTGGTGAGGGCGGACTCAAGGGATTTTGGACGCACCCCGAGTTTGACGAATTGGACTGCGCTCGCGAGAAAGCCTAAAACCGCAATCCCCGCAAGCACCCCAATAAACCGCATCGAATCACGATAAAACTTGAAGCCCATCGGTTTAGGAAAGAGCATCGACCGGACGAGGGCCCCCTTGGTCGTATTAAAACCTAGGCTGGGTGAGCGTCTGGGGATAGAGACACGGATGGGTTTACCGGTTCTGGCGACGACGCCAATGGCATCGCCTTCTCCTGCTCCTCGGACTCTGACAACCCGCGTCCCGGCATACAAAAACGACTTGGCGAGTTCAGGGCCTACATCTACATCGCTCTTGCCTGGTCCCTGAAATACCACTTTACTAAATGAGGCAAGTGATATGCGGTTGACTCACCGATACATAGCCTCGGATTGCCGCCTCGGTCGCGGGAATTTTGCTCACGGGCACACTCTCGCCAGTCAACATGCTTTCGTTTACGATTGCATCTCCGGAGAGTAGGAGTATGTCTGCAGGAACCGTGTGCAGGCCGGGGGAAAGAAGAGAGATGGTGTCTCCAGGGACCAAATCGGAGGATGATTTAATTTGCCCTGTGGAGAGGTTGAGTATGAAGCGTTTGAGGATTGTTGTACTCACATTCTCCGCCGACCTTGACGCCGACATCACACCTGAACCGACTCATTTCTCTCATCTTTGCAATCGTCTTTTTCGTCTCGATGAGGGTGGTGCCAACACTCAAACAAGATATAAGCGCGATGCAAAAAGCATAGTAGTAGTAGTCGTCGAGGGACCAGAGGATGATAGAAGCGATTTGAAAGACGTAGAATGGGTGCAGGACCTGCGGGGGTTAGTTCCAATTGTGGCAGGTGGGTGGACGTACCTCGTCGATTAGGAGTGATCCGGTGCTCTTGGCTTCGATTTCTACCTCGTTGGGACCGAATGCCGTCACACGCTGTTTTCGGACACTGGGAACGAGACCGGTTGCGAGGGACGGGAGGTTGGGCCATGAGCGATCTCTCCAGTTGCTGCTACAAGTCAGAGGGTGGTTTAGACAGTAAGCTGGCGCACCGTAGCATTGCAAACTTTCTTGTCCTGGGATCGAGGACAAATCGGTTGTAGCGGTAATCGAGAAAAGAGAGAGAGCCCATGGGGGTGAGGGGGTCGACTTTTGTCTCTGGGGGCCTGGTTGAGCCGTTTGCAGAGGAGCCGGCACCGTTTACAGAGGGAGCGGCAGATTTTGCTTGGCCGTTGATGGATGGATCGCGCGAGGCAGCATCTCTGGGTGCGGGGGTAGCAGTGCCCGGGGAGGGGTTTGCTGAGGAGGGGTTGAATATGGTGTCGAGGGGATATGGATAGTCGATTGTATTGATAGGGACAAAGATAAAGTCGGTGTGTTCTGTCTGGTGGGAGATTAGCGGGGTTGTGTGAGATGAAAGACTTGCCTCGACGACGACAAAGTGGGCGCCTGGGAATGGGGCCTCGCGGGCGACAAGGCGGAGCCAGAGGGTGGGAATCCAGCGACCGACGAGTGCGAGTGTGCCGAGGGAGAGGATCGAGAGCGAGAACCAGACAATGTTGCGCCATTTGACGCGGATATAGGCGGTCAGCCTGAGATGGGCGTCCTCGTCGGGCACATAGACATTCTGGCGCGACTCGGGGAGCTGAGCGTCGACGTCGTAGAGAGATGGGGGCGGGGAGATGTCAATGCGCGTGTCGCCGAAAAAGGGATCCTGGCCAGTGATGATGGGGAGTGAGGCAGTGGGGGATGGCGGGGGCGATATGGAGCCCTCTGAGCCAAAGGACATGTCCCACGAGGGGTGGGGCGTGTCCTGTGTCTCTGTGCGAAAGAGGCCGGTGAGACTGGCAAACATGCCGTGGCGGGGCTCTTCGGGGCTCTCGACAGGGCTCTCGACGACAGAGGCCCCATCTCCATCGCTGAGGGCATGGCTGTCGATGCTCCTTCTCGTGTCGATGCTCCTTCTGGTGTCTGTGCTCCTGCGGCGGGTGCGCCAGAGGGGCCGTTCGCGGTGGAAGCTGGAGACGCTGGAGGGGACAAGGGCAGCCTGGGGACCGCCAAAGACGCCGTCGTCGTCGCCATAGGCCCCGACCTGGGAGTCTCTGCGACGGGGGCGGGCAGCGGCGGCGATGTCCTCGCCCTCGGTGTAGTCGTGCATGGGGATATTAGCAAGTAAGCATGGATCACGTGATATAATATGATGTAATAATATGACATGAACCCCCTCCTGACCACAACATGGGCTGGGAACCGCTCCCGCTGCTGCTGTATGGGTTTGCGATCCACCCCCTCAGCCAGCTCGACCGCGTGTCCGTCGGCCCGCCCCGCCTCGAGCTCGACGCGATTCCCGAACACGCGCCCCACAGCCCCCATCTGGCGCGTCTCGATGTCGGCGACGAGATCTACGCGTTTGAGATATGGCGCGGGGACCACACGTGGTACAGAGGGTATGTTCAAGCTACTGAGAACTTGTTCGCTGACATTCCGCAGATACATTGTATGCACCTCCAACACCCCTTCTGCGCCCCTTGCACCCGATCCTGCTCCCTGCGCCGTGCTCGGCATTCCCCCCGCACCAGACACATCGACTGCCGCAGAAGACCCCCAGGTCACCATCGGCATATTCCCCGCCTCGCATGTCCACATTCGCGACGAGCTGCCCGATGCCGAGGGCCGCCTTGCCCATATCATCGCACAGGCCAAGGCCAGGCTCCCTTTCCACATGGCCACCCTCCGCGAAGAGGACGAGTCCTCGCTCGCCTCGCTCCGCCCGCAGCCCACACGCCACGAAAAACCAGAGCCACCGCGTCCGACGCTCAAGTCTGGCGACGAGACCGCGTCGGGCCTTGTCGAGCCCCTTGTCGACGAGATTGCCTCGGCCCTGCGCGAATGGCACGCCCGCCTCTTTGCCTATCTCGCCAAGCGCGACTACCGCACATTTGCTGCGGTTCGTGAGCACATCGACGCCCTTCATCTCGGTCGCCGCCAGCTCCTCATGGGCCGCGGCATGGGCGTCAGCGCCGAAGAGGCCGCCGCACTCAGGCGAGAGTGTGTCATGCGTCTTGTCCGCGGAAACGTCGCACAGGGCCTCGATGTCCTCGTTCGCCATCCCTCTGGCGGCGCGCTCGTCGGCGTCGAGCCAGACCCAGCTCTCAAGCGCACCGACATGGCCAACTGGGTCTCCACCATCCGAATGTACGCAATGCAGCTGGCTCTTGCTTATGTCGACGCACAGCCCACAGCCTACAAACCAAGTGCACTCGGCCCTGTCCACGACTTGTTCTTTCCCCCAGTCCCCCCAAGCCCACAATCCCCACGTCCTGCCCAAACTGCCCGTCCACGCCCAAACTTTTACCACATTCTCCTCGATCTGCGCGCCTTTGTAGCTGCCCCATGCGCCCCCGGCGAATTCACAGAACTCTTCTTCTCACTCTACTCAAAAGCAGGCGCATCCTTTGTCACAGAAGACTTTTGCGTCGTTCTCAATCGCAACGGCGTTAGGGTCGGTCGCGGCGCACACAGCGACGACCAGCCCCTTCCACTGTCGCCAGGCGACTTGGCAGAATTTGGTCTAGCCGCACATCCAAACGGCTCTTCCATCGCTCTGTCCCTATCTTCTCGCTCTGCCGACCCAAACTCGAGCTTGCTCGCCCCAGCTGCCAATTCAGCCGCCAACTCCATTCGCACCCTTTTCACCGACCTCGCTGCCCATGATCTTTCCGAGGGCTTGGTTTTGGTCTGTCGAATCGTCCGCAGGGGCGGTATGAAGCTTTCACCCGACGGAGAGGGCGATTCAAACGCCCGAAGCGTAAATGGCATGGGCACCATCAACGAAGTCGCTCTCGGAGAAATCGGGCCCTACATCTCCAACTCGGTCAGCTCGTCCTCCCGACGCGGCTCCGAACCCCTCTATAAATCCGTATGGGAAGACAGCGTCACCCAGTTGCCCAACACCAACAAGCCGGCCGGCCGCAAGTCGAGTCGCGCAGAAGAGGTCGAAGAGTTGAGGAGGCCGTTTGGCTGTGCCGTCTTGGAACTCGATGGCTTTTTGGCTGGCTTGGTTTCCGACGCTGCTGCTGGGGGGTTGGGTGTCGGTTCTGGCGGCGTTGGCCCCGCGCGAGAATATACCATGCAGATTTTTGTCCCTGTCGACGAGGCAAGGTTCAGCACCCTCCATCAAGATATCCTAAGAGGCGACGAGAGGAGCGTAGAAAAGAGTCCCAGGTAGGCACCCCATACACCGTTCACCTGATTCTCAATGTGTTTTAGAGCCGACATGCTCGCTGTTACCCTTAAAGCTCTCCACGGCGATAGCACCACTCTTGTCCGCGAAAACCCCTCGTTGTTGCATGCTGTGCCTTTGACTAGTAGGCTTGGCTTTCCTGATGTTGTTTTTCCTGGAGACACCCGCAACGATGCTTTTATCAAGCTTTGGTCGGGCGAGTTCCACCATTCAGCCGCTTCCTCGTCTCCCACGCTTTCACGCACCCGCACCCGCAAATCAATCGGCGCTCTTGTGGGGATGGGCATGGCCGCTGGAATGGGTGGTCCCCCGAGTGTGGAAGTAAGCATCGAGGTTAGGACTAGAGGTGGACGCGTAGTCGACAAGACGCTGGCGGCTGGATCAGGCGAAGGCGCACGCGCACGCTTCAAAAGCATGGTATTCTACAAGAACTCTTCCCCCAGCTTTGGCGAACTAGTCAAAGTCCGACTCCCCGAATCGCCCCAGTCTGGAGAACCGCGCACCAACGGTCGAGACAGGTATAGGAGCAGGGACAAGGATAAACTGGGAGATGGGGACGATGCCGATCATTTGTTTTTCACGTTTCGGAATCGCCGAGGGTTGCCGTTTGCGTTTGCCTATCTCCCTCTGTTTCCGGATGGACGTGCGTTTGTGCCTGATGGGACGCACAGGCTGGTTCTTTATCGCACCGAACGGATCGAGAGTATTCAGCCCAAGGAGTATTTTGGTGCCCCGGCCTCGGTGCCTGGTCCCACAACCAAGATTGAGCTTCCGCCTTTGCTACAACGCGTACTACAGCCAACCAAGGACACCCTCGTCGTCCGATCCTTTCTCGTTTCCACCCGATACACTCAAAACGCAACACTGCTCTCGCTCTTGCACTGGGAACAAATCCAAGACAAGGACCAACTCGCGAGCGTGCTCGGGAAATTCACGTTTGTGGGCGAAGTCGAAATTGTCAAGTTTTTAGGAGACATCTTTGATGCGTTGTTTGCGGTGCTCGTTTCCCCGCTCAACGCGCACGGCGAACTGGACGATTTGGTCTTTTCCGCACTGGTCACGGTGTTGGGCATTGTCCAAGATCGGCGGTTTACAAATTTTCAACCCGTGTTGGACGTGTACATTGATTCGCATTTTTCGTGCGCTGCGGCGGCTGGACATGTGATTCATTCGATGAACAGGTTGTTGGCGAGTCCGAGTGGGGAGGAAACTGCCAGTCCGTTGCGCGCGGCGTTCAAGGTGTGGCATTATGTGTTTAGGTTTATTATGCGCGCGAGGCAGTTGCAGCAGGTCCATGAGGTTGGGATGGGGGTCACGTCGGAGCATTTGGAAGGCGCATTCAAGCGGGAAGTTGTAGTACGTTGCACAAGCAATCGGTTAACCTCGGACTAACCGTGTACAGGGACATTTGAACGAAGTGAACAAGGTCATGGCGCGTACGTCTGCCGATATGATCGGGACCCAAACTATTGCATTGCAACATTTTACATCTATCCTCCCTGATCTCGCTATTGCCTTTTCGAGCGTCGAGCTGGTCGGCGTCGTAACGGGCTTTGCCAACTCGCTCGTGAACAACAAGGGAAAACTCGTGATTTGGAAGCTGTTGATGTACATTCAGCTCGTGCGGAGTTTTGTATTCGACGATCCTAAATCTCGCTCCCTACTCGTCGAGTCGGTTATTTCTTGGATCAAGCCGCATTTTGGAAAGTTTAACGAGTTTACGATGACGAGTGCTGGAGATTCGGATGCTGCGCGCGATGCGGCGCGTGTTGGCTGGCTCGAGACTACGCGGTTGTGTGTTACGGTGGTTGCGGTGATGCTTGATAAACTCCAGACGTGTTTGGTCGATCCTGCGATTAGGGCGGATAGGCGGTTGTTTCGACAAGAAGAGGATAATGTCGAGTTTTTGTTGTCTTTGTTGCCCAGGTTTGTTTGTTTTATTGGTGTGGTGTTGTGCTTATTTTTGGGGATAGGATATTGGAGTCGTATCAGGTGTTGAGTAGTCCGGAGACTTCCAAGGTGCTTGAACGCGTTAAAGGCATGGCCGCGACGCCGTTGGCTGTACCGACCGCGTTTCCAGCATCGTATCCGTTTTCCTTGTTGTCGTTGCCGCCGAATACTGCCAAGTCGCCCATTTGGACGGGAGTGGCTGCAGCAGCAGAGAGCGTCCCGTTGTTCAATTGCACCTTGGCCGAGATTGCAATGGTCTTTCTCACGCTCGTTCAATCCTGCCCACGCAAACACCTTGTTGGGTTCCTCGAGTCGACGCTGGACATTGAAGGCCGTGACCATCTCGCGAAATTCATGAGCCTGTTTTTCAAGGTTGCGATTTCCATACTCGGCCACGAGGCGTTTCCTGCCAATTGGCTCAATGTGAACATTGTAGCGCACAAGATTATACTCAAGATGGCCGACCCTGTTGCGGTGATGCTCACACGCGAGTTTATACCTGAAGAAAGCCGCGCGGACGAGTTTGATGCGGCGTTGTGGTATGATGCGCTTGCGATGCTCATGTCGCTCTTGTCGAGTGACCAGTTGATTATCGAGGAGTTTAGTCCGCAGGTGAGTTTTTTGGATTTGCGTGCTGATGCGTGCTGATGTGGTGTGAAGAAACGGCGTGCGGTGTGGAGGCTTGCGGGGGACCTTCGTGGTGAGGGTGCCAATATTCTTTTGCGATTGTGGCAGGCTATTGGTTGGGACGAAGCTGTCTCGGCGCAGGCGGGTGTTATTACGCGTTATGGGGTGCGTTGCATTGTGGATGCTATTTCGAGGACTTACCTGTGTGTTTTCTAGGGATACCAAATTACCCTCGCTTCGCTCGTCGATCCTGTTCTCGACTTGTGTTTGAGCCACCACGATCAATTGCGAAACAATGCAGTGCAAATATTGTACTCGATGATTGTGTCTGAATTTCACGTCAATGGGCATTTCGAGTGAGGTTGTTTTTTGGGTTTGGGTGGGTGGATGTGCTGATGCTTGACAGCGATATCGAACATCGACTGGTGAACAAGCTGGATAAGCTTTACATGTCGGATACCAAGGGCGACGATATCTCGCGATCGTTTTTCGTTGGCCAACTTCGTGGACTTTTCGAATCGTCCTCGCTTGATCCTGTTTTAAGGAGTCGAGTGGAAGAGTTCCTCGATTCGGTCAACCTGTTCCTCGATCTGCTCATGAACGTTCGAGAACTTCCCGATGGAGACGAGTATCAAGACGATCGGGTGATTGCCACGCTTAGGCTTATGAACTATACGCGCAAGATTGGCCGAGACGAGATGTACATCAAATATGTGCATCAGCTTGTTAATATGCACCTTGATAGCGAGAACTTTGTCGAGGCGGCGTTGACGCTGAAGCTCCATGCCGACTTGCACGAGTGGGATCTGCATGCGTTTGTCGAGGCTTTGCCGGAACTGGATTTGCCTAGGCAGTCTCAGTTTGCGCGTAAAGAGGTGTTGTATTTGTTGATTGTCGAGTATTTGAGTGAGTTGGTTTGTGTTTTGGGGTTTTGGTATTTATGGGTTGTAGGCAAGGGCAAGGCTTGGGAGACGGCTGTTGAGATTTGTCGCGAATTGGCAACACAACATGCTGAAGTGTCGTTTGACTAGTATGTTTGTTTTGAGAGTTTGATGAGGTTGTGCTGATGATATGGTAGTCGCCGACTGGCCGAAATTATGGTACACCAGGCTGCGTTGCTTGAGCATATTGTTACGGACCAGCGATATTACTCGGAGTATTTCAGGGTGGCGTTTTATGGAAATTTCCCTGCTGCCTTGCGCGATAAGCAGTTTATTGTGAGTTGGGTCCATGGCGTGATGCGCTCTTGCTCAAGTTGTGTAGTATCGGGGTTACGAGTGGGAAAAGTTTGGGGCGTTTTGCGAGCGCATGTTGAACAAGGTGGGTTGCTTTTAATTGTAGCTTGTTGACTGCTCTAATGCATCTTTTAAAGCATCCTGGGGCTACGCTGTTGAGGACGACTAGCGAGCCTCCCGACGAAGTGCGATACGGGACTGCTCAGTACATTCAGTGCACGGCCGTCACGCCCGAACCAGATCGGACGCTCCCCGTCTTTACCAATCCAGATGTGCCCGTTGCGATCAGGACGTACTATGAACACAGGTGCACTAGTCTGATCATCTTTATGCCTGACTGACCCTTGTCCCCAGCTCTCTCAACCAGTTTAGTTATGTTCGCCGATTCATTCCAGAGGGCCACAACCGTACCAACGATGCTCGGGATCTGTGGACCGAAAAGACGATATTGACCACTGAAGAAATGTTCCCTACCGTCTTGCGGCGTTCATGCGTCGTGGACGTGACTGTGACTCAATATTCTCCCGTCGACAATGCACTGCAGGACGTGCGCCAAAAGACAGCCGAATTGGCCGCTCTCGCACATCGTTACACTGGGCTTGCCAAGTCTGGCGCGGTGGCATCAACCAATGCGCTCTCGATGGCGCTGAATTCTGTCGTGGATGCAGGCGCGGGCGGCAGCGTTTCTCTGTTCCGCGAAATTTTTACGGGTGGTGATTATCTCGCCAGTCACCCTGAAAGCGCAGAGTCGATTCATCAGTTGAAAGTTGCGATTGACAACCAGGTACGCCCCACATCAACTCGGGTCAACGTGTACTAAGTATCCAATAGGTTCGCTTGATCGACCAATGCCTTGCACTGCACGAGGAGTTGTGCCCCGCTGAAATGTTGCCGTTCCATGAGAGTGAGTATGCTGTTGCATTGCCTAGTTTTGTGATTTTAATGGTTTTCAGCCTTGGTTCGATTCTTCCGCAAAAACTTCCATGATGAAATTCAGCGCCTGGCCTCGTCGAACCCGTCGGAAACTCATCTGCCCCTAAACGCCCATACCATTACTGGCAACTTTCCACGCGCTCCAATTATCGCTGCAAACCACTATGATGGTGCATCATCTGCTTTCCCCAAACGATCCGATTCAATGGCCCACCGACCTTCGTTCTCAATGTCACCCAAGCGCGGGCACCACCCAGCACCTTCGATGACCCTTTCGATTCCCATATCACTTTCAATGTCTCTTCGCGAGCGGATTTCATCTCCCGCAGAGCGAAACCGGTCGCCGCCCACGCCCATCCAAGCGTTACCTTTTGATGCGCAACACCTCACACCGCTGCAACGAAACATTGCGCATCTGAACAAGTATGGATTGTCTGTACCTGGCGTCCACGGATACAATGGCACGGCCCATCCGCCTCCCGCTTCGCCTGAGACGACCTCCAATGGCTCACTAGTCAATGTTGGCATCAGCACACCTGGCAAAACCCACAGTATCCGGGACACTAGCTCGATATTTTCGAACCGAACCAAGGAGAGATTATCTCGCCTAGGCAGTCTGGGCTGGATGAAACGAGACAGTTGATTTTTTTGGTTTCTCCTTCGTTCTTTTTCACTGGTCGCATTGCCCTTTTTGAGTAGATATCATGGCTACTTGTCTTTATTCCTCAATCTTATCGTATATCCTCGTTTGGTTCTTTGGCTTTTTCGTTGATAATGCATTTTGACTATCGCAGGGTTATGTTTTTTTGCTCTTGTCCAGTTGTACGTTGACTATTATCAGACACAGTTGTTCGCATGATTCCTTTGGTGTGCGTGATTACAGTAATAAAGCCACTCGTTCCGCGTTCGAGATGCCACGGATCAACCCTAATTCACCGCTTTGCCTGATTGCTTGCCTCTTTGCGGGTGGCATCTTCCAAGAGTTGTACATCAACACCACTCGCCGGAAGCTGTACATAGCGTACAACAGAACCGCGAATAAAGCAATTCTTGACCGCCATCTATTCAATCAAGTTAGTCCTGGCAAAACTAGCCCAAGTCAAAATTGCCCGACCATGTGAGGATGTCGCGCTTCATCGTGAACTTTGATGGCGTCAAGGCGTATGTTTAAAAACCTGTGCAATTCTCCGTTTTAATCGGATTATAGCCGCGCTTGCATCATGACTCACTGGTCGACCGATTTGAGAACTCCAGTAATGGACAGGTCATTTTTGAGCTCCACGGTGACCTCTTGGTCAGTCAAGGTTTTGAAGACAGAAAAGATCAACTGCTCATGGATTCTATATCAGTCCGTCAGTACAAACGTGAAAGCCATAATTTTTGTACAAACCATAGCTCTAGTCGAGGTTGAGCGCCAAGTCGTGGAATCTGATGGCTTAGTCATCGATCAGAGCCAACTCATCTCCCCGAGTCAGCCATTCAACGCATGCTGGCAGCGCTTCACTCGTTTAAAAGACGACCAACCCTCCAGAGTCCCGCTTTACTGCTTTTCAGAACTCAAAAGGCATCCAAGTACCATACTAGCATATTTCTAGGGATGGCCGACAAGTCGCGCCAACCCGAGTGGATACAACCCCAGAGGCATGAAGGGCCAGTTTTAAAGGTCTACAACTCACTTACCAAATCCAAGGTGCGGGCCCTCTAGAATAAATTATCAATATTTGACTAGAAATATCTTGCTCGTAGACCGAGTTCGTTCCCAAGAGCGGCAGAAATGTGACTTGGTATAACTGCGGTCCCACTGTTTACGATTCCAGTCATATGGGGCATGCGCGGTGAGTGTAATGCTGGGCTCATCTTTTTGGTTTAAATCAATAACAATTATAGGAACTACCTTACGCAAGATATCATTCGAAGAATTTTAACCGACTACTTTGGGTATGATGTTCATTTTGTTATGAATATCACAGATATAGACGACAAGGTGCACATGACCACGTATAACCACAGCTTCATTTATTAAGCGCATTTAGATTATACTTCGGGCGCGCCACCAATACCATTTGGATACACTTTCAGCAAGTACTCCGAACATCACACCAGACCTCATTGCCTCGATCGAAAAGGCCTGGATTGCTTACCTCAACAAACAACTTTCAAAGGGCTTAGAAGACAAAAGCCTAATTGTTTCAGGACAAGAGGCGGCCTCCTGGGAGAAAATTGAGGTACTTGCCCAAGATCCGGCTTGGGTCCAAGCTGGAAATGCGCGCGATGAAAAGTTTTTCATGCATCTCAAGGCACTGGTAAGTGACCACTTGTAAATCGGATACCCTCAGAACTTACATGGCATAGCGAGATACTCACGCCTCCCTTTCATCCGCCCGGAATAATCTAGGCACACCATCCAATGCTCTTGTAACTGCCTCAGCGCCTATCCTTGCCCCTTATCTCGATACCTTACACCTTTCCTCCCCAAATGCTTCCCCTATTCCTTCCCATATAACCCGAGCACTATCGACATACTGGGAGCGCGCATTTATGAGGGATATGGATTGTCTCGGTGTCAAACGGCCAGATACACTAACGCGGGTGACTGAATACGTTCCTGAAATCGTCGCCTTTGTTGAAAAGATTATTACTCGCGGCTGGGCATACGAAGCTGGTGGAAGCATTTATTTCGACGTGCGTGCCTATGATGGTGTCAAGAGCAAGGACAATGACTGGGAACACGTATATGCAAAACTTCAACCCCACTCCAAGAACAACACAGCTCTATTAGAAGAGGGTGAAGGTGCATTGTCCAGTTCTGACTCTAAGCGAGCCCCTGCAGATTTTGCTCTGTGGAAGAGATCGAAACCAGGCGAGCCCGAATGGCCGTCTCCATGGGGGCCCGGTCGACCTGGTTGGCATATTGAATGCTCAGTGATGGCCACTGCTATCCTTGGTGATGGCATGGATATCCACTCAGGAGGGATTGACCTTGCATTCCCGCATCATGACAACGAAATCGCTCAAAGCGAGGTACGCTGAAATATCGCTCTCCTATTCGGGCCTGTGTTTTGATATTTCCTCGCAAGGCGTACCATGATTGCCGGCAGTGGGTCAACTATTTCTTGCATACAGGCCATTTGCACATAGAAGGCCAGAAGATGAGCAAATCTCTCAAAAACTTCATTACTGTCGAGGTGGCTACTCAAACTGAGACTCACAGAACCCATGCTAACATGACATCTAGGATGCTCTCAAAATGTACAGCGCCCGGCAGTTACGATTGGCTTTCCTGGCCCAACCTTGGAGTGCGAAGATGGACTTCAAAGAGAGCTTGATGGTTGAAGTGCGTTCTCAAGAAACCGTATTCAATGTAGGTACCACAAGTTTAGCATCTTGGGTGGTATCTCCAGGCTAACTCTGCACATAAAGAATTTCTTTGCTCTCGCAAGGGCGCTTGTGAGAGATGAAGAAGTTGCCGCCGAAGGAGCTCCATCAATTGAAGAGCCCAGACACAATTACGGTGAAGCAGAAGCTGAGTTAACAGCATTGTACGTGATTGTTCCATGTGATTTAGGAATCACTAATACCAATCGCTCTCCCCCGCTTGCCTCCATTACACTTGTAACTCCACACCGTCTTTTGCTTTTTAGCCTATCACAGACCCAACACACATATCGGGTCGCCCTTTGCGACTCTTTTAATACCCCCGAAGCTATGCAACGAGTTCTAGAACTAGTTTCACGCGCTAATGCATACGTTGCACGTGGTCGCTCCCGCGTGAACGTTGGAGTTGTCGCCCATATTGCGCGTTGGGTTACGAAAGCCCTCAAAGTATTTGGGCTGAGTAGTGATGCGTCCGAGGCTATTGGCTGGGGAACGGATGGCAGTGTTCAAGAAGGATCCATCGACGTGAGTCAATGGCAACAATTATCGGGAGCTTGTGGACTTATACATGCGGGTGCTTTCAGCGAGAAGCTCTACTTATGCCCTACCTGCGTACTATGTCTGGTTTCCGTGACTCAGTCAGACAACTTGCTATATCCGGAGCTCCAGCTAAGGACATTCTCACGTTGTGCGACAAACTGAGGGACGTAGATTTGATCCCGCTCGGCGTTGCCCTAGACGACCAGGATGGTGAGCACCAGCGCCAATGACGATATACCAGCCCAACTCATTCCCCTGACGTTTCAGACGGCAAAGCTTTAGTCAAACTAGTTCCGCCCGAAACACTCATTAAGGCGCGCGATGAGAAGCTCGCTATCGCCGCGGAGCGGGCCGCAAAAAAGGCTACGCAAGCCGACGCAGCTAAGGCCAAGCAAATGGCGAAGCTCGAGCGAGGGAAGCTATCTCCGATCAAAATGTTCCAGCCCCCAAATGTTCCTGAGGGGACATATGGCTCATGGGACGACCGCGGAGTTCCGCTCACGGACGCCTCAGGGGCCGATTTGCCGAAAAGCCGGCTGAAGAAATTGGCAAAGGAATGGGAAATTCAGAGCAAGGCGCACGATGAGTGGAAGGCATGGGTAGCAGCGAATGAACAATAGAGATCCGCCACAAACGTAAAGTCTTTTGGGTTGAGAATGTGTCAAGGTCTACAACTAAGAAATTGTGAATTGAATTCAGTCGGTGAAGATATGGTCAATTCTGGTTGTACTATATATTAAGTGCATGACCTAGGTTACTGGAGACCAAAAATAAATTCGAAAACTTACTAGTACGAATTGTATGAGTAGGGGTACGAGGTTAATGCCCCCTTACTATCGGTGCTTAAAAGGTAAACTTAGAGGGTCCTGCAGTGCTGCTTAGTGCAAGAGATGTGCCACGAAGACCTGTGTTATGCATATGGCCATGTGGATGGCTTCATCAACGATCGGTGATGAAGGCTAAATTGTATCACTTGGCTAGGATGATCATAACTTAAATTTATAGAACCTTCAACTTAAATTTATCTAAATAAATCGTTTAACCTCTGTAAGTTGCAACACCTAAAACCCCATAAATTTGTGATCTATTACAATCATCCCTGAGCCTTAAAAGGCACCACAAGTGTACAATAATTTGAGTATGTGTATAAGTTTATTTGTTAATACAGTACTAGTACTCATCGCCTAATCGCCGTGGCTTGTCTGCTGTGGAGACGTGGGAGCTAGAATCGTCTATTGAACGTCGGTTGCTGGGGTTATCCCCACGTTCCACCGACTAGGGTTATTCAAGTCAGCCCTTGGTATCTAGGAAGGAACTCATATGCTCCTCGCTCATTCCACCCACGTTGATTTGGTCCGTCCGCGTTTGGGTGGTTATGTAGATTTGAGTCACGCCACGTTCTGGAGCCTCCGGCACACGCTGTACAGAGAAGCTTGGGGTTTAGCATGACACTAGAATACAGCCTGGCCCTACTTACTGTGACTTTTGGGATAGAATGGAGACCATAAACGTTGCCCTTATCACCTTGACTTCCCCCACCGTGACGTAACTTGGAACGGGAGTTGAGCTAATCGCTCATGAAGATAAGTTCAGAGTTTTACTATGTTTAGGGAAATATATGACCCACCGTAAACATCAAGCTGGTCACATAAAAATAAGGAAGGAGAATATTGAACAAAAGCACCCAGGCATTGCTCGTTGCGTCTGAATGAGAATTGAAAATCTACTGGATTGTCAAAAATATCCGTATACGACTTTCTCAGATATATGCGCACCAGGTTAAGAATCGCACTAGCATTTTGACAAGTCGATCAATTTCCGTCGCTCGCCGGGCTGAACTACGCTTACCAAATGAGGGGAGGAACCGCAGATTGCATGGATGTGGTAATAAGGCGAATGATTAAGCTATTTGTACTATTGAACTTCGATTGTTGGCGTTGTTTGAGTAGATACCTGAAAAAAAAACAATGTATTAGGCGATGTTTTGATAACTAAATAGTAACAATCAAGTTACCAGCACGTAAAACCAGTAATAATCGCGTCTGCGATAACGGTTCCAATAATCATCATGTTGGCTTAGGGTAACGAAGTCAGCATATCTTTATCTAACTTTTATACCTGTTGGACACCCTACCAGATTGAAGGTACAGTGCTGGAATTCGCATTGTCATCGTGAAGACTACGACACACTGAGTGATGTGATTAAATGGCTTCCATGGTATGAGATACGTTTTATAATTTACATACCAAGATGATTGAGCCAATGAATCCAATAAGTGCGGCCATTGATGCCAAAATCAGAAAGTACCAATTACGGGATAGAACAAATCCCCGGTGTATGAAGTACGCTTGAACTAAGAGACCCATGAACGATCCCCACACAGTAGTGATTTTTTGGTCGGTACTTGGTATCCCAACCTGTACAAAATGGGGTTATTCAATGTTCCATAGGAACTACCGATACATACTAGGAAATAGTTGCCAAAACGTTGTACTGGATGAGCATTTAGCTAATGTCGTAGCATAAACAATAAGTTTATCACTCACTAAATAACCGCCACTGAGAAATTTTTGATTCAACGAGTCAGCCACCGCATGTTTGTGGGTAAAATTAAACCAACCCCAATGGCAATTGTAGATCCAGTTTTAGCTGAAAATGGGTCGTCTCGAGCCTTGTTGGGTGCAGAAACTTGGCAAACTCACCCATACACATAGCAAATGAAAAGTATACCAGCGTTTGCACTAGGAACGGGTCTTGTGCTTGCTCTTCGATGTAGTGGTATACCTGAGAGTACCTGTCATTATATCGTAGGGGATGTCAATAAGTCGACGTACCTGTGTAATTATCATCCCCTAAGAAAGGTTCAGAAAAGACCAAATATTTTTAATAACACACTCACCATGAGCAGCGAGGATAATGCAACCGAAAAAAACCAGGGACTAGCAGCGTTTTAAATGCGTGGCCTTCCATAGAGTAATATTATGTACTTACCCCAGTAAGTTGTCTGGATCATTAATGTATGCCATCTCAAATGGGCTAGGAATATAAGAACTGTTGAAGAGGCCCTGGTACATGGCGGGCGAGCGAGATCAAGTGACGGTGACGGGTAACTTACTCCCACCAGCTAATGCGCATCTTATTTGTAGTATAACCAGCGTTTGTGGGCTCAATAATCGCAATCATTGAGGCTGAAGTACGCCGGAAACGTTGGCGGAGGTAATCCGGTTCCGCGTGGTTGAGAGCGCCCCAGGAACAACTTGGAAGCGCCCTGAACGATCGTGACGCACAAATCACGTGAGAAGCCTCACTCAGCCTCTAGGCGCTGGACACCGTCATACTGCACGATGGAGATAACATATCTATATAAATGACTATCGCAGGGACTAGTATTACTTATATATAATGAAGTTATCAAGGTCCAAGTGTAGTTATATGGCTGTCGGGGGCTACGCCGGGAGCGGAGCTCGTAAGGTGGGCGGCAGAATTTGTCCAGGACGCGATGTAGGTGGACAAAAGCGCAGGTGACTTGTGCGACAAGCACTGGCGGCAAATTTCCCAAACGTCGTGGAGATGTAATTTAAGTTTTAGGCTGTGATGGCACGTGACTCGGCGATCAGACAGGCAGTGTATCGTTTCCGCTATCTCCGCAAGCTGCGTCTCGGAAACATGAATAAGCAGGGGATTTTTGTGCCGCAGTAATGAGGCGCCCGTCTTGGCTTGGCTTGCGGCAACGTTAGTCAACCCTATAGGCCCAGCCAAGAACCATCGATTTGCATTGCAAGTACAATGACAAACAACGAATAGCTAAATGCTAGTTGGCGTTTAGGCACAAACGGACTTTGCTTTATTTTATTACTCGGAGCGCCATCACCGACGGGTGTTTGACTACCCGACGTACATGGATACAGCCCCTCAAGTCGTCGTTAATATCGAATCTTGACAGGGCTGATACAACAATAATTTGGCGCACACCCGATAAAAATGAGTGGAAAACTTAAGGAGTAGAACAGTTGTGGGTGTATTGATAAGGGCTGTATCTCTGTAGTCGGGCCCTCACAACTTTGGAAAACCAACCAACCAATCCTTGATTCATGCGACTTTCATTTAGTCTCCTTGCCCTCGCGGCTTTGATACCGTTGTCCTTTGCAACTCCGTGTAAGAGACTCGAGAAGCGTAGGGAATGGCGCAAGTTCACCCCTCGACAAAAGGCCGAATGGATCCGGGCAGCCAAAGTAAGTCATTGCATTTGCTCTCAGGTATGCGCAGGATTAAACCCATCGATAAATAGTGCTTAGCCACTACGCCAGCTACTGGTAAACTCAATCCTCCTGTCAATCTAACTAACTTTCCCTTCTTTGATCAAGTAAGTGCGCGATCAACGTTTCCCGTTTTTGTTTGCTCACAAACCTGTGACAACTTAATTAGATCCCCCCACCTTCGAATGTCTCCTCGTACTGGGATGAGTTTACTTACTCGTAAGTTACCATGTGCACAATATTCTACATTCAACTATAATCTCTCTTAATCTAGACATATGAACCTCAATCGTACGTTATTGGTAGAGCTAACCGAACGCAAGGTCATTAAATCCTCTATGTACGCTTACCAGCCACCGTGCACCTTACTGGGATGTTCCTTGTGTACCATAGGTGTGCATATCTTTCCAGGCTTAACATGTATACTAATACGTGTAACAGGTTATTTGTTCACTATTGGAACAAAGCGCTTCGTGACCAGTGTGGTTACACAGGTGAAGTGGCATGTAAGTGGTTAGCACAAGTTTTCCTTCTAACACTGACGTCGGGTTATTAGATTGGGGTACGTTAGTTTTCCAGGTTAACCAAATTATTACTAATTGCGACCCTCGTCGCTTTACTGCGCATGTAGCTTGGGAGTATGGTAGGTTTATCGCGCTCTACATATTTGAAGTATCCCTTGACACAGCCAAAGATACCGATGATTTTGAACATAGTTCTATCTTTAATGGTGACCCGTTGACCGGACTTGGAACTTGGGGAGACCCGAACGAGTAAGTCGTGTGTTAAGTTCATTGCTGCTCGTGCCCGTACTGAAGACCGCGTTAGTGACTTTACCGTCAAGGACGGGGGGTTTGCTGATGTGAAATTTGCTTACCCTAAGTAAGCCTATTGCGTTGTTTCATGGCTACACCAATTAATTTTGCAATCATTAGACCTCACGTCATACGACGTCAATATCGCCCCTTCCCATACACAGCGAGCCCGGGGATTGATCCGAACAGATCAGCAGCCTCGACTTTCACACCCGAGGAAGTGCGTAAGCTTTTGAATACACCTAAAGGTGATTTCAAAGGCTTCCAGGCCTTTATGGAACAAGTATGTTAATTTTTCATGCCAAGATATTCATACGCTCATGCGTTAAATTAGGGGCAATCAATGCACACTTCAGTTCATATGATAATGGGAGGGTAATGACATCCACTTCTATAATGACAGGTTTCTGACTCTTGATCAGGGACATGGGAGGCCTCTGCCCGTCAAATAGTACTAAAGAGGAATGTCCTTTCAACGGGGCTTCAACGTTTTCTCCAAATGATGTGCGCACCGATGACGCTGATGCAAGCTTAATGCCAACTAACACCGAATTGTATTACAGGCACTGTTTTGGCTTCATCATGCGGTATGTAATATCCATTATGACGATGTATCATGGCAATTGATGCACAATATTTGGCAGAATGTCGACAAGCATTTGGTTACTTGGCAGAGGAAGTCCCGCGAGAACGTGAACGCATTTAGTGGGGGAAGCGTCCGGGTAAATGATTTCATTATTTCAGCTCTCCAAATACTTAAGCCACGTAGAACCTTACCCGCCCAGACTTGTTCCCTAATGGGGGCCCCCCATGGCTCACTAAGGACAGCATCATTCCAAGTGGGGGTAAGTTCGAAATTGCACATCGAAAGAGATTTAAGCCTTTATGTGATGTTTAGGCATGTTCCCTCCCCTTACCATCGGTCAAGTCCTCGATACTCGGAGTGAGCCGCTTTGCTACGTTTATGTGTAAGAAAGCGCTTCGATTCATGGGACTCTTTTTTTATTTATTACTACTCGATATCGATGTTAACGTTCTTTCGCGAATCGTGTCACCGTTCACGGAGATGAGACAAATAATTTTATCCGTTTTATATACAAGCTGGGCTTATCGATATAAAATTTTATAACACATGTACCCAGTACATTCAATATTATTATGCTCGCGAAGCCTTCTGTGGCCTCCAGCAATCTATTCTCCAAATGTGATTTCACCTCCCGGCCACGTGATGACACACACTCTTCATTTTCGACCACCACCCTGGAGAATTAGATATACTAACAACCTAGTCAAATCGTATAGTCATATAAGTTGAGTGTCAGTAATACGTGTGTAGCGTCCGATGTCGTCCCGTCGTACTTCCGGGGCTACCGCCACTTCTAACTCGTACCGGAAGCCCAGGTGAGCCAAGTGAAGAAGCCATGTGGGCCAAAGCGACGACTTATAAAGTAGACATAATAAATTCAAACCGTATTACCGAAAGGCCAACCCGAGTACTTCAAGTCACCAGTCGCGACAGAGGGGTGAGTCGAATAGCATCGGGACTTTCCGAAGCAACCGTTCAAACTATGGCTCACTCAGGATACAGATCTCGTCTCGAGCTTGGGCACTCAGACAGCGAAAACGAAGCAAACCTCGAGGGTCACCTCGGAATCCAAGCAGGAATCGCCGTTACGTCTACCCGCGTCCGGGCGTTATAATCGACGAAAGCCCTTAGTTGGTATTTTCGGAGCAACGAGAGGCAAGCTCATTTGGCCTTGAACTTTTGATTGAGAATCGCCTAATAATGTCCCAGAGCTCGATAATGTCAGCCTACTGCGAAGGAGAGACAGTGGTCGGGTGAGCGATTTTTGGCGCATACATTCACCACACAGTTGACAAGCCATTCTATAAGCCAAAAGGAAGCGTCCCATCCTGGCTTTCGGAAACCTTTGGTCACCTACCGAGCAAGCATCCGCTGAGAACGGATGCAGCAGGAGTTTCTGATTCCGACCATGACTCGGATGACGAGAGCAATCCGTTTGCCTTCCAGCCACCCAGTTCTCCTCCAGTGCCAATGATGATCGGTAATACACCTTTCCCCGATCTTACAATAACCCTCCCGTCCGAGTTCTTCCAAGCTGCTCCCCACCGTGGTAACTTGTCGTCAATTCCCTTTGTTCCCCCGAGGTTCTTTGAGCCGAAGTATGAGGAACAGTATCAAGATACGACAGTACCACTAAACGATTATAACCTGGATGATCTCAGGCAGTTGGCAAACGATATACCCACCAGCTCAATCCCAAAAATTAGAGGATTAACTCCGATTCCCCACACTCCACCCCTACATATGCCGCCGCCTTCATTTTTTAGATTAGGCGCTTATCCACTCTCACCGAATGTGGCCACATCTTTCGATTCTAGTTCTTCAGATGCCGTCGTACCCCCAACGCCTATACGTCCCGTCACCGCGCCATCAGAAAAGGACGAAATTCAGCCCGCACTACAGGCCGAGCACTCGTTCGTTACATCCGTATATGCGAGTAGCCCAACCGGGTCATTTCGAGGTTTCCCGTTAGAGAACCTAGTTGGAAGTATGACTTCATCACCATACGCATATCCTGGCCTGCTTTCGCCCGTCCACCGAAACGGGTTAACGCCTTGCCTGCTACAAAAACCGATTTGGGTGAGCGCATCAACTTCTGCATTTTTTGGGTTTGAACTCAATTGATGTGACAGAATCCTAAGCGGACGACGATCTTGCAACCGCGACCCACGTCATCCGACGTCTACAAATCCAGGCTTTTGGCATATGCTACGGCCATGGCCGATCAAATAAGCAGTTCTGGGGATGAGGTCCCCGTTGAGCGTCGACAGCGGGCTGAAAGCGAAAGTGACGACGCGGAACTGGGACGGAAGGCTCAACCAGTTCAAGACCGCCGCGTACTCGTTCGATGTGTTGACAAAATTGCGATCAAATCCCAGGCTTCTTCTTGTGTGGTACTTCCTGAATACGACCCAGGGTATTCAGCAATGGTGGGGTTGGGTCTTGCGGATCATGATGTCGATGACGATGCCCTGTTTGGGCACCGGCGCATAGGGACCCCTTCTCTGAACGAATTGGATCAACGCCCGGTTACTTTACTGGAAACCGACTCGAAGGCTGATGACTGCGATGGTGAAACACCAGACGATGCCGATTTTTATGGATTCAACCCCGCAGATACCGGCTACATTGAGGACTGGGAGAACGAGCCTCACAGTGGAGGTACAGAGGAAGACCTCGAAGAGAATGGCCCCCTCGTTTCAGAGTACGAAATTATGCAAATGGAGTATGACGCGCAAGCTGCAGATGAGCCATCGGATGAAGAGGAAGTGGCCACAGCCACGGAACAGATCTCAGTTGTTGGGTCCCATCCGAACGTTGATCCTCTAATATCGGACCCAATCGGGGCTCCTCCTGCCCCTAGCCCCACCAAACGAAACTACAAGATCCAGCCGTTCCCCATGACTATTTCTCACCGTAGTCTCTTGCAGGGTGGTGTTGGCCCTGGACCTAGTAAACATACTGGGCCGACTGGTGAAAGCAAACTGGCTGTTTCAAGGTTGTCGCCCAAGTTTATATCACGACCTGTTCGAGGTATTCGTCCCAGTCCTTTTGCGGCGCTACTCAAGAAACGGGGGGTCGAGGAAAGATCGGACGTTTCAGAAACTGACGAGACGCGGCCCAAGGTAGATGAACTAGATGATGACATTGAGTCTTGGTCGGGGTGAAGAGCGGCTACATATATTACCACTTGAGCTCGATGTATGCGCCTCGGAATTTATTTCACAATAGAAATGATGCAATTGAAACGCAAGCCAAACTAATACACATCTGCGCCCTACAGCTATCAAAACGCAGGCATAGATATCTAATACGCCGCTGATTTCTTTCCCGCAAGCTGAAGGTGCGCAGAGTGCTCCTCGTAAGGCGTTTTGGAAAGGGGGATCTGCCTCCAGAGATCCGGGGTGATGAATTGATACGTAGTGGAAATCTAGAAAAAAACACGAATAGTTGGCGCGTTTAAAATTAAACACAATAAAATACACATACCGCTACGAAGGTCGCCTTCAAGAAGTTACCCATGGTCGCGGTGCTTCCCTTGGCTTGTGTGTACACATCCTGGACGCCGGCAAGTTGCAACAGACGTTTGGATGCAGGCGCCGCGACGATACCAGTACCGCGGGGCGCGGGAATAAGACGGCACATAACTGAACCGACCTTCCCGCTGACCTTGGAAGGCACAGTATGGGGTTCACCGAGAGCGGCACCCCAGTATCCTCGTCGAACCGGAACAACGCTCAACTTGGCGGCGATGATCGCACCACGGATAGCAGTTGCGACTTCCTTGGCGCATTTGACACCAAGGCCGACATGACCATCAAAGTCACCGATCGCGACGAACGCCTTGAATCGGGTACGCTGACCGGCACGAGTTTGTTTCTGGACAGGCATAATCTTCATGACTTCATCCTTGAGAGTAGGAAGGAAGAAATCGACGATCTGGTACTCCTTGATCGGGAGAGAGAAGAGGTAGATTTCTTCCATCGACTTGATTTTTCCGTCCTTGACAAGGCGGCCCAGCTTGGTGACGGGCACCCTATTAAGATCCCAACTTAGCAAGTCCGGCGTGAAGCGTTGGTTGGAAACTCACCACTCCTTGTCGTCATCTTTTCGGCCACCACGGCGAGGACGACGGCCACGGCCGCCACGATCACCACCGCGCCCACGACCAAAACCACCACGTCCACGGCCAGAATCTGCCATTATTCACTGTATATAAAATTAGGGGTGTTAGCTCGAACCCGACCATCCATGGCATGTGTGCATAATCCATCGATTTTTCCGCCGCTTCACGCATTTACCCGCCAAAAATGAGCAATGCAACGCATCTATGCCTTGGCGTAACGAAATAGCGGCACTTGCCTTGAATTCGTCGAGTGTGTTGCCTGGGATGGTCTTGGAGACGTTTGAGTCGTTGATCAGATTTGCATCCGGAGACCTTCCGACAAAGGACAAGCGCCAATAAGCATCAACTGACCAGCGCAAACCTATTTTCCTATGCCAACTGGCGATGATCCTACTTTCATCACATGATATGTGACGATCAAATGTGCTCCACACATATAGCCAATAACAAGTCCTTTCACTTGTCGTGCAGCCGAAAGGGATGCCCTTAGACGAGTCCTCACACGTTTGTGGCGTGGCCAAACAAAGCCCAACAAGGGAGGGTGTTGCACACTTAAGCAAGCGGGTTGGGCGCCTTTCTTTTCCGACGCCCCACTAGCGACCGCGCCCTATCACCCTCTTAGCACTGCAAATCTATAATTCTCCGTAAGTCATGATCGATTGACTTTGACTATTCGCTACCCACATGCTAATCCTTACTATGTTCTTCTTTTGGCGGCTGTCGTCACATCAATTTTCCTTCGAACGTCACTGCCATGCCATGCAATGTTATCAGGCCTTTTCGCCGCAACTTCTCAGAGTCAAGTTGGCAAGACGCAATGATGTCGAATTCCAAAACAATCACCAATTTAGAATCTAGTCTTTACCCCTCGTAAGTTGTGAATCAAAAAGGAAACGAGTCAGCGATAATGCTGATCTGGCACTCTTTTCGTAGCAACGCTGATCGTCGAAGCGTTGGAATGATGGGGCTCGACGCTGCTCCCAGTGTTCTGGCTGTGTGCCGTATTGAAGGTGCACAGTCAAATTTATATTATTTTAACACTACCTTCTCTGGCGGGGCAGGGGTGAGTCATGTCTCCCACGGTCCGTCTCATTAGAACTCATTATATCTTTTTATAGTGGCGTTTTTAGGGTTCCTACGGACAAATGCCCGCCAGATATAACCAAGTCTGGCGGGTCGTTGGGTTGTGTGACAGGCAATCCGACGTCTCGCACTGGGGGATTCTCGTTCCCACAGTGCTCTCCGATACCCGCTTCTCCTTCCTCGACTTCGTTCCCTCGCCCGATCCCGAACTCTCACCCTTTCAAGTACCCCTTGACACCTGATTCAAGCCCCGATTTATCTTGCCGTATCCCCACGCACCAGACACATCCCAAACTTGCTAGCCAGCTTCAGACCCCTCCTCTGACACCTGAAGACATACACCCAACTGACACTGCAACCCCAACAGCCCTCGAAGTCCTTGCCACCCTCTTCCCTAACTCGGATTCCGGTCGCGCTGCGCTCCCCTATGCCAAGGCCTTACGTATTACATCCCTCCAAGGCATTACGCCCGAAGCTTCCACTTGGGATGGAGTTGTGCTCTCGTTGCCTGGCCAAGAAAGGACCCTTTATGTGATTGGGCGTGGCGCCGAGGCGCTTATGTTGCGAGAAAGTGTTACTGCCCTGCTGGACCTCGCCGATGAACATCTGGAATGTACTGCTTTCGTGATCGCGTTGGAGAAAAACACGCCGGGTCTGGGTAAGTGAATATAATTTGTTGCCTGGTTGCTTACTCACGGTAAATGACAGGTGAACTCGTTCATGCGCTTACTTATTTAAGTGGACAAATCGTTACCAAACCTCCGTTTGTTGCCAATCCTGCTTATGTTCTGGTTGGGATAGAACTCTAGGCCCAGCGCATGGCAGGCACATTTGCTTCATTTCTGTAGTTCTTTCTGATCGTGTCTGCGAAATTCATTCTTGATTCTCCATATGTCTGAACTCGAGGCTATTGATAGAGCGCTCTAAAGGGCCAAACTAGGGATGATCCGGTAGACATCTGCAACTTGCCGAAGGGACACGATCGAGGCTACATCACATACGATCATCTACCCTTCTATCAGGTCGGTTATCGGTTATTGAATTCTTTGACGATCTTTAGGACTTCGCTACAAGGCATCAAGTTGCGGTCGTCGTTGTCTGGGGATCGGTTAGCCCCATGTATTCTGACCGGTTGGGGTGAAGATGGCCGACATATGCAATACACAAGTTATTCAAGTACTTCTCGCATCGCATTTGCTTCGGCACAACCCAGGAGCATAAATGTATATGTATTGGGTCATCCTGCGCAGCGGGAACTCGGCATCCGGTCAGAGCCTACGTGCCCTCGGCCACCGAGACGGGCCCTTGCTGTAGCCTGTAGACGCCTTGAACGTTCCGGTCCTGGCTATGGCCAGTCGTCGCTGTCTCGATTGCGATGATCTGTGCGTCTAGACTTCTGCGGTGTTTGCCCTAACGCCATGCGTAAATATCGCCGAACTGCCACATCGGGCAGACGCGAATTGCATCAGTCAAAAATCGAGCATTGGGCCATTGGGTCTCAAGCAGCAGAAGCAGTGAGGCAGTTCGAAAGGTACGGTACGCGCCTATGCTTAATCTCATAGCTAGCTTGCCCCTATCAAAACATGGTAATTTCCGCGCACTTTTTGAGACCAACTGTGGTGATGGACCTATGTTGCCTTTTTAAGGCAAGGCAGTCTTGCACACGCTAAGGACGCTAAACTAACTGGCCATGTCTGTGGATGCGAGCTGAGAAGAAGCTTCGTGCTGATTGGCTTTTGTGGTGAGGGCGCTCGAAATGGTGTGTGACAAGAGTGAAAGTGGCTGGAGCAAGGCAAAATGGTTTGGGTAAGTGGGTAATGGAGTTGAAGAATTTACCGGTATTCATCTTATTTCAAGGGGTACCGAGCAACTCCGAGGATGAAAAGACATGGTGAGGCACGCCGAATGTATCTGCATGCGTATGTTGATTGTGGCTTGGTACGAAACGACTCGCCCTAATCAATCAAGCGCCCAAACTCGACACCCATGTCCACCACTCTTCGGCGCTCCTCTCGAACAATAAAACAAGTCAATTATATTGGCATCGATTTAGACTCTTCGAGAAAGGAAGATGCCTACACCGAGCCTATTACCATCTCAGATGACTCTAGTGAAGATATAGGGCCTTCGGAGCCTGCTCCAAAACGGACGCGCCCCTCCAACTCGAAATCAACAAAGTCCACGCGTCGTACCAATAAAGCATCTAATCCCGCCCTTAAAGCTCCCGATATCTCTGGTCCTGTTGAAAAGTCGCACGCGGTATCGAGACATGATCCTAACCGATTGTTGCCATGTATTCCTGCACTATTGACTTGGTTCGAGAAACAACGTGATGTACGCGGAATGCCGTGGCGCAAGATGTATGACCCCAACCTGACCAAGAAAGAACGCGGCCAACGAGCATATGAAGTATTGGTATCAGAGGCACGTACATAGCAACAACTGGCTTCCAGTCCTGATTTAAATTGCGTGTAGATCATGCTTCAGCAGACCCAGGTGGCCACCGTTATTCCATATTACAACCGTTGGCTCGAGAAGTGAGTGTTCTGAAGATAGTGATGCCCGCAACGTGGAGCTTGCCGACACTATGTTGGCTACAGGTTCCCAACTCTCGAAGCCTTGGCTGCTGCGGATCTGTCCGATGTGCATGCACTCTGGAAAGGGCTGGGCTATTATCGAAGAGCGGGATTCCTTCTTGCTGCGGCTAAAAAAGTGAAGAGTCAATATGGTGGTAATATTCCAGAGGACATTAAGGTGATGCAAAAGGAGGTGCCCGGCATGGGACGGTATACAGCAGGTACGAAATGATCCGGCGGCGCCCGGCCTTGCTCAGCGCCATAGAAAACGCTGAAATATTCTGTGCCTTTTCATCTCACCTCATAGGTGCAGTTGCATCCATCGCGTATGGCATAAAGGCCCCAGTCGTATGTTTATTTCGATACCTAGGAACATAACAACCGATTCACATTCTACCCACCACTTCTTCAGCTTGACGGCAACGTCCAAAGACTTTTGTCCCGTGCTCTCGCCCTCTACGCGAATCCCAAATCCAAACAAGCCCTTGATATCCTTTGGGGTGCAGCAACCATGCTTGTTGAAGCTCCACCCAAGGCAAACACGGATTCTCCGGGTGCTTTCCCAGGGAATATCAATCAAGCACTCATTGAATTAGGGAGTACAGTATGTCGACCAACTGCACCGTCCTGTGCAGAATGCCCATTGAGCGGAGGGTGCGCGGCGAATGAGGTAGGCGTCATATTCTCAATACTTGACACCTTACTAAACCAAAATCATTAGCTCGCCCAAACACAACTGGCGGCAAAGCCTTCAGTCGATATTGAAGAGCTGTGCGGAACGTGCGACCCTCTTCCAACATCTAACAATTCAGTCACTCGATTTCCAATGAAGGTGGACAAGAAGAAGGCGCGAATTGAAGTGAGTGTTGTGTGCGCTATGCGATGGACTAGCCCAGGCGGAAATGAATGGTGGCTCATGACCAAACGTCCTGCTACAGGTAAGGACTGTTCTCAGTGACTCGATTTCATTAAACAATTTGGGACTAGGTCTACTTGCGGGATTATGGGAATTCCCTACGCTCGATCTCCCATCCCCGCCGACTACGATTCGTCAGCCTTCGTCCGATACATCGGACTCCGAGAATGGTGCAGCTCCCGGTCCACTCCTAACATCTATACCGTCTATGGTACTATCCAAATTGCTGGCTCCAGTTTCTTCATCAGCCGGGGCCAAGTCACCTAGACACGTCGGTGGTGTTCCCCATATATTCTCCCACATTCACAAAACCTACGAGGTTGTGTTTTCGACAATAGAATGGCATGGCGACAGCCCACCAGAGCTAATCGCACTGCCTGGTGCTAGCGAGAAAGAGAAAAGTCAGAAATCGAAGCGCAAGCGGGTTGGAAACGGGGGCGTTGATGATTACTCATTGCCCGCTGAATCTCGATGGGTGCTCCGGGATGAAGTTATGGATCAGAAGTAAGTGATTTTTTGCTCACATTTATGGATAAATTCTGAATCTTATGGTAGCTCCGGAGTAAGCACGCAGAAGGTCTGGGAGCTTCTGCTAACCAAGATCATTATTTGATTTCGCATCTAAGATCTACTGTTTGAGCCACGAACGTGTATAAATTATATATAGTATTTTGCCATATTCCAACAATGTTTGGCTAACGTTGCCATCCACGGATAAATAAATCGCGACATGATTTTCGAATTTCACAATTACAGTTATCGACGAATCGTCCTCGTGATGCATCATGCATCCAACGATCAGTAAAATTCCAAAAGTACTGCGCCGTATCGAAATAAATTAGCCACATACCGAATTATCTCACGAAGGCTATGCACCATTCGGAACGTCGGGAGAGACCAGCGTACCGCGCGCTTGCCATGCATTGCGGGTGACTCCGTTTTGACAAGTTATCTGACTAAATTACAATCGTAGCTATAGTATCCCGCGGCGAGTGCATCCTGTAATTGAATTCTGCCTTTGATGGCAGAATAAATCTCGGAAGATACAATCATCAACGTGATTCAAGTACCCCACACAAACAGACTAGTACCACAATGATAACCCGGAATTGTGGCACAGTCCACGATAATAGCTCGCCGCTTAACAATGTCGAAGGCAGATACCCCTCATCATGCACGCAGGGACGTTATTATCGACCAATATCCAATTGTACGGCAAGCCCAAATCCTGTGGCGCACATACACCAAGTTGGTGGTGCGGGATATTTGTCTTGAACAGGATCACTTAGTGCAGTTAATTTCGCCGACTTGGAATGCCGGTCTGTGTAAAGCCCACCTAGCTTGATGATTACCCTTTCACCCTGCAAAACCCATCGGCAGAGAGAATTTATACGTCCCAAAAAGGCAGTTGCATGTAGTTGTTTGGCCGCCAGAAGTGCTTGCCTAACTAGCTCAATTTGTAGTTGTACAAGCCAAGCATGCAACGAGCTCACGAGCTGGCGGGGTGTGGTTGCTGTCAACCATCAATCATGAATTTTCGATTGCAAAGCCTAGTATCCTTACTTTAAGCACGCTATGGGCTGCACAGCTTGGTGTCATTTGCGAGGATTTCGCTTGAAACAAGATAACCTACTTTCCGCCCAGTCGGGAGTTTTTGGTGGCTTCTCCCGCGGCAAACTTTTTCAGAAACCCTGTCATCCCTCAGATTCCTGGTTTCATCAGCGGTTACTTTGACTCACTGGGTATAACCTATATTGACTACGGTACTCAAGCTAACGATACTAACTGATGAGGCCAAGACTCCCAGCGCTCGGGTTCTGTGGGCGCCGCCCACAGCAACAAGAATCATGACGTGCAGACTAAGTAGCACGATTTGTGTATAAAAAGGATTATGTCTTGTGAGAGTTATCTAAAGCGTCACACAAATGTCCCATATGCATCAACAGAATTCGACTGGTCAATACTACACCTCGACCTCCAGCACAAATCCAGTAACTCAGCACAACGATCCTCCCTCATTTCAGGCCTTTCCAGCTCCCCCACCCCCGGTGCATACAGCTCTACAACAAGATCCAATCGCTGTCTCAGCGACTCGGAGAAGCACTAATCGATATCGAGCTGCGGACGACTCGAGCATACATGGACCCAGCGATCACGATCCAGAGCTGAGCTCGGCTCAAAGTCAACGACAGCGTACGAACACCTTGCCCGCATTTGTCCCCTTTCCGTCTGCCGCCCCAGACCACCGCTACGGACCACCGGCAGGGTACCACGCGCCCGAAGTCCGGCCGATTCCACCGCCGGTATTTGTGCCCGAGACAAGTTCAAGTTTTCGTCTGCTGCCACCTCCTGATGCAATCAGGTATCCAAGGTGAGAGCTTAAATTACAATGCTCCAAGTTCAATATCATCTTATGAATCGCGATAGTGGATTGCCCCCGGGCCAGCCTTCTCCATATGCGCTACCTGGCCCCCTAACCGCTCGACCGCATGTCTGTGAATATTGTGACTCGGGTTTTGCGCGTGCACATGATCTCAAGAGACATCTTGAGACGCACAAGGTTAGATATTACCATTTGTGCACAATAGCTTTAGAATGTCTAAACCATCATTGCCCTTGTTGTCAGAGCGAACGCCCCCACAAGTGTCCTAATTGCCAGCGTTCATTTAGTAGGAAAGATGCAGTGCGTATTCCGGCCGGCTATTACTGTATGCGTTGAAGACTGACAACACTTGTAAGGTCCAGCGCCATCTCATAGTTACCCAATGCAATGGGCCAGCTAGCTCATCCAAGTAATAAGTAACTTAGTAAAGCTTATTCTTATCCTAAAGACAGTACACACACAGTCTCCAATATAAATTACTGAATATGTAAACTATGTATGCTTGAAATTGTATAGACGCGTTGTAGAATGAAATTGCATTGTGCACGTTTCTATGAACTGCACTGCTCCCGAGGCCTAAGTTTGATCCATAAGCCTAATCTATAGTAGGTAGCTCCAAGGGGCTGAATTCGTTAATGCCGATTTGCCGTCTCAGAAGTCTTGCCCATTGAACTGGAGCTATTCAGATGTTAGCTATAGCAATGTAAATGATCAAGTACATAGGCTGAACTGTGTCGTAACTACAGAGTCGGTCTCATAGTCACCGCCAAGCTCGGGGCACCCAACATAGCCAAGTCTCGGTGCTGCGGGTCGAAGCCAGTGGTAATAAAGTTCACCTAAGCCAAACCAAAGTGCTCTTACATGTCAAAGTGTGCTTCTGCTATACAGCGGGCTACATAACCCTATAATCTTATGAGAAATTGCGATGTTGTACAAGTTGATAGACGTTGAAGCAGGGAAATTCGCATGATCGGACAGAACTCGCCCGATTTATCAGAGTTTTGCGTGATGGTGAATCATGAATCATGAGTAAGTGATGCATGTCACGTGCTGAAATTCAGCCCGCCCACGGTGTCAAATCAGCCCCCCTGATGCTTCAACTGCTTGCGTATGGAAACAGGGTGAGTACATTTTGTGCGACGTTAGTCGCTTCAATTTGGTATCGCTTCTATACTCGAAATGTGTAGCTCAAAGCCACCAAACTGCTCCCCAAAGGCCGAACGACACATCAAGGATAAATCATAAACACAGGACGGATCGAATATCGGCGGAGGCTCGACTGGTCTACCTCTGTATGTTGCCCGGAATTCGTCAAACATCAGATCGATAGAAGTTTGGAGGCCCATAAATGAAGCTTGCCAAGATACGCGACTTTCTACGCGACCATCAGGTCGGTGCGTAATGGGTATCGTGTGTAGCACGAGGGTAAACTCTTTCGGGTTTGGGGAGTTTCGGTGTGCATCAAGGTTTAAGCGGATTCCAGAATATTGCGATCTCGGAAGGTAGAGTGGCTCTCCGACGAACCGAAAGCGCTGGGAGGCGAATCCTGCCCCTCCAAGGGCCGTAATATCTATCATAATATAACTAAGGTAAGTTGTCCACAAGCCGCCCCTAAACCGGACAAGTTCCCACCTAGTGTCCCGCTAAACACCACTCCATCATCTCCGTTGCATTGACGCAGTCCAGACACCGATTTCCCACCGCGTACACGGTCATCAACAGTTTGCCAGGCATCAACACACCACGGAGGGAAAATGGGCGTCATTGGCATTTGCAAGTTGCCCAGGAAATTGACTTTGTTCACGTGATTCCGGCGCTTATGATCGGAGGCGAGGTTCTCGTGCATCAAAATGCCAAGGGGGGATCGGCAACCTCGTGACTTGGCACTCGAGGCCGAGCCGTTCGGCTTTGACTCAATCAACCACACCCATTCCTTTTGCCAGGCAATGATATCATTTTTACTACTCTCCCTTGCCTCAACTGCTTCGGCATCTTCGTCAATCCCACTCGTTCGCCGCTCGCACTCGGGAATATTTTCTCCTGAGGACTTGGCCTCTCAACGCGATGCCTTGGACTCTAAATACGGTCACGTTGCGGGAAAAGTCCAACCTCGTCAGGGTGGAGCAGGTGTACCTATGGTAAATCAGAATGCCGACACATCCTATTATGCTGTGATGTCTGTTGGAACACCCCCCACTCCCTACGGAGTCGCTCTGGGTGAGTGTGCCGGGAGTCTACGTTCACATTGAGCTAATAAACCACACAATGAAGATACTGGATCATCGGACTTGTGGTTTCAAAGCGAATCCTGCATAACCTGCGACGGTGCCAAGTTCAAAACCACTTCATCCTCGTTGCAACAAACAGGCACACCCTTTTCAATACGATATGGCTCAGGCACCGTGGGTGGTGTCATCGCCTCGGATAACGTTGAGATGGGCGGATTCACCGTGCAGAATCAGATTATGGGTCTAGTTAACCATACCACAGGCGTGTTGTTAAGTGGGAACACGGCCGGTTTGCTCGGGCTTGCTTTCAAGGTTTGCCATGAGATCTAAATAAGATCAACAACCGTTTTCTAACTATTCCCGCACCCCCTTAAAGATATTAGCCAACACTCAATCCACTCCATTTTGGGAAGCCCTGGTCACGAGCGGCCAATGGCCACAACCTCTAATGAGTTTCTGGATGACGAGGTGCGTTCATTTTGACTGATCCCCGCGCATACTCAAGCGCTAGCCCAGGTTCACAAATGTTACCACCGCACGAGATGAGGAATACGGTGGCGAATTCCGTATGGGGGGAACTAACTCTACCCTGTTTACGGGTGAGATTGAATACGTAGATATGCCTTCTTCTATCCAGGCATATTGGTCCATACCCCTGAGACGTGAGCCCATTGCTTGTTTATCCGCCTGAAATCTAATCACACTCAACTCTGAATGAAGAAATTACAATCAACGGCGGGCAGCCCATCATCATTACTAACTTGGGTGTAACTTCTCTCGCTGCAATCGATACAGGGACAACTTTGAGTATGCCAAACACTATTGGTTTGATATAAATTTGACTTTGCCGTGCAGTTGGTGGCCCACCAGACATTGTTGCCAATATCTACGCTCAAATTCCCAACTCACGACGGGGGACTGGTAACTTGGACAGGTACTGGATATATCGTATGTCAAGTTCTTCAAGTTGAATTTAAGCATTCACAAATCATTTTATGTTTCTGCAGCTTGCAGCCAAGCGGTCAATGTATGTGTAGCCACTCTGATTTTTTGATTAGAACGGTTAACGTGTTGATTCCTAAAGATTGCATTCAATTTTGGGGGTCGTGTCTGGCCCATGGCAGCTGTTGATTTCCAGCTGCTCACAAATGATCCAGAGTTGTGTGTTGGTGCTATATTCGAGGCTAGTTTGGGCGGACTTGGGAATCCCGACGTGCCACAGTGTAAGTCTATCACCCAGGTCAACAAAAGAATCACTAACGCTTCGTTTGATAGGGATCATTGGTGATGCATTCTTGGTAGGAGCTTGATGCACTGATTTAGACTTCAAACTCAACATTCTCGACAGAAAAACGTCTATTCTGTCTTTCGTTATAATCCTCCTTCGGTTGGATTTGCGCAACTCTCATCAATTGCACTGGGAGCGCGGCCGGAATTGCCTCAAGCTACCAGCAGACCTTCTTCTAGTAAGTCACACTTGATGATATGCGTACAGATATTGACTGGCATTCAAGGTCAATTGGGTGGGGTAGCACCCACAGTTGAGCCCAGTCTCGTACCCCCTGTCGCAACATCCACCAGTCTTTCAAGTGGCGATACGATCACCGCGAGCGGGAATGGTGGAAGTCTTCTCGCATTGCTCCTTACCGTTGTTGCATGTATTCTTTGAGCATTCCACGAGCAGACTTTTGTTTCCAACCAGGACTTGATTGCTTTTGTACATTCACCATTAGATTTTAAGGATCATACGGCGATTAGCGGGCAATGTTTGGATTGTTCAATTATCAGGGTCCTGATCCCTTGATCGGTCAGGGGAACAAAGGGATTCTCGGTGACAACAACTGTCAAGAAGTATCGCAGCTCAACATCTCACTTTAGTTCATGACCCAGTCACTCATTAATGATTCTTCAGTCATTTCCTGCTACACTTTGCCTTTTATTTTTGTTCTGGACAGATGAGGTACAATCGCATTCTATACCACGCTCTCACAAGTCATTTTCTTCAGCTTCTCTTGTTCGTCGGGCCAAATCTCGTGTTGTTCTTGATTATGAAGCAGAGAGGAAAGGTTTGCTCAAGAAGTATGGGAAAAAGAGTTCCAAGAGACATATCGCTAGGCAAACTACTATCCAGGAAGATATGGTCAATCAAAACATGGATATTATGTACTATGCCACACTGCAAGTTGGAACACCGCCCCAGTCATACGCGGTTGTTCTAGGTAAGTATTTAGTGCTTATTATACCCCAAGAACGTTTTCCCACTTATTATTTTCACGGCAGACACGGGTTCATCTGATCTGTGGTTGCAAAGTACCGCCTGTACACCTTGTGCCGGCAAAAAGATCAATCCCTCTAGTTCTTCTACCCTCAAAAACTCTACCAAGCCATTTTCACTCGCCTATGGCATCGGCTCCGTCAAAGGGACACTTGTGGACGATGTAGTGTCTATCGGATCGTCCAAATTCACTGTCCAGAATCAAATTTGGGGCCTCGTGAACTATACGCTCGATACTGCTATGCCAGGCGACATTGCTGGACTTATGGGGTTAGGATTCAAGGTGAGCAAAGCCTCGATGACTCGTAAGTGCGCTTTTCAGACCTGTGCCCGAGCAGAACCTCGCAGCCTCCCAGGCCACGCCATTTTGGGAATCGCTCGTTTCGAGCGGGCAGTGGTCCCAGCCCATGATGAGCTTTTGGATGACAAGGTGAGAGCGATGCGGCGCTCGGTGGTAAGACGCCTGACCGAACTGCCTTGCTTGCTTTGGTAGGTACAACAACGTTTCCAGTGCAGACGACAACGAATTCGGAGGCGAGTTTGTCATGGGTGGGACCAACGGGGCACTGTACACCGGCGATGTCGACTTTATTTCACTGCCGTATGCATCAGATCCCACCTTTTGGGCAATCCCACTTGAGCGTAAGCCTTGTGCCCGGAATTGGTCCGGGCCAATGACTAACCATCTGGCTCTAATTCCAGATGTGACGGTGAACGGGCAAGAAGTGTCGATCTCCGAGGCAAGCACCTCCACGCTGGCTGCAATTGACACGGCAACCTCGTTGAGTAAGCACCTCAAGTAATTCCACCTATTTTCAGACTGAAGATTGCCACGCAGTCGGTGGACCTCCGAACATCGTGGAAAACCTGTACTCCGTAATCCCAAATGCTGAGCGGGGGAGTGGGACGCTAGAGGGCTTTTGGACATACCGTATGTAGGACGTCATTAATTGTTGATTGCACTGACATACGCTCTGCTGCGCCAATCAGCGTGCGCCCAGAAAGTCGAGGTAATAAAGTTTCATCTCGATTGTTTCTTTTGGGGTGCAAGTTGACTGATTCGGTTGCGCATAGGTAACTCTAAATTTTGGGGGGCGCACATGGCCAATGTCATCAGATGATTTTGCACTCGCGACCAACGACCCCAAGACTTGTGTCGGTGCGATCTTTGAGACCACCTTGGGAGATTCCGATAACGCCCAGATTCCCCAATGTAGGTTTATCTCTCGCCCTCCTGTTTGCCCCCAACTTAAAATCTTCATCCTAGGGTACATTGGTGCTTCCTTCTTGGTCAGTTTGCTCTGCCGCCACCACTCGCTAGTTTAATCTGACCAACACATTGAATGTAGAAGAACGTCTATTCCGTCTTTAGGTATGATCCGCCAGCGGTAGGGTTTGCTCAACTTTCAGCGATAGCACTCAAGAACGAGCATGTACCGCTCACCAACGAGAGTGAGTACACAAGACGTTGCCAATAATAGCAATCGCTGATTGCCGGTTCCTTGCCCTCTGTCTGATTATCGTACCATCCTGGCGGGACGCATGATGTAGCAACAAATGCCCGCTCTGCCCACGCTAGTGGCAATACCGCCGTGCCGTCGCTAAGCAAAGGGCCGTTCCGATCGATATGGCAGACGATTTGCGTGTGTCTATGTGTCGTGGGGCTTTACGCTGTTTAAGCTTGGACTTTTTTAGGACTCGGACTTGACCGCTTGCACCCGTATTATTACACCGTGTTCTGCCGACTGGCTCTTCTTCCTATGTGCCTGGTTCTTGACCATTGTCGTATACTAGACATCAACATTATTGCGACTAAACCCTGTCGGGACCGACGCTACTGATTGGACAGACTTCTTGGACTGACGGCGCGACACGATGGCGAGGAGAAGCGCACATGCGGTGCTAAGACGGTGATAGCCATGTGTGGCGGTCCGATCGAAATACCCCGTGTCCTGACATGGCGTGTTGTCGGGTCAAGAAGACCTCGTGCGCGATGGGGTAGAAGCCCGTGGTGACGGGTGTGATATGATACGAACAAGTGAAGCTTGACCCAACCCGCCATCATTCCTTAGTTGATCCCGGGGACAAAAGAATGATTGTCACGATGATGCACGGCTTGCCATTTCCCCAACCATGATGACGAAAAAAACTCTGGATGAACGGTGCTTTTTCGTGTGTTGTGTGGGCAGGTCGCAACCTGACTGGAATCTCGCGCGAGAAGACGTGGACGACAAAAGTACGCTGGCGATAACTATTACAGCTATACTACCTCCGACACGGACGAGTACAAAGCAGTATGCTCGCGACAGGCACCGGGCGCCCCAGGCAGGGGTGGTGGGGCAGGGTGGCTTCCGCATCGCCACACGATACCCGCATACAGCCTCACAAGAAGTACTCGGGAAGCTAGATTGAAGCATTTGAATCTCAGCAAGAAAGATCCGGTGCAGAAAACCGGAACGGGACTGCTCACTTTGGCTGCTCCGCCCATGGCCTGCTGACTCGGACCGTCTGTCTGATTCTCGGGAGCAGCTTCAAAGACGTTAAAGTGCATCGCTTCGCCGGGTCCGACTTCGAGGATGCTCGCCGAGTTGCCGCAGCGGTAACAGTAGTTGGGCGCGCTCCAGACTGTTGAAAGCCTGTTCTCGAAAAGGACGGTGAATCCTTCCATACAGAGCTGATGTGCACGAAGAATATGGTGCATATTATTAGTTTCGAGAAACTTGCGCACGACGCCCGAGCCGAACGTGTATCCTGCGCCCCTGGGAGATAGACAAAAAGTCAGCGTCAGTCCAAACTTGGTTTGTCTGGGCCCGGTGCCGTGTGGTGCCGTGATGCGAGCTGAGCCTAGACGCACACACGCGCAACGCGAGATGCGGAATATGAAAAACGTTCCGCAAAGTGCAAGCCCCGCCTGCTCTGAAATTCACACACAATCAAAGGGAAAGGCGGTCCCCAAAACGGACCGCAGAGCGTCACCGACCGAATCCACCCAGTCAGCCGGTGATCCCGACCCAACGGGCCATGCACGTACGGGCGCAACGATTTGGAACGGACGGACGGAAGATAGACTCACCGTGGAGATATCGCAAAGTCTTCCTTTTCCGAGTCTGGGTCCGACCAAACGAGATCAGCCATTGCGCCTTCGTGTGGGATCTCTGTGCCGTGCGCAAGAGTGGGTCAGACTCGGGCTCGGGCTCGGTATTAGTAACCAAGCGGCCAACCAGCCAGTCAAGCGGCAAGTCAGGTGGGAGGTACGCGAAGATTTCCCCGCACAGGATGACGAGCGAGCGCGCCATCACATGGCCAAGTGGGCAAAAAAACCAAAAACCAAAAACCAAAACGTACCCCGAAACCGGTCTACGACCTTGATCTGGTCTATCGAATGGATCGTCGGAGAAAGACCTGCCAGCGAGAACGGGATCAGGCGGGGGCGGAATTTCGAGAACGAGGGTGGGCCCCACCGCCATGGACACAAAAGACCCGATCCTCGATGACGACCGAGAGCGTGAGATAGTCAAACATGTCGGTAAAGTAGGTCCAAACACTCGAAGACCCGTACTTTCGAACGCATTCAGTGTAGAATCCATACGACTAGCACCCGGGAATTAAAATTTGATTGATTAATTGACTTTTTATGAAATATACCTGTGTGACTGCTCGACTTTCGTGGTTTCCCCGGACGAGCTGTACGCGGTGGGGATACCGCAACTTGAGACAAGTCAAGAGCGAGATCGTCTCGACGCTAAACAAACCACGATCGACATAGTCACCTATACCAAGTCAGGGCATGCAGCTGCCCAGGCAGACGAAACACCAACCAAGGAACAAATAATTGGTGTGCGGCGGGTAGCCACCGATTCTGAAAATCTCGATTAGGTCATAAAATTGGCTTGAAGTCCGAATCGGTCAGTGGGTCTGCCACCCGTTACTTGCCACTTACCCGTGAATGTCGCCTACTACGGTGACGGGGGCGTTGACATGAACGACATTGCTCTCGAGCATCAAGACCTCCTTGGTCTTTTCGCAAATCTCGCGCAAGAGGGTCTCGTGCAAGAGTTGCTTGCGCAGGAGCTGCTCGATGCACGCGTCGAGGTCAAAACCCATGATAATTGGGGATACGACAAATGATATCACGTGACGGCAACATATTGGCCGCTGATGAATGGGCTAGTGGCCGGCGGGTGCCTCTCGAGTGAATTGGATCAGAGCAAGGATTTGTTGAATGGGGGGCCAGACTCGCTTGGCAACCCAGTCAGAAAAAAAGGACGCAACTGAAATTGACAGATACAACAAAAAGGGACAAATATGAACATGATATACAGCTGGCGAGTCCGTGCTACATAGTCTAACGGGACACGGCTAAGCATGACTGAAATTGGCGAGCATAGAGATAATGCACAGTAGACGGTCTTTTAGGTTACAGCAAAACGTCCAAGGGAAACGTACAGCGAAGAATCAAAGGAGGGACGACCAACCAAACCAAGACAAGACAAGACAAGACAAGTTCGACGAAAAAAGTCTCACAGTGAAAAAGCCGGGAGCAAACAAGCAAACAAACAAGGCCAGGATGGGAAGAGATAGGGTGACCCAGTCGAGCGGAACGTGGGACTTCTGGCTCCAAGAGTGACAGCGTTGATGATCAAAGCGGTGAAACCAGTGGCGCCGATCCCATCCCGTCATGTCGGGCTGTATGCATCACGAGCGCTGGAAGTGCGGGAGGACTGGGACGAGACCGCTGTTGGCCGGATAGTCGAGGTGGGAATCTGCGGCCGAGTAGCTGGCAAAGTCCGAACCGCCACTGGATGCGCCGTCATCGGGGGAATAGGCAAATGACTGGGCGGAAAAGGCGGGGAGGGCGAGGCTATTGCGGACCGCATGGGGGGGCGTCCAATCAGCGTGACGGGCGTCCGAGTCTGGACGAAAGTCGTCAAACGAGGCGGGGCTTGTCTTGCCGGCGAGGTATGGGATAGTGGGGACAAATGGCGAGCTGAAAGCGCCCGAGTCCGGGGAAAGGGGGTCCTTCCAGACACGCATCTTGGACGGCGGACTGTTTGTCAGCGGCAGATGGTACGACGTGTGCAGCGAGCTGGCGACCGAGCGGGGCGACGTGGATGCTGACGTGAGAATGCTGGATGCGAGCGACGGGGTGGCTGCCTGGCGCGCATAGGGGGCGGGCAGCATCGAGGGGAGCGAAATGCCGTATCCCGTAAGCAGCGGTCTGCCGTGCTCTGCCTCGCTCAGGTACATCATCGTCAGGGGCGTCGACGTCAGGGGCGTCGACGTCGGGGGCAGTGTCGGCAGCAGCGGGTGCATGTCGTCGTACTTGGGCTTGCTCGACGGCACCACGGGCTCGCGGCCGGGCGAGCCACAGCGGCGCACAAGCGGGGGGGCAACGGGCGACGGGGCTAATCGGGTGAGCACGGGCCAACCAGCAATAGACCACATACCATCCGGGCGCTTGCGTTTGCGCGAGTTGTTGGGCCGCCGACGGTACACATAGTCGGGCCAGCGCGCATTGAAGTTGTCCTTGAGCTTGCGGGCGCGGTCGAGGTAGAACTGCTTGCTCTCCTGCAACGGAATTAGAAGAGACTAGAGGATATTGGATTGCCTACCGCGCTCATTGCGGCCCACTCGGAGCTCAGCACCTTGCTAATCTCGCCGGTGCGCAGGGGCGGGTTATTGGCGGTGATCTCGGGGCGACGGCGGCGCGCAAAGATCATAAACGCGTTCATGGGCCGACGGGGGGTGCCGTCGGGGTTGAGAGCCTGTGTGATGAGCGCGTCGTTGTCTGCGCATGTGAGCGCGAGCAGACTGGCAGCAATATACCCACCGCTGTCGTCGTCCGAGGCCGAGGAGGCCCGCGGGATGTCGTGTGCAGCGAGGTCGGCCATGGCAGTCGGGGGATGGGAAAGTGAATGCGCAGGGACAGTGCTTAAAACAGGCGAAAAGCGCTGCTTCCGGGTCCCTTAAGGGCCAAGAACCCCCGCTGATCGAAGGCGATCTGCGCCAATTCTGCCCTCGGATCGCACATCCCCGTAAACATTCCATTGCTCTTTATTATAAATACATCCTATGCAAACCCAAAGCCCTCGCCCCCCTCGTTGATCGCAAGCAACACCTGTGTCCGCAGCTTTTCGTACGACGAGTATTGCGGGAGGTCGACTGGAAATAATTAATAATGTCCATTCCCAGCACAGCCACAACTCACTTTGGTTAAAGCATGTATGCGCCTGTGGCAGGCGGTCCGCCTCCCCATATGCGCGGTGGATCGAGAACCGCTGTCGGCCCTGCACCCCCTGCAGGTCTCCAAACCCTTCCAGTGGCACTCGGGACGTGCCGGTCGCAAAGCTCAGCACCTTGGCCCGTTCCTCACGATCAAACGACTTGAGTGCGCGCCACCACCACACAATAGCCGGGTCCGATGGGCTATAGCCGTTATAGTCCGTCGCCGCTCGCCACTCGTCAATGTCAATATCCGGCGTTCCAGAAATCAGCAGCTCCAGCTCTTGCTCATTAAACTGCAGCCAGTTAGCCATGCCCATCCCCAAGTGTCCACTCACAATCGAAATAAGCTCCTTGGGGATGATATCATAAAACCCAGCCAGCAGCGCCTCAATCTGGTCCTTGATCGATGTATATAGCCGGTACTGCGCCGATAGCTGCACAAACTCCTTCTTGTTTTCCTCGGTAACCATAATCTTTTCTCCATTCTCCTTGAGCGCTACCACCTTGTGTACTCCAAACTACTCCAGTTAATACATGTCCTTATCCATGATCGTCCGCTCACCTCGTCTGCCTCCACCGTAAACGTCATCTCCAGCACCGTCGGGTCATTCTCCAATATCCAACACAAACTCTTGTAATAATCAGGATCCACCCACTCCACATCCCGATAGTCCACGGGCTTCCCCAAAATCTGCCGATACAGCGACCGCGCAAAATGCGCATCCATCAACCGTCCGTCGTAAATCGCCTTGCCAATCACCCGCCCAACAAACTTGAAAAACAACAAGTGCTCCGGATTCACCATCGACGCTCGGTTCGGCTGGAACGTTTGCTTGTCCGCCGCACATGGTTGGAACAGCGCATAATCGGGGTTGAACATTTGCCGCGCAAGGATTTGGAACCATTCCCGCGTAACTCCTCCCGCGTCCACTCCTTCCTCGTTATAGAACCGCACGCTCAGCTTGCCATACTTGATCTGATCGCCCGTCTTGCGCTGCAGGTTTTGGTAACTATCTTCAAACACGTGTGGGCGCCGAAGATTCAGCTGCAACGTGCCATGAGGCGCGTCTCGCGAGCGCTTGCGCAGCTGCTGGTTGAACCAGTTGCGCTTATTGTCAAAGTCGAGCACACGCGGGTTCTGCACCAGCAGCGAAAACGAGCCACCCATGAGCGACGGATTGTTCCGAACCATCAGGTTCAACACTTTGCGATGCGTGTCCGTAAACTCGACAAACAAGTCGCCCATCGTCACCCGAGGAGTCGAAGGCGAAAGCGGAGACATCAAAACGCGCTGCTGCTGTAAACGCGCGCTCGATTGCGACTTGACGTGCTTGCAGACGACCATGAGCGCTTCAATCAGAGGCAGCAGTACCGTCGCGATATGCTCCAGATCAGGCTTCTGCTCGACGACGCCAAGACAGTCGCCCAATCGTCTCCACAGCCCTTGGAACCTAAAGTCCTCGTATATCGCCGCGACCTTTTCGTCATCGGCCGTGCCCGGCTCGCTTTCTTCTCCTTCTTTGGGCGCATACATCAGGTCAATCATCTTGAGAATACGTAGCAACTTGGCCTGGTCGGAAGAGGCAGACGAAAATTTAGCAATCGCTGGGCCCCGGACGTCCTTGCTCGCTTCAGCCTCCTCGAGCGCTTTCGCCAAATCATCCAAATCATTATACAACATCGTCCCATATTCCTGGGCTTTCGACTTGAGCTCGGCCGCAATCACATCGCGAGCACCAGGCAGGGCAGAGACATGCTGGATCTGCGAAAGCGTATTCGTAAACGTCTTGCCAGAAACTTCGCCCGCAGTAAGAATGTTGACAATCAGTCGGAAATTATGGTGCGGGACCTGGGGCGGATGCGTGCGCAAGATCGCCTCGGGCGTCTCTTCGGCAGGTTCCTTGGATGATCCTGCCCCAAACCGGAGTTAGAGTAATATCAAATATATGCTCGGCGCAATGTGCTTACCGGGTTGATCGCTCGTCTTGCCGCCCTCTCCAGACGCCGTCGTCGGAGCAGTGGCAGTTGGCGCGTCTGTCGGGGTCGGATCCGTCGCCGGTGCCGGCGGAGTCTCGCTCGCCTGTGGTACCGACTTGAGTGACCCTAAAGGCTTGGTGATCGACGCTAGCAACGACGCAATAGAGTCCAACATGGCCGGTGAATTGAGAATGTTTGGCCGATCAAGCAGCCCGAGCAACTGAACAACCGGGAAATGCGTTTGAGGAGCATGCTTTTCTTTGCCTTTGCCCTTGCGCGACGATGTGCGTTTCATCCCAGCAGGGAGCTCATGCTCAGTTAGGAAGTAAAGTGACGAGCGTTCGTTGGCCTGGACAATGAGTCCTAGCGTATCTAGGCAGCGCTGGGCAACCAGGTTCGGAATGTTTTCTCCGTTGAGGTGCGCGAAAAGCGGATTCAGTTCCTGTGAGGCTGCCGCCGACTTGATAGATTTCGTCGGAGACGTCGACGCCTTCATCGCAACCGACATTTGAGAGAAACTTTGATCGACGGTTGCTACGTCGGCGGTCCCGTCCTGAAGAATACCAAGCAACAATACAAACAAGTCCTCTCGGGTCTTGGAGTTTTCGCATAGATTGACCAGGATCTTGTGCAAATTGTTCTTTCGGGGTGGGAACTGTGGGAAAAATAATAATCGCACCAACGCAGATATGCCATTCTTGTCGAGAAGCTGAATCGAGTCACGCGGCGGGGCTGTTTTGCGAGGGGCAGACGGCTCGTGACGACTAGCCGACGTAATCCGACGAGGTGCCATGTAATTTCGGGCGGAAAAACCGTCACGCAAGGCTGTCGCTTCGGCAATCATCGCAGAGGGCAGCGTTTGCAAGAAGCCATCCTCCTGCTCCAATAACACCGCCTGACGCAGTTGCGGGTCCAAACTGGCCAAAAAGCTTGCGGGGTCAATGTCGGATGGCCCTCCGGAAGTGGTTTGCTCAGCAGCCCGAGCTCGAGCACGCTCCAGCCGGGCTTGCTCCGCACTTTCCTGCAGTAAAATCTCCGCACGAATATCCGGGGGCAACGCATCCAAAAAGTCGGCGCTGATTTGGGTCTCTTCGAGGCGCGGTTGAATCGCGGCCGCCGTTCGCTGCTCGCGTACATGCTGGTTGAGCACTTCTTCACGCATATCATCGGGTAATGCTTCCAGGAATGTCGGGTCTATGCCGGTATCGGTAATGTCTACCTCGTTCCCATGAATGTGAACAATAACTCGGGCTGGAGGCGCGGCTGGCGTCTCTTCCGTCGCGGCTGCCGGGGCTTCAGCACCAGACCCAGACCCGGACCCAGACCCTGAGGGTTGTGCATCAACTTCCATCTGGGCGGCGCTCGACGTTTCAGGGGCAGCAGGCTCGGTGACGTCTGCGGGTTTAGGCTCAGGAGTCGACTCATCCATCACGATATCCGCTTCTTCCTGGGGCGCAGGTACCTCGGTGGCGGCACTAGCGGCGGCGACGGGCTCAGATTGTGCGGGTTCTGGTGTGGCTTGTTTGGCCCGTTCGGCCTCCTCCTTTGCCTTCTCGGCCTCTTCTTTGGCGAGGCGTTCGGCTTCTTCGCGTTCCTTTTCGGCCTTTTCCGCACGTTCTTTTTCTGCCTCTTTCTCTAATCGCACCTTCTCGCGGAAAGCCGGGAGTAATGCAAGGGTGAGATGGTCTGAAATCTTCCGAAGGCGCTCATTGATGAAACGATGATGGCTGATGCTGGATTCGTCCTGCCATCGATGCGCCGTCGGCATAGGCAAAAAGTCTGCAACTTCGCGGGTCTCTGGGGCGTGGCGATCGTGTCGCGAAGAGCCGTGGCGGTGAGAAGGTTGAGCGTGCAAGCTTGCCATGATTGTTGCTCCGCCTGCGGGATTGGTTGTGATATCAAGAGTGCTGCCGGGGGGGACAGGGTGCTGAGCGAGAAGCTGTTGCATGAGCTGTGCGCCTTCGCCGCCAATCATATTATCGATGACTTGAAGCATCTCATTGAATGCACCACGGACAGCTGGAGGGCCACCGCGTGCAGAGCGCCTAGAAGAACGTGAAGTAGACTGATTATTGGCTCGGGAGGCTTCTGGATTCTCTAGTAGCGGGTGGCTATTGACGCCCATCGACGTTGGAGGCATGCCACGGCTTCTTCCGAAAAGAGCGTCCCCATCATCTAATGTCAAGTAAGTATATGTTCGGGTTTCAACTTTTATTCCTCACCTAGCAAGCGGCTTCGGTGCCCATCGTCGGTCGAGATAAAGTAGCCACGGCCATTGTGCATATGTATCGGTTGCTGTCCTTCCCAGTCCAGCGCCAAGTCCTCGTCGCCGAGCGGGATTGCTTCGACCTGCTCGAGGGCACTATCCAGGGGTTAATTATCATGGAATGTAACATTTGAATCGACCTACTTGTCCTCGTCATCCGAGGTAGGCTCGGCATCGTCGCCGTCTTCTTCCAGGGCTGCTTGAAGGTCAACCGCTTGCTAGGATTGAGCAATGGGTGGATTTAAATTTTTCAACAACTTACCAGCCATATCATCCATCTCTCGCTCGAGTTCTCCGTCTGGCCCCTGTTCTACTGCCGCGACATTGGGTGGGGCGTCGCCGGCCCAAGTGAGGCCTGCATCATCTTCGCTCTCTTCATCACTATCATCATCATCGTCCGCATCCGTCATCTCTTCATCCTCATCCTCCCACTCTTCAGCATCCGCAATTGCCAACTCTCCCTCCGCATGAATATCATCATCTTCGTCTTCACTCGTCTGATCAGACAAATCCGTGCCGGTATCTTCATCGCCAAATTCCATTTCAACCTCTTCACCCTCTTCTTCGCTATCATCCATCTCCTCATCTTGTGCATATTGCTGTTCATCAATTTCCTATTTGTTTGATGGGTCAAGCGGTCATTTTGACCCTTCGATGACAAATACTTACCCCGCTGAACCTTAGATTGCATGATAATCAGCTTGTATAATATTATTAAATTGATCCGCAACTTACATTCCAAGTGCCGAGTTTCGATAGAGATCATTTGCCGCTTCTACCTCGGATTCTTCCTCATCGTCGTCATCCACTGACATGCTGGAAGATGATTCAGACTCCTCATCCGCTGCGAGCGAAGTCTTGCTCTTCTCTGACCGACCCATTTTGATAGCAACCTTCGATCTGAAGAATCGTCAGAATTCACATGCATTTGCAATCTAGAAAAACTCACAGGTATTCCAAGGGACGCAGAGTAGCTGAAACCAAAGATTTGACGTTGGGATAGTTTAGATCGAGTTCTCCTAGTACGCCTGTCAGGATCCCGACAAAGTTCTTCTCGAGCATGATCTTGGCCAAGTGGATGGTAACATCGTCCTGAATTGGCTTGCTCGATAAGCTCGGCTGAGGCGTCAGGAGCAAGGAACAAAGTTCGGCGTGGGCAACGAGGCGAGCATAGCGCACGTCAATAGGGGTGATATTTGACGCGTCCTTGATCGATTTGGCTAGTACCTCGAGAACGGTCTTTCGGATATTCACAATGTCACTCGGAAGGTCTTTGAGATCGGCGGGGGCTTGCTGGGATAAAGGCGATGAACAAAGTGCAAAGACGACTTCCATTGCGCATTTAGACATGACTATGCGGCGCTTGGCCTTTTCAGTGGGGTGCCCGTATATCTTCCCAAACGAAAGCAGGTCGGATAGCAAAAAGGACAAAATTGTGCTCTTCGACTTGGAGCCTTCCCGGCTGGGAGTACTCATCTTTTTCTTACCCGCAGCGATAAAAGCAAGCTTGCAAGAAGGATATGAAAGGAGGAGCTCCGCTAAACCTTGAAGGAGGAAACACGCATACAGGTAGTCGGAATGGGGCGCGCTGGTGGTAGGTTCGGTCGACTGGGCAGGGGCATCTGTATTTGGGGTTGGGGTAGCAGCCCGAGCTTCATCAACGGCCATTGTGGTTTGGGTTTGCGATGGTTTGGCCGTTGCCGACGTAGTATCCTCGGAGAGTGATTCAAGTGCAGCCCGGCCGGCGCGGTGGAGCTCGTTCACGAGATATTGTATCAAACGTTCGTCAAAATCGTTCACGCCTTTAGACCCAGAATGTCCTTCGGACGGGGCTTCCGTCGTGCCAGATGCGGCTGCGGCAGTCAGCGCCACAAAGTGTTGAGTCGATCCGGGTCGGCTGGGCGTGGTCAACTCGCAAAGCTCCTTGGCGGTCGCAATGAACTCTTCGGGGTCTCGTAGCGCGGCGGCTCGACATGTGCCCACAAAGGTTGAAACCTCGGTGGGGCGATTGCGATTGTTCGGGAACGCCTTTTTCACTTCGTTCGTCATGATTTGCTTCAATACCTGGGGGCTCTCGATGATATGGCGTAGGATAATAAGTGAATGAATTTGGCCATTATGGATCTCTCTAGATGAGTCGCTGAAAATCGCGAGCAAGTTTTGCAATCCACCGTTGGATAAAAATTCGCCTGCAAGGTGGTGGTCGCGAGTGAGGAGGATCAAAAGCCTGAAGAGCGCCAAAAGATCATCATTTGTTAGGGCCGAAAGTGGCAAGAGGTCGAGGCACATCTTGAAAGCCGTCTTGCGCAAGGTTGAGAGTGTACTTTCGGGCCTGAAAGCAACGGTGGGGATGGGTTCCTCATCTTTTGGTAGCTGGATAGATATGATATCATCGGATATGACAAGTAGGATTTCAACAACCAAAAGGTAACCCGCAAGCCACTCGACCGGGCCGTTGGATGGCTTGACCGAAAGGCTAAGCAAATGATCAATCAAGCCATGGACCTTGTCGGCAGGAGGAACATAATCTTCGGCACCGGCGGCATTGAGAACAACCGCGAGAAGTCGGCAACGAGTTGCAAACATGGGGTCGGTCGGGGTGAGGGATTTCAAGCCATCAAACAACGCGTCCAGGCAGCTTGATTGATATGAATTGCTGGGTCCAATAAAGGCCGACTTGAGATCAAACACGAGATGAGGGTCCTTATCAGCGAGCGCCAACAAGCGAGGGCCGATATCAGGCCGGAGAGTTTGGCGAGCCTCCTGGAGTTCCTTGGCCCAATCTCGAACGACGACTTCATTCTCGGTAGCCTTTTCTTTGCCCTTGTCTGGCTTGTCTTGAGTGGGCTGATCGGAGGATTCAGATGTAGGCTGCTCGTCGGTTTGCATAGATGAAGAGGCCTCGGGAGCAGGCGCGGCAGGCTCGCTGGACGACCCCTCGGCCTCGATGGTATCGCCGTGTATCAAAAGGTAGTCTGTGGCGCGCGTCATATTGTTGCCTCCAATGATAAGTGCGTGGGTGGCTGCGGCGCGAGAAAAGCCCATATCCATTATCGTCTGAACTCGGCCTTCGTCTACAGGTCGGGGAGGTGGGGGTTGCATAAATGCTCGCGTGCGAAGGAATTCGGTAAATGCGTTTGATGTTGTGTCGGTGGGAGGCACCTCTTCGCGATCAGCTTTCATAATCTCAAGAACAGTGTTGACAACCCCCTTGATCAAATCTGGAATGGTCTTGGGCAGCCAGGGGGAGTTCCACAACCGGGACGCAACAGGGATAAACGTGGCACGACACCTAACCAAGAAATGGTGCGGCTCAAAATATTCCTCATCGCTGGGCGTCTTGTCGTGCGTAACTAGTTGCGATGTTTGAGATGACTCGAAAAGGGGCGACGACGACACGAGGGATTGGAGTAGACTCAAAGCTATTTTGATGCAACCAAGAACGTAGATCAACTCGTTTTTCTGCTCTGTAGTTTGTTCTTGTTCTGGAATGGCATATATACGATCGGCTGCGCTGAGACAATTGTTGACGAGCTCGACTACACGCTCCTGACCCTCGGCACGGAAAAAGGCAATAAGAAGCATGGTTTGCATGGCTGTAGATTGGCGCTCTAGATAACAAGTCAGCGTCATACAAATGGTCAACGATAATACATACCGTCGAAAATCAGGATTTGGAGGAGATTAAGCATGACCGTCGTATACGCATAGGTCACATGAAGATCGGCTAAATAATACGTCAATACGAGCCATATCACCACACCAAACCTACACGATGACCGCCAGGTGAGATGCTCTTTCAAAATATTAGCCACGACAAGCGCAGCAGTGAACCCTTGCTTTCGATGATCAGGATCGGGAATTCGCCGACTTGGAGCAAGCACCTTGACCACAGCTATGATAAAAAAAAAAAAAGTCAACAAGTGCATAATTATCCAACAAGAGTCTCTACCATGGAAGAATGGTGCAAGGGCACTGGGGAGCATCTCAGCTAGGTGACGCATGAGGTTGCTGTTTTGCTCATTGACCGTCTTGACAGACCTAACCCCACTTCCAGATGTTGCCGATGCATCGCTTGCGCTAACCTCGTGGTATGGCGTGCCATCTTGGGGACGGTTCAAGGACAAAAGTTCGTCGCTCTCCGCGGTCGCAGAAGTACTCGCTTGGATCTTGACGCCTTGTGCAGCCAGGGCAGACTTGAGCGCAGCATGCTCCCAAACAAATGCTCGATGCAAAGCACCCAATCTTGGCAAAATATCTCCACACTCCGGGCCCGTCAGCGTCTGAATCAGGGGAGGGCCACCGCGAGTATGCGAGTATCCCACAGTCGTGTAGATATCGGCAACCAAATTGACACGAAGATGCAATGTAAATAATTTCCTATACTCAGAATTGGCTTGATCAATATCGCCGTTGACTAGAGAAAATTTCGGTTAATATAATGGGTGGCTAAAGGTTAAAATGACAAACCTGCCCGGTCCATCAACTCGGCTAATCTCGACTTTTCAGCGGGTTCTTGCCAAAAGGCCTTGGTTTCCTCGAGAGATTCTTGTACATGCTTGATAAGGGATTCCAAGGTCTTGGTTGCCGATACCTCTGTCATGGAGCGCAAAAGTTGCACCATAGAATCAGCCGCCAACGAAGATCCAAAGCCTAGAGGCAGACATGGGAGCGCATATAATCGGCCCAAACGGTCCAAACCATCAGTATTCTCGACAAATTCCTGGCAATGCTGCGCATGCTGAAACATTCCATCCAAAAACTTTCCAAATCACATTAGACCAGATCATGGCGCATACAAACAGGTCGACTCACGCGACACAAAATATCGATATGCGAAGCAACAATATTGTCACCCCGCTCGACCTTGGGCGGTTCGGAATCTTCAGGCTCTGCAACAGCAGCAGGAGTAACGGCTCCCGAAGCAACCACAGATTCTTGGCCGACGGACAACCATGTAGATGAGAGCGAGGTTCCTGGCTCTTGGCTCGTGGACTGCGGGACAGCAGTGCTTATCATTCTATAAATATTCTCCTGTTCCTTGGGAATAGAAAACCCATGGCCGAGATCCTCAATTTTCTGCAACGTCCCGATAATGCTCTCGAAAACGACATCTTTCAGCGGCGGATGGTGCCGAACAAGCTCGTCGACTGCACCCCCAATGGCATTGGCATTATCCTTCTCGAGCAGAACCTTGATGTGCGGTTCGCTAGTAAACATCGAGAAAAAGGCGGGCATGACAGACTTGTGCTCGTTGAACTGGTTTAGCCCGGTTTGGTTCAAGCAAAGCGCACCAATCGCATTGGGCACAGAGGTTATGACTTCAATCGCGGGCTCGATGCCGCTTTCAATCGCGCTGTAAAAGACATCTGGTATACGAGCTTCTTGCAGGATCGCGAGCGACGTCGGCTCATTGTGAACAAACATGGCCATAATATTGATAGCTAGCGGAGCACATCAGTCAGGGACACGCATACATCCCCGCATTTCCACGCACCAATCGAATAGATCGGGGGACCGAATAGAACCTTGTGTTCCATAATCAGCTTGATCGACTTGACCAAGGAAGAGTCTATCAAAGTGCGCAGTCCTTCGGCAGTCCCTGAGGATTGCATCATCCGGTGCATCGAGCGAATAATGTGCTTCAACAGCGAAGAATTTACAAACGGAAGCAGACCTAAAAATATGTCATTAGCCTACAAGCACACCCCCGACGAAATTACCATACTTGATGTCCCAGCGCCAGGATGCGACGCATCGACACCACTCGCAAAATTCTCAATGCCAATCGTGACTTCATGCAAAATACGCTCGACCATCGCCTCGACTCCATGTGCATTAACAAACAACTGAAACGCCGTGGGGAATCCATACAACAAATTGTCGATCAGCGGCATGGCCTTTGAGACAACCGTCATGCGTTCAGGCTGTCGGTTCTCGACCAAAAGAATAAGCTGAGGCACGAGGCCGGCACCCACAACTTGGGTGCCGCCCGCAGACTGCGAAGCGAGGTAGGTGATAAAGCCGAGTAGAGCTTCGGGAAATTCGTTGGGCATGTCGGCTAGTCAAAATGTCAGTCAAGCAAACGCACGGGCAAACCACTCACATCCGGGCTTGTTGATCTCTTCGACGGCTTTGCGAAGCGATCCCATGAGAATGCCGTGGCTGACATTAGCGTTGACGGCAGCCAAAACTTCGGTCGAACGGTGCCTGTAGCGCGCAATCCCATCAAGCGCATTAACAGCCGCAATCTGGACCGAGACCGGCACATTTCGATCATGATGGATCAACTCGGCAAGATGCTGCGTCAAATCAGGCTCATACAAGAAAAGCTGCTGTTGAGCAGCAGACTCGGACTGGGTATGCGCTACACAAACATCAGGCTCAAACACCCAAATACAAAAAAAGACCAACCAAAGATGGCAATAGCAAGTAGCCGTACAGACGCAAGCTTTTCGCGCACAGACTCTTGTCCGGCCCGCAACGCACGCGCAATCCGAACGCGGCACATCAATTCGAAAACTTCTTCCTCAGGAATATCGTACTTTTGAACAGCCTCGGCAACAATCTCCATATCTTCCTTGGGCGAATTGTGTAAATCAGTCAACCGAACGACGGTCATGCCCGTTTGGCGCCCCGACTGAGACTGAGATTGGGACTGGGACTGGGCATCCCTAGGCGGAGAAAACGGATTCGATGCAGAACGAGATCCTCGACTAGGCGTCTGCTCCACAGCCGACGACGACGACGACGGCGGCGGCGGCACCACCTCGGGCTTAACCTCTTCCACCTGCTGATGCAGACGCAAATCCTTCTGTCCTCCCACCGACTTGCGATAAAACTGAAAAGTCACATCGCCCGTACCAGGCACAGCAGCACCTCCTCCATACACCAACGACGAAGCAGAAGGTGCACCAGCACGAGGCGTCGAAGCACCCGTAGCGACCTGCGTAGGCGTCGCGAACCCACTCGCGCTCGTACTCGTACTCGTCCCAAATCCAAATCGTATGCCCGTTTCGGGAGCCTTGGGTTTTGCCACACTAGGGACAGATTGTACAGGCTTGTCCAGCAACTCGTGTAATTCGATGCTGGCTTCGCGTAACCCAGGCCACCGCATTGCGAGCGCTTGGAGTCTCGGGGCTGAGATATTGAGAGAATGGGGGGTGGGCGGTTGTGAAGAGTATTGCTGCGAAGGACGCAACAAGAGCTGTAACACAGCGACAAGAACGTCCAAATCCAAAGTCGCAAGTAAAGCATTCAGTCTCTACACCACCCAATCAGTTCTACAAGAAAGAAAAATAGGGGGAGGAAGGTGGCCCCCCCGCTGGTTTACTCACATCATACGACGCAAACAGTTTACGGTTTGTCGAGTTTTCCAAGAGCATTCTTTCAAACCGGAGTAGCTCAATCAAAATCTTCTTATCGGCCACATCAAATTTTCCGAGTTGGAGTTTGTGTAGATTGTACTTGTCGATCAGGTCGCTCAAAATTCCGTCAAAGCGGTTCAAAACCTTGGTCCACGAGTTTAAATCGGAGCGTGGCCAGGTCCATATTGGTATGCTAGCTATAAATTCTGCAAGCTCGGTCTGGGGTTTTGCGATTAGAGTCGATATCAAGGCAGCCACCTCGGGATGCTAAACAAAAAAAGAGGTAAGAATCAATTATTTTGGACGGATGGATGGGACTTGCCGGCTGCCCGACTTTCTTTGATTGTTTTTGTATTTTCATCGCGGCGAAATTTGCGGTTCGCCGCAAGCAGGGTGACTTGTAGATCTAGCCAGTGACGAGCGTGTGTGAATTGAGTGAGCCACTTGCGTCAACCCAAAAGTGAGACCCTTAGCCGCCGCCAAAGATCACCGCTGACTAATCATTGGGTCTATTTTTTAATCGCGCGCCGACCATGCCTTTTTACGAACTGCTGTGCATTTCAAGTCACTTTTCGACCTATGTGAGCAATAAATTAAATAGTATAGTATGGACTAATAGATTGTAGAAACATGTTAAAGAGTTGGTTACTATGACTGCTCAGCATGTGATGGACCACGGAGGGGTGGTCCGCAAGATTACGAGCATGGGCACGCGAGTTTTACCACAGCGCATGCGGAGCCACCAACAGTGGCATACAAACGGAGAGTGAGTCCACAGGTGCAGCACTGATCCCCCTAACCTGCATTGAAGCTACTGGGTGATGCATTTTGACGCCTCTCCGCGCGTGATGCAAGCGCTAGGCGTACGGCTACGACAAGACCCCCGGGTGATCCGAGCCAATACAATCAAGCTCGGGGAAAAACTCGAGGACATTGTCAAACCCCGAGAAAAGACCATTCATTACGACGGTGCAGTTTAATGTATACAGTTGCCTCCTTGTTTAATTGCAGTCATGGTTCCACTGCTTGACGATTTGAACCACATCGGGGAACTTTTCAACAATCGGGACGTCGCTGGGGACGACCCTATCCGGGTCGACATCCACATGGGTGTCCTGCCCAGGTGGGCAAAACCAAATAGGACGCAAGCCGGCCCGGTGAGCGCCAAGGACATCTCTAAAGTCGGTCAGTCGATATCCAAAGAGAGAAAGAATAACATACGCCTCGTATTCGTCGCCCACATGAGCTGCTTCGGATACTGCAACACCGGCTCGATGACAGGCAATCTCCCACATACGGGAATCGGGCTTCTCGATTCCTTCTAGGTCGGAAACAACGGCTGGATGGAGCAAGTGGATTGCCTCGAGGTCTTGGAGGGCATCGACTGGGGACGTCTCAATTACATGCGCATGATTATCCGAACATGCTTACGAATGCGCGAATCCGAGTTTGAAACAAGGCCGGTGCGGACGCCCAGCTCGTGGAGGGTCGAAACTGGAAATCAGAACGCCTGAAAAGGATAGAGGTAGATGCTCACGTGTTTCGAGAGCTCCGTCGGCAAGCTTGTACCCTTGCTGGATCAAATCAGACGGAGATAGACGGGGCCGGTGATCAAACGCACGCGGGACGAGAATACATGGAGGAGCTCGTTTACGGCGGCGTCTAAGTGGTCGTCCAGCTCTGGAAGGAGGATGAGAGCGGGGAGTTGTGTGGAAATGGGACGCACTGCGGGGATCAGCACCGGCGCCAACAGCGGTGCGGCGGACGACCTCGCGCCACCAGGCGGTGACAGCAGGGTGCTGGTCGGCCGTTTTTCCGGAACGATATGCCGGGCGTTCCTTCTGAAGCTCTGCGAGGGCTGATATTTGAATGAATTAATCAAAGGCAATATGAATGTCAAAGGCAGGACCTGCCTATTTTGAAAGAGGATTTAAGTGCGATTTCTTCGAGAGAACCGACGTATGGGGCCAGGACACGAGCGTACTGTGATGGATGTTGATCGGGGGATGATTGGAAGGGGAAGTGGACGTGCCTGTTCGAAGATGGGGCGGCGGGGCTGGAGGAGAGTGTAAAGCGCGTCGAAAAAGACAATCTTGACCGGGCCCATTGTGGCAGGAGGATGACCGATATGGCATCACGTGCGATCCAGGTGGACCGATGGGCTTTGGATTGGGCTAGCGACCTACCGATTGGGATGGCGGATACATTTTATCAATGGCGGGGATATTTGCCTGGAATGGACTAATTAATCAAAGTTGAGTGGACATTTGAGTGGCCCTTAATCTATCCATAGGGAGCGCGGACGAAGAGAACCGGAAAGCAGGTGGGGAATGGCAGAAAAAGGAAGGCAACATCATCTGGAGGTGCTTTTGAGAAGCTCAGATATCGCAGAGTTGCAACCCCCCATGTCTCTGCTCTCGATGCCGCCGTACTGGTCACCCCCCGAGTCGCACGGGATGGTGTACTACCCATATGTGTACTCGCCACCGCCTGCGTTCCACTCGCAGCTGCAGCCACAGGCGGCGCCGTTTGTGCCCAAGGGCCTGCCGCGGCTGTCCGCACCCGAGCCCGCCAACCTCGCGCGTGTGCTGCGCAGCGGAATGCCGCCGATCCGTCCGCGCGCTCGTCAAGCGCCAGAGACGATGGACGCATCGAACATCAGCGACAAGTTCATCCATGTGGGTTGCATGTGGCTGCATTGGCATTGCTGACGTGCGCAGGTGGAGGGCGTTCCCCGCAATGCATCGAGCGACGCGCTGAGGACGGCGTTTGAGCGGTGTGGGCTGCTCAAGGGCATCTTTGTGCGTCTGTTGGCAGAACACGGCGTGGTGAGTGTTGCGCTGTATATATGCCCAGCTCACCGCGCACAGGTCCTCCTCGCGTTCTTCGACAGCCGCCATGCATCCAGCGCCCTCGCCCACATGCAGGAGAACCCGTACGACTACTTTGACGGCGCTTCCATCGCTGCGCGCATCCCCTGCTATGCCGAGCTCAGCCAGGTGGGTCGTGGCTCAGCGCTTCCAAGCTGACATTCGCAGATGCTGCCCGGCTCGCGCGCCCTCACCGACAGCGACTCGCGCGTCTACATCCACCTCGTCGGACACACCACTGCCCTCGGCCCCCAGATGCAGAACCTGCTGTCGACCTTTGGCGATCTCAAGTCGTTCCGCGTCGTCGGAATGCACTACAAGGTGGGCAACACCCATTTCCAATCGGTGGCTGATATATGCGCAGCTCTTCCACGCCGAGTTCTTCGATTCGCGCGACAGCACCATGGCCATCTTCTCCCTCAACAACCACAAGTACCATGGCGCCATCCTCCACCTCAGCATGCAGCCCGATGCCAACGTCGTCCCCGCCTTTTCCGACGGCCCCGATGCCACCGACCGCAAGCCCGACGGCGCATACATCCCCTTTCCGTCCGACGGCCACGACGACTCTGCCACCACTGGTCTGTTCGACCACCGCGCACGCTTCGGCCGACGCGCGTCCACCGGCTCTGCGTTCCCCTCACCGAGCAGCCGGCGCAGCGACTCGCCCGCCAACCAGTCCACCGACCACCTCCCTGGCGCAGAGGGCGTTCCCTTTCCCAGCCACGACTACGACGCCCAGGACCCACTCCCACACGCCCGCCGCCGCTCTGTCGCCCACTCCTTTGACAGCGCTAGTGTCAGCTCGGCCACGTCCCTCCGACTCAAAGACACCATCTTTCCCCTCTCGCCAGACCGCACCGCCTCTACCGCACCCTCCACGCCTGCAGGTCTGGGGCGTAAAATGTCACTGCCGCCGTTCCAGGGCCCGCTTCCCCCGCCTGCCACCAACCAGTGGACCTCCGCCTCGACCGAACGCGACGACAGCGAAAAAGACGACCTGGATGGCTTTATTCCCGTCCGTGGCAGTGCCCGCAGCGTGAGCTCCCTCGGCGGCGCATCTGCACACATGTGTCTGCCCGCCAGCGCCCGCGCAGTCCTCGACCTGCTCCGCGACCCCCCGCCCGAACGCAACCGAGTCGACATTGCCCGCATCGAAGCAGGGTCCGATACTCGCACCACCATCATGCTCAAGAATGCACGTCACCGTTCACTCTCATGGCTCTCGCTGACGTGGTTGTAGATCCCGAACAAGATGAGCACAAAGAATCTCGTCGACTTTATCGAGGCGGTGTGTACTTGGTCTTCCTCTCTGCCTAGCTGACTTTTCCCAGGTCACACCGCGCGCAATCGACTTTTTGTATCTTCGGTACGCCTCCCATTCCCTTTTCGCTATTATCCCAACACCCGCACAGGTTCGACTTTACAAACGAGTGCAACGTCGGATACGCTTTTGTACGTCAAACACCCCTCCCGCTACTCGGCTCACACTCCTCCAGGTCAACTTTATCCACGTCTCTGACCTGCTCAAGTTTATGAAAGCCCGACTCGGGAAAAAATGGTCCGCCAGCTATGCATCATTCTTTCAGCCAAGACTGACGTCATTCTCTTCACCAGGAACATGTATGCGTCGGAAAAAGTCCTCGGCGCAGGGTACGCCAACTAGTACGTCTCATTTCCGCGTCCACACACAAACGCGCTAACCCCACAACACAGCCAAGGCAAAGAAGCCCTCGTCGGTGCGTTAATCTCCCCGTCCCGGCTCAACCCGCAAACTAACTTTTACTTGATAGAAAAATTCAAAAACTCGTCGATTATGGAAACCAAGTAAGCAAAACGGTCGTCTTGACAAGCACCCCACGGCCACTGAACCCTCTTTCCTAGACCCGCGTGGCGTCCTCGCATCTTTTATTCTTCGGGCGCAGACGTTGGGTTGCCTGAACCATTTCCGGGTGAGTGTTTTTAATCTACGCTGCCTTTTTCTGATACGTTCCAGTCGGGAATGGGATTCGGCGTATGCGCAGGGGGCCCACGCACGGCCCATCAAGCGGCCTATACACCCAAATGCACAACCACACCCACACCCACCATTACCATAATCAAGAGCGAGACCCAGACTCCACCGTTTCGCCATTCTCCCACCACCGCGGTCTACGAGTCTAACCACGCCTCCCGCACCGCCGATACCCCACCGGACCCTTGTCGACCGATCTACCCACCTACCTCGCTGGCTTGACCTCGTTCTAGATCTTACCTTTTCGTAATCTCTTTTTCTTCTCTGTCGCTTTCTTAGACTGCTGCGCTGTCGTCTGCTTTGCCCGCCTTTACCTATGCTCTATATGCCGATTTGGACCCGATCTGAAAAAGACGCCCCTATTTGGGCTGTCGATATATGCATCTCCCGACTGAATCTAAATCGAACCCTGTATGTAGCATGTATTCGTGTATTCAATTTATACTCGGTCATCTTTAAAACCACGAGGCCGCATGGCTGATATGATCCTATGCCGCATTGCGTAAAATTCCTCAACTTGCAAAGTGCCTCGTGAATAAATCTATACAAGATGCATCAAATTCAAAACAACGACAACATGTCCATTGCAAAATCAAAAGTGTCAACTCGGGTACTTTCCACCACTGAAAAAAAAGAAAAAAAGTTCAAGACAGCGTTACAATCTACTAGCAAACCAAAAGGTTCATCGCAATGTGCTCGAGCGTGCCGCGCGTGCACTTTGCATCGACATGCGGTGATTGTCGTCCTCTTGTTGGTGCATGAGCTCGGCGTAGCTGTATTCGCGTTAGCTTGCTTCCAGTCATCCTCCGAGCCTCGACTCACAGAACCTTAAACTTGACCAATTCCGTCTCGAGCTCTTCCTGTTCCAACTTGCTCATCACAAGCTGCTTCTGCACAATAATAAGCACCACAACAAAATCACATATGCGCGACATACCACAAGCGCACAGTGCTCCGAATTGATCTGAGCAAGCGACGATTCAAGTTGTTTGCTAGATTTCCGAGTCAGATAGGCTTCCAACTCGGATCAGATGGACGTACACATGTTGCGACAGGTTTCTGTTAATCGCTCGCAAGCTGTCCATTTCCTCCTGGTGCGCATTCTCAGCCTTGACCTTGGCTTGGTATTCGCTCGCATACGAATCAAGCATAAACGGCGTAAAATTGCGGCTGATCCGGAACGCATCTTGCACAAAGTCGTCGGCACGGTATTGTGGTCCATCAGAACCAGTGGTTTCAGACTCGGGGATCTGATAACCGGCAAATTCCATTCAGGTAGGTGTTGTGAGCCTATCCGGATCAGACTTGCCTTGTATGAATCAAACAACGGGGATTTCAGGAATTCTAGGATTTGGTCAAATTTGAGTTTCAGAATCGAATCTTCGTTGTTGTGCAAGAGTACGAGACTAAAGCCAAATATAGCCTCGATACCATTGGCAAAAACAGTGTCCATAATACGGAAAACGAGATCGAGGGGCAGTCTACGAAAATGTCAGAGCTGGGTGGGTGGGTCGCTGGTCGGCATACCTATACGAAAACATTGTCAAGAACCACTGCAAGTAACAGTCAGTATATAACATTTAATAGTTCAGACTTGCATACCTGACTACAATACATGCTTGATTTGATGCCTTGTCGAACGAAATGAATGTTTAGTACAGGCAAAACGTCTTCGACCAGGCGGTCAAACTGGTATAGACGAAGTTGCAGTCCAGGCATGTCGGGCAAAAAGTGTCCCCGAAGGTCATCTGCCGCATCATTTTAGCATGACGCATAAAAAATAAAGGAAAAAAGCATACATGAATGCATCAACCGGCACAAAACGCAAAACGCCTCTTCATCTGGCATCTATTGAATAAGGCTTAATATCAAGCGCAAAAAAGCCATCAGAATTGCCTACATTGAGCAGCAACGCCGCCACGATAAAGGCCAGTCCCTGGCAATATCCAACTTCTGGATCATACCTAAATTGTTCCGGGCGAATGAGAACCTCGGTTCAAGTCGGCTAAAAATATACTCACAATGAGTAGGCCTTGAGAACGTTAAAAAGATTCTCCTGCCCGACTCCCGCCCCGTCGTTGAAAAATTCATGGTTGGGAAATGTCCTTCCTAAATCACGTAAAATACTCTTTTCATGTGGTGTAGTCTTTTTCAAGAGGTCCGAGTATACTTTTTCTAATGTTGCATCTTTAGAGGCTGACCTATAATCAGCATATCTAAATAAGCCCCAATGTAATACATCAAGTGAATTAGGACGTACATGAGCTGCCACATCATTCCGCGAAGCGAGGCAGGAATCCCATTCTCTATTGCCCGAGCAAGTTCCGTAGGCTTAGTCCTAGCGACCTCTTCATAATCTTTACAAACATGTTAGTTGGAACGAACACCACACAAATAGACCACGCACTCGCTACAACTTCGCCCCAAAATGCCCAATCAATCCCGCCGGCACTAACTTCCTCGGTTTGACCATTTTGCTCAACTTGCATCCGCTTAAAATCATCTATTAGTTTGCCGGTTCCGTCCACGCTGGCACGTTTGAGGGCTGGATCCGCTTCCTCCTTGGCGGATTTTTGTTCGAGCCTGGCCAACAAGAGAGGAAGGTTTCCGGCCGACGATCCAGAAGAAATCGTTTTCCTCCTTGATTGCTTCGCAGCCGCAATAGCAGACTGGGTCGGAGAACCAATAACAGAGGAATTGCGTCGTCGAGCGGGGTGAGATGAAGGCGATGGGGGACCAGAGGTCGTCAAGGGCTTCTCCTTGTCTGAATGTGCATAGAGCGGAATGGTAGAAAAACGGGGGTCTGGGGTCTCGGCATCGTCAAGAGACAAATCTTGGAATTCGTCCTCGTTGGCAGTGGGAGTTGATGCAACGACTGCATCCTTTGGCGTATTTATTTCTTCACTGCGAAAACTAGTTTCCGAAGTTGTGGTAGACTCGGAAGTCTCTAAAACATTGTGCTGGGCCGCGGAAGATGAGGAGGAGCGCGGAGATGACTGGGTGGCCTGTAGGCTCTCATTAGCTTAACGAGGCGAGAGCACGATTAGCACATGCAAACAGACTGCCAAAAAGACGCGTACCAACTATTGTTGTTGAATCCATGTTTTAATGAGTGATATATGATTATTAAAGAGGGTCACAGTTGGCCGTGCAGGTACTCCAGGGACCTGGAAAAGTAGGGTGGGGTAGGCTTGAAGCTGGGCAAATGAGGTAGGTAAAATGTAGAGCTCAGAGAAACGTCGCAGATCCAGGCGTAAACATTCAAATGCAAGATAGCGTGAGGACCTTGGGTGCTGTGTGGTGGTGGAGGCAAGCAGGCGCTGCATGACTAATATTTCCAACGTTCATAAACCGCGTTCTGACCACGGTTCTGACTCTGATCGTCACACGTTCTAACTCTTACGCATATAGACTGAATAAGTTGGTGATACCCGGCGAACACATGAATTCAAGTATAAATATGTGTTAAAATTACAAATCAATTGATGGCCATCATGTGCACTATTGAGAGTGATAGGGGGAGGATGTGGTTCCCACAGATTCTATGTCGCCGAATGATGTGGGAGAACGTTCTGTTTGATCAATATTGGCTAAGTCTCGTTTGTTTCCAGACGATGCGGGGAGCTCGAGAATAGAAGAAGCCCGGGATGGCCCATGCGATGTCCTGAAAAGAGACATGCGGGACAAAGGTGGACCTTCTTCATGCGCAGATTGGTCATCAAGTCCTTCTGCATTATTTCCAGGGTAATTTTCCACATGGGACTTTGGATGCTTGATCCTCCACGCGACTAGGACATCCTCTTGACTAGCAAATATTAAGAAAATAACCATCCCTATGGAGGAAATGAGAACGTCTGGGACGTCAAGCGCAAAGGTGGACGTTGCGACAAAGCTCAAGACTAAAGCAACCTGATAACAACAAGTTATTTTAGTATTACGGTGAGATGGTGTGAAATACTTATACTCACAAAGATAAAAAGCGCAAAAGCAATGATCCGAACCAGAAAAGGGACAGAAACATCTCCTACCTCAGCGCGCCCTAAACGACGCGACTTCCGATAACGCCGGTATACGAGAATTGCAGTCCAGACTACAAGCAGCTGCGTTTGAGTGAGTGTACTACATGATGCATGTAATCACATACACTGGAGTAACAGGCATAAAATTAAAAGGGCCGCCGCCAACACACCTGAAATAACGCCTGGCAGAATGGATTTGTTCGAATCATTTGGTGTCACAAGGCACAAGAAGTAGGCATACCGAGGGTTTGGTTATCAGAGGTGCAATAAAATGATGATCGGTAAACGTGCGACTTGTTTTGGACGGCTGCAAAAATGCCAGACAGGCCCCCCCAAAGGAACCAGGGAGAGCCCAGCAACTACTAATGATATTAGTCATTGCTCATAGCTGCAGAATCGACTCACGATTGAAGAAAGCCAAAGGGGTTCTTTCGAAACAATCGCATTCGTTCGAACACTCCAAGTTAAGCTCCAAACCTACGAGACCATCAGAACAGTTCGTGGTTGTGCAAATTTGTTCCTACCTTCCAAATTATGGTCAGTGCAGCGGCAGACATTCCAGGAGGCTGAGCTGGAGTCGGAAGTTTCAAAACAGTTTGGAATCTTCTCGGGATTTCGGCACTTACCGAGGACGATTGCACTCTGCGCTCGACACAGTGTGAGCGGGGGCTCGGGACCATCAAGTTGTTTGGTGAACAACCTGCAAAGTGGAATTAAGTGAACATGTATTGGCGACTATGTATAAGGGCGGTCGAAACATACAGCAAAGAGCCCGCCAAGCACGATAGTGCTGCAAGAAGGTGGAATGAGCGACCGTTGCACGTAGTTCAATGTAATAGCCCTACTCCAGAGAAACGTGTTATTGGGCATAGTTGGGTGTCGTTTCACCGACGGACAAAATAAGAACGTGCATGTTAAGAACGGCAGGGTAACAAAACCAAATAGCTAGGAGAAGTGGGGTGATAAACTTAGCAAGAGTACAACTTTGGGCGCACGGTACTAACCTGGAGCGTAAAATATACTATTCGTGCAGCATTGGCGGGCATGAGAACGAGGATACGCAGAGCCCCAGCCAATACCAAGCAAATCTCGGGCTCTGCCAAGGATCTTGTACTGTCTTCGAGTAACGTGGGTGCGTGTCGACTATTGGCCAAGGATGCGTCGTACGAATCAACTCGAGCAGCGAGCGGGCATAAAGAACTCCAGTGTGGATGGTCGACGCCAATGCTGGGTCTGCCGAGGGTCCCACAGGAACCGCCGGAAGCATCAAACGTAAATAGCCGAACCATCCCCTGGCGCCTATTCCGGATAACCAATTAAGCATAGCCCCCAGTGTGCTCCGAGCTAATTGAACGGCGTAATTGTAGAAAAACTAGTAAATGATCTACATATTCCATCCACCTCCACTTCCAGCAGTACGATTGGGTGAACCCCATCCTCCACCCCCACTTCCTGAATTGGCGGGGCTACCCCATCCCCCGCCCCCACCACCAGCACCAGCACCACCGCCCCCAGAGCCCCATCCTCCCCCCCCAGGGCCTCGTGGGCTCGCACCCCATCCACTCGCCCCGCTGGCAGGGCTGTTCGAGCCCCACCCGCCCGCATTGGCGTTGGGAGCTGGCGATGCGCCCCATCCATTCCCTTGGGACCGTGGAGCGTTCATTTGAGGGGGAGGTATTGCTGCCACTGGACCAGCATCGCTTTCAAACTCGCTTCCAGGGGTCAGACCATGAATAATATTGCCCAGCTTGGTTTGCAGTTCGATCAGGCCCTACGAAGGAATTAATCTAAATTTAGTTTTTGAGTGCGCGCGATAAATGACATACCTTCAACACTACTTCTCGCGGAGCTACCTTCCCATCAGTTTCAACATCAAAGTAGAATTTTTGTGGTTTTGCCATGTAGTCAAATGGCTCATCGTCATGCGGGGGCTCTTCTTCTTTGGCATTTTCACTTAGTGGCCACTCTGCGCGCGAGTCCACTTCATACCAATAGGTCGTGTGGCGCAATTTGTTATGCGGGTCGTATTCGAACCCAACTGCTGAGCATGGTGACCACTTTGCATGTTCTTTGGCGGTACCCTGATGGCATTATTCAATACGTGGATAAAAATGCAATGGTATCAAGTACCTTTTTGGCTATGCATCGAAGTTTGAGTTCTTGACCTTTTCGAATGCGGCAGAGCAAAACCGGTGAAACATTTGGATCATCTGTAACCATGCCATATTATAACTTCATTGAGCCGAGGATAGAACAAAAAATGCCAACCTTTGCCAACTGGCTGCCCAAAGTTTGGGGGCCGTTTTTGAAGTTCGTCTCCCTCCTCACCCTCGTTTTCGTCGCCAAACTCTCCACCACCAGAGGGAACAATATCAAGGTTATTAGACGTTATATCTACGGGTTGGCTCGTAGAGACGACATGGAGATAAAGCTCAACTGAGCAGTATTTGCAGCGAGATATGCAAGTGCAATCCTTGAGACGAGAGTATCAGTAAACAACCTTGTGGGCCAATGGAAAAACGTACTCGGGTGTACCTCAGGGCCTCGTCGCAATTGGTGCTAATAAGGGGAACCATACCAAGTCGATGGGCGATGAATTCGTCAGCTAAGACAGTCGTGTTACTCTCAATTTCTACTAGGTCAATTGCTACAAACAATTAGACTACGCGTCGTAAGGCATAGGAAAACAACTTACTCACCGAGTGTTGGCAAGTCCGCCATTACGACCCTTCGCAAGGAGTTGGCAAATCTAGTAGAGAGCTGAATATTTTATTCAATTAAAATTGCTCGGATGGTACTAACGCAAGCTCCACCCCCTCAAGCACAAAGTTGACCGACTGTCTTTTAACATCACGAATGGTGAGAATGGGCGTTCCTCCGTTCTCTTGGTTCATAGCGATGGTGGTTGTTTAATCCAAAACCAACAAGCGCAGCAGTGGACAGCGTTGACGGAGGGTGAGTGTTATGGCCAACGCGGCCAAGGACACGGCGCCTAAGCCCGTGACATTTGCAAACCGCCATGATAAACCGTCCTATCTAACGAGACAGTTCAAGCTACAACCTCTTTCATTGTCCACTGTCTATGATATTATACTGCACGTTACCGTAAAAATAAATACACCCACATATGATAATAATCGATAGACGAGTTGAACGACCACAACTGGACTAAAAACTGGCCGGATGATTCATCCTTTGCCAGTGGCTTGAACGACATCTGGTGACTTCTTGAGTATAAAAGACCTCTGCCTTTCAACGGCATAGTTTTTTCTGTGCGCCAGGTAGCGTGCGTTATGTTCATTAACGCGAGGTAGTAACGCTGAAACTACCAAGACGGCTTCGAGCTAGATCTCCAGGTCACCAAAACACGCGTGAACCCCAGACTCTAGACCCACAATATTTCTCAACTCGTGCATCCCATGTTCATTGAATTCATCATCTGGAATGTGTCTAAAAACCTGAGCCAACGCTAATGTTAGAAACAAAATCATACCGATCTTATGGTCAATAATTATCATAAACGGAGATGCGTCTAAGTATACCCGGGCCTCATTTTCGAGCCCATGATTGATAAACTAGGGGGGAATCTGGCTACATTCGGTGGGCTTTGCATTATCTTTATAGTATCAGCAAGTTCCGCAGCCTCAGCGATCTTTATGACAGGCATAATGTCAACGACAACACATGTACAGCACGCAACAACAATTATCTCGGTGGGGCGCCTGGGGGCCAAAATCAAACACATAATAAAACCAGCATATATGTATTGGAACCAAACTTGTCGCTTTGCCTGAAACTGCACCGAGGATGTATGCGAGGTATTACGGACTCTCCCATTACACCGAAGGATGAGCACAGTGCATAGATTCAACTTTCTCCGAACTAGGAACTCTAGCATATTTAGTGTGATAACAATAAGGTCGACTTATGATTATTCTCAAAGTAGCTCATGAGGAATTCATCCAACGCGATTATTATCCCTGTACGCGTTCATGGTGCGTTGGTTAATTTCCTCCACTGTATGAGTGCGCCCTAAGATCTATCGAGGGAACTTGGGTCAACAGCTAATCAGGCATAATAATCAACCACGCTCCTCCATTTTCTAGTGCAAGGAGGCGCCCTCACGCAACTTGAGCAACTTGATCTCCTTCAAGCAAACTAGCCAAGGCCGGGGAGGAGCCGCGAGGTAGGTGACAGAGTGGGTCGAAATGGTTTATTATAATGTTTGGGAACGTATACGTAATCAGTTGTAGAGAAACTCTCTCGTAGGATTCCGAGCAAGTTGGTGCGGGAAATTTAAGAAGATTTATATTCCTAATTGGGAACACTATCACCTTGCTTCTGCAAGGTCACTCCCAGGGCTATATTATTGGAAATGAGAAGTAAAAATGATTTTAAAATTCATTCTACAAGGAAACAGTAATCGATAATGTGAAGCGTAATATACTACTAGGCTGTATTGTCTCGGAGTGCCTTTCAAAAATTTTAGTAACGATTGGTATAAAACCATCCATTCTTGCAACTATTGGACAGAAGCAAGGTCAGTGGCCCCGGGACGGGCGCTTCTAGTAGTAAATTTATTGTATTTCAGCCTCAGAACATCCCACGTGATTTCGATTTGTATGCGTTGCGCTCAGATGCGCCTGTGATCATCAACTGATCAACAAAATTCAACAGAGTTGATTGACCGACCAGGTCTCAAGCTACCGCCTTCACCCTGGCCATCCTTGGATCAAGTTCAAGCTTTAGGTTCACATTCGAGCGTTGTTCTTTTTCCGATTGTAAAGCATGGCCGCTCGCGTCGCTCGATTTGCGACTCTATCCGCCACTCGCATGCGGTCCACTGCCGCTCTCTATGCCCCCATACTCACAGAGCATGGTACTAGAGTTAACCCTACACCCACGAGGCAACCTAGAGAAGTCTCTTTGGCTACTTTTGGCTCCCCGGCTCCCAAAAAACGTGCCCAAATTTTCATCGAGATCCCAAAGCCACCAAAGCCTCCAAAGCCTCCAAAATCCCCAAAGCCCCCAAGGTCCTCACAACCTCCAAAGCCCCATGGATCGACCATTGTGCCTGTTATCCCGCCATTCATAGAACCCGCTTATGACCCCATTTTGATACCTCCCGAGCTCCCATTCTCACTTGTGGAGGCGCGGAACCATCTCATCCGTGCCGATAGTCGATTTGCGACAGTCTTTGCAGAGCTACCATGCTATTTGTATGAGAACTTGGAGCCAGTAGATCCGTTTCAGTACGCCGCTTGCTAGTTTCTTTTGAGGACGCGCGTTAACCAGAATATAGGTTTTTGGTCAACACAATGTTGTAAGTTACTTTTCTTTGCTACCTCGACGTTATTAAGTGTATCCTAGAGGATCTGGGCCATATCTCAAGTTCGCTAGGCATCGGTTTTTACGACTTTTTGATCCTTCATTGCCTGAAAATATACCTACGACCCCAGAAAAGTGAGCCCCGCCGCGACTTCGGTTGGCCGAGGTTTTGATAAATTTAATTTTAGCCCCCTGAATTACACCTTCCCGTCTCCGAGTCGGGTTGCAAATGCTGATCTGACAGCTTTAAAGTCTATTGGCATGATCAATGCCAAAGCAGGATACGGTATGAACAGGGTGAAAGAGCTCAAACCTATACTAATTGGTCTTATCAACAGTTTTGAATCTAGCTGCCGAATTCGTGAATGGGCGACTCTCAACTGAAAAGCTCGCTGATGTGAACAATGAGGTACTGATTAAAACCCGTGGTGTAGGACCGGTATGTATCCACCAAACTGGTAATCTAAACTAACGCAAACACATACTTGATTTTCAGGTGACTGTCGACAGGTTTGCTATGTTCGGTCTCCACCATCCCAACGTCCTACCAACCGGAGATCTCACTATCCAACGAGGCTTGTTGCACTGGATTCTCTCGTCGCATGCCCCCGAACGATATTCTCTCCGCCTCAACCCTAAGATGTTGCCTAAGGTGGATGAATTCCATGGCGAAGCTCCCCCCGCTCCGGGCTCTAAACAACCAGGCGAAATTGACATCAACGAGGGAATTTTACTACCCGCAGCTCCAGCGCCCATACCCCTGCCAGAAGGGGTCACTGTGGAAGAGCTCCAGTCACGAGTAGAAGGAAAAGTAGTGAGGGGAGGCGCGTACCTGTCGCTTGAGGAAATGGTAGGCCTGACGAGGTCCTGGGCGCCATATCTGTCACTAGGTATATATAATAACATTGATTTTCGCTCAATGCTGACGAGTCTTGCAGGAATGTATTACATGTGGTCTGTTGTTGACTCAAAATGAGTATAGGGATACTACAAAACGTATTCTGAGTGTATTTCACCATATATAAAATTGAATCTCGTATATCCTTACGCATTCAGAGAACATTCCTGGGACTTTCCATAGAAGGCCATCGTTTAGGAGGGGGGTCAGTATATACACATAGAATGCCCAGTACCGCAATTTATGGGTACTGCCCACCCGCATATATGCAGCAAATAGTAACTAAGAGATCGGGCTGCCGGCCGCGGTCGGCCGCACCGTATCTTTGAGACCAGGTTTGGATCCCCCAGGAAGCCATGGTTCTATGTCTGAACTTTTATCACTTTTTATAACGTATATAACGTACGACCCTGCATATCTGGACACGTATATTCGCGCCCCTCGATCTCTCACTGCAGATGTTCCGCCGCCGCTCTCTTAACCAACATGGGCCGAACCAGAAACCAAATCTCGACCATTCTTTTCCCCCGCCACTTATAGGAGATATATTGCGCAAGCGTGTGGTCTCGTGATCACCAGCTGGCCAACAAAATTCAAAGAATTGGATTGATCGATTTAACCATTTGAGCTACAACCTTCGTCTGGCTGCACCAGGATTCATTTCAAGGCCCTTCAGGAAACTTGGGTCTATATATATTCTGGCCGTGTCACTCTCACAATTGTAGAACATGGCTGCTCGCGTCGCTCGGTTCACGACTCAATCCGCGATCCGCATGCGGTCCAGTGGTGCTCTCGAGCTCTATGCCCCTATATTCACACAAAATGAGCCCAGAATCGGTTCCGCGTACACGACACAGCCCAGAGAAGTCAACCTAGCTATGTTTAACTTCCCGATTCCCGAAAAACCTGACCCAATACCCCCGAAGTTCCTAAAACCTCATGGGTCAACTACGATACCTAGTATTCTGCCATTTATAAAGCCCGACTACGACCCTATTTTGATATCTCCGGAGCTCTCATTCTCTCTTAAGGAAGCAAAAAAATATCTTATCAATGTCGACCGTCGGTTTGCGACAATCTTTGCAAAACTACCATGCCATTTGTATGAGCACTTGGAGCCGGTGGATCCATTTCAGTATGCACACTGTTTGCCATTTTCGTCCTGGATACTAAACAACCAGGATATAGATTCTTAGTAAACTCACTTTTGTACGTTGTATCCCCATATTGCCTTGAGGTTTCTTATTGTATTATAGAGGGTGGCCAGGAAGACCTTTCAAGCGCCGCAGGCATCGATTTTTGCGAATTTTTAACCCTTCGTTGCCTGAGAGTGTACCCCCGGTACATAAAAAGTGGGCTTTTCTGCAACTTCAGATGACCGGGGTTTCAATGGCTTGAAATTTAGTGTCCTCAAATGCGTTTTCCCATCTCCGATTCAGGTGGCAAATACCAATGCGAGCGCCTTCCAGAATGCCGGAATAGAAGCAGAAAGGACAAAAAATGGTATATATGGATTGGATAAGAAACTAAACATTATATTGATTGATTTTACCAACAGTGTTGGATTTGGCCACTAGATTTGTGGATGGGGGACTCTCAACCTACAAGCTCGTTGACGCAAGCGACTCGTTGCTCGCTCGCACTCGTGGTATAGGACCGGTATGAATCTATCAAATTGCTGATCAAAACTAACCTTAACACGTACTTGCTCTTTCAGTTGACTGCCGACAGATTTGCTATGTTCGCTCTTCGCCATCCGAATGTCCTACCAAGCGGCGACCTTGGACTCCAGCAAGGCTTGCTTCATTGGATTCTTTCATCGTATGATCCCGAGCTATATCCGCTCTGCCTTGACCCTAAAAAGTTGCCTGAGGTCGATGATTTCAATGGTGAGGCCACCCCTTCTTTGGCCATTCGCAAAAACTAGCCTTACCCAGCGACCTCTAACATGCGATCGCTCGAGAGTAGGCTCCATGGCCAAACAATCAGGCAAAATAAATATAAATGAACAAGCCAATGTCAAAATCATCCTACCCACAGCTTTAGCGCCCATACCTCTACCGAAGGAAATCACCTTAGAAGAGCTTAGATTGCGAGCATACGGGAAAGCAGTGAAGGAAGGCGGCTACCTATCGCTCAAGGAGATGGAGGCATTGACAAAATCTTGGATGCCATATCTGTCGCTCGGTACGTCTAATGTCGCCTAACTCATTCAAGGCTGACAATCCTTGCAGGAATGTATTATATGTGGTCTGTTGTTGGCTTAAAATGAGTGCTGGCATACGTATACTTCAAACCGCACTGTCCTCGAATTATGAGCACTTTCTGGCGTATATAAAATTGAAGCCTATGTACTCTTGTGTTGCTAGCAGAAAGCATTGCCCGGGACCCCTCGCAGATGGCCGCCGCTTCGGGTACCCAGTGCGTAAACACTGGAAATGGTCTCTGTTCCAACGCATGCGTGTTGCCCATCTGCATACACATTATAAGTAAGGACCAACTCTGCAAAGTCGATTTTTGCTCCCGAGCACTCAGGAAACAGGGGGGTTGGCTCCTCGGGTTCCTGGGTGCTCGGGAACATTCAGAGCGCTCCTGGTACGTCATGAGTAACTCTAAAGTAATTGCTTATGTGTTATCGGGAGCGCTCCTAGGCCTGAGGGTCCTGACTGCTCAGGAGCTTCAGGAACTAACACCTCCCTGTTTCCAAGCACAGTGGGTTTTGTAGAGAATACCAGGATCATGAAGTTTGTCATTGCTATTGTAAGCAGGTGCGTATATAGGATCGAATTACACTTCTCAACTTGAGCCACATCTGCCTAGGCCTCAAAGCTCCTGGGAAATCTTGAACTTATATTTAGACTTTGTTTTTTTATAACCATAAGAACATGGCTATCCGCGTTACTCGATCTATCAGTCGTATGCGCTCCATCACTGCTCTCGGTACTCCTGGATCCGCACAACACGAGCCAGGAATCAAATCACCAGCTACGATACCACGCAGAAATAATAAATCAAGTACCTCCAGGTCTGGTTCTCCGACTCCCAAAAACCGCGCCTCTAAATTTAGTGGCTCAACTGTTGCCCCCGTTCTGCCGTCGTTTATTGAAGTACCATATGACCCCGTTATGATACCCGCCGTGCTCTCGTTCTCATTTGAAGAAGCAAAGAATCATCTTATCAATGCCGATGATCGGTTTGCGATAATCTTCGCAAAGTTACCGTGCCGTCCGTACGAAGATCTGGAACCTGTCGACCCATTTCAGTACGTTGCTCACCACTTTCTCTGGGTAATACATATTGACTGTAGTGTAGAACTCTGGTAACCTCGATATTGTATGTTATGCTTTCTTGCCACCTCAGCTTGTCATTAAATATAGCCTTAGAGGTCAGCAAATTTCTTGGATAGCTGCCAAGTCAATTAGGCATCGGTTTTTGCGACTTTTTGATCCTTCGTTGCCCGAAAAAGTGCCACTGACGGCTGATAAGTGCGTTTCGCCACGACTTCAAACGACCAAAGTAGTGACGAATCCTATTTTAGTCTGAAATACAGTTTTCCATCCCCTGGTCGGGTCGCGAGCATCGATGTAGCAATCTTGAAGGCCGTTGGTCTTAGTACACGTAAGGCGGAATATGGTACGGGCGAGTCTGCGCAAAGGGCCAGGATTCCGTTCTAACTGCTGTGCCGATTGACAGTATTAGACCTTGCTGCTAGATTTGCGGATGGGCGGCTCTCAACTGAAAAGCTTGCCAATGCTAGTGATGAAAAACTGGCTGAGATGCTTATCGCCGTTCGCGGCATAGGTCGAGTATGAATCCACCAGACGTCCGATCTTGACTAATGCCAACTAATACGAACGTATACTTTCTTTTCAGTGGACTGTTGACATGTTCGCCATGTTCTCTCTCCGTCGCCCTGATATCTTGCCGGTTGGTGACCTCGGAGTTCAACGGGGCCTCCTGCATTGGGTTCTTTCATCGCACGCTCCAAAACAGTACCCCCTCCGTCTCAATCCCAGAAAGTTGCCCAAAACTGGTGAAGATGACGTTGAAACAGCCAAGCCAGAAACCGCACATGTTGAAATTGCCGGATCGACTTCCGTTCCTCCGGTGCCCGCTACACCGAAACCTGGGTCTAAATTATTAGGGGATCCTCCAGCGGAACTTCTTTTGCCAGTCATTCCAGTAACTGGTACTCCCAAGACTCCAGCTCGGGCATCAGGTTCCAAACAACCGGGCAAAACAGCGACAGGTAGACAATCAGACGAAAAGATCATTTCACTCACACCCCCCGCACCTGTAACCTTACCGAAGGGAATCAATCTAGAAGATCTTATATCGCGAGCAAATGGCAAGAAAGTCAAAGGAGGCAATTACCTATTGCCCAGCGAGATGGAAGCTTTAACGAAGTCTTGGGCTCCATATCGCTCACTAGGCGCGTCCAAAACCATTAGACCATGTTCGAGACTGACAATCCTTGTAGGGGTATTCTACCTGTGGTCTATCATGGACTCAAAATGAGTATGAGCATCTTGTGAAATATACCAGTATACGGGCTGTTTTGTTGCAATGATGCCGCTGCCCACATGCGAGCACCCTTCGAGAGTGGACCCTTTAGGGAAGTTACTACCCATAATGCTTGCTAGATGCATACAAAAGGAGGGTTGGTATTGCGCGGGCACTACCTACTTGTATATATACAATAAATGAGAGTCAACACATGAGCAAAACTACGATTGTCCTTAAAAAAACAAGCAGAACAGCCAATCTCATAAAACTAAGGTCAGCAAGCAAGGGGAAAGAGCCAACACTACAACCAGAGTATACACGTTGTGAATGGTGCCTATTAAAATCCATAGTAAGCGCATATTCTCATCTGTTCATTGCATGCATGTCCCACCAGTAATACTAGCCGAGCTAGAATTTGATGTCCCAGTGGTAGATGGAGCCGTCCCGGTCGCCGAGGCTGGGCTAGGGGAAGCTGCAACTGGTGTAATATCCTGAACTGGCGAGCTGTAAATAAAGGAGCCCAAGTGAGTTGAGTTCATTAAACGACCGGAAAATACCAGGAACTCACCTAAGAGCCAGAATGGCATATACACCACCGACATTTCCACGTGCCGCGTACCCCTGAGTCGCAATCCCAGTAGCAACATCATACACATCCGCGGGGGCAGCCACGCCAACATTAGCCTGCGACTTTACAACGAAATTCTTGATTGGTGTCAATGTCGTGCTGTTGAGTATGGTGGTATCATTGGCTGTGAGGGCAGCAAGTGTAAAGTATTGCCAAGCTGTACTGCTAATAGTGGATGCGCCACTAAAAGCCACGCCAAACTGCTCTGTAAAGCCAGGGCACCATGAGTTAATCAACAGCCGCTTGAATGAAAGCTCAAAACTAACTCATCGTTGATAAATATTGTGTTCTCTGTTGCGCATATACGCTCTCCGGGACAAATTCCAGCCCAAGAACCTTGTCGGCATAGAGCGCGTGCAGGAGTATAGGCTGTGAGCTCGAGTCGTATGTGTACTTAGTACCGGAAACGCTGAGTTGAACCCACTGTTCCAAACCTGAACTAGCAGTATCCTAAATGGGCGGAGAAGCATGAGCTCGAGGCATAACATGAGCTGGACCCACTAAACTCACACTGTATGTCGAAGACTCATTCGACATCCCCACCGCTTTCTGGATTTCTACCATGCTCTATTGAGGGCTACAAGTTAGCCTTTAGCCAGACTTTTCGTATTCAAATCCCACACCCTCAGAGCAATCAAGCCTTTCAGTGCAAGATTCGTTTGATTTGCAGCTGGAGTAGTGATAAACCAATCACCGGTCAATCTATGATGGCAATGTTTAGACAGGACTTAGGCCTCAAAACATAAGACAACTTACTGTTTTTGGTGCATAAGTGCGTTTGCCACAAGATAATCGGCCCATTTCTTTAGTGTATAATACTAAGCCAACCTATTGAGTAACCCTCCACTCAGATAAACCAGGCGGACGTACGTGCTTTGCTGCTAGCCCAGCATTGCCTGTGTATCTCATGAAGGCAGCCGTCATGATAATCATGTTCGCGCTTGCTACAGTAGGCCAAATGTGGATATTGGTACCTAAGAAAATATAGAACAATTGAGCAATACGCACCATCGACAGGGCTCCGCATTTGGTCAACATGCGACGTCGCTTTGGGATAGCGCAGCCCGAGATCATGCGTCGCAAACTGTTGGCCAAACAAGGGTGCATACTCAAGCAGCGATGCTAGGCCATAATTACCTAAGTTGGGATTCGTGTATATAAGCATAGGCATGATGGAATATAGCGCGTCAACGTTTGAGTGCACACCATTCACTAATTCAAAGTTAGGGTTAAGTGGCCGAGGGGTAAACGATATCTTACTGCTGGACCCCTGATCCATGACTGTATCTTTTGTGAATAATTTTATATCTTGGAGGTCGGCATCGCTACCGGTCCCAGAGAGTGTAATTTCCATACTGGCGAAGGCCTGTCGAGTGCTCAACGCAATAACTGAGGCATAATCCGGGGATATCTTCTCCGCATCTGTCTGGACTTTTGTGTCAAACTGGGTGGCAGAATCCCGGGCATTTTGATAGTCGCCGACGGCAAAACGAGCCTTGGGACACATGACGTCTCAACAAGAATATGACATCCCCAAGAAAAAGTCGACCCACCGCGTCATCCTCGGTCGTAAACTTGGACAGAAAATACAGGTTCCGATCCTCCACACCATTGGCCGTCATGTACTGTACCGCTGGGTTCCTCGTGAACCCGACGACAAAGGTCACCACTTGTGCTTGATTCGTAGTAACCGTGCCCAGATTTTGAGCGATGGCCAAAATAGGCCAGTTATTCGAGACTGCACGAAATCCGGTATCTTGTGTGTTGGCCAGCGCGCCTGTTGAGAGAAACAACCCCCGGAGGGTAGTATCTTTCCCAGATTGCCAAGTAGTACCATCAGTCTAGCCAGAACAACAAGGTTTGCCTATCGTTCAGTTATAAAACATGTAAAGACCGACCATATTAGCAGCGAGATACACTGTGCCCCACTGGGCGCGCTGTTGAGTCTCGCCGTATGTGATAGGGCTTTGGAGAGACATTTTGTGCAATACGACCCCGCCATCTGTCGTGGTCGACCATTGAGCCGTCTGAGAGTTATCTCCGGTGACCCATTCTACATCCAGGGCTCAATTAACACCAGATTCACCATAATTTGTAAGACTCACCACCAGTGATATCCGTGTATACCTATGCCGAAGAATATAGTGATTGTTAGAAAGGCTACGGGACGACTACCCGGCCAACTTACAGAGACGGTGTGAGATTTTCCATCGTTCGAGACTGCAGAAACTGAAAAGTAAGAAAATGGAAGAGACAGACGAACATAGTCCATATACTTCGAATCACGATCAGTGATCCCGCGCCACATTTCGAGTACCTAGCGAGACTCACGTCTATTGGGCTCAAAAATGTGACAGTCAGATCTACCGGGCCAGCCCGAGAAGTATAGACCGAACGCGTAACTGTTAACTGTAATCCAAGATTTACATTAAGCCCTCTACCAGGGTCGTGTGACCTCCAAACTCACCTGAGTTTGCGTCTGGACGGTAACATTGTTGGCAGTAACACTCGGAATGCCTGCTACGGTATATGTTGTGTTGTCAACTTTGGCGTAGCAAGTCCACCCAAGGATCTATAGAAACCCCCACACTCAGATACATTGAGATTTGAGAAAAAAACCGCGTACTCCAGAAGTCCCAAAGTAGGGCCATTGCCTGGCAAGCTGCCCGTCGGCTCCCAGGGTCCATACCGACGTATATGGGGACTTGACAACCAGAGGAAAAGCTGGCGGGTTAATAGGATTCGTTTGCCAAGATACATTTTGAGCTTGAGCGGGTGGCAGGAAAGGCCACAACAGTAAGACTAGCGTCGTCAAGCTCAAAGTCGAATGCATGCCCAGAATCTGGAGCACCGGCGCTCAAAAGCGAGCCAAGTTGGTAGAGTACAGGAGAAAAACAGAGACGTAGTAGAGGTGAGAACAGAGCAAATTCGAAGGCATGGAAGCTTCAGCGCGCATCTCATAAGTGTTGACAACAGAAACGCTTTGTGAATATTGTTCCATTGAGTGACTTTGTCTGAATCAGGCATCTGTGTGTCCGAGAACGCCGAGTTATCCAACGAAGCGCCCAGGCACCGCAGAACACTCCTGGAACTCTCAAATATCTGTGCGTTTGGCCTCTCAAGGCGGTTCACTTGCCTTCCTTTGAAAATTCAAAACCTGTAAAATGACAATATTTTTTTTTTATTGTTGAAGCAAATTTTGGAAAGCCAGGCCTAGGAATCCAAAAGTTCACAAAAATCCCAAATTTCCTAGATTTATTCCCCCGCGTCTGTGCGCAGTCCTGGCCCGAGGTTATTTCAAGAGTTATAAATAAATATTCGCCTAAATCTGAAACTCTTGGAATTTAAAGTCGCTTCTTCACCTTTCAATACCCTCCCGTCCAAGGCTTGCCGTCCGGCGGTCTAGACACGAGGCCTAGGGAAGCTATGTTCGGATTTCTGACCCATTGTTAACAATCACCCAGCCACGACTACCGCAAGCTAACCCTTCGACAAGCTACTGGCAGTAATCTCAAGCGTACAGCCTGATTCTATTACAACCGGACATTGATGCCCAAGGAGATACAGTGCGTGAAAAGTAACCAGAGCACGACACGGCGGCAGAAAGCGCACCTCGCCCGATCATCACATCTAGAGTTTGTTCCACCCCTCAAGGATCTGGAGCATGCGCAACAACAATCACCCACAAGTCACCAGCGAGGGCACATAAATTATATCCCTAGTATCAAAACCTTATTGAGTCGCCGCAGTGTCGCCGCTCTCCGCAGTTGAACTTCCTTTATGGGTTATGTAAACGCCGCTTCGAATTACATGCATGTATGCGCAGTTATAGTGCCCCTGAACACGTCATTACGATGGCCCAGATGCAGATATGAGATCATCGTCAGACATACGAAGCACTCCTGAAATGGCCTTTGATTATTCTCAGGTTGAGCCCCTAGCATTCAAGAGCGACCCGCTACATAGCGAATTTACTGACCGCTAGAGAGTTCTACTATAACGAGGTTGGTATAGCTCGACAACAAAGATCCTGCTAAAGTGTACCTGCGACACCACACATGTGCATCGAAGTCCCATCAGTATTCTCAGGGCATATTTGTGAGAAAATCCACAGAGCGGAACTTCCGGTTCGGCAGCTCGAGCGCGCCTGCGGTAAGAGCTCGCATTGAGTAGGGCGGTATAGGGCCGCGATCGACAGCATTATAATAACTAACTAATAGGTACAACCTAGGTAATATATCTCTATATGCTACTATTCACAACACCACGATTCAGGATCAGTGGTGAATAACTTATGATATGGTCCCAAATAGTGTGTAACAGTAATTAAAACTATGCTTTTACCAGAGTCTCACACTGTCCAGAGGCATTCCTGTAGTCAAACGTCTCATCACAACGTTGCTTGTCATACTGGAAAACTAATTCATAACCGAGTGTCAATAAGCGAAACAATCGGAAGGTTACGGGTACTCACCCCGTTCCCAACAAAGACTTCTGCCCGGGACAGGATCGACATATCCACCGCCATAGCTACCGAAGTAGCTTGCCAATTCAAGTCAAGATCCTTGCTTGTCACAATGGAGTCTGGTGCCCATCCGTCCGCAGCAAGCACTTCACGGAGTTCCGACAAATAACTTTCCTCAGCATTGGTGGCAATAAAGATGTGCGAGAGCCGCGCATGCCGCCCGGATTTTATCCTCCGAAGGCGAGCGGCAACCTGCGCAGGCGTTGGGAGACATCGTCGGAGGTAGTAATCGGCAATTTCAGGAGTCTGATAGGAGGTTCGATAAGTTGAAGTTTACCCCATATTAGCAAGGGACTAACATTTTGGCCGCCCTCAATTCCCTCCCTCGAAGGAGGGTCGAATTTGTCATGTAACTGTGGGAGTTGGTTCCAGCCTGGAACATAGCTTAGGAATCACGGACGCCGCATGGCGGGGATCGATGTACATACCGGTAAACGTGCTCCCCCACTTGGACAAGTGCAAACAGTGACCATTGTCTTGCCCTTCGTCGCCTAAATAATCACCGCGCCGAAGATGGACGGCTACCAGGCCCGCGATGATTCCGGTGGGCTTGAAGACATGTGGTCTCCAGGAGAAATCGGTCTGTGTTTGCAATTTGGCCATGTTTTGTGCTAGCGCAGTCTTCACAACCTCCGAATCATCGAGTCGTTGGATTGCTGGGTGTTTCGAGAAAGTGTCCCATATTGAAAGGACACGCGGCGAACCAATCAGGCTGGTAGTGCCAAGCGGTCAACGTGAAGTTCGTTCGCTAGACAAATATTGAACTCACTAAAAGTCAAATATCTGAGAGCCAACAATTTCCACACAATTGTCCGGGATATCCTTCAGCAGTGAGCCCCACTGTCGAAGTAGCTTGATCCCATCCGGGTCGTACCCGATATCGCTCATAATATCTCCCACATTGATTACCTTTCGTCTTGGCATGGGGCACACGACATTCCACCACTTATCGCTTATGGCACGAGGATGGTGATCTCCGCGCCCCCACGACGACCCAGCAGTCGGGCCAGAAACTAGTGCGTTGTACGGGACGACAAGGACCTGTCTTATACCGGCGGCGGTAGTATCATTGCGAGGAGGGTGAGCCTATCCTAGGGTGTCAGCCTCCACAAGTGGGCGTAATTTTACGACCAACGTACCCAGGCTTCAAATGGTGAGAACACAGGTGCCCGGTCGGAATCGTACGCGAGGATCGTATTCAACAAGCGTTCTTGCAATATGTTGTTCCAGCTAAACAAAACTTAACTCAGCCTGCCGCCATTGCGATACATGTTGGTAATACTCACCCCAGTCCCCATACCTGGTTAGAAAATCGCAGAAAGCGGCCGCCTTGGCCTTCAGGATACGGTGCTGAGAGGTTGTGCTGAGGAAGCTGTGCCTCCCTCAGAAAAATCTCGTCAAAATCCGAGGCATTTGAAGACCATTGAGATTCTTCTGGGTATGCAAATAGCTCCAGGTCTCCCCAATAAAAGAACGAAACAAGAGTAAAGAATAGTACGAGAGCGGTTGTTGCCGTTAGTGCCTGGCGTGGACGAAGTCTTGTGTGCCGCGGCATCCATTTTGGGATAGGCCAGGAATTGGTATTTGAGCTGGGAGACGTCGTAGGACCCGTCGGCAGCAGCACATATCCATCACGGGGCATGGTGCACCAGTGTGTTCAAGGTGCAGTTGAGGAGGGGGTTTTCTTGATGAGGGGCGACTGGGATAAACCAATATGGGGTTCGGTCTAGAATGTAGTTATAGGGTAAATCGAAATGCCGTTACCCGCCGATTGGATATCCGCAGTCGCCATGTCCAGGTGGCGCCCCCGGAGTTTCTCATCGGAGCAACCGATGCATATGCACAGCAGACCAATGGCTGCGTCGAATTATCATTTCGTTATTGCCTTATGACGTTAGCCAGTGCCCGTGAGCATCCCATCAAGCTTACACACTGCTAATGTCGTCAGCGATTGCCTAAGACTCTCTAGTACTCCAGTTCCTTGCTTTTCCCGTTCCTTGGGGAGGTAACAAAGAACAGGGCCACATTTCCTAGCCACGCGCAAACGACGGAAAGTCTGGAATTAGGAAATACATTTTATTATGTATTGAAAGATACAAATAATGTGTCTCGGAATCACAAACTTATGTGTAATCGCCATATGGAGTTTGCAGGGTAGCAAGGAACAGAAGATTCCCTCCAAGATTCTCTCAAAAGAAGGGGGCCAACGATATGATCGACCGACCCCGAAACTTGGCATACGTCAGTCACATGATCAACTGTTGATCCAGATCCCGAACGCGCTATGTAACAATCAACGAAGCGGATTGCTCCCTCACAACCACACGGCGCTCCGCGAAACAGCTAGTGGGGCTCCAAAGACGCGGGGCATTTTTGCTTCAACAAGTTTGCTCAAACCGTTCACCACCGAGTCATGCGACTCACTAGTCATCGACGTTCTGTCTCCCAAGTATCCATGATTTCCGACACGTTTGAGCTTATGCAACCAAGACCACCTTCTCTAGCTACGAGAATGCGAGCCTTTACGCGGTCTCTGCGTTGTTCAAGATGGAGAACGCGAAATTTACTAATTGCATTTGGCGTTTTCCTCCTGACTGTGTTTTACCTCTCAAGCCATGATGCTGAAACACCAACCCATCCAAACACTCAATCACTCCCAGGACGACAAGACTTTCAAGATTATGAAGAAAGGCTTAGGAGAATGCCACAGCATAATTTTGGCTTGCCGCCCCCTGCCGGACGTAACGGCCATTACGTCCGCTTTCGTAACCAGGTTAAAGACCTTGGGTAAGCGCACTTTGCCCCTTGAACTCAGCTGTTTGCTAAGCCGTTTACACATCTTCATAGGTGGAATAACATTCTCCAGGAGACGTGAGTATCTCGCTTGTGCCATTTGATCGTCTCTTATCTCCGATAGGCTCCTTAATACACACCTCGCCTACAAGTCAGGTCGTACTTACGTTCACGCCCCATTTCATGCATCGGCCCATCCTGCAATGGGTGTGGGGTCTATGGCCCCTAAGATACCTCTTAACGCCTTCATGGATGCCCCAACCGCAGGTATGCACGCTGAGAGGCGCCCTCCTGAATATGCTAATTTCTGTCCATGCAGGAGGCCCATGGCCAAAGGGGGACGGTACACCGCGTGCCGTTTCAGATGAATGGTATAACAAAGTATGTCCAGAGAAGGACCGTGTCATACTGAATACTGGAATCGTTGGGGTGCACCTGAAAGACTCTGATGCAAAGACTCTGATCGATTTCTGGTCGAAGCAGCTGCGAGATATGAAGGAAAGATGCGTAGAAATCGACGGAAGGGAACAGATATTTAATTTCTAGTAAGTCAGTTCAGGTCTCGTTGTAGGATCATCTCAGACTAGCACTCCCAGTCTTATTGGATCAGTCCGCATTTTGACGGTATTCGATGAATTTTTTAAATCGCCAGTACTTTCAATGTTCAGATGGTCGGATTTAATATCTGGAGCGGTTCGGCGCAATTACAAACTTATTAGCCCGTCATCCCGTCGATTTTCTCGTCCGTATGTACTTCCTCCCGAAGGCCCCATCGACGGACTCTTGGCGATGCACGTTCGCAGGGGCGACTATTCTTACCATTGCACGCATTTTGCTAATTGGTCGTCTACATACACTTCCTGGGCTCTTCTTCCACAATTCCTCGACTCATTTAAGGTTCCTCAAGGTGCTGGAGGTGGGGCAGCCTCACCTGAAGCTATCGCCGCCTATCATCGAGTCTGTTGGCCCACAAACGAGCAAATTGTTGAACGGGCAAGGTTGATGCGTACATTGCACCCGGGACTAAACCGGGTCTATATTCTCACGAATGGAACACCTGATTACTTGGAGAAACTCAAGTCTGACTTGAAGACGGATGGTTGGGCAAAGATCTCGACAAGTCAGGACATGGGATTGAATTGGCAGGAAAAGTGGGTTGCTCAAAGCATAGATATGTCTATTGCTCAAAGAGCAGAAGTATTCGTTGGAAACGGGGTGAGTGTTTGGCTTCATTCAAATTGAACGATGGCTGATCCATGTAGTTCTCATCACTTACGAGTAATGTTGCAATACTGCGAATATCAAGCGGTTTACCATTTGACTCGGTACGGTTTTGGTGAGAGGGGGATATAGCTGTTGTATCTGGTGGTTAGCTTCGAGGACCACACTAATCATGTATCACACACGGACTTGGTACATTTCATTTTTTGGTGTATTTACATTTGGCGAGCATTGAGCTCGTGACTATTGGATTACGTAATACTCCCTCGCGTTCCTTTCAGCTTACCTCGACCACACTAACTTCATCTTGCCATGGCCTCGACTATTGGTGTCCCCGTCAAATTGCTGCACGAGGCTCTTGGACATATTATTACTGTTGAACTGAAGTCTGGCGCGTTATACCGCGGGAAATTGGCTGACGGTATGGGAGCCCTAATGCCTATTGCCCTGGTGTGCTAATAGTATTCGGTACGGTGTTATAGCTGAGGACTCTCTCAATATTTCGTTGAAAGATATTACCGTTACCGGGCGAGATGGAAAAGTCTCGCAGTTGGACCAGGTTTATATCCGAGGCAGCATGGTGAGGTTCTTTATCGTCCCGGACATGCTTCAGAACGCGCCAATGTGAGTACATCCCTTTGCATCATCTGGTGGTGACACCAATCTGATTGGCACCGCCGTCGGAAACAGGTTCAAACGTGTGGGTCCTAATGCTATGAGGGGAAGGGGTATTGGAACAGCTCGTGGTCGTGCCACCATCATGCGCGGTACGTGAAAGCTGTCATCAACACTTGTTTGGGGTACTAAATTTGATATTTCCCTTCCCTATCTCGCTTGTGTACCTTTTTTCAGCCAACGGTTAGTATTATTTGTTGTTAAAATGTTGTCGTAGATCACTGATATCGTGTCTTTTGATTTTAGCACGTCGTGGACGTGGTATCCCGCAATCTCGTGGTATCAGGAGATGAAACCGCTCTTGGGGAATGCGAGTTTTCTCGGTCGTCTTGTATCAACAAAATACGGGTATCAGCACATGTACCACGATGAACGCTATGTAAACCATGTACTCAGGGAGGATTACCCGGGATGTGGTATTTATCATTCAAATCTAGTGTTTTATACTCCATGGCCGTGACATCTTTAACTCGTTTTTGCGAGTGATAATTTCGGGGTGGCTAATTCCGGATGCAAATCACCTTGAACTCATTTCGTCGGCTTACGCCAATGCCACCACGGCCTCCAAGATGTCAGGTCTGCGAGATTGAGCCGTTTAAGTACACTTGTCCGGGATGTAAAACTTTATAGTGAGCCAGGACTTGTTCAACATAGCCAACTCCATTAAAATTTACTTGATAAAGTTGTTCCGTAGCTTGTTACAAAAAGCACAAGAGTGAGTAACTTTTTAGGTTTTTATTGGAAAGTAATAATGAATTCTTCTACAAAGGCGAGTCGGCTATGTGTGATGCTGCTTCAACGTCGGTTCAAACGCCCAAACAAGCTCCTGCTCAAGGTACGCTTATTTTCATTTATAGTTGACGCTCTAATGCCTAATTCTTGAACCGGAAGAGCATATGTCAAGCGAACCCAAGCATGGCGCTGCCGACGAACAGCTCCCAGACCCCAAGCCATTGCGGACGCTTGCTTCGCTAAAGTGGCCTTATGTCCCGGAGTCCCCGTCTTTTGTCGACCCGGTTACCAAGAACGACCCTAAACCATTGACACTTGCGCAGTATGAGGCTATCGGTAAGGCTCCGAGGACCCTACACCTGCTCCACTGGTAAACTGAAATTCTGCGTCCCCAATAGCAACTACTCCTGAAGTGAGGAAAGTCCTTGAGGAGAATCCTGGTGTTCAGACTCTCCTTCGTTCCATTGACCAGCTCTATGGACCGCTCCGCCAGCAAGCCATAGAGGAAGCGCTGGGTGTGGGGCTGAGTGCAGAACAACGGCATGGAACTCAGCTACCCAACCATGATGCTCTTGCCCGTCTGCGTCAAGAAGGAGATGTTGAGGGTAACATGGGCGCGCTGCGCCAGCTTTCCGAGGCCATTGAAAAAGCGATTGGGGTGGCAAATACTCAAAAAGGGCTAGCTTGGGAAGATGGATGACGCATCTTGAGTTATATCCATAGTATTGTTCATGCCTTTCCATAGTGTAAACCTGCATAGCTTCTGGTTATCTCGGTTATTCGGTAATCGTGCATTGTCGAGTAGCCATGGATCTCCACTTGCCGTGATAGGCTGCCTAGTGATCGTAACCTTGCTTCGGCTGTGCTAGGGTGTGACAGAGTCACACGCACTTTGTTCGCCTCCTCTCTGCCACCACCGCCAAAATGACTAGCGGCTACGTTGCTCCATCCCCCTTTGCCCGAAGTGCCGACCTTACCGGTCCCAACCCGTTCGCTCGTAGCTCAATTGATGACTCCACAAAGCCTACGAGCCGGGAGCAGACGGTGAGTTTTGGTTATCGTGTGCCTGAGTAGTGCTCAACTGTCATGTTAGATTGAAGAGATGTATAGTGTCCCTGAAAGTTTCTTGGAGATAGAGGTCCGGAATCCTCAGACGCATGGTTGGTCGCTACTTCGAATACGACTTTGCTAGACGCTCAATTGACTTGGTGGCGACCACCCAGGCTTCGGCAGGAAGATGTACACGGATTATGAGATTATGTGCAAGGTGGGCGTTCAAGTCTCATCAATATATCAACAGCCTAAATCACCTTGATTCATAGACTAATATCCCGGCTTTCAAACTGCGCCATTCCCTTGTGCGTCGGCGCTACTCCGACTTTGAAGCATTCCGCGATATTCTTGAGCGCGAGTCGACACGGGTTAACATTCCAACCCTTCCGGGAAAGGTTTTCACCAACCGCTTCTCCGACGAGGTAATTGAGGCTCGTCGCGAGGGGTTAGAGAGGTTCTTGAATATCGTTGCTGGACACCCCCTTCTTCAGGTAAGTGACCACCATCCGCTCATTCCTAAATCATTTCTGACGAGCGGTGCGTTGCCAGACTGGTAGCAAAGTGCTGTGCGCTTTCCTCCAGGATCCCTCTTGGGACAAGTCTCAATGGCTCTAAGCTTTGACTTTCTCGAGTTTCCCCTGCGAGCAGAAGTAGCTGAAGTTCTTGGTGACACAACTTGGGCGGAATTATTCAGTCTGTCTGAACACATATGTAATTGTACCTTTCATTACGCTATGAGAATCTTTATGCCCGAAATCTAACGGATCACCTCAAAGATTACGTCATAACGCGAGTTACTTGGAGACCGTCGATTTACATTTGGTAGATATCCTATTTCAATGTCGCCAGCACAGCATCCACATCATCTTCCAAAGTATCTTCCAGGCTCTTAGCCACGGTAGTCCAACCAAGTTCGCGGGATCGTTCTGCAACGCTGCGCGAGTTGGACATGAGGGCGGCGAAATCTTCCACTTCGTCTAAACAGATATGGAATGGTTCATATGGTCCTTTACGCAATATTAAACAGTCCACTTACCTGCCCTTATGCTGCGGGCTTCAGCTTTTTCAACCTTGCCTCGCTTGAGGAGGATCGGGCCAAGTCTTTTTGCAATGTCACCCCATGCGTGCTCTCCCACGCTACCGAAATAAAAGTTTGCAAAAGTTTGTGGACGAGGGGCCTCGCCACTGCGCACGGAGAGCGCGAGGCCGAGGACAAGATTATATAAATGAACGAGGTCGCTGATGTGAACCTGTAGAGCAACCTAGTCAGAAGGCAGGCTTTCTTAAACCAAGCTTTTTGACTGACGTTGTTCCATAGGTTGGTCCCTTTTCCGACGTAAACTGGCTGCTTGAAATCGAGTGCGGCCCTGTAAAGAACCCAGGAACGTTTAGCACTGTTCACGAAAGAGACGACTCGAATGACATACTGAATTAACCGTGGAACCTGCTGAGAAATCTTCTTGATAGGGCCGTCGCCGGTACCGTATATGCAGGAGGGTGCGATGATGTAGGCATCGACTTCTTCTCTGTGCGTCGAAGATCAATATCGTCAGTAGGTTACGGGTAAATATAGGACAAACCTCTCGTGCGCTCCAAAGATTCTAAGATAAATGTTGTGGTAAGCTGATTAGTTACCAGATCACTGTTGTGACCCACTCAAGATCCACGTCGCGATGAGGTTGGGTTGGTCCAATACTTTTAATATCGTCTAAGCCAATAATGGTGCTATTTAGCCCTTCATCTATAGCAATATGGGCTCCGCGTACTGATATCATTATCCTAGATGAACAGCACATGCATATAATCGGTCGGGACCGCGGCAGTCAATAAGCGTGTCACTTACATTCCAAATCCTGGAGCCTTCGGGTGTAAGTTCGCCAATGTAGCTATCGCTCAACAAACCCGTGCCACTAATTTACATCTCAATTAAATGTGCAATGTAAGTCTAACTTCAGACGAACCTTGTTTGGATCAAAATGCCTCTTTCTTTTTTCGATTTCAAGCCCTTGAGTACTGCTTTGGCCAGACCCATGGCGTCAGCATCTGCTGCGTTGTATACAACATCTGCTTCACGTGAAGCCTGTTCGATTTTGTCGACATCTGAAAAGGAGCCTTTAATTGTGTGAACTCCCAATTTTTCAAGAACCTCGGCATCCTGGTCCTTGCGTACAAGTGCAGTGATCTCGAAACTGGCTGAAGTTCTCAGTAATTCGGATAAAATTGCCCCTCCGATGTATCCGGTAGCTCCCAGAATGAATATTTTCGTCGCAGTAGCTGGCATAATGGTATGAGTAGTTGGTTAGTGTTGTGTGAATGGTAGTATCGGGGGATCTCCTGGGGCCAATTTATAGCTAGCGCATTCAGTTCAGTGTTACAATCAAACGTGACATCAATTTGCCTTCTTGCATTCGGATTATTGCTAAGTTGCCAACAAAAGGTGGAGGTGGAGGTCTGAGCTGACTCATCGCTCCAACGCCTCAAATCTCGTGACTCCCACACATCCGACGTCAGCACAGCTTCGTGGATCACTGTTTCGACAGCGTTAGAACCTAGCGAGAACCTACTGACGATACAAGAATATACGTATTACACGCGATGTCTGACGAGTATGGTGCGAGCTCCACCAAGAACGACACCTTGGTCAATGATAGTAAGCTAGTGTACTTTGACCCACTCTATATGAACTTGATTGCTTAACCCGACTTAACCCGCTAGCTGCTCTCGAGCAAATCACAGGAAAAGGAAACGTTGGCAACTACTCGGACGATTCTTCGGACAGTAAGCAGATATGTATCAAATAGATATGCGAACCTCATGGATCCTATCGTTATAGCTACTGCAGAAGGCGGCTACGGGGGCGACCCATTCTCAGATCGTTCACAAAGAGGCCTCGTAGACAGGTCCATAGAGCCCGGCCAATTTAGCAGATCCAACTCCGGAATCTCGAAAAAGGACAGCACTCCTGCAGAACACCATGGTGAGCGCTATTTTTGTACTTGTGGAGAACGCGGATTAACCCAACAGACCCCCTTAATCCGTATGGGGATTCGGGCCCTGGCACCCCCAATAACGGAGAATGGCAAAGTGCTTTGGATAATAGCGCCTCGCGGGTGGCTGATCGCCGTAGAGAGCAGTACGAAAGCGGGGAAGGGTTAGAGAATGACATTGGAGCGTGATTGACTGCGCAGTCTCCATTGTAATATTATAAGCGCGGAGGAAATAATGATTCGCTTGAATATTTACTTATTCGAGTCGTATTGTGAAAATATGTTCTTTGCCAGTTCTTCTGCATATATGCGTATGATGGGCGAACTTTTCACGCAGTAGGCTAATTCACGACATTTGATGTATAATCTTGGGACAAGTTTTTGGGACATAAGGAGGTATCACAGAAATGGCTCGAGAATGAAATGTTGGTAGGAAAGGGGTTGTATGACCTAGGGGTTGAGATTATCTGGACCGCCATGTTCTGGTTTGGTAGGGGCACCCTTCAGAACGGCCATCCCACACGACACACCCTGCCAATCAGTTATCTGCAAAGGGTGCAATCTTGACCTTGCGCCGGACAAGACCATCGTCGGGGTGTGAGGCATAGAGCAGCCGTGACCAAGAGTTAGTCCCTCCAAGGAATGGCGCTCGCTAAAAAGTCACTTTGAGAATTCGCCACTCAAGTAAAGCGAATTTTGATGCCCCTTTCACGCATGGTCTCTTCAAATGCTAAGAAATGAAGTTAGAAGCCAGCAGCCTGATATATTTCAAGGGCTTACCTTTCTGCTCTTCGATTTCTTCACGTTGTTCATAATCCAGCACAATACGCTTGAGCTGCTGTTGCTCAGCTTTATCCTGTAGTTGCATCTCCCGAGTCTGCTTTACTAGTTCTGTGTCCACAGGGACAGGCAATTGGCGTGTCTTGGACGAGCCCAGTAAGTTAGATATAGAATGGGTAGGGGGAGGGAGCATTCTTACTTGAATTTTATTGCCCTTGCGGGTGGCAATAGTAAATTTCATTATTCCGGACTGCTGCTCGATTTCATCCTCCCCGCGTTTCTTGCGAACACCGGTTGGAAGGCTTGGCCCATCCCATATACCCTTACGCTCGACTCTGCGTTCGCCCGGCGCATCAACGAACATTTTGGCAAGCTCTTTAGCGAACTCTGCTTCCGCTTCTTCTGATGGGCCTGCGTGCTCCCCATGGTTGACAATGAGGAGAGCCTCTGGCGAACCGGGTCGATTGGCGTCCTTAAAACGACGTCAATCTCCTAAACATGGGCAATGGTAGGTTATATGACTTACTTCCGACATTTCCATGTCAGACGTATCACCTCGTTGACCTTGGCGTCTCTCCATATCGTCCTCGTCGGCGCTCTCGTCGCCATCGCCGCCATCTGAATGCGAATTTTCAAGTATTCCATCCTTCGAAACATATAAGCTCATACCTTCAATTCCCATATTTGCAATATCAAACATAGCATCGACGGCAATAGCTGCTTCTTCGAAGGTCTTAAAGAAAGTAAGCTTAGAACGGAGAGCCTGAGTTCGAACTAGTTGTGAGCGAATGTGTTACGATATAAGTGGATCGATAATATACCTCTAAGGTGTCGTTGAGCATAAAATCGACTTCCATGGAGAGTGGTGCTTTGCAATGGACGTAGAGCTATTCGCGAGTGAGCGACATTCCAAGTATGGTGAGACATGAAAAATGTCACCTGTAGGAACGTTAGATAATTTTCCAGCTTTTTCTTTTGAGATCCTTGGTCAAAACACATCCCGCAAGTGTCGAGCAATACACATGCAAGTCGGATGCGGAAGAAGTCATCTGGCGCATCAATCGGTGACACTTGGCCTGGTAATGGACGACCGTCGGCTTTATAGGAAAGGTGCGTTAAATGAATGTTGGATGACTCATGGGTCAAAGGTCAACTTACGATGACCAAAAGTTACCAGCGACCAGAGCGTATCGAAAATCAAAGTTGAGCTGATCAATCGATACATGTAAAGCTCGCCAAGATACTTGACGCTCGAGACTCTGCGTTGATTATTTTTGTATATGTTTTGCTGCGAAACGTGCACATAAAATTAGCGAGCAATCTTATGGACCAAATATGCATACCTCCATCCCAAGTCGAATGTCTTCGATGACCTGGTCAACCACTCGTATTGAGAATTCAGGGTGATAACGCTGCAGGTCGTAGGCGAGCATGGCTAGCAAGCTGATGTTGCTGTACTTAACCTTCCACGGCTTGATAAACACTTTGAGCAATACGCCATGCACCTTGTGTGATCATCCACATCAACCTTCGACCCAGCTTCTGAAACGCAGTCAACTCACTGCAGGATCATTCCAATCCACCTTTCTAAGGAGCTTGAGGACCTTGTCGATCGTCTTCTTTGCCAGCACATCATAAATAAGGTGGCGTATAAACATTTCCATCGTCGAACGGGTTTTTTCCACTCGAGGGGCACGTTCAGGTGGGTTACACTATCAAGTCAAAACTGAATAAATCATTATATCAGAGGTGGGGGGAAATACCTGGTAATATGCATTCTCTAACATGAGTACCTGGCGCTGATCAAAGTGCTGCACCGATTGTTTCCGTCGCATTAATTCCAGCTATAGCAGCGAGGGAATTAGATCAAAGCCTCTCACAATAAGTGTCTTGGCATACCATAGTGGCCATGCGGGCCCCTGTTTCTTCGCTACGTAAAAGGAATCGACCACATCCCTCAAGCAACATTGCAGCATTGTCTACATTGGCTCTTGTTAAATCATCAAGGTACACCTTGAAGACATGGAGAATCAGATGCGAAGGCACAATCTTAAATTTGGCCAAAGCAGACAAATACAACACGTTCTATCTACTTGTCAGTAAACTTTATAAACCCAATTTAAACACTCTAAATTCACCTTCATCCGGTTTGAAGATAACTCTTTAACAAGCTTCTTCCTCTTCTGAAGGTAGCGAAATTCCTCCTCTAGCTGAATCCAATATTAGACAAGAATTTGCCTGAGGGACTAGTAACCTACTAGTCCGACGAGCTCCACCCCAACGTCTGGCATGTACGGATTCAAAATTGCGACCAAGCGTGCAAAATATGGGAGTATATCGGTTCTGTTCTTGGGTGGTTGACTAAGGAACTGAGATGAATTTCAGCGAGTGATTATGTGAACAAATACCGTAAAACTACCTTGACTAGGCGTTTACGAGATGCTTTGCTATTCAGAAACGCAAACTCGACAGCAATTTCATCAATCACCGTACGATTGTTCGCATCCGATAATCGCGCCAACAGTGCAGTAAGAACTTGCGAAGCACCCGTCGCGGCCCCTTGAGTGGGAGAGGGGCTGCGAGACGCGGGTTGATCCTCGGAGTCGTCTCTACAAAATTTACTAGTTGGTAATAGTTATGGATGAAGGCAATGCGTTAAAACATACTCTCCAACTGACTTAGACTCTTCCGTGTCTACGTTCTGCATCTTAGCTTCGAGCCGAGCCATGTCTTGCCTCTCCTGCTCCTCTTTGGCTTTGCCCGCATCGGGGTCGTTGGATTGCTCTTTAGCGGAATTCTCCCTTTCTTCCTTCGAGGCAATCGCTTCAACACCGAGAACCGACTTGGGGACGAAATCTTTGAGGTCAGGAAGATCTTCATAGAAACGTCGATCCTCTTCATCCTCCCATTTGCTATTCGCGGGCAGATCTTCGCCCCCAGTCGCGCGGAGGCTTGAACCATCATCCAAAAGCAAGATAGAATCGTTCTTTTGGGAGGCAGACGGCAAAGAAGGCATAGGGAGGTAGAGTAACTCAGAGAGGCTGTACATAAATAAGTAGACGCTATGGCATATATGAGGTAAGTCCACACCTTTGGCAAGAAGATAACAATTTTTCGTAACTCTTCGTCATTTTTTCATAGGCTTGTTGCCTATCTTCAAATATTTCGCCCGACCTTATGTATGCTTCATGGTTACGTCGATCTTGATCTTGTAAACGCTAGTCACAAGAAAACTGTATGTGAGTTATACACAGGTTAGGACATGGATTTTTCTTACATTATGCTCTTTCACCAATTTCTTGGATACACTATCGTAATACACTTCGCACATGCGTTTAAACTTATCACGTATGTCCTTTTCGATCAATTCATCTCGTTCATCCACCAGTGTAGCGCCATTCTGCTTCTCATTCGCTGAGGCATGCGCGACAGTCGAAGCCAAATTTCCAGCCTCAACATCTGCACCGATTGGTTTGGCCGGAGAGGGTGGCGTAAGCCCTAAAAATGGTCGCGAATACCCCTTTAAGAACGTCGTGAACAACGGAAGAGAGCCAAGCGCAGGGTCATTGGCTAGCTAAGAAGTAATGTAAGGGCTACTAAACTTCAAGTGATCGAATAAAATTTACCAATTCTCGGATCACTTTCATGATCCATTCCCCGCCACTGCGACCTTGGCCGTCGCTTAGGACCCCAATCATTGCCAGCTCACAAGCAATCCTAAGCAAAGGCCTCTGGCGCATGACTCGCGTGGACTCTTCCTTCTCGCGTTGCTCAAGCGGAAGCGCATTAAGCGCGGCGCGGGAGGGAGCTGCGAGCTCCTTGGAGAGAATCGCCACCAGAGGCGGTGTATAGGCTTCAGGGAAGCGACGATGAAACGCAGAAACAATCTAACACGAGTTGTCAATCAATCAATGAGACAGTTGGATGAAATATACCTCTGCTGCACACCATATATCCTTTTCGGCTTTGCATCGAGACATTCCTTCTACCGACGCTTGAACAATTTCATCAACATACTTCTCCAGTGCAAGGCTGTCGATATCTTTGAGAATCTGATCTCGATTATCTGCGCCAAGCGATAGGCGTAAACGCTTGATCAATCCAGTATGGCGCTTGAGCGAGGAGTCTAATGATTTGTTTGGGACTGCTCGTCGGAATCAGCACCACAGTCATGGTACCAGTCAAGAATAAAGATACCTGGGGGATTCTCATTTAAGTTTTTAAGCTCTGCGCGTTTCAATCGTTTCTGCTTTTCTTCGTCTTCTCGAGACTCCCGGATAGACATTACTCGAAAGACAGCTTTGTAGCCACACGAAGAATTGGAAGTGAGCTCAAGCTGGTGGAGGTTGATGCCATATCCGAATCTCTGGCGCCTAAGTCACGTGGCATTCATAAAGGGACATTGGTGCACGATTGCGCGAAAATAAACACGTTTGGTTACAAGCAGCAACTACTTCATTTCTTCGTCGTCCTCTTTCTTCATAACCCCGAGCTTATCCAGTAGTGCGTCAACCTCAGCAGGCCGATAGATCTTAGCCTTGGGCTTTTTAGAGCTATCAAGAGTTATCACAGCGAATTCAACTGAGCGAAAGGCCTGGGTTAGTACTTATATTTTCAACCCAACCCAACTTCAACTTACGTTTCTCGCTGCTAAGCGTAGTAGAGTCCATAGTTTTACCCATTACCCGAATAACAAGCGATATTGCGTCCTCGAGCGTAATTTCGTCCTTATACTCCTGCTTCAATAAACTTTGTGCTGTGCCATTGTTCGCACCGATACATGTAGCCTTCCAACCACTATAATTGCCAGAGGGGTCCGAATGGTACAGCTGGAATTCGTAGTGGGGATCGTAGCCCGCATATAAGAGGGATACACCAAAAGGCCGTAGACCTATGCTAGTTCTATAACACGTTGAAATCGAATAATTAATTAAGAACATACCACCATATTGGGTATAGCCTTGCTTGAGGTTGCACAATCGTTGGACAAGCTGTTCAACAGGCATATCTTCGTTGAAGGAAAAGAGATGTTGTTGTGCGGAAGACCGAGAATAGTTTACCAACGAATTGGCATCTGCAGACAACCCCGCGACGCCAGCAATAAGATTGCTAGTTGTTTTCCTATAAGATGACGCCTTGATACTCATTAACTAAGTACTCACTTATTCAGCAGAAATATCTTCTCCCCGCTCCCGCCGTATCCTCCCTCCTTTACAACCGAGGTATCGAGCAGTTTACCGGTGACCTTCTTCTCTGCTGCAAGCACTACACCCTCCTTTGAGAGAACGCCGATGACCGTGCCGGCGTGTGCGATCGCTTCCATCGCATATTCAGCTGAGGAATGTAAGTGGGGTTATTCTCATTGATACAATACAACATACTTTGGTAGAGTCGCCCTTTCATATAATTTTAATTTAGTATCATACTCTACACATTATTGCCATAGACCTACCCTCAGGGGAGAAGATTGTCGTTCTGCCTAGCAACCCAAAATGCATTAATACATAGCGAACTGAGCTATGCACAGGTAATGCTCACTATCATATCTGCGTGCCTGTTCATAACTTAATCACTAGTTACCCCCTGTAATAATGATCAATGGCATACCATTCTATCTCGATTATGTAGAGGAAATCTGGCAAGGTCTGTGACTGACGCGTCGCCTAGAACGCGGGCCTCGGCGGTTAGTGCTAGCTTGCGTAAGCATCAGCTGCTTCACGTGACCCGCCTTTAATGAAACTAAATTTTGAACACAACAACCTAGGACCGAGCAACGACCCCAGTAAGTACAAAGTCCCTAGCTTCAATCCATCGGATGAACACTGTTGTCGCCCCAGTCGTATCGCAATAGCGACTGACGATAGACACCGCATAAGCCAAACACTGCACCACTGAATCATTCATGCGTCCGGACGCCCCTAAAATCTCAATCGTGACCACTAACCATTAACCCAGCACTTTAGTCTTCGGAATGACCTCCATCTTTCCATACCTTTCCGCCGCACTTCAGATCAGTAAACACAAGTATGTCTCCATTTGTCCTAATTTTTCTCTTTCAATCCGGATGAGTCCATATATCACCAACCTCCGAGCCCTGCTTTGAGGATACAAATACAAATCTAAGAACAGCCAACTGACTCTGCTTCTCATGAATAAAAACACGGCATGTAGACTGATACCTTATACGCTTTTTAGGTTCGCACGGCGATGTTTGGAAATAAATTGCTCGGATTACACAATACTACTCTCGCATGTATATACGGTATCTGTGACATTCCACTCCGAGTTATGGCTAGCGTGCTCGCTTCAGGCTTGATCAAAACCACGCCGTGGTAGGTAGGCTGTCACGTGCACCTCAACCGGACAACGACAACTTTCATCTCTTCTTTGCTCACCGCAATCGACTTGCAACATCAACATGGCCCCAGTAGTAAAGATCCCCGCTGAATTTGAAGGCGCAATCCAAGCAATTTACCAACGTATCCCGAAGGACTCAATCTTGCGCGAACCAAAAATTGGCATAGTATGCGGTTCCGGTCTAAGTGGTCTTGCTTCTAGGATTCGTGATTCAATAATCGTTCCATACTCTGAGATTCCTGGATTTGGTACAAGCACTGGTGGGTATACCATTATGCATTTTGCACGGCCACGTGCTTATTTGAACTTGAAATATTGATAGTTGCTGGTCACAAAAGCGCGCTTGCGTTTGGTAAGCTTGGCGAGGGTGATGGCGTACCTGTTGTTGCTATGCTTGGGCGGGTAAGCTCAGCCCGCAGATTCAAGCTCCAAGTTCGAATGATGAGTTTCTACGCCGAATAGTTCCACACATACGAGGGGCACAGTCTGCCAAGTACTATCTTCCCTATCCGTGTGATGGCATTGCTTGGAGTTAAATCTGTTATCAGTGAGTCGCCCAGCCCCCCAAGGCTGAGCTATGACTGATAGAGTATCTAGTTACAAACGCTGCAGGAATTCTGAACCCCAAAGAACACCCTGTTGGGACGGGTAAGTCAAGCTGTTACGCGAAGTTGGTTGGCATATATCCACTGAGCACCATGTCAAGTATTCGTTGTGCATGACCACCTTGCACTCCCCAACCTTACGGTGAGTCAGATCTTCAGAAGCTGCGAGTTTTTGTCATTATCAAGACGATAGGGCTTCAATCCAACATTAGGACCCGTGCTTGAACCTCCCTTTGACCTGCGATTCACCCCACTTTCCAAGGCGTACACCTTCTCCTTGCGATGTGCAGCCTTCCGTGCTCTACACGCACTAAATCTCCCAAAGAATTTCCTTGCCGAAGGTACATATGCGTGGGTATCTGGTCCAACCTACGAATCGCCGGCCGAAGGGCGACTGCTCCGATCCGCAGGCGTCGATGTTGTTGGGATGAGTACCGTACCGGAAGTGGTTGCAGCACACCACGCTAGGATGGACGTCTTAGTTCTGAGCTTGGGGACAAATCCGGTGATTATACCAGAGAAATATCGGTCGGCTCGGGAGGCTGTTAACGCCGAAGTAAGCGAACAGTCTAAGAACCCTTTGCCGGGTGAATATCGACGTAACTGTATTCTATAGATCACCGGAAAACCGCTGCCTCCGGTAATCGAGGCGGAAGTCTCACATGGAGAGGTTCTGGCGCTTGGAGAAACCAAATCTGACGATATGCGACGGTTGGTCGAGAAGATTGTCGATATAATTGGGGTCACTGGCCAACTCACCGAGTAGGGGTGCATCCGGTGATCACACGCATTGTAACGCAAATAAACTGAGCTGAATGAACCTGACATTAGTTGTACTTGTTTTGTTGTCGATTAGCGCATATAGTTCGATGATCAGCGAATAGCACTCTTTCGCAATGGCCTAGAAGAACTCCGGCTACGGTTGGCGATCACTGTCACGTTTTGTTCAGAATATTTGGACTTTCTGGAAGGTCAGCATCAGTCACGCAGGTACTTAATTTTTACGCAAACCAAGCCCGCGCGATGTGGTCACCTCCCCGGAAGCGAGATAAGATGCCCCATATTTGTTCTTGGCCTTTTTCCCGACACGGGGCGGCATTGAAACATGGTAAGTTTCATTTTCACGCGCCCACGTAACACTGCACCGGAGGAATGTTGCTTGGGAGGCCGAGCATCCGATTTACACGTAGCACCAAGGGAATATTTACTTTCGATTTTGACCAGAACTAGATTCCTTTGCAACCGCTGAAACCAGTCGCAGGCGCCTATGGCCACCCCACTAAGCGCCCCTAACACGATCCAATTCTCCGCAACCGGCATTGAGCTCGGCATACCAAGTCGGATGGTGCGCGTGTAAAAATATTACGCGGTCCCATTCTAATACATGCAAGAAGGTTAAGCGATCTGTATATCAACTGATTAGCGTTGCAGCATCCGAACATGGACACACGTTCGAGACTTTGGCTTTCATATATGCTGAAATTATCCAAATATGGCACGTGGATTCATATCACCGAGATTCTTTCTACACTGGTACCCCTTTAGCTTTCATGACGCCTGTGATGTAGATAATCTCCAGCAAATACCGGTGGCTAGACCAACGCGATATCTCTGGCTTTTGTGACCGTCACATCAGGGTGGCAATCAATGGCCATGTCGGTGGTGTATACCCCCGCAAACTCCACTATCTAGCGCCGTTAGCCAGCAGCCTACCGGCGGGAAATCTGAGCGTATAAGGCTGAAAGAAATGCACGTTCCTCACCTGAGAAGTACAGTACTGTACAGCATCAAATACGCCATACTGCCCCCAGTCACCCGTTTTGTGGAACGCTCTGGATGTTGGCGGGAGCAATTTTTGAGGTGGGCTCCACCCCACAAGATAAGGTCTTCGATTACGCGTTTGTAACGGTGGATTTTACAGGCTCTGATACCAGCAATTTCTCCATCGAGTGGCAATAGGCTTTAAGTTCGATTGAGATAATGGACGGCTCGATCGACGAGCTTGGCTGATGGAATGTTCAGCCCCAAGGGTACGACAAGTCGGCTTGGTGAGGCCAGTTGCTACCGTAGCGCATGGAAGTTCTGGGCATGTTTTTTTTTTGCTATGGCACCGCTTTCTACCGGCGAGTAGGGTGCCAAGTGGCACCATGCGTTGGATAAACGAAGGGTTGCAGATGCTGAGAACGCGTCGACTCCCGGGGCGCAAAGGAAACAGGGCCGATCTATATATAGGTGATATGGGGACGAAAGTGATGTGGCCAATACGATGATCGAGGGGGTTTAGCCGCAGGCCAGTGCTAGGAACACCGAAAGCTAACCACGAATTAGCTAAGCGCACGGATTTCAGCCATCCAGTGTTGTCCCCAGAAGAAGCCGGTCGACGGAACCTGCTCGCGAGGTTACGGAAGTAATTTGTGTGTTTGTCGCCAGCTCATTGTTCGCTGGCAAGTTGACGCTGGGGCTGCGTTAAGGTCTTGGTTTAGGCGAAAATAAAGGCAATCATAGCGGGGTGACCGGACCGGAGTTACCGGGTGGGGAATAAGCAAAATATGGGGACAAAATCCTGTTATGGGACAGAACCCTAGACGATTACGATTTTACCCGGTGGCAGCGGCGTTGTCAATGAAATCCGTATGGGGCAGGAGTAACTTTAACCATCGGTTGGGCGAGTCAATTAAGGGAGACTGGGACCGTGACATTTCGGTTGTGCGACTATACCTCAAATAATCGTACAAAAATCGGTACTCAGCCCTCCACCAGTGTTGATTGTTATCGGTGAGTCCCCCATTTTGCGCGTCTAGGGCATCCCGACGGAGGCTGATACAGCTCCCCGCAGGGTTTTGCGACTGGACACCGCCCCCGCAGTGACTGTTTGTTGTCTAGTGTGACGCTACCACAGCCTATACCATGCCGTTCCACCGCGAGTCAGGCGCTTCAAGACCCCCCTCTCCCCCTCCCCTGGACGGCCTCCCTGGCTACCAATATAACCCGATGCCCACCTTACACCCCTCTGACGAGGGCCTGCAACGATCAGATATTCCCCCGTCTCCATATGAAATGCCAGTCCCAGTATCGACACCTTCTCACGCACTCGTTCCTCTCGAAATCGTCCTCCCCAGCGATCAAGTTGTCTTTCGAGGCGTTGGCCAAGAGGTCGAGAGCACTTTGCTGAGCGGCCATGTTATTCTCAACCTCACAGAGGCTACCAATATCCGCGAAATCACGCTCCAGTTTACCGGCAAGGTCAAAATTCAACTGCCAGAATCTACGTGAGTATTCCAGTCTCTCGCGCAATCACGGTCTAATTGGTATTGGCAGTCATACTCGACAAGGTCACCACAGTCATGTATTCTTCACCCATGACTGGTCGTTCCTCGAGGGCGAACGCAATCACAAGCATACGATTAAAGCCGGGCAGCACGTCTTCCCTTTTCAGCTTCAGCTTCCCAATACGCTGCCAATTTCTTGCCGCACCCACACTGGCTCGGCATCTATTGCGTACAAACTCCGCGCGACCGCTGTGCGATCGGCGTTTTCCGCGAATTTCCATGCCTTCCAATCTGTTCACCTCATGCGTTCCTTCTCCCCAGAGGCCCTTGAGTATAACCAGACACTCGAGGTGGGTTGTGTTCCGGCATCTTTTAGGCTGCTCACTGAGCTATCCTATTAGATCGAGAACACATGGCCGGGGAAGATTATGTATTCATTCGTCGTTCCACACAAGGCATTCGCTGCTGGTGACGACATTCCTGTTTTGGTCAAGTTTCAGCCCATCGCCAAGGGCGTGTCGGTGCAAAGCATCCATACCACCATCAAGGAGTACACCTCTGTTCGTTGGCGAGGCGCGCTACACCAGGAGACGCGAACTGTAGCTAGCGCCAAACATGAAATCCACAATGGACGCACGGTACTTGCCAATCCATCCGGCCTCACAAACACCGTGCCGCAGCCGAGCCATTCAGTATCAGCCCCCCGCAGCCGCTCAGGCACCTATATGAACATGCTCAATGGTCGGAGCGGAACGAGCGCATCGGCAGGCAACAGCGGTCATGCAAACGGAGACATAATCGGACACACGATCAGCCGGCTGCATGCAGTCAGCAGTGGTGTCGCGATGGCAGCTGGCATTGGTTCGGCAACTCAGTCAGCCTCGGGGTCTTCAGAGGGTCATGATGCACTGCCCATCGCGTCCACTTCACAGATGGCCGACAGTCCGGTGAATGAGACCGCCGAGCAAGAAGTTGGCGATGAAGAGGTCGATACTTCGTTGCACATTACTCTACCAGGCTCAGCCTCGCCTTCATCTTGCGTCGAGGTAAGTGACTAATTTCAATCTAGATTTAGGTTGGATGGAATGCTAAGTCCTGCATTTGGTAGCCCATCTTGAGCCTGTACAAGATTAAGTTCTCCGTTATCATTTCTAACCTCGATGGGCATACCTCGGAGTTGCGGTGCGCGCTTCCTATCCACGTTATGGACCCACGGTTAGCGGAAGAAGTGCGATTGGCCACTAGCGCAAGCCATAGTCTCTTATTTGGCTCTGAAAATGCGGAAGAGCCTCAAAATATCGATTTACCTAGGTATGTAACTCGCTCGTATCCCTGAACATGGCCCTGATACTGGTTTTCTCAAGTTACCAAGCTCATGTTCTGGATCGCATTGCGGTGGCCGATGTCTCTCAACCCACACGTACCGTCTCCAACCCTCTTTCTAGAAACAACTCCTCGGCGAACATTGCGGGCATGGCGTCTTCTGCCAGCGTACATAATCGCTCTAGCTCTGCGGGCCAATTTGGCGCGCGCGGTAATTCGACACCCGGTGTAAGCGTACCGAACTCGCCGGGTCCGGCTGTCCCACTCGACGCGGTGGATACAGAACTTATGCTCTCACTGGGCGTCCAGGCCAGCGGTCCATCAAGTTCGACCAACACGCCGCCCGAGTCGCGTAGGGAAAGCCGCGCTGGTAGTCGAGTCACTAGTCGCGCGGGCAGTCGAGCAAACAGTCGAGCAAACAGTCCTGAGCGTGGACATCATGGACACGGAGGCGTTGACGGACACAAACTTGCAGGAGCGCTCCACTCGAACAGATCCAGCTTCTTCCACCTTCCATCATCCATGAAGCCGTTTACGCCGTTTACAAAAACCCGCCATTCGGGGAATCACTCAACGACCCCCGGAAGTACGTCAGGAACGCATACGCCTGCAGGCCAACATATGCATGGGGCGGGCGCCCATTCACCTGAGGAGGTAACAACGACAGCGACGGTGGAGACACTTAGTCGCGTGCCTGACTACTCGGTTGCGTCGCGCGGGTTCTTGGGTGGAGGAGTTACGCCCTTATCGCGAGACTTACCCTCTTACGATCAAGCCCAACAACAAGCACTTTCTACCTCGACCTCGGTGGGCGACTTGTCCAGTTTGAACGGAACACATAGTTCCGAGCACGGGTCCGAAGCTGAAGCCGGGCCAAGTGGACTGGCACGTCCGGATATGGGGGAACGTCGTTCAACGAGCGATTTGATATTCATGCGTGCTGGGGGCGCGACTCATGTGGCAGCACGATCAGCGGCGAGCACAAGTGGTGTTCAACACGTGCAATGATTGTTTGAAAATTAAAATAGCCCTCTTCCCTCTCATGCTAACCTCTGGCGCCCGTGATTTTGTTTATTGAATGAACAATGGCCTTTTTAAAGTAAACCCCCTCCACTCATTTCTCGTTTCTTTGTCCCCGCTTCCTCTGAATTTTTACATATTTTGTAGACTCGCATGAACATTGTGTTCCTTCCCTATATGATGCTTGATGCTTTTTTGATTCTTTCGAATACTCTTTTTTGGTAGCTTTCTCGCCCTAGCTTACAATGTATTAAACCAAATGCATGATTGTTGAATATGATTGTGATATGTAAATGATCTCTGCGTGCGAAATTTGTCCCTTACATTCATACCCACCAAAGACCCACTGACCCTACGTCAGATATAGGTACATGCCATCTAACGGCCATATAAGTGCATAAGTGCGCACATGGGTTTTCCGACTACGTTTCTTCTCGGGTCAACAGTTAAATTCATTATTGGAAATCCGGTCCTGAAATTAAATTTAGCCCAAATTGGGCCTCTCGACATCGGTACCGAGGTCACGCGAGTAAGATGCTCGCATCGCACAACCTCGATTAAAGATAAAGCACCCGCAGAGAACCTGCGAATCTCATAATTAAGAGATCTATTAACTAGAAGCCTCCGAAGCAATAAGTAGTTCTCGATGCGATTTACAGAAATATACAATAGCGCCTAAGCATGCACCCGATTCCCAATCTTTACCAGCTTTCTTCTACTCCCCCTCGAGAAGGTTGTAGATCCACTTGACACACTTGCTGTAACGTTCATTCAATTGCTGCCGATTTATATGTAGGGACACCTGTTCAACACCAACCTACTAAGCTCCGTATCAAGACGTTGCACTTACTAGTAGCCCCTCTTCAAGACAGTCATTAAAGTTAGGGCTTAGTAACAACATCTTCTGATGGCAACTTCGACCACATTATCACGATTATGCAAGTCTAGGCCTAGGATTTTTTTATAGCTCACGGGTACTCATAAGGGTTCACGGCCATGCCGATCAGTATAATGTACAAGCTGAGTACTCATGATTAGTGGCAAGACATTCAAGCATATGTCGGTTTTACCGATGCGTCATGCAGAACAAAGTGCGACCGTATGCATACATATAGAACCCTGGTTATTTCACCGAGCTCTGGTGTAAACAACAATGCAAGATCGGTGAATTGCTCAGATGCGTACGGCAATATGTAATGTTGGGATGACTCGAGTCTCGGCCTGAGCAGTCCCTGAGAGTCGCCGCTCCAAACACAGGCTCGCACGGGCCGGGCCCTGCGAAAACGAAAATACTCTGCTCTCGACTCCTACCCCCTTCGAGGAGCGCGTCTGCTTTCTTGGCAACAATACGCAATCCTCGTTGACCTAATTCAGGATGCCGAGCGCGAACACCTTGATTTGGATTTCGGCCAAGCCGTTGCTCAAATTGTGCGTCCGGAGCGGTCGAGTTTTCCTCTCTTGTACTAAGCGTGTTTTGTTGCACACCTTTCAGGGTCATCTCGACGTCGTTTGGCTATTTTTTGACCAAGGCAGATTTATTCGGAGCGGTCGCGGCGAGGGGTGCGGGGCAAGTATTGCTCGTGAGTTTATCACTATAACTCTGAATGAGTCATCACCAATACGGTACTCCAAACAGAATATTTTTATGCCTGCCCTTTTATTCTCAAAAATCGTTCCGGGATTCACCACGGAAAACATAGTTGCGCTAGGTCAACCTTTTTACGAATCAGCTTGTGCAAAAACTTATATTTCAGCAGGTCCCCTTATTTTGGTAGCATGCATCTATCAACTGTATGGACTCGTAATTGCCTGGGTTACTAGAACAATTTTTTGGGTACCTCGCCGGTTTCAATCTGGGATTTTAGCCGCTGGAGCTTGGAGCAATTGGGGCGACCTCCGTGAGCAGTGAATCGGACCCCCGATTCGGAAAGTGGCATTGAGCCCTTGATTTAATTTAGCGACTGCCGTAATCATGTCTATGACAGCCTCTGCACCGTTTTCTAAGGGTGATTCGGATGTTGCGGTAGCATATATATCGGCATTTATCCTTGTCTTTTTTGTAAGTTATTTTTCTTATCTCTGACCTCTCTCTTATCGACATGGCGTGGTTGTCGTAGGTTACCCTTTTCCCGCTTGGAGGCTGGCGCCTTATCGAAAAGGATTATGCAGACGGTGCCATGCCTGTTGATACTGACGAAACTCCAGAGTCGGTCGCAACCCGCATATCTCGGGGGTGGAACCAACTTCGCACGGTCATTCGGCCGCGAGCAAAGGCAGTTAGCTCAGATGTGGAAAAGGATGCTGACACCGACTCAGAGAACCTTCCAGTTTCCAACGAAACGGCGTCAAAGGTCTGCCGCCTGTCTTGCCCGTTGTTTGTATACTGAAAGAGAGCAATTAGTTCCCTGCTCAACCTCGCGTGCTATCTCAGCATGTCTCGTTCAACCTTTCAGAGCCTACCACATACAATGGGTTGGAGAGTGGCCGATCAGCACGGACCCCGATATCCACGCATGTTTCGCCTGCTCCAACGGTTGTAGAGGGTATTATGACTACCATGTCACGAACTGCAATCGATTCTTCTGATCCTTCGCCAGCGAAAAGTCAACCTTCTCCGGCGACGGATCCTAAACCAAGTCGCGCTATAAGGTCTTTAAATACCGCGCGAGCCTTTTTAGCCTCGCTCGCATCTCCTCCTACGATCACTATAGCTGTGGCTTTCGTAGTTGCTCTGGTACCACAGCTTAAAGCTCTCTTTATTGCGGCACCAGCAGGTTCTAATGTCCATATCGGTTTGGCCCCAGATGGACTTCCGCCCCTGAATATTATACTGGATACTGCGACATTTATTGGCAATGGAAGCATTCCACTAGGTCTCGTTTGTCTAGGAAGTGCGTTGGCTAGGTTGCAAATGCCTAAGCCGATCAGTCGTGCACCATTGGGTGCCATCTCAGCATTTGCTATTCTCAAGGTAAACAAAAACGTATCAGATTCTACTTTTTGATCATTGGAACTTACGTGTGCATGTGTAGATGGTAATTGGTCCGGTGTTTGGCGTGCTTGTTGTCCAGGCTTTGACCTACCATACGAACCTGATTGACCCAAACGACAGAGTTTTGCGGTTTGTGTGCATCTACTTTGCTGGCGTCCCAACTGCCACAACCCAGGTATGAACATTTATATTTATTAGCCATTTGAGAAGATTGCTAACGTATTCCAGGTGTATCTTACTCAAGTCTACTCGCCCGACGGCTCAGCAAGTCACATTTCTGCCTTTTTGATTCCTCAGTATGCGCTAAGTGAGTTTTAACTGGATTGCTAAACCCGCTTGGGACCTTACTAAACCCGCCTTATTAGTGTTCGTTACGATGACTGCTCTCTCTGCATATTCACTCAACATACTGTTTTGAGTGTCGTGTTTCAGTTTTTGAATTTCGTTGGTAATTTAGGCTACAAATGCATTTCTATAAATACTTTAGATCAATAGATTTCGTCGCTGGTTGGGGGTTTAGCGTCTAGGCACGCATGGAGGAAGGGCAGCTTTTTTGAACGTCACCGAATGCATGCATATGCCTATATGAGGGTCATCACGATAATTACAAAATTTCAGATCGAACTATTAGTACTGAGGTGAGTTAAGAAGCGAGTGTCAATCGTCACGCCTGGGTCTTCGACGGCTTGACCTGAAATGTACCCGTTACAAGAATAGTGGCCTGGGACTCCGCCACTGAGTTGTGAATATTCACACCATTTTAGTCCTTGTATGATATCGATTTTCGGCGCCGTGCCATTAATATTCGCAAATACTTGAGCGACTGTAAGCGCGGTCGAAATGGCGAGCCTGCTAAATAATGCAAATAATAAGAGTGTAGATTACCTTCCTCTTTGATAAACTACATAACTACGGGGTATCTGATTACGATTTGGGGTTCTCGTATGCCTTATAGGCGTTTGTCCACACTGATCTATTACGCAATCTGTTGCCAAACGATGGTATTGAGGCAGAAACAGAGACAAGAACTTTGCAAGTTTTACATCTTGTTTATGGCTCCCTTGCTTTCAAATAAGTTGCTGAAATCAGGTCGCGGCGGTAATATCTTCTTGACGGAGACTTTGAACCCAATAGCGTAGCCAGCCTTCCCTGCGAACGGCACGGCGACTTCAGTCAAGATATAACATTAGCCGGTCTGGTCAAATCATGGCCAGTCTTCTGATTGTATTAGTGAAAAGCGATCTTGCACACGAGAACCGTGTAACATATGGAAAATAGTATGGATGCGTGGTTTTGGCTGTTTGACGCTACACTCGTAGCATGTGGGAATATGAGAACGTACTAGTACCAGCCCTACTAGTAGCACGTATGTATCGCATTCACCCGTGTGTCCTTCAATCTTGTCCTCAAGGGTTGATCAAGATGCATGCAAATTTTCAATGATTCGCCCATATGAATACACAAGAAGGAAAACGATAACAGGTCCAGATGCCTACACGCCACTCCTATAATGGGATCACTTCTGCTCCTCAGTCTTTTGGAATAGGATCGTCTCCCCAAACTGTGTAGATGGCACGCCAAGCTCAAACAGGCGGCACACGGCATCGGAGAAGCTAGAAATTAGGATGGGTTGATAGGTTTAGGTGTTACATTACAAGTAGCGTGTAGAGACTCACTCTTTGAAGAACTCATCTTGCGAGTCAGCATATTTTTGTACCCACGGCCTGAACTTCTTGTCCTGCACAAGGGCCATGTCGGTCCTATACGAAGTCTGTTATTTAACGCTTGGCGTGGAAGACGAAGTGTGACTTACGGAAGCATCATCAATGTCTTGGTGGTCTTGTCCTCGAACTGCTTAGGACCATTCCATTTGCGCCACTGCCACTTCTCGTTCAACAGTAGTTTGAAATATTCGTTGGTCAAAGTGGTAGGAGAGAATGTCCAAGGACCCTCGAATCCAGAACTACACCAGTAATCAGATAAGATTGAGACTAAGCGGGGATAAAACGTACCGGTCGGTGTGGCATCGACCCAGCGCATGTGCACCAGAGAGTGCAACAATCTCCTGGTCATTGAAACCCATACGATAAAATATCTACTCGCCATTAAAAAAACTCGATATATGCGGGTGAAGAATTGAGCTTACATCGCGTAGGTGGTCCTGGGCCTTGGTAGCATCGGGCAATCGACCATCGGGAGTGACGTCCTTGGCGAAACCATCAATGCGGCCAGGGCGCCATGCGATCTTGGGTCCGTCCATCTCCTACATTACGTCAAATACAGTCAGCGTACGTCCTCGCCCTCGGTGGCCAAGTAAAAAAGACAAGTTCCGACTTGAGAAGAAAAAAGAAGTCCGAATTTACTCGATTAGGAAATGTGCATTGCGGCCGCGAGGAATTCACGGGGCAGCAGGGCGTGCGTACGCACGATCTTCACTTCGTGGGAAAAGGGCAGAAAAGAAAGGGATGCTCACCTGAATTGCACATACGCCGCCGAGCGTCCAGAGATCGCCATACGAGATCCAAGGGAATTCTTTCTTGACCTCCTCCATCTTGGCACGGGCGATATTCAAGCCGTTGTTTGCGCCGTGTAGCGATTCGGGCTCGAACCGCATCGTCGCATAGTTGCTGTAATTTAGAATAAAATAAATGCGTGTCAAATTAAATTTATCCGATTGGACGAAAAGTTGTGCATACCTTCCACCGGTCTTGGTCTCTTTATCATACGTGCCGCTTGAATGCCATGCTAGACGCACAAAGACGGGACCATACGATCCGTCTGCGCCGCATACCCATTAGCTCTTCTTTTCAAACTAGTATCGCCACTCACCATCATAGTCCGCGTCCATTATATCTGCAATCTTGTTGTAGACCTGTTGGTAGTCTGCCCTGCTAGGCATAAAGCCGCCGGCAGCTCTAGCGCTCTGTGCGGCGCCTTTGGCAGCGGTCTTGGCCCGCGCACCCGCATCGCCGCTGAATTGGCTGGTTGCAAATGAGCCTCCGGCGGCACCGAGAGCAACTGCAGCAAGGAGGGCGAGCCACGAGGTGCCTCCACCCGAGGGCGGTGAGGTCGAATAGGTCCGTGCAGAGGCCGCGACTGGGAAACGTGCGACGTGGGGGGCACGTACGACGCGCGGGACAGTGCGGATGGCAGAGCGGCGTAGGGCTGTGGTGAACATGGCGGTCGTGGATGAATGGGTGAATGCTGAAATCCTGTTATATTCACCGCACTGGCCAATCACACATCACGACAATTCCAACCGACCTCCGCGGCTCCGAGGACCTTACCTCCGAACCGACCATACCACGTGCACACACAGCTTGATATTTAACTTATATAAATCGACAGCAATTATCAATCGCCAAAGCAATCCTAAAACGTACATCCAAGCTTATCCCATACATGTTATCCATAGTCCGATTTTAAAATCATGCGCTCTGCATGTCCCCTGCCTTGCGCATTCGTTCCGCCACACTGTCGTTTTCCACCTCCTCGAGTGCCCTGAAAAGTGCCGCCCGCTCCTCGGTGTCCCGTTCCATGTCATTAGCGTTGGGTAACAAAAGCGTGTTATGCGCTAGCGACGTCGAAGCGCGGATTCGGCTGCCGTTGAGCTCGGGCTGCTTGACCTTGTCTCCATGCCAGATACCCAGTCCCGCTTTCTGCCTGAATGACAAATTCTTCCATACCGCCGAGCCGCGCACCGAGCCTTCCCGCTCACGCTCGAGGCTCACTGCACGCAGGCGGCCCATACCCGAAGGGTCAACAGTGTGCTTGGCATCTTCTTCCACATCTGCGCTGGCCATATCCGTCTCGAGTTCAAACGTGCCTTCGTACTGAGGGTCCAAAGAAAGTTCGATCTCGGCGAGGTTCGTGGTTAGATTTGCGTGCAGGACCGATGGTTGGGAGCGCTCTGTGTGCATGATACGCAAGAATATCGGCGAGTTTCCTATTTTGTAGCATGATAAGTAAATCTGCGCATATAATGACCTGGTCAGCTGGTACTTGCCTGTCTTTGCATCCAGTGCGAAGTCTGGGGTTCCTTGCTCGCTTGTCGTCTTGACCTCACCATCGTGCTCCAATAGGACTGTGCCAGCGATGTGCCTGTCGGGTCGAGTTAGATTTGCAAGGAAGCAATCACGTCCCTACTCACGCGTTGATTGTCTGCAAGTCAATCGTGACAGGCGCACTTGAACTCGAATTACTGACGGCTGCAATTGTGGCATCAACAGGCCTAAACGAATCAAATTAATTAGCATGCGTGTCCCTGTTTCTTCCTCCAGGTGGAAAGACAACTTCCGCCGAGACCCGAGAAGAACGGAGATGGTCTCGGCATCCGACCGCACATCTGGACAAAAATAGTACTCACGAAGCATTTGTGGCCAATCTGAGCTTTTTCCCGACGCGCACGCCATCAGCTCTGATCCGCGCATACACCGTTTTAGCATCGACGGTGCCGGCATCTACACCCCGCAATAGCATCGGGCTTGCGGCACCGCTCATCCGGAGGCGGTGGATGTATACTCGGGGGTCGGAAAAGACGTTTTGCTCAAAGATGGGGAGGTGGGTGTCGATGGTGTTGTTGTAGCGCATAGGGGGCACTCGGAGTGTAATATTGAACGAAATGTCTTCACTAAATGATTGACCAAATGGCATCTGTGATATGTTAGCAACTAGTCTCTGAAAATGACAAATCAACTCACATAGATACCAAGACCCATGGCAGGAGGATCGGAATGGAGTCTATCCATCAGACACACATTGGTGTGCTCATACGAGCGGTGTTCGTTGAACATCATCTCGACATGTGCTTCTATTTTCTCAATCTTGTCGTCTACAACGAGCTGGAATGCTCCTGCAGTGGTACGACCTTGCCAGCAAATCACAAGTCAGCCAGGCACGAAATGGAATGAAATGAAATGAAATCGCAAAACACTCACCCGCAGCACGAATAAACACATCGCGGTCTAATGGCATTTCGAACTTGAGGAACGAGTTGAACGGCATTGGGTTGGTGACTAGGCGTTGCTCCGAGGCGGTGGGGAGTCTCCACCGGTTGCACATGACAATCTTGCCATCCATGTGGGGCACATTTGGAGGTCGATGGCAGCCAGGCTTTCCCTCTTCGCCACAGTCTGGATGCCAACCCATGGGGCCGTGTCCGGGGGGAGGACCGCCTGGACCGTGGTGGTCATGGTCGTGGCCGTGGTCGTGGTCGTGGTGTTTTGGCGGGGGAGGCAGGTCCCAGCGACCATCACCATCTGGACCACCGGGTGGAGGCCAGTGGGGATGCGGGGGATGAGGCGGGCCTCGGTCGGGGCCATGGTCGGGACCGCCGGGGGGATGGCCGGGTCTGTCTGGGAGGGCCGTCTCGACGGGGTCAGGTTGCTGGACTGTCTTTGAGTTTCGCAGCCGGAGAACGAGTAACGGAGTAACGACAGTCGCGCTGACTACGACATAGATGCCGAGTCCGATGAGAACAGCACGCCAGAACCTGCGTTGGCCCGAGTTGGGATGGTGTTTGTGTATGGGAGTTGGTGGTGCAGGGGACGTCGGGAGCGGTGGATGGTATGCCGGTGGGGCCTCTTCCTCTGGCGCAGTGACCGATACACTCAGGAAAGAGCGCTTGGAGGTCGGCGAACTGGGCTGCTCGGTGATGATCATGCTGGGTGGTCGCAGAGCTCAAGTCGCACATTTGGCCAGATATTTCCTGCTAGGACCCTGACACGCGACTGCGACTGGCTGCGCAGGAACACAGTTACCGTCACCGTTACACACTCCGCACACCCGTGCGCTGCTCACCGCCCACAACATTTCTTCCCCTTCCATAATTAACATCTAAATAAATCCCGAGAAATCTATGACCCGCCCCGTGACAGAGTTCGCGATTCTCCGTCTCAGACCACCCGTCTCTCTTGCCGATCCACACCTCATCGCCGGTCTGCACCGTGTCAGCACTCAACAGTCATCCTGGTCCGGCTTTCCCTTGCACTGGTTTACCTACTCCAAGAGCGAGAACACATTTGTCTGCATCCTGAGCCAGTGGGAGAGCGTCCCCGCACACCAGCTCTGGATCGACTCGCCCCAGAACCAAGCCCTCCTCAACCTCCTACTACCAAAATTAGACATATTCGCATTTTACCATGTCGATTTACGCCCCCTAGCTCCCAACTCCCAACTCGACACGGTGTTCCAAGCCCAACATATAACCTGGAGAGAGCTCGACATTGATATATCCACCCACTCTCCAGATGAACTCAAGGGCGACGTATGTGGCTGGGCCATCGACACACCCGAGCCCAAATTCTACGTGTTCCGGATCGCCAATGACGCACAGATCCAGAATACACATTGGACTACCATGTCTCGGCTAACTTTTGGAAATCCATAGACTCGATTCGTGTATTCTCCGACTCTAATAATGCAAATTAAGCGCCACTTGCCTCCGAGCAGGACTGACGATTATCCAGCGCAGCAATTCACTCCTAGTCTTCGCTAGCATCCGCTCGTCGAAACATCCAGCCAGTACCGTACCACACCACAAGCAGCCAGGCAGTGCTCAGCACCACAAACAACAATCCATGTATATTCGCAAGATCTCTCTCTGTCGTCAGGCGACGCATGCGCAGCACCATCCAAAACAAACAATCCAAATCGACACGACGGCCGATAATGCACACCTAAAGCAGCAACCAATCATGAAAGTGCCTCGATCGCTAAATTAGCCTGCCATGCCCCGATCCGGCGAACGACGCGGAGCATCGCAGGTGCTGGCAGCACAAGAACAATGCAGACCTAATTTTACTCATGTCAGCGCAACGAGGCAGTGTCGGTGCGTGCTGCGGTTGCTTACTGGTGCGAGCGCCAGCACGAGCGGCGTAACAACGAGCGTAATGCTCGCTTTGATTACCAAAAAATAGAAGAGCGGCTGGAACGACGACGGATCCATAAACTGCTAACCCGCGTTAGAGCTCAGTAGAGGTGTGGGCCACTCTGCGCACCATCGAGTATGAATTCTTCAAGAATGATGTCTCGATCGTTGGATCGACGTCTGGTTCGGCGTCTGATTCAGTCAGTGCTCGTTCAATGTCCTCTGCCGCGCGAGGCCGATAAAAGATTGGTCGCGGCGGCTCGGTAGGCGCGACTCGTAAGGGTCTATGAAAGCGCGATTGTAAATGTAACTAGGTGCGGGTCAATACATTTATCTTCCTTTGGTCCAAGACACCCACCTCGGCTCGCGCAAACGATCTTGAAAGGATCAACGTCAAAAACCAAAATACAACTCCAAACGGTAATGTGATGAGTAGTGTTGTCCCTAGTACTACTCCGCAAAACAGCAACACCCACGCCGCGAGCGCAAACGGAAAGTTGATCACCACCAGGTGTGCAAGCGCGCGCCAGTACACTCGGCGACCCAACGGCATAAAGTATCTCGCTCTGTGCTCACGAAACGAACGCGGTACATGCTCAGCCCCAGATGGTTGCGTTCTAAGTAGCAAAGAGTACCAGTCGATACCAGTATATGAAGTCATTGTAGAGTATCTGTTGTACATAACAATCAATACGCGATAATATTGTTGCTTCGACGCAACGTACGACGCGGCCCGTGAGCGGCCCCTTGAGCGACTACCAAGGAGAGGCGTGGCCTCTTGTGCATTGTCGGCTTCGTCTAGGTCTTGATCCGAGTCTGTAGACACACTTTGGGCAGCCGAGCGTCGTGCGCGACGAGGCTCTACGCTGTACGGCGGAGGTGGCCCTGCGGGAGCAGTAGACCCAAACAGGCTACGAGTCCCATTGAGGAAGACGACATTCAAGTTTCCATTAGTGATGTTAATAGTCTCCTGGGGGTCGCGTACTGGACCCAGGTCCGAGTTGCTTGCCAACGTGGATGTACTTGCGCCTGATCGCCGCTCTCCATTGACACCGTTGGTTATGGCGGGCAAGGGCGCAAGGCCCTCGCGCGCATCATTGACTAAAAGGGACTCCGTTTTGTGCCGTTGAACGAATAAGGGGAAGGACGCATGCTCTGTGCTCATGAGAGCGTGGTCAAGACATTCAGTGATTGGAAATCGATCAGGTTGAAATGGACCCTGAAATGATGATGACGTGAAATCTGGATCTGTTCATGGTTGACTGGATATGGCCACTCTATGAGATTCTGGTGTCTGGCTCTGTGCTGGTTCGGAGCGCCTGCCAATAATAGGTCATGATCCTTGCTGTGGTCATCAATCTTCTGTGCGTCCGTCGTAAAGGCAGCTGCTCGCAACCGATAAAGAAACCCCGAACAAAGATAAGCTGGCTGCAGCCTTGAGCTTTGGGGTTTGCTTGGCATTGTAAGGTTATGATAGGAATGTGGATTACCCTATGGATACAGCCCCTACTTAGCTCCCAGTCGGTTGCTTAGGTTCAGAAACTAGGCCAGCAGATCCGCAAAGTGTTTATAAGCACAATCGATGATTATTTATGGTCATCTGTGACGGCGACGTCGAGCGATCGTAATCTATTGACAGCTCGCTTGGATGTCGTCGTAGCTCGTGAGTGTCATTGCAAACGGATGTCACCTTGAGACCCTCGGTTAATCTCCCATCCACCTGAAGCAATGTGAAATTTTGCTGGCTCCACGAGCTGTTCTTCTGAAACAAGACCTTTTTGCCGACATCATTTTGCTATGGGTGTCGGGTTCTCGCCTTGCTATGAATCGAGTCGCCACCGGTTTTCGTGAATAATTAGTCTAATGGACACAAAGCAATGATAGGCATCCGCAGCGCCTCGAGGCTGATTGTCCAGCGATGAGTCCCCTTTGGGAATATTTGGGAATTCCCCCGCGGCCAAGACGCGAGAATGTGGGCGTTTTCCGGAGGTATCCTGTGCCAAGAACGTCTAAATTCGTGCACCCACAAAAGAAGCAACTAGAATCCCGAAGGAATTGGCAATCAGGGATCGAGGCGCCACACACTGGGCCGAAGGACTTGGCTTGGACGACAGAGACAAACGAGACACGCGAAAAACCAAAGCAGCAGCAACGCAGTGGCATGCGTGGTCACAGCCCCGCGGGGATCGTGGACAGTCATAAGGTGGCCTTCTCGGCATGCACCCGTGTTTCGTCCCCCCACCGATTCTTTGCCTGAACCTTGCCTGGTGCTAGGCGGCGTAAGGCTGAGCCTTTCGGATAGAATCTTCCGTGTACATTCGTTTACAGTATTTTTATTTTCATCTGTCTGCGGGACAACCGTCTGTGACGTTTCTTCGACGCTTCTTTCTTGTCATCCCCTTCGATCTTTCATTTACTTGTCTTGGGCTTTGCGGGACGGATTTGCATTTCAGACTCGATTTCACTACTTGAACCTCCCGGCGATCCCTCAGATCTCGTCCGCACGCAGTCCCAACTCGTCCCACGCTGCGCGTGCTCGATTCACGCCACACGCATCGACTACCTTACTCCATACTAGTTGACAATGACTCACGGTCACTCTGAGCCCGAAGCTCCCTACAATGGTCCCAAGTTTGGTGCGCTTGCAAAGCGTGTGCACGGCTGGTCATGGCAAGCGGTAAGTTCTTACGCTATCCTATCTAAATCGATGTTTATTCTCGGTCTAGTTCCCCATCGGTATGGGCACTGGCGCTGTCTATGTTCTTTTGTCCGCCCTAGATCCCCATCCTGAATGGGTGACCACACTCGAAGTCGTGTTCTTCTTCATGAACATCTTTTTGTTCACGCTCAACATCTCGACATTGGCTCTGCAAGGCATTCGTAAGTATTATTTTTGATCATTGGATCCGCCACTTATGCCTTGTGAAGTGTATCGCGAACAGTCAAAACGCTTATTGTTCGATCCGGTCAAGGGCGTTTTCGTTCCTCTCTGCGTCCTTTCGTTCGCTACTATCATCATCGGCACGATCCAATATGCTGTACCAGCTGGTATCATACACCCTGGTTTCATCTATGAGATCTTTTGGTTAGTTTCTTTGTTTAACCTGGGTAAATGCGTCATGCTAATATCCCCCACAGGGTTTATGTTATCTTTGCTGTCGGTGTCTGTTTCCCAATGCTCATGATCTGGTTCAACAAGCCCCACGACATCAAAACTTTCACTCCCGCATGGGCTTTCTTGGTAAGTAGTAAACCAGCCATCACGATTTCATACTCATCCGCCTCGTAGATCTTCCCTATGATGCTTGTTGGCGTTGTTGCCTTTAACGTTCTGAAGGTTATCCCAGTCACGGACCCCCGCTGCATTGGCGTTTTACTCGTCGGTTATGTCTTCCAAGGTTAGTGGGCTTCCGCCACCCGGTAAGCCCGAAACTAACAAGCCCCAGGTCTTGGTTTCTTCATGACCTTCTTCTACTTGGCGATTTACATCTTGCGGATCATGACTACCGGCTTCATGGACGGCCACCAAGCCAACGGCGCCTTTGTTGCGTGCGGTCCACCAGGATTCACGGCATTGGCTCTCATCAACCTCGGCAAGCAAGCCCGTATCATCCTACCCGCTTACAACTTGGTTTCTCCTATGGCCGGGGAAATCTTCTTTGCCGCGAGTGTAATGGGTGGATTGCTCTTGTTCGGTCTCGCCGTGTTCTTTTTCTTCTTTGGTGTCCTCCCCTATTGGTTCAAGCTCCACAAGCACCTCAGTGAGATTCTCGGATGTAAGTTCTAGTGATCTCCGTCAACATGGACCCTGCTAATGATCTTCGCACAGGTTGGGCTTTGACCTTTCCCAACGTCGGCTGGATCAACACCCTTCGCGTCTTGGGTGATATTTTTGGCATCCGGGGGTTCTTGGTCTGGCACTCTGTCATGACGTTTTTGGTTTGCGTTGTGTGGGGAATCCTTTTTGGGCTGACGATCTTGGCATTTGTCCGTGGCAAGATCTTCATGGCCAAGGATGCCGATGTCTGGAGGGACACCATGAGTGGGGAGGATGCTGCCCGCAACGCCGCGTCTCAAATCGCTCCAGGTCTTATCAGCGAACAAAACAGTGTCCATAATCTCCCGTATACTGTTCCGCAGCAGGGCGACTACATCGACATTGAAAAACAGGGCAAGGGAGATCGCCCTTGGGTCATCGATAACCGCATTTAAGGGAGTTCGGTGACCGATTATCTTACTTTGTTTTCTCTCACTTTTTTTTACTGAGCTCGTCACGGACCATTTATTGGCTCATTGGACTCTTTATGTTCATATCTGCTATTTTGCTTTTGATTTTCTCTCGTTCTCTTTCTATATACTACCTCCTTCCCACCCCCTCGAGTGCATACGCTTTGGAAACAGAATATACTTCAATGCTCGCATCTGATTTGTCGGCATATCTTTATTCATCATGTAGCCCTGGCATCCTTTTTGTTCTTTCGCGTTCTGTTGTCCAAAGCAATGAATGTACATCCGATTATCAATATCTCAAAACCGTATACAATGCGGGCCCTTTTGGCGGTGCGACCGAAATCTCAATGTTGCAACCAAGAAGCTTTGGTTAATCGGACCAATGGACAAAGTACTATTGTTATGGGTACGAAATGACATGCGCGCACGCTAGTGGGGGTACGATTAATGTGCCGGATGTAGCAGACTTATTTTCAAATGATTTACTAAAATTTGCTCCGGGCCTTTCGAATTCCTACTTGCGTGGAAAATGCGGTGGCGGTTGGTCGTAACTAATTGTGGTCATTATATTGCCACTAATTCCTCGGCATCTGCAGGTGCCGCTGAAACATAACACTCAGAAAAACGCTAACCCATGCGTGTAAAAAAATGCTCACGGTCATGTGCTTCTTTTTGTGTCGGATTGACGTGAGCGGACTTCTTACCGGCTGTGAGACGGAGTTGTTCTTCAAAGGCCACTGCAACAATCCGAATTGGGAAATCCACCAGATGCTCGGCTCCTAAACCGTATTTTGTTTTCGCTTTTATCACTACTCGGTGCAACACCTTTGATCGCGAGAACGAAGTTTACCAGCGCAGCAATTTGGAGGCATGCCACCGACGGATCGGGTTTACGAAGGTGTGGGGGCCGGAATATGTTGGCGTGCAGTTCCGCGGGAGACATATTGGTAGCTCTACTGCCAAGCTGTTATTATCACTGAACAAGTGATATACGGGTATCTTGGCTTTGACTAGGCGCCGAGAGGCGCGGTGTTCTTGAACTTCGCTATATGATGGGACAGCTAAAGCACGCGTAATGATGTATTCTATTGGGATGAAAACTAGGTGTTGTGGTTTTGAGTGTGGTGAACTCACCTAAAGCTCCAAGTACAAAGCTCTAATGGAGCTATTATTAGCTGAAACATCGCAAGGTGATTCTCCATGAGAGGTATTCGCCTGATGCAAAAAAGGATCGTGGGAGCCCCTATTCAAAGAGATGCAACGAGAGTGAGATGTTTTGGGACTGGTACTTACGATCTGACATGATATTCCTCGTCTATCGTCACGCTCTTCGAGCGTATAAGGTCCTATCGTTAATATATGCGGTAGAAACGATCTCGTTCCAGGGTATTTGTAACTCTCGATATGTGGGTCGCCCAAGCTAGATAGATCAATGGGCGTGGTATCGACCCGAAGAAATCCCTTACGCGAGAAAGGTCTAGATTTTTTTCCTAATTACACATATCTTCAATTTCCGGACTACACTTGCGGGATCTTTGTAGCATTTGATTGCTCTTGGGAGAGTTGTCGGGAGCTTAAAGGTATAGTATACGGAAAGTGGATTGACAATTCTAGTGTATGCGTGGCCCAATTTCGAACAGGTGCTCATATCAAAACCAATAGCGCGCCCGTGAAATAGGATGTTTTCAATGCCTGATGAATCGCCGTAAACAGATTATCGTAGGTGTGGCTTCATTAACTCACAAATGTCGCGCGAGGTTTTACTTTACATAAACTATCTGTAATGCTTATTCAGCCAAACTAAACATCTGATTTGACAGAGGTTGTTGTCTATGAGTATGCCGAGATCAGGATTAAATTCAGTGGTCTACTCACCGATTTCCACTCTCTTCAGTTCGAGTGCCTCCTTTGATGGTACAATTTCGGCCCTTACTGGCCAAGTGCAATTATCAATCCCCAAAAGTCCGTCCACTGGGTTATCTTCGTGTCCCCCTGCAAAGCATATTTTGAAATCATTGGGTTTCATTATGCTCATTAGGTTGGTGTATGAAGTAGGGAGTTTAGTGGTGAAATGGCCTGGTTGTTGGCGCAAGAATCGGCTAGCAATATACACTAAAGTTATACTCGAGGTTGGGTTGATCAAGTACAGCCTCTTATAGCGTGTTGAAGCTCCGGTCGCTAAGTATGCTCCGGAATCGCACCAGCTTGTGCGTTGACGCAGCGCTACTATAGTTCGATGGCAAAACGTTTTCGGAGCTAGACTGACATTGTCACAGTTGATGTTCTAGTGAGGGGGGGGGGTCTTCCCTTTCCAGGTCTCGAGAAACATTAAAGTGACCTATTGCTTAGCCCTTTGAGCTGTGCAAGACGCTCAATCACACGCTTTAAGACGGGCATAAAAGACGTAGACGGGCGCGTTGGCGTAGGGTACGAAAAAGATGTGGAGTTTTGAGTAGATAGGCGGTAATGATTTGTTTCTAGTATGTAGTATTTTCGTTCAAGTTCTATTTTAGGGGCGAATGATTGGAGTGAAATATGCAGTTGTGGTGATGAACATAGCAGAGTTGTGAGAGGGTGAATATATTGGGTTGGATGTGGTATGCTCGGCTGAGTTCATGGTTCGAATTCGGGCGCTCTGATAAATTACATGAACCGAGGTGGTGGCGTCAAGGAAGGTCATGTGACACAAACAAATACCGCTCTCAACCACATTCGTCGAATCGTTGCTTCCTTCGATTAGCTTCCCGATTTATCGACCGTTCGAAAATACCTCGCGCAGCCGATATGGCTGTTACATCTGAGGTTCTAGCAGCCGCCTTTAGCATTCGGAAGTTGAACTGGTACGTGATTTCAAGTGGCAAGTGCTGTTGTGCGTCTTTAACTTGAGTAGGCTTTTGCTTGTGTTATGCATAGTAATAGTTATACTCGTATCATTTTTTATATTTTATTGGAACCGTTTTTTGGGATGGTTGCTTGGTCGTGGTTTGCGATTTTTATGGTGGAAACGTTATAACATGTGGATTGAATGTCGTATGTTCCTTCTTTTAAATCCGATGTGCTTCGTTAATGCTGTACTATATTCCAGAATCAATTCAATTCGCGTTCCTAGCCGGTCGCATTCTCCTCAAAGATGTTCAGTATCATTCGAGCAATATGTCTATCCGCGTGCTTCATTGCCATATCACCTGGCGCTACTGGTTGTGGAAAACACGAGAGGGGGAAGATATTCAGTATGACCATGCTGCTGGCGAGGAGCCTGAGAGTATGTAGGGGTGCCGAAGAGAGTTATTGATACTAACTGGATTTTTGGGCAGAGTCCAACCAGAATAAGCACGCCGTTGAACTACCTTGTCGTGTGCACGTATTCATGGAGGGCATCGAGTGGTTTATTTACAATCGAACGCCCTCTTACAACGCCATAATCGAAAAACTGGGCGTTCCTGATGTTCTCGGTCCGGATATGGGTATGAATGCTCCCGAGGATGGGCCTCATTCGGCCCCCCCTGCGACTTATCCTCCAACTACTGCATCCTCCTCTGGGCCCCAATCATCTTTGCCGGACAACACCAATAATATCTGGAATAGAGTGCGGAATGCAGTCTGGCGTGTTCGAATGCCGGAGATTGACTTTAACGAGATTCTGCCAGTGGGGTTGGAATTACGCAAGGGAGCTCTAGTCATAGGCAATGACTCTACTCCGACAATTTTAATTATGGACTTGGCCGGTGGAAACGGGACTTATGGTATTTCGCAGGTGTGTCATTCATGAAGTATCATCGTTGACTCTTGGGCATAACGAGCACTCTCGTTTAGTCGCGGTCTAAATTTGACGAATACAAACAAATATACGATGTCCAGCTTAACCAAGTAAAAGTCATCACGCGGACCAACCCAGACTATTGCAAGCGAATGTTAGACCGGGGCAAGGAGGTCGTTGACTGTTTGGCAGGCCATCCGTAAGTTGATACAAGTAGTCCCCATAGAGTATTAAAATATTATTCCTCAGCTCGAACGAACTCTTATCCGGGCCCGCGTTCTTATTCGACGCATATCGCCAATTCACCCATAGGTTGGATCTCCCGGTGGACGATCCTGCAATACCCAGTCTCTCTAGTCGGTCACAGCGTCAGGCGAAATGGGGAGGGCTAGCAAGGTATCATACAAATAGCGATAACAATGAGAAGGCTGGCGTGCTACACGAACCAGAATACGCCAAGGTGACGTGCCTATTAGAGACCCCAGCGTTGAATATCATATATTATGCGGACGTTGCGGGTAAGTTGCTTTCTAGCGTTACTAGTACATTTAGCATTAACATAAACTTAGGCAAGGTACCCCACCGCGCGAGGCCGATGCCGGCTGAGCTGGTTGACATAGGGAATGGGGACGAGGCACCCGAATGGGGCGTTGAACTAGAATTACATGGTGGACCTGGCTGCATCACGTATGGTCCTTGGGCGGATCGCCAGCGGTATGTCTCGTTTTCAGTCGGCCAATTTATTCCAGTAGTGTGAACTACTTTATCATTAGTGTGCATTGGCAGCAAATGTTGGCGCCACCTTCCTACCAGAATACCCAACCCACTACTAAGCTCAAGTCAGGCGACTGTAGGCAGTCTGTTTCTTTGCGGATATCGGTCCGGTTCAAGGATAAAGTTACTTTGCGAATCCCGACACGTGAACCTTCCAAGGCAAGCATTTCACGATTTTTTCCTTTGCACTGGCCTAAGTAGATTCTAGGATTGGCGCTATGATGGGCATGGGGATCTCGATGCCCAGAGGAGGCGACACCGGCGATTTGGTTGGCTTGACTTACGCATCGAAGCCGACTCGTTCGTAAAATATACAGTACCTATGGTGGCGTCCCGCGAAGGATTTACCGCTACCCTTGAGGTAGATCTAAAGAAGATTATCGCTTCCTCGAGCGTCAATCAGTTCGAATTCCTGCGCGCCGATAGGTGTACCATACGCTCTATTATGCCAACTCCTCACAAATGGAACGCGGAGCGGAGTTGGGACGTTCAGGTCAAGTTGGTGAAACCTAGCATAAAGCTTCTTCGCGATCACATCAACCTTTTTACCGATATTACCAAAGACTGGACGAGCACCCCACCACTTCCTGATTCGGCAGAAGAAGCGAAGCAAATGGAGGCAGAGGGGTACAATCGATTTGTACCAATCACCTATGTATTAGGAGTCACTCTGGAAAATTATCGTCTGGATCTGTATGCGAACGATCATAACATCATCGACTGGCCGCTTTCACATGTGGATAATTGTGAGTTAAGTTTAGTTGACAGCCAGCGAACTAAAATCATTTTTCAATTCAGCTATCCTATCTCTTACGGGTCAAACCCTGGGTACTAATGTCTCGATATTATCGAATGAGTTCCGCCCGGAATTTTCAACCATACCGTTTACCATTACAGCGCCTGGTGTTAATTTAATGCTCTCGATGCCGAAGTGGAATACACATAGCGCGTTTGCAACTCCTCGCACGTCAGATATTGGTCATATCAGATCTTTCTCGATCTCTGGGGCCTATACTTCATACGCAGATGTGCGACCAGACGCAGTAGATCGTTTAATACTCGATATCGAGGCAAGTTAAGTTTGTTTAAATAGGTTGGTTACTGAATAATTCCCTTTTTAGGCCAGCAACGTTGTATTCAAGGCTTTCGGTTGGGCGATCCGACATATTATGGTAGTCAAAGAGAATTATGTAGGTACCGTGGATGCTTAAAACTGAGGACGGGCTAACGCGAGAAATAGTTTGGGATGTTCACAGGTTTTACCATGCGCAACGAATTTCTCACCAAGTTGCATAGTCAAAATATAGGGGATCCTGTTCGAGAAAAGTATAGGGAAGGAAAGGTATGCACTACCCGTTCTGAGATACACACAATAACCTTGCATACTATGCCTTAGTCGAATCCATTTGAGATGAACTTGGGTGTTTTGATATCAGATAGCTTGCTTGTACTTCCTCAGGAGGTTTATGACTGTCAAGCAGCTACTGCGTTGGAACTTTCGGACTTACAGGTCACCTTGAGGGGTCATGAATATGGGATGGGTGAGTAAAAGAAGAGTTATTCAATGAAGACTCATGCTGCTTGATTAATAGAAATGTCACTCAACATTAGCCCGTTTACACTCAGTGTCGTAGAGGGCATCGAGGTTCTTAACAAGGCTCGTAATAAGGAGGGAGAGTTCAAGGGTTGTTTGAAAATTGAAGGTAATGGTTTATGTCTGTGGACTTCACGTATTATAACTCTGATTTTTCGTTAGGTCTTGACATTATTGCACACCGCCTTTTCGGGCCCCAGCCCGAAGTCGCAACATACGTGTGTATATGGGAAATAATGGTCGGAGAAATTAGTGGTTCATTATCGATATCATCTGTGGTGGGAATCTTGGCTTCTCTTCGCGCCTTTCGAATTAATTTTGCGGACGATTTCAATGCGCCGGCAGCGGATTTTTCACCTCCTGCACTGCCCGACGTCACCTTTTTGAGGGTAAAATGCCCCTTGGTCGACTTGACTATCGGACTAGGCAGCATTTTGGATGATAAGACCCCCAGTGTCCAGCAAACTTCACATGATTCCTTACTGCACTTCTCGTTATCCAAGGGCTTTTCTATCCAGCTTACAGACCGACCTCACCCGGCACACAAGTCATGTATGCGCTTTGATATTCCTGCAATTGGCGCTCGAATCTTGCAGCGAATTACAGGATTTCATCAGACTTGGTTCGAACTTGCCGGCATTTCCTTTGATATTTCTGGGGAGAAGGCGAGCGCACCTTTAGGTTGGAGAGAGCACAGAGAAGCGCAACTGAATTTTATTCGAGCACAAGATGCAAGCACCCAGCGTATAGGGTTCTTGTATGGGTCGAAGCTACCACCTACCCGAGGTGCTCGTCCGCCTGTCGAACTCTGACCATATCAACTAATGCATTTATAGCGCCCCGGCATGGAGGCCTAACCTATCTGACGCCACTCAAACCCCCCTTCGGGTCCGCTGACGGCAAATCTCGAGCAGGTTCAGTTTCGGAATCATTATTTGAGCGCAAGGAATATGCGGACTCGTTCCGTTCAGAACAGGATGACGTGATGACAGAAGCTTCGCGCGACGCGAGAGTGGCGTAAGTGCTGACGGCCGTCATTCGCCGGTTGTCTTATAATGGTATTAGGAAATCAAGGCCAGTTACTCCACAGGTTATATCCGGGAAAACTACATCGACGTTCCAACCTCGTGCCTCCGCCCTCGATGGAGAAATGTCGTCTGGTGATGAATCCGACAACGATATGTCAGAGTACGAGCCGAGCATGAATAGTAGCATAGGCCCTTTTGTTGGTAAGCAGCTTTCACTTACGTTTGGCTCATAATATCACGCACATGTTTCAGACGACGAAGTCAGCGTCCAATCGCCCCAATGGCCGTTTGTCGATCATTATCGCCAGGCACTTCGTCGATACAGGCCCGTGCATAGTGGTTATAACCCGGATCATGAAACATTTTGCTTAAAACATGTAGGCGACTTTGGTTATATTTGGTTACAATACTGACGAAAGTTCAGGACCCCACCAAATCCTTTCACGAGCCGTTAGAGGGAGATGATGCGCAACTTCGCCGAACAGTAAAACGGGACGTCCAAGATCATGAGCATACATCCTCGTTCGGGATCACTGTGCAGCACGGGTTGAATATCACTATAACCCCAACATGCATACCATTTATATGTCAATTATTGACTGGACTTGATACACGAGTATATCTATCATTCCAGTCTCATTAGTCCATGCTCACTATTAGCTGTAGTCCTCCGCCTTAGATTTGCTTGCGGACTCGATCTTGGATGAAATTTTGGACTCCCCTGCGCTGAACCAAAGTGCTACCGCCATTCGTACAACTCTGGATCTGGACATCCCTTTGACAAGGATAATGTTTTTACAAAGTATCATGTCTTCAACGGAGGCCGACGCACTTTCCGCTCAAGTACATAACCCCAGCGCGGTGCCCATTCATGTTGATGCACGAGTCTTAGCACTACTCGACCTCGAAATACGACATACATCGTGCCACCTAGAAACACTTGGAGGCGTATCTGACCGGGAAACCACAGTCTGCTTGAAATCGACCTTAATCGACACTCGGCTCAGGAAGCTGGTTAGCAAACCATTTGCGAGCTCACGACATGAATTGGAGCCTTCTTCCGATAGACTCAGGTTAAAGTTTGCTGGAGCAAGTCTTGATTTATCCATTACCAAATCGTCATACACAGGTCGCGCAAACTGCAATGCCTTCGACATGTTTATTTCTAACAAATCACCAGAAATCCTTATTACTGCATTGGAAGCGTCTAGCCACAGTTTTGGTGAACTTTCTTCGTTCTGGGAATCCAGGTCAAAGCTTTTATCTCGTCACCGACGGTACTTTATGTGGGCTGCCATGAACCGGCTGCGAGGACAAACGATTGTAGCAGATCCTTTTGCTACAAACCTGCCATCTTTCCTTGTGCAGACTGGTCGTCCCGGTAAACTAAGATCGGACCCCTCCTGGAGAACGCTTACTATTGTTCGTCAGAGTGTGCGTCAGATGGGGCCCGTGGATAGGGAAGTTCTTCAGTCCAGTCTCACCGATCGAGGGTCCACATTACCGAATAAAGAGCTAGATGACCTCCTCCCACTCATGGAACAGTGGACCAACCTATATGGCCAGGGCGAACAAGACCCTCAGAAAATCCCTCCTATTCTGCATGAGTTGTTCCCGCCAGCTGCACTTGGTACTCCCCCACTTCTCTTTTGCGGAGTCTTTTCCCTTGACTGCCGCCGCGCTAAAGCCATACTTCACAGCCATGAAGGCGATTACAATGAATTCACCGTTGACAACTTCAACACTCACTTGCGATGCTCGACTATGGATTATGTGCCCATCGAAAATGCCACTGCCGTGTCCACCGAGTCACGCAAGGGAGAGAAAGCTCTGCATATTATTGGTGCCATCTCCCTTCATAAGCTGGGCCTATCAGTCTACCCATCATGTGTCTTGTTCGTTCGCCAGATCCTCTTTGTCCAGCGCCAGATGACCGCACTCGGAATGGATCGCGAAAAACCAACTCCAAATGTTCAGGTTACTCCACTATCGTTTCACCATGTGGTAGTAGAATTGGCACTTTCCGCATCTTCTTTTAGCTTCGCCGCCCCAGCCCAGCAAATTACATTTGAGGCACAAACATCGGGATGCACTTCAACCATTTCCTCCATCATTACGCTACCCAATATTCCTGCTCCCCCTCGTGGGTCGCTTTCCCTCAACCTCACGACCGGAAGCGTATCGCTTCGAGCTTGTCAAAGGGGAAGCGAAAAATCTGGCAAGTCTGTTTTGGCAGGCATCGAGCTCCGCAATGTCATGGTTCATGGTGCAATCAGCGAAGATCCAGGAATCTTGACCCAGGCCAGACTTTTGCTCTCCTTGGACCAGTTCAAAATCAGCGTTCCTCGAAGCGTACTCCGGCTTTATCGATTTATTGATAGCTGGCGTAGGGAATATCTCCCGTAGGTTTCTATACCGATCGCCCGGCCTATAAAGTACTTACGCATTTATTCAGAGCCTACGATTCCATGCTCCAAGACTTATTATCAGAACTAGACCATAACTCACGCCCTAGTAGTTCACAGTATACTCCCGCATTATTCTCTGGGAACTTGAAAATCGATCTCCACACGCAACTTCGCGAGTTTTGTACAGAGCTACACGTTATGCACGGGACTTGGCTCACTTGGAACGTGCTCAATTCTATCACATTTCTGGATTCCAAGGGTTTACGGGAGAGTCATTTCGGGCATAAAATTGGTTCTCAGGTCATTCACCTCACAAACGGGCAACCCAACAGCAATAGGCCAGCTTCAACTTCAAATTCTGTTCACCTGGAACTTCCATCCCTCAGACTCGAAGGGAAATATCCTCAGCTGGACGTTCGCCTGCACGTAGATCGGTTCTCCGTCACACTCAAGCCCCAATACTTTGATGACTTCCTTGCCATACAACACAAATTCGGAAATGACTTCAACGAACTTGTTGATCTTGCCGTCCAGTTCAAAACCCAGCGCGAGACATCGCCAGAAGAAAATTTAAGGACACCGACCACCAATACAACATTTCCCAAGTTTGACATATCGTTTAAGTTCGATGGATTCCGCATCGGTATTGAAGGGCCATCCTCAACCCAATATCTGGATTCCTCCACGATCAAAGGCCAAGTGCACAGTGGCACACAGAAACGATGGAGTTTTGGGGTAGAAAGTTTAGCATTATCACTGGCCCACCAGTCCGCTCCCCGCCGAGCTCGCACAGGCTTCGACAGGAAATATCGGTCTGCTTATATGGTCCTCGATATGTCAGCTCATAATGTTGAGTATCCGGAAGCGACCCAGCAAGAAAACCACCTTGGCGTTGTGGTAAACTTTGTACATGCAGTGATGCAACCAGCTGCTATTGCTGAGCTTGGCGACTTGATAGATCATGTCCAAGTGAGCCAGGCTGGGCGTGCAATATATATGTGCTTATGCAAAATCTCTAGGCAGAAATGTTATCTAGGCAGGAACAGCGTGCAAGTGAGCTCGCCGAAGTTCGTCGCAAAACAAGACGGGTTATGCGTACCCTGGAGTCTAACGAGCAACCTCATGCCGCGCGCCAAACCAAAACTTTCCTTGATAACCGGAAGATTGAATTCACCGTGAAAGATATCGGTATCGTCTTCCCATTAACTTTACAAGACGACTTGATGCTTCCTCAGATGGGCTCTTCAATGATAGTCCCGCTCAGTCCCTCATCGGTGCCCGCATTTCTGATCTCCCTGAACTCTGTTTCGTTCCTGACGCAACGATATGAGACTGGGCAAGCCAAGATAGACTCATTCTCGTTCCAATTTGTTCCAGGGTAAGCGCCTTGTATTCGTCGTATAATATAAAGTCCTTATGGCATCTTTTCCAGCTTCGATCAGAGCCAGCCGAGTCATTTCAAAGGGAACACACACGACACTCGCAATCGCATGATATATCCATCAATGGAGGCGGAAGTGCAGTCCACAACAACTTCCACAGCACGCCAGATTTGGGTTCGCGCCATCGTCAGCGGATTTGAGCTTGATCTCGAGCCGTCGATCGTCAATTACCTATTTTCAATTGTGGACGTATACAGGCAAGGCAGAGATCGCATATCTAAACTAGCAACATACGCAACAAGATCAGATACAGGCTCCTCAACCGCTCACTTGCCTCCCCCCACACCTTCAACTGCACAATACTCGGCAGTTTTGACCACCAATATCAAGGCGTCTTTCGAGTTTAAGAGTGGTCGAATTCGGTCGCATACACCCAACGTTCGAGCGAATGATCATGATCGATCACAATCTCTCCCAACCCTCTCGTCGGATGACGAAACATTTGAGCATGGCGTTGATACACTTGATTTGCCGATGGTTTCAGCATGGCTTGAGTACAAGGCTACGCCCGCATCCCAGAAAATATTGGGCATATCCTCCCCTAACCAGTCCGTTCTGGTGTGCAACACTACAATTCACCCGATTGCAAACGTTCTCCGACCCAGTCTATTGCCCTTCTTGACCGACATTTCTAATCGTGTCCAAGAACGCTTGGCTCACGCACCTACGCCCCCTCGGTCACCTCGTGTCGCGCCATTTTCAGATCTGTCAACAATACATGAAGGATTATCATTAGATGATGATGAAGCACATGAAGACTCCTCCCCCACCGGCAGCATGCAAGTCATATTTAGCTTGGATGTCAACAAATCAACGCTGGAATTGACCTGCCAACCCGATGTAAATGTTGTTGCTGGGTTAAAGTGGGAAAGCGGCGGATTCATTATCACAATTTCACCAGGTGCTCGAGAGGTGGCTGTTGTCGGGACATTGACTTCAATCACAGCCGAAATTCAACATGGCTATCTCAATGAAGACTCTGTTTCTGCCAAAGCCCAAAATCTCACATTTTCGGTCGACTTCCGCAAGATCAAAGGCGATGAAGACGCGGTAATTAATTCAGTTTCTGTTGTTGTCGATACCCAGATAGCGGGAACGATGAGATTCTCACGGCTTCAAGATCTGCTTTGCTTCAAGGCTGTTTGGCTCGACCGGATCCCTGTATTTGATTCTCTCGTGCGCCCTCCGCCAGTGCATACAACGAGTGTAATCAAGGCCGAGCTTCCGGGACGCAATCATATTCCTCCCGCGCAACCTTTCCAGACGCTTGTTCTCGTCAACATCGACAAAGCCAACATTGTAGCCGACTTGGGCCCAACAATTGCCAGGACTACTCTGAATATCGAGTCGCTCACGTTTAGAACCAGACTCTGCGAAGAGGTATCGGAAGCCACCCTAACCATCGCCAAGCTTGAGCTCCTCTCCGAACGCGCGGTAGTGGGTTTTATCCGCACACCAGACTTTGTATTCCATACGGTGCGCCGCAGACATGGCAGGGTGTATCACAACGAAGGTCACGCAAAAATGCTCGAGCTAACGCTCAAGAGCGGAGATATTGAGTCCGCGATAGAATATGAACGCCAGCACCTGATGCATTTCCAGTGAGTAAACACTTTCACACAAAACCACTGCTTGTTAAATCTCCCTCAAAGTGCGGATCCGTTGCACGTCACTATTTTCGACGACTGGTCCAAAGTCAACTCGGACATCCCATTCAACGAGCGCGAGGTCTATTTGGAGTTCAACATTCAAGCTGGAGATATTCTTGCGTACTCGTCTACAACCACGGTTCCTAAAATGATATCACTCGGAGGAAAACTTGCAGCGCTGGTAAATGCCCAGAAACAAGGTGCTGCTCGGGAGTCCAATGCATTCCGAGCTAGCCAAAAGTCCAAACCCGATACTGCGCTTTCGGAAGTCGCTGCAGCCATGTTACAATCCGCCCGTTCAAAGTTTAAGGAAACCGAAACGTTCGAGTTTGCGGTCATTCAAAGACTCAATATGAGTATCAAGACGCTCAGATTAGCTGTACCCCCAGTTACGCAACTAAGAACCGAGACGGTGGGAGAAATTACATGAAATTATCCACCGAATAACTCATTCTATTCGCATATAGGCACTCTTTTCTGCTCGCCAAGTGGACGGCAGATTACACCGCATAATCCGCCCTCATGAGCCACCCTGTCGAGACCTACTACTTGAACTAGGGGCGTTTAGTATCCGGGGAGTTCCGCAACACAGTATTCCAACCATGCAGATGACCGCCCGCGACATCATGGCCGCGTTCCCGTACGGCACACGTGTCTTCTTGTTCCCGGCTACACGTATTTCCATGAAAACCAAGCAAATCGGCAACAAAATCTGCTACACTTTTGCTATTAACCTTGCGGATCATGTTACTGGGGAGAAAGGCATCTACGTGGCACTCAGTTTTGCATCATGGAATTGGCTTCTCGGCATCAAGAGAAAGTTCGAGACGGACTTGGAGGCGGCACTCAACGAATCAGTGCAGTCCGGCAAAGATGTATCACCAAGACCCAGAGGTAAATCCACCGACATAGAGCCTGGTACCAGAAGCACAGACGACGATGCCGGGACAAGGACGGCATACCACAGCCCTGCAATGACCCCACGCTCGCAGACGCCACCACCTTCATCGGCGCCCACGTCACCACGCGGAGCACACATACCCATTTCACAACCGAGCATAAACGTCATATCTATTCAACCAATCCAGGGATCCCGTGGGCTCGAATATGAGGAGAGCGAATCACAAGTCTCAATAGATGCACCAACCCTCGAGGTGCTCGGTCGGGCGACGCCAGATATATCAAACACACCAACGTTCAAAGGCTTGAAGAAGGCATTACCAACCTGGGTTCATGAATATACTACGCTGCCGATCGAAGAAATTATGAACGTATTGCTGGAGGTGTACAGCAAGCAGTTGAGGTCAACGAGATCCAACAGTGCCGGAGGACAATAGCGAAATACTTCGAGAATTTAATTTCATCTATGTTACCCTTACTTTGTGTCTTAACTGTAACTATCGCATATCCAATAACTTTAGCCAGCAGATCCAAATTTATTAAACATTAAGGTGGAGATTCTGGTCATCGCTGACAACATATTGAGCTCATAGCTATGTTGATTAGTAAAGTGACGGATCTGACAGCCGTTTGAATAGGCCCACGAGGAACAGTCGACTCCCTCCGAATGCTCGTTATGAAATTCTCCAGTTTCGGGCAGAAACCGTGCCGTTTCACCAGTTGCATCCAATCGGAGCTCGAGTTCGTAAGCTGGTCCCGATCAAGGGGGCGAGCACTCGGCGGGAGTCGACTGTACACGGGAAAAAGCTCGAATGTTGGGGGGCAAAATGCTGACGGCTGCTGGGGGAGAGGGGCACTGGGAGAGGGGCACTGGGAGAGGGGCACAACAGGTTTTGGCCCAACTCAGACTTGGTCAATGAATAGGTTTTAAACTTGAGTTCAGTTCGACGTGTTTAGGATGCGGGCCGGTAGCCGGCCGACACCCGACACTAAGTCAAATCGGTGGCACGTTGGGTCACGTGGTGTTCCTTCGGGGGCGTTGGCCCGCCTTGCTCAGCATTGGTTGTCCGATTCCGCCACCTCCCGCGGGCTGCGTTGCGCGACCCTGGGATATTACTCACGCTCGGGATAGTTGGTTTCTAGATCTCTTGGAATTCTGCCAGCACGTAGGGTCATCATTACACATTCCTCATCACACAATGCTATTGCGCAATCGTCTCGCCTTTCTTGCTCACCTTGACGAAACAAAGCAAATTTCGTGCCGCATTTAAAAACAGCTTCCCTGAGCCATGGTATTCAAACTTCCTCCAGTTAACTCTAGCCCACCAAAAAATGTCGAACTTTGCGGAAATTCCGGTCCTTGACTGGTCTCTTGTGTCTGGCGGCCCCGAATCGCGAGCCAAATTCATCTCTCAGCTCCGGATCGCGATCACCGAGGTCGGGTTCATGTATCTTTTGAACCCTCCCATCGATGATGTACGTTGTACTCGCCTTGAGACGCCGCCACAGCACTGACATTCTACGATTGAATGTAGCACCTCGTCCAGGCCGTCATTGACTTTGCACCGAAGCTCTTCGAGTTGCCGGCTGAAACGAAGGAGGCACTTGCGATGGCCAATAGCGAGTCGTTCTTTGGATACAACAAACTCGGAGTTGAATATACCAAAGGGAAGATAGATGTCAGAGAACAGGTAAATTACGTTGCCGCAAACTACATATGGCGCATATTAACCAGTCGTCTAGTTCGATTTTGCGACTCCATGGAGGGGTCAACGCAAGCCTGGACAACCAGACTACAAGCGACTATGGGGTCATGCACAAGTACATTTTTACTATCTTTTATGCCCTGATATTTGACTGACATGGGCACCAGTGGCCATCGGATACCGATCTTCCGGGGTTCCGTGAGACCTTGTCTACCTACTACGAAAAAACTGCCGCATTGAGCTTTGAGTTTATCTCTCTGGTTGCCGAGGCTCTTGGCCTTCCCCCTGATGTTTTTGACCGCTTCTTCGACACTCCCAAAGAAGCGATGGTGCATAGAGCCAAGGTACGCTAGTGCCTCTTGTATGTTTGCTGAGTTAACTCCTTGGCTCTAGATGGTAAAATATCCAACTATATCTGGGGGGTCCAATCAAGGTGTTGGACCGCATTTCGATGGTGGATTCTTGACATTCGTGAGTCCCATTGCATGACAGACATAGTACCCCACTCAAAGATATCCATAGCTATTGCAAGCGTCGGGACACCCGGGGTTGGAAGCCCAGAATGCTCGTGGAGAGTGGGTTGCGGCCTCACCTCGCCCGGGAACATTGGTGATAAACTCCGGGAAAGCGTTGGAGGTCGTAACTAGGGGTTTGGTTCGGGCAACTAGCCATCGAGTATTAGCCCCTCGGGAGGGCAAACAAACAGGCCTGAGAAACGAGGCGAATTCTTCATTCAACTGGGCCACAGATGGACTCAACCCCAACCCAGTTGGGCCACGCTTCAGCGTACCTTTCTTCCAGAGTATATCCCAGGATATCCGAGTTTCAGAGAATATCCTAGACAGTAAGTTTATCTCCTTCCTAAACCTCTGCTGGCCGTTTGGAGTAACGTGAGTTTAGTTCCACAGGAAACTATAGACTCGGTAAAAAATCGTATAAGTGATGGCACAACAGAATGTTAGTTCATCCATGGCTTTGAAGTATTAGGTCCCCAAACTAACCCTCAAAAGCTGTAAACTTCTCCGAATATGTGCGAGGCGAGCCTTCGGGTCTGGTTCAACTTATTGGCAGAATCAAGGTACGACCCATCCCCTCTATTGTTCCAAACACGTACTGACTCGGATTTACAGAGCCACCCCGATGTTGGGCAGCGTCACTATCCCGAGCTTTTTAATCAGTTATTCCCTCAGGGAATCCCGAGCCAAGCTTGAGTATCGGGTCCTTCCATTCCTATTTGTGGTGGTGTCGCTGGCCTTCGTTGTAGTTGTAGTTGTAAAATCGGGCGACTCGTACGGACCAGATAGTTGGCCCATAGAGTTTGATGAGCTTTGATGTCGCATCGGTGTATATTCGTCCTCACTGTACATAATATGAACTTTTTCGTAAACTGACAAGGGAGGGGGATTGGCTCTAACGAGTGCTAGGAAGCGGAGCCCGCCATATTCGACTTCGCACACACGTAGTCCCCCCATTACTTGACTAAATTTGCTTTAAAAAAGATACCATACTCGCGGAGCAACCAAAAGATTCACTCCTCCGGCGGGCCCTGAAAAAGCACTCCTTATACGTTCGAAAACCTCCAGGCAAGACATAAATTCTTGAAGTGACAGATTGATGGAGGCCAACCGTACAAGCTCGGCGCCATGTCGACTGGATCGTTTGGGGCGATAACAATTGGAGTAATGCCTAGTTGGGCCAGGCTATTTGTTTATTTAGTTGAGGATCCGTGGCCAATATACTTTCCAATAATTCTAGGACCAGATAGTCTAGACACGGAGAACTTGCACAAGAAAACCTTGGATTCAGGATACTTATGCATTGACCTTGGCATGGCTGAGTACAAACTGTGTGGCGAGCGAGGTATAAAGATAAGGGATGAGGGAGATCTAGACAAGAAGCACAGCATTGATACACCCATCGTTTTCCTAAGCGATATGCAGGTGAATAGAGATAAATAAGCATATAGCTAAACTCACGGGGTTGTTCGTGACTTGTGCGTACTTCCCGAACACTAATTTCAATGTTATCCGAGTCCAAGGTAACGACCAGTTGTATGAAACCTACCGACTTTGCCACCAGTGGTGACCATTCCGAGCTCTGAAACGTTCACTTCGATTATAGTACCCTTTGTCATGACACCAAGCTGGGTGTACATTGGTGACTGAGGATTCTTCTTCACTCCAAGAATTGCGAGCTGAAAAGTAGCTTGTAGGTCGGCTGCAACGGCACCAGGCAATATTAGACCTAGAATAACGCATTGATTCGACTCCCACTTACGATGTGTCACGTTCGCCTTCTTGTACCTGAGCGCCATGGGTCTCACGAACCTCTCCAGTTTGACCGGTTTGCGCGTGAACCCCTCTCCAACAAACGTCGCTTTCGTGACCATCCGCTTCCAAGACTTGCTCTTGCTCTTGCCCGTCCGCATCACCTTGAACATCTCGTCTTCGGCGATCCCACGAACTTTGGGTAATGGAACAGCATACTTGGCTGCCTTGTCTTTTCTCTTCTGCTTGAGGGCGGATGACAGAGCCTTGGCGTTCTTCTGGTCTTCGCGGTCGAGCAGGTAGGTGGGCAGTGCACCTTCTGGTCCTGATGCATTGTCTGTCTGTTTGACGTTGCGCTCGTCATGCGCCTTGAGGGTTTTCTTGAGTTGAACCTTTTGGGCATGACGGCGAGCGTGCATAATTTTAGCTTTTATACCGAAAAGCTTTTGTGCATTTGCAGAAGACTTGTGAGCCTCACGGGCAAGCCTCTTGCGCCTAAAGAATAGATATCAATTATTGTCAAAATACAAATAATGTCCGAAGCACATACTTCTTTTCCTCATAGTCAAGCCTTCGTCCATGTCTCTTTATATGCTCCTCAATATACTCGTTCTATAATAGTGTTAGATTCTGCTCCTGCATCGCATATGCCACTTACCTGAGGCATGATGAAGGAGCTTTAGAATTTCATTTTCCAATTGTTCCTAGCGAGCGCCGTATTAGTCATACTCACGTGATGCGACACGTCCCAGATAACTCTTCATGGCACTCTTTGACCAGCAAACACAATATGGTGGAGGCGGATACTATACCCAACCTCCTGACCTCCAATTTTATTCTGGGTCACCTGGAGTAGACCCCTCGGCTGCGTTTTACCCTGGTGCGAGGTCGAGTCTCGAAGGACATGTTACCGGAGCTGGGCCTGGAAGCGGGGCACCGAATTTTGGTGGGAGCATACAGCCCGCAGGTGGATGGCTGAGCGCATTTGGGACTGGTGGATTTGAAGGCGAACCCCCTCTACTCGAGGGTACGTGGCCTCTCTTGCGAATACAGCTAAATATAGCGTTAACTGGCACTCTCAGAGCTGGGTGTCAACCTTTCACATGTTCGTGCCAAGTCACTTGCGGTTCTTAACCCGCTCGGAAGAGTAGACGAGCACATTATGGACGATGCAGATCTCGCAGGGCCACTTATAATTCTTCTATGTCTTGCCACATTTCTCCTCATGGTGGGTCCCGATTGACTGTAGCTTTTCCCTATAACTCATTATTTTTTATTGAACCAGTCTGGCCGCCCACAATTCGGGTATATTTATGGAGTTGCTGTTTTCGGTGCTGGATCACTCTACACTCTCCTTAACCTAATGTCCGAATCGGGGATCGATGCTTACCGTGTCGCGAGCGTACTCGGATATTGTCTCCTCCCAATGGTCGGCGTAGGCGCGCTCAGCGTTTGTTTCGTCCTCGAGTAAGTTTATTTTTCTTAAATTACAACAAAATTAACCACTACTTGTCAGCGGCGCAATTGGGTATCTCTTGTCCATTCTGTCGGTCATCTGGTGTACGTATGCAGCATCGGGTATTTTTGTCGCCGTGTTGCGAATGTCGGATCAGCGACTACTTGTCGCATACCCCGTCGGATTGTTGTACGGATGCTTTGCCCTATTTTCGGTGTTCAACGTCACGGGAGGGGGGAAATAGGCCAAGGCGGAGAACTTGGCTCATCGACGCGCGAGGGTAGAAGAACTAATAATGCTGGATTAGATTCGCTTTGTTTCCCACTAGTTGTACCTTACTCGTCCAGAAATGATCTGTTGTAGCAAGGGGTTCAGGGCTATCGAGCTCGGCGGGTGATTCCATCCTAACGAGGTCTTTCTCCGGACTTTAGGGTAAGCGGGGATGTTGGCAAGGTCAGATAAAATAATTTGGCTACGTCATATGAAGATCACGCATATACCCTAAGAAAATCGAGATTGACGTTCAATAAATGTATCGCCTCCGTCTCTGAATCACACGCAACGTGGAACTTCACGTGTAAATTATAGTGTCACATTGCTTCATTTAGTACGTGACATTGCACCTGAAGCAGTGTCCCAAATCGAGCCAATGTCATTTCAGTCAGCGTGTCACAATAAATTAACCCCCAAGCCCCTAAAGTATGAACGTCACTCCAGGTCTGCTGGCTATGCCTTGATACCACGGTAGAGCCTAATCTGCTGTTTCATACGCGTATACTGACCAGGGGTAAACTAGACCGAAAGCCAGTCAGTTAATGGCTCCCCACGCGCACATGTGATATACTAACCTCGGTAAGGCACGAGTCGAGCGAGTAGTCCATAAAGTTGTGAATACTGAAAGAGCACCATCAGTTAATAAACATGCGCAAAACCGAGGGACAAAACTCACGGATCCTTTCCTCCACCGGGGCACGAATCTCTTCCAACCATGCACCCAGTTGCGGCAGATGCTTCTGGTGGAGTATCGCTCACGTAGTCTCCGGGAGACTTGCACCCACCCTGGAAAGTGTGGTACAACCCGAGCCAATGGCCGAGCTCGTGCGTGAGCGTCTTGCCCTGATTGTATCCGATCGTTGCACCGCCAGGGAGGCTCGAGAACAGAATGACAACTCCGTCGTCCTTGGGATCGTCGTTGTACGTGGACGGGAAGGTCGCATAGCCCAGCGAGCCTTCAGAATCCACTTTGCGGAAGCCGACGGTGTAGATGTTGAGATCTCCTGGGCCACCCTTGCGGAGCTTTGTTTTCATGGCAGTTTGCTCTGGAGTATCTCGGGCGACATCGTTGAACCATTTACTACACAGGGGTGGTGTCAATTGACTATGAGAAGATAATGGGGCAGCTAACTTACGCATTGATGGTATAACCAATCGACTTGAGCTTGAGAGAAATACCAGACTTTGCGTAGTGCTTATTGGTGGCGTCGATATTCCTCTGAATGTCCTTCTTGGGCAAGTACCCGTTTTTCTTGGCTGGAACAAAGGGTTAATATCATTGGCTGGGAATACGACAATTATGCATACTCTTATCGGCAGCGATGACATGCCAGTAGACTGGGATGACTATGTGCTTTCCAGAGCTAGGGCCCTTGGATTCGGGGTCTGGGTCGAGTGGATCTGGGTCCAATTCGAGCTTAGCTGAAAACATGGACTCTGCTTTAAGGATGAACTCTTCGCTGAAACCACAATCAGCACGGAGCAGCAGGAAGCACCAGCACGAACTTACGTCGGTGCAACTCCACATGACCGTCCCGAAGTGAGATTGACATGAACAGCTGCCGACGCGCCCAAGGCAAGAGCCGAGGCAAAGACCAGAGAGAAGATACGCATGGGGGGAATGGAGAACAACCAGTTGCCATCTCAGACTTTTTAAGGGGTAAAAATGTGGCTTGGGCACGCTTTTTTCGGGCAATTCAAGGGCAGTTTGGCATTGGCACAGCGTTCAAGGCACACGAGACCTCGCATTCGCCCGACTAGGAAGGGATTGGCAGCGCCAAGACCCATTGTGGCAAGGGCTGTGCGAGCGCTTCAAATTGGGATTGACCCGTTCAATACAACCGGCTGTATGCCATCCAAGGCAGCCGCATATATTATCCCAGGCGGTGTGGGCCACAGGAGATGCCACTGAACTAGAAGGTTGCTATAGATAGCTTGCAAAAGTCGGGAGTTATCTCTTGATACGACGTAGTGTCCGATCTTGCCCGGGACATGTGTTTCGAATAGCTAGTAGAATCGCCGAGAGTACCGTGAGAGCCAGTCACCGGTGCGCGGTAGACTTCGTCGAGCTAATTTAGGGGTCAATCTTGCGGGGAAGACGGGCGCTCGGGAACACAGACAGGGTAATCGCTCGGCGTTTTATAAGCCCTGCAAAGGATAATTATGTTTGGTGAAAGCGAGTACATATACGATAGCATAGCCGATAGCATGTCAAAGCGATCCGATACCAATATAAGTCCATTATCCCAATCCGATTAAACCATCAAAATTGCGTTCATCTGGCGCAAGCTCTGCCTCCCACTCTAGGCGACGAGCTCTTGTGTTCCACGAGTCTCATTCAGCGCTTCATTCAATGTATTCTTGGCTTTCTTCCGTACCTGCTTGGGCCTCGCAGCCCTGACCCTCTTTTTCACAGACGGAGTCGAACATCCGCCCGTATACACCTCTTCGAGCAAGCTCTTGAGATTCCTCCCCAACACGTGCTCTTTATCTTCCTCGTCCTCTTTTGTAACAGCGTTTGGACACGTCCACCTTTTCCCGCACACGGGCGAGATCCACCCCGCACCGTGCGATAACTCCATCTCTAGTTCCTCAATCCTACGTCCTTCCACGTCTATCGCACCGTCCCACACGAGCAACCTCGCAATCCTACACGCACGCTCATCATGAGAATGTTTATGCGCAGGTAGGGTGTACCTTGGCGGCGGCGTGTCGCACGGAGAAGCCCCTTCTGGGGGGGTAGGCGGCACGATATAGTCAGTGCTAACTAACGTCGCGCAAATATCATGCAGGTCTTGATCTTCATACGCGATCCTCCTTTCCTCTTCGTCTTTGGCCTTGTCCTCGTCGTAGTTGGCTCCATGAACAAACAAAGACAGTGCGATGGATGCTGGCGCTTGATGAAACGCAAGGGCCAACATTGCTCTATGCAGGTAGTAGAGTGCCCGGGTAGGATACCCGTCAGGGTCGAGTTGGTGCATAGGCGAGTCCGGGGGGCTTGGTTGGGTTGAAATATGCAGTAGGCTTGGGCGAGTAACGGCAAGCGGGCGCGCAGTGCGGCAGCAGCGACGAACTACCGGTGTAGCGATATTAAACTCGTCTTCTACCCAGCTCAGCTTGGGGCGGGGTGCACTGCGGGAGACTGCCAGAGACATGGTCGGCGCGTCTGTATGTTCTATGGTCCGAAGGTGTTAGGAGGACGGGTGTTTTTGGATTCGAGTTCGAGCAGGGAATCGAGAGATGCTACTCACCATGATATTTATGAGGCTCACCATCCACTTGCCGTCGGTGGCGTTAAAGCTGGCCCAATCCATTCTCTCAAGCCACACCTAAATTTGCTACCTTTGCTTTCACCTTGGACCGCACGGTTACTTGGACCACTTCCAAATCACAAGCAACCAAAAAAGCGCCGGATGAGATTTCGACGAAATTGCATATACACTTATAATATGATTATGAAAACAAAAACCTGCAGATGGGGAGACCAAGAACAGGAGTGACAGCATCAATGTTATAATATTTATTCGCAGACCTTGATTTTCACGATTCAATCACCGTGCTACCAATCGTCGTCAACCACTCCGAGACCGAGACCGAAACCAGCGGTAGTTCCTTGATTTCCACCTTCAATGGAGCGCCGCGGGACGGTCATGACGGGTCCGTGCGTCGGCTGTGTCCGGATTGTTCGCTTAGGCTTGGTGCTGACGGAACGCGGTGTCATGGTAAAGAGCTCGACGGGTCGTTCAGAGGCGTCGGATGCACTCGAACTGGGACGTGGAGTGAGTGCGCCGCCAGCAATTGAGTCAATAGAGAGTCGCTGGACAGCATCGGGGATTGGGAGAGCCGAAAAGAGCGAGGAGAGAGTGCCTGTCCCGCGAGAAGGCGAAGATGAAAGCTGTTGAGGAGATGAATTGGAGAAAAATGGGGATGTCGAGGATACCCTAGGAGAAAATAAAAACGGGGGGTCGGAAGCAAACGGCGACGAGGCGCTTCGAGTAGTACCTGCTGCCGGCTTTCGTTTGGGAGTGGCTGGCGGGGGGAAGAATGACAGTTCTGATACAGGGACGTGTTGGATTGTGGGGGCGTCCGAATCTGATTTTGAAGCGTCGTCGACACTTGAAGATGTGTGATCGGACGAAGGCGGTACATCGCATTCCTGATTCAAGTCGATGAGATTGGAGCTGTACCCGAGCTTGAGATTGGGAGTGAGTGGAATGTAGAGGACAGAGCGGAGGTGAATCGAGTCCGCGGCCCAGAGTTTGTTCGCTCTGCGGATATCTGCAATGGAAACACCGTATCGAAGAGCAACGCCAGCGAGCGAGTCTTTGGGCTGGACCTAAGAAATATATTGTTGAGCTAATAATAAAAATGTAGATCATTTACTTACCTTGTGAACGAGCATTTCCCTCAAGAGCCCATTTGGCCGCGCCGCCTCCCTCGATTCCTCTGGCTCGTCCTCGACCCAGCCATCTGAGAAACCCCAGACTGCGCCTTTGCCACCTCTGGACGACAGCATGCGTCCCAGTCTAGGCCGCGTATCAGCCGTATATTCGCTCCCATTCGCCTGGAGTGGATGCGACTGGCCGTTGGCATGTGTCGAGCGAGAATCAAGTCCCATGCTAGATGCCGACGCAGAACTCGCCTCTGGCTCACCCTCTTCCCTCCACGGATCATCAAATGCTCCCCCCGCGTTTCCATTTCCCACCCTCCGACGGACGCTCGCTGCTCCAATTGCGCTTGCAAATCCATGCGAGTCGGGTGCCAGCACATCATAGTTGGGCGCGGGTGAAGAATTGACCTTGAAGGTGTTGGTCCCGAATGTGCTTGGGCCGGGCGATGTCCTGAGGCGTGTGTGCATGGCAAATGGGGCGACCGCGACAGCTCTCTCGGCATTAGACACCAATTGCCGTCCGATGAAGGTCGCCCCAGTTCAGCTCTTAACGCGCTTATGTCAGCCAGCACTCGAATTATAAAATAATTCCTGAAATGGGTCTGGATCACGTGCAATCGTTCCTCCTCATGCTAGACTCGCTGCAGGCTGTTTGTCGGATGAGACCTTGGATATGGCTGTAGTTTAATACTCTGCTCGTCATGTACAATTATCCTAGCTCCTTCCGCCTTGGCTCAATCTAAACCTTTACACCCACTGTGCCCCATAGTTCCACGAAACTTCAGTCAGCACAACCCCACCTGCCCGAAGCTAGAGGACTCTAGTCGATATCTCTCCGAGAAAGGTAGCATACTCAAACCCACCACACAGTTAATACCTATGAGTTCGTAAAATAGGGAATTAGATCCATGCCAACGCAACTATTCCTTGGCCAATTTCTCCCTACGCCGAGTAGCCTCCAAGGAAGCTCCGAGTCGACATCTTCCCTAGATGATTTCCGGTCATGCCCCGAAGATCTAGGATCGGTTGTGGATGATGAGGCGCAGATATGCAGCCCATTGGTATCGTAGGTTTTCCTCAGCCCTCTTTGGAATCAACCAGCTAACCAATTTTGCAAACACCAGATTGACCTCTTCAATCGGCGATTGAAGAACTTTTGAGCTCGTCGACACTTCCGATACTTCAATAGCAGGGTCTTCCAAGCCACGCCTTTGCTTAGAATACACTCGAAAGGGCTTGGCTCTTCGGTTCAGGATCATACACACGCTAATTTTGGCGCCCTGGATCTGTTCATCGAGATCAAGAAAACCCAAAAAGCAAGACTCCGATGATCGCCAGGCCAATTTCATCGATTTCAACCACCAGGCGTCCGCTCAGCATTTACTTTTGGAAGCCCAACAGAAAGCTGAAGTTATTAGGTGGAGTAAATGAAAATTGTTAACAGCCGTGGTAGGCTACGTATACAAGGTATGGCTCAGCAGAAGACAGGAGGCGAACAGGTGACGGAGAGGAAGCCAACACCGAAGGTGGGCGCCCGCATTGGGCAGAGTACATTCCATGCCACCCAGGTGTTTTGGGACAATGATGCCACGCCTTTTTTTCTCCTTAAGGAGAGCCTGTGCCCGCCTTATCCGACGGGACCGTACTGCTGTAATTATTTCCGAGTCCTTCAACAGTCGACACGGTTCTAGCATATTCTGCGAGTTTGTGGCGCTACGATCATGTTACTCCCGAACAACGTGGATACGGCACAACTGTCGCTGCAGCCGACAAGCCCCACAAAGACAAGTTGGATCGCACCCATCCTTTGAACCGGTAACCCACCAAAATACGACAGTAGCAACTGAAGCATTCAAGGTTCATTATGACCGGCGACTTGTTACCATGGTCTCCATCGCAAAAACTGGCAACCAAAAACGCCACGGTGTATCGAAACCTATCGATTTGTCAAAGTTTGTGGCTGGCCGCGAAACACTCGAGGATATTCGGCTGCAGATGTGGATTCAACAAAGGTTTACCTGAAAGACACCTCGAGGAATGTCGTCGAAGGGATAGAACCCCAGGGTGGCACCATGAGCGGGCTCTTTAGAGTTAGGATGGATCTCAAGCCGATTATTGCGCTGATTTATTAAACTAGTTGGCTGATGCGATAATCAGGCACCCAATATATAACTATTCAAGACTTCGTAACCGTGGCGTGAGTGGAACGGACCTCAATGACAGCAATGTCTGGGCGACGAATTGTCGAGTAGATTTATTGTTGTATGGTGTCTTGGACAATAAGATATTCTTTCGAAGAGCATGGAAACACCAGTGGGCTCCTCCGAGTTTCAAGAGGCTTGCACGATGGTTTGCCGATTTTATACTCCATATTTTCACGCCTCCTTATTGACTTCAATCATATGGTTACAGCAGTGGTAGGTGAACAACTTATATCTTGTAATACTCCAGGGTTCCCTGCACTGAATAAATTGCTGGCTTGAAAATGACTGTGTTTGGGGTGTTTTGCACCGTTCTTCAGTGACCTTTTGAGTGGTATAAGGTTTTGTGTATTAAAATAAAATTTAGGCTAATTGCGGGTTCACTGAAAATCTCAGTGAAAGCAACCACAGCCAGTGACCTAGTTTATGAGTTTTCTGTATTTAAATAACCAGCATTCAATGCGACCAGTCCCCACAGTGTGGAGTACTTGGAGTTTAATTGAATTCAAAGAGATATATGTTCTACCCTTTGTTCGTGTTCGAACTCCCTTTCGGGGTGGCAAACACCAGACTAGTAAACCCGCTTAGCGTACTATATATATACTGGGTGCCACCCTATTATTCACATGGTTGACTTTGGAGAACACTTTTACCACCATCTTCGCCAAGACTTTGGCGGTCCGCACTCGCCAAAGTACGCATATAACTCGTACCCCACTCAAGTCTCAAGCTACTTTTTGTTTTGCACCTCGAGTTGTACATTCACCTATGTTTCGCCTTCACGGTTGACTGGCCTGTTGGTTAATGTAACGATGAAGAAACAGTTGAAAGGATCCTTTGCCAGTTTAAATATTTACCAGTTTTTGTTATCGAGCTGGACCGGAAGAGAACTAGACTGGAGCATCCCGAAACCAAATTGAAAGCAAGTTAGAAAATTCCATTCGACTCTTATGATACCAAATAGTAAATATGTAATATTAACAAGAAAAACGTGCGAGATGCAACTATCAAAGCATGTGCCCTCCAATGCGAAATGTGTGCAGTATCGATAACAACGGCCCCAAGTAGATGTCGAGAAGATAAGGTGTCAGGTTACTCGCACTTGTCAACAAGTCGGTTCTTGGGGATGGCTTGGCCATAGTCGTCCACCCATGTAGTCAAGTCTGTGAATATTGTTAGTAGGTGCCACATCTCGGAAGCGGAGGTACGTACTAGGGTTTGTATAAGCCTCGATGAAGCTGCACAACCATCAGCGACAGAATTCATAATGTTACAACCGTACTCACGTGTTGATATACTCCCGAGTTGGATATTCTGGCGGATCGCATCCAATGTTGTGGGCATCTTTTGGTTGGTACACGCGGATCCAATCGACAAGCATGTATGAAGGGAAAACCAAATTGTCCCAATCGATCGCACCAAAGTTGGGCGAGATACCCAAGTTGATGATCTACCAACGATCATTAATCGGGTGTTCAACTTTGCAAAAAGATAACACATGCCATGTACATGGGCTCCACAGGTACTGGTCGCCCGCCCGTAAGCTCAACACGAGTGTCTGGTCCCATTCCAGCACCGTAAATGGACCACGAAGGCTTTCCGTCATTCACCCAGGTAATATATCCGTCGTACCCGGGCTTATATTCGAACCCATAGACGGAGAAGCATCCGCCGCCACCGCTGTAGCATTCCTGTTGCAAAATCAGTCTTGGCCTTGGCTACCAATGTATCAAATGTACCTGGTTTGTGATGACTAGACCCGAAGTACTTTGCTGGTAGGCACCACCCTTGTAATCGTTGAGCTTTGCTATAGTCGAATTGTAAATCTTAAAGTTCGCGCTATACAAAAATTAGTCTAGAATATCACAAATCCAGTAACAAGTACTAACGTGGTATTGAACCAATCACTAAACGATCAGCATACAATCAGCACCCAACCCAAACCACAATAGCTAAACCACTTACTATGCATAGTTGAACGGCGCCCACTGTCCAGACTGACTGACGTGCCCAACATAGTCTCCGGAAACCTGGGCCTCAAACATATCGATTTCAGGCGCGGCTCTGCCTACGAACGAACCATCCGCGCGTTTTGGACCGGGATGCGCTTGGTCTTTGCATGTGCACGCGCTGAGTCGTTGGCCGGGCAAAAACGAAAGCTCGCCGTCCTTTCCTGGGTCTCCGTGTGTATGTGCACCCGGGGGCGTGGTGGTAGTGTACGATTGGTTGGCGAGCGTCCCGACGTCGCATGTGTCCTATGGGTTGGGTGAGCGCAGGAATACATAGAGAATGGGCCGACGTACGTATGTGTAGGGCCATGTCCCGTCAAGGGACGCACCATACCCTGCTCGTCCGAGATTTCCCATTGCCCAAATGGCAGGCCAGAGACCGTAAGCCTTGGTGCTCCCAGGTAGCGACACGTTTGCTACGCCACCCATTAGCAAACGATCAAGCACGGGATACCGTACTCACCCTCGAAATATCCACCCGTAAAACAAAACTTGTTCCAAGTTGACATCATCCCACCCATATAATCCAACCCATGGTACTTTGGAGTCGACTTGCTGAGCGTGACCTTCAAGTTCCCGCCTTCGGTTGTCAACGCCGAGGGATCATACCACTCGAGATTGTTAGTTCCCCAATAATGCAAGTCAACTGCCTCCCAGTATGGATCGTCACCCGGATAAAACGAGCGGCCGGGTGTATTAAACTCGTCGCTAAACACCAAATCCCACTCGGACCCATCCTCCCACGACGTGCGGGTCAACGCCTCGGTAGGCGTGTCCTTGTCGATCAACCCAAAGTTGCCAATCATATCAGGCACCTGTTGTATACACATGTTTACCTCGAAACCGAAAAGCTAACTCAAAGGCCTCACCTGTCCGGTCGCGTTGACCCCTCCGATGTTGTAACCTCCAAGAGTTTCGGGTGCTTTGGTTAAGAAATAACTCAATAGAGGGTAGCCAGCGAAAAGCATGAGTAGGCCGAACGAGAGAATGAGTAGACAGCCGAGGTTGAGAATTCCACGGCCGGTGCAGATGGACCCCCCTCGGTCAATACGGTGGTCTCGGCGAGGATCTGGATTGTGGAGGTCGTCGTCTGGCTCGCGGTCTTGCATCGAGATGCCCGAGCCCCATTGACGCGGGTCGGGAGCCAACGAGTACTGAAAAACGCAGCGATCAATTTCAGCTTGCAACCGACACAAGACAAGTCACCGTACCTTATCGGAGAGTGTGGATTCGGAGCCCTAGACATGTTGGGTCAGTTTTAAACATGGTAAAATAGGCTAGGCAACCAACTCTGCGTGAACCGGGACCTAAAAATGTGTGTCCGGTGCGTGGGGTTAGGCCGCCGGGGGATAAGGGAGCTTGCATCATTGCGGCATTGGGTTTCTCGTGTGCGAGTAGGTCGGTCGTTGAGGCGGCGGGTGAGGGTGCGGTTCGTCCGTATGGATTCGCGCTCGCGAATCTACCGGTGGGGGCCGGCATCCTGGTGTCGATACTAACAAGAGTCTAGGTAAGGTGGGAGCAGGCCAAGCAAACGAATGTGATGAAGAGGGCGCGTAAGAAAAAGAGAGATGAGAAAAGGAGGGCAATTGGGTGGATTTGTCGTTTTTGACCCAACTCAATATAATTAGACGCCGCCAAGGCCCTTTTTCTTGGAAGTTCCCGAGGTCTCAACATGCGTTTCAGGACGTGGACCCCGGGTTCGGAGCGGTCACCGAAGTGTCATAACTCACTGCATCGAAACGTCATAAATTATTGTAATTTAGCAGCTGGATGCTGTGGGTGTCGTAATTACATTCCCAACCGCCTTGCTCTCTCTTGCTTTCACGACTTGGTCGACCAAGTGGCAGGATTGCCGACCCTGTATTGTGCCTGAAACGGAGTACTATCCACGGTGATTAAAATCCAACTGATTTGAACATTGGGCGGGAGCAGAATTCGGTACACAGATCGAGTACAAGATCAAGGTGAATAATTGACCTGATCAAGCCATTGTCCAAGGTAACGTTGGGACCATAAAGGCAAAGCAGCCGAATATGGCACATCGAGAATAGCCACATCGTAAGACTCGAGGCTCCCGATTTAAGAGTCCAGACCGGAGTGAGGGCCAAGTGGGGTAAATGCTGGTGCCGAACCTTGTTCATAATGGGCGCTGTGCAAGCGACGACCAAGAGTGCGTGATTGTGGATAGGGGTTTAAGATGCAGCGCATGACTGATGATCAAGTCGAGGACCATTGTGCAGTGAGCGAACGATGATGGTATCGAGGCAAACAGTCGGGGTTGTCAAGCGGAAGGAGCTGTGTAACCGAATTGCGGATTGCAGGCCGGCCGAGAGATGACGCACGACAACGGCGAGTGGGGGTCGTGTTGGCCATGCTAAGGCAACGAGATTGGAATGACGGATATGCCAGTGGGTTGGATATAGTTGTGGTGGCGGTGAGGATCGCCGACGTAATGAACGTGGGCATATGCGGGTGCAATGCACAAGAGAATGCTCGCGGGATGATAGGCCAGCGACGGCGCTAGTGGCCCGGGGGAGCGGTAACAGGGTCTATGTGAATGCGGTGGCCCGTGCGCAGCGTCGGGAGCGTCGGGGGCGGCGGCGAGGAGATTGCGGATGACTCGGTGTGCGGTGGCTGGGCCGTGTGTTGGGTCGAGTGGTGCGGCATTGCAGTGCGGCCAAGTCATTTGGTGACTCAGCGCTAAGTGGCCAGGGTCACTCGCCAGCCACTTATAAGCCTGTCAGCGCCTCTCTGCGCTCACTCTCCGCCGACATCCACCATGGAGATGTTCAGCGCTGTCTCAAGCCTCGTTTCCCCCTTTGTCGGCGGCTCCTCTGGCGGCGTCGTCGATGGCATGAAGCTCGTCGTCCTCGGTGGCACCGTCGAGACCGCCCGCCGGGTCTCGAGCTCGGCTTGGAACTCGTTTGTCAACAGTGCGTCTTTGTCTCGCATATGGCACGGTGCTGACGCAATCCAGGCTTCTATCTCACCGCCCGCTTCAGCGAAGACGACTACCCATATGACTGTGAGTGCATTCGTCACCCCCCCGATCCCGCTGACATGATGCAGGGCTCATGCATTGGCAAGTCGCCTGCCCAGCCACATTGCCCCTGCTCATCTCCCAACAGGTTATGCAAGCAGCCCGCCTGGGGCCGCAGCCGTGAGTTTGAGACCACAACTCGGTATGTCGTCCCTTGTGGCGTGGCTCGCGCTCACACATTCCAGAACCAATGTCCCCGGTGCCATGAACTCGAGCTTTGGCGACGAGTTTGAGGACCTCGACGCTGACGAAGACGACGCTCCCGGCAAGCAGAAGATGCGGGTTGTGTTTATGCCGACGTATGTCCCTTCTCTCGCCGCACCGCCCCTCGTTCATCTTGCCACTTAGCTTTGACACTACACACACAATCTACTACAAAGGTCATTGGCTTCGTGTCTGCCGCTCCCGCCAGTCCAACGGCGACGAGTTGCTATCTATATCCGTCGTCGCACGCTCAAACAACATTCTCAAACAACTGGTTCTCGAAGCAAAGAAAGAGTACGAGCGTGATGCAGAGCACCGTGTACAAATTTTCTTTGCAGATTCGGTGCGTCGCCGTCGTCGTCACCGCTCCCGCCACAGCTCATCGCATTCGATTGGTTCGCAGCACGGCTCGTGGCGATGGACAGACTCGCGGCAAAAGGTCCGCTTCCCCAGATCTTCTGGATCGACCTGCTGACTCATCCCCTCATTTAGCGCCCCATGAGCTCGATCGTCCTCGCCCCCGGTGTCAAGGAAATGCTCCTCGCCGATACCCGCGATTTTCTCAAGAGCGAAAAGTGGTATGCGGATCGCGGCATTCCATTCCGAAGAGGCTACCTTTTGCACGGTGTTCCCGGTTCGTATCATTTCCCTGCCCCAAAGTCTTCTCCCCCCAATCTCTGATCTGATCCTGAGCCTCACTGACAACACGCTTCAAGGCTCGGGAAAGTCGTCGCTCATCCATGCCATTGCCGGCGAGCTCGCTCTCGACATTTATGTCGTCTCGTTATCCTCGAGCTGGATCAATGATGCAACTCTGACTGCACTAATGGGCCGGGTCCCTGCTGTGCGTCCATGTCTCTCTCTATTTGGATCGAGGGTCGCTGACGTAATTTCCGTCTGGGCATGTGATTTAGCGCTGTATTGTGTTGTTGGAAGATCTCGATGCTGCGTTTACTCGCTCCACGTCCCGAGATGGTGCATCGACTGGTGCACCGACGTCGGAGAAGAAGAATGACAGTACCGACAATACCGATTCGAACAACAATAACAACAATGGTAATACCGAAAAGAAGGAGGACATCAACACGCTCAGTCTGAGTGGTCTGCTCAATGCCCTGGACGGGGTTGCAGCAAGCGAGGGCCGAATTCTCTTTGCGTGAGTCATGCGCGCTTCTGACCTGGACCTATGACTCATTCGATCGGCAGCACCACCAACCATCTTGAGCGTCTTGACCCGGCACTATCTCGCCCTGGCCGCATGGATGTCTGGGTCGAGTTCAAAAACGCAACCAAGTGGCAGTGCGAGCAGTTGTTTAACAACTTTTTCCCTGCTGCCGACAACATCCCGCCTGGTCCCCCGCCCACGATTGAGGAAGAGAAGCGCGCCGCTGGCATTCCTGTGGAGGAGCACGAAGCCGACTGCAATTGCCGCAAAAAGAATGAGCGCCTTGCCGATGGCACACTCACCCCCACATTGGCCCCGCCCAAGCATCTGGATGCTACGACGCTTGCTCAGCTCGCCAAGAAGTTTGCCACATCGATCCCTGAGGACGAATTTTCGGTCGCATCTCTCCAGGGCTGTGAGTGGAATGTGATACTGGTGAACAGGCTGATTGATTTGGTATATGCAGACTTGTTGAAGAACAAGACCCGACCGCAGGCTGCTGCTGACGAGGCGGCTTCGTGGGTCATTTCAGAGCGCGAACTCAAGGCTCGACTACAGCGTGAAAAGGAAGAGGCAAGTCGCAACCCATTTTTCTACAATCACATGCTAATCATATCCATTTCAGCGCGAGGCCAAGGAGCGTGCTGAGCGCGAGAAGCGTCGTCGTGAGCGTGAAGAAAAGGAGCGCAGGGATCGCGAGGAGGAGAGGGAACGTAAGCGTCGTGAGGAGCGCGACCAAGCTCGCCAAGACCGCGAGGCTGAGGAAAAGGAGCGCGAGCGCAAGGCCAAGGAGGATAAGGACCGACTCCAAGAGGAAAAGGACAAGGCCGAAGCAGAAAAGGCCAAGGACACTGGTACCGAGGCTGCTGCTGCAGCCGTAGCCTCCATTTCGCTCAACGAATCGGGCGAATCGGCGCCACCGGCTGCGTCTACTTAGCGCGCGCCTTGTCCGCCTGCGTTCTCTGACTGATTTACGACTCATCTGTTCTCATACCAAGCCCCCCAATCTCGCTCTGTTTTTCCTGCTTTGTGACCAATCCCAACAACGACAACAATTCTCGCATGCCTGCATTTTATATTCTTCAATCAATTTTTGTATCGTACTACCTTGCTCTGGACCACGCTTGACTTTGCGAAAGCGAGGACAAGCCCAACCAAACATTGTGTATACTTGGTTACCTTTTTTTGTTATTAAGACTTGTTTGTCTGGACTTATGATGCGTGACTGGCTGAGCGCCAGTGGCAATGGGCACCAAGGGGAGCTCGAGGCAGCCCGAGGCCCATGCGTGACAAGAATCTCCGACGAAGGGGCGACGATCGAGTGGCTTTATTATGATTGTCCCCTGTTTGGTTTGGAAGACTGCCTCCAAGTTGATGATCAACACGCCTGCACCGGCCACAAATCTCATCTCAATCCCCGTGTAAACGACGTGCTAGATACCAATTTCCTGTTCGTACATGATATTTGACAAAAACGAGCGAGAGTGTTTTTATCCTACGACAAAACAAAACGAGCGGCATTCGTGTACGCGCGCAAGGAGAGCAAGGCAAACGTCAGAAACAGTGCACGAATGCTACGCCCGCCCCGCTTTTCTTGGCACGAAAGTTGGGATAAAAGGGCTAGGAAAAACAAGCAAGTCGTCGTGAGGATGGAGAAACAATGAAATATGGCCACAACACTGATAGAAAACCACCGAGCCGCAGACCAAGACAGCAGAGAGAAAATGGAAGGAAAAATCATCAGCAGGCGCAAATGAAGAAAAACAAAACCGTGGACCGATAAAAAAAAGTACTATAGATGAAAACGTATAAGGTGCCGAATAGTTAATATCAAACCGAGACAGAGGCGCAAGACATGGGACTAGAGGAGACCACATTCACGGAGATGTATTTGCAGGAGGATATCCTGAATGGCGCTCAAGACGACTGGAATAGGGTGCGGGATTAGCTTTTAACCAATAAAATTGTAGAGTAAAAACCCACATTTGATTTGCTGAGTATCGGTCGCACAAGTGTAGTGCGCGTAAATCTGCTTCGAGGCAGCGCTCTGGTTCAACGAGACAAAGCGGTGCAACAAATAGTCGCATGCTGCGTCGTAGTTGTCGCCGCCAGTATAGTCGGGGAAGTAGTCACCCATGGGCGAATGGGGCAGCTTCTCGGCGAACAAATCAATCTTGTTCAAGAACAGAATCTGTCATGACGGGTCAGCTATTGATCAACGACAGGCAAGAGCAGCAACTGACAATCGATGTCTTGACAAACCACCTCGAATTACAGATCGAGTCAAACAGCGTCAAAGCCTCCTGCATACGGTTGACACTTTCATCTTCGTATAGCATCTGGTCGTACTCGCTCAGCGAAACCAGGAATACCAGGGCAGTAACGTTTTCAAAGCAATGGATCCACTTTTTCCGTTCGCTTCGTTGTCCGCCGACATCGAAAAGCTTGTATGTAAGTTCTCCGACACGGAACGTCGTCTCAGTGATACCAGTGGTCTTGACACGAGACCTCAATATATCCTGGTCTGTGGGCAGGTAGTTCGAGGCCGACATCCGCTCAAGAGAGTTGAAATAACTGAATAGCTTGTCAGCAGGGACCACCACACCAAAATGGGCAAAGCTCACTAGGTGGCGGAATCATTGAGCTGGAACTCTCGGCTGCGCCTGACAGCCTCGCGAACGCCGGGGTCCTGCCAGAGGTTGAACAACGCATCCGCCACGTCGGGTGGAAGCGATTCCGTCTCCATTTGGCCGGGCAGTGACATGACGATAGCCCGGCGGGCGTCATTTTGTGGCTGTAGTTGCAAGTCAAGCGCCGGCATGGCCTCCAATATGGCACTGCAAATGGGCCAGGCGCCTTAGTAACGCCATTACCAAGACGAAATACGACATACCGCATGGACTGGAGGGTGTTGGAGAAGATAATCTCCTTGTACGACTCTCGTTCTTGATTGTTATAGCCGCCGTGGTGGATAAGCTTCATTTGCTTCAACACGGTTGACTGTCCAACACGAATATGAGAAATAGCCATCACTCGGCACGGTGAACACAGACCTTGCCAGACTCTCCTGCACCAAGGAGCAACATCTTGATCTCATTCTTGGCGTTCATACGGTCCTTCTTGAGCTGGGACTCGATCTCGTCGTTGCCTTGGACAGGGGTAAACGGCGGGCAGACGACAGAGAGAGGATATACGTACGGGCCTTGCCCTCATCATCCATGCCAGTAGATTGCGTGCAGCCCATTGCGACTAGTGGAGTTGGGGTCGGGCACAGAGAAGAAAAATCAGTGTCGAGGACGACTGGGAGCGAGTCGAGTGCTAGGCTACAAGTAGGTGAAATTAAGATTCAGTGACCAAGTGGTATGGTGCAGGGAGAGAATAAAAGGCGGGAGAGTTGGGGGAAGGAAGGACTGGCTCGGTGCGTCGAGGATTGAAGAGGTGCGAGCGCGGGTCCACTAGTCCTGTGACATAACCGATTTCAATTTCAATTTCATGTCACATGTCACGAAACATAGTCACATTGGACCCGGCTTTTCCCCCCGTATCGCTTTGTTCACTGTCCCAGTGTTAGGCTATGCCCAACAAACAACCCAGCTTTGTCGCACCTACATGTCCAAGCAGAGCCGCCCATTATCGCGCTTTGTCACCCAAACATAATGCCCAAACTTGAGCCTTTCATGCGGACTTCCAGTGCCTGTAGATAATCCGCTAGGTTTCCGACCGACACGTTAGGTTTGAATAAACTCTGGATTTTGTGCCGAAATCTACCACAGTGTGCTGCCGGCGGTGAAATACTCCTGATTTTTTTCAGACATTGCTTCTCTGAACGCTGATGGTTGCTGAACCCGGCTGAGCCGGCCTTTGATCCTACATATCCACCCAACAGTCGCGGTTCCCCGCCTGTCCCTAGATATATGCATCTTGTTAAAGGTACCGATTCCAATTGTGTCTTATATTACTTGCCATGCGCAGCTATTTTCAACTAGCAACCCGCAATCGGAGTTGGAGCGAACATAGTTCATCAACATTCCATGTGTCGCCGCATTCTTCGATGAGCTTCGTGTGGGTTCATAAGTTTGAACTAGAGCTCGTGTTTCCCAATTCGAATGCGCTAGGTGGCCTCTAAGACACCCGCGCTTTCACACTACAACTTTGTCCTCTCAACATTGTCCTTTTTCCGATCAGCCACGGGCAGCTGTCGTCAGCCGTATATAAATCTTCAAATCGAAGTCAGGCAACAAGCGGAATTACCCTGTGTGGCGATCACCAAATTGCAACATGTCAGGTGGGTGAAACAAGCTAGACCTCATGAAAACGCTCCAATGCGACTGCAACTTGTGTGCCGAATGAGGGCGCACGAAATCTAGGTTCTGAACCATCGAGCGCTCAGGCTCGTTTGGTAACCTTCATACCGTTTGCGTCAACCCACACGTTGCCAGGTTCGCTTGCCTAGGGCGTGACGGCTCCCGTCATTCTCTGCTTGATCTCCATTCAAGAAGTCATAACCAGGCACCTGATACTGGGATTTGTGGTTCGTAGGTTGAAGGTATAAGCGGGTCGAGCACCGACGTTATAAGGCTGAAACGTGGTCGTCGGATATATGCGCGTATAGGCACTCCACATCAATTCTCGTCCAGCCGGAATTTTCAACTCGCTTGTCGCGCCACCTTCCACTTTCATCGGGGCGTCATTGATTTTATTTCATGGGCGCCGGGCCGGTACTGACAACTCTCCGGATAAGTCTTAATGGAGGGATGTAATTTGGCATTTCTCCAGATCAACAACGTTGGGAGTGCTGTGTTGACACTTGCTGACAGACAGTTTTGTCGCCCAATTGGAGCCTAGTAATCTATCGCCAAACTCCAAACTCCATAGCTTATGACAGGCAACACTTCAAGGCAGCCACAAATGCATTGGTTATCACGATGAATCATGTCTCTCGTTCATGAACCAGTCTAATTATTAATAATTTGTCACAGCGTCTATATGTTCACACCATTCCATTGGTCGACTCTCTCGACTTGTGCGGAAGTCCAAGAACACAATTTCGTACAAAGTATTCGTGGAATCGATCGTCACCTGTAAGCTCAGGGTGGAACGTGGTCAAGAGAGCCCGCCCTTGTCTGAGTGCAACGACGGTACGGGGGTCGACTTGAGTGGGATCATCTGTTATGGGGTCTCTGGAGGAATCATATGGGAGATTATCGGGCAGCAAGTTACTTGGTAATCGGGCAATGTATTCTATTGGGCGCTCTGGGTCGTGTTTCGTGAACGAAAGGATGATCTGATAAGTTGGTTAATCATGCTGCCGAACATCATGGATTTGACTTTGGGCTCACAGGTGCACGGATGAAGATCCCATTAAATGGCTGATCCGGATTCTCAGGACCATTTAGTTCCAGCTGGGCTTCAAAAGACTCGAGCTGCATTGCGGAAACGGTTAAAAAGCCCACGAGGTTGCACGAGGAGGCATACCTGTGATCCGAACCCATTGCGTCCGATGCGGATATCTACGCCTCCAAATACCTCCTGCCCCCCTTTTTTGGCCCCTTCAACTCCACCAGAGGCAAGCAGTATAGCTCCAGCACATGTCCCCCACACAGGTTTTGTCTTGACAAATTCCCGAAGAGGGTCCAGCATTTTTGCCATTCGTGCCAGGAGGACAATTGATGTACTTTCTCCCCCCGGTATGATCAACGCGTCGCATGCCGCAAGTTCTGCCGGAAACCGCACCAACTTGGTGTTCACACGTGGGGTCACGCGTGATACAATGTGCTCATGTTCTGCAAATGCTCCCTGAAGGGCTATGGGACAGTGAGTGGGTCAATTTGAGCTCGCGGTGCAATTAGGCGATCAATTAACGATGTGGACAAGCGAGGATGGGAATTTTTATAAGGCGTAAAATGTGAAAAGAGCGGCATACCTAGGATGCCGACCGTGGGGATTCCTGTTCTTGAGAGCTCTGGCGCAGCTTCAACCATGGTAAATCGCACTTGAGAGTTAGAGTCGAGGACAGGAAGAGGTTCGAGAGCCGGAAGACTAGGCTATAAGATAATATAGATTTTAGTGTCGACAATGGCGGTTAGCACGTGGACTGCGTGAGACGTGCATGGAGATCGCTGGACAAAAGTCGCCGGGGGATCCCGGGAATTTTGTTAGGACCACGTGATCGCGAGTATGACTCAGACAGTTGAAGCTTTGGATATTTTTCGTAAATGTCGCGTAGACGGGACTTGGGCAAATTGAACAAAGATAATAACCAACGAGCTGTCGCGCGTATATGCGCTCGAGTGTGCTATGTCACGCGTTTGTTTGTTTCGTAACGGGCAATCAGCGTTGCTATGCGTGCAGCCTTAGAGTGACCAAGGCCATCACCGACTTGGTCTCTACAGTAGATTGCCTCTATACGCCATGGCGTACCCATGGCAGGCTACACGGTACGTGCAACCTGGTGGCGGCGGCGCTGACCTGGCTCAAAGCGCCTACAAGCATCGCATATAGTCATATAATATAATTACTACGTGCAGTAACCAGACAACCAGACAACATGCATAGAGACTAGTTCAAGTTCTGATACGAGTATGAAGCCCGTGAAAGTAATTCTCCATGTTCCCGTTGCAGCCTCACAACCGCCTTCCTCTCATGTGACAGTGCTGTCTGGAGTAGTCCGTCGCTTGGATTGATGACGCTAGGATCGATAAAGAAAGCTGCAAGTAAAACGTCTCGGATAGGGTTTCGGTCAACGTGGGCCTGTATAAGAACCAATGCAATTCCGGTGACGGTAACGACCATCTGCAAGGCAAACCAACTCCAGACTCGTTTGATATCAACTATGCCGCGTAAGGCAGAGACAGGGAGGGATACACCGGTTTCTGCGTCTTGACCGTTATTTTGGACAAGATAAGTCCAGATGGCCGAGTACGTTCGCTGCAGTTGAGACGTGATATACTGGTCGAGAGTGTCCCACTTGGGTTGGCGGAGCACCGCCAACTCTTGAAACTCTCGGATAGTGAATGCGACTTGAGCCATCATGAGTAGAGCCGACTGAGTTGAAGGATCTTCTTCGACTTGCAAGGGGGTGTCACTTTGAACCCTCGAGGAGGACGATAGCCGACATTGGCTGCAAGTTGCAGAACCAGCGGTATAAGTGACATTTGCGAATACGTAGCAATACACACGTGCTCCCACTCTTCGTTGGACGAAAGAGACATCCGGGACATTTTTGGTAAGTGTCCAGTTATATGTGCTAGTGCTGTCCCACTGACAGCTTGCTGCTTGGCCTCCAGGAGCGATGCCCATGGCAGCGAAAAACACCAATGGGAAAGTGTGGGTCTTCGACCATGATTCGCGTGGCGGGTCATATAGATCGTGCAAGAGCGCAGCGTTGTACCCCCAAAGATTGAACAACGGGTTACTGGTGCCACTGACGTTCAACCAGTATGTGGTATTAGCGGGGTCAATCGCGCCAAGTTGCTGTGGTGTAAGCGACTGTTCGGGATTTTTGATCCATTCGAATTTGTCAACCTGAAAGTAAGGAACTGTGATATTATTCAAGGTTGTGTTGACCGGTAATGTTATGTAGTTCTCGTCCATTAGCGTTCGTCCCATAACACCTGTTTCGTTGCTGGATCCCCATGATTGAAAGCTGGAAGCAGCCGGGCTAACGATCTGTGTAGAATCGAAGGAATCTTTGGTTGGAAACGCGATGGATTGGACGTGTTCTCGCGTGTATGTGTAATCCCAGTACGTGGCGGAGAGCTTGATTCCTGGGGCTTGATAGTTTAGGGTCGCTGGTGACCAAGTTATAGAGCCCGTAATGATTGGAGCACCGAATGGTACGGGGAGGAGAAGCAAGAGAATTGTTGCAAGTCCGAGCATATATTTACTTCCTGATCGTTGGCGAGTGGCTGTAGCAATGACAGGGGGGATGCCAGAGGCTGTGAGTCGCCTAAGTTCCTGGATGCTCAAGCCAGATTTCTCCATCAGAATCAGCGCAGCTCTCCAGCAGAGCCCGCTGCACCAGGTCGTAGTAAATGCCCGCAAAAGTGCAAGAAGAACGGAAAGGATGGTTGTAATGTCCGACTGAAGTAGCGTGAACCGCACGCCCTCCAGTTCAGCCTTGGAGCCATCGAGTAAGGTCGCAGTTGGCTTCCTATCGGTAATGTTGAAGATGCGACCATTGATGCCGAACAAAGTCATACAAAGTATGCCAATGGTCATGAAAAAGTGTAGGATCAATGGTAATGTGATGGAGAACCAAGTCTTGGTCTTGCTCCCACGCTGTGGCACGTCGGAGTTGAGGCTTGCAAGGGATTAGCTGATGGTTTGATTCGAATCCTATGGGTAATGCTCACCTCGTATACTCGGACTTACGGCTGTGTTCTTCAGCATAGGGGTTGTACAAGGTGTCTGCCAGTGCCCTTTTGTCCAAGTATAGACTCTCCTGGCTGTCAAATGGCCTCTCAAGGGCAACGCGAGCCCGTGACATCCTGTGGAGCGAATATACCGATTTGAATAAGCGAATTTACTCGTGGTTTAGGTGGCTGGATTCGCTTACCTTGGAGTTTGAAAGAGTTGTGCCCGTTCAGCAGGGGAGTTGGTGAGTTGGGTTTGACCACAGCAAACGAACCATACGATATATATGAGCCAAACAAAGCGCTATTAATCAACTTATCAATGCGTGGCCGATCATTCATACCAGGGCCAACATTCGCTGTTGCCTGATGGAATATAAGCTGGGTTGCAATCAGACCGAGTTGCCCGACAAAGGTAGCATAGAGCGCTCGATGATTTGCAGTCAAGTGTTTCAGGAAATGCTAGAAGCTCACCTGATAACGAGTTCAACTAGAAACTTATTAGCATCGAGGGATGAGCCATCTGAAGCGCCGTTCTGAAAGGGGTGAAGTTTGCGCCACTTTGGGGGATATTGACGTCACGTGCAGGTAGACAACTGACATTTTATTTTTTCATCTATCTCGTTCTGGTCGTGTTGGGTCTAAATTATTTCCTAGGAAGTATTCTTGCACAGCAAAGCCGTCTGGGCCTTTTATTCTAGGGAAGTGACTCGAGGGGCTGCCGGAGCAAGCGGAAGATCAGCCAACACGTTTTTAGCACGTTGCGCAAACACCTAGCTTAAAGTAGTCATCACCCTATCCCTCATCATAACCCTACCTCTTGCACGTTTGCTAACTTACTACTCGTGGCCACTATTCTTTGATACAGCTGGCAACCACCAGGCGTAACCTTAGTGTCCGTAGTTCGTCATGAGTTTTACAGTGAAGTGGGGTCGAGAAAGGTGAATTATATTATGAGCTGCCAGCGCGATGGCTAATTGAAGTATGTTGTCTAGAGTTCAGGTAATGGTCCCGCCGGATCATTATCCACTCAGTTCTCTACGTGAGACATTGTCCCAACATACGGGACTCCCACCCTACTCGTTCAAGCTTGTCCATTCGGGTGCGGTGATGAAAGATGATAATGCCTCAAGTGCGTATCGCATCAATACACATCGGGAGGTTGACTCACTTACTATTACAGTCACTGCATATGGGATAAGGCCTGGGAGCGTTGTTGCATTGGTTGGTGGCGAACCCTTGCCTCAACGGGGAGCCCCACCTCCACCTGCGACTACGACCACAACCGCACCTCCACCTGCGCCCGCTCCCGCCCCAGCACACCGTCCTGTTACCCCGAATCCGCCCCCACCAGCACCTACGCAACCACCAGTGTCGAATACATCTTACTCTGTCCCTGTCAATGGTCCAGAAGCCGCGAGCATCATGAAGATTCAGTCAGAGTGGGATTCATGTGAGCGTTAGCATTATACAATCGGAACTATCTCCTGATTTCTTTCCTTCACAACTCAAAGTCCGCTCTAAACTTCTCCCAGAGGTTCAATCGTTTCTTCAAATTTTAGCAGCCCCCCCTCAAAATCGGCCATCGGCTGAGGAACTCAAACAAAATCATAAGAAGTTTGGTACGTTATGTGGTCCTCTAGTTTATCTATTTCAACAGTATTTCTCAACGCAATTAATTCTTCACAGCCGAGCTTCTACTTCAAGCCCTATTACGATTCGACGCGTTTCAACCCGAGGGTGAGTGGAGCAAGGCTCGGGAAGTGCGCAAGGGTGCGGTTAAGGAGGTCCAGGGTGTTCTTGATAAACTAGACGGAATGTGGGAGGAAGCCAAGGTTTCCTGGCGCTGAGAGATCGATGCGATCATGGGGTATAGGGCGATGAGATATATTTGATCGCCGATGTGTGGGAATACACGGTGCTTTTGATTAGTGTTATTCGAAGTTATGTTATGATGTAGGATTAATTTGGGTTCTCTGGTGGGCCGATTATTTGCCTGTGTAGTTTAGTACGTTGTGGCTGTGCCAAATTTTCTAAATAGCTTTGAAATTGACGCCCACCTCTGTAGCATATTGCTCCTGACGTTGACGCTATATTCACGCTTGCGCTTAAAGTAATCGGGGCCCCTTCATAATGGATGGTTTGATTCTCAATATCGCTGGACCGAGCACCGATGTCCCTGTGCGCCATGCAATAAATAAAAAGGGTGGGCGGTGGACAGAGAGGTACGTTCCGGGGTCCATTTGTGCAATGGTGTAGAAAGGTTTATTTGCCAATTAGGGTAAAAGCGAAGAATCTTCAGAAACGAGATGCGAGACGGGCGAGCAACCCGAGCACCTCCCTCGGGCATAAGTCCTCAGCATTACCAACTGCCTCATCATCCAAGCCCAGCTACAAGAAATCTCGAACTTCAGGGGATCTAGTATTGAATGAAGCTGGCGCACATGTTGCCGCACCTACAACCGTGGTGGCGCCATCCTCGCGCCCTCGCACGCAAGTTATCTCGTCTCTGTTTTCGCACAACCCGATCGTGGAGCCCGTTTGGCAACCTGACCCAGGGCCTTCAAAACCAGTAGAGGCCCCCAGCAATGCTCCGCTCGCAGACTCATCTAGTTTTGAAGGTCTGGGCCTCGATCCATTGATAACTACCCACATCCAAACGAAAATGGGGATTTTGAAGCCGACATCAGTCCAACGTGCTTCCCTCTTTGCTCTACTTCATCCTCCCGAGTCCAATGTCACTATCGGTGACGACTCCCGCTCCCGTGACGCATTTATTCAGTCTCAAACCGGGTCAGGGAAAACTCTTGCTTTCCTCCTTCCAATCGTCCAGGATCTTTTGCCGCTCAGCTCCCTCTCTTACATTGACCGCTCCATTGGGACTCTTGCCATCATCATAGCACCGACACGCGAGCTCGCTAAACAAATATCCGACGTACTTGAGCAACTCCTCACCATGCGCCTTCGTCCCCGCACAGGCGATGCAGAGGCAGACCAAGAATCTGGTCCTCGACTCACACGATGGCTCGTTTCGGGTCTATTAACGGGCGGAGCAACTCGTGCACACGAAAAAGCTCGTCTACGGAAGGGAGTCCCGATATTGGTCTCCACACCTGGAAGATTACTCGATCACCTGCAAAACACTGAGTCTTTTAATGTTTCTAAGTGTCGCTGGCTTGTGCTAGACGAGGCGGATCGATTGATGGAGCTCGGTTTTGAAGAAACACTTTTAGGGATCCTGAAATCCTTGGATTCGAGAAGGCGGATGGCACAGACGGCGGTGAAAGAGGGTATACTGGGTCAGGAAGTGGGAGGATGGGATTGGAATCGACGAAGGAGAACGGTGCTTTGTTCGGCAACGATCAGGGAGGACGTGCAGAAGCTTGCTGGGGTAGCCTTGCAGCGTCCAATCGTAATCAAGGCTACAGCAGGCGCAGTACAAGACTCAAATCCTAGCGGAGCCAAGGAAAAAATCGTCGGTGAAAATGCAACAGGCGGAACTGAAAAGTTCACACCGCCATCGCAGTTGTCCCAAAAGTACGTCATAGTTCCGCTAAAGCAGCGCCTTGTTACGCTTGTTGCTCTTCTCCGGACTTTGCTCGCCCAGCCGCAGAAAGGTCGAAGTGGAACGAGGATAATTGTATTCATGAGTTGTACGGATTCAGTCGACTTTCATTGGCGGTTATTGGGAGGCGCGAGTATGGGCGACGAGTCTGAGCGGGATGAACAAGGTGCCTCAAAATCTTCCGGGAAGAGCCCCCAAATATCGGATAATAGTGAAAACGAGGATGATCCACAGAGAGACGATGCTCCCAAATCTGATCCAGTGGCGATGAAATGTAGCCTTCTTCCTGATACCACCATATACCGACTTCACGGATCTCTACCTCTCCCAACCCGCCTCTCCTCACTCAACGCGTTCGCAGGCAAAAACAAAGGAAAGGCCAACAACGACGGGTCTACCTCTGGAATCTTGTTCTGTACGTCTGTCGCTTCTCGTGGCCTTGATTTGCCACTCGTGCGTGCCGTCGTCCAATACGACTTGCCCACCGAGGGGGGAGCAACTGAATATGTCCATCGAGTCGGTCGAACTGCGCGGGCTGGCAAGGGAGGAGAAGCCTGGACAATTATCGCTCCCAGCGAAGCTGAATGGGTACCCTGGGTTGAACGGCACATGGAAGGAGCTGAAGATACGAAGAATGACGCAGATGTATCCGCCGGAGCGTCTAAACGTCTAGTCCCTGTGGGAGTGGAAGATGTGTTAAAGAAGGGATTTGGAGGGAGGGGGCGTGAGTTTGAGGAACGGGCAACCGAGGTGCAGCTTGCTTTTGAGCGATGGATTCTCAGACAAGAAAAGGTGCACGATCCTGCTCTTATTGTCACGATGCTGGATCTAATAAACGCAACAGAACGCTGCTCTAGCACGCAAAGCATTCCAGTCACATATGCGTGCATACGCAACTCATCCCTCTGATGAGAAGCATATGTTTCACGTCCGAAATCTTCACCTAGGACATCTCGCGAAAGCATTTGCACTGCGTGAAGCCCCTGGCGCCGTTTCAAAACCCAAGTCTTCAAAGCCCAAATCTCAAAAGTCGACTAAACGCAAGAGAGGCAGAGATTCTGATTCTGGGGATGAAGCAGGCGAGGCCGAAACCGAGATGCGCATGAGGGAGGCCGTCCGTGCCCAAGGCCGAATGTCCAAACAGGGAGGTATTCTGGTAGCGAGTGGTGCGTCCGAGTTCCAGGTTACTGGGGGTGATTACCTTGAAAAACTATTGGGGAAGAAGTGAAAGCACTAGCATTACGACAGCAGCCTAGGTGTACAGAGTTCCCAGTGAATGATTACATGATACCATCTACAGTTATAAATCAGTTTTTTGCACTTGAGGGACAGGGGTCGGGGATCTGCTGGGACCCAGCAAATCAAACTCAATATCCCCGTTCGGGGTGTGTGAACGATATGCACGCGCGGGGCCGTCCCCTGCCTGCTCTTTTTTGATTGCCTCCCACTCTACCCGGAAGAAAACCCAAACCCAACGGCGGGTCACCTCTAACGCCTCCATGAGGAACACGCTAGACTCGAGCTCTTCAACCGTGTCAAGGTGCGTCGACAACTTGAGGGACCAAGTGAATCGCAGAAAGAGATTGAGGAAGATGACCAAGTAGTAGATGAACGAGTCACGGAACAAAAGGTTATCCCGCAATCCAAATGGAAACCGGTGATTTGCTCGCATAATACCATCAGCGTCAGAATAGGTTGATCCTGCGGTAGATAGCCCGGTCGAAGAGTTCGTCCGGGAGAGCGCGATTAAAGGTGGCGAAGAGCGACCTGGCCGTGCACGCGGCTGCGGCCGAAGGAGTGGTGAACGTGGTGGATGAGTGGTGTGTTGGGCTGACCATGTTGACGGTTTTAATAGGGTCAAACCCCAGTCGTTGGTGACATCCCACCAGAACGAGTAAACTGAATTCACGACCACTGCCAAAAGCCTATGGAGAAACCGTTAATTGGAACACAGCGATAGGGTTGACCGACTCACCATAACTTGAAAATCTTGTGATCAAAGTAACCCGAGCTACTTATTTCGCCCTCGGGCTTTGCATCCAGCGGGCCGGTAGGTGAAGTGCGTTGTGCAACAGACAAAAATATCACAGGGAAGGCTGAGGCGTATTTCACAGCATTGGCGAGCGCGCGCCCAGACTTGCGTTGCGAACCTATATACTCCATCATACATTGTCGAAATCGAATGGCATAAGGGAGACTATCCAATCATAAGTCTACTTATTTGGTCAGAAGAAATACCACTTACGCCATCATTATTGGAACCAAAAATTCAGATAGCCCGCCTTTTGCCTTTGCTTGTACCAATGTACCACTTGGGAGTACCATGCAAGCCGAAATCCAAATATCGGCAATAACTTTGGCATATGAAGTGAACACATCTGCCAATATAATGTCTGAAAAGTAAACTGGATCCTTCGAAGGAGAGGTAAGGCATCTCCATAGAGAGCTGGGTAACGGATTAGAGAATAATATGGTTGTGCAAAGACGAAAAACTCACCGAAGGAAACGAAAGCGCTCACGCTTCATCACCACATTGTAGGGGCAGGCGAGTACGGATATTACCCCCACCGCCGTGAAGACCGGCAAGAACTTGTGTGCGTCCATTCTTTCTGCAACACCATGCGTGACCCAACGAAAACAAATCCAACCAGCGCCTGTCCATAACGCATAGGTCGCAAAAAGCCTGTAGATCGACTTGTAAAGGGAAATCGCTTCTAATGACGAAATGTCATAAGGAATCTCTGGCGCGCGTGCTGTCGGTAATGGCGTTGGCGGGCTGGATGACTGAATCTTTTCGCGCCGAAGGTCAAGAACCCATATTGTGTCGATCCCTAGTAGATGCAGCACATGGAGATTAGCTGCCCAAAAGAAAATCCCAAGGCCTAGGCAAAACCAACGTGAGCAAAACGTATGTATATGGCTAAAATACACGCACCGATGAGCAAAAATACGCGGTATGGTAGAGGAAACGAGGAGTGGAAAACAGGCAAGTCAACGTGGAAAGGAGCGTCCTCGAAATTATTCATCGCGGGCTAGCTATGAGTGGACACTGAGTAGAACCACATAAGTTTATCGATTGATATTTACCATTCAATAAAGCATCGCCTCCAGTCTGGAACCTGTGTTATGTGAAACTAGCAAAATGTTGCTACAAAGTGGCCAGGTGCGGGTATCTAGTGCACAGCCAGGGTCGCCGATTTGACTATGCAAAGCTTAACCATACACCAATCGACCTAAATGTATGTGCGCAGTTGTTTTCAAGTTGAAATTTAAGCCCCGTGCAATTGATTGTGAAGCAAAGAATTAGTTCCGTGATCTTACACGAAATTTACTGGTACTAAAAATTTGGCGCGGACAAGAGCGACGAGTTCCACAAGCCAATGGTGTCAAGTCGTGGGCCTCCAGCGCTGCTAACTAGGGGCTAATCGACTTTTGAATGCTTCGAGTTCTGCATGCTAGAGTACGCGCGAATCCCACTGAGCTTCCTGGAAACGCTAGGCGCCCTTCACCGTTCATCCGCATACAAACACAGACAAGACGCTTTAAGTAGCCCACAATTATATCCGATAAACTTGACTACTATCCATTACTCGAAATGAATCGCCGCAACAAGACACTCCCAGAATGCCCCCGATAGCCATGACAAGGTTACGCTAGCTCGCCTGCATCCCAGCAAATCCGGCAACCATACCACTATCTGTTGATTTCGTTACTCGAGATGAACCAAGAGTAGGCTAACTTCCGCAGACTTACCCAACTGTGGTCTGCCTCCGAGTGCCGCCTCCCCAGTAGCAGACAAATAAGAAATAGTCGAACAAGATATATGTACACCCTAACACGCCATTAGCTCCATACTAACATCAATAGTCCCGACTCACAACACAACAATCGCCCCGGTCCTCATTTGAATCTACAACGAACGCTTGCCTAACACAGTCAATGTCCCACCCAGGCAAGCCGAACGCGGAGAACTTTTGAGCATCCAGAGTCTGGTACCTTTCTACAAATGCCCGGGGGTGTTCAGGATCGCTTCCAGACTTTGCAAGAGTGACTCGGTCATATCGACTCTCCGCTACTGCTTTCTTCGGATTGACTGCAAAGATGGAATTATGATCGGTTGGGTGTGTTGCGGCGTCTGGAGGTTGGCTGCCATCACACGTTTTTGAATCCAAAGGTTTCTTCCAGAACTTGAGCTTCAGGTTGGAAAACCCTGTTTGTGAAGGGCTACATCCACATGAGACGTAGCTCTCTCCAAATCGGGACTTCCATAGCTTTGCGGTCTCTTCAAATGACGATGCTGTGTGCGTTTGAGTATAATGCGAACTGTGTATTCGGATTACCCACCCAACTTTCCCTCTTCGACTTTATCTTCATGGTTCAAGTACCGTTGAAACAGTCGCATACAGTCAGCCTGGTATGCCTCTGCATTGAGCATATGCGTGTGCCATCCGAGGTCCACAACCAAGTTTGGCACCAATACAGCAGAAGGGTTACGTTCGAATAGATCCAAGAAACGATGGTACTGGATGATTGGACTAACAATGACCTCTGGATGGCTACCGAAATGCAGCTTATCAGTCCACCCGAGTCGTTCCATCTGCGAAATGAACCTAGACTGCCGCATGGCTGCCCCGACAACATCAAGTGACACAGGGCTGTTATGCCTGAAAGCACGCATCATGCGGCTGATGCTGCGATGGTCTTGAGTACGAGGTCAAACAGAAAACGACGATACTGACCTATCGCCCATCCAAGCTCTAGTATTCCCCCTCCGTCGAAACCCAGCCTCAATCAACCGCTGAGCCTCGGACAAATCCCAACTAACATAGCTTCCAAGCGCAATATGCGGCAGCAGCGCAGGGTTTTCGTCCAAACCAGCAATCCCATCCACCGAAAGCTTGGCAAAATTTGAGGCGACCGCTGGAGAAGGTTTGCCAGTATGAACATTGACAAGCGAGTTGCTACGCCAAAAACATCAACAACAACTCGAATTGCCCTTGACTTTGAACTCACACAAACCACGCCTCGTTGCCTCGTCTCAGCTCATCCCGCACCCTCACAAACTCTCTCGCAAACCGCTCAGCTTGGATCGCGTGCTTGGTCACCACCCCATGGCAATTCTGGCACTCCACACTGAACCCACTCTGGGCATACCCAGTCCCCGTCGCAGTGCCATTGATATCCGCAAACGTCGGTTTAACGAGCCAAGGCGCCCGAACGTCCGCGTCTCCACACATGGGACAAGTCAAATCGACAGTATGTTCCAACGTCGTAACCAACGCAAGTTCAAACGCCTCCTGCGTCTGAAACTCCCATTCTTCAACCTGCTCCGGCGTCGGAACATACACCACCTCCTTCTCACCAAGACGTTTCTACCCAATAATGAATCAAGACGATCGCCGGCGGTGTTACTTACCATCTGCGAACCGCCTACGCGATCCAAAGGGAACCCTCCGATGACTTTTAAAAGGGGATACCGACTCGCCGTGTCTTCGTAATAATTAACCGGGTTCAACAGGTACGCATGGAAAACCAACAGCACATCAAGTGGCGGGATTTCCGCATCGGTCAGTTCACCCAGTTCACCCCGCACACGTTCAGGTTTCTTGACGATTCTCTCCAACCACAGTCGAAACCGGTGATTGGCTCGTAAGAGATACAAGGCCCATTTGACAGCTGGACCAGGGACCGGGTCGAGTCCAGAGTCGTCGTAGGATGCAGCTTCGACTCGACGTTTGAGGGACTGAAAAGCCCCGAGCACAAAGAGGTGTTTGCGCACTGCAGAGGGGGTGATGAGTGGCGGAGTGTAGTTCTTTCCAATTTTGAAAGTTGCGGGGAGTGCTGGATCAGCTTCGTATGATGGCGGTTCGCGCGTCACTGTGCGAGTGGTGGGGGAACTCGGCTCGTCAATGGATTCATGATACGCGGGAGGAGTGTGCGAGGACATGCGGACAAATTCTACGTTTACGGCTCTTGTTAAAAGGGGCCGTGCCAGTGAGCCGACGCAGCAATCCTTAAATACTCATCAACTCGGAACAGCTCAAGAACATTCGATCGAAAACACAATGCCACAATGCCACTCCATTCAGAATCTCATGGAACGAGGGGCTACAATGTCTAAAATCCACAAATTGAAAGGTCCTTCATCTCTGCCAACACACCCTCGACCTAGACCAGGTCAGAATCGGCCAGCAAACCAGGGACAAACCCACCTGGGCATCAAGTTGTCCAGCAGCATAGTCGTCTCGCACATTCTCCGCAAAATACCTAATCCAGTCAGGCACCTCGTGGAGCTAAACGTCGGGCGACTTACCGCTGAACACCAGCCAATTTCTCGTACCCTTCCTCGGCGAATTTGCATTGCATTCTAATCATAGCCTCGAAGCTGGGATCGAAATAAGGAACACGAAGGTCTAGAAGCTGTGGGAGCTCGGCGATAAACTGGTCGTTGAGCGTATCGAATATTTCCTTGGCATCATCCAGTTCGGCTTGTGCCTGCACCAAACCATTAAAACCGCGGATAAAAGAGCACGCTTTGACTTGCCTTGGGCAGCTTTGTAGCATCCTCGCTCGGCTTGTCGACCAATTTTCGTACTTTACTCCTCGCAGCATCATAATCCAACATCTACACACACACATCAGATCCGTCTCACACCCAAACCCCACCCAACCTTTTTATTCCGCTTGGCAATACCTTCATTAATAATCGGAAAATAAGCACACATCTTGCCCACAGGCTCAAGCACAGTCGTCCGATACGGTGCATCCTACACCACAAGCAGGTGAGCCATTTCGAGTGCGGTGGACAAGCGGTGGACTTGCCAGCTCTCTCGTCACGCCTGCGTCTAATTCGTCGACTGAGCGCTTGTAGGCGTGTCCTGCCATGGCACCTTCAGACGCCTTGTCCGCCGCCGCATAAAACGTATCAATCGTCTCTGCCAAACGCGTCTGCGCGGCCGTCATCGCTTCACCACCAATCAACCCATCAACACTCTCGTAGCACAGCACAGCCCGTCGACCCACCTCGCATAGCGTCTAAATACGCCTTGCTCTCTTTCTGCAACGCATTCGTCTCTTTCTCGAATCTACCCAATATAAGAATGGGTAATGAATAGCTGGTGACTCACGCTTTGTATTTGGCTTCTTCGTCTGCGAATTCTCGGTCGACTGTACGTTCGATTTGTCCCGTCTTTTGCATCAACGTCGTCCCCGCCCGGTTCAAATTCTTCTTGAATCTGCACATTGTTAGGTCCCGTTGACCATTGACGCCATACTCACCCAGACCTGCAACTAGAGTCAACCATGTGTCACACCACGCACCCAAACTCACCAACTCATTCTAACAAGCGATAGGTGTCTACTGAAGCGCGGTGGTGGTAACTGCGGAGAGCCGAGGCTAACGGCGAATATGTCCGGCACAGCACAGCCTCGCAATGAGATACCCATATTCATATATCGCATGGTTCATACAAACAATCACTCAATCTCTCGAGGTATAAAAACATCGCCGGGAACAAGAAGAAGAAGAAAAAAAAGCCGAATGACTGATATACATCTAGGCTCCGAAAAATCAATGCAGCATACGGAAACACGAGGGGGGGGAGACATGTGATTGTATAGATAGGACAAGATAAATGATGAACGAAATCCCGTTAGAAATAATGAGAATAGATAGGTAATCAGGCGCTGATGCCGAGTATGGCGACACAACCTGCCCAGACCATCTCGACGACGTCGACACCGACGGGGGTGAGCCCCGGGAAGCGCTCCGACTCGCTCTGCCACTCGTACGAGGGGGTGCACAAGCCCAGTCTGTCGAGACCCTCTGGGACAAATTCGACGCTGGTACCAGTGCCATTGCACATTGCAATGACAGTGGGAAAGGCACGACGCTTGCGATCATGGCTGGCAGCGACCGAAGGGGCACGGGCCAGACCCGAGCTCAAGTCGGTGCGGGCAAAGGTGCCAGGATGGCGCAGACCGGTCGCGTAGAGCTCGGCGGCGGTGAGGATGCGGGCGACGACGTGAAAGGCGGTGCGACGGCCCTTGGCCCAGCTGGCGGCGGCCGAGATGCTGCCGCTAGAGCGACGATCCAAGTTGCCCCGGGAGCGTTTCTTGGACAAGCGCGACTGGGCGACGGCCGTGGCAGCGGCATTGTCCGAGCCGAGGGGGACAAAGTAGACGAGCAGATACTCGCGCTCGTGGATGGGCCGGCCGACGCTTGCCAGGCCGTCTGGGTCGGACGAGGCACGAAACTGCCAGAGGGGAAGGGTCATGCAGAGGGCATCGGGGGGGATGTCTTCGAGGATGGCGGCGGGCGACTCGCGCTTTGGCTCGTCGGGAAGCCTGACCGGCTTGATTGGCTCTTTTCCGGCCGACTTGGGGGGCGTGAGGAGGCCGACGGCGCGAAAGGCCGAGTGGAGCTCGCGAATCTGGCGAATCTGCTCCTCCTTGGCGCTCTGGGGGGCCATCATGAGCCAGGGGGGAGAAAAGTTTGGCTGTGGGGTGTTTGCGGACGGATGGGGAGGGGGGCTTTCGCTGCCAAATGCGCGGCGGAGACGCTCTGAAAAGGAGACATGGCGACGGCTGGCGTCGAGCTCTGCGTCTGTCAGAGTGTCAAAGGCGACGGCATGGGAGGTTTTTGGGTGGAGTTCATCAATGGGGGCGAGGTCGGCCGAGATGGAGGCAAGCTCGTACGAGTCTGTGTGGACGGTGTGGCCGCGACGACGGCCCTCGGGAAGGGGGGTGGAAGCGACCTTGAGATGGGTGGCCTTGGTTGCGAGGAGGATCTTGACGGGAACGGTGGACTGGCTGCCTGCGGGAACAAGGGAGAAGCGCCAGATGGGGCGCTTTTCGTCGCGATAGATGCGGATATCGGAGCGACGCTCGGGGGCATGTGACTTGGGGGAGACCTGGGGGACAAGGGGCTTGATGATGACAGGGCGATCGACGGAGCGGTCCTTTCCGACCCAAAAGGTGCCGACCGGCTCGCAGCCCCAGACCTCCTCGTCGGGGTCGAGGTCATAGTCGTATGCGCGGCGGGGCTCCTGGCGGAAGCTCCACTTGGTGCGGCGGCGGGCATAGTCGCCGTCGAGCTGGCGGACCATCGAGAGGAACGTGTCCTCGACATCGACGGCCTCGTCCCACGACCTGGCGAGGGTGGCCGGGGGGTGGGCGGGTGTCTGCGGGGGATACGACGCAGGGGCAGCGAGAATAAAGTCGAGATCGAATTCGGCGGTGGCAAGGGCACCGGATGGGCGGCGCGAGGAGCGGTCGTCGCTGGGGCGGCGGTCGGGGATGTTGATGGGCAGACTGGGCCTGCGTGCGCCGTCGTCGATGGCCCGCATCTTGGCACGGTCCATCATGCGGGCGAGGCCATCGTGGTCGTCGTCGTCGACATCGCAGACATCGGGTATCCAGGGGCGGCTGTTGCGGCGCTTGGACTGGCGCGAGGGGCGGCGGGCCTTGGAGGGGCGGCGGAATGCGGGCGACAGGGGGTGGTATGCACTGGCTGCGTCCGAGGCGGCGTCGTCCATGTCCGCATCGTGTGCGCCAAAGACAAACGTCTTGAGGTCGTCGTACATCTGCGTCTCGTCGGGCACGGGCGGCGCAGCCTGGGCGAGGGCAGCGCGCGAGACAGACATGGGCGGCGAGGTCGGCGGCAGCGGAAAGTGCAGGCGGCTGCGGGCGTCAGCACCATCGAGTGCATACATTGTGGGCTCACCTGGCCGCGAGTGCATTGGGCTCCGTGGGCGAGATGGTCCAGCCCGCGCCAGGCGATGCAGACGGCAGAAACGAGTAGCTTACTGCGCGGGTCAGCCACGTGGCACTCTCAGGGTCCACCGTACCTTGCTCCTTCAGCGGCAGCGCATGCGGCACATGGCGGCGGCGGGAATACGACCCACGGCGGTCAGAGGGGGGGACGGCAGGCATGCAGTCCGCGTGCGCTCCCCCCTAGATATGCCCCCGTCCTTTTGTCCACTCCTCCTTTGTCCGGCTTTGTCAGCCCTCCTATGTTCCTCCACCACCTCCCCACGACAGGCGCCCTCTCGCTCGCCGACCTCTGCACCGACATCACCGGCCACCACGCCCCCGACCTCGCACGCGCCTCCGACGCACGCGCCACCGTCCGCGCCGTCCTCAAGGCCACCCGCCACACCGACGAGCGCGACTACCTCAAGGCCGTCAAGGTCAGTCGCCCGCCCCCAGACCGCTGATGACGTAGGCCCTAGACGCCTATCTGCCCTACCTACGCGCCATCATCGCCAGCGTCGCCGCCGACGACCTCACCCTCGCACAGGAGCCAAGTGCGTCCAACCATCCCAATCTTAATTACAATTAATTACATCCACAGCATTCAGCTGGCGCTCCACCCTCTCCCACTCGACCCTCTCCGACCCCCCCAGGATCTCCGTCCACGGCCTCCACGCAGAGCTCGCATTTGTCCTCTACTCCACCGCATATGCCCTCTCCAACCTCTCGGCCGTCTCGGTCGCCTCGCTCGGCACATATGAGCGCGACAAGGCCCTCCCCGACCCAGACCGCCGCGCCAAGGACGAAAAGCTCGCATTTGCCGTCAAGCTGCTCTGCCGTGCCAGCGGCATATTCACACACATTGCCCAGGTCGTCATCCCCGCCCTCGGCAACCCAGCCGCCCCCAGGCCACCCGAACTGAGGCAAGACGTCGCGCATGCACTCGCCAAGTATGTCCATCCATTCATTTCACCAAACTAACTCTTCCCAGGCTCGCCCTCGCAGACGCCCACGTCCTCTCTGCACGCAAGCTCCTCACCCGCTCGGCCGTCGAATCCGCCCTCTCCCCCGGCCCCCCGCTGCCAAAAGGACACCCCCCGCCCGCCCTCGTAGCCAAAATATACCTCCACACCGCATCACTCTTCTCCTCCGCTCGCGGACTAACAGAAACGGCTCGCAAAGCCTCCCTCATATCCCGCTCCGGAGACTCCCCACAAGTCTCCCACGACATCCGTGCCTATCTCGAAGAAGAAGCGGCCCTCGCCGAGGCACTCGCACATAAATGGCTAGGCGTCGACGCAGGCGAAGCAGGCAAAACCGGCGACGCAATCGCCTACCTCAAGTGGTCCCTCGATTCCCTCAAAGCCAAAAAAGCTTCCGATAACAAGAAAAAGGAACATCTTGAATCCGTCGCTACATTCCTCGGCAGCTACACCAAGCTCAACGATTCGGTCAGTTTGGTTTGTCTTGCCATCCTCATCTCACTTGTTTGCAGGTCAACTTCCAGCCCGTTCCCGCTCCTTCGTCCCTTCAGTCCGCTATCCCGGCTGGCATACCGGCTGTGCCTGAAAAGGAATACGAGCCGCCGATGCCTGCTTTTGGCCCCGGCACCCCGGACTATGTCCCCCGGCACGTCCAAAAGATGGACATTCAAGACAATAACACCAGAGCCCCCAAAGAGGACGATCGCGAATACGGCCTAAAAGGGTCTTATTTTTAGGGTCCCCTACCATTGTCGCTCATGACGTCCACGCTTCTCGAGTTCTCCACTGGTCACGTTGTATCCACACAATAGCATCAATACATTCTTGACAGAATATCCCAGCCCCAGTCTTGACACGGCTTCTCATGGCGGAGGTGATGCGCTCGCGTGGCGCATAACCTTTTTGCTTCAGGGCGCTGAATGTCATATTCGTGACATTTAATTGCAGGAATATCATTTACCCACAAAGTAGCACAATGTTTCCTCAGTGGCAAATTAATCAGCCGCATGTGGCCACCTTGACACTGAGAACAAAGTCCCAGGGTTGCGATGTAGCCACCTCGCCACGGCGCTTGTTGCTAATGACGTCGGAACAGTTGATCACCAGCTCATCACACCATTAGCGCCGCACCGAACACCATGGGATACAGCGTCAATGCTCGTGACGACTATGAAGATTATGACGATGATGTCACCCGCTGTGTATGCGGATCAGGTACGCCGTCATCTCCATACGCTTTCAACGTTGACCTGTTCCAGAGGAGGAAGTCGGTGATTTCATGATCCAGTGTGAACAATGCTTTGTGTGGCAGCACGGCATCTGCGTTGGTCTGATGCGGGAAGAAGACAGCCCCGAGCATTACTACTGCGAAAAGTGTAAGCCCGAGGACCATGCTGCTCTACTCAGGTTCGTCTGCCCTCGTCCGCGTTGCCACGTCCGTCGACCACTCGCCTTTCTCACGTGTTTCTTCTTTGTTCTTGTACAGGGACAGAAAGTACGGGCACTACTACAACAACAACGCACGAGCTACCCATACTACTCGATCTCATCATCGTTGATTGTCTGCTTTTATGTTTTTGGATTGAATTGAATACATGGACACCATTATCAACTCCGCATTGATCCCCACATTTTGTAGGTTAGTCTTTGGGATACGCTGGCAGTCCCCAGCGTTCAGGTATAAACTCCTCGAGCGAGCCGAGCGTCTCGTCGGCTCCAAGCTCCTCGCCCGTGGTCAACGCCGCAAGGTTCGGATCCGGCACCCACACCACTAGCATAATCAACCATTAGTCACTCGACCATTTGAAACCGGTATACACTTACCGTTCATCCCTGCTCGTTTCCCAGCAATCACACCCGACGTCGCGTCTTCAAAGACCAACCCCTGTGCCCTAACCTCTTTCTCCTCTTCGGTGGGCTGCGTTCCGGGCAGCCCGACGTGGACGATGCCTGCTTGTTTGGCGGCGCAGAGGAACACGTCCGGTGCGGGTTTACCGTGTTTGATCGACGGATCGTCGCCACAGACAACAGCCTCTCCGAATAGCCTAAACGTGTCCTGCAAGTGGCCCGTTTTTAACTCGTAGTTGCGTCTTTGGGATCCTGTCGCGACTCCGATGGGGATTTTGTGTGCCGCGAGGTGAGAGATGAGTTTATGTGCGCCTGGTAAGAGTTGGATGGTTGGCCATGAGAGGTCTTGGCCTATTCGTCGGCGTTGGATGTATTCGTCGATTGTGAGCGAGATGTCTGGAAAGTATGACAACAATTTTTCAGCCGCTGCGCGTTCTGCTACATTCATAAAAAAAGGTTAAATATTAAACGGGTAAAGATAAATAACATCCTACGTTTGCCCATCTAGTTGAATCACCATCTAGTCAGCGTGAATTGCGCAAATCTTATTTTTAGCAGTCGTACCAACTCTTTTTTGATGTCCCATGTCATTTCTTTGCCATATGGAGCGAGAATATCATCTGCATACACACATCCATTGAGTTTATTTTTTTCCTGTTGTGTCAGGAAGGAAGGAGAACTTGCTCGTAACTCGAGTGTAAACAGTTTCAGAGTCTCTGTTCTCGAATCAGATATCAGACGTGCGGTTCAACGTACACATTCGGTACGCTCACATGATAAGCCCATCCATGTCAAACAAAACATACTTGATCTGGGGCGTCGTACGTCCCGCCATTTCTAATTTTACTCTATCGCAGTCGTGTAGAACAAGATCAATTATGATAAAGTTTATCGGAATCATTATGTAATGTGCTCGAGTGGGATCCAATAGAGCGTGAAACTCTTGAGAATATTTAGTGTACTGTACTGATTTTTGGGTGGGTCTGGGGTACAAAGGACTGAAAAGGTGCTGGAACAATGCAACCTCTTTGGTGGTGCAGCCCATTTCTAGTGTGTTTGGATGGAAACGTAAGTTGATGAATGCATGGGAACCATGCTCATGGCGAACGTTAACTTGTTATGATGATGGCGTTGAGTGTATAGTCAACCACTCTCTAATTTCGCATGTAAATCCCTCGCCACGTACGTGTTCATCGCAAGGCTGTGTGCGATGAACCAGGGCTGGACAATAATGCGAATATTAGTTTGGACGAACTTGCTCGTTTGGGGATTGTCAACTCGACTGGATCGTTGAATTAAACAAAAAGGTCCCGAATAATTCGCGCATACAGATAGAGCGTCTTGGATACAACTGGTTGCTCCCCGAGATCCAGATCAACAGAGAAGACTCATTTGTCATCATCCACGTCAATGCATTTCATCCTTTCTTTACCACCACAACAAAGCCTCACTACAGCGTTGTTGTAATGTCAAAAGTATACGGTCGCGAGTCGACCGATCCCTTTCAGGTTGGGTCAAAAGGAGCTCGAGGAAGCGGCGTGTTAGGATTGTTTCGGAAGAAACGAGTCATATTGTTCGTGTTGGCGGTTCTCGGAGTGGTCTGGATCTATGCGGCGCGTGGTGAGCGATTGGCATGGTTCAGATTATCAATTTGGAGCTTGGTAGATGGATACAGTGCCACTCGATTCTAGTTTACTTGCTCCGCTACGATTACGTAGTCTCACATACTTATGATCCCGAAATAGCACCCACTCTCCGTACGAAAGAGCACGAATTAGAAGACCTCTTGCGGTTCTTTGTTGCTACGCCCGACCAACCTCTTCCTGCAGGCCTCGACCCATCCAAAGAATTAAGCCGAAAATCCCTACTTGCAGCCGCTGCGGGAAGGTCGCGGTCGGCGGTTGTACCACCGGTTGTGGTGTTTAGCAAGGTACGCTTCATATAACGCTCTCAGTAGTACCGGCGGCCCTGACTCGGTTGTTGCATAGACATATTGCCCGTACGTTCCTGGCTACCGCCAATATCGGAGATTTCGCTAATGCGGATGCCAACTCCTGGGTTAGCTATTCAAAGCGGGCCAAGAACCTACTTGCTTCAATGCAGCTCAAACCCGCTCCGTTTATTGTTGAAGTGGACCTACGAAGTGCGTTGAGCCATCTTTTTATGCTGTATGCGGGCTGAGCTGTGTCCTGGCGTAGGTGACGCCGATATTGTCAAGGCATTGTTAATGCGGCTGACTGGGCACGGGACTTTTCCCAATGTGATTGTCAAGCGCAAGTCAATAGGAGGCTCCGACGACCTGGCTCGGTTACACGAGGACGGAGAGTTGGTTCCTCTCTTGGCGGCGGCGGGTGTGAAGACAGGCGTCGCTTCGGGTTGAGTCGGATGGCTCAAAGGATGGCGGAAGGCGGGTCAAATTCACCTGTAGAGGCGATGTACGGTACATCCATTGAAAAATGCTAGTAATGCCGAGGGGACCGAGAGCTCCGACCGAGACCCTCGAGGATATCCGGCGCTAGGTTGGAAAGCTATTTATCTTCGCATAGTCGGCCTTCTGTCCCTCAGATCCTATCGCCTTCTCAGGTTCCCATTACACCACATCGGTGCAGCCGATTGTTTATTATCCTCGACTTGCGCCTACACTTGGCCTCCCTCCTACGATATGCCCTCTTTTGCTCTCCCCTCTCACCAAGCCAAACCCGGCCATGCGAGTAATATCGATGCGGCTACACTTTATCGATCCTTGACCAAAAAGCACCAACGTGTTGCTATTGCTTTCTTGTTGTTCCTATCTCTGGCCACTTTCTCTTCATTCCTGTTCGACACGCATAAGGTAAGTGGCGCTGAAATGACGTTGTTGATCCGCTAACATCCAATAATTAGCAAACTTCGACTTACATGGCCTATCAGAGAGTGACGAATCGTACGCCAACGCCGTCTTACCCTCTTTCGCGAGCCTTCAAAGAACCCAGTCGTGCTGTTGCCCCAATACGCAAGGAGGTCCTTGCTGAGCCTCTTCATTTGACTCCCGAGATGGAATTGGCTGCCCTTGTCGCGTTTCTTACCGACCGCGATGCACAAAATGCTCTCCCGGCTACCATTGACCCTAAACAGCCCATCCCCCCGGATGTTATCCTTGACTTTGACACTCGCTCACACATGGCCCAGTTGGAGGTCGAAGACCTTGTTCAAGATACTTGGATACGCAACCCCATCGTTATCTTCTCCAAGGTTTGTGTTCATTTATCCGACGTCTCGGTTATCCACTCGCTTACATTTTTAACATCTCAAGGTTTATTCTCCCCAGGGTCGTGATGTTAAGAAGGCTTTTGCGTCATACAAACTGAAACCGGCTCCCGCGATAATTAACATTGACGAACGTGGTGAGTTTATGCTTGGTATCTTGGATATGTGACAGTATTGACGGTTTCATCAGTGGACGCCGCGGTTCTTGAACCCTTGTTATACCGCCTCACAGGCCAGACGTCGCTCCCTATCACCCTACTCGGCGGCCGTTCTCTTGGCTCACCAGCAGATATATCCAAGTTACACGAGTCTGGAGACCTCCAACTTGCCATGAAATCCGCCGGTGTGAAAATTATCCCACCAAAGAAAAAGAAGGCTGTTCCAGTCCCAAAACACAAGTAGGGTCTGGTTGTTTATTTCATGAACTTGGGGAATTATTCGTTTTAAATATTGATTACGTTTCTTTTTGGTTTCTCGCTTTGCTCCCGTTGCTGATCGCAATTGTCCATGTCTAGCTAGAGGCGCAATGTTATGTGTATTGTTTGTGGGCTGCTGGATTCAGTATTACTCTCATGTCCCTGCACGAGTCTGTATGGTGCTCGAATGAACTGCTCATGGTGAATCATATTTTAGCACAATCAATCTGGGTTATCTTTAGCGTTGTGCAAAGACTGTTGCAGTGAGAGGGCTATGTTCCATAACGAACTTCGAATTTGGTCACGTCCTAGCGCATATAATTAGGTTCACCAGTTTTACCATATGCACGGACTATCCACGACCATCCCCTCACAACCACACTATGAAAGCGATATTTTGCAGCTAATTACACAACTAGTCTTTCCAAATTATTCTCAACCCGCACTCCTCAATGGTGTAACATGCACGGCCTTCAAAATAGGTATCTGGGAATCGATCGATCGGCTGGGGGAGCTCGCCAAGAATTTTTCTATTTAATTTTGGTGGGTAGGTTGTAGTCAGGAACGAGAGATATATTGGTCGGGGTTTCGGGGGCACAGTGGTGGGGGCATTCTTGCACCATGTGCATATAATGTATGTGCCTTTGCAGAAACTACCCAACGACCGACCAGGTTCTCTCTGCCCTCAGCAAACTAGTGTTAGCATGTTTTAACAAGATATAAACATTTATTAGCAGAGTATATTTCACCAACAATGTCCATCAGTGTTCGTTCACGAATACTCGTGTCGGGTAATCGGGAGGTGGCAACTTCAGACGTTAGTCATAAAGGACTATGAGCAAGGCATTTTGGGTTGTTAACACCGATCGTTGGTAAAACTGTGATAATGGAGCGCAGCATGGCCACTCATCTTTCCCAAGTTATCATTGATATAGCGAACAACGGAGTGTCATATGATCATTGATTCGGAGCTGTCCGGCGGCAACACTGTTAGAGCCGAGCCGAAACTTTGACAGGATGAGGAAACAGCAAGCAGAAAGGTAAAAGTTGATGACCCGTTGTAATTGTGGAACAAGCGATAGTTATTTGCATAAAACGAGATTAAGTTACTAGATGCGGTAGTTCCAAGTGTACTTCCAAGTATCGCCACCTGGGTACCCATCGTAATAGCAAAGCTTTGTCCGCAAAATGCCAGAATGTGCCAGAACGTTAGCAATTCATGATGCTATGTATCTCTTTGTCCCTACATTTGCCCGACCAAAAGTCCATGGAATGCCGCGCCAGGGGTTTCCAAATTCAAACATCCAAGGCTGCAGTTGGGAATGTCCTTAGATGGTGTATGCGTTTCAAGTCAGCAGAGATAAGCATATTGATTGCATACATCCAACTTAAACCCTACAATCGAGCGAGCGAATTCAGATAAGTCGTAAATTTTCCATAAAACGAGTTCTAATAAACTACGTATGTACAATCTCATACGCTCATCTTCATTTCAATTTTCCCATGAGGCTTGTATCCTTCGATAATAAAATCTTCGGGAACGAAATCATCGATGGTGGGGACACTCCTATCAGCCCATTTTAACGTGGGGAAGGGCCGCGGTTCACGCTGGAGCTGAATCTTCAGTGCATCGACGTGATCTCGGTAAACGTGCGCGTCTCCAAGCTGCATAATGAGCTCTCGAGGTTCTGTGTTTGTGACTCGAGCAATCATGTGTGTAAGGAGGGCATAAGAAGCGATGTTGAATGGTATACCAAGGCCCAAGTCGGCGGAACGCTGATACATGATACATGAGAGCCCATTTTTGGCGCCTGGAACGTTGGGATCGGCAAGGTGGACGTAGAATTGACAGAACATATGGCAAGGAGGAAGTGCCATAAGTGATAAATCTGCGAATTCGGTTGACATTGGAGAATAAAATCGCGCCAAATCTCTACCCACCTGCTGGGTTCCATGCGCTCATGATAATACGGCGGTCCGTAGGATCTTCCTTAATCTTTCGTATCACATCTTGCAATTGGTCGACGCCCTTGCCCTTGTAGTCGGTCCACGCGTCTACATACTCTGCGCCAAAATGCCTCCACTGAAAGCCGTACACAGGTCCAAGGTCACCCTCTTTTCTGTGGGTCAGCCCTCGTGAGTCGAGGAACGCGCGTGATCCGTTGCCGTCCCAAATATGTACATCTCGTGCAGCCAGTGAACCGGCATCAGTATCTCCGCGGATAAACCAAAGTAATTCTTCGATGACTCCGCGAAGGAAGACACGCTTTGTGGTCAACAATGGAAGCGCGTCATTGGCCAGAGAGAAGCGCAGGGCGGGTGGGGCGAAGATAGAAATGGTGCCAGTTCCTGTTCTGTCAGGACGCGTAGCGCCCGTGTTCATAACATCTCGAATGAGATTCAAGTACTGATGTTCATCATGTGAGGAGCTTGTGTGACTAGATTCTGAGCCGTTCAACACAGACATTGTGATTGTTGACACGAACAAGGTTTGTAAGCGCCTGGTCCCAAATACCTTTGATTTCTAATCATTATTCATCTTTACTCGCCTCCCACCAGTCATGCATATGCAGCCCTTGGTGAACCTACGAGCCGTCTCGAGAACGAAATATTTCCGCGGACTACGTATATATGCACCTCAGTACTCTTCGCGGTTGCCTTACGCTAGGCCTGGCCCACCGCCGCTTCCCAAGGAGGAACAGCGGGAGTTTGAGGAGCTCGTTCGAAAAGCCCAAACACCAGTAACATCAGCTAATTCAACCGCCTCAGTAATACCGGGAGATGAGCTTCACCCTGACGCTAGGCAACTTATAACTTCTGAATTCACGGGTGATGTAAACCCCATAACGGGAGAGCAAGGTGGCCCCAAGCAGGAACCAGTTCCAGAAGGGAGAAGCGATTGGAGCTATGGAGGTCGGGTTACAGATTTTTGACGATTGCGTAGTAAGGAAGCCGTTTGCTCAAACTTGACGTATTAATATTGTGTACCCTGGGTAACTAGGTATAACATTACATAGGCAATCGATCCACTTCTTCTAAAGTGTAGTATTTCTTTAAGTTCTCCCCCGACAAATCGCGCCTGTTCAAATGGTGAATTAATCGGGGTTTCCTCGAATAATAAAAGGTTATTTTACTCACACTTCCTCTCCCAAATGTTTGAACAATGGGTTCTTGAATTCATCCAAGCATGCACGCAACGCAGTTGGTGAGAACGTGGTTGGGTCCTTTCCCCAAGCAGTCGCTAATCCTTTGAGTTTGTCCAAACCTAGCGCAAGTTGGAGCCGAGTACAAAAACAAGTGCCCTGTTGCAACTTACCTGCATGGATTACTTTATGAGCATTTTTGTGGCGCTCGTTATTGGAAAAGCTTGGCATCCGCTGGGCAAGCACGGGAAACACATATGCTTCCTCAATGCTGTGGTGCGTATCAAGGTCTGAAGAATAGCCAACGCACATTATTGACGAACTGTTGATTTTAGCGGATACATACGCTCATAAAATTGCATGATCATACGTAGGTATGAAGATAATGGCATGACCTTGCTGAAAGAACCATCAGAGAACTGGATAAAAGTGTGAGGGTCTCTTAGGTTTGTGAGCATGAGCCGGTTCGTACCGCATAAAGAGTATCAACTGTGTATGATGGTTGTTAGTAATAGAGACGATAGCAATGAAAGGAACTCGCATTCAGACCCGAGGTATGCATGGAAGTGGTTCATGCGATCTGCTAGCTTTGTGCCATTTTCAGCTTGCTAAAATTCCTATTAGAGGCAGCCTACTCTGTTCCATCGCTGGTTTTCGGAGGCCATACCGGGAAACGGGTTCTTGCTAGGGAAGTATAGTACTTTAGGTTGATGGAAGCAGCGAATAATCGACGGATAATTAACCAGTCGAGGCGGGGAGAACCGAAAGCGAAAGGCTTCGAGAATGGAGGAATGATTTTAGTTGGGAGTTAATGCAGATATTTATAAGGTGCAAGCCCTGGCCGCGACTTGTATGGAAAGCTTACTGTTGTAGCGTCGGGTAGTTGACAAATAGTAAACCATCAACGTCATCTCTCACACGTAATTGGGAGATCTAGATCAAGCTGACTAAGCCCTTTTTCTGTTGAGTGATTGGAGATCCGGCCACCATGGCCATGTCCACTGCCCAAATTCCTCCGTCAGGCGCATTTTCTACTGCAGGGGAGGAGGCCATCAATAGGACTGTCGAGATAAGAGAAAACGAACTCACGAGCACAGAAGCAGAACATGAAAATATTGAAGACTTATTCGAAATTCCTGAAACTGTACAATGCATTATTGACAAAGATTACAGGCAGGTGAGAACCCCGCCACTGCTAATAAACAGTATAACCGATTTATTTTGGCCAATTAGGCCTAGCTTAGATTGCACTCCAATTCCCTGATGAGTTGCTCGGCATTTCCGTCCCAATCTATCAGCGGCTCAAACAATTGCTTGGGGAAGATAGAAGTGCATACGTGCTAGCAGATACCACATATGGCAGGTGAGTTTGGCGAGTGATATGTAGTGGTTCACTGATATCAACAACCCGTTAGTTGTTGTGTTGATGAAGTAGCTGCCGCTCATATTGACGCGGATGTAGTGGTGCATTATGGGCACGCTTGCCTTAGTCCGTATGTCCTATTTTGTATCTTTGGATTACAACTCAACTCACCACGACATTAGCACATCTCGATTACCTGTCATCTATGTATTTGGAAAGCGGTACATTGACATCGACGATTGTGCCAACCAGTTTTTACTCGAATTAGGAAATGATTTATCTAAAGCTGGTTCGTCCAAGACGATAATAGTCAAAACGGACGTTTCATACGCACATAGCATTCGTGAGTTTTACATATGTGTAGCTTATTTGTTATACCTAACTGTGGCCTAAAAGGTAATGTGGGAAACGCGCTACGGGAACGATTCCCCTCCAACCACATTATTGCGCCTGATGTGCCCACGAGGTATACTCCGCCCCCATCGTCGTCAGCAAGTGCACCTCACGCGCCCGCCGATCCTGACCAGCCATCTGGGCCGATGTCGCCCCAACTTCCAGCTCCGCTACTGTCCACACCAATTGACTCAACCGCACTACTGTCCGAGGGTCTCTCAACCAAAGACTGCATAATATTTTATGTTGGGGGTGAGAGCCTGGCACTTACTAATTTTCTGCTTACCCATTCGTCAAGCGAGGTGTGTGTAATTTATGTAGCCGCGTATACTCAATACGGAGTACTCCTAGGTAATATCTTATGATCCTCATACGCGACGTGCTCGCCACGAAACCGGCAGCGTGAACAAGTTGCTCATGCGTCGTTATGCGATCATACAGCGCGCTCGGGATGCTGATGTGATAGGGATACTGGTTGGAACTCTCGGGGTTGGTAAGTATTGTCTTTTAGTAGGGATCAAGCACATAGGACTAAGCGTTCTGGGTAGCATCCTATTTGCCGTTGATGGCCCACCTGCGCCGTTTAATTTCTAAAGCGCAAAAGAAATGCTACACTATTAGTGTAGGGAAGCTCAATCCTGCAAAACTTGCAAATTTCATAGAAATTGAATGCTTCGTGCTGGTTGCTTGCCCAGAAAACAGCGTGATAGACTCCAAGGTGCGCGCATAAAGCGTGTCTCATTATACGAAAATAATATGTTGTTAGGAGTTTTACCGACCCATTGTGACGCCGTTTGAGCTCGAAATTGCCTTGAGAGCCGATCGGAAATGGACGGGCGAGTACATCCTTAGGTTTGACCAGATTCTAGCCAGGCAACAGGAAGAAGGCAAGGAATCTACTTTATACTGGCATCATATCATAATGCCGTACTAGTAGGTCCAGTTGAAGAGGATGGATCGGCTTCGGATAGAGACATGGACCGACCAACCTTTTCGTTGGTAACTGGCGCCTACCGACACGCGAAACGTTACATAGATCCTCGCGGTGAGCGTTGTTTGTTGCATTTGTTGCCGCCCCTTTACTTAAGTATGACTAGAAAACACAATAGCGGATTCGAGTAGTGCTGCCGTTGCTCTGAGAAATAACGAAGGCGCGCTATCCCAGGTGGTTGCTAACGCTGGTAGTAAGTTCATATTAGAAATTTGAGCGAACGTTTACTTACACATCAAATCAGGCGATTTTCTGCATTCCCGCTCTTTCCAAGGGTTGGAACAACGGCTTGGTCAGGACGCACCCGCCGTCCTTGAACAAGGTCGAAGCGGAATTGCTAAAGGTTATCAAGACGTGGACCATGCTCCTACTTCATGATCATGTTCTCTAGTGAAACACGAGAATTGGTATCTCTTATCCATTTGCAACACCATATTACAACAGCTTGAACAAGATGCAGGGTAAAGAGCAATTGAACGGAGGAATGAGTAAGTCACAGGCAATGGGAGGGAAAATGAATTGAATCGGTGACTGAAAGCATCCGAAAAACACGTTATGATAGTAATATAGCACCTAGTCCATAATGAAGCCAAGTCATGAATACCAAACCAGTGGATGAATGAAAGTTTACACAATGACGACGGGAGAAAAGCGATATGCATTATCGCTTTGACAATGTTCTCGTAACGCTTTCAGAAGCTTTGACGGCCCGCATTAATGATGCTTTGGTTCCAGCTCTGAGACCACTCGAAGTGCCTGATCGTGTTGTAGTGCCCCCTGCCTTGGCAGCGTTTCCGGTTGCGAGCTGCAATAATCCAGGAACCTTCTTCCCCTTGGTTGTCTCCGTCTTCCCTCGTTTTAAGAAAGGACTAGGCAAGTTTTCCTCATCTGCCAGATCGTAGACGGCCGGTGGTGCTACCCATCCTATGGTTGTAGTGGTCGTGGTAGCAGGTACACCTATAGGCCGAGCAGCGGGCCCTACCGTCGACCGGCGCGCAAGTTTGGTACTTTTGGTCCCTTCGCCATCAGATGATGAACGCTCGAGAAGTGGTGGTGGTGCTGCTTCAGTAAGCTGCGGCGCAGGTATGGGTGCGTTGACAGTGCGATCATCGATCGTGGTATCCGAGGAAGACGTGATCATTTCGCCTTTGGCCGGGGTTGGTATGATCTCTCCCGAGTCAGTAAGTATGACGCCCCGCATAGCGGATCCGAGATTGGTCATACTTCGAGAAACCAGTCTTCGAGCACGCGGTGTTTGTTGGTTCTTGATTGTAGCACCAGCGTTGGCTTTCTGACCAGGTCGGCTAGGTGTTTCGTCATACGACATATACCTGGTTAATGGCACTATGCCTGTGTTTCTAAATTCCCTTGTGAGTAAGTCGTCTCAGTGGGCTGAATTTATGAAAGTGCGGATAGGGGCAAACGAAGAGCGTGCTTACTTTTGCTCCTCTAGTGGTTTTTTGGTTTTCAGTTCCACGACAACCGCTGCTGCTGCTTCCTTCCTCGCGTCTAGTCGCTCCCGCTCTGCCCTCATCTCCTCTACCTGGGCCGCAAATGCCATTCGGACGTTCTCCACTTCTTCCGCAAATGCTGCCTTTTCCTGTGCGAATGCTTCTCGTTCTTGTGCGAGGGTGGCACGTTGGGACTCGAGAAGCACTCTTTCAGCATTAAAGGCGCCCACTTCAGCAGTAAAGCTCGCTCGGTCATTACTTAAGGCTATCTGTTCAGCACCCAGTGCCGCTCGTTCAATATTGAAAGCGTTGCGCTCTTCCATAAAAGTAGCACGCTCCGAAGCAAACGCAATTTGAGCAGCCTTGAAAGCAGCACATTCGGCATCAAAGGTACCACGATCGACATTGGCAGCTGCGGCCTCTCGTTGCAATAATGCGGCCTCTCGTTCGGCTACTTCCCGTTCCTTATTCATAATAGCTGTTTTCCGAATGCGCAAACCAGTCGCACTGAATATTGTCAACTTAGTGTGGTAAGTGAGCCTATGTCTGAAACTCACAGTTTCTGAGCTTCGGTCATCTTGCATGCAAATTCAATCCTCTCGTGCTGTAAAAGTTGTTGAGCCGAAGGTCGCATCGCAGGCTAATGAGATTTTTGCTACGGTTAATATGAAAATTATGGGTTGAAACAGAGAGAAACTTGCATTGATATTGAGCATCGATTTAATAACGTTACTCAGAGCAGAGGAGTAAACGCGGGGCAAGGGAGGTATCCGACCTTGGCGAATCGAGAGTGCCAACTCTTGGTGCGTCTTTGCCTCATGGAACGGGGGACTAACGGTCTTGTTGGAAATCTGATAGGGGGAATCGAAGTTGTACTTACTTTTGTGCGCATAGCTCGTATATCAAACAGCCAAGACTCCAAATGTCCGACTTGGTGTCATATTGTTTCTCGTTGATAAGTTCAGGAGACATGTAGTACGGTGTCTAGTGCTAGAATTAGCAATTGCGGTAAGGAGACAGGTGACAACGTACCCCAACGTAGGTCTGGGTAAAAGTTGCATATCCAATTTGTTTCGCCAAACCAAAATCTCCTAATTTTACGTACCCCTCAGAGTCTAGAAAAACATTCTCCGGCTTGAGATCACGATGTAGGATTTGTTGGGTCGGTCGGGGTGAAACGATATTGGAGCCTTCAGCAGAGGGTTTGGAATTGGGAAAATGACAATGGTGCAAGGCGAGAAGGATTTGAGCAAAGTATGACCAGATAGTGTCCTCGGCTATGTGTTTGCTGTTCGGGATGCGTTAGCGTCGGGAGAGATAAGAATGTTAACTTGGTTTGCTCACTTTTGCCGCCTCATCTGTTTTATTGCCCCAGAAAGATCCCCACCACCACAGTACTTCAAGAATTTGAATATATTTTTCGCAGCGCATTCGGGACGAACATACCTCCATTAATATATAGAGTATCCCATTGTCCCGGTCTACATACTGCGTGACGTGAGTAAGAGGCGGCCGCTAATCTTTCGAGATTAGACATACTCGGTCGTGATACCGGACGATATGATCGTGCTTCAAGTCTTTTAAAATGTTGCTATATTGGAGGGGCGGTTAACATGAGAACAGATTAAATATAGGGGTAAGAACTTACACTTCAGCAACAATTTGCTTCCTGTCTCTCTCGGTCATTCGTTCGAAGTTGAGCTCCTTACGCGCGAACAGAGCTCCATCAGCCTTTCTCCTCACTTTCCTGATCAATCCAAACGATCCGTTCCCAACGACCTCTCCAGCTTCGTAGTCATCCAGTACCGAACTCATGACCAAGGCTAGGGGGTTGGCGGGATGAAGTGAAGGAGTTATTTAAGTATGATTCGAGAATGACTCTGGCCAGATAGTGAGGAAAGCAGGGGGCGTTTGCCGACGAAAAAGGTACAGCGCGCACGACAAGACTTAGACCAGGAGTGTAAAGAAAATGTCACGTGAGATGTTGGGTCATGTCAAATCATTCACCAAACTGGCATTGCCACACTGCGTATACAAAGCAACAGAAATGCGATTATTATTATTATTAGTCGAATCTACACCACACAGTACTTACACATATATATATATATTGTATTATTTTTGTGCCGCCCCTAGAGCCAATGAACGAGCATTTGTGGGGGTTTCGAGCAACAGCATGAATTAGAGCTCCCCAAAAACTCCAAAACTGTGACATGAGTGAGATTCGAACTCACGCAGGGAATCCCTAACGCAAATGAACCCAAAGAAGAGCAAGCTCGTACAAACAAACTTGAGTGCGTCGCCTTAGACCGCTCGGCCATCATGCCTCGTTCCCGGGCCCTGTAGTGCCGGAGTGGCTCATGAAACTCAATTTGAAGCAAGTAGATGCAATTACCAACGCGACAATGCCCGTAGATGCATGGTCACGAAGATGTGCCCGTTGTCAAGCCCCGCTTTTCAAGAGCTGGTCAAGGGTTATGATATTACGCGCGAGCATGTTTCGCCCACCCACTGAAAGATGTTACAATAATTAGGTTTCGCTTGTGCGATGCATATGGTGATTCTAACCTCTAGTCTCCAGATACTCTAGTTGTAGCTGCGGTCTCAAGCGCAACCGCGCTGAATCACGAGACCAGACACTTAGAATTTGACCCGAGCTAAGATCAGGTTCCATATTAGTCTCGCAATCCAAATTCAATACTCCATCCCAACCACCACTATTGAATACGAGCACTCATTCTGCAACTCGTTTTTAACTGACTCCTATGGCCAACGTCCCAGAATTGTTTGATATAACAGGTCAAATTGAGGAAGACGCACGACGCGCGAGCCTTGATCAGCCCGGGTCTTCCAAAACGTCAAATGTCCCCGCACAACCCCAACCAACCCTTGGAGAGGAGGTAAATGAAGTTATAGGTCAGCTGGGGCGGTTTTGGGGGGGCTTTCAAAAGCAGGTAGGGCGCATGCAGTCGATTCAGCCGATCTACTTACCGACTCGGTCAGAGCCAAGCCGCTTTGCAGCATGCCAGGAAAGACCTCCGCTCGGTGGTAGAAACGGCACGCAAAGAAGCCGGCTGGCTTAGTGGCCCCTCGGCAACGCAGAGAGGCGCACCTCCCGCCACCCAGGAAAGTGCCAAACCGGCCAATGCTGAAGATTCGGAGCAGCCAGCCCCTCTCGCCGTTGACACCAAGGGAAAAGAAAAGGAGATCGACGATGACGCGGCTACAATCAAGCCAAGCTCACCTGCCGCCGACGGAAACGCAACTGCCACTGGCACATTCTTCTCGCGGCTGCAAGCCAATCTTCCTCCGCAGTTCGCCCCAGCCGCCATCACTGCTTCTCTTCAGAGCCAACTGACGACTGCACAAGCGCAAGCGGGTGCTCTACGCACATCACTCGCGACGAATATCCAGAGAATTCAGCAAGAAGGTGGCGTTCCCATCTCCTTGGCGCAGGCCGAGAAGCTCGCTGGGGAATACGTTCACCGTAGCGAGGAATTGCTCAAGAATGCAGGTGCATTCCTAAAAGATGCTGTTCACGTCATACCGGCCGAGGGGTCCAGTGACGCACGTGGTGTGGTATGGGATGGCTCGGATATGTGCGTAACCTTATTGCCGTGCTCAGCTACAATTTAACAGAATCTCAAACTAGATGGATGATGCCGAGCCCAATCGGGCCAGGAACCCCAGCCCCCGAGACGGCTGCCAGTGGTTCTGGTAGCCGACCCACGTTAACTCATGCTGAAATGTTACTCAAGCGACTTAAGAGTGACCCAGAGGTGATCAAGGTCGACCCTGCGATCACTTCAGCGAAGGAGAGGTATGAAAAATACTTGGCTGACATCGATACCGATGATGCCCGGTGGACGGCCCGCATCCGTGAAGTAGTCGCCGAAACCTCCGAAGACTCTGATGCGCTCCTTGCGACTAAGGAGAAGCTTGGTAGGTGTCCTGCACTATACGTTGAACTACGAGCGGTTGATCATGGATAATAGTTCCCTCTACCATTTCGGAGGATGAGTTTTGGAAGCGCTATTTCTTCCGTGTCCAACAGATTAATGAAGATGAGGAGAAACGCAAACTAATTTTAGAAGGTTGGTACTAGTTTCGCAATTAATATACAAGCCAATATTAACACAACTGTTTAGCTCCAACGCAATCCGATGACGACTTTAGCTGGGAGGACGATGACAAGCCAGCATCTCCAACATCTAGCGCATCTAAACCAGCTACCACCAAGCCTTCACCTATTGCTGCCTCCGGCCTTCCCCCAGTACACTCGACCACTTCAACTTCAACACTGAAGACACCAACCAACGATTCTGAAACTGCACCCTCAGCCTCTGTCGCCGAATCTGCGTCAACGCCAACGGGCCCCGCCTCCCAGGTGCTTGTGGCTCATTCAGGAATCAGTACCAGCAACACGAGCCCTCGCGAATCAGAATCAAGCTTTGACGTTGTCAGCGCGAGCTCTAGCGTCGCGGGTGGGCGCGCCGAGACTGACAAGAAGATTGCGCCAAGCGACAAAGTAAAGGGTGAACAAAAGGATGATAGTGACGATAGCGATTGGGAGTAGTTGAACAAGTTATTATCTGAAACTATGTAATAGCCATCTCTAAGTGCGTGCTCGATAATTGTATATGCTCTAATCCTGCATGCATAGTATTCCAACACCGAATCCTAGTAACACACGCAAGCAAATTACAATACAGAAATACACGAAAGATAATAAATTATATATTCAAAGATCCACTATGATGTGTGGAATGCAGTCCTTACCAACTCATCGATATCTTTAAATGCATCCAGCAAGCCTGCCACATTCTGAAGGCTAGCCTTCTCAAGGCCGAGATGACGTACAGAGTCAACTGTAGTTGCAGGAGTGACGCAAGTCTCATCCTGTCCCACACTTGACGCCTCCTGGAGCTGTGGGTGTAAGGCGCATTAAAGTAATAAATACGTTCGCAACGACTTACGTCAGTTCCCAGTCGGGGTGATTCCGAGCGCGCAGATGGCTCTGCAGACAGCTTGGAAAGCGAAGACGATCTCAGTTGCTCTTGGGCTCTGAGAAACTGAGCCTCCAAAGCTCCAAATTTCTCCTTCAACGCCTTAAGGTCGGTTTCTACCTTGATTTTCACAGAATTTACAGCCTCGTAGCTGTCTTTCAACAATAACATTTCTTCCCGATCCCGTGCATACGCCTTTTTGGTCGCATTATGCACGGCCTCGGTATCAGAAAGTAATGCTATTGCTGCTTGCTCTCGCCCCTCGACGCGCTTTACTGTATCTTCCAGTAAAGCATATTCCTCTTCGGAATTTCGAAGACGTGCTCTAAGTCTTTCGTTTTCTGCCTCGACCTCGAGCACCTTGGTCGCTGAGTCAATCTGAGCAGACACAAGCTCCTGGATGTCGGTTTGGAGCTTCCGATTGATTTGTGTCTGTTCTAGACTATCAATGTGCGCAGAGTGTGAGAGTCCTGCATTGCCCAGATTCAATCCAGTAACTGGTTTGGCAGCTGATGTCGGGAGTTTAAACTCAGGAACAGGCCCGGTCTGGACGGACTCACGGGACGGAGTATCCGATGGTTCAATTTTTCCAGCCGTAAAACCCGGCCGAACAGGGGAGCTAAACGATAGCCGCTTCGTGGATTGAGATCGACTCGGACTCCTAGGGGACATTGTCTCTCTTTTCGGAGGGAATGATACGTATAATGAATCCGGCGTGCCCGTATGAGAGTGGCTAGAATGCGAGCGGAAATCAAGCGAGTACGGCTGGTACCTCGGACCAGTGGGCGTGAACCGCTGTGTCTGAACGCTGAGGTGAATTGCCAGCACACAGTTACAAACAAACGGCCACTCACTTTGTCCACTGTCTTGAATCCCCGTACAGGCGGGTGCACCTGATACGAAGGTTGTGTACGTTTGGCCACCGCTGTAAACATAGGTTACCGAGGCACAAACCATCAGGATGAATGTACTAACGAATACCAGCGAATATTGGGTGATCGCGATTTAAACCTTCTCCCAAAAGACGGCCCTCTAATAAAGCTATGGTGCTCTCGCACATTCGTAGCATGTGGTAGCCAGACTTCCATAACCTGCACATGTGGCCATGTATGGATCTTTCCGCAAGTTTCACAGCGCCTATGGAGTCAAACATGACGCAAGCTTGCGGCTTTTGACTCCTTTTAGCTGTCCATGTGTAGACTTTGAGGCTGAAGCTCATCTCAGCGCCACATTTGCATAAGAATATGAGACATACATTCTCCCAAAATCCTCGCACATTCGGCGGATTTCATCAACGTCAAAACGCCCATTGTCATCGCCTCGGAATTGAACGTGAATGGTGCAGTCAGCAAATGGCCACCCACGAGACTCGGTATCATCCACCATTGAAATAACCAAATGCCAATGAGGATACGATGAGTGGTGAGTGTTGAGACGAGATTCGATGTACCAGCGATTGACGGTGATCAACGTTCCTCCAAACTAAATTATTCGTAAGCCTCGTCTTCAGCCGGTACGTGTGCCTTGACCAACGCTCAGCTGACTGCTAGAGTGTTATAGACGTAGTGTAATAGTAGGAGGTTGGCCAAATTAAGTCAGGTATTCCAGCCTCGTCTTGTATTTACTATAGGGGAGATACTATAGATTGAATACACGGGCGCCGCAACGGTGGTGGTGGTTGAGTAAGATTGGTCTCGGGTCTTGATGAATGATATAACCACTCGGCAGAATTTCCAAATACCCCACCACATGGCATACGCGTGCGGGAATAAAACAAAAACCGAGTAAAATGTGTATAAATTCGTATACAGTCGAACAACGAACTATAGTAGGCTAAAATATGATACACTAGATAGTAGTCAAGAAAGTGGCGCTACCTAACGGGTCCCCGATGCCTGGAAATCAGGGTTGGGCCCATCAGTTGACTTATCCTTAATCGGTTCCTCACTCTCCGTCTCGCCAGAATTGGTGCCCTCTGTTTCCCTCCGAAGACGCATCTCTTTCCCACGTTTGTGACAATACCATAATACTAGCATCAAGACTAGGCATGAATAGAGTCAGTCATTACGCTCTTCTCCTACGCCGCTAACTTACTAGAAATACCCATACTCATTAGTGCATTAGTACCGGCAAGCATGGGAAACCTTGTCTTTAGAAACGTTAAAATACTCCTTAAAACAGTAACGATGCCGCCTCCGGTACCCAACAGCTCTTTCACTTGACTTGGGGTAGGTAATGTACGGCTCTTGGTGCCGGTTTGCGGATTTGTCTTGGTGAACAGAGATCTTGGATCGAGCTTACTTGCAAACCCTGTTGTTGCTTTTGGAACTGATGGCCCTGCTGCCGTATTAGAAGGATCGCTGGCTGTGGGTGCGGCGGCAGCGGCAGTCATGGCTGCGAATACGTCGGGAGGGACTCCAAACGGCAGCGAGCGAATGAGTTTCTGAAATGACTTGGGAAGGGCATTCCATTCTTTAGACAACTGAGTGGATGACGACTCGAGAAACTAGAGATGATCGAGAAGGTTATGCATATATTGATGATATAATTTGTAAAGAGTGTCGTACCTCGATGAGGTCATTGTATGCGGTTGGAACTCCATTGATGACATCCTTAATTATTTGGGTGAATTGGTTGAGGAGCGCGCGAGTACTGGGCGTTGTAAACGCGACACCCTGTAATATTTAAATTAAGGTTGTGGCCTATAATTTTTCTTGAAAAAAATCGACAAACCTGATTTCCGGCTTGCATGTCTAGCGAGTCTAGAACTTCAGCAAGGTCTCGTTGTTCGTTCGTTACTGGTGATGGAGGGTGAGTACGTTGCAGGTGATCGACGGGCATATTGGTGCCTCACGTTCAGGTTCTGTGACGCTCTGTTCGGTTGCACTCTGTTCGGTTGCGCTTTGCTCTGTGGCCGCGTTAGAGGGTTGTGGGGTGGCCTCGGGGAGCCCTCCTGGGGTCGCTGGCTTCAACGAAAGAGAGGGCAATGCACTTTCCTGTGGAGCGGTTAACAAGTTACGACAAGTTTAAGGGCTGAATTTTGGCCTACTTTCCTAGGTATACTGCTACTCGAGCTTGCTCGACTAAATGTTCCCCATCTCTTGAGGGTTTGTGCCCATGGCTCGGATTTTCTTTCCTTATCCTTATTCCAGCTGGACTTGGATTCTTCGAATAATGCATCGATCGTAGTAGTAGGGGTTGAAAGCTCTGGGGTAGGAGGTGCACTCTCGACAGCTTCAGTCAGGAACTGTTCTTGGCTTTTGTCTAGCGCAGCTTCTTTCAGAGCTTGTTTCTCCCTATATCTCTTGTATAAGTAATAGGGCAGCATTGTGATGATAAACAGGAGAGTGGGGGGCTGCGAGGCCCATGACGGTGTGGCTGGTGATCGAGTTAAGCGCCCATGATCCACGGATCTCGGTGCTTGAACCAGATAGTCCAAGTGTATACGTGCCTTACTTTGACGAGTTCCCATGTCTGCTTCTTCTCCCTCACCACCTAACGAATCGCGGACGAACGATATTTCACACTCTGAAGAATTTGGCTTACAAGATGAGGAGCGCCTTTTAGAAGGTGACGTCGTCGACAATCGGGACTATGCAACTCGAATGGATGAAATTCTTGGGGATGAAGACCAAGACAAGAGCGATGAAGAAATGTTCACGTACTCTGAGGCAGACGCACCTGTAGAGAGCTCTAAGGACTACGATGCTCAGCTTAAGGATATACTTGGTACCGATGAGGAGGAAGCGGAGGATCGAGATGTTGAGAAGGAGCTCAAGCAATTCGACGATTCGGATGAATTTGTAAACCAAGTTACCAGTGAAAAAGAATATGTAAGTCACGCACTGATACTAATGGTTGAGCTATTTCTGAAGTTGGTACAGGAAAGCCGCGGTGGTGCACAAACTGCATCCTTCGCCGTGACACCCCAACGCGCCTCTTCTCCGGAGCCTCAAGATTCATTAAAACGACCAGCGTTCCTTCATCCAAATGTTTCACGGCTTCGCTCGTTTGTGCCTCATGAACGCCCTTCTTCAGCTTCCCATGCTAGTTTCGCATCGCAGCATTCCACAAGTGGATTGCCTGTACCTTCTGCTGCAGCGTCCCATTTCTCTGCAATCTCACGGTCTTCTTCAGTATCCAGGCTCTCTGACTATACTGAGAACCGCGTTCGGGATGCTTTCCGATGGACGACACTTCACACGGCGAGCAACCTTACTCACCCTGGGTCGTTGTTGTACGGCCGTGCAACTGTCCTCGCCGCGAATGGCTTAATCTGTTTGGGGACTTCCTCGTCTCGTGCGCTTATATTCGACTTTCGGCAACAGCTAAAGCATATCATCACCCCTCCAAGTGCCTTTTCGCCTCTTGTTGGTGCTGTGACTGCTATTGCACTATCGACGGATCATACATTTGTCGCGGTTGGTCATGCTCAAGGTCACATATTTTTATACGATTTATCGCACCCACAAACTCCTGCACGGACGGTTGAGCCGGTTGCATTCAAGGCAGTTCTTGCCGGCCGTAGGGAAGGCCATCTAATTGGCACCCCAGTAACTCACGTCAACTTCGTTAGTTCGAGACACACAGCGATTGTCAGCGCAGATGCTATGGGTTTGGCCTTCTACCACAGCCTTGGAAAAGTTTTGTTCGTTGAAGCCAACGACATCGTCCGAATATTGGGCCGGTATCCAGTACCCGGGGAGGTGCCTGTTGGCCCCGCTACTGAGGCCCCTCTTCGACCCGATGTTAAGGGGAAGGGGAAGGGGAAGGCCTCCGATAATCCTACCAAGGGCCGTTCGTTAACGACTGCCGTAACTCGAGTGGCCTCGCTTCCTCTAGGAACGGCCCAGCATTCAACCGATACATATCAAGTACAAGCCCTAATTACTCCCTCAAAATTGATCGTTGTCGGCCTGAAGCCAACCCCTAAAACGTGGTTTAGGCGGCACAATCCCAACCACAACCAAGGATCCGAAGTTGAACCATTCTTAGCTTGGTTCCCTACTTTTGCCCCATTGGAAGATCTCAGCAGGCAAGCCGACCGCAAGCGGAACGAAAAAGAAAGGCCTATTTCAGTCATGGATCCGATCCTCGCTTATACCTGGGGGCAAACACTACATTTATTACGAGTTAGAGAGGAACGAATTACACAGCGTGTACGGGATGAAAAGAAGGGAAAGGTCGATAAACTCGAGGTTGGAACTTTGATATTTGAAGAGGCGAAGACAATCGATTTGGGGATACGCAAAGAGGTCAGAGCACTCCAATGGCTCAATCCTCAGGTACGTTATTCCGTAACATCGAATTGCAAAGCTTTGGTCCTAATCGTGATGGTATAGCAACTTCTTGTTGTAGTTCAACCCTCCACTGTTCTTGTTTATGACATAGTAAGTGGTGTCAGGGTGGAATCTGCCGAGCTCGATCCCGTTTGGTTACAACCTGGAATATCTGCCCCTGGAGTCGTAGGAAGGTCCATAGCTCATAGTGTAAAAGTTTACAAAGGAAAAACTTTTTTACTGGTAAGTTCCTGTTTTACAGGGTTGAGTGACTGGTGTCCGAACGATGGTATTATAGGGTCGGGATGAGTTGAGAGTTGGAACACTTCTTTCCTGGGCAGATCATCTTCTTAACCATGTCAAGTCCGGCGATTTCCTTGGATCTATCGATCTCGCGCGGGAGTATTACACTTCCACAGCACAAGGAAGCAAGTATGGACTTCCTCCAGACCCGAAGCCAGTCGTTGGAGCCAAATTACTTGAGCTAATGGCATCTTCGGCTCAGTTCGCATTTTCAGAACAGCGCATGCGAGACGGAAGTGGAGCCAATAGCGACCCTACGCTTTACCCTCGCCTGGTGGAGGCGTGTGCTAAAGCCAGTACTGTTATGGGTGATATGTCGTTCTTCTATGATGAACTATGGGAAGAGTATTCAGAACACGGGATTGGCGCGATTTTCTTGGATGCCCTTATTCCCCTCGTTTTGGATAACACGGTCCCATCAGATGTCCCGCCTGTCGTTGCTCAACGGCTGGTCATGCATTGTGACGAACGGGGAGAATACAAGCAAGCCGAGAAGTTAATATGGCATATCGATCCCGCATGCATTGATGTTCACCACGCAATTGGACTGTGCAAACGCCATGCCCTATACGATGCGCTCATCTATGTCTACAATGCTGGTTTGCGCGATTATGTTTCCCCGGTTATCGAGTTCCTTTCTCTCATTAGGGAGATTCGAAAGCGACGAAGGGAGGAATCTGGTTCCCAAGCGCTAGAAGCGTACCTGGAAAACGCTGTCCCCGACGCATACAAAATTTACGACTACTTGGGAAGCATCTTGACTGGGGTGTCTTACCCTTCTAAACGCCGAATAAATGATGGGGCAGACCAAGCTAAGGCAGATGTATATGCATTTTTGTGCTTCGGGAGATCGAGTACTTGGGCCGGGAAACTTGTGCTCACTGCAGAGGAGGATGGGGGGGTCGAACCACCATATCCCTACCTACGGCAACTTCTTCGATTCGACGCCGAGGCATTGCTGAACACGTTAGACCTTGCCTTTGAAGACTCCTATCTCAACGGTTCACACGAAGCAGTCAGCCGACAAGTAATTATCAATATTCTCCTCGACATGCTTGCATCACCTTTGGTTCCAAATACCTCTGCTTTATCAGAGAGTGATGCTAGCTTCATTAGAATATTCATCGCTCGAAATGTTCCCAAATATCCTCAGTTTATCCATATCGCTCCTAGCGCACTTCATCGCGTACTTGTCGCTCTCGCATCAGACCCAGACTATAGCACACGAGAAGATCGCCAATTAGCAGCAGAATTTCTACTGTCAGTGTATAACCCGACGGGCGAACACGAATTGCGAGAACTCTTCAAAAGAGCAGGGTTTTTCCGCATCCTGCGATCCATCTACCGCGTTGAGAAACAGTGGGCAATGCTTGCCGAAGCGTACCTTCAAGACCCCAGCGTCGATGCTCATGAGCTTTTCACCAATCTAGATGATATCCTAGGGCAAACAAAAGGGCAGGACCACATATTCGAAGATATAATTGCATTGGTACAAAACTACTTGGGACCTCTCCTTCAGCTTGGATCGATTCAAACAGCCTATATGCTCGATAAATTCGCCCCAACGCTTCACACCCAAGCAGTGGCAAACCTTGAAGCAGAGCACCTACGCTTCAAGTATTTACGTGCCCTAGTGCAACCATATTTGGCATGGGAGATGGAAGATGAAGATGCCGAACCTGTTATTCGCCCGCCTTCGCAACACTTAGAGGCCGCCTTACAGCGAGAATATCTCTCGCTAATGTGCCACGAAGAACCGGAAACAGTCCTCCCGCTGCTAGAGTCTGACTCTGGGGCCGCCTTCGGCGTGGACCAAATCATAGGTGTCTGCTCTCAGCATAAGCTCCTTGACATTATTGTCTGGGCTATCAATCGCGATAGCGGAGCCGCCCCTGCGATCAAACGTTTGGACGAATTTCAACAGAGCCAAACGGCGGAAATTGTAGAATGGATATCTGCCGGGGATGAAGCTCCTTACGACGAGACCTGCCCTACCGAGTCTATGTCCAGATTAAAAGCGCTTGCTAAGATGGGGATTCGTCTCTGCGAACAAGCCAAGCAAGAGGAGCTCTGGTTTCAATTATTACGGGCACAAATTCGTACCGTTCAAAATACCGTTTCAATCGGCGCCGTTGACTTCGAACGAGCTCGACCGTTTATCAACGAGCTTCGCGCAATCATTCAGATGACATTTTCCAAGTTGACTTCACAGTCTTCCTCAGAGCAGCTCTCTTTTCCCAGACTCTTTCGGCGACTCTTAGATTCTAGCCAAGAAGAACTCATCCCTACCAAAAACACTTATACCGAGTTCCGGCTTATCCTGACTGGGATGTTAGAAACCTACCGTGCTGAAGGCGATGTCTTGGGGATAACGAAACGACTGGTCGAGCAAGACCTATACGAGGTTTTGAATGAACACGTACTTGCTAGGCGGCGGGGGTGGAGGAGCATTGCTCCTATATGCGCTGGGTGCAACGCTGAGTTACGGACCAATCTCGGAAGCAACTCCACTGGGGACGAAGCCAGCCATTCCGATCGGGGACCTCTAATGCTAGTGGCTTCAGGTGTAGTTTATCATAAGGCTTGTGCTCCGGTTTCAGTAGCATAGCGTAACATTCATTTAATCTAACTGTATATACAACCTTCACTCGATTCTACTGACACCATTCACGTGCACTCAAAAACAATCGATACCATGGTCCAACCTTCCAGTGTGCGATCGATGGCGCGTACCAACTATTGCTTTCAAGTGTCACAACACGTTCAGGATGGGGCATGAGAGCTAAAACGCGACCATCTGGAGTCTGAACGCCTGCTATCCCGGCTACGCTGCCGTTTGGATTTGCAGGGTATTTCTGGGTGGGGTTACCCCTCGAATCAACGTATGTAAGGGGAGCCAACCCAGTGCTGATGAGGCCCGATGGATCCGCTAAGGTAGCTCGGCCTTCCCCATGTGCAACGGCAACCGGCAATTTAGAGCCGCGCATATCCCGTAAGAATACGGAGTTGGCGGTTTGAGGAGAATCTTCCACGGCTAACATACACACACGCGATTCGAACCGTTCACTTTGATTCGGTTTGAATTGGGGCCAATCCTCTGCGCCAGGGATAATTGATTTGAGATGGCTGAATAGTTGGCAACCATTGCAGACAGCCAGTGCAAAGGTGTCCCGCCGAGCAAAGAACTCCGAGAATTGCTCGCGAGCACGAGCATGAAGAAGAATTGACTTTGCCCAACCGTTTCCAGCACCTAACACATCACCGTAAGAAAATCCCCCGCACGCAGCGAGACCCCTGAAAGAGGCTAGGTGGACAGCGCCCTCGATAATGTCGGCCATGTGGACATCAACCGGCGTGAAGCCAGCAGCGGCGAATGCCCAAGCCATTTCTATTTGACCATTGACGCCTTGCTCCCGAAGAATAGCAACTCTAGGGCCAGATGATGGGCTTAGTGGTGGTTTTGGCTCGGGGAAAGTGAGGTCGTAGTATAAACCTGTTTCGGCCTCATCAGAAATAGTGGAATACTCCTCTTCGGCCGCTTGAGGATTGTCACGGAGTAACTGCATTTTGTATGACGTCTCGGCCCATTTGCGCTGAAGATCGGGGCGCGTTGAAGAAAATAGCATGTTATAATGATAGATGAACAAAAGTTGTTGAGAACTTTGGTTGATGAAGCCAAGCAAGTGCACAATGTCGGATTCTATAGCATGCCTGCTGAGAATTGCTCTGAATCGTTCAAAATCTGATTCTCGGATCTGGAACACAGCGCCGAGTTCTTCATTGAAGAGGGCGGATATTGTTTCAGCTCCATTGGAGGCAATGGAATCGAGTGAGACCACGAAACCCGATCGACCGGCAAATGCCATTTCTACCAACGACGTCAAAAGGCCACCATCCGAGCGATCATGGTACGCTAGAACAATCTCGGGAGAAACAGTCTTTAGCTCGTGACAGGCAGCGAAGAACCCCCTTAGCAATATGGGGTTTTCGACGTCTGGTGTTTCGTCTCCAAGTTGAGCGTAGACTTGAGCCAAGGCGGACCCTCCCAGTCTCTGCTTTCCACCAGCCAAATCGATAAATATTAGAATGGTTTCCGGGACGTCGTGACGAATGGCGGGTGTCCAGCTCCTGCGTACATCATCGACTGGAGCAAATGCAGTGACGATGAGTGAAAGTGGAGCTGAAACATCCATACTCTCCCCGCCTTGTTCCCATTTCATTGACATAGACATCGAGTCTTTTCCAACGGGGATTCCGATCCCGAGAGCCGGGCAGAGGTCGAGTCCCACAGCTTGAGCCGCTTCGTACAACGCGGCGCCCTGGCCAGGCCTAGCTGCAGCACACATCCAGTTGGCACTCAATTTAACACGGGAAATATTCTCGATGGATGCGGCTGCAAGGTTCGTCAGCGATTCGGCAACTGCCATCCTTGCGGATGCGGCAGGGTTGAGGATTGCGATAGGAGTGCGCTCTCCCATGGCCATTGCTTCACCGGTGATAACATCGAATCCATACGAAGTGCGGGTCACCGAAACGTCAGAAACTGGAGTTTGCCAAGGGCCAACCATTTGATCCCGAATCACTAAACCAGTGATGGAGCGATCGCCGATGGTAATTAAGAATGCTTTCGAGCCCACAGAAGGGAGCCTGAGGACCCTGTCTATAGCATCGCTAACGCAAGAGGTGACTGATGACCCAGGGGAATTGTAGGAAATCAACCAACGATCAAAGGAGGAAGTGGGGGGCGACGGATGAACATCAGTGCGAGACATCTTGGGAGGTTTGCCGAATAGAGTGGACATGTGCAGGTCAATAATGTTGTTTCCATGCAAGCGATCGGTGACAAGCAGTCTCTCTTCTTGAGTAGCAATGCCAACGACTGAGTATGGGCAACGTTCACGCCTAGCGATCCTCTCGAATTCGGGTAGATCTTCCTGCTTAACTCCTAGGACATAGCGCTCCTGCGATTCATTGCACCAGATTTCCATCGGCGACATTGCCCCGTCAGCGACGAGAACATCGCGGATTTCAATTCGAGCACCCAGGCTAGAATCGTGGACGAGTTCGGGAAGGGCATTCGAAAGTCCCCCGGCGCCGACATCATGGATCGAAAGAATGGGGTTTACGTCTCCTCGTGCCACACATGCGTCGATGACTTGCTGACAACGGCGCTGCATTTCAGGATTCTCTCGCTGGACCGATGCAAAGTCTAATTCTGCTGAGCTCGCACCCGAAGCAAGCGAAGACGCGGCACCCCCTCCAAGCCCAATGAGCATGCCTGGTCCACCCAAAACGATCAGAGCTGCACCGGAGAGGACGCCAGTCTTCCGAGCGAACTTGGGGCGGACATTCCCGTACCCGCCAGCAATCATAATGGGTTTGTGGTACCCCCAATCTTGGTCGCCAACTCGTTGTAAGAAGGTTCGGAAATACCCTCCCAAAGCTGGGCGACCAAACTCGTTATTGAATGCACTCGCGCCGAGAGGGGCTTCAATCATGATGTTGAGTGATGTAGCGATATGGGACGGGTAACCGAAGTCCGCCTCCCATGGTTGAATGGAGCCAGGAATGCGCAAGTCCGACACTGAAAAGCCAGAGAGCCCTGCCTTGGGCTTGGACCCACGCCCAACAGCCCCCTCGTCTCTAATTTCGCCTCCCGAACCGGTAGCCGCGCCTGGAAAGGGAGAAACGGCAGTTGGATGATTATGAGTTTCGACTTTGATTAGCATTGGCATATCCTCCATCTCAGATACGTACTCCCCGTTGGGGCGGGGAGAGAACCAGGGTGCGGTGGAACCACGCAGAACAGCAGCGTTGTCTGAGTAGGCAGAAATGGTGTTCGCTCCATTGACGCGTTCGGTGTTGCGAATCATCTGGAACAAGGTGTGCTCTTGTTTCTTCCCATCGATCGTCCAGTCTGCATTGAAAATTTTGTGACGACAGTGCTCAGAGTTAACTTGAGCAAACATGAAAAGTTCTGCATCGGTAGGGTTACGAGCCATGGGGTTCGGGCCATCAACAAATGCGTCAGTCAGGTAGTTTATCTCATCCGCAGCCAGAGCTAGACCAAGCTCTTTATTGGCTTTATGAAGCGCCTCTCTAGCATCAGATCCAGCCTTGACGGCTCCGATAAGATCAACGGTTCGCAAACTACCGGGCGCGTGCTCCGCAAAAATATCGTTGAATGCCGGAGGATTAAGCGACAAAGTCTGGGTCATGCGATCGTGTAGAAGATGGGCGATGGGGGATATAACGTTCATGGAGAGGGGTTTCTCGCTAGAACTACAAAAGACGAAAGCGATTCCTCGTTCCAGACGATCGATGTGCGCGTCAAGCCGGCACATTTGAGCGATGTCAGTTGCTTTGCTGGACCACGGGGAGATCGAACCAGCTCTTGGGTAAACATATATAATAGTTGATTTAACGGGCACTTGATCTGGATTTCCAAGCGTTTGTCGGGCTTCAGGTGTCGTAATATCGTCGCCGTAGAGAAGCAAGGCATCTAATATTTCGTGTTGGGGAGAGGCGCCGGCGAGGACCATTTCTTCTTCAGGCCCTTTAGCCTTGACGAAATGCAGATATATCGCATCGACGCTGCAGAGTGATGGTATATACTTCTGCGCGGACTGAAGAATCCCAGCCAGCCGGGTGGCCGAATGAGGCGAAGAACCTTGAAGAGTAATCATCCTAGGTCAAGTATACACTTAGCACCGAATAAGGATTGCGGAATGAAGCTTACTCTACCACTAGGGTGGTTGCTCGCTCGCCTGTGCTTTGCTGAGGAGAGAACCGCGTGGGGTTACAATAGATGAGGTTGAAGATCTAGCAAAAATCTTGGGTGCGCAAATAACTGCAAACTAATTTGTAATTTTTTCGATTGATGGGTCGTCGATAGCTGTAAATGACCAGAAAAGCAAGCTGTTTGTTCAAAAAACAACGACTTTAGATTTTGTAACTAGGTGTTTGACTGGGATTCCATTGAGCAGTGAAGGCTCTGGCAACTTTCTCGCTTCCTTCTTCACAGCTCGTGCCAGATAACGTTCGGTCCTTTCTTCTTGCTCCACGTCGGCATTTCTTCGCTTTAGGGTGTGAAAGTCGCCTTCATCCGCACCACCAGCATGCTCTCCGCCGAAATACACAGCTTCCTTAATCATTTCTATTCGTGGAAACTTATATTATTGAATATGTTTTTAGGTAGTATTTTTATCTTACCTGGTTTACGCAACGGGCAGTTTTTTGCCAAATGGTCGGTTTGTCGGCACATCTTACAGCACCCTCCATTAGGGTAAATCCCCCGACCAGAGTTTTGAGGGCATGTAGAGGCAAGATGCCCTTTTTGGTTACAAACAAAGCATGATGCGTACGGGAGAGGGTTATTTGGGGTTTCAGGTTGTTTGCACTTCGATAGTGAATGTCTACTCGAGCCACACCTTCCCAAACAGAATCAGTGGTTACAAAAGCGCGTGCGAAGGCAAGCTCATACCTATAGCATAACCCAACCAACGTTTTCTTCGTAGGGAGAGAGTCGCCATCTTTGACACAGCTCAAGCTGGCTTTGGGGCATTCTTTGGCCGCATGACCTTTCTCTCGGCAAGCAAAACATGTTGTATTTTTTCGTCTCTCATCAATTCGTCGCAACCTACGAGCTTCGGATGACTCTTTGCGGTCTATCTCGTCTTTGAAATATAGATATTAATAATAAAAACACCGACGAGAGTGATGCTTTACCTTTTACCTTCCTAGTCCCCTTAATCACGCTGCTTCGTGGTCGTTTAATATGGGGCCCTTGCTCCAGTTGGACCTTTTCGCTATCTTCACATTCCAACGTATCACCGTCTTCTCCAAAACCTGCCTCGAGGTATGTTCGCTTGCGGCCTGTATTGGTGTACCGTGTCATGATATACTGTAGGTGAATAAATAAAGTTGTTGTGATCTTATAACTTGAGGCCGAATAGATCACAGGGTCACCTGACGGCTAGATTATCTAATTGTTATTTGCAGCTTAGCGCCGATGTGTTCGAGTCGTGACCTGTCTGGATACTCCTACCTCCATCATAGTTTTCTTGGACTCGACTCTTGAACACATCCACTAAATTTTTGCAATAGTAGGACATAACAGGCAGGCCAGATGTTCTACTCGGAGGCGATCTTGTCGAGGCGAGGGCCGCTAGGCAAGGTGTGGCTTGCAGCCCATTGGGAGCGCAAGTTGTCCAAGACCCAGGTACGCAGTTTCACGTATTGGGAAATTACCATCATGCTTATTTTAACATTGGGATAGACTCTTCAAACGGACATCACTGAATCAGTCGGTTAGTTAATAAAGCGCGCGATTGCAGGCTTGGTGTTGAAACAGATGATCAGATGCTATCCTGGGACAGGAGATTGTTCCCATGGCCCTCCGCTTGAGTGGTCAACTTCTTCTTGGAGTATGCAGGATTTATAGCCGCAAGGCCAAGTATCTACTTGATGACTGCAATGAAGCGTTGTTGAAGATCAAGCTGGTGAGCAGCGCTGGCCCTAAGGCCACTGCGATTGTTAACTTGAGTAATTAGGCGTTTCGGCCCGGTATCGTAGATATGACCGAAGATCAACTTCAAGTTCCTAGGAACGCAATTACTCTGTCCGGAGAGGGCTTAGATATCGATCTTCTTATGCCAGATATGAACTGGTAAGTAACCGACATATGGAGACTTATTTACTTTATCTGATTAATCGGTTGGCTAGGGACCTGGATTTTGTTGTCTCGCAGGCACCCGGTGGCACCCAAAACCTGGCTCGCCCGGGCGACATTACTCTTGCGAACGCTGGGGATATCACGCTTACCCTCGATGACACGGGATATGGGTTCGACCTTGGTCCCCTAGATGGCATAGGCTCGCAGGATATCGATTTTGATCTTGGTTTGGACTACGGCGACATAGAACAAGCTTCTAGCCACAAGGACGCTGATGGTGATGAAACAATGAGCGTCGAAGTTGGTCGAGATGCCCCAGCTCCTCGCTCTGCCCGTGAATCTCTTGCATCAGCTCTCGGTCGCGGGGGAGAGGATATTGAACGGCTCTCAGAACGCAGTCGTAGTAAAAGTCGCGAGCTGACACTGGAGCCCGAACCGGAACCAGGATTTGGGTTTGGGATGGATATAGATGTTGGAGATCTGGAAGGTGGGCTTGACCTGGGCATTGGGTTCGACGAGCCAGCACCCCTCCCAGAGCCTGCCCCAGAAGACACTGCCCAATTAGAGGGAGAAAAGACACCCCTTGCTGACCGGTCCCGCGCATGTAAGCATTTGGTTGTATTTTTTGGATTCTTCCACGTTTATTGACCGTTCTATTTAGCCACCCCTCTGTCTGAACCTCCCCCAACTCCCAAAGCTGACGATGTGCTCCCGGGCATCACTCCTACGACGGCTGAACGTATTTCTAAAAAGGCTGAAGAAACCGAAAAGCTTTCTGGTAGGAAAAAGACCACCGCGAAGAAAATTGTCGTTGACAGTGTGGCGGAACTTGCTGACGAGAGGCGGGGGCGGCGGGATGAGGATTTAAGTGCAATTCAGACCGAGGTAAGATTAGGCAGTGGTGTTACTCCAACCAGAACTTGACACTATTGCTAGCAACAATTCTTGCCCAATAATACTACGGTCATGAGACTCCTCGAAGTTCGCGCCGACCCGGTTGCACATTTTCTGCCCACTAAGACAACTCCCAACGGCACTTTCTTCTGTGCTGCCCCTCCTGGCCTTCCACCCGCCCTGACTGAGATGTTCATGTTCCCCACCACCAACCTTCGTCGCACCCGGGCTGACCCAGCTTCGGCTGCTACCCCGGGTGCCCAGCCCGTGGAGCAAGAAGAGGAGGAAGAACTCCGCACACCCAAGCGTGCACGCATATCTGCGCCCGAAACCGAGGAACCAGAGGTAGAATATGGCATGCGCCGCGACGTGAGTGAACGGGCAGCCAGCGAACGCCCCTTTGGCGGAGATGTTACCCTTCCGATTAGCGAAGGCCTAGGTGCACTGGGTGAAGACCAGCCATTCGATTTCGGCGATGTCACACTCGACGTGAGCATGGGTCCTCGACCATCCCCACCCAAATCTAGGGCCCAGTCCGTGGCCGATGACGACGTTCGTTCCCGGTATTCGACGCCCGGACCTGGACAGGCATTTGACGAAGCGGAGTGCGCAATCGCTGCGTTTGACTACCGCGTTAAGAGCACTGAGAGCCAAACCCAGACAAGCGAGAGCGATATAACGGGAGAAACCAAGGTCAAAGGTGTGAGCAAGAACACGGCAAAGGCACTTCAGTTGCTCCAGGCCCGATTACAACCCGATGAGGGCGGAGAAGAAAAGGTGCTAAGCTTTGCGGAAGTGTCAACCAAGGTTCGTTCTGGTTTTGGCTGTCCGTCGGTTTGTAATGCTAACTTAATAACTTGGTAACTTACTAGGCCACTCGTCGAGCTGCTTCAGCGTTCTTCTTTGAATTATTACTCTTGAGCACCCGCGATTGTATCAAGGTGTCCCAAGAATCTGCTTTTGCGAACATTGAAGCACGCGCAAAGGACCGTTTATGGGAACAACAGGTACCGACTCCTGGTGAGGTGGAGACAGGGCGTGAGGCCACGCCTAGCGCGTCGTCCGTCATTGAAGGAGAACCGGAATGAATCAGGATATGGACTAGCCGAAATATGGATACATTCAGCTTGTATAGGTGTTCTTGACATTTTTTATTTCTTTTTGCGTTGTGCTCTTTTTGTTGGCGCATACTTGTATCTTGTCCCTTGCCTGTTTTTATTCAATACACTAACACATTCAGTTTACATCTGTTGACTAAAGTTCTCGTCTGAGGATCACAAACTTAAATTATGCCATCACCTAACAATATATATACAGCAATCAAGAGAGCGTATAGATAAGCCAACAGGTGTGACAGTATCTTACGTTACTTTAATCATGAAAAACATCATAACCCATGCCACCACCACTACCACGATTATTCCCAAAATCATGCACGTGGTATATCCGCTCTTACTTCTAAAATTCCTTAAAGTTACCCGCTCGGTACTGACCCGAGTATGCACCCCTTCGAGTTGGTCATGCGCAAGCTGAACTAGTGCATTGTCCTCATGAAGCTGGGCAGCAAAAGATTGAGCATTGCGCTTGAGCTGTGCAGCCATTAGCGCGAGTTGTTCCGAAAGATCTTCTTGTGTCTTGAGAGAGGTTTGCATGAACGCAGGCAGATCTGTGGATTGTGGGGTATCAGGGGCAGGAGGCTGTGACCGAGAAATGAGGGATTCGAGTGGTGATTCAGACTGTTCTCGCGAGTGCTTTGTATGAAGTGCAGAAAAAGACATAGGTGACAATAGACCGTTTCCAAGATGCAAAAACGGTGACTCCCCGTCGAGAGGCAAAAGGGCTTCAGGAGATAATATGCCTGACATTGATGATTTGGGGATCGATGATTTGAGAATCGGTGATCTGGGAACATCGGATGTAATAGTAATTTCGGGTCGAATAGTCAACTTGGGTCGTGGTGGAGGGACATGCGAGAGGAACGAGGGAGGTTTGGACTTTTTAGGTTGCGCACGCTGGTGGATAAATATTGCGAGTCTTAGGAATCCGTAGAAGATGTAGAATGCCCCAACACGCACCGATTTGGCGTCATTCAAAACAAATTCCAATGTATTGATTTTATTCTCAACGGCTTGCAAATATTCCGACCGAGGATCACTGCGTTTGACGTTAAACTATTCCGTAATCCAATAAAATCAACGTGTTACGCACAAAGATTCAACAGATTCATCTAGGCCGCGCCCTTCGTTCTTTATGTCCGATAGAAGCTTTCTGGCGTATGATAGGCTCTAAAATATGGGTAAGTCTCTCAGGAGGGGTATAAAGCACCCACTTGTAGCATCCCCTCTGCTCGGATCCATGCTGTCGTACGCTCAGCAAGACTCTGATAGTCCCAGTTTTGAGATTGAACTGATTTCTCAAGTCTTCTTAACAGTCGAGTGAGGTTAACTTGACTATGTGATGATTCTGAGCTCATCGGGAGGGTTGTAGTAAGCTTCAACGTGTCCAGCTCTGGTAATACCACAGGCGCCGGTAACGTATAAGCCTAGCTGCTCGAGATCTCAAGGCGTCAACCTCGATCATCACCTAGCTCTAGTTGTATATATTATATTGCTTGTCGGGCTTCCACTTTGAATTGCTACAGTGTTTTCCTTTATTTATGGCCTCTAAAGAATCGAATCAACTGCCTATTCTTGAGCTAGACACACACCCAGATATCACCGCCGCTCTCTTGACATGTATAACTGCTGGCTACAAACACTTGATTATACGAACACCAGAGGAGGATATTGGGAAGGTCAAGAGTTTAGCTGTCATTGCACTCTCAGCTTTGACCGCGCCTACTACCCAACGTATTCGAGCAAAAGAACATCATACACCACTATCTTTTCTTCGAAGCATTCTTATTTCTTACTCTGGTAATAACGCTGAACACTCATTTGTGAGCTCTTCATATGGATCCCACACCAAGAACACGCAATCTCCTGCTCGTTCCAAACATCGGGCCGTGTCGCCCGCTGGCTCTCCAACCCCGAGCCGCCCACTATCCTATCCAAACGTACAAACGTTTGAACAAACGCAAACACGTAACCTATCACCAGGAAGTCAACAACTCCGTCCATACTCCCTTCCTCCGCGCCGTAGTCCACAATCGCCCCGTGTTCCCCACGCGATTGTGGTATCACACCTGGAGTTGACAAGCAGGGCAGTGCAACAAGCACTTGCAGATATGTTGAGGACGCGAGTCATCACTATAGACAATGATACCGACGAATATGCCGATACGCCAATTGGCATCGGTCGCTGGAACTTGCCCAACGATTTTCTACTGGTCTATGTCCACTCAGGAGGACGTAATGACCGTGAACGTTCGCCCGTTATCAAGCCGCTAGTGAGTTCTCCAAAAGTACTAAAGCTTCTCGCCAATACCAAATCATCCTACGAAAACAGATTGACCTGTTTAGTTACAGTATAACGATAGTTTTAAGTGGCCAATACTTGAATAGTCTCAACTCACAGTGGCATATGCTTCAGTCACCCGCCCTTACTTCCGAGGTATGTTCAAATTAACTGAAACACCCACCAAAGATTGAGACCAACTGAATAACTATCCCCAGTACATTCAAAGCATCATCAAAACTGCTAGCGACATGAGACTGCCACTGCCACTGCAGGTCTATACAAGCTCGCTTATGTCTGCTGCCCGCCACCACCACCAACTTGACGGGACATTCTTGACCCTAAGAGCCCATCGAGACTTCGATGCCCTGCTGAAGGCATCCGCGGTCATAGCTCGCATGATCCCGACTCTACAATCATATGGGACTGGCGCGGAATACGCCCCCTCAGCCGTCGATGCTGCAAAACTGTTCATGCGGGTTGTGGCCCATCGATTACGAGTACGCAATGGGCCCCATGACGAAATATTAGCTCCTTTACTTTGGGACGAAGAAGAGGAGAGAGGAACACGATCTATGCCAAGTCTAGGCCTAGAGCACATCGAACATTCGCGCCGCTCCATTTGTGAGATTATCATTGAGGACATCTTAACTGCCGTTTGATTGTAATAATGCTCTCCATCACTTTGCATATGCAACCATAACAATTGTATTTTTAACCTATGTACCGAAAAAGTAGAAACCATTATTATTCATCCCTACATAAAGATTCAAGCCAAGAGGCATTCAATATGGATGCCGCACCACACTTATACAGGGTTCTTGAACCTAATTGAGAATCTATTAGGTTATGTTGCATGGCATTAGGAAGGAAACACTCACATAATAGTCCGCCCCTCGAGTGGTGGAGACGGGGCCCTAGTTCTAGGTCCTTCATCGAGGCTCTGTTTAGCACTGATGGCTAAACCAGCCTCGAGCTCCGGGCTATTTGGACGCAAGGAAGGTGTAACGCTCGCAGAGACTCTTCCACTAGTTTGGCTTTGATACGTGGCGAGTGGTACCGGAATTCCAACACGGTGGATATCGCCAATCAATACTGGGGCTTTTGAGTTACGTTGGACAGTTTCACCAGTTTGGGTCAAGGTACGCGTTAGGGTGACACCATGCACAAACGCTTTAGTCATTGGCACCGTAACACCATGCACTAAGACGCTAGTGAAAACCATCTGTGTATAAGGAGTGAGATTCATCAGGTAAACATCTAGTAGGTTCTTACAAAGTATACAACAGGCTGGACGGCCATCTTGACCTGCTCTCTACCATCGCTCGGGAGATACGCAAGTGCAACTTGAACATAAAAAACAGCTGAAACTTCGAATCGCAAACATTAGATTTCATCAAAGATCAACATATCGTAACCCACCTCCAATAGGCCCAAACCACCCGGTAAAGATAGCCTCCCGCATCGATGAAATGGCAGGAATCAACTTGTACTACAAGTAAATATGAGCAATTGATAATACCTGCATTCAATAACATACAATCCCTACAACCCATGGCAACCGTCTGAAAAGCATCACGCACAGCGCGAGGGCCACGATGCGCCACGGCGTAATTCCGGTTGCAATGTCGTTGTATGCGGACCAGGGGATGATGGCCCCGATATACATGAAAATAGCCTATCAAGGTTAGAATAATGGAATCTAGATTCATGCTGGTCACTCACTGCATTCAAGAGCATATCGATAATATCTTGGAAGCTCTCTGGATTAGGAGCTTCATGGGTACTTGGAGCCTTAAGCTTGTCCGGAATTTCCACCTGTCGTTCGGGGTCATAGCTACTGGATACTATCTGGCGACTCTCTGGCCCCTTCACCTTGTCCTGGGGTACAGCATGTGGTTTATCATCCCTAGCCCAATAGGTTGAGCCAGCTACTCAATGTGGAGAAGATAAAAAGGTTATCTCACCATGAAAACGAATTTCCAGCAACGAATGAGCACAAAATGTCATCGGAGCTAATCTTTGGGAGCTTTAGGTATCGTTCTCAGATCGAAACCAAAAACACACTCACGATGCCCAAAAATCCTAAACAAAAGAAGCTCAAACCCGTTCCATACGCGACGAAATTATCATCGTCCAACATGCCTCGTTCTTCACACCATCGTAGGGACTTTCGAGCAACCCAGCCAATCAGAAATCCCAACGCAACGGAGAAGGCGATTTGGTACAGCCAAGTTTCACTGGATCGAGTAAACACAATGAGAAATGACACAGTAAAAAACGGTCCCTCACTAGATCCAACGAGCAATAACCCCGCTCAATTGCCGGTTCGGCGCATAAAACTCCCCAGAGCTGCGGGCCAAAAACGCAAAGAGAGCTAAAGGTCTGTCAGTTGACCGAAACCACTAAAAATAAGCACACTAACGTAAGAATACAAATGGGTACCCAAGTCCGTCGTTTGCTCCAGACTCGGCGACACTAGACAAGAGATCAGTCGCCGTGTTTCATGAAGGAAAGCAACTGACATTATGTTACGGATAGCAGGTGACACGCTTTCCTCAGCATACCTGCCCTTGGTGATACTATTCGCAAGGACCGGGTCGGTCGGTGTAATGCACGCAGAAATCAACAATGCTTCCATCTACCAATCTCTCAAGTTAGATGAGCCTCCTATCGTACTTGCCGCACTTACAAATGTCAAATTCGGAATAAGCTTAAAGATCAAAAACCCGCACACGAGCCATGCAATGCACATAATTGGCAATAGAAGCACCACAAGGCTCTGAAACTCCGTTTTCAGGTATTTCTTGGGGAGGGCAACCCCTGCGAAAAAGACCTGGATTCCGATTGTAATGCGAGTGAGGGCCAAGCTAGAGACGCGGGAGTTAGCAGTGAGAGGGGTAAAAAATCGGGACATACGTTAGACTATCTTTATGACCCATTTGCATGTCCTCTTCTGGTTTCCACAAGTTTGGATTGACCCATCCTAGGACCTGTATATTGTGGCTAGTAAGCACCGACGACGCGATCTACGTTTGGGAAGGAACTTACCGCCGGTCCAACTATAATCCCGAACAACAGCGCAATCAGCGGTTCCGATCTGCGGACCCAAATTTAATGATCATCCGTTCGGGATGTAAGTTTTGCACACTCACAGGTAAAGTCTGTGTTTAACAACATAAGACACAAGACCTAGGAACACTGATCAGCTCGAAAGCTCAAAAGAGAAAAGGGCCAATGTACCATAGACACAAATGTAAAGCGACAGGGTCGCTAAACAGATGTTCAGGTCCGAGGTATTAAGCTCGATTTTAGCCCTGTCGATCATTTTGACGGTCAGCCATTGCAACTAGAGCATTACTTAACTCACATGAAAAGTATGGTGCTGTCCCACTAGCTAGTGTTATTGAGCTCCAAGAAGAATGTTGACGGCGGTATAAATGCTTAGGCACAAAACGCTCATGCGAAACAACAATGCCTAAGCCTCGAGTAAAGAAGCTAAGATATGTTGTGCAAAGACACTCGCGGAACGGGTCAACAAAGTTTTATGGGTGGAGTATTTCACTTATACCTCGTGGATGGTGGATGTTAAGTAAGATAATATCGTGCCAAGGTGAGGCAAGAGGGCGCACGCGTGCACATTAGGATATTGTTGTGGCGTCTTCTGGACATAACTTAAATGGCCACCTGTTGGCCGATGTCACGGTTCAGTCAAGTATTGGAGCGGAAACATGAAAAACGTCTTGCTTGGCTCGCCCAGTGCCACGCAACCTTGACTTAATTGTAGCATAATAGTAATTCCAAGTGATGTGCTTTACGGCAAACATCAATTTGATAGACCGGTTTTAGATCTACTTCGCGGCTGTCAATGGATCAATAAAAAGCCTCGGGAGGTTGGGTGGCTGGAATGGAAATCTGCCAACTGTCCTAAATTACTGTAAAGGTCGCCAATAACGGATATAATTTATTTCTCGCGCCCCGAGGCTTTTCCGTATGTGTTGATCCATTGGCAACTCCAAAGACTGGATTCAAGGCCAGAGCAGCCTATCAAATCGACGTTTGCTGTAACCATAGCTCAACTCTGATTATGCACTGCTCGTTTTGCAATCCTAGTAATTATATTCTTAACCTGCGTACTACGGAGAAAGAGAAACCATGGTTGATCATATCACCCCACCAAGACTCAAGCCAAAAGGCCTTCAATGTGAATATCGCACACCCACATCTACACAGGGCTCTGAAACCTGATTAGAGGCATTAGATCGCACTCTCACGATTAAAAGAAAAATACCTACGCAACAACTCGCCCCTCGGGTGGTAGCGAGGGCTGAATCCCACCTGCATGTTCCTCGTCAAGACCTTGTCTAGTACCGGCAGCCAAACCAGTCACAAACTCCGGGTTATTTGGGGGCGGGGTATGCGTGGCACTTGTAGGGGTTCTTCCCCCCGTTTTGCTATGGTACGTGGCAAGAGGTACCGGAACTCCAACACGGCGAATGTCGGTAACAGATACCGAGGTTTCCAGGTTGCGTTTAGCAGTTTCGCCAGGTTGGGTCAAGGTGCGCGTAAGGGTAACACCGCGCATGAACGCTTTGGTCATCGGTACCGTAATACCATGTACCAGAATACTGGTGAAAACCATCTGTGTACGGGCAATTAGATCCAAGTAGGTAAAACCTAGCAAAGCTCTCACAAAGTATACGACAGGTAGAACAGTCGACCTAACCTGCTCTCTACCGTCCTTTGGAAGATATTCAAGTGCAACTTGAACGTAAAAAACAGCCGAAACTGCAAGTCGCGGGCATCAGGACTAGCAAAGACATAACATATAGTAATTCACCTCCAATGGGACCAAACCATCCAGTAAAAATAGCCTCCCGCATCGACGAAATAGCAGGAATCAGTTTGTGCTATGGTCAAATTTGAATGATTGGGCGGTAATGCTTGAATTCGATGACTTACAATAGCCACGACCCAGGGCAGCCGTCTAAAAACCATCACACAAAGCGCAAGAACCACGATGCGCCACGGCGTAATTCCGGTCCCAAGGTCATTGTATGCGGACCAAGGGATGATGGCCCCGATATACATGAAAATAGCCTATCAAGGTTAGAATAATGGAATCTAGATTCATGCTGGTCACTCACTGCATTCAAGAGCATATCAATAATATCTTGGAAGCCTGCATCTTCAGCTGCAATACGTTGTCTGTCATCCCTAATCGAATCGATTAAATTAGATATTAAAAGCAGCAAAGCAAAGACTTACCATGAAAATGAGTTTCCAGCAATAAATGAGCATAAAAGGTCATCGGAGCCAATCTTTACAAAATGTGAGATATCGTCTATCACAATCAAAAACACACTCACGATACCCAAAAATCCTACACAAAAGAAGCTCAAACCCGTTCCATACGCGACGAAATTGTCCTCGTCTAACATGCCTCGTTCTTCGCACCACCGTAGGGACTTTCGAGCGACCCAGCCAATCAGGAGCCCTAATATAATGGAGAAGGCGATTTGGTACAACCAAGTTTCACTAAATAGAGTAAATATTGTGGGAGATTCGCATCGAGATATAGTTCCTCACTAGATCCAACGAGCAATGATTCCACTCAGCTGCCGGTTCGGCGCATGAAACTCCTCAGAGCTACGGGCCAAAAACGCAAAGAGTGCTAACAAAGATGTCAGCCGACCGAAACCACTAAAAATAAACACACCGACGTAAGAATACGAATGGGTATCCAAGCCCATCGTTTGCTCCAGACTCGGCGACACTAGTCAAACAATCAGCTACTACGTCCTATAAGAATAAATTGTAATTTACCCACATTATATTACGGATAGCCGGAGACACGCTTTGCTCTGCATACCTGCCCTTGGTGATACTATTCGCAAGGACCGGGTCGGTCGGTGTAATGCACGCAGAAATCAACAATGCTTCCATCTACCAATCTCTCAAGTTAGATGAGCCTCCTATCGTACTTGCCGCACTTACAAATGTCAAATTCGGAATAAGCTTAAAGATCAAGAACCCGCACACAAGCCATGCAATAGCCATGATCGGCAAAAGAAGCATCACAAGGCTCTGGAATTCTGTTTTGAGGTATTTCTTGGGGAGGGCGACTCCCGCGAAAAAGACCTGGATTCCGATTGTAATGCGAGTGAGGGCCAGGCTAGAGATGGATTAGCATGAAAAGAAATGATATGAAAGTTGGGACGTACGTTAGACTATCTTTATGAGCCATTTGCATGTCCTCTTCTGGTTTCCACAAGTTAGGGTCGACCCATCCTAGGACCTGTGCATAGTTGATGAGCACTAGCGACACTACAAAAAGCAAAGAACTCACTGCCGGTCCTACTATAATCCCAAACAACAGCGCAATAAGCGGTTCCGATCTACAGCCCCAAATTCAATGATCATTCGCTCAGACGAGTTTTCACACTCACAAGTAAAGCCTATGCTTGACAACATAAGACACGAGACCTATAATAACGCGACTCAGCTTGAAAAGAAAAGAACCGAGGCTGGGCTGGCATACCATAGACACAAATGTAAAGCGACAGAGTCGCCAAACAGATGTTCAGGTCCGAAGTATTAAGCTCGATGTTGGCCCTATTGATCGTTTTTACGGTCAGCCATCGTTGGAGCAAGATTCGACTCACATGAAAAGTGCTCCTTCCCACTAGCAAGTGTTATTGAGCTCCGAGAATAATGCTGACGATAGTGTAGATGCTCAAGCACAAAGCGCTCATGCGAAACGATAATGCCCAAGCAAGTAAAGTCGAGATGTGCCCGTTGAACTCAGGCACACGCGGGAACTGCAGACGAACAAAAGTTTGCGTGTGGAGGATTTTACTTATATGTCGTGGATGACGCCAAGTTTTGTGACAAAAGGGCGCTTATATGAAGATAGGCGCACGTGTGAATATCAGGGAATATCCGTCAGACTTGTCATCGAGTTTAACTGCTTTATTCCACCAAATACAGGCTACCGAAAGAAAAGAGGAAGCAAACGCAAGACAAACAAATGTGGCAAAGTAATAAACACTGATACTCACAAATAGAACAAAAATTACACATACGCATCTACATAATCAATCTATGTCACCTCCCCTTCCTCGTCGTTCGCGCTCACTCAGCCGGCCGCCATCACTGAATCTCTCCTGGAACCCAAGCAGATCTCTCGTCAAGCTTTCCAGCAGTTGCAATGTCGACACGGCCGGTGGGGGTGGAACGGCGACGTCCGGCAGCTTGACCGGTGCCATCGAGCCGGTTGCCGGGACTGACGAAATTGCCGAGGAATCAGAGGGGGAGATTGTGCGCGGGACCGATTCAACATCCAGTTCTCGCCGGGCCGCTTCATTCTCCCGTCTGGCCCGTTCCAGCTCCTCGACTCGTTTTGCTCGATCGATTGCCTCTGCCTGGGCGCGTCCGACCCACTCGAGCATTCCGCGAACGCGCTTGCGCATGTCGCCGATCGTCGTTCGTTTTCCGGGCCATCGAATCTTTGCATTCTTCTCGATTTGCAGTTCGGATCCCGCGCCGGTGCGCACAGAGACCCCACGCGGCAAGGGCGTGGGGAGCAGATCAGCGAGATGAGACAGATGGTCAGGCAGGGACCAGGTCGTAGGGAGCGGAGAGGGCGACGGCGCTCGTTCTGCTGCAGCGGCGGCGGCGGCTGCGGTCCGGCGCGTCGAGCCAGTGCCATATGGCGCCGAGTCGTTGGCTGCTGGCCTGCGCGAGGCTGGGGGGACCTTGGATCCGCGGTAGGTGTACTGGTTCGGGTGCTTGGGCTTGCCTGGGATGAATGAGTAACGTGACTAGAAACTGGACATTCAGGCAACACACCGTCCATGTCTGCTTCCTTGTCCTTCCTTCGTTTGGCAACGCGGCCTCCTGCCGGTGGGTCCAGCTTGGGGGGAGGAGGGGGCGGAACTGGTGTTTCTGCGACGGCCGCAGCGGGACGGTCCGAGGTGGTTGACATGGGGGACATGGTGGCACGCTTGCGCTTCAATCTGATTATCACGCATCAGCCCACGAGTGTATAAACACAAAATAGACTCACGTATCCTCCTCATCCACATCGCCCGTGCGTTTCCGCTTTCGCTTGGGGTTGGCGGGGGCATCGGGCTCGGGCTCGGGCTCAGGTGGGATGGCCAATTGCAAAACTTGGGCTTCGTCATAGGCAGCGTCACGGCTGTTCATCGTGTTGCGACGCTTGGGGGACTTTGGGGGTTTGGCCTGGCCGGGGGAGATGGAGCGTGGGGCCTGATTGGGAAGGCCGTTGTGGGGGACAACAACGGGCGACACCGGTGGAAGCATCTTTGCATGGCGACCCTTCTTTAGGTCTCTGCAGGGTGAATTAGCCATCGAGTCGGAAATGGAAACGAGGCGGTCGTGCGGTCGTGATGCACGTACGAGCTGACATGCACGTACTTTAACAAAGAGGTGTGATTTTCGGGCTTGCACTGCTCGCAATAGTAGTGCTCGGGGCTCTCGTCGACATTGGCAACTCCCATACAGACCCCATGCTGCCACACGGAGCACTGTTCACACTGGATCATAAAGTTGCCCATGTCCTCCTCGTCTGGGACGGTCAGCGAGATAATAGTATCGATAACGTGCTTACCACTGCCGCAGACACATCGCGTGACGCTGCCCTCTTCGTCGTCGTCGTGGGCGGTGTACGGCGGGGGAAAAGAGGCGATCTCCTCGACGAGCTTGGACTTGCCCTTGTGGGGTTCCTTGTCCTTTGGAATGCGTTTATTCCGGGGTTTGTCGTCGGCCGTGTCGTCCTCGTCTTGTCGGCGGCGGTTTGCCATGGGCGGGGCTGATGGGATGGGAGACCCAGATGACTTGGTCGATGCAGAGGCGGAAAGCGGCGGTCGGGCTCGGGATGCTCGTCGTTCGCGCGCGGTCATGTACCTCCTCAACCCAGTGGGCTCGAGTATGGTCTCCTGCGACCGGACAACCCCGTCGGCGTTAGCAAGCCTCCGCCGCAAGCATGTGTACGCACGCCACACGCCATAAGCGCCGCCCCAGAAATAAGCGCACAACACCATTTCTTCTCACATTAAAATGCAATTCATTACACTACATCGCTCTACAGTCATGTCTGAATCAAAAAGCAGCTGCATACCAAAGCAGGTCCATAGCGAGACTAGAATACAAAATACTACGATGTAAACAATCGGGTAATGAGATAGAGCGTAGAACCAGTAAACCGCTGCAAAACTTGTCATTCCGCGTTCCAAATCAGCTCAAAAACACCCACCACAATGCTCATAATCGCCACAAAGGCGAGAATGAATACCATGTACGCACGCGTCTTGTGTAAATTCCCAGAGCCCCCCATCGCCTGAGTAAATGTCGACGAAGGATCCCCACCAGATAATATCCCAGCGACAAGTATGCACTTGAAAAACCCGTGTCAGCGTGCCCTTCAACCCACCACCCAACTCACATTCGACAATACCCATGCCAACAATACCTACATTTGGCAGCCCACATTAATAACCGATCCAACAAACAAGCAATCACACTCACATTTGTCCGCACAGAAGCATAGTAGTCCTTCGCAGCTTGCTCCTTCTCCGCCTCTGTGGATCCCCCTTTACGCGTTGGCAGCGGCTTGCGGATCTTCAGGCGGTGAAGGGCATCCATGTATGCAACGTTCTTGTCTCCAGGTTCTTCAGCGACCTCAACCTCCACGACCTTGTTATCTTGCGTGGCCTGCACAGTTCCTAAATCGAGTTGTTGAGCCCCACTCTCCTTCGTGCCCCATGAAATCTTGAAACAAAATTAGCGTGGTGATCGGCATCCAAAGGGAGTGCTCACATCATCAAGGTTTGCAAATGCAAAGGTATTCAGCATGTTGATGTACAAAGGTGCAAGCAGGAAATATGGGATTGCGCTCGTCAACAAATGCCATGGGTCAAACGCCAAAAGACTCGACAAAAAGTAAACCCCATAAGTGACGAGCAACGAGAGCAGCATCTGGCCGTTTAACCCATGCGGGCTTTGAGAAGCCCTGTAGGCACACAAAGCACCACATATGATGAGGTACACCGCGATGATCGCATAAAGGATGGCGGGGACTTTGTACTTCCATGGAGTGGCCCGAGGTTTATTGCCCATGGAGATCAAGAACGTGGTGACGAGGATCGCTCCATAGCCGTACTGGGATCGAGATGCGAGTAAATCGAGTTGATCCGAGATAGACTCCAAACAAAGCGCACCTGCATAATCAAATTGAGGTACTTGATTCCCTTGATTTTGAACGCGGGATCTTCAAGGGACGAGGTCAAGATTACAAAAAACACGTAAAAATTACCCTAGCCAACCGTCAAGCCAAGCTTTCCATCTCGAATAGACAACTTACGACGGCAAACCACGAAATAACTAGTCCGATCAGATTGTAAAAGGATTCTGCAAGCAACACGATTTTCCTAGTCGTCCCATGGCCAGACTGCATGATTTGACGAACGTGGGCAATCGAATATACAGCTAAACGAACGAGTGTTGGTCAAGTCCTACATTCAAGGCCATGTTAATGCTCACCAGCGAAAAAAGACCCGTTCAACCACCGTCTACGTTGACTGATAAACTCTGGCAATGCGTCCGGAACATCAGTCTCCCCTATGGCACTCTTGACATATCGTAACACCCTAACGAGAAAAGTTAGCCTCTTATTCATGTAATTGGTAGGTACGGACCAATCCGAGTTCTTCTTGGCGATTAGCTCGAAACACAGAATACGCTAAAGTAGACATTAGCAATATGTTTTGAAAAAATACAATTACTCACATCCTCAGCCAGATACATGTTCGAGGTGAAAATATCTTGTTGCCGCCCGCTCAGTACTTCGCCCTTAAAGTACGAGGCAAGTGGGCCTTGGCCGCTCTTATCATTTTGTAGAGCAATGTAACTATAAAAATGGTGTTAGATTATCACACCAAAGCAACCCAAGACTAAAGTACCGATAAGCTGAAAAGGCCCCAGGCAAAACCGAAATGTATCCAAACATCGATTCGGTAGGTTTGTCCAAAATGTTGCTGACCTATGCTACTTTTCAATACCAGCCGATTGTACGAAATCGGGAAATACCACTCACCTTGTATTCGAAATTTTGGGCAGCAACTTGTGAAAATTTTAAAACCAATACTTGGCAATACAAAAAAACCTACCGAGAGGATTTAACAGAGCCCTCCAGCGCTTGCCTTTATAAGCCGCGATTTCTCCACATGCTCCGCCCACATTCGAGCTAACATCAAACGTTTTCCATAAATGATATAAACTCTTCGGACCGGGGCGGGTTCCGACGTCGATGAGCATACAGACGTTTGGCTTGCGGCTAGGATTTCAGCTCGATTGTTGAGTATATGCGGGCGAACAACATACCTGGAGCAATGGTGCAAAAGCGTTGAAGAACCATCGATGACTATTAATCTTCTTCTGGTTCTTTTCCTTCAGGCAAAACAAAATCTGAGTCGGGACGATACCTGGGCCACCTTTCTTGGCCGGATCGGGGTATTTAAAGTGTAGGTCGGGATCCAGCGCGACCGACGTGGTATACTCAAACACATGGGCGGTGACTTCCTTTTCCATTACAACATTCTTCATGTGATCACCTATGAACCGACTTTATCAGACGACGGCACAAAGCATAAAATGTCAATGTGCTCACCATCACCCTGGTATACTCCCAACGCAGCCAAACAATCCAACACTCGGGGATGAACATGTTTTCGGCCATCTGCTATGATGCATACAACCACCTTGTCTCCAAAATGAGAGACCCGCTCGATTGACAACATCGGCACCACGTACCTTTTTCCATGAATCCGTGCCCCACGTCATGCTTGCTCGTCGAGAACACAAATGCGAGATGTTCTTCATAACGCCATATAACGTGCGACAAAAGAGAATTTCGTCTTCGTTGTACATTGTAATAGCAATAAAAAGTTCCGTAGACCGGCCATAGAGGTTTTGTCGGAGAGAGAAATGGTTGGCCTCAAATTCATCGGGGTCGCACGTCACCGCTGTGTACCTGGTGACCGACGTTCGGTCCCACTCGTGAGCAAAATACCTGGGACACTCACCTCGTTTTCATCATTTCTTCAGTACCTCTCTTAGGCAGCACCAATCGATCCGGAATGGGTAGATCCACAACCCAATTTCCTTCCGTCAAATGAACACGCTTTTTAGTCTTATGGCGCCGCAACATTCGTCCCTCGGGCGCTGGTCCACTGCGTTTGCGCCAGTCAACGATAGTGTCGTGAGAAAAGCCTCCATTGACTTACTAATGTTGTGTATCCGGAGGGTTCGCATCATTGTAATAGTGCTTCAGAGACTCAATTTCGCCCCCATCCTCGTCGTCACTCTCATCTCCATACTTGCGACCGATATCCCCCAACGAGACATCAAAAGGATTATCCTTTTCCGCCTCGGGGATGTACTCCACCCCTCCTTTAGAGTTGAATCGTATCCCTCTCGCCTCCTTGTACCCCGCAAACGCACGTTCCTTTTTCTGCTGCCCTTGAGTCATTTCTTGATCGAATTTGAGAACGGTGGCGTCGGGAACCATATCATACTCCATCGAATCGTTCCCTTTGAACGAGTCCGGAGACGCACTCCGTGACCTTGGAGTCCTGTACGATGCCCGACTGTGTCGACCATACGCCTCGGCATGTGCGGGAGACGCGTACATGGAATAACCTCCATTCGGGCGTTCAGGAGTTGTACGTGAGCGCACAGTAGATGGCGATGAATATACCGCAGTTGAATATCCAGAAGGACCACTTGGTTGATGTGGGACTGGGAGGCTGCCCCCAGTGGGTTGGTGGTAATTAAAACCCGTGCTCTGAGCTTGCGGAGCATAAGCGGCTCCCGTGTGTTGATGGAATTGCGTAAAGCCGGTATGTTGAGAGAACTGAGTCGGACCAGTGGTACCAGTATGCTGGTAGGGCTGGGGAGTCATGCTCTGCGGATAAGGTTGGCCAAAGCCTGTCGTATGCTGGCTAAGACTAGTTGGCTGGGAAATAAAAGAGTGGCCAGTCGGTAAAGGTACTTTACGGCGCTTGATCAGTCTCTGCACAATTTGAACAACATAAAGGGCAGCATACCATGATATCCGGCAGGATATTGCTGTTGTAACTGTGGTTGCTGCTGAAGGTGCGCTGATTGATCCCACCCTGGTTGATCGGGGTATGAGGGTTCTACACTCTGCATAACCTGACCGAATAAACCAACAGGTTGAGTCGGCACTCCAACCACAGTCGAACCTGATCTCGCACTTGAAGATGCCATGCTAGATTGTCGCTCAGGCCTCTCAGATATGGGTGATAGGACAGCCCTATCCTCTTCAGAAAACCGAATCATTCCGGGAAACGACGGAAGTTCAGAAAGCTCGTCACTAGTAGATAGGTCTCGAGGAGCAAAGCGACGAGGTTCCGGGGTAACAGGCGAGCTGTCCTCGAGCGAATATCGAGGAACTTCTTCTCCATCTCCTGACGCGAAAAGGGGCACAGTGTCTTCAGGATATAGGGGCGGGATCGGTTTCCGGCGGGTAGTATGTTCCTCCATGTCACGACCAAGAGCAATTTTATCGAAACTGTTTGAAAGATGTACCAAATTCGAGTTTCAGAATAGCCAAAATACAGGGAAATGAGTCAATCAAGGCTAGAAAGCAGATATCAGACCTCGAAGGGGGACACGATGCCAGGCGGCCACGCGCAAACAAGGGACGTGTTCCTCACGTAAGTTGAAGCGTCAACTCACGTGATGTTCGGCAGACATCTGCCGTCGTACACACCAATTCAATTGAAACAGAGACTAAATATCGTTATAGCTTACTGATAACTCCTTAGCGCCAATTCATCTCATAGCCAGGTAAATTATTGATAGCGGGATCGTAGAGTCGAGTTGAGGGTGTGATGACCCCAATCTTATTGATCATGAATTCGAACCGGCGACTGTCAAGAGGCACTCCGATATATCTACACCTAAGTCGCTTCCCAGAGCGTAGTTGTAATCAATTTATTCTAAACAAGTCCAACGAAGCACTCACCAACCAATTCCAGACTGATGCCAACACTAGCGACCTACCCTTTTAGGGGAACAACTCAAAGGAAACCTAATCTTGGATATCCATAACCATGCTCCGTACGCGAGAGTGGTAACCGCGGGTCACCACCACTCTAGATGTGGATGAGCACGGGACTTCAGCGTGCCCCAGCGAGCCAAGTCAAAGGACAAGCTCGACCGAGTAGCGTTCCAGACTTACCGATTTCGATGGTTCCAATCCACGTGGGGATCAGGGATATCATTTACTGAAAGGCAAAGAAAGGAAGAAAGATCCCCGGATGTCCTACAACAAGCGGTGGGCGTGCAAGATCCAATCATAATTTAAGAGTGCAAAGGAGGCGTAGGCTGATCTAATCACAATTGCGGTTTTTCTTTGGCTAAATTTGCGCCGTGTGCAGTTTGTTCTTGGCAATTGACAATCACGCCGTATATATGCTGGTAGAAATCCTCCCTCTACCGAACACCCCCCGCTATCAATCCTTATTCCGTGCGCTGTCAGGACCAGCAGCAACGGCCACTCCTTAACTCTGTATATATCATACTCGGATCTGGCATCCCCACAAACTTCACGTTCATCCTCAAATCTTGTTTGGACTTCATCAAACTCTTACCCTAAAACGTTTTAATAATGGCTCCCCAGTACTTCTCCCAAAGCAACACTGGCAACGCATTCGCACTCTACGGAGCTGCCCAGTCGCCTCGTGATACCCATTCGGACATTCGTTCTTTAATGCGCTCCAACGGGTCTTCTCCGTATGCTTCGTCGTCACGCGATAGTTCCACCGCATCCCTCACGAGTTCATCCTCGCAAAAAAGCAAATCTCTTAGTGGTTTGAAGAACGTATTCTGATTCAAACCACCCGTACTCCCCAGGAACGATGATCCGTGATGACACGCAACGAACCCGAATGCACCCACCCACATTTAACATTGCTTTGAATTTGGACATGTACTACCACGGAGACTCATAGGATATATACTTATTGGAATAATTACGAACAATGCTGTCATCCTTCGCCACCCTATTCATCTCAAATGCAATGCATACAAAAACTTTTGTTGTTTTCATCCACCCTTATCTCTTGTCATTAATTTGGTTGGATGAAGGCATCATTCGTCATTTTCGGTTCGCAGCTAAAACACACAAAGGTGGTAATGATAGCAAGCATGGCGATTAAAGGGGAATTCAGGCAAAAAGATATTCCCAGAGCGACCCTGCCTGTGCACTCTGCTGTGATACCCGAGCCACATTATGGGCGCGATTCACCGGCCTAACAGCCCTCCGCTTAGGCCTTGCATTTGGGCGGCGAGAGGGTGACCGAGATGATTCCCTTGACAGCTCCCGAATAACCGCAGGCCTTCCGACACGCATTGTCCCGCCCGGACCTTCCTCGGGTACGAGCGACAAAGACAAAGAGGCAACACTTTCATGAAGCGATACCCAACCGTCGTCACCCGACTCAGCGCCCTCGTTCTCGTAACCTGCTTCGGAATTGCTGCGAGCACGAAATCCAGGAACAGCGACTCGAAATGTTGGGGGAATATCGTCCTCAGAAGCAATGGACTCTAGCTCCGCCCTCTCGTTACGAAGAGATTCATTGTCGACCCCAGCAAGCGATTCAACCTCCGAGGTGTCCGTGGCGAATGCGCTGAAACCTGTGGCGGAAGCTGTATCCCAATCGGTGGTGGGGGGTGTCGCAAGAATTATGCGATCAGGTCGAGTCGGGTTAGGACGAAGTAAATGCGTGAACCGAGTACCATCGAGTCCCTCTTTACCTAATTTCGCATTAGTTAAATTATATGGCTTACCTTGCGGGGAAAATGGTGCTCACTGAATGATACAATGTTATACCACCGAGCGGCACAATGAACAACATATCGGGCAAACGCATCTTGCTCAACGTCCCAGACCAACTCGGTTGGCGAACGCCTTACTTCGCGGATCCCGCTCACGATGACATAATCCTCCGAGTCAACTGGCTTTCCTGGCTCTGCAAGCCACTCGCACAACTCGGCTTCGACTGCGCGTACAAGAGGTTCCGCAATCCCCCGACGCCTGCGAAGCTCACGCCTGAACCCGCGCAAAGAGTGCGAGAACTTGCCTGCAAAAGTAGATACAGGATCCGATCGTGGTGTGATGGCCGAGGGAGCAGAGCTCACGCGGGGCAGATAGGGAGGTAGAGGTTTAGGGAAGGTAGATTGTACTTGAGTGGCGGGAACGGCAAAGTCCCGCTTGGTTGGTTGGACGATATGAGGGTTGGAACTAAATTTGCCTAATAAAAGACTATTGGTTTTAATGGCTTGACACATAATAACAGGTACGTACTATTCTCTTGTCTGCGGATGCGGCGCTTCCCATCCTTATCACGCGGGTCTTTCTTCCTAGAAGCTTGGGTAGCATTGTCATCGGCAACTTGGCGCTGATTTATAGAATGTACATTCAGATGGACGAATTTAGGATTGCGAAGGATAGCGGGGAAAGATAGGGACACAGGTTGGCCTCGTCCTGTGTCAACGGGCTCGGCAGGTTGTTCCGCTACGATTGCTGGGACGTTTTCGGTCATATTTGTCAGATTCTGGGTATGAGGTGACGCAGTATTAAGAAGATGCGCGCAATTGGATTTCCTCGGTAATGCTGAAGTCAATTATGAGCGTGAAGTATTCTACAATAGCGGTTGTGGTTGAGGGCTACACGGGAGTCATTCGCTGTGAGAACGGAACCGGAACGATATTACATAATAAATACAAGTACCAATACTGTACAAAATTAAACATTGACCCCAAAGATACCCAACGACTATTGTCTCCCAGGGGCAGACTGTTACCGGGGAACCAAGGTAGTAGGGTCGGTGTTTGCGCTTGGTAAGGAACCGATGACTATAGTGCGACATTCTAGCCTCCCATCGCCTAGGCAGCCTCTGTCGTGGCAGGCCTCCACCCGCAGCTCGTTTACCGACTATGGCGCTGAAATCGGCACTGACACCGATGTCGACGTCGGGACCGAAGAAAGGGGCGCCGTGCGGCACGAAACTCTCTGATCATCAGACCTCTAGGCCGACCCACAAGACCTAGGCCTCCCACATGCCAGACAACGAGCGCTGACCTCGCGTTTCACGCCCGATCATCGAGCATAGATCTTGATCGTGTAGTCCGAAACCGGAAAACCGTGCCTTTTAATGTAGGCCAATTGGGAAGAGGTGGATGGATTGCTAGGTATGTTGAGTTGCTCCTGATGGTCGGCACATTTGAGGATAGGTCCCAGCGTCTCCAAATGAGATTACCCCGGCGTTGCGCGATTCGAACGCTACCGTGTCGTATATGCGTCGTAGGTCGCCTACTCCCTCGAGTTTTCGATCGAGGTTTATTGATAAAGAGTACGTTGGCACTCCAGGGTCACACATAAGTCATTCGCTCTGAGAGAGAAACTGGAACGATATTACATAATAAATACAAGTATCAATACCGTAACTTACAAAATTAAAAATAGCCCTCCAGAACCCAAAGACATAATAAAAGACATTATCATAATTATTCGTGCCGCCAGAACGTATCGGCCTCTCTGGCGGCCTTCAGCCACATATCCCATGTGAACACATGTGGCTGATCCAAATCCACAGAGAGTGAGGGCTTGAATCCCTTCAAGTATTGTTTCTGAGTAACGGATTTTGGGGCTGACTCAACAGGGTTGGCATTTCCATGTGGGCGACTTTGTTTATTTGCATCATTGGTACTGGGCCCCGGGACGCCGGCGGTAAGAGGACGGACCTTCTGATTTCGTTCTTGCACTTTGGAATTACCATTATCCTCGCGCAACCCCACATCTGAATTGCCCTTACGCTTTGCAGCAATCTCCGTAGTATTTGTAACTAATTTGGCTGATGGTCCTGTTGCGGGGACAGAGCTGTCGCCTCTAGGGGTAGATCGCCTCAATATTGTAGACCGACGTGGAGCGACCTTGTCAGGTTTTGGCAAAGTGGAGGGCCGCGTATTGGAGTGGCGTGCGGGCGTTGGAGGCTCGAGTTTGGGTTTGGTCTGTGGTGGTGGCTCGGCATCTTCATCTGCATCAGCAACCTGCGAAGCTGTGACAGGGGGATAATCTGGGGAAGGGGCACGCCAAACTTCTTTCTGGAACGGATGTCGCACAACTCGCAGCCCGAATCGTCTGGATTGGGCCTTGTCCTCTGGGTACATGGTACCCGTCGAAAATCTGACTGATTTACCAAGCGGGGGAGGTGCTTCCGCTTCAGATCGGTTAGTCCTCGAGGAAGTCATCCAACTAGGAGCAGACCAAGCCTCGTGATCGTGAGGAATTACGCCCCCCAGAGCGCTCTGATTCGAGTTGGTTGGCCCTGACTCAGTAACGTTTGATAGCGCCCCAGAATTCTTGGTTCGCTTGGTTTGACCTTTGGAAGCTCCCAACGAAGGTGGGGGTAGATTAGGTTCGGGTGGCGCATTTGTCGTAGCGGCCGCGGGATCATTGGAATGGTCTAGACGTTGTCGCTTATTTTCGAAAGCCCGTCTTCGATCGGCAGAGTGGTCAGACCTTTGCTGAGGAACAACTGTGGAAGGCTCCTCTGACTGCGACTGAGATAGCCGACGCTTCTTCAAAGGCTGCGTTGTCCTCGACCTCGTATCAGATGACTCGTTGGGGGTGCCTCTGGGTCTACGCTGAGGGTCTTTGTCCTGTACATTGTCTGATGCTTGAGCTAAAATCGCGGGGTCGTTGGTAATGGGCAGTAAACGGCGATTTAGCGTCTGATCCGGGCGTTGTGGAGTGGCTATGTGCTCGTTAGGGACTTCCGGGGGAGGTGAAGGAAGAGAGGCAGCAGCCGCACTTTCTTGTGATTCACCGTGTGTTGATCCTGCAGGCGGTTTTTGACTGTTGGCGATGCGATCCATCGGGGGTGTGTCCGCGTGTTTATCGCGGCCCGTGTCCATAACGGGCCGGGGTGGTGAAGAGAGCGTCGGGCTGAAATGACGCTTCCCCCTTGCCAAACTCCGGCGGGGTGTTTTTGGAGACAGGGAATGACTACGATGTTCTTCGGGAGCCACGCTCTCACACTCCCATGGGGACGAATGCCGCATTTGAGTAATTCGGTGCTCCTGACTCAGCGGATCTGAATCTGGAACTAAAACAACTGGTTGATGTCGCTGCGGACCCCCCAAGGATTGTGATGAGGTCGTTGCATCGTTCTGAAAATACCACAATCAGAGTCCGCCACCGAACCAAATTATTGGGAGTGCCCGTACCAATGCCCCAGTCAAGATCCTCTCCGAAATCGCGTCGTCAGGATCCAATTGCTCCTCATGCCCGTGGCTAGCCGAATGATCCGAAAATGGTTTTGCAGGACTTTGGCCTACACGAGAGCCTTGGCTCGTCGGGATGTTGTCCCGATCCAGAGCTTGCCGAGTTTGGAGCGCATGCTCCAAGTCATCATTATTCTCATCTTTGGCAGGATCATCAGAGCTTTCAAGCTCGTCCACTTGTGATTGAGTCGGAGAGCCAGGGGGTGGATTCTTATCAAGTGGGGTGGAGGTTACAACTTGGCTGGCGCGAAAACTGGGTAAATCGTTGTGTTGACTGGAAACGGATGACTGCCCATTTTTGTTTATCGCTATTTGCGATGCAGAAATACATTAGTTTGAATTTATGCACCCAAAAGAAATATATCATACGATCATATGGATGGCTCGCAGTTGCGGCATTGATGCGCCCTATTGAGACCCGGATAACCTGTCAAGCTGAAATCCCAAGCACATACAGTTTAAGCGCACCTATGACCTGATCAAGTAGAAGCTGCTGCTCAGGAGTAACCTCAAACTCTTTTGATTCAAACGCAAAGTTGAGATCCCTATATTTTGCCCGCTTCTAGAGAGCCGAGAGATCGTTAGCCTAGTCCCATGAATTTTATGTAATCACAAACCCCCCAGTACGCATCTTGCCACTCGCGGAACGCGGCCAAATTCTCAGTCGAAGGTTGCGGGGTGACTTGCTGCATAGGTGCTTTGATCGGAAGTTGAGGGACTTTCTTGTTCGCGTTTGCATTTGATCGTCTTGAGCTTGCTCTCGAGGCACGCGCGCTTTCCAGAGCAACCTTTTCCTTACTCTGCTTGCTCGTTCTGTGGAACAACTTAGTCCGAGACACGCTGAAACACGGAAGAATAGGCTTACAAAGTTTTACCACCAAAACTCAAGCATCGCTCCCACTCCCGGAAAGCAAGAGGCGTTTGAAGTGCCACTGAACGAACCGCAACAGGGACACCTGGTCCCCCGCCAGAGATATAGTGCAGTTCCACAACATCGAGGATCAATTGTTTCAAATTTGAGAATTTCGTCTCGATCTTGCCGTTGGGAGAAGTGATTCGCTGAGGTGCAAACTCATACAAAACTGCTGCCTTGAGAGTGAAGAACCCGCGCCGGTAATACGTCAAGGCCCGCCCTTCTTGGCTGATAGAAAGTCAGATATGTTTGTAGCTTTAGTTCCATATTTGACTCACTCTTCAATCTTGTTGGTTGCCTCGTTTGCGATGCGAACCGGAATTACCGCTAGTCCATCAGTGATCTCTGCCCACAGCACCGTGTCGCGGTCTTTTGGCTGGCGGCCGTCACCGCTATCTTCTCTAAACGTTAAAAACTTGGAATATTCATGTTATTGAAACTCCTATGTTAATATACCGTGACTCACTTGAACTATTTGAGCCCGGCCTTGCAATCGTGGCGGGGATGGTAACTCGTGTGCGTGATTTACAAGTATTTCAATAACCGAGGTTTCAATCCAAGGCTTTCCTATGGATTCGGACATTGCTGCCCAGCAGCATGAAAGCTCGAACCAGCGCTGATGAGTGGATCGTGGAGTTCGGGAGCGAAACGGTAAACACGCCCACGTGACCATTCACACGGTCTAAGCGCTGGTCGCTGAAAATCAACGAATGGCGTGCTTCACCGCTATTCCATAATGCATGGTCTTGAAAATCTGAGATCGGACTTGGTCCGAAGACTGCATTGTGACTGCTGGTCTGACCACCTCTTTCCATTGTGTTACCCAAGTACCTGAGCGAAATGCTTTCGAGGGCCACCCACTCAACCCGGAGCGCCGCTCGGTCCTTTACAACCGGCCCAGTCAACGGATTTGTCGGGGCGATTGGGAATACACCTTTGGTAGGTAGAATCGCCATGCGTCCACACCGCATAAACCATGGTAACACTACCTAGATTCGACTCAATAGGCTCTCAGAGGAGACAGGATGTGAAATCCTAGGCAAGGCGGAGTTCCAAAACCCGGGAGGCAGCGTGAAAGACCGTGCCGCTTTGTATGTAATTAAAGATGCTGAAGAGTCTGGTCGGTACGTATTTGAACATAATTGTTCCGAGTAGACAAATGGTGATTGTCTTGGAATGTAGACTCAAGCCAGGTGGTACTGTCGTGGAGGGAACAGCGGGGAATACCGGTATCGGCCTCGCGCATGTGTGCCGGTCAAAAGGGTACAACTGCGTCATTTACATGCCAAATACTCAGGTATGTTCGAATTGGGCACGTTTTAGTCAATAACCAATATGATGTCATTCGTACAGAGTCAAGAAAAAATCGACCTCCTAAAGATGCTGGGTGCAGACGTTAGGCCTGTTCCTGCTGTTGCGTATGAAAATCCCAAGAACTACAACCATCAAGCAAAGGAATTTGCAGAGGCCACGCCGGGCGCAGTGTGGACTAACCAGTTCGATAACGTTGCGAACGCGCGAGCTCACTATGAGACCACTGGACCCGAGATCTGGAGACAGACGAACGGCCAGGTAAGCCACCACCATGCCGTAGTGGATTGACTAAATCCGGAGCGACTACAGATTGACGCGTTTATTTGCTCAACCGGTACTGGGGGTACCCTTGCGGGAGTCGCGCGTTATTTCAGGGAATTACACGAGAAGGGGGAGAAAAAAGTAGATTCATGGCTTGCGGACCCGCCTGGTAGCGTGTTGTACAGTTACATAACCAGCGGCGGCAAGCTGAAGGAGAGGGAGGGCGGTTCTATTACCGAGGGTAAGTTTCAGCCCTGATCGGTATCAATAAATGGCGGGTCCTCACCAAGTCAACCAGGCATCGGGCAAGGTCGTGTCACAGACAACCTTGCGCCCGAAGTAATGAAATTAGGTGGGGCATTGCACATACCCGATGAGATGTCTATCGCGATGGTTTACCGCTTATTGGACGAGGAGGGTCTTTACCTGGGGGCAAGCTCGTGCTTGAACGTTGCTGCTGCCCGAGAACTTGCCCTGAAGAAAGGACCAGGTAATTATTATATTCAAAACAGGGGCTACCGTTGCCGTAGTCGCTAATTACCGCCTTTTTACGTCGCAGGAAAAACGATTGTCACTATTCTGTGTGACGGCGCATACAGGTAAGTCTACGAGCGGAGCCCATCAAAACCCGCTAATCGGCCGTCCGGACATTGTTCAGGTATCAAACTAGATTGTTTTCGCGCAAGTGGTTAGAGGCCAAGGGACTGGTGAACGCAGTGCCGGAAAATCTGCAAAAATACATAGTTCTTGAGTAAGCCCGAGCGTTTCGGCATGTGAAATAGATGGTTGCGCCGTGACTGTATGAGGTGATGTTGCTCAAACACATCGTGTGGAGCCGTGATGCGATTTGTTGACGCGCTGTGTACGGATACATAACGCGGTTCACGCGTTCAACCTGGTTGCGAGTGGTTGGCGGCTGCTGGCTGTGATTGCTTCATTTGGCAGTGATTTCCAGATTGGCTGACGCCGTGTGCCCACGTAAGTTATATATAGGAGGGAGGACTGAAGGACAGCCCAACCTCTACATATAAGCAAAGGGAAAGTTGGCCGAAACTCTTCTTGCTGTGGTCTCCTTGCAGTGGTGCTCGGCCCGGGTATTCTCCCGCAAAAGCCAGGGCTCATTGCCGTTATTGACATATTGGCATTATAATCGCTGGTCGCTTCAACAGCTTGCTACCACCACTGGACATTGATTTTTTGCCTTTGCAACCGCAACAACAAGGCAAAATCATGGACTATTCGCCGTCGCCAATGGGCGGTGGCAAACGAGCGCCTCCGCCGCCAATACGGATTGCGCCATCGAGCTATACGCCTTCCAACTCGTATTATGGACCCGCTAGCCGAAGAGGTTCCGCATCTACGCTGCTATATGACATGCCCTCAGCGTCCCCGCGGAAAACAGAATACAACTCGAACGCTAACCGGCACAGCCATTCCCGGATTCTGTCGTCCCCACCCCCCACAGAGGAGCTTTTGTACTCGATACCAACTCCTGGAAGCCCTCCAGTTCGTGTTTCTCGCTCGACAACTCCGAGGGTCAACAGCCCCCGTGATCGGCGCTCCAATCTTCCCCAATCGCCCCCGCCTCCCCCAGCCCGCCCCCGGGGGTCCTCTCTCCCCCCAGAGCCCACACAGAAGGAGCTCGATGACTTTGAGGCACTATGCCGTGCATTGTGCGTCTTTCGTTCGTCTGTGTCGACGCTTATTGATTGTCTACAGCTTCTTTACACAAGACGAGAATGCAAAGCTGTCCATGGAGGCTGTCATGAGCCGCGTACCCCAATACCACCAGGCCAAATATACCCGTTTGCAGGTGTGTCGCATGACTGACTCGACACGGGATTGGCGCTCATACGTACATAACAGGCCAATGTTCGTCGTGAATTCCATCTTACCCAGAGCCTCAGAAAGCTATCCGAATTCCGCGCCCATCTATCTTCAGTTCAGCCAGGATGCTCCCTATCGCCCGCTGCGCGGGCAAGTCCCAGTGGTCCCTTGGCCAGACGAGAAAGGGCTGAAAAGTTCCAAACCTTTATCGAGGCTCAGTGTGGTAGCGCCGGTACACAGAACTTCTTTATCGGTCTGTATACTGTAATGAGGCTGCAGACTCTTCCCCCGAGCATTGGTGGGACCGGCGAAGCCCGCATCGAATGGGAGATGGACGATGCTGTGTTCATGGAGAGCGGGTGAGCTACCGACTAACGCCCGAGAAGTCCGGGCAACACTGACCATCCTATCTCCAGCGGAAATCAGTTCATGGTAGATGCAATCGACACGATGAAGGGTGCGCTCGGTTTTGAGGAGCGTCCTTTGAATAACCGGCCGCTCCCAAGTCGGTCATTTCGCCATCGACCCTCTCGATCCTCGCCTACAAATATCTTGTTGAGTTCTCGGGACAGGGGCGAGAACCCCTTGCCATCAGAAGTAGCGGGTGCTCGCCCCGCTCGCGGGCGCGCCCGTGCTCCATCAGATCCTTTCCTCGACCCCACTCGTGGTTCTCCCTCAATGCACGCTGCTTTATCCATGCCTCCTCCAACCCCGGAGGAATCAGCTACAGATCTCGAATCGCTCGGCCCATCAACGCCTCTTGACGATCGTGGCCCCGAGATTCCCCCACTTGTATCGCTGTCAACTCAATATTCGGCTACAACTTTCAGCATGGACGTCGAGGCCTTCCTAAACGAGCCCCAGCTTCGTGTTTGGATATTTCCTCCATATATTACGAACCCAGAGCTTCATAAGCTCATCGCCATGCTGCCTGTCAGCATCACAAACCAGACAGTTCCACGCTTTAAGCCGCTTGCCAAGGGCAAGCAACGAAAGGGCAGGCGCAAGGGTGCTGATATCGATCTTGAGGGGGAGGGTAACCCCATGCAGTTGGGCTCGGGCGCCGATACAACCGGCGCCGACGCCAATTTCGTGAATGAGCGAGGCGAGATTCGGAAAGGCACGGGGCGTATGTGGATGGGCGATTTGATGCGTTTGCCAGGTTGGCGAGGTAGCTTGTGGGACACAATTCGAGACTGGTTCCGACACTTGTTTAGTTGAACTATCGACACGACCCATTTACGATCAATTTATGTTGAGGATTGACGCCTTGAAAATAAACTGGTGTATTTATCGGGTTTGCTTCAAGGCAGCCTTGTGTGTATGTTTACCGTGATATTCTTGCCAAGGTTCAAGAATACGTTTTTTTTACCGGACTTTTTTTTAGCTGAAGATTCGGTTGCAATGTATGGACTATGTGCGCGTGTGGTATTGACAAGGCGCCTTGTATGTCATACTGTTTCTTAGTCATGCGCGATTTTTGCATGCATGGCAGGTTCCTTTCATGCTCGTTGCTCGATTATTATTTGTGGCTGTGCCGGAATGTTTTTTCGCTTATCCTTGTCGGACCTGCATTGCGAGCTTGGATACTATGTCACTCATGTTGCTATATCTACCATGTATACACTGTAACACATGTTGGAGCGCTCAATGCGCATATATTCTGTGCCCTGATGATGGTTGACATTGGGCTTAGTGGCGAGTATGGACAATCGACAAGCGGCAAAAAGCCGCGAGTCGACTTGCAAAAACTCGGGATTTGAAAGGCCTGTATCATCGAGCCATGCGCCTGCCTCGAGGTCGACGGCTGTGACACCTAGCCGGGAGCCTCGCCCATTTGGCATTTCGAGTCTTTAAATTTGGAGAATCGATTTGTGCCGTGCTGCGCATGCGTTTAGTTACGTCTAATTCCAGCAAAGTTAAACCGCTAGGTTAATCTTATTGCAGGCATGCATTGGCCTCTAGGTCTATAGGCCTTGTGCTGTACAACTAGGATGTAGTTCTTCAGCTAGCTAGGCGACCAGGGAAGATCTTATTGGGGAAGTTAATCGAACAAAGGTACTCTTGGATATAGCATCGATCCGACCATAACCGGCTGCTCGACAACCGATTGCAGTTGTACGTGGCAAGATCAAGGCGGCGGAATCGCGTGGCAAGCCGGAATCTCCATATACATGCATATCATGCTCAGCCAAGGAGAATTCGAATGGAACCTAGATCAATTATCCATGTCAAACAAGTCGCAAGTCGTATACTTTATAGTCCCGTATATGCTGGATGCCCGTTTGTATTAATATTCTATCCGTGTGCCACTACGCGCATGTACCCGTAGTGGAACAGAATATTAATGGCGGTGGCCGCGATCGCCACCAAGGCTACCCGTTTGTCAAAAGTTGGAGTTCTGACTAGCTTGGCGTGCTTCTTACATGACCTCTCAGTGGTTCTTTATGATCATTGAGCTTGGTACACGCAATACGGTCCGGCGGGCCGCTTGTAGATGCTGGTTAGTTTGAGTCGAGGGCTGAAATTGGCTTCGAGCGAGTCATCGAGAGCGTTAACCAGATCGAAAAAGTAGATTGGATCCACCATGATATACATCCTAAATTAAATACAAATACTTGTCAGGCACTAATAGGCCTAGTGGCCAACCTGACAGTTTGAGCTCAATATGAATTTTGATGATACTACACCGAGCGTCGACAAACACACACAAGGCTAATCTGGGCATACGCATGGATGGCTGGCTGGTTACGAGTGGCCGCAGTCGAATTTGTGCGTGGCCAAGAGCAAAAGAATGAAAGAAGATAAGGATCCATGGTGTATGGAACCTTGGAGCATCGGCCCTAGGACTAGAGTATTGTAACTCGGAAATACTATACGTCACTCAAAGTTTGATTGAATCGACGTATCTCCTGGACGTAGCGACGAGTCTCCGGCCGAATGGATTACGGCGTGCGCGCGGTAGCGACGTTAGATGGCCGAGCGGACCCGATAAGTGCATCAGAAGGGATTGTCTTTGGAATCTGATGTTGTATGTGGATGAGATGTACATAGGGCGCCGGCGGGTGCTGAGCTGGATAGTACTGCTCAATAGATGAATGTTGTTTGTCTATCAGAGGAGATGACAAGGAATATTGATGCAATTTCAGTCGGATCAAGGTATTCAACTATTAGCGGCACCTTTGTATTGACGCAAACTTTGCAGAAATTATTCAAGATATGCTGCGTTGGTGCAGATAAGATATACCGTCGGTGGATAGTATCTACAGAGACACCACTAGAGTTTTCCAAGACGTCAAACGTAAACGTCGCACTACAAAATAAAAATTTGGGGTAGTTTCTGGTGTGTAATACGAAATGCGCAGATTTCAGACGTTGGTCTATGCTTGGTCACATTCCGGCGAAGAAATGGTCACTATGATTAGGGTATCCCATGATGGCATGCAGTTAGATGCGCCCACATAGGAGCATGGGAGCCGAGGTTGGCTGATAAGTCTAGTTGTGGAGCGACCCTGGTGCGCCGCCGGCGTTCAGAGTCGATATCCAGGTCGGAGCTCATGTTGATGCTTGTTCGACCGAGTTGGTCGCCGTGAATTGGGCGGGGCTGGACGTGGGGTGAAATTTAATGTTGATTTGTGGGCGGTCTGAAATTGCTAGCGCGCATATAGCTCGGGGTAAATCCCTCATGTTCAAACGCGTGCGGATTACCGCCAAGGATGTATCGGAAATCGGTGTATGGATAACGCGTGCCTGTTCAAGACGGCGGAGGTGAGGCGGGTGGGTGAGCATGGAGGGGAGATGTTGTGTAGGTTTGTGATTAGGTTGGCGCCCTGACGTCGCGATGACGGGCACATGCGGTGTGGATCAGAGCTGTGTTCGGCAAACAGACTGGCTGACAGGCATGGATTAGTGGCCGGGGTCCGAATGGGCTTGGGCCTCGAGCGCGTTGTGGATGGGCGTGTGCAGTGCATATTGAGTAAAGCGAGTGTGGTTAAAGCTTGTGCCGGGGCGCCTTTGCGCTCCAGGCGTCGAAATGGGCGTTGTGATTGGGGAGGGATGGGTGGTGTAGGACGGTTCACGGGTCCGATTGGCGCATGAACCTGGCGGGAAATGGAGATTTCAGGGCAAGTCGAATGGGGAAAAGCAAGTTGCCGAATGCGGGCCGGCATATTGACAGCGCAGTGGCGCAATCGGGCCTGACGTCAGCAGCCAAACAGGCGCCGACTGGCTCGGTGTAGAGACGAGAACTGTGACTGTGATGGCAGTGGCAAGAAGGAATGTGCAAAGGGAATCTGAAACGGAGGGGTTGTGCAAGGCGAGGCCGACGAGGCTGATGGCGGGGGAATCAACTGAGCTGGATCCGTTCTTGGGAGGATGTTTGGAGGCCGAGGGGAGATATAATGAGCGCATACAGAGGGGGCGGGGTAAATAATACTATAATAACTGGGCGATTGCTGGCTGGGATAAGCGGCTAGGATGGCTATCATGATCCAGACCGAAATCCCATTTGTCGGTGTTCCGGCTGGCCCCGGCGGAACGGCATTTGGGTCCGACCATGGCGGGACTCTTGACCTGGACCTCCTTGTTCTGCACCGCGTCGACCGCCCCATGTCGCTCGAGTACTCGCCAGACATCGACAGTGCACTCCAGGCGCTGGCCAACGCCGCGGAGCCCGCGGACGACGAGTACGACGGGGGCTATCTGTACACCGAGCCGCTGGGCCGTTTCCGCGGGGACTCTGTGTCGTCGGGACACTCGCTGGAGATGTACATGTACCCCGAGGGGCACTATGAGCCCGACGGATTCGACCTGATGGATGCCCTCTCGGCGCTTGCCCCCGACGTCGAATATGCGCCGGCGCCGTTCCCCTTTGCGGCCACGGTGGCCCCGACGGCGATTACAAAGCCGTCTGCGCAGTATGGCGAGCTCGCGTCCTATTCGCTCGCATTTCCCTTTCCCTTTGACCCCGCCCGCGCGCTCTTCCCGGCCGACGCTGTCCCCGCCCTCTCCGTCGACAGCACCCTCGAGCGCCTCAAGCTCGAGCATCTGCCGACCCCGGACACGGCCGCCGACATCCAGTCGTATATCAGGTGCGTCGTATTCGAGAGTTGGATCACCGCTGATCCGCCCCAGGCCCTATCTCGACCAGTACATCAACGCCCGCAGTCGCATGGCAATGGGCGAGCGCAGTGTCATTGTCATGTCCAGCAAGGTCGCTCAAAAGTCCTATGGCAGCGAGAAGCGGTATGTCCTTCATTTCGGCCCCGCTCACAATTTCATTTCGTCCCAGGTTCCTCTGTCCGCCCCCCACCGCCATCCTCATCGGCAACCAGTGGTGGTCCGAGAGCAGGCATCCCAACGACCCAAAGCTCGCCGCTCCCCGCATCGTCATCTCGATGAGCGGCGAGGCGCCCCCCCAGGAGAGCTCTATCGAGTGGTCCACCACTTCCGGCAAGCCCTTTGACGTCACAGAGCCCCCCGCCGATGACACCTATATTGGCCGTTCCATCGGCAAGCATCTCTTCATCTCCACCGACGACCAGGAACGCAAGAAAAAGGTCGAGGCTCTCGTCAAGATTACCGCCCCCGCCGAGGATGGTGAGCCCGAGCGTGTCATTGGCACCTTTCCCAGTCGCCCCATCCAGGTCATCAGCAAGCCCAGCAAAAAGCGCCAGAGCGCAAAAAACCTCGAACGTGAGTCGCAATTTGTGGCGCTGCTCTCACGCTGCGGCCGATCAATCGTATCGGGATCGTGTTTCGCGTTTACTCATCATCGTCTTCTAGTCTGTGTCAACCATGGATCGACGATTTCCCTCTTTCATCGTCTGCGTGCTCAGACAGTCTCCACAAAATACCTCTGTGTTTCGGGCTCCGGTGCCTCGTTCAAAGGCTCCGACGGTGCCCCCCTCCCGGGTGTCGATCCCAGGCAACGTGGGTCCACGCCCTCGTTTGTCGCCAGAACCGGGCAGTGGGGTGAGTGCGTGCGCTTCCCTCGGCCCCAGTTACTCATGCCTTGCAGATTCATTCATCATGTACATTGTTGATGTCAACAAGCCCGCCAGCGGCCACGACACTCCGCCCCCTTCCCCTCCCCACCCTGATTACCCATCCCCACCAGCAAACGCCATCCCGTACTCGGCCAATGGCTCGCCCATCCCGATATACTACAACCAGACGGTCGTGTTGCAGTGTTTGATTTCCGGCGTGGTTTCGCCCGTGCTCATTATCCGCAAGGTCGAAAAAACGACTATTGCTGTTGGCGGTGGCCTCCAGGATGGTGCCAAGGGCGTCCCTGAGCAGTACTGTGCCCCTGGTGAAGTCTGCGGCGATCCTGTCTCGCAATTGCACAAGGTCGCCCTCGAGGTGTACGAACCCCACAAGGGCGCCCCAGAACCCGGCACCCCCGGCATCTCGGGCCCATTCTTGTCGTGTATGGGCGAAAAGGTCAACACATATCGTCCTGCCGAGGGCCGCCAATGGCACGGACATGGCGGCTCGGGTTCGTCCCCCGATTCCCCGAGTCTCCCCGATTCGCCCGTCTTGTCCCCCTCGACCAGTAGTTCCGAGTACCTGTACACGGGTTCGAGCAGCGGTGCGACGACTCCGGATTACCCCCCGACGAACGATGGTGGTCGTGTCAAGCGCATGCATAAGCGCCATTCCATTTCCGGATCGTTTACCACCAAGCCGATTCCCAAGAACCGCCGTAGAATGAACTCGACGGGAAGCGGCCCCGGTGCAGGACGTCTTGAAAAGGAGCTTGCCTCGGGTGCGCTCTGGAGCGTCGACACGAGCGAGACGGCCGTGTGGACGATTGTAGGAACCGGTAAGTTGGACTGTCGGCGCGTTGATCTGGCGTTTTGACTTTTTGGGATAATTGCAGATCAAGTTCGATACAACTTTTTTGTGCCTCCTGCGCCTTATGGCTCGCAGCCTTGCTCGTTTTCTGGTGTCCCGTCCAAGCCCATTACGCCATTCCCTGGGCTGGTCAAGTACCTCGCGCCGGATCGCGCTGCCGAGGCGCCCAAGCCTTCGTGCGCGGCTGCCCGTGCAGCCATGTCTAAACCTAACCCGCACGCTGGCAAGCAACTAACGCTGTATGGCGAGAACCTTAAAGCCCATCAGATGATGGTCTATTTTGGGACGGAGCCGAGTCCGAGCGTCGAGGTGCGGTGCAACGAAGTGATGGCCTGTCTGCCACCCGAAAACAACACCAGCACCAACGGGAGAAAGCGACCGATTGTGCTGGTGCGCGACGACGGGGTTATTTTCCCCACTGGGGTCATGTACCCATGACCACTTATGCTCTACCTGCTCTCATTATTTACATTTATGACGCTCGTTTTTGGGCTATTCTCATTTCAAAATAGGATATGGTATGGTATTGTATTCTCACACTCTCTCATGATTCATCTACATGTTTTCCATGTTGTTGCATTGTTTTTGTGCTCTAGTTTGTTTGGTGTTTTGTTGTCTGTTTTTGCGATACCGGAAAGTGTATTTTTGTAACATAGAATAAGTGAAACAAATCAAGAGCAATTTTCACTAGTGTTTTGTCCGATAGAGTCCGAAAGAATCAGAGAGTTCAAAGTCAGCTGGCAATGACGTTAGTCTACGTATGTATGCGTAGTGCGCATGACTCACTGCTGGCTGAGGGACTTGGTACTGCGGTTACATTGCCGCGCGTAGCGCCGATGTGCTTCTGCGCATATATTCACCGCCAATGTCCGCCGTCTACCACAAGCCAAGTGCTTGTGCGCGCACGCCGGCTGGGCTCTAGGGTGTCTCAATCGCATCGTACGAGGCGTAAACCTAAATCAAGAACACGAAGAAGATCCGGTTGACATTGTTCAAGTTCCGTATTACCGTTTGTGGAGACAAACGTCCTTGCCACGTCGACATGGATTACTACGGGTCCGAGTCGGGGGCTCATTATCCAGACCCAAGAAACCGAATTTCGACGATAACGTTTTGTGCGACTTCTTTTGTGTGGTGCTCGCGTGGTAGTGGCTATAGAGATTGCGGCCGGCTTGAGCGTTAGCGTTGAAATTGGGAGTACTGATAACGTCTGCGCCCCCCTTGTGTGCATGCGGTGCGTTGAGAGAACGTGGGTGCGTATGCTATAGTGTGTTTTGCGCTGCGCTGGATGGGTATTCCCTAGCGGTGCACCGGTAGCGCGTGTCTTGTCTTGCCTTGTCTTGGAATATGCGCCTAGGATCAAGTATAGTTGCGCTATCGTGATTGTGTCGGGCCCAGGACCGAACGTATCTCGATCTGCGGATGCCCGCTACCCTCCCTCGGCAGATAGGGCAGAGGAAGATCCAGAAGAAGAAGAAGACCTAAATTTGCCGGACCTTGTTGAATATTTTAAATCCACGCACGCATTTACGATTGCCACCGCCTACCCAATGCATATGCATGTGCTATCGTGTCGGGTCTATCGGGGCGTTTAGGTTTGTACCGGTTCCGTGTTGGTCCTAGGATCGGCGCGGGGTTAAACTTGAGTGTATCTGGATGTGTGTGTATCATATCGTGGGGTAGGCGGAAGGTTGGTTTGGAATGTGTGGGGTGTGGGTGTATGCGGGTGGAGGCTCGGAGGTACTGATGCTCGTGTACCCCCGCAGTGTCCGTGATGGGCGAGTAAATTGTAAAAGCACTGCCTTCAATATGGCTAAACGATTAGAGAGTCGGTATGCAAGCCATCAAGCAATGGGGGCTGGTTAATTTGAGCTGGCAAGGTAGCAATGATCCTCAATCATGATAGAAGTGGCGTGGACGGATCCAGCCGAGGTGACAGAATACTGGGACAACCTAGCCACAGATGCCTGCGCGCGTGTATACCACATCCTAGCACCCTTGTACACGCAGAAGAAGAGAAATGGTTTGCTTCTATCAACATAAGGCTCGCCACGCAGTGTTCATTATCGATTTTGAAAGTGTTGGTAAACTTGGCACATCGGAAATTTTACTCTAGTGCCGGACCGATCTGTCCGGCGTCGGTAGTTGTTTGTCATCGCGGGTGGACCTGTATAGCTGTGGTGATAAGGTAATCTTGGCGGCTATGAAGAATAACACGTGCATATACATTTCGTCAACTTTCAATTTCATCTGTGGAGACAACTGAGGTCGCAGCAACGCCGACCGGCAAGCCGGGAATTACTTGAAATCACAGTTGGGTGCTTGGTTGTGTCAAGTATCGATACTTGGGGAGGTTATTGTGTGAGAAGGCTCTGGTGGTTCTAGCGACGTCTTAGAGTACTCTGTCCCTCCACGCTGGATAAACAGTTTATCACAAACTACTCTGCGAACTACTTGAGGTCAAGCGTTTTGGCCATGTCAAACTGGGAGATATCTCCTGCGAGCTCATGGATGCCCAACCTGGTCAATCCTCACCCTAACTCTTGGGTTGCGTTCATCGCTTCCATGTAAGTTGAGGATCTCCTTGCCTAAACGTCCTAGATTCATCCATATGTAAAGGTTCCGAGTCATGGCTTATGTTATTCTAACACCGATAATCCTTTTTACTGTCACGGTGAGTATTTCACGTTGACCCAACTTTCCTTATTCAGCAAACTAATTAAACATGTAGGATATTACAGCTTGGGCTATTGCGCGCACACTCGGGGCAGACCTCGACATTGACCCCCAAACAGACTCCACAGCGAACCAGAAACCAAAAGAAGCCTCTGTTGCAGTTCCTGTTACCGTAGATACCAAGACTGAAATACAGGACAAAGAACAAGAGAATAAAATACCACGAATCGAGTTGCCCCCCTCGCTACCTACGTTTGCCACGGACCTCCGGTTTACGACACCTACCGATGCAAACTATGAGCTCTCGGGCTTGTTCTCCCCGCCCATTTCACGTGCTGGTTCACCCGGCATCTCGTCGTCTTCACGTCGACATAGGTCTTCGAGCACGAGTTTATCTGCTGCGGGATCGGATAGCGAAGGCCCGAGTGGCGAAAGTAGGTTGAGCATGAGGTCAGGGTTGGGTATGACACCCATGGATCAAAGTTTGCGTACTCCGGAAGGGGGAGTGGCAAGACGGAGAGTGAGCCGAAGTGGGTCTGACTCATAACTACTGTTTTTCCAAGGGCTTCATATTACAGTGTACTTTACGCCATGTAACAAAGAAATACAAGTTCTAGAGGGCAAATAGGGATAACTGAGTCCATTTTCCAAAGATAGCGTGCCCTCCGGGGGTTACCATCCGAACCGTAGTTGGTCGCGGGTAAAGGAGAGAGGTTTCCAGATAAGTTTCTCGGGTACGATACGACGGGTGCGCTTAGCCATCGCCTTCTCATATTGTTCTTTTACTGCATCGGTCAAGCAAATCATGGGGATATTCCGCTTCCACTTGATCAGTTGATATTCCATGCACCTGCAGATTAGGGTGACTAAGCGCTCAGGTAAACCTTAAGCCACGCCTCGCCACTCACGTATACAAAATATCTTCGGTTTTGATAGAAGTCTTTGCAGAAATCTCATCAAATGTAGTTTCTTCGAGATTTTCGTTCAACAGGAGCTCGATAATCGTCTCGGCCCAATATGCGCGATATCCTAGCAGCCCAAGATCGCTGAGCGGTTTCTCCGGCGAGCCAACTTTGGACTCTCGCTTGGATAACGCATAGGAAAATTCGATAAGAAGTTTACCGTATCCATGTCGTTGATATTGCGGGAGGGTAAGGATGCATGCTACATTATAACCTTCGGCCGACTCTTTTTCTTTGGAAAAATAGCCGATGAGGTGACACCCACGTTGGTCGCGAGTAACCTAGACATCCGAGTTAGGGTGAGTGTCGGGGTCCGTGAAATGAACTTGCCATGCAATAATACATAAATGGTTGGACATCATAATACAGCGTTTTGCTACGCGAATTAGAAAATGGTTACAACGGGTCAAAGAAACGACTCACTGATCCAGAAAACATTTTGAAAGCAAACTTAGGTTCCGACACCATGTCATCTGCCTCTTCCCATCAATCTCAAAAAACGAGATATCCTCATGTCGGTAAATCTCGTTGCCCGGAGGATGAAGCAATGTACACTTGGTCCGGTGTCGCTCGAACATCATTTCGCTCGGAAAGTACATCAAGCAAAACTCGCAAATGTACAGCAACGGCAAGTGCGCGTACTCGACGGGATAGGGGCTGAAATACCACGCCTCTACCTCATGCTTGCCGATGCGGAGTCTGTTCAGGTTCTTGACTCGCGCAATCTCGGATACGGCTTGGGTCATTGACCCGCCGTGCCTGAGCTTCTCGATTTCTTGCTCTTTGCTGAGTGTTGGCTGGACTATTGGGTTTACCGGGTCTAGTCCGTCGAGCATGGGCTCTGCCTCGCCTTCGGCGTCTTCCTCTCCTTCTGCGTCCTCCATACTATAGTCCCCATCCTCGTCCTGATGTTGGGAGCCGGCTAAAGAAGGCTGGAGCGAAGGTAGACGGCGGGGCGTGGAAGGTGTGGGTGTAGAAGGGGCTTGTGGTTGGGGAGAACCTGCTGTAGAGGCGGTACTCGCATTGGCGGCGACGGCAGCAAGTGCAGCAGTCGAAGTCGCCTTTTTTAGTAACGAGTTGGCCTTTTTGTCCTTGTATTGTTGTTCCTTTTTCGTGAGCAGGGGAGCGGGTGGCGGTGCCTTTGGTTTCGGCCACTCGAGCTCGCGCGTCAAAACAACTCGTGAAGACGGAACCCATTCGTCCAGGCGCTTATTGAATTCGGTCCAGTGAATATAAAATTCAATTTTATCGTCAGATTTTTGAGGTTTAACTTGACGCGCTAGGTAGCGGTTCTTTGACGTGTCGCGAATGGACAACACTTCGGCCTTGCGCTCCTCCTCTCCGCCACCCACCAAAGGACGCCGCACAAAGACTTTGCATCCTATAGAGACGTTCTAAGGACTTCACATGTAGCTTTATCAGTGGAGGCTGTTTGAGGGCTGCTTACCTCAAGATCATACGTCCCAGGTGGAGAAATAATTGGAGGTTCCGAGTCTTCCTTGGGTGCAGGGGTAGACGGCGCCATGGAGGTAAAAACAAAATGAAGCAAATCACAAAAAACTGCAACTCAAAGATCCAACACTTGTTGCCACGAACGAAAGCTGTGTCAACCACGTGATCAGTCTTAAACAATCTTATTTCGCAACCGCATGTAAGGACGTCGATGCAAGTACAAGGGTGTAGGTGAATCATAAAAATGAATAGCAGGAACACAACATAACAACTGCCTAGTCATTGAGGGAATTATCGAACAAGTAGTTGGCGGCCAATTCCTCGTTCTTGTCGCAAGCAAAGTATGCTTCTATCACAATGTGGCGAGGGAAACCGAGGGACTCAAGCTACCAGAATCAAGTAAGTGGTGGGCTAGCGATTCCGCTGATTAGCTTACCCTCTCAATCGCCGCTCGCTCCTCAGCGGTAACGCTGAGAACCTGAGCACCTGGTGGAATACCCCCCTCACCCCCTTCACCATCATCCTCATCGAAATCTCCTCCCCCAAGCCCGCCAAGGATCTGGAAAAGGAGCTCAGGGTGCTCGCCAAGTTGTTGAGCCACCTCGGGGTTGGTTCGGGCAAGTTGTTGAATCAAAGGCTGAAGTAGTGCTGGGTTGTTCCGGACGGCGCTGAGCGTATTCTGGAACATGGGGCTGTTCTGTAGATTCTCCAACGCAGCTGGATTGATACCTGGCCCACCAGCACCTACCCCAGCGCCAGTGGGGGCACTACCGCCCTGCGCTTGAGCAGCAGCCTGTGACTAGGTTTAGTACCGGGCTTGAACCACACTAGTATGATTTCAGACATACTTGAGCAAACAAGTTCATAGGAGCAGCTGCGCCGCCGCCGCCGCCTGTCGTAGGTGCTGTGGCGGCGGGGGTGGGTGCTACTGGTGCGGGCGCGGGCGCAGGCGCAGGCGCAGCAGCGGTAGGGTTGGGAGCAGAGGCAGCTGCAGATGACGCGGGTGCGTCGCTGAGCAGATGCTCAGGGATACCCTATTGAAATATTAATAAATTACCAAGATATGATCAGGATATAATTGCACCCACATCCATGAGATATTCCACAGCTCGATCAGGATTGTTAAAACTCGCTTTCAATGCCCGCATAATTTGCTCGCGTTCAAAGCCCATGCTCAGCATATTCTCGATGGAGGCGTTGAGCGCGCCACCAGTAACAAATGAGCTAGTGTCGCCAAATGCTGCAGCAGGTGCAGGTGCCGAGGGAGCGGGGGCTGCTGGTTCAGTGGCGGAACTCATGGTAACATCTCCAGTAGGGGCAGCAGGGGTAGGAGCGGGTGGCGCTTGAACAGGGGCAGGAGATGGAGCAGCTGGGGCCGAGGGCACTGAGACAGGCGCTGCAGGTGCTGCAGGTGCTGGTGTAGCACTAGTTGAAGAAGCGGATGGCAATTTGGGCTAAATTTCGGATGGCTAGTTTAGTATGCACCCTTTCAAACAAAATTACTTACTTTGGAGAACATAACCACAAGAAAATCTTTCTCCTTGATGCCCAACGACTCAACAGACTTGTCATCGCTCAGGATCTTACCTACGAACAATAGTGAGTGTGTTGAGCGAATCTAGGTGATAGGAGACTCTACCAGAATAAATTAGCTTCTGGCTTTCGACTGACTGTTCTTGGCTCTTTGCGACTTTCTCTTTCAACTGCAGAACAGTATCTGACGGTTCTGCATCGATCTGAAACGTCTTTTGCTAAAGAGCATTTGACATGAGCTTGATAAGTGAGATAGAATGGATGTATCCTACCTGTAACGTCTTAACCGTGATCTTCATTATGGGTGGAGGTGGTGCTGGAGAGATGTACGCGTCCTTGATCAATCTTCGAGCGCCATGATCCGTGGACTACATATGATCACGTGGTCAATTTGGGCTTTCCCACTACTTTTCTCTGCTCAATGTCCGCCTTTGTCCGCACCGCTGCCAGCTCTCTCCGCGCTGCAACATCACGTAACATTGCCCGTCAAGGCGCATACATCCAGCGCCGTGGCTATGCGGACGCCCCTAATGATACCCTCAAGCTCTCCCTAGTCCTTCCCCACCAGGTACCGGTTAGCAGCTCAATACCCGACACCGATACTCATATCCTCGCAGTCTATCTTTGCCTCTGCAAACGTGGTACAGGTTAATATTGCTGCAGAGTCGGGAGACATGGGTATTCTTGCAAATCACGTTCCAACCGTGGAGCCCCTGCGTCCAGGTGTCGTGGAGGTCATCGAGAGTGGAAGCGGCTCCAAGAAATGGTTTGGTAGGTTTTTCAATGTCAAATCAGCTATTCGCATTTATTGATGTATTACTACAGTGAGCAGCGGATTTGCAACGGTTCACCCCAACAACAGTCTTACCATCAACGCTATCGAGGCTGCTCCTCTTGAAGACATCTCTCCAGAGGTGAATACCAACTATCCTACTCCGACCTGTCCCATAGTGACATCAAACAGGCAGTTCGTGCAAACCTCACAGAAGCCCTTCGTGTTGTGGGGGGCAACGCATCAGAAGCCGAAAAGGCAGAGGCCCGCATTGAGGCAGATGTCTACGAAGCGATCCAACAAGCCCTCTCTAAGTAAAGGTTTAATGCACAGCCCTGTATCTGTGTTCAATAAAACATTCGTCGTATTCGACGCTCATGATCAAATCATCATATGAATCGGGCAAATACGAAAAGAAACCGGCATTAGTTGCCATATGGGCATTATCACCGTGCATTTTCTCAGTTTTCAGTAGCAGAAGTAGGCGATGTAGCCCCAGCTGCAATGTATTTATGCAAACGGAGCTAATGACACAGGGCGGATTATGGAAAATTACATAACGGAATGAAGTTCAACCTTGGTGGATCGAACATCAAATGATCTACCACACTTCGCGCACAGGTGACTAGTACTTGCGTGGAGCGCGTTTTTCTGGCGCATCTCGTCCCTGAAACTAATACCTATTTTCGTTGAGACTAGCGCAATTTGTACAAGTATATCACCGTTGTCCCTGATTCTTCAAATAATGTGACGCAAGCGGTTGAACTGGTGTTCGCGTCCATAATCGGTCTTGGAGAGGACAACCATGTCTGAGCAAACTGTGAGTAACGTAGATAATGACTACGCCCGGATTAGAATTAACCCTTATTCTTTTAGGACGAAGGCCCAACGACCAAGTCATCTAATATAACATGGGCAGAGTCTAGTCTCCAGGCCATGACATCGCTCAAACCGGCCCTTCACTCTATATTAATCACTCAACTACATAAACAATCACCTACCAGGGTATTTGACCGATTTATCAAGCAAATCGAGGGGGGGAAGAGCGATGCCGACAACGAAGCGGTATGCACAATGCGATTGCTCGAGTCTCATCCGCACTCATACTTTAACCCGATCCAGAGGAGGCATTTTGAAGCCTGGGTCGAATTAACATTTACTCAAGGAGGGATATCCAAACCTCTACGCAGGGGTTCCAAAAATCCAAAACTGGTGTTCCTTGCGACGCAAATGCTCTTGGCGAAAGGGAAGGTGGATCAGGCTGCCGAGTGTGTCAATTCGGCTCGTAAAAGCTGGGGGTTGACTCAGGTTGGGTTCAGCCACCCTTCCCTGGTCCCCCCAAAGGGAATGAAGTTGGATGTTAAAGTAAGATATTATATATAGCGAAGAGGCCAATGATTTTATTATTCTCCAGAAAACGGAGAAAACGAAGAAAACGAAGGAAATGAGAAGGGGTATGAGGCAAACACACCGGGAACTTGGGTCGGCAGTCGATGGCCAGCCAGCAACACCGCCCGCCACCCTACCAAATTTGGCCCTAGAAGGCCCCTCAAAGCCTGTGCAGCAAGCTGAACTTGACGTGTAAGTGCCACCTACCAATCCACATGTTGATATTTACTTAGATTTGACAATTGAAGTACTCTTGATCATATTTTAGGCAAGGTTGACGAAACAGAGGCCACGAGCGAACCAGCTCCCACAATACCCCAGCTTCGGGTGAGCATTTTGATTTTATCTCAAGCTAGCTGAGTTCAAGAATCGACAGCTTGGTCAACAGGAGTCCAGTCAACAACCGAATAAAACCTGTCGCAAAGAGCCAACAATAGGAATTCGTTCCTCCATGCGGATTGCAACAGCTCGAAGTATGAAAGACCAGGCTGTTGCACCTCCAGCCAAGGAGGAATCTACTAAACGTCGCTCGCCCCGGAAAAGAGTTAAATCGCTACATCCCGATTCTGACGAAGATCCAGATGAGGATGAAGACTGCGCGATGGGGTGTAAGGTTGAACCGGAAGGCCCCTCAACCGAATGCGAACCACTCGCGAGTAGGGAACCTCCGATAGAAATTAAAACACCCCCGAGCACGGGCCCGCCTTCCTATGATGCCCTCTTGCCACTGCCGCTGCCATCACGACCACCGCCACTACCACGACTATCGCCACAATGGCCTTTGCTCGTCGATAAACCCCTAGAGCCCAACAATACATATGTCCCGCGAGCCAATTACTGTCCGTTTTCTAATGACATTGCGCGGCCCGTCTTGGATAAATTATTGCTGAATAATTATGTACGAATTCCAGTTTGGGCCAAGGTATGCTTAACTTGTTATATTCTCTAAGGCGCATTCATCCATTAATTTCTTAGTCGCGTCAAGAACTTTGTGAATTGCGTGAGTCAGAATAATCCATTTAATTTTCTCCGCGCGTTTCTGAGGTTGCTTCCATGATAGCATACTTCAAGTCTATGCAAGGCGGCGTTTATACGCGCGGTAATACAGTCTATGGGTATCTCCTAGGTCGCTTTCCATCACCTCGAGATGCATGGTGTCATCAAGGTAAACTGATTATCTCACATGGGTAAGTTAGTTACCCTTTTGGTGAAACTCCAATTAACCTCCAGCATAGGGGCGGCAAACATGTGTCTGATGAGGGGGAGAAGAACTCGAGCGATCCGGCGTCGATGAACAAAGCCAAACATCAACTTGGTGATGATCAACTAGAATCCGATAGATCCATTCAGGCGTTACTCACCGCATACCGGATGTTCCGACCCATTGTCATGCTAGCTGAGGCTGACTATGAACACCTTCAGAAGTTCAACCTCAAGCAAGGTTATGCAGCAGGCGCAGGCTACTATGTGCTGGGGCATTACGCCATCGTAGCTGCGTGGGGTAACATATTCTTATAATTTATAAGCCTTGATGCATAGACTTACGAGGGGTTGACAGCCGAAAAAGAAGAAGTTAATTCTCAAAGCGGCAGCTCAATCTACACTCGATGGAAATTCGCATTTCAATATATTGAAGGAGACCAGGGGCCTCCGTGGTGGACTCAACCCCCTGGAGCCCTTGTACGCCGGCCTGAACCACCATCGGAGGAGAGAGTGTCCGTAGACAAACGGCGGTCATTTGGCAGGTTGGTTCGAAAACAGTATTATTTAATAATTATTAACAACAATAACTCCTAGAAAAGTCGAGAGCAATAGACGAGCTGTTTCAGAGGTCACGGTGGAATCATTTTCAAGGCAGGTCAGGTGGAGACATGTACAATTGCCTGTCTTTGATATATCATTTTCAGGAAACGGTCACCCCAATGCAGTGACTGTGGTGCAGTCAGTCCACAAGTTTATCAAGCATGGTTTTGTCTTAATCCGGACTGCTCGTCGTTTTGGATTGTACGCTTGGTCCCTTAATTCGTGGACCGAGCTAACGTTCTATCAACAGGGCGCCAATGGACAGCCAGTTCAACAAGAGGGACTCAAGTTCAATCCCGAATTTCAAGAGCTTAGAGAACTACCAGAGCAGCTGCAAAAGATCCCATACCCCACCGTCCCAGAGTACCCAGACTGGCAGCGCCGAAGAAACGGTGAATCTATTTTCAACCGCTACTTTTGGGCCGGAGCATGTTGTCATAATTGCGGAAGGGTTTCTTGCCGGTATGTTATCTATGTTCTACCTCACGCGTAAACCAATCCCATTCATCCCAGGCAAAAATGGCAGTATTGGGAGTGCCTGACTTGCGGGGTATTTCAGAGGCATTCCTTTTTAACGATCGTGACTAACTAAAATTAACCTCCAGCTACGGCGCGATGAGTCGCGCCCTCAAATATACCCCAGCACAATCCTAATCAGCCCTATATACTGCGAAACTCAAGGTGGCGGCAACTTTAATCCCCAAGACTTAGAAAGCAGATGTCGGGTCATTCGGTATTCGGACGGTGTGAGCAGGGTAGTAATTTACTATAAGTTGCCGCAAAATACGTGCGTAATCATTCGTGATAAGAATCACCCAATTGCTGAGCTTGAGGTTAGAGGGCGGATCGTTCACGTCCTAAACAATCCCGAGGCTACTCACGTAGCTAATCAACTATTCGAACAATACCAAAAAGATGCAGGTGGTTCCAATATGTTCCAAAGACACGCAATGAAAACGGTCAGTGCTTGCGAACTAAATGACATACCCCCTATCTTACTCCTCTGTAGCATGGGGGTACGTTGATCCAATCCCTACAGGTTCCCTGTAAATCTGATCCACCCAATGCATTCCGTAGTCAAGGGCGAACTATACGCGCAACACTTCTCTCATAATGGCATGTCATTTGATTTTTTTTTTATCTTGATGTCAAATAACGCGTATGCATTCCATATCATCGATAGCGGGTGCTCCATACAAGGTACTTTTCACGTTACTCAACCAGACGCCATCTCTAAACTTGAACCTGAAAGTATATAGCAGAAGCTGTCTCTACTCCATTCGAACAATGTCCTCAATCCGTGGTAAAAGCCAGAGATCATATAATTTATTTGTGCAAGTCGGCGCTAGGCAGAGATGTGGAATTTAACGAGGTGCTCTCGGTCGCATATGCGGTAATTATTATCTGTTTAATTGATATCACCCCACGTTGACAAGATTAAATTAGGAAGGACAAGAAATGAATGTACGTAACTCCCACTGGCCAATCTCCACCTTCACATCGCGCTGAGTCCCTACTTCAGTTTCACTCTGACGATGAACTTGGGCTGGGGCCAGTTGTCGCTGGCCTCTCGTTGGGTGGCTACGCAGAGATGCTTTTCAGATATCATATAGCATGCAAGAAGAACATGGTGTACAAGAACGGAGCATTCAAGCCATCAGAAGTACGCACATTCGATGAGGCGAATGAGCGTGTCTTGCAAATTACCCTATCCCATGTAAGGCTCAAGGCTTGGATATTGTCAGCGAATTTAACGCAAGATACTTTAGGGAGATCTTTTGATCATGGATGGGGCAGATATTCAGAAACAGTACGAACATGCGGTGTTTGTTCGCGACAATGACCTAGTACGATTCGCTGCAACCGCAAGATTTATTGAGCCAACACCAGCCGGCATCACGCAACCCAGACCGAGCACCCTAGCAGAAGCTTTGACACCTACTATACAATCATAGCAACCTCAAAATCATCCCCAGTCACCCGCGCATACCTCATTGCAAGTACGCCTCGCACCGGCTCTTCCCTCAAGTCAGGCTCCAATCCAACGATTTTATTAATTAATCAAAATAGATAATCGTGCATGTAATAAATATTATACCCCAAATAAGCCTATGTCCGTTTTCGATTGAACAGAGACGTGATCTTGGGTTGCTTGGAATGCCCGGTCGTAGTTGCCCCCTTCCCCTTGGGTCGGGCTCTCCGAATTTCTTGAAGACAAGATGCGGAATGCTGTTGTTCATCGAGCTTCAGTTCTTGTAAGCAGTTGGGGCAAACCGAATCGACATCAATAAAAATCTTCTTTGCTCCTTGCAACCCCGCATCTGGCAAGGAATCTTGCTTTGGTTTGACTAAGCGTAAATCGCAAGAGCCACTGGGTTTCGCCCCAACGGAGACGCTTCGCTTCCTCTTTGGAATGCTTGGTTTTTCGAGTGGGACTGGGCCTCTGGAAAGTGGCAATCTTCCTTGTCCTGATGTCGATAGTTTTGTGCTGGTTGTCTCCAGGTCAACAATTAAGGAAGTGGCATTCGCAGCGTCGGCAGTTGTTTGACCGCTAGGTGGGATTGGTTCGCCATCGACGCCTACCTCCCATAACCCCGATTCATCGTCCGTGTCCGATTCTTCGTCAATAGCCTTCATGCTCCCTACTTTAGAATTTGCTCCCCCTTGACCCCAGAACTGCGAAAAAGTCAATGACATGTCCAACTAAATCAAACAAAGCTCCCACTCGTTTCAACCCTGTGTTACCATCCTCGCGGAGATCTTTTAGATTGGTTAACCGCAAACCCAAGAGCCGTAAGCAGAGAGGAAATTCTTTCAAGAGAAGTTCCTGCGCATGCTACGTGATGGGTATTAGATCCACCGTCAAACACTAGTATGGTTAGACGAACCGGCAGCATATCTTCTTTGGTCATCGTCCATTTGGGCAAAGTTTTCGCCCTGGAAAATGCTGGCACATTCAAAGCCATTAGTAATCCCCCCGAGCATCGGATTAATCACGGACTCACATTGAAAAGTATCAAGCTTATACTTGAGTGTTAGAGTTTTTCCGGCCCAACCTCTGTAAATTAACTCCATATCCAATCATAATTTCAGAAATACTGTCGACTCATTACCTTTGCTCGCAATCCTCCGCAAGTCCGGCCGCAATCTTATCAAGCGTATCAAGCAAAACTTTAGGATCACGTTGGGGTTGAAACGTGCGCTCACACCCCAGACTACGTCGTGATTCTCGGGCGTAGGGAGCAACACTATTATTATGTATACCCAGGTATGCGCATAGGAGCGTGTGGAGGTGGAGTTTATTGTGCTGGGAGAGAAGGTAGAGTTGGGCACGATTCGGGAAAACGTCCCCACAAGTCTTAATGCTAGAAATCAGATAGGAAGTGCATTAGAATAGCTTGAATCGGCACTTGCCCTAACCCCCAGACTCTCAAGTATTCTTTCGGTCACTCGGCCCGTACCTGGCATCTGCCGGACTATCAGTGGTAGCGACTGCGGGGTGATCGATTGTTGCGTACCTTTCGCATCGGGAGATTCTTCGTGAAGTCCAAAACAGCGGAGCGATCGAATGACATAATGTATTGCCCATTTGGTTTGTTGAGATCGGAACACACCTGAGCACCTACAGGTTAGAGGGGCCCATATCAAGTGTCAATTTCATGCGAACCTTTGCCAATGCCTGTAAAAGAACACTTATTATCGAACCGAGACATGCTGAGCAACATTTTCACCTTGTTTGGAGCAACACCACAACTCATAGTCATGCCGGTTTCCTTGAATACTTCGTCCCGCATGCGGCGCACCACGATGTCTGGCAATTCATTTGATTCCTCGCACGCCGCGGTCAAGTTAAGGTAACCCTCGTCACACCCAGCAGCCAACAGATTCGGGTCATACTTGCGCAACACAGTGAACACTCGATCTGACATTTCGGAATATCTCCGAAACCTCATGGGAATGATATTAAGATGTGGACACAACGCCTTGGCCACGAAGGCTGGAAACAATGTTAATATTAATTCCATCATTACAGGTGCATCGGAGCACGTACTAGCCATTCCCGACCTAACACCAAATTTCCTCGCCTCGTAACTAGCCGTGCAAAGCACACCAACTCCAACCCCGAATGCCGTGCCCTCGAGTGATGGATTATCCAATGTCTCAACGGTTGCGTAGAATGCGTCCATATCGGCGTGGCATATAATTTGGGAAAAGTCGCGTTGAGACTCGATCTCCGCTAGCTAAATTCATGAGGTGAGTTAGACGTAAACGTAGTTGATCGACCGAAACGATACCTTACCTGCTTGTTGACCAGTGCCTCAATTTCGGCTTGACTAACGTGTCAATCGTCCTTTCCAGCGACTGAAACCATCCAACTCACCGATCCGAGCACTTTTCATGAGGTCATCTCGCAACACGAGGAGTTTTTCTACTCGAGCTGTAAGTTCCGCATCTTTTCGTTTCTCATTCTGCGAATTGCTATAGACATAGACCGGCTAGAGTTTTCCTAAAGTCCGCACCTCGTAGAACTTCGACCCTTTAGAAACCTCCGCGATTACTTTATTAATTTCAGCCTGATCTTTGGCTAGCCTATATCCAGCCATAAGTTAGATCGAGCCCTTGGGTGACAAAATACTGCGCACCCAGCCTTTCCGGATGACGGCCCCGATAGTCTTTTGAGAAGACTTTCTGTTTGGCTAGAAGATGGGTCCATTCACTGTTGTGGCCGTCAAAAAACAACTCGGTTGCGCTAACTTGGACACTTAGCGCGATCAGATAAACAATGTGACCCAGTCACGTGACCGTGCCGCTTAAACGCGTCGAATGACTCGACTTTCCTTGGCTATCAGCAACACTTGATTCATGCACAATGCTAATGGAGAACGTTCATTCATGCTCAGTATTTTCATTTCTTTGAACCAACGTCCCCCGAATTGACTGAAACGCCGTAACTCTATTGGATGCGCTTGTCACTCGCGCTCAGAAGGCTACAGCCCTAAAAATTCCCATGTCAATCCGTCAGCATACATACACAAAGAACCATTGTTTGGAATGAACGAGTATACTGTGCCGAATAAGGTGGCTCAATCAACTCTGTCAAGCAATTTCTTCTCGACTTGATCTAGAAGACAAGAACCGCATATCATTTCGAACTAGCCCCTGAGTATCTATCATTATGTCGACACTAGTACAATAGTTCTAAATGCTCTACGTCATTCCCGCCGTTTTTCGGCGCGTGATTGTCAAACTCTGTCAGCAACGATCGGGATATTTATGGTTGTATCCGTCGCAAGGACAAGTCGAGAAAAAAGGGGAGCGAAGACTATAAATTATGCGGGGTATGTTAGGGGTTTTCATCCTCAACCTTCCTCACTTGTCCTCTTGCCTCGATGGTCTCCTTTGCCTCCCTCTCCGCCGTTGCTCTGATGATCGCCTCTGGCGTGATTGCCGCACCTTGGTTAGTGTTTCTTTGACTCATCACCGTTCGGTCCATATTAATCCCTTATTTTCAAGGCAAGCGCAAGTTCGCCATGCTGTGACCCACAGAACCCGTGCAGTTGGACCTACTGGCGTTGATCTCTCCAGCTACCATCCGCGCTCTGTCTATGAGGTCAGTTGATTACAAGATTCATACCATGCTCCCCCTGAAATCGTGGGCTTGTAGGCGTACGGTGTCGATGGGGTCGATTACTCGTTGGCCAAGCGTAGTATCAAGCGTTCCACCCCTGAAGAAATGGCCAAGAGTTTTCTCCAGGATAAGCTTGGCGTGGCTGCAGATGCTTTGCTGAGGCACGCAGGACACACTTCGGACATCGCTTCGTATGAGTACTTTACCCAGATGATCGTAGGTCTATTTTTAGTTGGTCGTATTCTTTGCTGATATGCTTGTAACAGAATGGTATTCAAGTGGCAAATGCTGTGGCTAATGTTGTTGTGAAAGACGACAAGGTCATGTCCTATGGCGCCAGCTTTGTCACACCTAGTAAGCACTAAATGCTCGATGGCTTTTATCCGAATGCTGATATCATGCGACAGAGAATGTCGCGGTCAAGGAACCCAAATTGGAAGCAGCAAAGGCTATTGACCTTGCTGAACAAGCGACTGGCGGCAAGTACAATCTATGGCCAACCACGCTCGCGGTAGGTATACTGTTCTTATTTCTCAAGGAGTGATTGACGTATTTTCTTCAGTACATTGCAAAGGATAATGGCGACGTTGTTTTGACATATGGGGTTCAAACCCAAGGAACAAAGGATTCGTCGTGGAAGTTGGTGTACATTGATGCATTGACAGGAGATGTTGCCAACGTAGTCGACTTCGTTGCGGGTGCTAGTGTGAGTATTGTTGCATATTGATTTAAAGTGGTCACTAACTGGTAGGACCTAGTACCGCGCCGTCCCTCTGAATTACCAGGATCCTACCGAACAGTATCGCGTTATTATCGACCCTCAGGATATTAGGGCGTCGCCCAAGGGCTGGCATGCGACGAGTAAAGTTTCGACGGAGGAAACGTCGGGAAACAATGCTGTCTCGTATAAAGGAGTTGACGGCAACCCAATGGGAGTCTCGACTGGAATTCCAATCGTTGACAGGATGTTGGGGACGAAGGTCGCGCAAACAAGCCACCAGTCGAGTCCCACGAACAACTATGACTATCCTTTTGATCCTTCAAAGCCGCCACAAGTTGATCCGAACGTCGATGCTGCACGGGTAAACACGTTTTATACCGTTAATTCCATGCATGATTTGACGGTACGTACTGCGCTCGCCTCGGGTGCGGGTTGACTGATTTAGTGTATAGTATAAATTCGGATTCACCGAGGACGCATTTAACTTCCAAGAGGATAATTACCGCAAGGGCGGTAAGCAAGGGGATCGTGTTCAGGTGTCTGTTCAGGACGCTTCTGGTACAAATAATGCCAATTTCGCGACACCTCCCGATGGCCAGCATGGCCAAATGCGCATGTTCACCTGGACCTATACTAATCCGCAGCGCGATGGGGCACTTGAGAACGATATTGTTGTCCACGAATTTACGCACGGTGTGTCAAACCGATTGACTGGTGGGGGTACTGGGGCATGCTTGCAAACGAACGAAGCTGGTGGTATGGGTGAGGGATGGAGCGACGCCATGGCAGATATCACCGAGGCTAAGTCTAAACCGATTCCCGACTTTGTGCTGGGCAAGTACGTTGTCAACAAGCCCGGTGGAATTCGGAGCCACCCGTATTCGACGGATATGACGGTCAATCCTCTGACTTATGGGAGCTTGGCGACGAAGAGCGAAGGTGAGGATCTCGTCGGTTGGAATCTACTGGTTATCGCTGATCAGCCCACGTAGTCCATGATATTGGAGAGGTCTGGGCGAATATGCTTCATGGAGTGTTCGGTGCCCTTGTTGATATGAAGTACGTATTTTGTATTGTTTTGTTGGCGGCATTTAACTGATTCTTGGCGGCGTCAGTGGTATATCTGAGACTCTTGACCCGGCTTCTGAGAGCGGAAACTCTGTCATGCTGTAATGTGGTTAGTTGGTTGCGTCGAAATGGGCACTAACTGTGATATGGCAGTCACCTCCTGATGGACGGGCTCAAGGGCCAGCCATGCAACCCGACATTTGTAAGTTCCCGAAATGGTGAGTGAACTGAACTTGTCGTTCTCTGGCGAGAACTAACTACTGTGCGTCTAGCCATTATTTCAGCCGATGCGTGTAGGTATGGTGGAAAGTACAATTGCACGATCTGGAAGGCCTTTGCCAAGCGTGGTTTGGGTCAAAGTAAGTTGTAAGGTATTACCCGTGGGCCGATTCTGACAAGGACGCATTGAAGATGCTGTGGCTGGTACATATGCCGACAACATGGATGTTCCAGGAGAATGCAAGTGACGTTGGGGCATGTCGTTTTCAGCTGCTTGTTGGACTCGTTTGTGATCCTCGGATCGGTTCAGTCATTTTGGTTCTATGTTTCTGTTGTACGCTACTATTGTCAATCATTATATTTTGCACGAGGCTTTTGACAAGCGGGATCGAGCTCTTGTCGCGTTTTCAGCACGTGGCATTACTAGATTTGGTAAACATGGCGAGTGCGAAGATGCACGTGTGATGTCTGGACCTGGACCTGCTTGGCAGATCGGAGTTGTCCGTCGATGGGGAATGCGTAGTATATGGCTAGTTGACACATCGTTGACTGTTATCTTGACGCGATCGTTGGTTTGGTTATGATGGCCGGCAGAGAATGCTGGAGGTTAACCCCACCGCGCCCACAAACCTCGGGAGATTGTGCTGCAGAACGAGGCTGTCCGACGCGTGTGGCCAACGTGCGCGATGGAAGATCAAGTGTGTTCTGGCTGGATGCGAGGGTTGAGCGGCCATATTCGATAGATTTCATCAACACGGTGGGGCTGCCTGATTGGGCGGGGCTGGCGTAGGGCTCAAAGGGTCCCTGAGACCCTGATTAGGACCCCATAAAGCTCGCGGCGGGTCCTCTCTCTCTTCATTCCATTCCACTCCACTCCACTCTGCTGCCATGTCCCAGTCTTTCTTGTCCGCACCACAGACTGCCTCTGTCAAGAGCTCCCAGCGCACGCGGGGCCATTCTGCCATGGTATGTTTCATTTCAGACGCGTCAATCGGGGCGCGTTTCATGTAGCTAACGCGTCTTTTTTCTCGCGTTCCAGGACTTCAAGAGCGCGACTACTGGTGTCGCCGCCAAGGCCATGCGCAACGAGCTCAACCGCATGGTTGCAGAGGTCAAGGAGCCGGAGCAGCGCAAGGTATGTTGCTCATTGAGGCGCTGAACAACTATTCATTTTGGTTTAGGGTTTCGATGCTGAGATGCAGGGATTCTTCTCCCTCTTCAACCGCTACCTCTCTGAAAAGGCTAAGGGCCAGAAGATTGTGTGGGAGAAGATTAAGCCCCCCGCGGCTGATCAGGTCGTCGATTACAACTCGCTTCCTAAAGTAGAGGGTATGTTTTCACTAATGTAGATCTTGATCTACTCTTACATTTGTTTCAGATTGCCGTGACTTGCTCAACAAGCTCGTGGTCCTCAAGCTCAACGGTGGTCTTGGAACCACCATGGGTATGGCTGGCGCCCCCAAGAGCGCGATCGAGGTCCGCGAGGGTATGACTTTTCTTGACTTGAGCGTGCGCCAGATCGAGGTATGTTTTGATTTATTAATACCAAATTTGGCACGTATTAATCATTTCAAATAGCATCTCAATTCGGAGTATAAGGTCAACGTTCCATTTGTCCTTATGAATTCTTTCAACACGGACGACGATACTCAGCGCATCATCCAAAAATACGCCAACCACAACATCCAGATCCTCACTTTCAACCAGTCTCGCTACCCCCGTGTTGGGCGCGAAAGCCTCTTGCCTGTTCCTCGCTCGGCCACTAGCGACAAGAGCCAGTGGTATCCCCCCGGTCACGGTGACATCTTTGATGCTCTCAAGAACTCAGGCTTGCTTGAGAAGCTCATTGCTGCCGGCAAGGAGTACATTTTCGTCTCCAATGTTGACAACCTTGGTGCCGATGTCGACATGTCCATCTTGAAGCACTTTGCCGACAGCAAGGCTGAATTTTTGATGGAGTTGACGGACAAGACCCGGGCTGACGTCAAGGGTGGTACCATTATCGATTATGATGGCCACGTCCGCCTGCTTGAAGTCGCCCAGGTGCCATCCGAGCACGTCGAAGATTTCAAGGTTGGTGCCTGTGATATAATATATGCGCCGACTAACGTAACATTTCTTAGTCTGTCAGCAAATTCAAGATTTTCAACACCAACAACTTGTGGATGCAGCTCCCAGCAATTAAGCGTGTCATGGATGAGGGCGAGATGGAACTTGATATCATCGTTAACAACAAGGTTGCCGACGATGGCCAGGCTGTCATTCAACTAGAGACTGCCGTTGGTGCCGCCATCAAGCACTTCAAGGGTGCTCACGGTGTCAATGTTCCCCGTAGCCGCTTCTTGCCAGTCAAGAGCTGCTCTGATCTCTTGTTGATCACCAGCGACTTGTACTCGCTCGAGCACGGCAAGCTTGTCATGAACCCCAACCGTCAGTTTGGTCAAACCCCCGTTGTCAAGCTCGGCGACAACTTCAAGAAGGTCTGTTGCTCCTAACTGATATCCGAACTGGTATTGATCTTTTTCTTGTAGATTGCCAACTTCCAGAAGCGCTTCCGCACCATCCCCAATATTCTCGAGCTCGACCATCTTACAGTTGCTGGCGATGTGTGGTTTGGCCGCAAGGTCACTCTTCGTGGAACCGTTATTATTGTCGCAAACGAGGGCTCTAGGATAGATCTGCCAGATGGTTCTATCCTTGAGAACAGTAAGTCGAATCGAACGGAGCGAATGCGATTAGATGCTGATGAGTATTCTGCAGAGCTCGTCTCTGGAAACGTGTCTATCATTGACCACTAGTTGGACTGTCTTGATTTTTCTTACTCGCGTCTACCTTTCGTGTTTTGTATTCATCAAATGGCAATATCAAATTAGAATTGCAGGTCCAAGGCCTGTTTACCAACTGGTGGTAATTGTGACGTGCTAAAAATTTGTGCAACCATTATGAGGTTGTGAACTCGGCTCGCATGCAAGCTCAATGACATTCCTCCACTATTTTCACAATTTGTGATTTATTTTTGGCTGAAACAGAGGGGCTACTAAATATGGCGACATGATACCCGAACATGACCGGAGTACGCGATGCAACATTGTCGACAATTTTGCCAAGAGTCGGGTGCATGTGGGGATTGCTGATCACATCCCCACAAACATGCGTTGCTGAGCCACGTCCCTAGTCAACAAGGCGAGAGCTCCATAGTTCCTGTCCCGAAGAAACCCGCCCAGGTACAGTTGGCGCGCTTAATAAATAGTCTCGCTATTCAATTCGTGTTCCTGGATATTCGTGTGCAGCAGGAAGATGTCGTTTCCATAAGGTGACTCTTTTCAGGAACACCGCCAGCGCCATTCACTTGCGCTCAGGAACCGCCTTTTATTTACGATTCATGATGTCGTCGAAATGAGCCTCTGCCATGTGCAACTTGGGTAACGAACTAGCAAGAAAAGAAAGACAAAGACCAAGGTGGTATGGCGCCCCTCCGGGGCTGTGAATGGACTCCTTGAAACAATGATGGAAGATCAACCCTGGGTGATTGTGCGAGGAGAGTCTATGTTACATCAGCATAAAGTGGGTGTGCAGTCAGTGCGTACATTCGCGACCATTTGGAGACTAACCGGGCCGTAGCGGAAACCCATAACTATCTCGAATTTGGTAAAGACTCATTCCTATATTGTATGCACACGCTAAGACAGCAACCAATAAGCAGATGAAGCCGGTTACAGTAAAGCCAACTCCTCGTGATGGTTGGCAATTGAGTTTGGAAGGTTTTGAGTGGCTAATGCTTGAACGGTGAATCATCGGGTGCAGTGCCCCTGTTGGACAACCCATAGCCAGGGAGGGTATGACAGCTAATCAATTGATCATGCATTGCGCTTTAAAGCCTACCACATTGCATCGCATTGGTGCCTGATGAATGAGCCGTTTGACACTACACGGCAGATTTGTATTTACTACCGTATGCGTACGCCCAAGCTTGAATGCTGGCTGGTTACCAACTCGAGCAGTTGTCAACGAGGCCCGATGGCGCACGTCGGAAAATTCCTGTTGCAAGAGTCTGGTTGGCTGAGACAACTGAATTCAGCCAACATTGAATGCAGGTCGTCACGCTGTACGGACAACTTGAGCCATGGTGCGTTGTTGTCATTGCGTTTCGGAGAGCTGTCCGGTGCCTGTCTCGCATAACAAGAGCCGCTCTCGGAAATAAGGCGGCAGAGGCGCCCATGTGTGCTTCTTTCGTGCTTCGACCACCGAGATATCAGTCCTCCCCGCTGTATTTTGAGGATAACTTTGGATCGCTAGACATACTTAAATAGGCACAGTGGAAAAGGCGTGCCGGGATGATATTGGATAATTTAGATATGAACCACGCGCAGCATGACAAATCCAACCTCGCCGGTCCAATGACCAATATGGTTGATTACATTGGACGACCCACGCAAGAACACCGATAGGATATTGGTTGCGGGGACATGATAGATTACACGGTGTGGTCATGCGGCTCGGGAGATGGCGGGAGCGATCATAGTGCGACCAGAATGGTGCAAGCTAGAAGACGCGATCGGGCGCTCCTCTGTTGCTACAAGGCGTTGCTGGCGGGTTGTTGACTGAGCCGGATGCCGCGGCCTATGGACGGCCGAACAAGCGTCGAAATGAAAAGAAGAAAGCACATGGAGTGGACCCTCAATGTGGCACATTTGATAGTGACCGTGTGGCTCCAGCGCTTCTTTGTCTTCGATGGCTGCGATCGCTTTGCAACGGAAACAAGCATGCTTTCAGCTCTTTATCTTGTCGATTGCATCTTCATCTCTCTCTCTCCGCCCCTCTTACAAACCCCCCGAGGCCAACCCCACAGCCTCCATAATCGATCTCGGACATAATGACCGCGTGGGGCACCGCTATTGCAAGTGGCTTTACATCCAACACTAGAGGTCTCGCAGCACTCCCCAACGACATTCTCCTCAAAATACTCGAAGCTCTCGACGCCAAGTCGGCTATTGCGTTTCATCAGGTGCGTGGCTGTCGCCGTCGGGCATGTTGGACAACTCACCATGTTCTTAGATCTGCAAAGTTTTATATGTGTTCGCCACCTCTCGGCCAGCGTGGCTCACCATTGCTCGCATCGTCTCTCAAACAACCGTTCTGCCCTTGCCACTGCACAACTCGCACTCGACCCCAGGCTCTCTTTCCACTGTAAACATGAAGGCTGCTATCCAAACAGGGATGCTTTCTCAGCGTGCCCTTGGGCGTTCTTCCCCAGCGCTCCATGTGCATCCATCCCTTGGCACTGATTCCGGCCTTCCCCAGAGCTCAGCATATTCGCTGTTATCTGACCAACCTGTCGTACATTCTGCCTTCTTACCTGGCGGCCGCTTCCTCCTCACTGTCCAATTTGACAGTTCATTTGCATGTTGGGACCTGGAAGCTCCTACCCGAACACGGTCCGTTCGCCAGCAAACAGGCCTTGACACAGTTATCGGGGAGGAGGTGGTTGAACCTCACTGCGTTGCGTATTGGAAGACGGGCGGCTCGTATGTCGAGTTTGCTCATGATGTCGTGGAGGAAGGCGATGCGGTGATTGTCGCTCTATTAGTCGTTGACATCGTCCCAGACCAGTTAGTCCCAATTTCATCTCGAATCCTGACCATTCAGATGATCCCTAACCTCGCACCTTTCTTTGTAGAACGCTCTCTCGAAACTTCCACATCCTTCGAATCGACCTCCCCAGCCCCAATGCTCGCCGACGACCAAGACCGCCACTCCCCGATGAATACATGTACAATATGTATTTGCTCGCGTCCGCTTTCATCCCCTACCCGCTGTTCGTCTGTTCGTCTTATGCGCATGCCTCGGGCCACGCTGGATTAATTGGTGCGACCTCAGGTGCCGAGGTCATCTTTGTTATCTTTTTCAACCCACGCCCGCCACCGCGAATTGCACTGCCCCTCACCCCTCCCACCTCTACATTTGCCGAGGCGGTTACTGCCACCGCCGCCCTCGCCAACTCGCGTGTCGCATTCATCCAATGCAGTTTCCGGACCAAGCCCACCCGGTCTTATGCACTTGGATCTGCGGACCATGTCCTTCTTTACTGCGAGTCGGGAGGCTGCGTCTACTCGTACGCACACGAGGTTTCTACGATCCGTGCAAAGGCGTTTGCTCGCTCGGCTGACGACACACCACTCATCGTTCCCTCCCCTGCGCCCCACGAAGACCCCTTTCCGGCGGGGGAGCGTGGCACACCTGGAGCGCCCGAGGTACAAAGGATGTCTGTCATGCTTAGACGGACAGGCCCTGCATGGCTTGAGCATGGGGATGACTGGCTTGAAAGTCTGGCGGATAGAGGCACGTACACCATCAGCGCGATAAGCATGATGATAGATGCCGAGACGACCAACCAAGACGCCTTTCGAGGGCTTGTCCTTGGGGCCCATAGCGTCGACACGGGTCGTCAGAGCGCCCCTCGGGCTGATGACGGGCTGATGGATGTGGATAGTGGGGTAGAACTGTCAGCGCGAGCTCATAACACTCGACCACAGCACGTCCCTCACCCAAAGGCCGTTTCCCCCTCTCCCTCCATCCCTCCTACCACTTATTCACACACCGCCAGCGCCAACCCGTCGGTCCAACAGCCATCCTCTCAGCCCCCTCGATACCGCCGCGAATGCCGCGTCCGCTACAAACGCACCGTGTTTCCTGCCCGCCTCCAATGTACTTGGCACGAGCTCGCCGCGCTTGGTGCTCATGGCCAACAAGCAGTCTGGATCGAGGGCGACGGGCCACCACCGGGCGATGGTCAATTAGATGAGTCACACGACGAGAACGCGTCGTTACGCGTGATGTTGGCTCCCATAGAAGGGGCGCGTACTACCCCCAAAGAAGTAGCAGTCCCGCCAAGCGTGAGGTCCCAATTAGGTTGCGTGTCGTGCGTTGCCTTTGAGGATTCAACGGCCACAGTTGCATTGGCCACGCTCGACGGGCGAGTGATGCTTCTTCAGTTTGCGTGATGGCTAATTTCTATATTGTATTCTCTGCTTTGCTCTCTCGCAAGCTGATCGCGTCTCTTTCCTCTCCCATTCGGTGTATTTATACCATTGCTCGGACTAGATCCCGCGTTGTGTACATTAACTTTTCCTTGCACCCGCTGTCTTGAACATGATTTGTTTGTAACGTTAACACCGGATTATACTGGCTGGCTTACTGCTTTTTGGACATATATTTCTCAATATCACTCCATACCTATTTTCCGTAATTCATTTGAAACGACATCCTTGGTTTGCGTGTGTGGCGTAGTTGTCCGATCGGAGAAGCACAACTATTCTGGACATTTTATTGATTTCCTGATGCACTTGTAAAAGAGCCTTGAGAGCACCAGTGAGCATACACCCACTCTTGATGTGATTTCGCATGGCGTTTGGATTGTAGCTAGATGAATATTATTTAACATATCGTAAAAAATCCTACCCACCGAGACAAGTCGCTTGGAACAAGTTATAGGCGGTGGCCGGCGGTTGGTCACAGTACCATGTGGACTCGGTGTCATAAAACTTGGAGCCAACATACATTCCACCCGGCCTAGGTTTGCGGCTGCGTCCCGGCGGGAAGTTTAGCAGTTGTCTTTGATCTTGATCGATATCGGAAGCTAGATGTGCGCGTGTGCGTGTATTCTACACCCTGGAGTTGGGGACCGCGGCATGTTGAAACTATTCTTTTTTATCAGCGTCAAGTGACCAATTATAGCTATGGTCATGAATGTATATTTATGTTCGTTCCAGGGTGTTTCAGGTGGCCAATCGAATTTGGTGCATTGTGGAGATACTGACTGGGTCTGGTTCAGATTCAAATGGTTGTTCTTGGCGCTGATTTTGCAAAAGGGGCGCAAGACCAAAATTACATAATTTAAGCTAGAAAGCAAGATAAAATACATAGCAATGTCTATCAAATATCGTTATCACCATCGTGCTAGTGTAGCCTCAGCGTACTCCTATAGTACGGGTATTTCAGCAGCTTGAAAGCGAAAAACTACAAAAATCTTACCTTTAAGAACGGAAGACCATGGAAAGTAGCAACATTAGCCAACACTCGGATGCGCCGCAGAGCTTCGGCGCGCCCAATGGTCAGTTGCCAAGCCCCCGCGCACTTGCAATGGGGCGACATGTCATCGGATCGGATCTGTTTGCACCTGGTGCACTTGAGGTCTTGAGCCTGATGCGCTGCAATAAGCGAGCGAACATTGTCAATCAAGGTCGACTCGATAGCGCGTCGGTCATATGCCGAATTACATGATGAACAATTCCACTTGGTTTCGGTCATGCCAGTTCGAGTGCGGGAGGGTATTCGTTCCATGAGGTCAGCGTCACGACAAAGATCAAAGTCTCGCACATGGGTGCACGTCCGACAAACGACATGAGGAACGCGACAACGCGCGGACGGGTCGGTCCAACCGGCCTCTGACGCAAACTCGCGGACCCCGACAAGCTCGAGTAGGTTACGTCGTAAAATCCCAACTTCATTGCTGTGTGTGCGAATCAATGAAAGCGAAGCGCACATGGCCTTGACGTATTCAATGACGGGCGTGGCCATGTTTCTATGAGATCCGGGGAGTAAGGGGTAAAGCCATTCTGCGGGCATTTCTTCTTCTACAAACGCTTGCTTTTGTGAAGTCAAGATCTTAGAAACTCGGCCTAGTAGGCGGCGGGTAAGGCGAGTTTCGATATATTTAGTGACCGCTTCGTTTGTCTTCTGTTGAACTTCATCTTGGGGAGCGGCAGATGCGTCTTGGGTAAGATTATCGAGGACACGCAACGGCGCACGTTCAATGTCGGCATGTGCTTGGTGTTCCGCATACAGCTCCACAATGATGCGTCGGAGGTCTTGATGAAAAGCAGCTCGTACTGCGGGTGGGAAGAAAGATTCTATGTTCCAAGACATGACAACGCATGGTCCCGAACGCTCAGAGGTTGCATAAGGATCTTCTGAAACAATTCCGCCCAAGTTGGCGCTATCCATGAACAGCAGGAAGTCGTAATAGCGATCTGGTTGGAGTTCCAGATGTGTAAAGAGCTCGTGCGAGTTCACTGCATTTAGCAAGTAGGTTGCATACGCGTTGGCAGTGCCCGGAGGTTTTGATGTGACTAGGATGATGTGACCAAAGTCCGCTTTAACAACTTGTGAGCCGAGCCGTTTAAATTCCGCCAACATTTGGATAAACGTTTTCTTCATGAGCCCTTGAACGAACCGTTGCATGCCAGGATCGTACATCTGGGCAGACGGGCTGCTCAACCATCGCCAGAAATGGTCTACCGCTTGTTCGGACGGTCCTCCAGGGTTACGGACTTTGTCAAGCAGCCAACTTTTCGCCATCGACTTCAAGATTCCGAATGTCTGCGGGGATAGTACAGAGTCGCCAAGTGTTACTGAAGATCGGGCTTCGCCAGACTTGTAATCATTGAGTGTGTGAGAAGTTGAATCGAATGCAGTGGTGCCGGCCGTGCCTTCGAGCTCGTTTACGATTGCTGACTGTAGGACAGAATTAAGGGCCAAGTTCCGAACATTGATCGCCAAGCAAACGTTTGTGTAGCAGCCAGGGTTCGCTAAATCTACACTTGAGTTGGGGTCTTCATTTGGCGCATTAGCATCGTGTTCCATCCCTCCCAAATCTGGTCGGAGTCCGGGAGACCACCACAATAACGAGTCGTTTTGCCAGAGCCTACGCGCAAAATCTATATCGGCGAAAAAGAGAGGGGCATCTGCACCAATATTGCCGACGGGGATATCGAAGTATGTGGACTGCTCGACAGCTGTGCGGAGCCAAGAACCAAAATATAGATACTGGGTCATGAGTTTTTCGACAATCTCGTTTTGCCATTGGAGCGATACGGTAACTGTGTGGGCAGCTCGGTCGGTGAGCATGGGGATGACTGGGAACTTGTACATGTTCTTGACTCGAAGGTCGAAGTATTCCGGGTCTCGTGCTGCAGAGAGAATAATGCAGTAGGATTTGTCGGTCAATGTGCCGAGCTCGGCGGAGAATGCGGTCATGAGCTTTTGTTCGTCTCTATGTTGTGTAAAGTGTGTTTCGATCTCCTCGGGATATTCATATAGTGAGGTTGCACCTGCGGCTTTACGCATCGCATTGAGTTTGGCATACTGTTCTTGCATCTTGCGCAAGGGTTCACGAACTCCGGGGCTCACAAGGTGCACTTGGAACTTCCCGTTAGGTAGGATGAGAACTAGAACATGGCGGCCGTGGTTGACGGAATAGTAGACGAAAAGTGTTTTGAGGGCTTGACCTCCGTTAAGGTATGCACGTTTAGTCAAGGATGGGCCGGCACGTTCCAGCCCTTCAAGCTCGATTCCAATGTCGCGAGCCCTATTTATTGAGACCTCATGATCCTTGGTAGTCGTGCATGTAGTCCCCAGTTTCAAAACAGCACGCATAGAATGGGGGATCTATCATCAGACCGCGAAAAGATCGGTTCAAGTGTCTAAAACAAAAGGAGCAATGAACTTGCCTGCATTTCATAAACGCCATCGACATTCGGGTTATTGGTCAAGTGAGCAAAATGGGATTCCATCTCCAAAAACTGAACTTCGGGAACGGTGACACGGAACAAGTGCATACAAGGGTGATTCCGAGGGAGTGTTCGAACCAGGTTTTCTACCTCGTAGCTACTGTCGAAAAGCTTCTCGTCGGGATTCTTGAGATTGATATAAAACTCGCGGGGAATACGAAGAGCGATGGAGACGAGTTTGTCTTCGAGTGAGAGCCAAAGGGTAAACTTCCCAGGGGATCCTCTAGGGCGAATTTGGACAATTTCCCAGACATACGTCGAAGTCATTCTGGCTCCCCGGAAGATCGAAGCTACAGGTGCGTCCATATCTACTCCTAGCCGTGCTCTTCGCCTCTCTTCCCACCGAGGACGCATGGCTTTTAGCCAGGCTGGATAATTCTTAGAAGGGTCAGGTAAGGGTGCTTTGGGGGGTGCGACGACCGCGGCCTTGGCTGGTTTCTTCACCACAGCAGTCATGCGGCCATCCGTTGGTTTTTCTTGTCCAAAGTCTTCCATGTCGACATCTACCGTCTCGGTTTGGGTTTCAACAGGCTTGGGAGCAGATTTGAAGAAGTCTGTCATCTTGTGCTGCTGGAACTTGTCCTCTAGTGCTGCAACGCGCTTGTGAAGCCAGTCAGGGTGGCGAATTCGGGGAACTGGGTTGGGGACTTTTTGCATAGCCGCGGGGATCGTAATGAGTTTTTGAATAACTGACCCAAGGCGTTCGATATAGTAGTTCCAGTCCAAGATCGAGCGGATATCGAAGTCGGTGAGACTGTTATCCCTTAGCCATTTGCGCAAATATGTACGCTTCACCGATTCTTCTGCAGAGAAAATTGCCACAGGTACAGCGCGGTCGGTGACTGGGGCTCCCAACGGCTTGGCTGAAATGATAAATTTGCAGGCGAGACCCTTGTCCTTCACCATTTGGCTACCCAGGAATTCTGCAAGGCGTCGCGCAGTGCTGATCGATGTTGACTTTTGGGCTCCGTATTCGGCGAGTGTTTTCGACATGCTTCTGTTTTCGGCAATGAGGTCGATAAGCTCTTCATCACCGAGGGCAGTAGCACGGCTGAATAGGACGTCGAGCCATTGGTCGGCTACTTCTGCAACCGCCGCATAGCATTCTTCGGTGGTGGTACCTAACAGGAATTTCTCGAAGATAGATGACTGGAAGATCTTGATGAGCTGCAACTCTCCGCGACGCTTGACCTCGAATCCTTTCAACTCAGCGAGCGAACCATCTTCGTTGAAAACAGCATATCGTTTTTTGAGCAGCTTGTCCTCTTCTTTGGATGAAGGGAGGATCATCGCCTTGTAGGGTCCATCGAGTTCGAAGAAGATAGAGTTTTCGCTATGGACCTTGTATTTATTCGAATTCTTGTCTTCTCGGTCATGGTATTGATGATTTGTAAATTGGGCGTGCACGAGATGATTAAGCATAGTACAGGGATACGAGAACCCAATCGGTTTGCCCTTGGTCGTCTGAAACTTGAAGTTTTCGGGGAATGTGGCAGGGAGCATGCACCAAATTCCGTCTGTGTCTAACTCGAGCGGTCGTCCGATCTGTTCAACTAGTTGCCTTGCCATCTGAATGATACGGGCTCCGGTAAGACAGGTTATTCCGGCCATCTCCATCGAGTGCCATCGGGCCCCTTTGCGCATGACGTAACCATAGAACGAGTTCAGGATACATTTGTGTGCAAGCTGCAACGAGTCGTAGAGGACGATCATCTTTTTGGCTTCAGCTGCATCCGCGACCGATCCGCTCTCGGCTGCAAGGTCCAAGTTTCGCTTCCAGGTTTTGTGCAAGCCTTTGTACTCGTACCGACGGTCGCGGAAACTGCGCACTGTATCAACGTAGAAGGGGTTTTCGCGCTGACAGATGATCGACTCCCGGTACACGACCTTGGTCTCCTTCGTCTTGCGATATACCTTGCGCGAATAGTCGCCCAGCCGCTTATGCAGGAGTGCAGTGCGTTCAGCATCGGTGAGTTCGTTGAAACGTCGCTCGGGGAGACCAGGCTTTTTGGGGGGAAACATTTCTTGGTTAAGTGCATGTTTGATCATGTTGAATTCGTCTCTTTGGGCTGGAAAGAACTCGCCACGCCACGCCCACGTCATGCGCCGGTCGCAGGTTTTGCCAGGTCGGTTGAAATCACAAACAGCGCACATTGCCTCATCGACCACGGAGTCTGGTTGCAGTCGGTTCGACAACATGATATTGGGGTACATGGCCGCCACGTCCAGATGGTAAATAAGGGGCTTATCCTGTCGCAGCGGCTTGTCGCGAAGGTCTTCTAGGGCTATTTGGATTTTCGATTTCACTTCGTCATAGTTCGTGACGCTCTCTAGGGGCACTTTGGATTCTTCAACGATACAGAACTTGAGAGCTGCATCCAAGTCATCGATGAGCTGCGAGTCGCGTTAGCAAAAATCGAACCGGCTCGAGGCGGTAATTACCTTTTGAACGGCGTCTGGTACAATCTTAAAGTGTGTAGCAATATCACTTCTGAAAACTCCTGCTTCGAGTGCTTCGACGTGACCGCCGACGTAAGTCTCCGAGGCTAGTAGATGACCTTCGTACGTGTTTCCCGTCGGTTCTTCGTGGCGGTTAGGCATAATGATGCCAGCTTGATATGCTTCAACCTATCGCGCGTTAGCTCAGCATTCAGGAGGAACTAAATCAGCTCACCATAAGTAGCGTCTCGCAAAGTGTCCCACTACCCTTGCGTAAGACCTCGTCGCCATTGAGGGGGATGATATTGCAAAGAGAAAAGATAAAGGGGTGGACGTATTTCATGTAAAGATAGTAGGTCGCGACCGCATCTGAAACGGAATATTGTGCCAAGGTTTGAGGTTGTTCTGCGGCATACCTAAAGCGCATTTACTCAGAAACATCGCACCAAAGCCTCAGGGTGGACACTCACGGGGTCATAAGCTCGGGGTCTAGTTCTATGGGGTCATATCCTAGCTTCGCGGTGGTTACGGCTTTTAAGCCTTGGCTACCTTGAGGGAGGTAGGAATCGCGTTTTACCCAGCGGAAGCAATCCATGTGAATGCATGCTCGTGATTTAAATTCATCTTCGGAGTCTCGAGCGAACCCGGTTTCAAGCATGAAATCCAGGCCATGAACTTTTGCTCGCGCCTCGACAAAGGGGAAATCGAACGAGTCACCGTTGAAGGTGGCCATGACTGTGGGCTTGCATTCGCGAATGTGCTCGAACCAGCGTTGTAGGAGAGCCAGCTAACACGCCTGATAAGTCCTGAGGCAACCAAATTGTTCTAAACTCATCACTTACCTCGTCCTTTTCGTTGAAAACCGTGAAGGGGCCTTCATATTCCGGCTTGGGGGTGTATTCAAAATCATCAATATCTTCGCTAACGATTTCCCGATTCGTGATGAGGAATCCTTGCCCGTCAATCATGTACGAAATCATCATAATGCAATCCGTCGCCTGGTCGGGGAATTTGAGGGGTGCTTTACTCGTTTCAATATCAAAAGCCATGACCACGGGTTCGGCACGCTTGACACGGTCGACCAAACGCGTGAGTTTGAGCTGTCCGGCATCCATAATTACTTCGTACCACAGCCCAACTCGGATGTCACAATCGATCGCGACTCGGAGGTAATAAGGGACATCGTACTCTCGAATATCTGTGATAAGGGCACTAGGATCCGCCGTACGGGCACGAGCAGCAGCGGCGGGATCTTCCTCGGCTCCCCAAGCCTGACGAGGTCGGGAAGTCGAAAATCCATCTAGGTCGTCATTGTCATAGTCGATATCCATAGCTGCGGAATTGGAAGCGGCAGCTTGAACAACTTCAGCATAGGCATCGACTGCGCTGACTTTCGCGGCGTTGGCGAGCGCTAGGGGCATGAGTTCTCTGCGAACGGCCAATAAGTCCGATACGTTGGCGAATTGAAGTTGCAAGTAAAGACGGAGGTGCCCGAGCAAATGATTCGGCTAGAGTAATTTGAGTATCAGAGTGAGTAGCGCTAAAATTGGCATACCATTTTTAAGTCCTCTTTCTTGACCCGCTGGATTCTTTGGATGATCCCTTCATATTTTTTCATGAGCCACTCTTCTACCGCACTTTCCGTACCCGTCTATGTCTAAAATTAGAGCATGGTCCGAGTTCCAAAAAGGTAGTTTTACCTTGCAACCGATGTAAAAATAGGGATCGTGGAGCAGTGTCGCCTTGAACATGCCCCCGTCATCCTGAATAAAGTAATAATCGACACCAGCACGCCCGGTGGGGTGTTCTTCGTCTCGAACAAGGGTCTAAAAGTCGTTTGAATTAGTAAAACATATCTAATATAGCCAACAAATAACTTACAGGATGCATATTGACCAGCCATCCAATGCGCTTAGGACCCTCGAGATATTTAATAAACCCAAGTTTTTCGTCTACTTCATCGCGTATCCTGACTTCTTCGAACCTGTCTTGTAGCCTAGTCTCGTCATTTCCGCGTTCGGGTCGAGGCCCATCGGTAGCGCCGGTAGCGCCGCCTCTGCCTCTTCCCCTGGTGAACCCACCACGTCCTCGTCCACCTCTAAAGTTCGTAGTACGACCTCTGCTCCTTCCGGAGCCAGGAATGCCAAACGTCGCTTGGCCACGAGCCATTATAGGTCGCGTCAAGTCGCGTAACTTTGGAGTATAAACAGACTAAATCACGTGATCTAGCTCATTGGTGAGGTAAGCGAACATTACCTCATCTTTCGCCTCACTACATTCGACCACGATGAAGCTCGGACTAGCTGCGGGATTAGCTGCCTCCTCCACGCTGGTATTAGCGTTCCAGCCTCGCGTGTATTTGCTCCCTGGGAATGGGAAGCTCAATGATAAATATCCTGACTCGACTCGGCCGGAGCTCACCTTGCCGCAGGCCAACAAGGTCATTGCGAACCATTTGGGATTGGACATGTATGAGAGTATAGAAGACTTTGGCGAGGGGAAAGAGTGGCAGAGTCTTCTCAAGGGCGGTGTCGATGCACTCTTCCGCAACGGTGACCGACCATCAAGGAGCACAGTGATATTTGTAGTGCACACAGACCGACCAGAGGGTGAGTTGACCGACTGCGGTGGCCTTTCTCGCGCTCATTTCTGCTATTCAGACATCCTAACCGGGAAGCGTTTGCCCAATAACCCTGATTTTTACATTAACGCTACGTTGTCGAGTCGCGACGCCTCGGCTCTGATGGCCACCTACGTCGCGCATGCCCACGACAACTTTGACACAGTCTCTTCTGGACCTAATTGGTTCCGCGATGCTGGCCTAGAATTTGACGCCTCTTGGTATGAAGACCACACTCGGCCATTCCAGGGACAGGGAAAATCCGCTTCTCTTTTCTTGGACGAGTACTTTGCGTACACGCGTTACTTGGAAGGACCATGGGGCCAAAACACCGAGCCCCCCCGCACGCATAGCTCTGGCAACGAACCAAGTGCCTTTGCTGCATTCGAGATCAGTTCTCTCGATCTCTTAGCCGAAGAATACGGCCACAATAGTGAACAGTACCAGAAGGCCACTGAGACAGTTCGTTCCTGGCTCGATTCTGTTCGTACCTTTCTTGTCTCAGAATCCTCACTGCTTGACCACTCCTAACAGTCTTTCTGGAATGGGGAGGCAAATCTCGCCCTCATCATTAAGCCCAAGACCGAGCCCCAAGGACATTTACATCACCAAAGCCGCAACATCGCTCACACCCCTGAACGCAGAGACGCTCCTGGCAGCGTCCCTATTTACTCCTGCTTCCAAAGCGCTGAGTCGTGCGCGAGCGGCACGTCTTCTTGTTCGGGACGTGGCTCGTGCGTTGCCGTCTCCCGCGCAGGCAAACAATGCTACACCTGCAAATGCGAGCCAAGCAAGTCTGAGAACGGAATGTCTACTACCTATTGGGCGGGTCAACAGTGCGAGCGCAAGGATGTTAGCTCGTAAGTGCACCATCAGATTAGGATTGACTGCGAGTTGAATTGACCTGACGAAATTTTAGATCGTTTGTTCTTCTGACGGGTACAGTGATTGGGATTCTGGTTGTCGCCTTTGGTTCGGTTGCCCTGCTTTATGGAGTGGGAGATGAGAAGCTTCCCGGAACGTTGACCGGTGGTGCAATTCATAGCTCAAAACATGACTAAGGATTTGTTGTAGGGGCCTGCGAATGAGTTGGACGTTGAGTTTGGATGAGATGCTCTGTATTAATTTTTCTATTACAACTTCATATACATTGTGTTAGAAATATCTCCCCGTTGCGCCCCAGCCTGATAGATTGATTCACAAACCATACTTACATGATTGCACCAATGACCTAAAAGCTAGTTACTGTAAATTACTAAAGGACATACAGACTCTTTGCTTTTGTTGACAGCGGATATGCCATAAATGGATTCCGAATATCTCACGTGACCGACTTGCTCGCTTAAGCAGACAAGACACGACATTATTATACATCTTTAATTTGCGCGATGCTACTAATACATGATAATGGAACAACGAAATGGATGCATTAATGGGCACCTTGACCCAGGTGTTTGGCTTTCTCGGCTTTTTCCTTGAAAACCTAGATAAATTAAAGATATAAGCTTCCGCACAGAGTAGCGCCGCAAATACACGAACCTTAAGGATGTCGTCATAAGTTTCGCGAGTCAGCTTCTGTGCCTCATCACTCTTTGATTGCGTTAGCTGGAAAAGCTCCTTCAAGTCGGGTGTCGAGTTGAGAATCTGTAATACGTATCAGCCACTGCACCCGAGGTGGGGTGCATATACTCACCTCTTCGCCTCCAGGAATCATCTTCACCATGTTCTCGAATCCACCACCGGTAACCTTATTCGCGATCTTCTTTTTCCCGCTAAGTTTTGCCTCTTCAACTTTTTCGAGGATAAAGTCCTTAAGCTCATTGACTCGATCCTCGTTGATACCCCCCTTGATATCTGCAACCTGTCTAATGCGGTCCCAGATCTCCCGCACATTTGCGCCACTCATCGCGGCAATTCCGCCACCCCCGATACTCATGAGAACAGATGCATTCTCATCCAAAGTCTTCTTGATCTCGGGTATCTTGTCCAAAGTGGGCCCGGCTTGCTTCCTCGCGCGCTCCCAAGCGTCCTTGGCAGTATTTTCGGCAACCTTTTTCGCCTCCTCCGACTTGTCGCGGACGATCTGGACGATAGTAGTGATAGAAGTGGGTGTGACGCCCTTGGACTGGACGGTATCGATGATCTTGTTTGCCGTGTCGTCGTACAGTTTTTTGACCGCAGGACCATTACGCTTGGCAAAATCTTTGAATTCGTCCCAGCTACCACCAATCGAGTTGCGAAGCTTGGGGTGGCGTTCAAGAATTGGGGCAACAGCATCAGATGTGAGGTTTCCCGCGACGTTTCCGAGCTCAGCAGCACGCTTCTGGAGTACACCGAGAACAGCCAGGACACTATCTACGTTCACCGATTTGCGTTCATCGACAATCTTCTTGACGTCCTTGTATGCGCCGGAAATAATCGCATCGACTTCCTCGCGATGGGCGGCATGAAGTTCGTCTATCGAGTCGAATACAGAATCAATTGGTGCAGCACCGCCCGGAATGAAGACTGAATAAGAGCGAGCTACAGAGCGGAGATAGGAGAGAGCCTCGTTGGGCGGTGGTATGGACTGCCTGACTTGATCCTTGGCGTTCTTGAGTGTGGAAGTCACCCGGTTGGAGGCGTCAACTGCGGTTTTGAGGTCGGAGAAGTAGTACATAAGGTAGCCTCCGACGAGGACGGCTCCTCCGCCAGCGAGCCCAGACATAAAGTGGCCGTTTTGAATGACGCTGTCCCTGCCGGTGCTGTTGCCGGCTATGGTCTAGAGCAATATTTCAGCAAATATCGTTGTGGCAGAATTCCGCGTACGTACAGAATTGAAACGTGCTACCGGGATGCGAGTACGGGGCACAGCGCGAAGCTGAGTGCGAGCAGAACGCATGGCAAGGCGGGAGACCGACATGGTGAATATAAGCGCAAGAGTGAGTTAGTATGCATCCAGTTGACTGCGCGGAGGTCTCTTTATACCGCTGCAAAAACCAGTTTAATTTGTCTATTTGGCCTAAATGACAGCATACCAATGACGCAGACTCCAGTCGTGACGCACTTGGCACGTGCATTTCTCGGGTGGAGTATCGCGTAATCAACTCCGCACATGCTCTAGACTTTTGAAGCGCCTGGCGCTTGGGAGATTTGGAGTCATGCGATTGATATGCCGGTTCGCAAGTCGTAGGCTCAATCATTGGCGACCGCGACTTGGAGGGTATCAACGTCTACATCCAATTATTTCTCTTAAGTCTTATACTATGTCTTCCGACCCTACTGAACTTGAGTGGCCTGCGGCGCGCGTTCGCCAGACATTTATTGATTACTTCAAGGCTCGAGGACATGTCTTCTGGCCGTCCTCGTCAACAATCCCATATGATGACCCAACCTTGCTATTTGCGAATGCCGGAATGAACCAGGTAAAGGATCATACTGTGGCATCCCACTCTTCGTTTACCCTCGCAACAGTATAAATCTATATTTCTTGGCACGGTAGACCCTCATTCAGATCTCTCAAAATTGAAGCGGGCTGTCAACAGCCAAAAATGTATTCGTGCTGGGGGTAAACATAATGGTCAGGTCACATCGGATCATTTCGCCTATCCCGCACTCATTCTGGACAGATCTTGACGATGTCGGGAAGGATACCTATCATCACACGTTCTTCGAAATGCTCGGAAACTGGTCGTTTGGGGAATACTTCAAGGTCGGTCCTCTTGTGGAGCAACTTCCTCTAAACTCATCTAGGGCTAGAAAGAGGCTATTGCTTGGGCTTGGGAGCTTCTAACTGAAGTCTATAAACTCCCTAAAGACCGTCTTTACGTGACTTATTTCGAAGGTGACCCAAAGCAGGGTCTGGAGCCCGATATCGAAGCCCGAGACATCTGGAGGAGCGTTGGTGTTCCTGAGGATCACATTCTTACTGGAAACGCTAAAGACAACTTCTGGGGTAAGCTTATGTCCCACACTTCTTGAATTGTCTCACTATTTGTTCTAGAGATGGGTGCGACTGGGCCATGCGGTCCCTGCAGTGAAATTCATTATGATCGAATTGGTGGTCGTAACGCCGCAAACCTTGTCAACCAAGACGACCCAGACGTGCTCGAGATCTGGAATAACGTCTTTATTCAATTTAACCGTGAAGAATCGGGTGCTCTCAGGCCACTTCCCGCAAAGCACGTCGACACCGGCATGGGCTTTGAGCGTCTCGTCTCAGTCTGCCAAAACGTTCGTTCCAACTATGATACCGACGTGTTTGCCCCTCTGTTTAAGCGCATCCAAGAGATGACTGGTGCTCGTCCATACAGCGGCAAAGTTGGAGTGGAGGATGTAGATGGTATCGATACGGCTTATCGGGTTGTAGCAGACCACGTGCGCACGCTGACTTTTGCGTTAAGCGATGGTGGCATACCTAATAATGTCGGGCGTGGGTATGTCTTGAGGCGGATTTTAAGGCGAGGCGCTCGATACGTTCGAAAGAAGTTTGGCTCGCCGATCGGTACTTTCTTTGGAGAGCTTGCTCCGACGGTTGTGGAACAACTTGTGAGTTGAAAGTCTCTATCAAGCCGCCCCTAGTAGTCTAACTTCATTTAGGGCGATTTCTTCCCAGAGATTACTAAAAAGGTTGACGACATCAAAGAAATTTTGAACGAGGAAGAAGAGTCATTCTCACGCACGCTAGATCGTGGCGAAAAACTCTTCGAAGCATACGCGCAGGCGGCCGTTTCCTCTGGTGCAAAGGAGCTCAATGGGCGCGACGTTTGGCGTCTGTACGATACATACGGTTTCCCAGTCGACCTCACACGTCTCATGGCCGAAGAACTCAAACTTGGTGTTAGTGATGCAGAATTTGAAGCTGCTCAGGCTGCAAGCAAGGAAGCGAGCAAAGGCGGAAAGAAGGCCGTCGGAGAGGTTATCAAACTCGACGTACATGATCTCGGCCTCTTGGAAAAGCGAGATGATGTCCCTAAAACCGATGACAGTGCCAAATACCGTGAGTCCACGGCTTGCATCCGCCCGTGCTTAGCTGAGGTGTTGCTGCATTATGTAGTACATGGAAATATCGATGCACAGATCAAAGCCATCTACCATCCTTCCCAGAAATTTGTTTCTAGCTTATCCTCTGATTCTTCCGACTCGTATGGTATTTTACTCGACAAGACTTGCATGTATGCGGAGTCTGGAGGGCAGGAGTACGATACTGGAAGCATCGTAATTGATGGCGTGGCCGAGTTCGCGGTCGAAAACGTCCAAGTATATAATGGCTACGTCCTCCATACTGGCACCATAAAGTACGGAGAGCTTAAGGTTGGGGATAAGGTCGTCGCAAGCTATGACGAGGTAGGTTGAATTACGTTATATTGTTTTACTTGTTGTCGATCGCTCGAATAGCTCCGTCGTTGGCCTCTGCGGAACAATCACACGGCGACACACATTCTGAACTGGTCTTTACGCAATACCCTTGGAGACCACATTGATCAAAAAGGTTCCCTCGTCGCAGCAACCAAGCTCCGCTTTGACTTTTCGCACAAGCAGCAAATTAACCTCACTGAGCTTGCCGAGATTGAGAAATCTAATAATGAATGGGTTGCTCGTAATGAAAAAGTTCACTCGGCAGACATAGGACTCCAGGATGGGTACCAAGTCAACGGTTTACGTGCGGTATTCGGTGAAGCATATCCCGACCCAGTTCGTGTGGTCGCGATTGGCGGTACTGTGGAAGATATTACGAAGGATCCAACAAACGAGAAGTGGAGGGGAGCAAGTATCGAGTTTTGTGGGGGAACGTAAGTCACGTCTCTCATGCAATGTTTTCTGGCTCATAAAATGGTAAAATCAGCCATGTCAACAAAACCGGTGACATCAAGTCTATCATTATAACCGAGGAGTCCGGTATCGCCAAGGGCATCCGCCGTCTTATTGCTGTCACAGGCCATGAAGCTGCTGAGGTGACTCGAGTAGCTGACTCACTCTTGTCGCGCCTCAACGCCCTGGAACGTGCCCCAGCAGACGCGGAACTCCGCACATACTCAGTGGAACTGGATAAGTCTGAAATTTCGGTTCTTCGCAAAGCAGAGTTGAAGGAGAAGTTCGCACGAGTGCGCAAGGCATTCGATGATAAGATCAAGGCCAAGACCAATGCTGCGTTGAAAGCTGTGAGTATCTCGAGTAAGGTTGGTTGGAATTATTGATTAGTTCTATTGAATCACGATCAGGCTCTCGATACCCTCAAGAAGTTCTTCGAGGAGAATCCGAATGCCCCTGGCTATTTCGCAGACCTTCCAGATGTTGAGGGCAACGCCAAGGTCCGCTGAGCTGGTTTTGGCTAAAAATGCGCAGCTCACTTATCGAATCTAGGTGTTGCAAACACTCGTCGGGGAAGCACGAAAGTTGAACAAGCCGGTCTACCTGTTCAGCGCAGACTCGAATGGTGAAAAGGTCACACACGTGAACTTTTTACCTAACGCAGTAGTTAGCAAGGAGTTTAACGCGCGCGTGTGGGCAGCGAATATCTCTAATATCGTTGGTGGAAAGGTGTGGTAATTATATACATTATGATTATATGGCTGACCTCGCATGTAGGGAGGTGGCAAGGATGACTCTGCTCAAGGAGTCGGGATTAACGTCGGAAAGATCGCAGAGGCAATTCAGGCCGCGGAGGAAACTTACGTCGCAGCCACTTCGAAAGCCTAGTAATTTCTTCCTCGGGATTAAGTCGTTGCTAGCTAGAGTATACTTTGAAATCAAGTTATGACCCAGGATGAGGTGAAGGAATTTATAGTCACGTGGTATGAGTGGCGTGCTTGTGTATGATTGGTGTGTACGCCGGAATCAGAACCACTATCCGACCCCGAGTTCGACGCTTGTGCCGACGCCAACGCCCTAAAGTTAGTATGCTTTTCTAACATCGGATGCCGTGGAATCGAGAGCAAGGCTGCTATTGGAGTGGTGGATATCAGCTAGGGAGGATGGTGCGGCAGATATAGGCGGATGGGTGGATTGATTTGTGGATGGATGGATTGAGCAGATTGAGTAAATACTGACAATTGTTATCATTTATACCCCATAGAAATACACACCTCAAGGCATTATTAGCCATGTCTCTGGTCGTTCCTGAGGCCCACCAGCAGTTCCAGGTGTGTTATATTTGTATGCACTCTATTGCCAATACCAACCGCCTTCAATAGCACATTTTGCGTCTGCTCAACACTAACGTCGATGGGAAGCGCAAGATTATGTACGGTAAGTCTTGTAGATCCATTGTTGCCTCGTGTTCAAGCTGAGCATTGTGTTTGGAACAGCGTTGACTGAGATCCGCGGTGTTGGCCGGCGGTACTCCAACGTTGTCTGCAAAAAGGCCGACGTGGACCTGAAGAAGCGGTGTGTCCATGCTCATTGTTACATTGCGCTAGCCCACTTAATATACACGTTGTATTCTAGTGCTGGTGACCTAAACTCTGACGAGCTCGAGCGTATTGTCACCATCATGCAGAACCCCACCCAGTTCAAGATCCCGACTTGGTTCTTGAACAGGCAGAAAGATATCATCGACGGCAAGAACTCTCAAATTTTGTCCAACGCCATCGACTCCAAGATGCGCGATGATCTTGAGCGCTTGAAGAAAATCAGGGCACACCGTGGTCTCCGTCACTATTGGGGACTCCGCGTGCGTGGTCAACACACAAAAACCACGGGTATGTACATCTATTATGAGGAACACATTACAAACGTTAATATATTATTGAATGATAGGCCGTCGCGGAAAGACTGTTGGTGTGTCCAAGAAGAGAGGTTAAATGTCGGAATTCTTTTTATATTCTGGTTTGTCTCCTCTCATTTGTATGCTACTCCGTGCACATGCCAGTTATAAGGTATCTTTTTAGAGTGATTGGGCGGTTTATCGGCTATCCTTCCGGGCCCTAACCTTGGAATCAATCTTGACCAACTTAAAGTTCACCAGAGCGTGTCACAATTATTAAGAGGTATCACCGGAAGGTCTTACCAAAAGCACTGGCCAGACCTTATGCATTAGAGTATAAACACACGTTATCAGTTATCATAATTGTTCACTTTTATACACTGTGTCTATCGACGGACAGCCACGCATTTGTTAAATTTCACTAATACATTGCGCTTATAGGTCCATGCGTCAGTACATGACCAACCCGCCATCAATCGAGATCGTTTGCCCTAGACAGAAAAAAGTCAACCATAATGTGGGAATTTGAATTTAATAAGCATATATCTACCGGTAATGTTTCGCGCCACCGGGCTGGCTAAGTACGAAACAAGTCCCGCAATTTCATGAGGAGAACTCATTCGTCCTGTGACAAGCCGCTTGAAAACCTATTTTATCCAGTATGGTATGAATGCACATCTATTAACTCTATTGGAATGCATTACCAGTTCCTCAGCTTGGGAGCCGCCGGAAATGCTTTCCATGACGTCCTTGTTCCCTGTACATGTGCACATGCAGATTTTATAAACAAGGCGCCAATGTCTGGCTATTAGAGTAACTCACACATATCTGTGTCAACTGGCCCAGGCGCATAGGCGTTGACAGTGATGTTGTGTCGGCCCCATTCTCGCGCGGCCGTTTGGGTCAATGCTCGGACAGCAAACTTGCTTGAGCAATATGCCCCCTTATTAGGATCGCCTCCTTTCCCGTCGGCGCTACAGGCACCAATGATGCGCCCGCCCCCACGGGGAATCATAGCCTTTGCGGCTGCCCGATAGCTGTATAGCACGCCTTTGACATTTACAGCATATACCCGGTCAAATAATTCATCCGACACTGTCCAAGCAATCGTCAGGTTTTGGAGTACCAGCAATGCCCACCACTCACTTTCAAGCAATGAGGCAGCTGCGTATATCCCTGCATTTGCCACCATCTGAACACGAGGTAGCCCGTTTATAAGTATTGAATCGCGGTCTGAGTCTATGTACTGACCACATCAATACCATCGAGTTCGTCGACTGCCTTTTGCACCAATAGTTCGACTTGCGATTCTACAGTTACGTCGCACGGCCCGTAATAAATCTTGGGCTCTGTACCTGATACTGTTGAAGCCTTTTGAAGTTTGGTACACTCATCAGCCACTCCTTTTAGTCCTTCTTGTTTGGACAAAACATCACCAAGGGCAAGTGAATACCCTTCGGATGCCAGCTCTGGCACAAGATAACATTTTTAAGTGTGTGCTTGAATTATGCTTGGGCACCGCTCACTTAGTGCAATGGCTCGGCCGATACCTGCCCATAGAATCGTTTGTTAGCCCTTGATTTTGGATAATAAATCAGCAGTATTCGTACCTTGAGCCGCTCCGGTAATGACGGCCACCAAAGTGCGTTTTTGAGTGCCTGTAGTCGACTCCATGTGTACGCTCATGATCACTCGAGATGAGTTTGAGATCAGATAAAGCATTCCAGCCTCACCTGCGCCGCCGAATCAGGTCGATGACGCAGACTTGAGATCCGATGTACTCGATTAACATATAACATGCGGCAATATGGACGCCTCTGAGTGGGGGCCGTATATGCGCAGTTTGTCGCTCAGAACCAGCAGCTTTTTGAATTCTAACTCTAATGCATATGGCAGGAGAATGTTCACACCATATATTCATTGGAGGATAGCTATGCCCTGCCCATATACAGGTGTCAATCCATAATCAGCCCGCCATCAATCGAAATGGCTTGTCCTAAGCGCAGAGGGTCAACTATAGCGTGGGGTATTTGGATTTACTAAGCATATATCTACCGGTAATGTTTCGCGCCACTGGACTGGCCAAGAATGAAACCAATCCTGCAATTTCTTCGGGTGAACTTATTCGTCCCGTAACAAGCCGCTTGAAAATCTGTTTTTCCCAGCATGATAATAAGAAATTTACGTCCATTAATTCCATTAGTAAATGTATCACCAATTCCTCAACTTGAGAACCACCAGTAATGCCTCCTAGGACTGTCTTCACTATACATGCAAATTTTATAAACGAGACATTAATATGTGGACGATCGAGGTAACTCACACATATCGGTGTCCACCGGCCCAGGCGCATAGGCGTTGACAGTGATGTTGTGTCGGCCCCATTCTCGCGCGGCCGTTTGGGTCAATGATCGGACAGCAAACTTGCTTGAGCAATATGCTGCCTTATTAACATCTCCTCTCTTTCCGGAAGCACTGCAAGCACCAATAATTCGCCCGCCGCCACGGGGAATCATAGCCTTTGCGGCTGCCCGGTAGCTGTATAATACACCTTTGACATTTACGGCCCACACTTGGTCGAATAGCTCGTCTGACACTGCTCAAGTGAACAATTAAGTTCTAGATATGTACTAACCAAGCCACCTTTGGTACTCACATTCAAGCAATGGCGCAACTCTGTATACCCCCGCGTTGGCCACCATCTAGGCCCCAAGTCATCCGTTTAGAAACCTTGAAACCACGCTCTACATAGGTCTATAATTGCCCACTTACAACATCGATACCGCCAAGTTCGTCAACCGCCTTTTGCACCAACGATTCAACTTGCGATTCAACAGATACGTCGCACGATCCATAATAGACCTTGGACTCTACGCCTCGTACTGCCGACGCCTTTTGTAGTTGGGTGCACTCATTCGCTACCCCTTCTAGTCGCTCTTGGTTGGATGAAAGATCACCAAGAGCGAGTGAATACCCCTCGGATGCAAATTCTTGTGTACGAGGAACCAATTTTAAATTTTTGAACAGTTGTGGAGCACTACTCACTTAGTGAAATGGCTCGGCCGATGCCTTATCAAGGAACCTCTCGTCAATTTTTAGCTTCTTACATGAAATCGGGGTTTGTACCTTGAGCTGCCCCTGTAATTACAGCTACTAGAGTGCGTTTTGGAGTACCTACAGCATCCATGAGTATGTTTGCTCTTCAAGGGATCGGACGAGCTTGCGATCAGATGAAATAATCTGGTTGCACGTGTATCGGCCAGGTTGATGGTATAATTCCAAGATCAAGAGATTTCGTTGTGTGATACGGATCCTAGGTTTTTGAGTGGAGGGAATATATGCGTTGTTCATCACTTGGAAGTACCACCCATTGAATCCTAAACATGTTGTCATGGAGAAAGGATGGCGATTTTTAGCCTTTACCGAGCGAGAACGATAGGAGGTAGCAAAAATAAATCACAAAGAGGAAAAAAAAAGGTGACCACTACCCGGATTGAACGGATGGCCTTGAGGAACCTAATTTCGTGAAAACTGGAATCTCACGCTCTACCACTGAGCTAAGCGGTCTCGATCCAAGGTATCCCGCAGGAACATTGTAAACGTTAAAATAATGCCGAACTAAAATCTTAATGTTAATTATGATTTTCAACGAGTGTGAGCCAAACATAACTATGTTGGGAAAATATATTTGAATAACACAAAGACAAGCAGGCCCCTCCTCGCAGTGATCTGTTAAGGTCCTAGTAATATTTGGTCCTGCATAACTCCGTAAATATACAAGCAGCCCGAAGACATAGCGAGGAAGGGAAACACAAGATAAGATAAACACAGTAGACACAATGCCAGTCCCATAGATGACATATTCACAACTGCAGCAAACAACGACGACCATATCTGACATCTACGACAATCTACCGCTCGGCGTTGCCGCCCAATGTTCTGGAACTCGCTCCAGCGGTGCTCATCTCGACGTCAGCGGAAACAGGCGGCATGCCAGCAAACGGTTGCATCGCAAATGGTGTCGAGAGCGGCCTATCTCTCTCTTTATCCCGTTCTCGTTCTCGTTCTCGCTCTCGTTCTCGCTCTCGTTCTCGCTCCCGTTCCCGTTCTCGCTCTCGTTCCCGATCCCGTTCTCGCTCGCGCTCGCGCTGGACTTCCCTATCTCGTGCGTCTCTCTCCATTTTGCGCTGCCATTCCCGGGTTTGTTCCCTATCCCAAGCATCGTGCTCGGCTTCACCAGCGTGTGCCCACGCGGCGGACGAAGATGCAGGCCGCTTGTCTTCCTTGTCGGCAAACACGGTAGCAGGTGGAGGGACTTGGATAATCGGGGAGGTAAACAGCTCTCTCTCACGGTCACGGTCACGTTCTCTCTCGGGGCGAGGGTCGCGTTCCCGGTCCAGGCGGGGGTCGCGTTCGCGTTCTCGTTCGATCCTTGGCTCTCGGTCCATGCGTACATCCCGATCTCGGTCCATGCGCATGTCCCGCTCTCGCTCTCGCTCGCGTTCCATTCGAGGCTCGCGTTCTCTTTCAGAACGCCCGTCTCTTGTTCCATCCATCCGAGGGTCCCGATCGATCCGAGAGTCTCTTCTGCGCCCGGTAGATCCATCCCACGCGGGGGGAGCCGTGACGACATAGCTGTGGGCGAGGGCAGGGGGGTACTGTGGTCCCGGCCCGACATCGAGTCTCGCCCCTCCTGGGGCAACACCTATACCCGTCCCTCCTCCACTAGGTCCCGGCCCATTCGCAGGACGGTACGCATATGCGTTTCGAGATCTAGCATAGGCCTCTTCCTCGCTGGTATAGTTCATCGGAGGAGGCTGGTAAAAAGTCGCACGCCTTGGTGTCATCTGCTCGAGGTCCGAAAGCGCCTCGGCAGCTGACAGCGGGGTGAGTGTTGGGGTTGCGCGGAGGGGAACGGGTGCACGTTGAGGGTTGGCATGTAACTTGAGTAGTGCTTTGAGCGAGGGGGGCGGAGGCAGAGTGTGGGGTGCAGGCGGAATGGGTCGTGCTATCCAACGGTGAGTACGTAAGATAGACTGGGATGGTGAATCAACTCACTGGTAACGGGTCGCTCCGCAGTGCGCTTTTCCCGCTCGAGACGGCGTCGCTTTCGTGCACATTCAGTACGCATGCCATCTCGTAGCTCGTCTCGCTTGTGTCGCCATTCAGACCATGTAGCGGCCTCGTCAGCGCGCCGCGTGGTCGCATACCAGCCAATCTCGAGCGAACGCCGAGTTTCGGTCAATTGTTTGCGGCGTGCACGACGTGCGTCTAACTCGCGCTGGAAAAATACCAACTCAGGGTGGGTACCTTGTTGGAATACCTGGTTAGGAAAGAGTCCGAGACGAGACGGAACAACTCACCATCAAGGATCATCGCTTCTTCCCGCGCTGCCTCTTCCATCTTGTCAGCATAGAGGCGTTCTCGCAACTGTGCGAACCGGACTTCCATCTCAGCTAGCACATCCAGGGCCTCAGCTCGGTGGGGGGGTTGCATCTCGGGGTCGACTTCAATTTCTGCTTCAGGCTCAGGTCCGACCTCGGGTTCGGGTTCGGGCTCAGGTTCAGGCTCATCTTGTTCCTGCTCTGGTTCAGGATCGATGCTCGCCTTGGAATCGTCTCCTGGGGCAGGCTCATCTTCAGGTTCGGGGTCAGGCTCTGGGTTGGCCTGGGCGGTATTGGTCTTGCGAGATCCTGTAGGCTTGGATGGGGCGTCGGCAAGCTCTGGTTCGACAACATCGAGAGACATATCGATGTCAGACTTTGTTTCATCAACATTCCGGTCCGATGTGGTGGAGCGGGAGTCATCTGGGGTTGGCGACGCAGCCTTTTTGACCGAGGGATCGGTGGGCTGAATGGGAGGAGGGGATGGACGAGGCGTAGTGGCATTGGCTACGAACATTGTCATGAGCGAATAAAAAAGGACAAAACAAGGCGAACTTACTGTTGGGACCGGAAATGGGGGTGTCGATATCGTCGGTGGCGGGGCGGACGGACGTATTGAGACTAGAACGCTCGGCCGCAGACAGCGGTTTTTCATGCCGCCTGGGAGCAGGCTCGCTGGAAGCGGTGACGGGAGTGTCCTCGATTTCGCCATCGCTGAGCTGCAGAGAGCATCATCATAACATAAGCAGCCGGCCCGTGTCATGAGCAAACACCAACCTGAGCCGAATCGGCCGTCTTTGTGCGCTCCGGGCCACTCGACTGGCTGCGACTAGGGCTTCCATCCCGTGGGGTGATGTCGAGGCCGAGTCCATTGGGAGGCGGTTTGTGTTTCTTGTAAACCCACTCCCACATTGGCGGGGGGACGATGACCCCACTCCGCCGAGACGAACGTGAATTCGAGTGTGCTTGGGAGCCACTTGCACTAGTGCCCCCACTGCCGCTGCCGTTGTGTGCGCCATTGGCTGTGCTCTCCGATGTCCCGCGGCTGTGGGCTCGTCGGGAGCTCTGTTCCTTGTCAGCGACTGCGGTCGTATTGGGAGCCGACCTTCGGGGCTTTCTGCCTCGCTTTTTCTTCTTTTTCGCCCGGAGCGCAACTTCGTCTTCGTCAGTTAGCTCAGACGAATCTGATCCAGACTCAAGTCCGGTTCTGCGCGCCTGCTTGTTTGTAATCCGGGTCTGGCTCGTGTTCTGCGCAGGTGGAAGCGCCGTGCTGGGTCGAGGGGGCGACGGGGTAGGTGAGCTCAGAGAGCCAGAAGACGCTCGCGAGCGGGCTGGCGTCGACTCCATCGTGGTTCGGTTGTCTCCTCTCAGCGCTTGCTACGACATTCTCACAAGTCACGTGCACCTCTATCCACAGCCACCAAATGCAATGAATTTAAATTGACCGCAATCCCCAATCGTCATCCAAGGTCCAGGTTGCTTCGATACCACAAACACAGGGTTTGGCCTTTTGATGCGCACCCCTCATAATTTATCTCCCCTAGTTACCCAAGACAGAGCTTAGATAGAGTGCGGTTGTCTTGTTTATCCTCACATGTGAGATGCTCTACGATTTTTTGTTAACAAGATATTTAATTTTGTAGCGAAAAACGGACCGAGTTGAAATAGACATATTCTGAAATCCCCCAGGTTATGAACAAGTGAGCCCATACAATATACGCAATCACAACCAGTAAAAGGCTGGAATCGCAATCGCGACCTCGATTAAAGATCGCATGTTATGACTACAAAACGTAGGCATCTTTCATACGAATCCAAATCCTGGTTAAACATGGACTCTTTCAGTACTCAAGAAATTTTCATTCACTCGTTGAAGACAACAGGGCATGCTCCATTATATTCATCCCTAGGCTTATTCCCCGACACAACTCGAACTTGTCATTTCCGAGCCATTATTGCAGTAATTCAAATTAAACAAGTAAACAAGTAGAAACATGATTTCGCCGCGCTCACATGCCAACTCCCACACCTGGAATTCCTAAACGTAGTGCCACGCGCTGGATGAGTAGATCGACGCGATAGAGCGTGTCTCTAGCCGTGGATTGACTCATGAGAAATATTGTCCTTGTGCTAGATATTTCCCCCTAAGTGACGGAGACCTACATTTTACTTCTTTGTTGCTTCGGCATGCGAGCGCTCTGGATCCACACTCACTCGTGGAGCGACTTATCGTACCTCCCGGTCAGGTCTTGGATGAGTCTCGATTACTTCGAAGCTGGACACCTCGGCTCGACGATTATCCATTTCCTGGTTTGGCGAGCTCAAGCAACTGCCCGGTCAATCGGAAGCGGACTCGTCCGATCGTCGCTCTGACTACTCCCCTACGTGGAATATACCCCCGTAATCCATATGCTAACCAATGTGCTATCGGGTGGAGGGATAATATCACCATAAGCTGCGAAGGACCAACCGATTCTGCTTCGCGCTTCCCGACGCACTCTCCGCAAGATGCCGTCGTCAAACCGACGCTTCAAGCATGTGCCAAGTGTCAACTCTCATGCGGACACCCGGTCACGTCACTCTCCCGCAAATGGATACATGCACTGCATACCCTCTGTGGCTTTGCCGGTGCTTATTGAGAAGCTCTCTTGCGCTATCTATGTTTGAAAATGGTACATCCTATGACAAACACTTCCGGATTAACGTGCGCACCCACATGCTCATACCACCGGCGATACTACTCCTAGTCGCGTAAAGACAACGTATGCGTTCGTATAAAGAGTCGCTTTACGGAGGGATGAATCGGCAGGCGCTCCTTGTTAGATCGTCACAGCTTTCAGCTCTCTTCAACGGTTACTCACTCGTGCAATGGCTCCTCTCGCTAAGCTTACTGCGCTCGCAATCCTTATTGCACAAGGTGCTCTTGCTGCTCCTTGGTATGTCTTCGTTCCATTGTTATAGTCACAACTCTTCATTTACCTATGCTTAGGGATACAACCGTCCGCCATACTACCCACCGCGTGCGCTCGGTTGGACCCCGAAAGGCCCAGTTCCAGTCCTACCACCCGGAACCCGTATTCGAGACCTACGGTGTTGACGGTATCGACCACCCGCTCACCAAGCGTGGTACCACTGGCACTGTTGAGGAGGCTGCAAAGGCGTTCCTTGAGGAGAAGCTTGGCGTTAAGCCCGACGCTCTCGCTCGCAAGTCCGGCCACTCTTCTGATGTTGTCTCCAATGAGTACTTCAGACAGAAGATCAATGACATCCCGGTCGCCAACGCTGTTGCGAACGTCGCTCTCAAGGGAGAAAAGGTTGTCTCATTTGGCGCTAGCTTCGTCAAGCCAAGTACGTACAAGACCAACGGGGCTCCTAATATCTTACTGAATCACATTCGGTTTCAGAGAGCGTCGCTGCTACCACTCCTAAGCTATCCAAGGAAGACGCAATTGCTAAGGCCGAGGCTACCATTGGCGGCAAGTATAACAACTGGCCTACTGCCCTCGAGTACTTTGCCAAGGACTCCGATCACGTCGTCCTCACCCACGTCGTCCAGGTCCAGAACAATGAGACTCAAGAGTGGTACGAGGCCTTTGTCGATGCCAACTCTGGCGAGATTGTCAACATTGTGTCCTTTGTCGCCGATGCGAGCGTAAGCGAAACATTGCAAGTCACTTATTCGGTTCGCTAATATACGATCCGCATAGTACCGCGTCATTCCCTTCGCCTCTCAAGATCCGACTGATGGCTTCCAGACGTTGACCAACCCGCACGACACAACCTCCTCCCCCAATGGGTGGCACCAATACGGAACCACGACTACGACTACTACCTCTGGAAACAATGTTCTCGCATACAAGTCCTCTTCCTCCACTGGTATGACTTCGCAAAGCTCTGCGACGAATAACTACGTCTACACATTCAACTCGGCCGGCACGCCTTCGGCTAACAAGGACCCGGCTGTCGTCAATGCCTTCTACATTGGAAATATGATGCATGATCTCCTTTACCGTTATGGTATGTTCAGTATTGACACGACCCAACTAGTCGCTGATTTACTGGCTTAGGATTCACCGAGACCGCATATAACTTCCAGCGCAACAACAATGGCAAGGGTGGTTCTCAAAACGACCACGTTCTCATCTCCGTCCAAGATTCCTCTGGCACCAACAATGCCAACTTTGCCACCCCCGCCGACGGCCAGTCTGGTCAGATGCGCATGTTCACTTGGACCTTCACTTCCCCGAACCGCGATGGTGCTCTCGAGAACGACATTGTTGTGCACGAGTATACGCACGGTTTGACCAACCGCCTCACCGGTGGTGGAACTGGTCGCTGCTTGCAGACGAACGAGGCTGGTGGAATGGGCGAGGGATGGTCTGATGCCCTTGCTGACTGGACCGAGCAAACCAGCGCCGCAAGCGTCAGCCAGGATTTCACCATGGGCACCTACGTTTACACCAAGAATATCCGCTCCTACCCGTACTCGACCAGCAAGTCCACCAACCCCTTGACCTACGGCTCGCTCCGCACTCTTACTGAAGTTCATGATGCTGGTGAAGTTTGGGCGACCATCTGGCACGAGATCTATGCTGGGCTTGTTGCTAAGCTGTGAGTGGTAGTCTGGCTCATGTAGTTGGATGAAGCTGACGCTTTGGTATGTAGCGGTTTCTCAACCGACAAGAACAATGCTTCGGGTACGGCCGGGAACATCGTCGCACTTCACCTCCTCGTGGACGCCCTCCAACTCCAGCCTTGCAACCCAACATTCATTTCCGCTCGCAATGGTATGATCAACTTGGCCAATCTGAATTAGACGCATATACTTACTTGATTCGCCTCTAGCTATCATCCAGGCCGACGCTAATCGTTATGGTGGTGCCAACAAGTGCACTCTCGTAAGTAACGCTCAGAATTTCTAAATTGTAATCAGAATTTCTGAAATCTCTTCTTTAGTGGACTGCATTCGCTAAGCGCGGCCTTGGAAACGGCGCTACGACCACCAAGACTGACAACACTGCACTCCCCAGTGGTTGCTAAATCCCTTTTGACGGTCCGACGTGTTTTACTGGGATTTAAATTCGATGAAAATTGTACATTGACAGTTACAAAATGAATTGATTCGTTCATCCTTTCACTCATTTGACATTGATTATTCCTTGAGAGTGATCGAGCAAGCGAGAGCTCGAGCTTTTTACATCGAACTTGACCCCGATCTGATACTTGTTCTTTTTACTGTAAGTGGAGTAAAATAGCGAATAAAAGAGGTACGTTGAAATTACAGCACTCAAATACATTGATTGAAGTACTCAGCGATCGGTGGGCGCTTGTCATTTGGCGCCCACGCCACAGAATTCGAACCAGCGGGCGTACATCTGACCAGTCCCACTGGCATTGAAAAGTCACTGGTACCAACCTCCGAAAACTGTTGAACCACGGCATTATGGGCCACCACTACCTAGATACATTCACGAGTCTAGGATACACCGATGCTTAACACTGGTTTCACTGAACTTGGACGATGTACCAAACTTAGCGCCGTTAACTTGAGGATGCTCCGCGGCTTAGGATTTATCAACCGGTTGCTTGCGCTTCAAAATAGTTTTCCCGAGCAGCACCATGACGGCATTATTCCTTAATCCTTAATAGCAAGCGGGAGTCCACGATCATACCTAGCTTCTTTCGTTCTTCTGTTCTTCTCAACATCTGTGCCTATGCGTTGTCCCACTCGGAGGTCACTTACGCGCTCATATGTTAATTGTAAAGTTTGCGTGACCTACGCGTGATCTTACTGATCGCCCCTTGTCTTTCCAGAGTTTGTTTTCTTTCCGCAAGTGGCAAATTTTCGAAGTTTTCGCATTATTGTTGGCTCGGTGCCGGCGAATAACACGGGACTATACCTTGCTTTCAATTAGAAGTCACGATACGATTCTTGGAGGTGAGTTTACTGTTCTTAAGCCAGGAGTTTCAACTCATGTTTCCAACTTCCCTTGTGATCACAGGCTACCGAGCTCAGGAAGGGGTGACATGGAAGCGTGCGGCCGATAATGTGTGAAAGCCTGAGAAAATCCACATTTTGTCCACGCCCCCGGCATATATAAAGTATGAGGGAGTACACGCCCCGGGCGCATGAGAAGGGATCGCTTAGCTCCAATGTCGCCACTTACGAGGCTTTTCATCGCAGCTGCGATTCTTCAGGGTGCCGCCGGAGCGCCATGGTAAGGCTCTCTCCCTTACCATATTCATACCCTTTTGGATATAATGACTTGATCCTAGGGATGTATCTGTCCGACGGAGTACACACAACACACGTTCAATAGGCCCAAGGGGGACCCAGTTCCAATCATATCACCCCCAACCCATTTTTGAAACCTATGGTGCCGAGGGTATTGAAAAACCACTCTCTAGACGTGGGAGCAATGAGACGCCTGAAGAAATTGCTCAGGCATTCCTCGAGGGCAAGCTCCGCATTTCTCCCAACGACCTCACCCATAAGTCTGGTCATTCATCCAATGGGATCCAACATCAATATTTCAGGCAAGCAATAGTGGGTCCCACTTTTATAGCTATGAACTATGGCTTGATATAGCATGTTAGAACGGGATTCCAGTCGCAAATGCAGTCGCAAACGTAGCTTTGAAAGGCGAGAGAGTAGTCTCGTTTGGTGCTAGCTTTGTTAAACCTAGTAAGTTGTTGGCAATTAAATTTCCACATGATGATAGTAATCATTTTATGACCTCTAGAGAGCATTGCGAGTGCTACTCCTACAATATCAAAGGACAGTGCAATCGTTATTGCCGAGTCTGCTACTGGTGGCAATTATACTCAACGACCCATTGTTGTCGAGGTACGTGACCCTTGAAGTGTATGCGTGTGGAGAAAGGTTGACTCTAGCTCCAGTATTTCGCCGAAGACTCGGACCATGTTTTACTTGTATACATTATCCAAGTCCAGAATAAGCAAGAGGGCGAGTGGTATCAAGTTGCCGTGGATGCTGCGTCTGGCGATGTGGTAGATGTAATATCGTTTGTTACTGACGCTAGCGTGAGTGAGGAAAATTCATGTCTGTATGCTTGCTAAGGTGTCTCCTATAATGTTTAGTACCGTGTCATCCCAATAACTTCGCTAGATCCTACTGATGGATTCACTACAGTAACTGACCCATATGATCTAGTCGCCTCTCCTAATGGCTGGCACAAGTACAGCCTAACCGAAACTACTTCGACGTCCGGTAACAACGTGATAGCCTACAAGCTTGACTCAACAACTGGAACGACCCCTCAAAGTTCTCTGGTCAACAACTACATTTATACCTTTAATTCACAAAGTCCGGTAGCGGATGCTAAAAATTCATCAACAGTGAATGCATTTTACATTGGGAACATGATGCACGACTTGCTGTATCATTACGGTCAGTTTAGGTCTTTCGCTAGTTAGATCGATATGGCTCATCAAAACGAGATGTTTAGGATTCACCGAAACCGCATATAATTTCCAACAAGACAATAATGGCAAAGGTGGCGGAGACAAAGACCCAGTGTTCATTTCCGTGCAAGATAGTTCTCGCACAAACAATGCCAACTTTGTGACGCTACCCGATGGACAGCCCGGCCAAATGAACATGTACATCTGGACACAAACGACCCCTCCTCGCGACGGAGCCCTTGAGAATGACATCGTCGTTCACGAGTATACACATGGCCTTACCAACCGCCTTACTGGTGGCGGAACGGCCACATGCCTACAATCGATCGAGGCCCAAGGGCTTGGAGAGGGGTGGTCCGATGCAGTTGCTGATTGGGTGCACCAGTCAAGCGGGGGGGACGCCGCTGGGGATTTTACTATGGGTACTTATGTAAATGGGCGGAACATTCGGGACTATCCCTACTCGACGAACATGATTGCGAACCCGCTAACTTATGGATCGCTACGGTCACGCATAGAGGCCCACGCGGCTGGGGAGGTCTGGGCTGTGATGTGGCACGAAATTTATGCGTCGCTTGTGGAGAAATAGTAAGCAAACATCGCATAAAATGATACTGATTCCTTATAATGAATTCCAGTGGGTTTTCTTCAAATAAGCGAGATTCATCAAGTGGTGCTGGGAACATCGTCGCTCTCAATTTGCTCATCGATGCCCTTCAATTTCAGCCTTGCAACCCAACTGTTGTCGCTGCTCGCGATGGTGAGTAGCGAAAGGCATGGATTCGTCATTAAGATTACTCAGCTCCATTGTAGCTGTTATCCAGGCAGATGCTAGTCGTTATGGTGGAGTAAATAAATGCCTTCTTGTAAGTCTTTTCGTCCTATTTTATCTAAATTTCTTTTATTCAAGTCTGCACAGTGGTCTGCGTTTGTGAAGCGAGGTCTTGGGTTCCGAGCGACGACGGATAAATTCGATGACTTTACCCTGCCTGATGGTTGCTAACGAGGGAAGGTCCATACGCCGACCGAGCATATATGTATATATATAATTGGTTTTTGAAGGAGGTTATGCTTAGCTATAAAAACCAGTCATCAAGAATCATCCTGAATCAAGTCTTGCGTTGAATTGTGCTTGAAAATTGTTTAGTTTGATAAATGTCTCACCTGGGATTAATTATAGGGAAGCGGGAGGCGCTTGTAGGGCATCGACTATTCACTTGATTACTGAACAGTACAGTATATTGAAATAATTGATCCCGCATACCTTGCAATTGCTGCATACAGCATGAAGTGCAGTTGTAATGCAAGTATCGCGTGACCATGTTTGAACGGGCAACATTCCATACCGCCCTAAACGGATATTTTGTCTCATTGGTCTGGGGCTCGTAATGCATTCATATTTTGAACTGTTACTAGCTCAACCTAAGTACTATAAAAAGGTAATACTATTTTTAGTCACAAAAACACACACTACGTACATGGACCTTATGGATCCTTTTCTATCATACAGATATCATATTGCGCCAATGAACTTCTATCCTTCAGCGAAGCTCGAGGCCACAAGCTCAGAACGACCTACAGCACATGTATATCTAACGAATTCGTAGTGACCATGTGTATGGTAATATGAAAGGGCGATGCGAAGTCACATAAGCACGCCTAGCGAATTCTCAACATACGGGATACCACGTGCATCATTGGACACGAGAGCCATCGAATTCCTCGAAGCGAACCTAAAGGGTACAAAATAAAACGCTCTAGAATAGACCGATAGGATGATTTCCCAGACTCCTGTTGTCTCCGACCTATTATAACATTGGAAGCCAAATTGATTGGAAGAAATACGTGAGGTACAGAGTCCGAAAGTTATTTAATAAGGAAAGTGCAACAATATTTGAATGACCTAATGATGGAATATCTCTAGATAGACATGTACAGCAACCTTCTGACTGTTGATGGAATGGGATTCCTCGAGCCATCCGCTGCATGCAGAGCAAGCACCCTGTGCTATCATGATTCGCTCTCTCTGTAATATTGTCCCGAATTGTGAGAAGTGCCCACAAGTCCATGTGTGAAACGGGAGCAGCTCGGTAGGACAAGGAAATTCATCTGCATTCAGACAAAGTATAAAAACTAGACGAGCTGGAGTGTCAGCTTCCAACGAGCCCTGGTATCGATATCGGCCTCCCTTCAGTCCGCTCTCAGTACTAGTAGCCCTGGTCCCATCACTTCTCAATGGCGCCCCTCGCAAAGCTCGCCGCTGTCGCTTTGATGATCGTCTCTGGTGCAGTCGCTGCGCCTTGGGACGTCACTTCTCGTCATACTACCCACCGCGTGCGTTCAGTTGGTCGCCAAAAGGCCCAATTGCAATCATATCACCCTCCTTCAGCCTTTGAGACCTATGGCACACAAGGTATCGACCATCCGTTGACCAAGCGGGGGATCAAGGATGCTGGCTCTGCCGAGGCTGCCAAAGCTTTTTTGGAAAGTAAACTTGGTGTTTCCGCCGATGCTATTTCCCACAAGAGCGGCTCCAATTCCGATGTCGCTGAGCATGAGTACTTTCGCCAGCAAATGGTGAGTGTCTATTATATTATTTCATATTCTCAGGAAAATAACTCACTCGAATCTACCTTAGAATGGTATCCCCGTTTCTAACGCAGTGGCCAATGTTGCGTTGAAAAACAACAAGGTCGTTTCTTATGGCGCAAGCTTCGTGAAGCCCAGTAGGTTCATTCACTAATACCAGGCAAGACAACTTTATCAATCACTCAATAGAATCCGTTGCTCCTCCCACTCCCACACTGACCAAGGATCAAGCGGTAGCCAAGGCGGAGGCTGCCACCGGTGCCAAATATAACAATTGGCCAACCACTCTGGAGGTGAAGATAAATGACTTGAATCAGATTGATTTCTCACCCCCCTTCATCCAGTACTTTGCCAAGGACTCTGATCACGTCGTTCTCACTCATGTTATCCAAGTCCAGAACGACGAGTCCGGCGAATGGTACGAGGCATTTATTGATGCTAACACTGGAGACATTGTCAACGTAGTCTCATTCGTCGCGGATGCAAGCGTAAGTACTGCTCCGCTCGTTAAAAAGCGCATATACTCACTAGTGTATTGGTAATTCTTTAGTATCGGGTCATTCCATTTACTTCTCAGGACCCGACCGACGGATTTACCACTGTGACAGACCCATATGACTCAGTTTCCTCCCCAAGCGGCTGGCACCAGTATGGTACAACAACAACGACATCCACTTCCGGTAACAACGTTATTGCGTACAAGAGCAGCACTACTGGCACAACCTCACAATCAAGCGCAACAAATAACTATAACTATGTGCTTAACTCGGCGGCCTCGCCTTCCACTAGCCCCAACGTCGATGCTGCCCGAGTAAATGCGTTCTACGTTGCAAATATGATCCACGATGTTACTGTAAGCGCTAGCCACAATTGCTTCATTAGTGGGGCTACATCTCAACTGAATTGTTTTTCATTAGTACCGTTACGGATTTGACGAGACATCGTACAACTTCCAGCAGAATAACAATGGTAAAGGGGGCTCCCAAAACGATCGTGTCCAGATTTCTGTCCAGGACTCCTCAGGCACTAACAATGCCAATTTTGCCACCCCCGCTGATGGTCAGCCCGGCCAGATGCGCATGTTCACTTGGACATATACTTCCCCCAACCGCGATGGCGCTCTCGAGAACGATATCGTGACGCATGAGTACACCCACGGAATTTCCAATCGTCTCACCGGTGGCGGGACGGGTCGCTGCTTGCAGACAACCGAAGCTGGTGGAATGGGCGAAGGATGGTCTGACGCATTTGCTGACTGGTCCGAGCAAGAAAGTGCAGCGGACGCAGTAGCAGACTTTACCCTCGGCTCGTATGTTATTGATGATGCCGCTGGTATTCGTTCGTACCCCTACTCCACAAGCAAAACTACAAATCCTCTCACATATGGCTCTCTTCGCACTCTCAATGAGGTGCACGATATCGGGGAGGTTTGGGCTCTGATTTGGCACGAGCTCTTTGCTGCATTGATTAATAAACTGTGGGTACTATCTCTCCTATCAGAGATGAAAAAGACTAGTATTGACATGGTGACAACATAGTGGATTCTCTGCCAGCAAAAACGACCCCACTGGCACTGCTGGAAATATCGTTGCGCTGTAAGCCCTTCAAAGCCTTTTATGCCACAATCGTGCTTGACTTAGTGACCATATTTCAGTCACTTGTTCATCGACGGCCTCAAGCTTCAGCCTTGCAGCCCAACATTTATCAGTGCTCGCGATGGTAAGCAATCCACCCAGTTCAGAGAATATCACAATTATTGAGTAACGGCACTCTTTTAGCTATTATCCAAGCCGATGCCAACCGTTATGCTGGGGCTAATAAGTGCACGCTCTGGGCCGCATTTGCGAAGCGTGGGCTAGGTTACGGTAAGTTTTACTTGGGGTTGTATTACTACTCTTAAGCTTAAACGACTTATGTGTCCAGGCGCCACTACAACTAAGACGGATAGCACCACTGTCCCAAGCGGGTGCTAGGTGGAAAATTACTGCAGGCGTTATCGAGTCAAGAAGCTACCTACTACATACTTGCAATTGACCAATGCCAAAATTGAACTATTTTCGTGAACCAGAGATTAGTTTGGGTGATTATCCAAATTATAGCACACCTGCTGTATTTGGAAGAGGTTGAAATTCATATGTGCAATAACGCATGAAGGGAGCTCCAGCTGGACATGGAGAGGTTTTTTAAAAGCCCAATAGTATATACAATCCAATTACGAACTGCCTATCTAGACCAATCGCTCGATAGCTCCCGTTCGAGAATTGATCGTAAGCGATATCATATTGAGCCTGCCGGAGCGACCTTCGATTTTCGCACCTGCAGCTAGCTAGCTGGCTGTTTTGCAATCATCGTAACTTAACAAGTAGATTCAACACGGAAATCTCCGCTCTTCTCGCCTCGCCTATAGCTACTGCTTCCTCATGGTCTAGAGCTTGCAGTTTTGCATGATGATTGTGCATTGCCCCCTCCCCACAACGGGCGTTACAAGGATTCAGTACCCCGCTTCGAATTCTCAACAGCGCACCCTACCGGGAACCTTAATAATTACAACTACATACACACAAGTTGAGTTTATATTCTATGCGTGTGCTATCATTCGTTCTGCATGCGCATGCAGCTGCCACATACGTATAACCATACACACATTTATTTAATATTTTTACGCCACCCACCCAACATGAGTAGATCCCGGCCTGTACATGACAGGCGCCCGCACCTCCTCGACCATGCATGCATATGTTCAGTGCTAGATTATAGCTCACTTCGAATTCATATTCAAGCCGGGAAGAGCGATAAGGGCAAACTTACCGAGGGTAACACTGTCGCGGGGGTGTCAAGTCACAAGATAAATATAACCAAATTGGGATGTTTTGATCGCCTACATTATGTATGAGGCTTCGTAGACTTGTCGTATGATCTCCCCATCGCATGCTTGTGACGAGGCGCTCTTATTCTACGAGCTCCAAAACATGACATTGGTCTTTTACCTCTCCGACCCAAATTATAATCAGTATATAGACACCAACCAGACTTCTAACAACAACTTGCAGATATAATATTTCAGTATTCCGAAGCTGAGCCAGTTGTCAATTGACAAGCTAATAACAGTCCAAGACTCGAACCCGGTGGCGCCATACTACAATCGTTACGTGTCCCGTTCAGTCTGCGGTACTAGTACTAGAAAGCCTACCTATTTTGAAGACAATATTTGAGCAACCGATACCAGGTGGCTCTCAACTTTGCAAATTGAAGCCAGCAACGGTGCATGCATGGTCATCGGCAAATAATCTCACACCCGTAAAATAGGACCTCTTGGCTTCGACTCCTTTGCATGCCTCATGTATCGATAGACGCCCCGTGTCTAATGCATGTTAGGGAGCTGTGTACGTACGAATGTCAAACAAATTGCATGCCACTGAAAAGGGCTTTTAGAACTTGCAAATGGTTGTCAACACTGGACGCATGCATTATATATATAGGCGTTGGAGCTTTCACAGTCCCATACTAAGTTGTGACGGGCGTCCTAGCTACTCCTACTGGGCAGAACTCGAGATCTCCATTACAAGCCCCGAAGTACTAGTACAACCTTAGAGCCCACCCCACGATGAAACTATTAGAATATAACCTCACTCATCCGTACCCACATGGTAAAATATTCACGATTACTACTGTAGTGCTCATTGTTCTGGTCCTGCCTGTCTTGGTCTTAGTAAATGGTATGTTGTATTTGGAAAATTGGGGCTTGACATTAACGGTGCTGTTCAGTTGTCACTGTAGGCTACGAACTGGTTCCTTCGCTCCAGCCGGAGTTCGAACCAAACAACACCGTTCCATCTTGGTGGAATGTTCCGTATTTACCTCGGCTCTTGCGCCGTGAAGCACCTTCATGCGAACCGAAAGATATTGGACGGGGCGATACGTTTCGCCTTACGTCGTCATTATTCGAGTACAAAGTTATGAGTTCATGGAACACGACCAGCGAAAATCCTACAGCCCGGGACGAGGGAAGAATTCCATACCTCGGCGGGTCATTCAACGAATGCTATGTAGATAATATGGTATTTGATTTCAACCTTGGAACATCGATTCAATCTCTCAAGGTGCGTAAATGTGCCTTCTTCAGTATAGAGGATGTAGCTCAATGGTCTGGTAGGTCGCGATTGAATGTCCTGAAGCTCCAGTACGTGTGTTCATGGAAACTCGCGTGGACTTTGCTTTCATACGCCAGGATGATTATATTGGGAGGTACTATGGTTACACGGTTAACGAACTCGACTTTATCGACCAAGGGTCTCGTGACTATCGCCAATCTGTGTTTGCTGTCTTCGATATAATATCAACTGATTCCCTGGGAATCCTAGAAGGCGAGCATACCGACGAGACGATATTTGCGTTCACTGTCGGAGCCAGTTTCCCTACAAATGATGGAATTCTCGCTGAAGTCACGTCCGTGCGTTACTCGAACGGCACCTTGAAGTTGTATGGCAACGACAGTCTCGGGGAGATAGAAATCTACCGTTCCACTATATCCAACATTATGCACGCCGTAGAGCATGCCGTGGAACTCGACCTTGGGTACTATTCGTCATACAATATTTTCATCAATAGTTCGGCTGTAAACAGCACCTTTTCTCCAAACCTCCCGCCACCCTCCGTGAATGCTAGCATGTGGAGCAACCGGAATTCATTCTCCTATGGGAGAATCGTACCCCCATACCGCACGTGGGTTGAAATGCTGCGAGCCGGCATGCCTCAGAATATCACGCTGGGTGGATTGACGGGGTTCCCTCCGAGCTCGAGAATTAGCACAAACTACCTATGCCCTACCTACCAGCTCAAGCAGATGGGCTCATTTTTGACAAGTGTGTTCGTCGGGACGGCAACTATGTTCCTCTCAGTTTGGGCCGCATGGACATTTGCGAGCGCCATCTTGGCTCGGTATCTGAAAAAGCCATGTAAGTTGGCTTTGTTAGGGTGGATGAAGACCCGCAGCTAAATTTTTACAGGCTTCCAATGCACGTGTGACCCTACTAATTTAGATCCAGAGAAGGCTGGTGGGCAAAATGTATCGACTTCGGTTTCTCCCCGGCCATCCACCCCTAGTCAAACGCTGAATTAAGCTTGGTTGCGAAAGAGTATGCTGATTTACTTTCAACTTTGGAAATACTACTTAAATTATCTCTACAAGAATATGATTCAGCCGCCCGTGAGCAGCACAAGGCTGGACCTGGAGCAAATGAGCTTGAGGAGCCCGCTATCTAATTATAAATGGACAAATATGCGTCACATATATGTGGTTGATGTTTTGATTGTTAGGGTATTTGGGGTGAACGATGTATATATGGACTATCGGCTGTATATGTATCTACATGTAAAACTAGTGTAGGCGTGCTAAATTGAGTTTCTATTATGCCAATTGCAACCAGCGACCGCAGAGGATGATAAGTGAATCGGTACCGAGACTATTCTAAGTTTAGATAATCAAGCTGTAGCATTCTCAACTATACCTGCTTATTTCACGTGGGGGCTTGCGGTAGTAAGTTGCATACGCGCATACACAATGATCAACGCTACCATCATTGAGTTTAAGAACAATTCGTTTGTAAACCAAGGACGCTGGCGAGGATTTGCAACTTGATGTGGTGGCTCGACGAGAATGCCTTTTTTAATGCCCCGCCAAACATGGTAGTTGACTATATGCGCAACCTTTCGGGACGAAAACCGATGCAAACTGAAAAAAAGATTGTTGTGCCAATTGCCAATTCTGAAACATTGTGGACCCGGGACTAATTTAGGTTATGTGATCGTTGAGAAATTGAGAATGCTGAATGGGTTACTATGGAGGCAAAATTGAGCTAGTTGGCGGTTGGGGATTAAGTTATGGAGGATACGGCGGCTGAGTAAATAAAGGATGTAGTCCCGCATGTAACTATTAGCACCACAGTGCACATAGGAGAATAGAGTTTTATGCATTTTGGACGAGTTATGCTGCGAAGCAAACATATACGACGGTACAAAAAATAAATATTGCGGTCCGTAGACCGTCCACTCTGAACTAGCGTGTCATCCTTGTGCAGGGGCCATGCTAATCTTCTCTGTATCGTTCCAATTTTTGTATATGTCACTCCGAAGAGGACAACCAGTAGGTTGCTGGCTGGGGACGTCGAGCAGCAGGAAATAATAAATCCGGGTTTGTGGGTTGAGTGTTGGGTCGGCGCTTGTGGAATTTGGATCGGAATGTTTTGACGTGTTTGGCGGAGCCGAGTAGGCGAAGCTCAGGTGTGCTTGCTGCTCTCGCCCCGTTACCATCCTTTTCCATGGCGTCGCCGCCGCGAGCGATGACCACATACCCTTTCCTCTCTCTCCTCCTTGGTGCGGCCGTTGCCAGTGCCCAAAATGTTCCTCAAGTCGACTTTTCTCGTATGGGGACCGTTGGTATTGCGGGTGCGTTTGCGGGTCTCGATGTCTACAATGCCTCGGCCCCAAAGCTCGACTCGTCTGCCGCTTCCCTTGTTTCCCGCGACTCAGCCGGCGCCCTCACTATATTGGGCTCGACAAATGGCGGAGGGAGATTATTAGCATCGTGCTCACTAAAGGACACGCTCTATGTTGGCGGATTGTTCGACTCGATTTCCGGAACATCAGCTAAGAACATCATTGCCTACAGCCCATCATCTGGCAAGTTTTCCGCACTCGGTTCCAATGGTGCAGGCCTGGATGGACAAGTCAATGCTCTACATTGCGACGCGAACACCGGTCGCGTATGGGTTGGTGGAGGTTTTCAGCGGCCAACTGCTGGTAGCACTACTGGCTTTGGTGGGGCAGTTGCGGTCTTCAACCCCTCGGATAATACCTGGGCTCCTGCCCCATTCGATGGCCTCAGGGGCCAAGTCCTCGACATTGCCCCAAGCACAGACAGCAAATCTCTCTATTTTGCAGGTGCCTTTGCCACTTCGTTTGGCTCTAATTCAACCCTTAACTCCACCAACAATCCAAGCGTCCCATATAGCCCTGGAGCGACACCCTTTTCCTCTTCGCTCGTGCCCATTCCGCTGAATGGTTCAGAGATAACCGCTCAACCCGCATCCTCAGACTCGAATTTCAATAAAATTCAGAACATTCTTTGTCCGGCTGGAGACGATGGCGCGGGGAACACATGGCTCGGTGCTGATGGTACAATAGCGTCCATCACCGTTCGTCCATTCAAGTTTATTACTGCCAGCGGCATTCGACTTGGCAACACAGCAGTTAACAGTCGCTCTACCACCGAATTCACGTGAGTAGCTCCTTGCTGTCCCTTTCTGCGTTGTTAACCTTGATTAGTTTGACCACCATCCCAGATAACAAGGTTGTAACTCTAACATACACCGACCCTACAACAAAGAAGTCCAAAACTTGTACCGATTCCTGTCCGCTCGTTGCTTCCTCCACCGCTCTCTACCAAGACTTCCTCTTCAATGCTTCCCAGCAAATCACCGGTTTCCAGCTTCGGCTAACAGGGTGGTCTGGGTCTGGCCCAGGGTTGCACGTCCTTCAGCTGCTATCTATCGGCGCCTTTGCAAACGCAGTGCAATCCCTCAACAGTGTCTCGTGCTACGCTCCTGCTGCGTCGGAGGTATTAACTACTGGTACATGGACGAATGCTGAAACTATTACCACGATTCCTGGCACAACTCAAAATGTGCTTGTTGCCACTGTCCCTATCAACTCGTCTGCCTCAGCCGGCCCAACGCTTACCTGGAGTCCGTATGTTTCTGCCTCAGGCCAGTACGAGGTCTATTTCATGATCCCGGGTTGCACCAATCTTCAAGACTGCTCTGCTCGAACTTCCGTCCAGGTTACCGTGAATCCAGGCGGCGGAGTCTCGCCTGTAGTGACCAATGTTTCAGAACGCGTTTCGGATGACACCCAGACACTCATTTACCGGGGCCCAGTTATTCCCGCTGCACCCGACTATCGCGTGTCCGTTTCGCTTCAGATGTCCTCCAGTCCAGAAGGAAGCGGCTCAGGCGGGCGATATAGCCTCGTTGCCGATCGAGTTCAGTTTGTCTTGACAAGCGTCGATATCAGTGGAAATGGGAACACGAACAGTACAGCAGGATCTGGTGTTGGGCGGAGCGGCTTTGGGTTTTTTGAATGGCCACTGAGCGCCCAGGGTGTCAACGCGACCGGTGTGATTTCAAACAGCTCCCAAACGCCATTTGAAGCGCTAGCCTTTGCTGTCCCAAATGCGAATGCAAATGTGCGCGCTCTGGTGTCTCAATCGTCTACCAAGTTGTTTGCGGGCGGAAACTTTACCACAGCGTCGGCGGGTTCAAACATTGTCAGTGTGGATGGGAGCGGATCGGGCACGGTAAACGCGTTGGCTGGGCAAGGGTTGAATGGTGCTGTCGCCGCGCTCGTCATTTCTGGCAACACTCTATTCGTCGGCGGGGAGTTTACGGATACTCGGGCTGGCGGAGCTTCCGGCTTGCGCTACGTTGCTCAATACGATATCAATTCTAATTCGTGGAGTTCTCTTGGAAGTGGCCTCGCCTTCCCCGTATCCTCGCTCCAGGTTTCCGATACTCACTTGTTGGTCGGCGGCGAGTTTGGTTTGGCGCGTTGGGATATCGCGAATAGCGCGTGGGTCGGAACCGGGGGTTATGTGTCGGGTTCAACGACTTTTATCGGCGACTCGAACGCTGCGGGAAATGATGCGACCGTACTTGGAGGATCATTCAGTGCTGTTACGAAGTATGGTGCAGATGGATGGGCAATACTCGAAAATGGGCCGACCGTCAAGCCTCTGGGTGCACTTTTAGATCACACGGGCTCGACTTCGGGTTCGGGTTCGTCTGCCTCTAGTACCTCGACAACTACTTCTTCAGCCCAACCATCGGCCACCGGAAACGCAAGGGTTCGTCGCCATTGGTTCTCGCATGTGTCCATGCCCCAGCTTTTCGAACGTCAACAACCGAGCGCATCGTTGCCTTCCCCGCCTTCCGCAGCTGCGCCCGCCGTCCTTGCGGGTGCTTTCTATGCCCAGCTTACGATTCTCGGCGGAAACTTTACCTTTTCAAATGGACAGGCCAAGAACCTCGCGCTTTACAATTCGGACAGCGGCAAGTTGTCTGCGGTGCAAGGCTCGCAGGTGGAAGGTGTTGTCAGGGCGCTTTACGTGCGCGGAGATGATTTGTTTGTGGGCGGAGAATTTACTGTTCAAGGGGCCAAGGGAAGCGGGTTGGCTACGTATGGGTTGGCGAGCAATGGGTGGCAAAACAACGATAGTGAAGGGCTAGTTGGTGCGTCGCTTGCATATGCACTGTTTTGCTTGTTGCTTATATTTTGGGGCAGCCGCATCGGGGTCATCTGTGGTTGTCCGTTCGATTACCGGTCGTCCTTCGAACGGCGATACCGTTATTGTTGCTGGGTCATTTGCTGGTGCTGGGTTATTGACGTGCGAGGCGGTTTGCGAGTGGAGTATTCAGAATCGTCAGTGGAGTGCGCTTGGAGCTGGCGTAAAGGGAGCCGTGAGCAGTGTAGCTTATGCTGGGGTGAGTGCACACTGGGCTGAAACGCGCACTTGAATATTAACGTATATATTTCAGAGCAACGCGGAACTTCTTATTGTGGCCGGCGCGCTCACCCTCGCCGATGGAACCTCGGCCAATGTTGCTCAGTACAACTTTGATAACTCGACCTGGACTGCTGTCGGTGGTGCGAATAGTGTTCCGGGCTCAGTGACGGCCATTAGCGTGAACAACTTGAATTCGAGCAGTATTTTCGCCGCTGGCCGGTAAGTCTTCGGATTAATTATTAGGGGCCGATATTTAACGTGCTTTGTAGAGCAAATGATGGATCGACATCTTTCTTGACACACTGGGACGGGCAACGTTGGAACACCATCAGTATGTTACGTTTTTTGCTTACTTGGCTGGAGTGCTGAACAGGATGTTAGGCACGGACTTTTCCAGCTCTTCCGAAGTAACCCAACTCGCCATGCTCCCCGTTTCTAGTGCACACAACACCAATTCAGTACTCGAGGACAACCGTGTTCTCTTGATGTCCGGCTCGCTTGCATCCAATTCGTTTGGGAGTGCTTCGACGGCATTGTTTGACGGTGCGACAGTCTACCCCTATATTTCAACGTCTTCCTCGAGCGGCTCTCCGGGCTTTGTAAACGGATTGTTCTACTCGGCTTCTAGTTTCAGCTTCGACCTTAGGAGTAAGCACTTCATTTCCTTCTACTTGATGCACGACTAATTTGATCGTGCAGAATTCCTTCCCCGCGGAGTGGTTATTCTCATTTCTATCGCAATCGCGGCAGGCATCGTTTTCTTCCTTCTCCTTATTGGCGTTCTCTGGACCATCTTTTCCCGTCGGGGCGAACAACCTCAAGAGGAGTATGTTGAACAGGAAGGAGACGATGACAGCTTGCACCACCGCCCCTCGTCTTTGCTCGAACACATCAACGCCGCAACTAGGAATACGATTGTTGGCAGCCCTGCAGGCTTGGTATTCGCTAGCGCCGAAAAGGCAGTATCTCCTGACCCGACAGATGGAACGCATGTCGCGGATCCCGAAGCTGAAGCTGAAGATGACGACGGAATGGGCACAGGACAGGCCTACAATGATCCAGATGGGGAAGGCAGGATTGCTCGAGCTCGATGTGAGTACTTTGGCTGGGCCGGAAGCTATAAAGCTAACTTGTTCAAATAGACTCATTCGTCCCATCAGGAGATGGCGAATTACCTCTTGAGGAAGGCGCCCAGGTTGTTGTCCTTGACGATAGAGATTCCGCGTCAGTGTAACTTACTGCCGATCCGAGTGTCCTTGCTGATTGTTATTTTCTCAGTTGGTGGTTTGTCCGGAACGAAGCGACCGGCCATGAGGGAGTTGTCCCCGCTTCATACCTCTATTAATATTATATCCGCGCTCTTAGTGAACGCCCTTGTGTTTACTTCATATTTTCAGTGTTGTTTGTTTACTATTCCCCTTTTTTTCGACGTGTATTGGTTGTTTAGACCTCGTCTTCACCTTCGTTTGGTTCTGCCCACTCCTTTGTCGTACCGGGGACTACTGTATTGTCCTCTCGTGCAGGTTCGCGTATATAGCTCAAATTATTTTGCTTTTCAGTTATACAATCTATTACAATAGTATCAAAGATCAACTGGGTATTGTGTGGGCCACACTCTCCACAATCATTGTAGTAGAGGATCCCGGTAGTGCTTTTGGTTATTATGCACAAACCCAATCTTGGTCTTGAACTGCTCGCGCCGGTTCTGATCGCGAAATTCGCGAATATGTCGGCCAGCGTCCCGCGCCTCGCCTCGGTTACGGGCCTTGACGACCTCAGTGCCTGAACCATAGGCACCGAACCCACCCTTGGTGGGAACCAGGGCCGAATTCTTGTCAGCGATAAGTCGTCGGACAAGTGCAGCGCCCGAGTTCTCGTCGTCCACCGAACCCGGTCGAGGGGCAATGACCGCGCGGGAGGGTGCTTGGGCATAGTATCTGCGCAAGCTACGATGTCCGATCCGTGCGCCAGAGGGGAGAACGAGCTCGTAGGGGGTGTCACCAAATGAAAGACCATTGTCGTCAAGGATAGACCCATCCGAGTCCGACTCGCTCGCAGATTCGTCTACAATCTCATCCACTTCCATGTCATCACCGCCCTCGTCTCCATCGACATCCTCCCAGCCCTCTTGTTGTTCTGCCTCCTTCCGTGCCGCACGTCTTGCAGCCCGTTCCCGCTTCCGCTTGAGTCTCGCCTCTGCATCGGGATAACTTGACGAAAAGTCATAAAATTCGGATACTTCAAGTCTTTGAGACTCTCGGTCGTACGCAATCTTGCAGTGACCCTTGTCGATCATATGCTTCCGAACAGCCTCGATCGAACGGAATTCGCGCGAGGGACAGGCAATACAGACGTTTCCAACCGCAATCTTCTCGCCGAGGTAGGTAATTAGCCCAGGAAGGTCGACGAGGTATTCGGCATCGGGAACGAAAAATGAATGGCCGAGCGACATGTGCTCGAGGTTTGCGTCGATCGAATCGGAAGTGTGGGAGCAGAATAGGCACGAATTCGGTGAGAGCTTGGAACGAGCGGCCGCAATTTTGGCCTCGATAGTGGCCTCGATTTCCCCTTCCGTAGCGTCTTCTGGGACGGTCAGGGACACAACCTTCTCCTTTGGCTTTTCTTGGGGTTTCGGCGTTTCTTGAGTGGACTCTTTGGTGGGCTCTTGGGGGTCTCCACTTGTAGCTTCCGCCAGCTGCATGGTCGCATCTTCGGATTGGACCTGAGAGGGCTTCAAAACTGCTTTCATTTCGTTCTCTTTGTGCTTCCGAGACGCAATATGGGACCGGTACGAGTTCTCTGTCGCAAAAGATTTGCTGGGAACATGGTTAAATGGGCGTGCAACTAGTCAGATCACAAATAACTCACCCGCATGCCTGACATATTGCCCCCTTGGGCGAAGCCATAACCGCAGTCTCCGCCCTTCGCTCCAACACTTTCTGGTCGAATGCTTGTGCGCTGACAGGTGGAAGGTTTGCCACGCGACGCTATAACAAACCTTTCAGCAAGATACTTTGCCTAACCTAGAACTTTTGAATTTACCTTCATATTGTACCTATGATGATCACTCTTGTAGTGTACTCGCTGGTCCTCTGCGGAGAAAAATGCGATCGAACATGACAGACAAGTGTAGAGCGCCTGCTCAGTTCCGGGAAGCATAGGAATTACGGCTGCCATAGCGGGAGGATTGGGAGAGTTACTGGAGAGGGGGATGGAGCCCGGCCTGGTTTATAAGGTGGAGGCAAGCCAAGAGCCGATGCTTATTGATCGCTTACTTTTTGGCTTAGCAATCACGTCATCGCCACCACGATGGTCTATCAAAATATTTCTAGATTTAGCAGGAGCAGTAGAATACACACAGATGGGGACATAGACAGAATAAATTGCTTTAGTTCTCAGTGATATCCACCAGCCTCCTTGTGCTTCTTCTCAAAGCTCGCAAACGCAAGGTCATATCCTCCAAACTCATAGTTGATCTTGTCAGTTCGACGATATCCTTTGACTCCAAGCGCCCGGGAAAACACTCGCTGGGCCGTCTCGATGGGAGCCACGCCTCCCGGCTCAACCTCACCCTCGGACGAGACAAAGAGCGTAATGGACAAGTTTCCTGGCTGGAAAATAGCCGTGACTCGCTGGATCAACTCCAACAACGTCGGCATTCCATCTTCCCGTGGTGTGGCGTCATGACTCAGACCCGAGCCAAACGGTACGTTGCACTCAAACGAGGCATAGCTCCACCCTTCCTCCGGCGTAACATGAATCGTAAAGTAGCCTTCTCCGGCGCCATGCTGGACGAGCGCGTTTGCGCTATAGCCACACGGTTCGAACGCAAAGCTGTCAAGTGTGGTGGAGCCTTCAGGCAGGATTGCATCGATTCCAAGCTCGTTGGCAGTTTTTGCGCCTTGTTCGTGAGGAGTGGGGCGGGTCGCTCCTTCTTCCGCCTCGGAATAGAAGAACGGGCGGCGTGCGGGTGCACCGAGCTTGGTCATCAATATTTCGATCGTATAGTCGGGCGGTGAGGAGCTCGGGGTAGAAGTGGCTGGAGCAGAAGTATTTTCATGCAGGCTCCCATTGTCCGAGCCTATATCATCAGGACCGATAACGTACAAAAGCCAGTGATCGCCATTGACTTTGCCCACGGTATATCCTGCACCTGTACCGAGTCCCGGGTCGGAGCGTCCCTTGAACAGTTTGTCGAGGTACTCAACCTCGGTGACCCATTCTCGGTGGGGACCTAACTGACGCTCGGGAAACATGAAGCTCTTGCGGGAGTAGAAACAACGGTGCACGGTACGCATATTGCAATGTTCTGCCGCGATCTCTAGGATCCTGGGAAGGCCATATAGATTGAGTGTCGTCCCGCAGGTCTTGAGGATCAATTTATGGGGAGAAACAAAGAAAGATGATTCACTACAGATAAAGTCAACCTATGATGAATTGAGCAGGCAGATCACACCCACCTAAGAAGATACGCATCCGTCTCGCGTCCTTCGATTACGCTCAGGACCTTGCACTTGACGATATCTAGCATGTCTTCCCAAACTTGACGTGGGACGAGCCTGAGACCTTTACGGCCATCCTGCTCAGTACCAACAGTTTCAACCGCATCGGCCGACTCGGCAAACCAAATCTCGAGAAGTTTTTCGGGGCCCTCAAATGGCGAGACATTCAGAGAGTCGGTAGTGTCTACGGGAGTTTCAGAGACGAGTTCAACATGTGGCCCCGACATTGCCACAATATTGGCCCGCGTGCAATGTAAATGAGGCAGAAAGTAAATAAATGATAAAAGTAAGGTTCGAACTCGAACTGAAGACCTATTGATAGGTCTCCTTGACAGCAAAGCAGTAAATGGGAGGTCCTCCGCGGTGCGCGGGATGCATATGAGAGGGAGAGCTACAAGGGAGCCTGTGTGTGCGATCAGCAATTTCAGTCCTTGTGTGTCGGGTCCGGAAGCAAAATTTGATAGAATCGATAACTGGGCTGTCCTCGAATTTCGGGCCAGACGACCGCGTTTGGGGGAGTTCGTTGGATGATATCATTTGCGCCCTGTCAACACTGCATTATTCTACCGAGGGTGGACGGCATGGATGACATGGGTAGAAACACAAAATAAAGCTGCTTATTGGATTATACCAATTACATTCTTGATCACATCGGACAAACAATCGTCGCCATGTTTCCTAGCAATGTGTCCTTCACGACATAGGGCTGTGGGGGTATGCAGATGAGCTTTTTTGGACTAGTGTCGAATAATCGCCCCAGATGCCTGCTTCATGAGTTCAGATACCAAGCGCGCAAATAACCAAATTTCATGGCGGACATTCACCCGATCAAGTAATTCGGCAACAAATGTAAACTTGGCATTGTAACGCATAGTCATTTGTGGATTCCTCATTGGCCGTCCGCCTTGACACGCAGTTCCGACAAATCTGCTTGCTGACCAACAGGTAAACAATGAGGAGATGCATTCTCAAACGAACTAAAATTATTCAACATAAAGTCAGCCGAGATTAACCCCATGCAGGTGTGCCAGCCAATCACTTACGTTGGATTCTTTAGCCTAATCATAGCAGGACGTTTTGCACCATCGGTCAAAATACGCGCGTCGGCATCAGCTCTTACAAGCTCTAGGTGAATGTCATGAGCTCTCTTGTTGTGTTCCCGCGGGACGGTAAGGTATTGTGTGAGAGCATTGATATTTTCCCCTGCGGCTTCTGCAGAGGGACCGAATTTGTATAATGCAGCGGCTCCACCAGCGACTAGAATAATTCGTCGCCAGAAAGCAAAGTTAAAGCCTGAATGAAACTGTTATTATGGATGGCCCCAGCAAAGGACATGTCCCACCTTCCGGAGGATAGGTTTCCTGTTCGGCATGGGAATCATGGTGAGCTCCTGAGGAGACCAGCCTGGCTTGTACAAACGGACTGCTAGAGGCCGAGGCATACCCAACTCGGGGAAGAGCGCGCGAGAAAGCACGTAAGGACATTGCGAGGTACGGGATGTGATCACCAACCCCGCTGTCATCTAAGCGCCACGATTATCTAATCGGATACATTCTCACTTGCCGTCCTGCCGACGACAACGCGTCCTCAAAAACACCAGTAAGTAGCTATGTTGTGCTGGCATATTTAAAGCTAACTCCTCGCAGGATATTCAGCACATTTTCCTCACTTGACTACTCCACATGTTTGCCACCCGTCTCGCACGTCTGCCATTCCTAAGGCCATTTGTAGCACGCATCCCAGTACTCCCTCTCTCGGGCCGACAACTCACAAAAGCACCACCTGCATATTCAACAGCCTCATACGCACGTCCAACTCGACCTCTAATACGCCTTACAACTCGTTCATTTCATAGTACCTCGCCTCGTCGGAGTTCGTCTCCATCACATGCAGAGCAGCAATCACTCTCCGCACGCCTGAAGCATCTAATCAAATCCTATGGCTGGCATGCTCTTGGCGTATACCTCCTCCTCTCGGTCGCCGATTTTACCGTCGCCTTTGGCCTCATCAACTTTATAGGTGCAGCGCATGTCGCTCGCATGACCGCCTCAGCCAAAGCATATGCTGCAGACCATCTTCCCAATGTCTCGTTTCCATGGACCCACGTCGAGAGCCCTGAAGATGTGGGCAGAGACCGGCTGGGCGGCGGGGATGGGAGCCTCTACGCCATGCTCGTTTTAGCTTATACCGTCCATAAAACTCTATTCCTCCCCGTCCGAGTGGGACTTACCGCGGCGCTAACTCCGAGGCTCGTGGAGGGACTTAGACGCCGTGGGTGGGCGGGCCCTAGCGGCGCGCGCCGTGCTGCGGAACACTACAGGCAAAAAATAAAGGACTATAAGGATAGGGAACGAGGGGATTGATGCTCACCAGGCGTAGTGAACGCAATCTACTAGCTATAGGTGGGTTAGCGTTCTCAATTGCTCACCTCGAGCACTATTAATGGAATGACTCATGAGAAGGGGTAATTTATAGCCAGAAATTGTATGGCACCACCGCTCATCAGTTATATTTAGATATTTCAATGTTAAGCTTGAATCATCTGCATTTTCAATGAAATCCATAATGTACAGTTATTTCTTTGATTCTTAATCCTGAGGGGCCTAGTGAGGAATCTCGTCCTCTGAGAATGCTTGAGTGTAGATACATGCGCCAGATAAGGGCAACTTACCATTCAAGATACCTTCCTTCACAAGCTTCTCGGGTGTGGGGCGGTCCTTCAATGCATGTTCCAACTTATCTTCGAGTTGTGCACGTTGCAGGCGATCCTGGACGGCTTGGAGAGCTGGTGCAACGTTCGAATCTAATTCATTTGATTCGACCTCAATTCACGAGAAGGCTTTAGAATCAAGGCATCACCTTTGAGAATATTACGTTCGACCAATTCCTTCTTCTCTGGACGCTCCTGTAATGCATGTCCCAACTTATCTTCAAGTTGGGCACGTTGGAGACGCTCCTGGGCGGCTTGGAGAGCCGGTGCAATGTTCGAATCTAATTCATTTGGTTCAACCACAATCCACGAGAAGGCTTCGGGGCCAAGGTATAACCTTTGAGGATATTACGTTCGACCAATTCCTTCTTTTCTGGGCGCTCCCTCAAACTCTTCTCAAGCTGCAAGCGAGAACAGAGGTCAATCCCCCTGTCATCAGTCGCGTCAGGCACATACCTTTAGCTTGGCTTCCTGAGTGTGAGGGGAAAGAGGGGTCTCGTCGGGGCGCTCAAACTCCCGAGCTCCCTCGGCTTTTTTAGTATCGATCTCTGGAATAGCGGACTTTACTGGGAAAGGTCAGAGGCGGCACATGAATAGGGGCTAGGCACTCCCAAGCGGTTTAGGGGAGTTTACCTGTGTCAACCAATGAAGCTAACGCGAATACTTAGCCAAACGTCAGTTTAATGAGATTTCCATGCTCACCCATCTCTGTTTGCTAACAAGTAAACGTGATAAGTCCTTGGGTTGGTCGTTGGAGAATGGGTGATGCATAATTTCCAACATGATGTATATGAAGTATGGAAAGCACAGCCACCAATAGAAATACCAATAGCCACTTGATTCGCCACCCCATTCCCAGAGACCAACTTAGAAATAGTCGTAAATAACGCCGTTGGTAAATTTAACCAGCGAATATCTCATGATCTTGGGCTGTCACGTTGTGTCATGCGATAGCAGCACATGCAGCCTGTAATAAATATTCAGATGTGCACGCGATCGATAACTCAAAGGCATTCCCCGCATTGCATATCAGATTTGCCAATTGATTGGATCTAACCGAAAATTGGGAACCTGGACACTACTTCCCCTCGCGTGCGTTCAAATCTCGAGCGACCCAATCTGGCAATACAACGCAGATAAATTTGAATTGAGCTTGCATATAGGCGCTGGGCCAGATGATGCGCGGCCCCGTGGACGATAGGCAATCTAAACGGAGAATAATTCCCGTCCACGAGCCACACCCTCAGTCGTGCACATTTACGGCTCAGGAACCCTTAGCTTGAAAAGGAAGGTCCTCCCAGTTCTCGTGGAGCTAAGCACCAAATTTACCTTTAAAGGAGGTGGCAAACTGCTATTAAACGCGCGTCGAACACTAACTTGTCGAATTAGCTTCGTATAGTCTACAGCATGACTCGAAGAGATGAATGCCGAGTAAGATTTTAGGCAATTCGGTATTATACGTTGGCCGAGCAATGATTTCCTTGAAAATATCCCAAAATGAACATGTAGATTACACAGGTTATTCAATCTATTCATACAATGTTTGACCCTATGGTTTAATGTGGTCGGCGATAGCAATCATAGTCGCCTCGGTATCTGCAATGAGTTTCCGAACTTGCATGAGAACCTTCCCATGCATGTTCGAGCCCCACTTTGCTCGATGAGTCGGCGCAGACACCGCATCGTACCCGATTCCTAGGTATTTGTCATGCAAATCGGCCTCGACCAGCTCCCGGGCTTTAGTACCCAACAATCGAGCCTTCATCGACGAATCTTGAGTGAATCGCAGCCAATTGGCCGTCATGAGCAACCGCATCCTCTCGTGTGCCCACTTATTTTCATCGAAATGGGGTATCTGCTGGCTCAGCTTCAAGAGAGCAGCGGGGTTGGTGGTTTCCAGCACGGCGAGAGTATACGGCGAATTGGGGGCAAAAGTCAGCCCTTTGCGGTGGGTCATGTACCTAACCGAGCAACGGTTAGAGCGCTGTAGGCATTGCAACAAATTGGTTGACTTACTGTTGAACCGTATAATAGGTGAACCGACTAGAGGTGAACTTCGAGACGTGCCACCTGCTGAGGAAGCCATAGTCCTGCTCCGGAGTGTTGAAATAAATCGCGCTGTCGAACGAGACGGTGGGGCGAGGAATTTCGAGATTCCCGCCCACCTTGATGGCTTTACGAGCGCTCATTATGGCCTTGCCCATAATATTGTCGCCCCAGCGTGTACGATTGGCGTTCGCATCCTTGGCATCGTAACCAATCCCCCAGAAGCGGTCGTATGGGCTAGCTTCGATTAGTTCACGCGACCCAGTACCCAAAAGTAGTCCTTTGAGCCCCGGGTCTTGTGAGAATTTGAGATAATTGGCCGTCGTAACTACGGTCAACTTTTGCTGGTTCCATGTAGCATCGTTATAATTTGGGATTTTACGGCTCAACGACTTGAGCTCCGCAGCAGAAGTGGTCTTCAAGACTGCCTGTGTAATGGGCGAATTTGGGGCAAAGAGCAGTCCCTTGCGATGGATCATATACCTTGAGGCAGTATTATTAGTTGATCGAGTGTACGCATTTATTGAACGAAGATATTTACTGTTCCGTGCTATGATAGGTAAAGGTGCTACCATTGGATTCCTTCGTCGAGAACTGAGTGTAGTACCATGGACTCAGGTAACCGTGCTCTTGTTCTGGCTTCCAGAAGTATACTGGGGCCTCTGGGGCGGGACTCTTGCTAATAAGAACCTTAGCCATCTTGTGGTAATCGAGGTGATCGTCGTAAAGTGAAGAGGTATATGCGGCGTGGATCCAAGATAGTAGGAGTGGTAGTGGAAAGGGGGCTCGGAATGAGCTTTTTTGCACCGAGAGCTATGCCTTATATACCGGATGGTGAGGGAGGGCCCCAAGGGTGGTGCCACGCTCAAATCGGGTGAAGGAACTGCCCGAGGATATGGGCGCTACTTATAATCCTTAAATTCATTTTATTATCGGGCAGTTACCTCCGGATCCGGGTACGATCTTTTATCAAAATCGAGAACAGAGACCACTCAAATTCTACCCTTGCCACGATAGCAAGTACTCAGCTATAGCGAGTATCCGGGAAATCTTCCCCCGGGCTGTACGTGGTGATATCTTCACAGTATCACCACTCGTGCCAATGCCCTGGCGCACTATGGCAATAAATTCATTGTAACCTTTGTTCTAAGTCTGCAACCTCCTGGTTTAATTGTGAGAGCTCCTGTTTGAGATTAGCTATTGTCTCTGAGCGCTGCGCCGCGAGAGCTTCTATTCCTTCGATCCCAGCAACAGCCGACCCCACAACCCGTTCACGAATGACTTGGTCTAGGGTAGACTTTTTGGAAACTCGATCAATCGGCACGCACATACTGCTACGCGATTGGGCAACGTACCTCGCAATCCCTTTCTAACCCCGTACACACTCTCGACCAATCAGCCCACCACTTTTTTTCAGCACGCGCCCAAGCGCTCTGCATCCATCGAATTGATGCTACGCTCCCCAACAGGCCGGCGCCAATTGCTGTCTCAGCGCTGATGCTTCCAATAGCAAATAAACCCGCACTCAGAGCGCCGCTCCCTAGTACATTTACGGCACTGGCCATAACAGCATACTGCGCCCTTCGTTGAACGTCCTCGACCGGACCACCAGGGGCTAGTAGCTGTGCAGTACGCTGTGCCAACGGAGAGGAAAGGGCATCAGGGCCTATCGGGGTTCGAGCATTAATCTGAGCAAGGCGATTATGCAAAACAGGGGACGGCACCGCCAGAGCCGCCGCTTTGCCGTACAATTGCTGGCGGACGCTCGCCAGGTGACCAGCATGGAATGAGAGTAGAGTAACAAGGGGACCCCACGTGATCGATTCCCCAAGGGTGGTCGCGACTTCGTCGGCGCGCCACCATAATGAATACCAGGGCAGGCGGCTAAACGCTGCTCGGAGGCGCGATTCAGCGACCGAGACACCCTCGCGGATTGTTGCACTCCCGCGGAGAATCGAGTTCCGTTCGGCTGGACCAACGGCCGCAACCTCGATTCTCAGTGGTTCGAGCGGTGAAACGGTGCCTGTAAGTGACTTTTGAGCGTCACCAATCGCATCTTCACATGCTGAAAGTGTCGTGCGCGCTATATGGGTCGCTGTTCGGACCATCGCGAGCGAGGCAGACGAAGATGATGAGGATGGCTGGTTTGATTGCATATACCGGCTCGAAATAGCTTGAGCAAATTGGGGCAAGCCAGAGTTCATCAGTAGAGTTTGATATCGATTTACATCCCCCTGAGCGAACGCTTCGAGACCTTGAATGGCCAATTCAGGCCTGACCAGTGCAAGACTGATGCCACCCAAAACATCTGGTGAGGTTGACACACCAGGCGCGCGCTCAGCTACCACGAGATCCATTGATGGCGCATGTGTCAACCCTCGGAGAATATTCTGTAACCCCGGTGCTGAGAATCGTCGTATATTATCCGTCACCAGAATGATGTGATCGCAAGAAAGCAATGTATCGAGAGCATCGACATCTATTTCCAGTGCTTTGTTTGACAAGATAGGAGCTGAATCAAATGGAACACTTACCACGACACTCGATGACCTCTGCATTAATATTTCGAAGCCAATTAGACTTGAGGCATAGTGTATAGCCGTCCCAGGAAGGAACATCACTCATCCTTATGACAATGAATCAAGTCAGAATGGTGCATATAATCGTGTGCCAAACCCCACCTAATGCGAATGATGGGCTTATGGGGTCCCGACGCCCATCGTCGGCGTAGCATATTCCGTTGATTTACATCGTCGGAAAGTGGATCATCCAGTAGTCCGATCACAACATCGCTCGCCCCGGACAATTCGTCTCCCCACACTGTGGACACATCGACTGAATCCCCGATCATTGATTCTAGCGGAAAGGCCCACCTACAACCCTTAGCGGCCTACTCTTCCCAGTTTCCAATTCATTCAAGGCGCCTTGGACACGCTGTTCCCACACCCGCTGATAATTATTTGGCAAGGTACGGGGTACAAGTTTGAGAGCAGACTTGAGTATATTTCTTGCTGCGACTCGAGGGGAGACTGTCGTTGGTGTTTGTGGGCTAGGTTTTGGAGCAGAAGCATTCGCAAGTGCAGTGGCAGGCAAAAGGAGCCGGGAGCGAGTCGAAAAACATCTAGACGTTTGATTTACATGATACAAGGGGATAGAAAGTCCTTTTTTATAACAAACCACAGATAGCCTCATCCCACAAGATAAATACAGTTGAAGGATGGATGGAGCAATATTAATCCACGTGACTCCCAGAGACAACGGTTTGACCAATCCCAAACAAACAACCAGATACGATCCCCATCTATCACTTCTTGTTCACGGCCTTGCGCCAGTGATGAAAGGTCTTAGAATGTTCTTAGCTAAAAACATGGAAAATACTGTTACCACCTACCTCCTGGACGCTACGACCTTGCTGAATGTCTCTCATGCATTTCTCATCTACTTGCTTCGAGTACCTACAGCTATCGAGAACACTCGATGCCAATTCTGGGGGCACACAGACAACGCCATCAATGTCGGCCACGATGATGTCTCCAGGATGTATCTCGACTGCAGCGAACGTGTTTTCGAAGCAATTTTCAAAGTCGGGACGAGGTAGAATGGTTATCGGAACATTCAACTCTGACGGGCGTGTGAATGGCGACTGGCCTGTAACGTGATTTAGCACGGTTTATGCGCGCAGCGAATGCAACAAAGCGCACCTAAACTGGAATGTCCCCGGGCGAAAACGGGGAAGCCAGCGGCGCGGTGTTCCACAAGGTCCCGGGCCCGACCATCGATGACAACCCCATTTACTCCTCGATATTGTGCACCAGCAGTCATAAGACCACCCCACGCAGCGGATTTAATATCTAAACAGAGTTAGTCAGCTTTAAGAACGCTTCCCGGCTACTGTCGATGTACTTGGCGGAACAGAAATGACGGCAATAGAGCCAGGTGGGGCGGCATCGACGAAATGCTGAGAGGGCTTTGGTGCATGGAGATCGTCTGCACGGACCATCCTGAGTATATGGTGAGTGGCATGGCTGGTGCGACCGACAGGCCGACTTACTTGACAGTGTATGCATAACCGCAGATCTTCTTGTTCTGCCCAACCATATCATGTGGCGACGGGGACAGCATCTGGATGTCGGGGATGTATCCCCCGCGTTGAACCGGAGCCTCCTTTGCGTTGTGGGTCACGCCAAGCTTGATGAGGGCGTCACATATTTCGCAAGTCGAAAAGGCCCCAAGCTCCAAAGACAGCTGAGGACTAATGGGAGGAGAGTCCATTGGGGTATGCGATGTCGGGTAGGACTGAGAGAAGGAGGCAGAGGCGGAGGAGGAGGAATAAGACACGGCCGGAGAAGGGGGTGTGGCCATGATGGTATATGGCGCCGGCTGTTGCAAATAGACGCGTGGGAATCCGTTGGAGATTCGGGTGTTTGGACGCGAACGCGCAGGGCGTGCAGGACGATTCGAGTCCCAAATCAAGATGTTGAAGTTAGAGGGATCGGACATATTGGGAAGCACAGTGCGTTATGGTCTAAAGAGTGAAACAATGAGGGTCGAGCATTAAATGCGGCGTTGTGCATGCGCAGGGAGGGCCGATGAGACGATGACGAGTCGAGGACATGGCGTGCGTTTATATCTAGGCGCAAATGTGGCAGCATGCGACCAAATTGACCCGGGCCTTGTGGGGCTCGTTCACTCATTTGCCGGAGGGTGGACGGCGCGATTCCGAGTCGGGTGCAGAATAGGAAAGTCCAAGTATTGATGACCGGGCCAGACAAAGATCTATGGGCGACAATGATCAACAAGCAGCCGATGTTTTGATGTCTGCTAATCGTGATAAGGTGAAACTAGCCACTATACTGGTTGGAGAGTACCGGGAGTGGCATGTGGCGGGAAGTCTTTTCTGACACACACTGCCCTTCGACACTGCACTGGCGTCCGAGAACCTGGCAACCCAGGCAACCCGGATAGGCCATATAGCCGAATAGTGCCTGTTGGCGGCGGACTACTTGATTAAGAAAACTCCCCATTTACGGCTGAAATTCAATCAAGTGCGCTGTGGGGCTCGTTAGTCCCAATTGCAGTACTCGCAGCGCCGTCAGTCGACGTACAGCGTCAGCGTTCTCGCAGTGCTCCGAATCTCCGCGGGCGACATACCAGAATATTCCAGTTGAGTCGGATACAGTAATCCGCTAAAGGAGGGTCATTCTCGGCACAGCCACACGGGCTTAGGCCGCAATGTAACATGCCGCTTATAGAGCATTTGATATCGGTACTTCATTCCGGTTATCGAGCATCATTTAGACCCGGCATTATAGTTTGATCAGCTCAATCATTTGTACCGACATGTCCAGGCTAAGTGACACACGTCTACGCGTACCTACGTGCTGAGTCTGCAAGGTTCGTACACTCACCCGCATGCACCCGATATCCGCTGCTCGATACTCACTTACACGCCCACGCCAGTTCAAAGCAATTGGCTGCGGATAGCCTAGGCCTGGCGTCGTCTTAACGCGCAAAGGCAAATACCAAGACAGGAAATACTACTATTTTGATCTAAAGACACAACGCTGTTCAAAATCCTATGATTTTACTAAATTGTGTATTTCGGAGCTATGTATATCCTACGCTAGCAGTTTGTGGGTAACAAAGTCATACCCTTCACGGCCGTAGTCTATGACTTGAACTACAATTAAGCTCGTATGCCCCTAACCGCAAGTTCCCAACCCCGAGCCCACCCTTTCTCAAACCTATCAGTTGAAAAACGTTCTATGGCTAAAGCGCGAGCTCTTTGTCGCATCATGAGCGCCTCCGGGGCCGGCAGCGACAGTGCCTTGTGAAATGCTTCTGCAAAAGATGCTGCGTCGGTGGCGTGATAACCTACAGATAGGAATGACTCAGTTTCCTTGATACGACCAAGACCAGAACCATGGGCGCATACCAGTTGGTTGGTCCTCGTATGGAACCACGATATCGCTCAAAGGTCCCCCTGAAGCATGTACAACAGGGATCAAACCAGCAGCCTGTCACAGTGATGAATATCTTTGTGTTCGAACAGCCATAGGTCAAAGGACCCACCATAAATTCAACGACATTGATTCCAAAGTGCTCATCTATCATTGTATTAGTTCCAATCGATGCGCCAGCCAGCCAACTGAGGACGACATCATAGGAAGCATTTACAATAAATTCGACTGATCCCTGTCGTGGCGTTAGCTTGTCAGTCAAATTCATATCACCGAGAAAATAACCTCGAGATTGAGCTCGGTCACAAGGCTTTGGAGCGCTTTGACGCGTTCTTCGTCTGCTGTGTTCCTGCTGCTCCCCATCAACACCAAACGAACCCCATCTGACTTGTGCTCGGGGTAAACCTCGAACAGCCTCGCGAGCGCAAATATCTGTTTTGCGTGGTCTTTCTCGGGCCTGAGTGTTGGTTAGTTTCAATCATACCATCACCATCTAGACGCTCACCTAAACTGAGCCAAGCTCAAAATAATTTTCTTCCGGCCTTCCAGGGAGAGCGATGCCATTGATTGTGTATCGCAAGGAGGGTATACGATCGCCGGGCCTTTATCGCTCCCTGGGGCGCTGTTAGTCCGCGTATACGCACATAGTCAGTTCGCTTCCACCGCTCTCACCGGAAAGATTACTTTTTGTGACTGGCGCGTGATTCAACAAGTGGTCCACATGTGCTTTAGTCCAAGAGGAGTTGACCATGATAGGCTCGGCTAAACTTAAGCTCGCAGAGTATGCCAGCGCGAAAAGCCTGTAGTATCTATGCGCGAATTGACATTAGTGACGTGCCCAGTACAACCAAAACGACCTACATGAGTTTGGCATTGGTACGAGCTGCGCTCCTGGAGACTTCATTCGGGTTGTTGAATTGTGAGGTGCGAGACTTAACACGTTCAAGCATGTCTGTGGATATTGTCGGATAATGCACATATGCGGCTAGGGTATATCAATTAAATTCCGTCGGTGGTAGTTCCAAAGTGCCAACTCACACACTGGGGTCTTCCCTCTCGAAAACCACCGCACGGCATGGTATGTGAACGCATATCCCATTGTATCTTTATAAGAAGTGAGCGTGAATTCCTGGACGAACCATTAGCTTACTTACCAATGAACAGGTCCGGTATAAGACCACGCATGGCCTCGTATGCGAGCATCATAGATCCTAAACTCTGGCCCGCCAGTGTGAACCTTGGCCAAGTGGTATCCTCAACCAGCCACCTTTCTTGTAGAAACACAAATTCCAAGGACGAAGGATCTAGGATAATATCGAAACGTGTCTAGAAGTAACGTCAGAATTCATTGTTATGTGCTAAAAAGAGTAGTCAGTGATACGTACTTTTACTTTCGTAATGATCTCCTCCTTGGTGGCGTCCGTATCGCCCGTATATACAACATTAATTACGTGGCTATTGGTTCGCTGTAAATAGGAAATGGCTGCCCACAGAACTCTCTCCCCGCCTCCCCCAGAGTTACTACCGTCCGCGTATGAGTTGATTTATGCCTCCGAAGTTTGAATGAGATCAAGTACCAATAAGGGTGAAAGAACCCGACAACAATAGACCCTCCACGTCGATTTGCAATCAATTCGCGTTTACGTGCAGTGCCTATTTGTTGTATGTGCGTGGCGTGGGCATTAAGACCCAGATATAGCGCCGCAGCAGCCAGTAGAAAAGTAGAGACCAACAACCACATGAGATACTCTGAAGGTTGTGGTTGGTTAGTTGGTTGGTTGTCGTAGCTGAGGTTGGGTGTGGGAGTGTTTGGCAACGTGGAGCCAAGGCCAAATTAGATATGTGGACCTCTGCTTTTGACAATGTTGATAGAGTCCTGTAATCGAAGCTAGAGTTTGATCGAATGATACATATATAGTAGTAGATAATTCAATCCTTGTTCATGGTAGCGTCTTTGTCCAGAACTAATAAATATTACATGACAACACATTGTTCATCGTCTCTCTCGAGTCTGCGTGTAACTTCGTTGGGATCCATTCCACGTTGACCGCGACCACCAAGCTGGACTATGAGAATCCCTTCATTCCGAGGATCGATGCGTGCGTTGAGTTGATACCTAATCAAGAAGTTAGTTTCAAGCAATGGCTTCTCGAATCCGACCTACTTGACCATAAGGTCCTCAATTGCTGGCTTAAGTTTTGCAACGTGTCCCTGTGAGTGCAACCCCTTTCCAACGATGATATGAATTTCTTCGTCTCCACGGTTTTGTGCAGCCTGAACCGCAGCTTCGGTTCTTGCGATCGCTTCCTTCACATAGAGACCTGCAAGTGCAGATCAGAATCCGTCCCAAAATACAGCTGTTGCTTACGCACCATGCAAGTCGAGTTCGTTAGGGGCTGAGTCCATATTGACCTCTAGTGGGGGAGAATGTTAATACCCGGTCGGCCTGCCCCAGATTTCAGCTCGTCTCGGAGAATTGGTACTGACGTTCGAAGATCCAATCACTGGCCTCTTTGTCCAGGCGTTCCATTTCAGCCTTGTGTCTTTTGCCTTCGTTAGAAAGTTCCTTGGCCTTGGCACCGTCATGATTTTTGTATGCTTCCTTTGACGCTTCGAAAGCTCTAGCCATGGCGTCTCCTTCTGCTCGCGCCCGAGTACGTAGCTGCTGGTAGTGTGGGTTCGCTTGTGCTAGTGCATTCTACCGGCAGAATTTTCGTCTCAACCCGAGTCTAGAATAAACTGCGTTCACTCACATCATCAATTCGTGAATGATGTGGCTTGCTGGGTTTACTTGGTTGGTGGTGAACAGGGATGGGGTGCTGGTGTACAGGAGGTTGCACAGGAGGTTGTTGTGCAGGGAAGTGATATGGCGCGGAAGGGTACTGGTGGACCGTTCCAGCCGGTTGCTGTTGCTGGTCATGTTCTGGTTTTCCAGAACCACACAAGATTGTCTGGACGAGCTGGATCAAACTTCCCAACAAACCCATGGCGAGCCCGGCTAGCTGAGTCCCGTGAGCCTATACTATAGTGTAGGATTGCTGTCAAAAGTGAGCGGTTGTGTGTTGCCGACACGGTCCCGAGACCGACGTGGGCGACTTTCAGATGTCTTAATTTGATTTTTATCTGGTGCCGCAATCAATGTTCGGTTACTTGGGTAATTCAGCTCCCCGGTGTGACGTAATTGCCACTCAGATTCAGCTTGGTTTCAACTTCACGATAACGACCATCATGCCCTCGGTGGTAGCAACTGTGGCAACTGTGGCGGTCCTGGCTCTGGGTATTACATACCAAGTATATATAGCGCCTTTGCTCACACTTGGGGGGCTCTATCGAAGAGTAGAGCCGCTGAATACTGAAAATTGTGTTGGTATCGAAGGTAAAATCCACCTACCTGTCATAATGCGGCCTCAATATTTACTCTAATTTATTTGAAAGGCATACAAGCCTGTGAAAGTATGAGTCGCTATCTAAAAACAAAATCGCTACTAAAGTCACACCAGAGCTAGTCATCCATCCATCTGGTTTGGTTTATTTGGCATGTGCATCCTCTCCAGAGTCCCGGTTATTCTGGTCGCCAGCAGGGGATTATCTCAACGCCACGGCTGTGCGCGCGAGAGACTCAGATGATTATGTTGCGACCTACGATCATCAATCTCATAAAATAACTAAGCTCAGCGTTGTCGGACTCAATGATCCACGAGAACTAAATCTCCATGGAATGGATGTTGTCGTGGATGAGCACGATCCTAATCTTCTCTGGGTGTACCTTGTCAATCATCGTCCGCCCCTCGACGCATTGGTAGACGCGTATAAAGTTGGCGCTGATTCGGTGATCGAGGTATTTAAGACCCGGCTTGGTGCCAACTCAATGGAATGGGTACGGATATTCATGGACCCATCGATCATCGTGACGCCCAATGATGTCGCTGGTGGGACTAATGGTAAAGAGGTATGGTTTACCAATGATCGCCAGTCAAGAATAGGGATAGTAAGTACGCTTGTTTGGTAGTAGCTTGTTCCATACTTACAACTAGCCCTTAGAGCCGTACATTACACCTCTTATTCGGGATTAAATCTTCATCTGTGGGATATTGCCACACCGATACAGGTTGCAAGATTGCCGCTGGCGAACTTTACGCAAGCAACGGGATTGTCAGGGTATGCATGTTACCAGGTTGCCCGTGTGGTCAGTTGGTTGATTGTCTGTTTTAGACAAATCAGGAAACATTTTGGGTTGGAAGCACAATGGGAGGATATGTGACTGTTCATGAACGGCAAGCAGATAACACACTTGTACTAACAGAGTTTGTAAAAGTCGGTACGCACCCCGGTATCATTGTCTTATCTTGGAAATTGAACCAGTATAGGACTATTTACCGATAACTTGTCGGTATCTCCGGATGGCTCTATTATTATTGCAACATTCCCAAGAGTATTCGATTTGATGACCAAGTCTTTCAAGAATACGAGTTTCACAGCTCCTACCTCGATACATAGGATCACCTTGAATACTGAGCGCGGCTCCTACTTTGGAGAAAAATATAAGGTTCAAAAGGTGCGCTTCATTATACTAGGCTAACGACCGTTTATTAATGAATTCCCACAAGATATACGAAGACGGAGGAGATATGGGATCATCGGCGACCAGCGCTGCGATCTATAATGGTACTTTGTATCTCCACGGTAAGGAAGATATTTTTACTATCTATCTCGCTCTGACCTTCAAATTTAAAGGTTTTATGGCCCACCGGTTACAGATATGTAAACTTCCCAGAGAAACGCTCGGATAACCAACACCTTCCCTGTACATCGCGAACCAGATGTTTTATGAATTACCAGCGCGTCACAAAATAAAAAGTTATTGGGCCGGTGTTAACATCTCGTTTGTATAATATTGATTATTTCAGTGATATTCAGGTGTCCATTAGCTATAGTTATCAGTGACTGTTGATGGTCCCACAAAATCGTATCATTCGATAATAATTACACGCCTGTGATTCATTTATCTTCATTTACAAGAACAATTTTGTTAGATCAGCTATTAGAGCGGATCCAAAGGGTTCCTCCATTGCCAGGAAAGCCTCGCCTTCCGCGCATATATGATCACTTCTCAGCAAAAACCGCCGGCGCTCGCGAGACCTAGCGAGCACTAACGAGCGGGTGAGCACCGGGAGCCATGCCCCCGCTAAGCGAGCACACACGAGCACACACGAGCACTCAAGTGAGCTGACTTGGTGCTCGTGCGTGTTCGCGCGTGCCCGCTGGCGCTCCTGCGCACTTTTGGGGTGTTCCTGGGTGCTCGCGAGCGCTCTGGAATGCCCAAGAGGCCCATTTAGTGCTCACAAGTTAAGCGAGCACTCACGAGCAAACCCGTGCTTACGAGCACGGGACGATTTTGCTGACGTTGTCCACATTTCACTCGAGATTGTCGGCCATTCCCGGACGTCCCAAATACTGGGTTTATCCAAGGGGAACCTGGGCATGTGTTTTTGCCCATATTACCACCGGAATACCGGTACTTTCCGCGCGGAACCGCCAATTACAAGGTTCAAATTTGAAGCACCGACGATTCATTTGATTGATGTGCACGTATCCATCTCACCTGCCTCGAAGCCTCGGGCTCTCAGGTTTTGCCTCCGGCTATGAAATAAAGCCCATAACTTTGTGCATAATTTGCAGCTGGTCTGCTGCTTCCTACAACAGGCACAATGCCCTCAATATTAACAGTATTATTGTCTATAACCGTTCTAGCTTTAGGTGTTATATACCAGGCGTACGTAGCACCCCTCCTGAAACTTGGAGGAGTGTATCGAACAATTGAACCGCTAAATATTGAGAATTGCGTAAACGTTGAAGGTATTGATTTGTCCTGCTCAACTTTCCATGCGATTAATAAATTCTTGGATCTTGAAAGAGCTTAAGGCTTGCGAGAGTACGTATTTTCATGGTTGAAGTTTGGAGCCCATCGCTCACGTTTGCTAAAATTAGAGTTTATCATTCACCCTTCTGGCCTGGTCTACTTGGCATGCGCAGCCACCCCTGATTCTCGTATTACTTGGATCCCGTCGTTAAACCACTTGAACACCGCTGCTCTGCGTGTTCGCGATCGAACTGCCGAAGATTACGTCGCCACTTATAATCATCAGACCGGCAAAGTAACTAAACTCAATGTTAGGGGACTTCTTGACCCACGAGGACTCAACTTGCACGGGATGGACGTGGTTGCAGACAAGCATGATCCCGACCACCTCTGGATGTACCTTGTCAACCACAGACCACCTCTCGATCCGTCGATAGATGCGCACCAGGTTGGCGCCGACTCTGTAGTTGAAGTATTCAGGACCAAATTGGGTTCCAACTCCATTGAATGGGTGCGGACGTTTGCTGACCCTTCGATCATTGTAACGCCCAACGATATTGTGGGCGGTGCAGATGGTAAAGAATTCTGGTTTACTAATGATTATCGGTCGAAGCTTGGGCTAGTGAGATAACGAGCACTCCCGTAGATCTACAGGATTCTCATATGTTACACTTTAGAGCAGGCAGCTACATGCATTATTCCGTATCAAATCCTCGTCTGTGGGATATTGTCACACGGATACCGGCTGTAAGACCGCTGCTGACGAGCTCTATGCATGTAATGGAATCACTCGGGTATGTATGGAGTCGCCCTGACGCATGCCTCGCTCAGCCATCTGCTTATAGACCCATGACGGGAGAATGTGGGTTGCAAGTCTTCTAGGTGGATATGTGACCGTTCATGAACAACAAGCGGATAAAACTCTTGTGCTAGCGGAAGTTATTCAAGTTGGTACGCACGGCCCTCATTTTCATGTCGCTTCTGGTATTAGATTAGGTGCAGGATCGATGGTCGATAACTTGTCGGTATCCCCTGACGGTTCGGTTGTCGTCGCTACGTTCCCAAAAGCTCTTGATATAATGCAAGGATCCTTTAAAAACACGAGCATTACGGCCCCTACATCCGCTTATAGGATCTCAATTAATACCGGGCATGACTCCTATTTCGGTGAAAAGTATAAAGTTCAGAAGGTAACCCTTGGGCCCAGAACACGGCTGTATGCTGATGTTACGTTTTGTTAGGTATACGAAGATGATGGCGCTCTAGGGTCATCAGCAACTACCGCTGCGATACATGAAGACAAGATATATCTTCACGGTAAATTAATATCACTTTATCAGGAGTATATATGTCAACTAATCTGAACGTACTCAAGGTTTGCTTGCTCACCGGATGCGCATTTGCAAACTTCCAGTGGGCATATTTGAATGACTAACTCAATGCAAGCGTCCCCCCCGGAACATCGCCTATCAACTCCAAAATATTTTCGAGCTTGGATTGTCTGAATTACATCAAGCAATGTTGCAACTCTCGTGTTTTCAAGCTCACAACATTTCACACATGGCTTCGAGATTAACTCATGACCAATGATGGATTTGTGCTTAAGGTTACTTCTCTGTCAGCGATTAATATTGCCTTCAAATATATAACTTCGAGATTCATGAAAAGCCTCGTTGTATAGTACCCAGATACCAAATTGGCATTATGAAGAATAGGATAACAAATATGCGAGTTAAGCGAGGCTTCGAATACATGGTCCGAAAGGGATCCTGAGATCTGATGTTTGACAAAAATGGGCAACCCCTGTCAAGCATTCCAAGTTTCCCATGTCAGTACGTAGGGGTTTCGGAAATATCAACCTCACGTTGATAGGTTCCGCAGCTATATAATACACTTCTCTGCCGCTTGTTCGACTCGAATATTGCACGTTCTCGAATATTCATTTTTCAACGCCTTGTAAACGAATTCAGGAATGGTCCGCACCTGGCTATATGCAGGTGCTACTCTTGCCGTCCTTGGTGCAGCGTGGTTCCAAATCTTTGTTCGGCTACCTACGTTGGAGGCCAGTGGGATCTACAGAAAGGTTCAACCGATGAACTATGAGAACTGTCAGAGGATATCAGGTATATTGGTATCTTGATATATCAGAATATATTGAACCTAACCTATCGATATCCCACTTGCGGTACAGAGCTGAAAGCATGCGAAAGTAAGCACCGGCATATGTAAATTATTGGCTATAATTACTTATCTATTCTCCTGACTTTCTTCCCAATAGAGATCAAGATCCTTCCATCCGGAATGATGTATCTTGCGTGCGCTGGGACAATCGAATCTCGGATCACTTGGATGCCCACGTTGGATGCGCTCGACAGCGCCGCTGCTCACTCAAAATCAACCCACGACTATTTGGCCACATACGACATACACACGGGGAAAATAACCAAATTAGATGTGAGAGGTATGGTCGACTCCCGCGGGTTAAACCTCCATGGCATGGATGTAGTACCAGATGAGAAGGATCCCGATACTCTCTGGATTTACCTTGTAAACCATCGTCCTCCCCTTGATCCAACTTACATTGGTGCCAACTCGGTAATTGAAGTATTCAAGACTCAGCTCGGAATGGGACATGTTGATTGGGTCCAGACTGTTGAAGACCACACAGTCGTTGTTACTCCAAACGACATCGTAGGGAGTCCAAATGGGCAGGAATTCTGGTTCACAAATGATAATGGTGTGAAGGCTGGAATGGTATGCGTCCTAGTTCGCTATGTCCTATCATATATAAATAATATTGCTCTTAGTGGCGCCATATAGATGGAAAATTCCTGCGAAAGACAACGTTCGTAGGGTACTGCCATCTTAAGCATGGATGCAAGCGGGCTTCGGTGCCACTCATCGGAGTCAATGGCATTGTGCAGGCGAGATATAGTGTTTTGTATATTCACATTGATTTCTGTGACTAACCTAAGTTCCCCACAGGCATCGGATGGTTCCATTCTGGTCGGAAGTTACCGCCTTGGGCAACTGACGGTCCATAAACCAAAGCACGATAAGACGCTCGAGCATATCAAAACAGTTGACACAGGTACATATCTAGGCCTAAAGCTTAAGAGTAGACTCGCGATTTAGCCTGACTCTTTCTTCAGGTCTCCCACTTGATAATTTAGCTGTCTCAGCCGATGGTTCAATCATCGCCGCAGCATTCCCGAAGGCGCACCTTATATTCCCTGCGGCTAGAAATAGTAATATCACAGCCCCAAGCGGAGTGCTACGTCTTCAGAAAAATAGTTCGAAGTTCGAAAAGGTGAGCACCAAAGCGATGCTATATTGATGACTTTACGTTAATTGGGGAAAAGTTGTACGAGGATGATGGGCAACTAGGATCATTTGCTACTACTGCTGCCATATATGAGGATACGTTATTCATCCATGGTATGCCTAGCTATAGTTAACCTGTTTCAATAATTTAAATAACTTCACTCCTTATCCTAGGGTTAATGGCTCACCATATGTTGGCTTGCAAGATCCCCCAGTAACGTATATAGTAGCTTCACGGTGAATTAACTTGAAAACGAAGATATACTATGAATATTTTCCATAATTTACTGGCAAATTACTGGCCATGGAATCTTGAATTGGAAAATGTTATATATACCGGTTACTCAATATATTTATTGCACCGGATTTAATCCATACTACTTGCAGACGGGCCTCGCGCTCCGTAATGACTAGTAACAGCCGACTTGGGGCTGGGGCCGCCCGCCAAGCGAGCTTGCCCCCTGAGCCCGACGTAGGAGGGTGAGAAGAGGAGCGAGGCTGAGGCACGATGCCGAGTGACGACGAAGCGAGCGGGCGGCGGACCTGGCTGGGAATGGGCGTCTAAGACAGCGCAGCTGGCGCATAACCCCCTGAATGGGGGCCAGACCTGGCACCTGTGACGACCAGGCCCTGACGGTGCGCTGCTGTTGCAGTATGTACTATGGTCATGCCATGGACCATATAATGGACTTATGGATAGAGACTGGAATAGACAATGTAAAATGTAATTGCAAGGCTTGTAGATACATACGTGATCTGGTAACTACAGGTGTCCACCCTATAAAAACTCCATGCGAATAGCTTGTCAGCACGTGCTAGGTAGGCGTAGGTCGCGGATATGCGACAACGCAGCATAGTCTCGGTGCAGAATCGTCATACTTAATCGCAGCGCGAGATGAAGCACTAGGTGCCGTGCAGTAGATAAATAAGGAATCGATAATCGCGGCGAATGATAGGGCACGAAAAATGCGCGAAATGGCACAGAAGTGTGCCCAAGTAGCCCGCATAGCATGCGATGTAGATGGGACGCGTAGACCGCGATGGGGCGCCGGGGGGTACTAGGCTAGTCGCGGCTGGTACCCAATGTTGAATGCAAATGGCGTGGCCTGAGCAGGTAACTGGGCGTAAATATATATATAACCTTCACTGTTGGGGGTTGAGGGTCAGAGAAAACCCGAAGGGGGCATCGGTTACACGCGTTCTTGGTAAGTCGGGAGCTGGCGCAGGTGGGGGAGCGCAAGGAGCGACGAGTAGCTTGGGCGCTAAACATAGATAAGCGCCGGCCCTTTTCCTGTGGCCAAGTATCATCTTTGGCTCCTTCGCAGGCTGCGTGCCAAACATTCACGTATGTGCTGACACATTTGACAAGAATCTTACAGCATCATATCTCGGTCTTTAAATATTTATCCCAAGTCCCTCCTCAAAACATTACCACACTAGGAGTATTGCCAGCCACTAGTCGATGTGATATCATCGTTATTACAGATAATTACCAAGTTTAAGGGCCTGGATCGATCAAGGAATTATATAGTATATGCGAATGTTTGGACAAATTAGCCAGGTTCCTACAGTTGCAGGAACACGACTTGATTATTTACCCCGAGCTTCACTTTCTTCAAGTTTCGTTTCCTTAGGCACCGAGCTCGAGTGTGAGGTGACCTTCTCAGCGCATGCTCGGATCGATGCTGGATGACTGTAAGCGCATATATAGATAGATGCTGCTACTTTGTGTGAAGTGCACCAATTGCAATGCCAATGCCTCTGATATCGATCCTGAGCACCTATTTTCGCGGCTGCTTAGTTGCCAATGGTAAAGTCCAAAATTAACATGATTCGATCATTCTATGAGCGCTGGGGTGCAGCTGTCTCGAGTTCCGTTAGCCAAGATACTCATCCATGGGTCATGAAAGTTTGTACGAGGGTAATGTCTCGCCAGGCCGGTATGTCCTAGTTGACTGCTCCATCCCGTGCTAATTTAATTACCCGCTTATCTCGGGGCCGATGGGGTGGCAGGTGTTGGTTTTCAGAATTCCCCTGCCAAGATATCTACGATGAAGTTAGCTCCCTCGAAGATAAAGGCAAGCGCCATGAACGTTTGTTGCTTATAGGTTTAAGCCTAAATAAGATCTTAAGATGTCATTTGCCCGAATTGGGAGAATATATCTGGCTGTATCTGGCTATCACGTGATCAAATGAATTGCTTCCATCTCGCAACTCGAACGCGTCCGATAAGGCTTCGGCTCTTCGGTAGAACCTCACTCATGGGAGGAGATAAGGAAAGTCTTCACAGCTGTATCTCCAGTCTGGGCGCATCTACCCCGCTCAAGATCGAAGTCCGAAGCCCGCTCAGCTTATCGCTGGCGATGTTGGCCCTGTCCAAGGCCTATTTCAGCTCTATATAACCTTGATTCCACCCAACGCCCTGATTAGAGACTCTGAACGCTATCATGTCAGAAAGCGTGAGCACAGTACTTCCTGAGGGCGTTGGGTATGGTGTTGGTCAGTGTTCGAGTTTCCGTCTTGTCTCCTTATCACATGTCTAACTTTCGATTCTACCTGCAGTGGTTGGTAAGTAAAGTTTGGGAACTAGCAAGTTGGATCCTTCTTGATGATTTCGGCCGCGGGACACAGGAATTGGGTTATTTTTCTCGGTCTTCATGCTTGGCTTGACGTGGGTTCAGGCTCGTTACACCGGCTTCTCTCCCAGAAACTCTGAGGAGTTTAGTAGTGCGAGCCGTAGTGTTAAGCCTGGTCTAATTGCGTCTGGGATTGTATCCGCTTGGTGGGTTGTTCGACTTTTGCCCAATTCTGGTGCTTTGAACTCAATAGTGTTACTTTTTATAAAGGACCTGGGCGGCGACTCTGGTGGGTAATAATGTGGTCATTTGTGCGGAAGTGACCAAGAATATCTGTCACTAGTTGCAATCAAGCGCAGTTGCCTACAAATATGGGATCTCTGGCCCGTGGTGGTATGGTGCTGGTGTGTCTCAATCCCCGACTGCCAGTACTGAACGAGCCCTGACCTAGTTTTTCAGGGGCCACTATCCAGGTCCTTCTCTTCGCAATGTTGGCAGCCAAACTCAAGCTGAATAGTCCTAACGCCCACACTTTCCTTGAGATCATTGGCGCTCGCTGGGGTACGGTGGCTCACCTGACCTTCCTGTTCTTTGGCTTGGCAACCAACATGTAAATTTTCCCACCACCTTCGTTATTTTCAAGATTGGGGCTAAAATGTTGATGCTATAGCATTGTATCGTCTATGCTAATCCTTGGCGGATCAGCGACAGTGACTGACCTTACGGGTATGAACACGATTGCAGCATGTTTCCTCATCCCCGCCGGCGTAGCAATCTATGTCGTGGCCGGCGGAATGCGGGCAACGCTCCTATGCGACTACACCCACACCACAGTCTTATTCGCTATCATCCTTACGTTTATTTTCACTGTGTATGCGACTTCGCCGAAGATTGGTAGCCCATCGAGGATGCACGAACTGCTTGTGGAGGCAGCGGCAGCCAAACCAGTTCCCGGGAATGCGCACGGGAGTTATTTAACAATGCGCTCGAAGAATGGTTTAATCTTTGGGGTGATCAACATCATTGGTATGTGTATGCGTTAGCGTTCATAACCGGGATGGCGCCTGAGGCCGAGATGTCACAATAGGAAACTTTGCGACGGTATTTAATGATCAAGCATACTGGCAGCGAGCCATTGCTAGCAAGCCTCAGTCATGTGTAAAAGCTTATCTCTTGGGAGGACTTGTGAGTGGCTGCTCAGGAGGAAATCTTCTGGGTTATATTTGACTAATAACTCTGATAATTGCAAGGCTTGGTTTTCGATTCCGTTCACATTCGCAACAACTCTTGGGCTCGCGGCTGTTGCGTTGCGCAACGACCCGGGTATGCGTCCTCTATTACCATCGGACGTGAGCGCTGGACTTCCCGCACCATCTGCGGCAGCTGCTTTGCTTGGTACCTCTGGGGCAGCTGCTATGCTTATTCTACTCGTGAGCACATTCAATTTCTATTATTAATCTGGACTAATACGATCATAGTTCTTGGCGGTCACCTCTGCAACTTCTGCAGAGTTGATTGCAGTTTCGTCGCTACTTACATATGACGTGTATAAACGGTACATTAACCCTCGTGCCACTGAAGCTCAAATCATGCGTGTCTCGCATCTCATGGTCGTCTTCTTTGCTCTCTGTATGGGTCTTTTTGGCTTGATTTTCTATTACATTGGGGTGTAAGTTCTGGCCCACTGGTAATCATTTTTTCAAAAGGTGGCTAACGGGCTCTTTACTTGTAGGAGCATGGGGTGGTTGTATACTTTTATGTGAGGCGTTTTGCGGCTGGATGTTGGCTAACTGATCACATACTCTGCTACTAGGGGCACGCTTTTGGGGTCTGCAGTGGTTCCTATTGCTCTCTGCATAACTTGGCAAAAGGCATCGAAAACCGGGTGCGTTGTTGGTGCTATCACTGGTCTCTTTGCTGGTATAGTTGCCTGGGTAAGTTACGGATAAATTGTTTTTATTGAGTTTAACATTTGACACATTCACCTAATACACAGCTAGTTACTACAAGTTCGTTGAATAACAAGGTTATTAATGTTGTTGTAAGTACGTTCAAATGTAGTGAGGCACGTCAGATAATTAATTAGCGTTGGGATATAGACGAGTGGCGGAGACTATGAAATGCTTGCAGGAAATCTTGCTGCCATTGGCGTTGGTGGCATTGTTTCGGTCGTTTGGTCATATATTGTGAGTAAAATTGAGTTGTATTGTGTCAGCGGGAAGCGAGCCTTATACGATTGTTGTGGGAAAGCGTCCAGATGATTTTTCCTTTGACGTTACTCGCGCCATCAATGCTCCATCACACAAACATAACGTTCCCACTGCTACCGGCTCTGGTACCCACACTCCACCGGATGACGAGAAGAAACATTTTGACGGGGAATCCGGCGATATTCGCGTCGTTCCTGCCGAAGAGGATGAGCAGCATGACAAGGGGGTTACGCACGATGAAGACCTCGACCCCGTTGCGCTCGGGGCTGCATTCCGCTTTGCGGCTTGGAGTAGCATAGGCTTGCTCGTTGTGATGATCCTTCTTATTCCGCTTCCGCTCTTCTTTTCTCAAGTCGTGTTCGGGACCAAAGGGTTGGCGACCTGGGTTGGAGTTGGAATCGCCTGGACATTCCTTGCGGCGTTTACCGTTGTGATCTATCCACTTTACGAGAGTAGGGAAGCGTTATTCATGGTATCTAAAGGTATCATTAAGGTACGAGAAATATGAGGCAAAGGAGTGCACATACTGAAAAATGTTTGATTGGTAGGATATCTTCAACCCAGGAAGTGGAAAATACACCGAGGGACCGGAGGCAAGGACTACACCACAAGCATGAAACCTATGAATATATCTGAGAAATGCATATCGGGCTTAAAAATTGTGCCCAGGAGTTTCCTCGAGTTCGGCTGATTAGTGTCTTCGAATGTAGTGATAATGCCCCTGGGATTGAATATTATGGGTTTTGCGTTTGCCTTGGTATTAATTCATTCTTAGAATTATTCACCGTGAACAAGTTCGTAGAGGGTTTTTAATCGCGACGCATCTACCTACAAATTCCCACCATACAGACTCATCGGCCAGTATGCTGTTGGGTTGTGTGGTGCGTCCTCCTGTTTAGATGGTGCCCATTTTTTGAATGGGGGAGCAGGAGGCAAGTTGCTGGATGAGAAACTCTTGCCCCCGAGTTTAGCAATGGCTTCTGTCAGCTCAACGGGCGCAGTAGAAGTCTCCGCCGGTACAGATGATTTACCCTCGGACGGGGCAGAAACCCTGATGTATACAATGGTGAGGAGCCCGAATCTAAACAAAGAATTACTGGTACTCACGCTGGGGCGACTGGGGCACCCAAGAGCACTCGCCCCAAGTGTTCTTGCGTGACCACCGAAAGCTGTGGATATTGCCGACGAACATCGCGCTTCCAGTAAGGATTTTGTGCTGGATCCGAGGCTGCAACAAGTGATCAATCGAATATCGGGGTTCCTCTACTTCAAGGTACCTTTGGTTGCTGGGGTGGAGTAGATCTCTGGCCTCGATCCTGGTTGAGGATATCGGTTTAAAGTGGCAATCGGTATTCCCGAAGAAATTTCTGGGTTCACAACAACAGCATCGCCTATTGCTCGCCAGTCAGATCACATGTGAGAGAGTATCGAAGATAAGATTTTACGGAAATTCTTCCAAAACCCTTTATATAGAGTTCGTCAACTTTGAACAAATAAATATTATAATCCTGTGCATACCCTTGGGAGCAAGGTGGTATTTAGTGTGATCCGCGAGCTGTCCCACAGCTTTCTTCGTGGCCATGATGGTGGAAAGCAATTGGGTGTATCTGCTGATGTCATCTGAGCGCCTGAAGAATCTCAATTCGACCACGGAAGCACTCCTCCCAACGATCATCGACCCCAACCCACGAAGAACGCTACTATGTCCGAAGACGTGAGCTTTGTGTGCCAGCAATGTAAGCAGGTAAATTAGATGTCGTATTTTCTTCACTGACTCCTATAACTCTGACTATGTATTATTTTACACTACAGCCACTTCAACTCGATCCCTCGTTGACGGAATTGACACCCTCCGCGATTGATATGGTTGCCGGTATGTACGGTGTTGATCCAACTGTTTCTCAATTAACAATTTTTGATCTATAGCTTCATTGGGTCAACAAACGCCCCGCAGTACGCCGGCGTCTCCCTCGGAGAAACTCTCAAACCTCACAGCACCTTCATCTTCCAAGGCTGCCTGGCAAAAGGCGCAAGGGTCGTCCGGACTTACACGAGCAAGCTCCTCTAAGCATCGCCCTGCTGGAGAATCATTTGTACTTTTGCAAGACAGTGTGGTTCACAAGATTCCCATTGACGCTAAGCCAACAACCGGAGCTCAAAAATCGAAAAATCGTTCCTCTACTCCTACCCCCAAGGGGTCGTCATCGACTCGCAAATCTCCAGCTGTAACAGATAAACCAACTACCCCGGTGGCTACCTCGCCTCCCAAGCCTTCCGTCGCGCCACCCCGTTCACATCATCTCGCACAAACGTTAAAGCTCTATACTCTTCTCTCCAGTAGGACAGATCTTGACCACCCCTTGTGCACCGACTGCACTTCGGTTCTGATTGCTGCCCTTACGAAGCAACTTGAGGAAACTAAGCGAGAACGAGATGGATACATCGCTTTTGAGCGAGATGCCCGAAATACAGTCGATACTGGTAACATCAAGGAGATGGAAGCTCGTATTGAGGAACTTAGGTCTGAAGAAAAAGCAGTTTTAGATGAATTGCTAGACGCAGAGCGGGAAAAGGCACGATTGGACAGGGAATTGATGGAGCTTGAACGCGAAGAGAGAGAGCTGGAGGAAAAGGAAGCCGAGTGAGTCACCTGTTTGACCTGAAGTACTTTATTTAATTTTTGGATCAGGTTTTGGCGTCTTTACAACGCCAACGTGCTCGTGGAAGCGTCAAATGCTGCCTCGCTTCGAGCAATACGGGCCGCTCAAGAAGCTGATGCAACTGAACTTGAGCGCCTCTCCCGTGCAAATGTATACAATGATGCATTCTGCATCGGGCATGACGGTGTGTTTGGGACGATCAATGGGCTTCGTTTAGGACGTATTACGAGTGTGGCAGTGCCATGGCCAGAGGTGAATGCTGCTTGGGGTCAGGCATTGCTATTGCTTCACACCATCGCACGTAAAGTTGGGTTTATATTTGAGCAGTAAGTATGCACCTTGTTGAACCATTCAATCGAAACTCACCGTAGCGTTAGATACCGACTTGTGCCAATGGGCTCTTGCTCTCGTATAGAACGGATTGGAGGTGATAAAGCAGTCTATGAACTGTGCGTCAAGGCCAACCCAATCGTCGGGGTCTCAAATAACCCACGGCAATTTAAATCTGACATCCTCTTCATTACTTTTACAGGTTTGGTTCTGGAGAACTACATATTGGTCGACTTCTACACAACCGACGCTTTGACTATGGGATGGTTGCCTTTTTGGAATGCCTGAGGCAAATCATTGAATTTGCAAAGAGTCAGGAAGAATCCATTGAATTCCCTCATGCGTACGTCTAATCTGGTTCAACTACCCACATACCCTGATTTTTTTGGACTCCCCACACGCATAGCATTGTAAAAGATAAGATTGGCGACGCGTCTATCAAATGGCAGTTTAATCAAGAGGAGACCTGGACTCGCGCACTTCGTCACGTACTACTCGCCCTCAAGATCCTACTTAAATGGGCGACGACAGTTTAAACTGGAATATTCTGCACTACATATACGGAGCACCTTTGCTTCTATGTTACTCAAGTACGCCCATTTGCTCCCCATGCGCATGGCTCTAATACCGACGTGCGACAGGTTTGTAATTACAGATTATTACATAATACTTTTGAGCAACTACTCATGATTGCGCCATGCCGCGATTGCGCAACTCGTAGTCTATTCCACTCAACCGACGTGTCGGTGGAATTTGGTTGCTAAGCAGTAGCCTCCAGCAATGGGTATGTTAACTCCGTAAGGCGTGCTTGCACCATCAACTTGCGAAATGTGGAGAAATCGCCCCCTCCACTTCATGAAATAAAAGGATTAGCAACCTAAGGCTAGCAAGTCACACAACCTCCAATTCCGAATATGCCTGGTCTGACGTTCATACCTATTCAACCTCAAGTTGCCTCCCAACCAGATGTTGAACGTCAAGAGCGCGACCCACACTTACTCCCCACCTTTACCAACGAGTCCATCCACGAGCCCACCGAGCCCGTACTCTACCTCCCACCCCTATTGTCTGCACTACCTACATCGCTGTCATCCAAGACCTTAGAGCCAAGTAGATCTAGGGGTAACCACGACTACTATAATCAATACTATGAGCGCCCCACTGATCCTGTCGCCCTCCCCAAGCTTCCACCACATCCCGACCGCCTGCACCCAACTGCAACACGACTCCCTAACATCGATCCAGCATCACTCTCTCTTCACCGAGCATTGCATTTCCTGAAGCCACGCGAGGGGTTCGCAAGACTCCCCTATGCAGAGGTGTTCAACTGGGGTGATATCGGTGCAGCTTACCGAAGTGATGATGAGAAAGTTGCCTCCGGTGAACTAGAAAGAGAGTGGTATGTGGTCGCTTTTAGGAGTAGGCGGAAAGCCGGGAGCGATAGTGGTCGTAAGTCTAGACCTCCTATTACATGATAATGTTAGCTTAACCATTTGTCATAGCTCTCTACGAAGCAGATAGATTAGCTCACGAGGAAGCGGTTCAAAACGGCGGTGTAAGCAGTAACCATCAAGTAGACTAAATCCTGTTACTGATGTTATAAACCGATAGCTTATCATGTACTGGTACGGCGTCCCCGACCCACACACAGGGGACAATCTTGCAACATGCATTTGGCAGGTTCGTTTTCGCCAAGCGATTCTGCGAACTATCTCTCACACAAAGATTCATTTAGTCTCGAGCACACGCAGTCGCAGCTAACTCCCGACCCCATCATATCAAAGCGATGCGCCTCGCCACAGCTTCTTTTGAGTACTATACCCTTGAGCGACATATTCTGAGAAAGTGGAAAGACAACGCAGAATTGGAGATTACCCCATATGTAAGCGGAGAAGTTGGGTGGTAGAGCGCTTGTATAAATTCGATGCTTTGCTCGCTTTCGATTTCCTCTAACACATTTATTCATTACTGTAATGTTAATTTTGCTAGACAACATAGACCCGTGTAGAAACCATTAGATGTTTTATCAACGGGGATTTCGGGGATGTTGCAGAAAAAGAGCGCCCGATATTCTGTGTTAGCACCAGACACTCTTCGCCTCTGCTTGGCGCCGGCGTCACGTTCAAGCATTTATCATGTCTATGGCAGACCGCCTTGGCACCTCACCACGGCCGTCTGTCCAGCCTTCGGTGAGTTAGGAGACCCAGGGCGGCTTCGCGGTCCCGGTAGATTGGCCACCCTAGGGACGAGTGGCTAGCTCGGGCTGGGCGGGGAGCCCGAAAAGTGGCGAGTGTGGGAACTAAATAGCGAGCGAGCCCGATGATGCGAGTTACCTGGGCAATGTCGGGTGGTTGACAGTTGCGACCCGCAAAGAACGAAGGAGCGCAACTCACGCGCCGAGACTCCGCAGACTACGTCGCACAGCCGTTAATATTGATACAATGAATGTCGAACCTATACTGCTTATTTGCCGTTGCTGAGCTGGCCACCCGGCCTAGAAACCCATATCATGCGGCTTTGCTCTAAATTTCCCCGTACTGGACCCCTTGCAAGGTTGTCAACTTGGTGCATTGCACCCGCGCGTACTACCCTATTTTAATTGTATATGCGCATATCTTGCTCGTGAACACCACCGTTATTGCGGGCTACTTCGCCAGTGCGAGTACTATAGAATACTTTGAGAGAACTAACAGAGGCCTAGTATTAGACTTATTTTGAGACCTGCACTCAAAAAATACTGAGTATATGCATCGGCCGACCACTTTGGTACACTGAAGTTTTGACCGATGTCTCTGACCTAGATAAATACAATATACTTAAATGAGGAAGACCAGTCTCACAATTGCAACAATGCATTCACGGTCTCAGCAAATACAACTCTGGATTCTAGATATCCCACGAGACCCTTGTATAAAAACCAAGTAGGTACTGACGAATCAAAAAGAATCTTCACACGCGTGCCTTGAGAGCAGCAGCGTACTTGGTTTGGAGCGTGTATTCGGCCTGTCACAAAGTGTAAATTCAAGCAAGAAGAGTACATATATTTGACTCACCTCTCCAGGGTACACAGCGTAACCATCGTCGCTCGTTTTTCCGGTCGAGACGGTACTACCGGCTTGCCTTTAAATGTATTAAAACTTAGAAACTCGATCTACACAAGCGAGCGAAACACGCACCAGATGAGGTCCCCCGTAAGGCCGCTGGAGACAATTGCATCCCACCACGCTGTGTAAACGGTCTAGGCACGGTTTCTCAGTCAGCATATATATTGCTCCAGCTAAGACTACACTCACCGCTTGATCGGTAGTGGTCCCAAATTCTTCAATGATCACCGGCTACGTACCGAAGCGGATTAGAATGGGGTAATGTAAAGGTGTTGTTATGTATATGCATACCTTGTTGGCAGCCTTTTGTGAAGTAGCATGATCTAATGCCCCTCAGTTAGTACAGAGGTCAGCATAAATTGAGGCTTGTACCTTTGATCCACTGAGTGCCCCAGTTCAAAACATTATCCGACTGGCCCCAGCTCTGGGGATACGAGTGAAAAGTGCCGAAATCAAGTGATGATATCTCTGTTGCAATGTTCAGTATTTGTGTACCTTTATAACGCCACCACGCACTTAGGTTAGCATCAAAGTCGACACCTTCGCTACCCTGATAGGGGTAAGTGGCAGCGCTCGCTGTAATAGGGAAGATGCTGTTAGCTATGGCCATACAATATAACTCTCATCGGCATACGTTGGTTATAGAAACCCTCGTCTCCCAATGCAACCAAATGATTCCTTTGAACATTGTTCTTAGTTAATATACAAGGGTGAGATTAACCACTTACGAATCAATGGATTTGATGTATGCCGACAATTCAGCTATAGATTGAGATGTTACAATTAGGCAGTATGTTTATAAAGTTGGTAAGATACGCACTGGCCCAGGTTGTAATAGTCTTACCAGCCAGTAGTTAGCGATGCGTTCTGAAAGATAGTTCGAATACATACCTGTGTTGTACAAGTACCCGTGGAAGTGCCAGTGCTGCCCTTGCAGCGGGGCTCATTGGCAAGTTCCCTATATCGATTACAGGTTTGACGTGACCCCAGCAGCGCACTAGACCACATACCAAGCCATGATTGTAGGTTCATTCTTGTATCGCTCTACAAAGCCTTTAACATAGTTCTTGAAAGCTGCCTTGACGGTAGCATCGGTATAGAAAAGGTCATGGTTGTTGGATCCCAGCAGCTGCTTAACGTATACGTCCATTCCCCCATAATCTATCAGTTCCAGTGTTAATTTAAGTTTTACCAAGGGTAATTAGAAAAAACCGTACCAGACCAGTTGTTGGTCAACGCGACGATCAAACGAATCCCGGCTCTGCAACAGCTCAAACACATGTAAATCAACAATTTGAAAGACCTACGCTTTCGCCTGAGCAACCACAGTATCTAGTATCGACCGGAATTCAATTTCGACACTTGAACAGTACCTAAAGACGCACCAAACTTCCCAAGGCCGTCAGAACCAGTGTTCAACGTAGGGGTGCTCCCGCTCCATAAGTTGTAATAAGTCCCGCTTGGACTGGTGACCTCGTTGAAACCCCAAGTGCGCAACGTAGTAAACCCGCTAAAATCAACACGACCAATATGTTAGTAGTTGCACGTGCACCTGGTTAGATACTCACGCGTTCTTAAGGTCGTTGAACGCGGTGGTCATATCGGCAGTAGTAGAGAGCTGCGCCATCCAGTACGCGTTAGACTGCAGGTATCTAAGTCAGTTACGCTCATCAGGGTTGCTGAATTACGACGCACCCCGACGACTGTAAACCTTTGGCCATCCAGAGTAAACTCCTGGCCCGAAGTCTTGACAAAGCTTGTGCTCTGGCGTGGTACAGCCTTTGCAGCAGCCAAGCCAAGAATGGCGATACCAGTAGCAGCAGTGAATGCGTATTTCATAATATTTTAAGAACGAGGAAGTGTGGGGTAGGTAAATAAACAAAGGTTGTTGAATGGTGAGGAACGCATCGTTTCGCTTGTCTTTTATAGTGGCACAACTGTTATTTCTGCAAAAATTAATCCCAAATAGCGACGCAACGCTATTTCATCCACTCAAAGGCATCAGCCGATGAGCGACCAATGAGCACGCTTCCCGGACAAGAAGCTTAATCCCTATACCGAGCTAGTCAGGTGAATGTAAGCGGATTAACCTCGTAGAAAACCCACAGTGAGCATCACCACGGCCAACTGCAGGAGCTCGAACCTGACTGGTTGCATCAAAAGTTGGGCCCACCCGAAGTTATGATAGATCAACGGTAGCCCGTGAGGGATAAAGAATCCGATCTGATTCTCCCGGCCGCAGCTACGGTGTTGCTATTTCTTGCACGCCAAGTCGACTCCCTATAATTGTACAGAGTAGCGCATACATGCATGGGACATTGAAAGCGGAGGCCGCAGTTGCTTGATATTCTGATAGAACCATTTCTTTCGAATGTTCGGCGCCCATTGCCCTTTATTCATCCCACGGTCTACCTGATGCACGGCGTGGGCTCACACTGACGCATATAGTCATTTAATAATGTAGTTGTACAGATAGTTAACGCTTCAAACATATCCGTGCGTACGTCTATAGCTCCTCGATCGTTTTTATTGAGCCCGACATCGATGTCTCTTATATTCCACCTGCATCCCCTGCGCTATATCGCGCTATTACACAACTAACATTAGGGTATAAAATTACATACGAGTAGCATCTCAATGCTCAAAGATAAATCTATAGCCGGAATATTTTCCCATATCCCAGGCTCCGATACACCTGACCACAAATGGCCGGGCTCGCGCCACTTGATGTAGATCTATGGCACCCATCACCGTGCGGGGTATTAATAATAATTTACAAACTCAAGGGCGAGCTTTAAATTTGGGCAGAAGCACCACAAACGGATATTTTGGATTATGAGTCTCTGCATTAGCCTTTACGGGGCTGAATGCGCGAATCGCGGCGTTGAGAAGGCTCTAAAATCGACTCTTTTTGTGAGTGTGATGGAAACGATGGGCTTACGTATTGTTACCATGCAAACGGGGGTGGGCGGCCTTGAGAATCTATCTGTTGTTGTGTTGCGCAAGGCTAGAAGCTTACTGAAAGCCCACTAGACAACCAACAGCTGGGGAGTATATGCACGAACTCAAGTCGACTGAAATATTGCCATCAGACGAGATTGCGGCCTCTAATACAAATTGGAGAACCCCAGCCTAACCATCTTAGTTTATATTATATTAATTGCCATCAACGCAAGCTCAAGTGGGGCACAAAAGTAAATTAAGAAGCAAATGGAAAAGTATCATTATAATATATCGTGTAAAACTCTTTCCCTTGACAAAATTTCAGCCTAATTACAAACTTACAGGTGCACGACATGCATGTGGCACCGCGGCTGTCTAGAAATTAAAAATAATCAAGTGCCGTTCAACTAAGATGGTATACCTTGCGTGGGCACACTCTCCGCAGTAAAATGTATATGCCCGATCAAGAATACGAGTGTGCTGTCGGATGAAGAGTTGGCTAATCCGACTTCCAACTGACAATGTACATATCTGTTCGCTTGAGCGACCCGAATGCGCGCGTAAGCTCTTGAATATAGGCCGATCCAGATCCACGTACAGAAATAATTCACGAGCCGTCGTCTCCTTGATCGGAGCACGGTAATCCGTTTCCAGTCGGACTCGGCACCACCAACGTATACGTAGCAGCTGATCATGACGTTATTATAGCTCATGTGCCACACGGCCGCATCGTGGAAACCGATGTATACGTACCAAAATTTAAAATGCGCTGTGGTGGATGGTTCGGGCCCGGATATGTAGTGCATTTGGGATTGAGCCAAGTCGTGTTTAAATTTAGGTGGTACTATAAGCTCGGTTTGCTCTTAGATCTGTTACGCTCGAGTCCCTTGAACTGAATCCACAGATGAACTCTTGAGTAGAATCCCAGCCCGACACGTTTGGTGCGCCACGTATGCGCTGCATGTCTGAAATGATCCGTCAACGCACAGCTTGAGGTCGAGGCCGTAAAAAGGTTGAAGCCAAGGTCGCATACAACTAAATGAGGAGCACATCTGCACGACGAGAATAGCTTAAAAAATGTCAAGGAGGAACGCATCATTTCCCAGCCACTCTCGAAAACGTCCGAAATCACGTGCATGTCGATCGCAACGTGAATTTACCTTTGATGGAGCCAAAATGCCAAGTGACGCATACAACGAAGCAAGCAAGCAAAGCAAAGCAGCTGTATAAACGAGCGACAACAGCCAAGAAATCGTCCACAGAAAAAAAAAAGAGCGTTTAAAGCATTGTGCGACAGCAAGAGATGGTTGCACTAAATCGTCCGCGGGAACTCAACTAAAAGAGGGGTGTAGTTAAGATTGTAATAAACCCAAATCAGAAAAGAGCGCTGAGCGCCAAGGCTGCCACCATCACTCCAACCGACGCGCCCGGCTGCACGCGCTGGGCCGACCCCGACTGCGAGGCCGGATCGTCCGGGTCCGAGGCTGGGTCGTTGTCGTCTGGCGTCGACTGGACAACAAGACCCGAGTCCGAGAGCGGCTGGTTCCAAAAGAACCACGGACGGCCAGGGTAGGATTTATCCTTTGACGCGAGAAAGGCGGCGTACTTGCCGTCCGGATCGCCAAACTTGACAGCGACGGCGGCAATCTGTCAGGCACAAACAGGGCGATTAGCGCGTGTCAAGGAGAACAAGGGGCGCACCTGGGGGAAGAGTTCGCTGGCGGCTTCGCCTGGGCCTGGTGTGAAGCGCATTGCATAGTCTGCGGCGGCTTGGATGCCTGCGCCGGATGCGGCCTTGGCGTTCCAGCCGTCGTAGCCGACGTACTCGGCGAGGCGGGCGTTGGTCTGGGGCAGTGGGTCAGCGAGGGTTGTGGGATGGCGGGACGTACGATCATGGCGCAGAGGTTGTAGCCTCTGTAGTGGTAGGGGTGTGTGCGGGCGCTTTCCTTGGGCTGGGGGGTGTTAGGTGGGTAAATGCGCGAGGGGGGACAGACCTGGTCGCCATCGGCCGAGATCTGCTGCATGTATATGCCGGTAAAGTAGTCCTGGAGGGTGGCCTTGGCAGCGTCGTTGTCTCCGACGAGGATCTGGAGTGCGGCGAGCTGGTTAAAGTAGTACGAGCCGTGGTTGCTGTGGTGTGTTAGTAGGGAAATGACACGGGCAGACTCACTTGTCGCTGGCGCGCTCGGCCTTGGCGAGGTCGCTGTTGATGAGCCAGGGGATGTAGGACCTGGCCCAGGCGATGATGCCGGCGAGGTCGGCGTCGGACCAGACGGCGGCCTGGCGCATGAGGAGAATGCCGGCGAGGGCCTTGGGCCACCAGTGCATGTCGAGGACGCCGGTGGGGCTGCCGAGCTGGGTGCCGGGGCCGCGGAGGAGCTGTGAGTAGTTGAGGTGGGGCGTGACACGGGTCGCGTCGTCGACAAAAAAGATCTGTGCGGCGCGCAGGGCCTGGTCCGAGTACCAGTGTGGGCCGCGGTTGGCAGGGTCGAGGGAGGGGTCCCTGGCGACGATGAGGTGTGCGAGGGGCGCGTAGAGGAGGGCGTCCATGAGGGCCTGTGTCGCGCCCGAGTCGTTTGCGAGGCGGTAGTCGGGGTTGAACTGGCCGTCGCGGCGCTCGTAGGGACATGTGACGAAAACTGACTGTGAGATGGGCAGCGGAGACATGCACGTACTTTGGTCCTGGGAGAGCTCTGTGGTGTTTCCGACGCCGGTGCAGTTGGGCCGGTCGTTGGGACAGCTGGGAAAGGCGGCGCGGGCGGCAGAGAAGAGGATATGAGCCACATGGTGGTTGTTTACAAGTAGTCATATGGGTGGATTTGATTTGCACTCGACCACGATGAGCGACGAGGCGGCGTGCGGCGGCTGCGGCAAGACGCTGGAGAGCGCTCACGGGGGCGTGGTCGTCGCGTTTGGGAATGCGCTGTGGCACGTCGAGTGCTTCCGGTGCGCCAAGTGCGGCAACACGGTGAGCGCAGACACGAATCTGCTGCTGCTGGCGGACGGGTCGCCGGTGTGCCAGTCGTGCTCGTACTCGTGCCACGTGTGCCACAACCCCATCCTCGACGAGGCCATCATGACGGGCGACGATTCGTACCACGCGTCGTGCTTCAAGTGCCGGACGTGTTCCCGCCGCATCGACGAGCTGGTGTTTGCCAAGACGAGCCAGGGCATATACTGCATGGCCTGCCACAACGACCGCGTCGCCCGCTCCCGCCGCCACGCCGACCGCAAGCGCACCAAGCGCAGAGAGCCCGACTCGCTCGCCGCCCCCGACCTCGCCCGCAGAAAGAGCTTCGACGACCGCCCCCTCTCGGCCCTCTTCCCCAAGCCGGCCACACCCACCTCCCCCGCCCTCAGCCCCGGCCTGCAGGTCCCCCGCGACAAGCGCAACTCGATTGCCCCGCGGCCCCGCGGCAACAGCACCGGCACCGACGTCTCGTATGGCTCGCGCGCCCCGTCGCCCCACGAGATCCCCGTCTTTTTCGACGAGCCAGAGAGCCGCAGCCCCAGTCCCGCCCCCAGTCTCAACGGTGCGTCCATTCGCTGTCCAGTTCTCCGCTGACCCGCCCCAGCCAAACCGCTCGCAAAGAGCGCAAGCCAGGGTGCCTCCAATCCCAATGCTCCCAGCAATAGCCTCAACGCCAATACCAGCAACACCAACGGCAATGGCCTCAATAGTAGTGCCCCCGCCCCGCCCCCAAAGGACGCCTCGCACCACCACTCGATGTCCGTCCAGTCGCGCCCCGTCCGCTCCTCGTCCTCGTCCTCCTCGTCGCCGGTCATTGAGAGCACCGCCACATATGGCGCAATGCAGCTCCCCCCCATGCGCTTCTCCCTCAGCGACACCGACTTTGCCGACCTCCTCAAGGGCATCGACTCGAACCCAAAGCGCCTCTCCCTCGCCCAAAAGGACCCCGAAGAACCCCGCTCCTCGTCCGACACACGCCCCTCGTTCTCATCCTCCACCTACATCTCCCTCGTCACCCCAGATGAGAGCGCCACTGCGAGCATCCTCGACGACCACGACACCCAGTCCACACCCGTCATCCGCACCACCCTCGCCCCAGACCTCCCCACCAACAACCACCGCGACTCGCCCGCCCCTGCTGCCGACGCAATCCTCCACAAACTCCGCCAGCTTGCAGAGTCCGCCCACGAACACGGCCCCGTCAAGCTCACTCCCGACTTTTTAGACGCAGTCACCAACGCCCTCGGCACCAGCAACGAAAAGTACACTGACCTCAAGCGCCGCTACGACGGCATCAAGGTGTGTTTTGTGCACATCCTCCTCCCCGCTGACTCTCCCCAGCGCACGAGCCAGCAGTTTATCGACGGCCTCTCGGTCGCACAGAGCGAGTATGACAAGGAGCTCGCCGCACGACGCGACGCAGAAGCAGAAGTCACCCGTCTGCGCGTCCAGCTCTCGGGCCAGACCGCCCGGCTCACCGCCCTCACCGCCCAGACACGCATCCAAGAGGTCGTCGAGCAGCAGCTCGCAGAGGCAAACGCAACCATTCGCACCATCCTCAGAGACGTCGCCAAGCTGCGCACAGACCGCGACATGCTCACCGCCGAGATTGAAGAGCTCGCCAAAAAGTGCGTCCCCAACCACCCCAGACATCCGCTCACCCCCCTCTAGAGACGGCCTCGAGTCGCTCGAGTCCCGCCTCGAAGCCCTGCGCAAGCAGTACCGCAAGGACCTCGAGGCCCTCAAGCTCCAGCGCGAAGGCCTCGTCAAGGAGATCACAGAGCTCAAGGAGCACCGCGATATCTTTCTCGAAGAGACAACCGCACTCAACGCCCGCAACGAAGAGCTCGCAGAGCTCAATTCCCAGATTCAGCGCCAGCTCGAACAGCAGCCGGCCGGCCCAACCACCACCGCACCCCTTCGTCCCCCCTTGCCCCACATGAGCAGCAGCTCGACCAATATCCCCACCCAGCTCAGTCTTGGCACTGTCCCTGGCTCGCTCAAAGAGTTTGGCGTCAAGGCCCGCGCGCCGAATCCCGGTCCTAGCGCGAGCGTCTCGTCGATGGGGACCGCCGCCTCGATCCATTCCGCCATGACCACGACGAGCACTCTGTCTGTCCCCGAAGAAAAGGACGAGGTCAAGGCCCCCCAATCCCAAACCTCGGTCGGAAAAGGCGGCGGATTCAAATGGCTCAAGGCCAAGCCTGCGCAGAGCGGCTCCAAGGCTGCCGCCCAGCCAGAACGACCCAAGGGCTTCAAAGAGCATACATTTATCCAACAGAGCGTCTTGCGGTTTGCGAGGTGCGACCACTGCGGAGACAAGATGTGGGGCATGCAAATGCGATGCAACAGTAGGTCCAGCCTGTCATCTAACCAAGCTAACCAACCCAGATTGTAACATTGCATGCCACCATCGGTGTACGTATCTCATCAAGTCGTCGTGTCAGAGCAGTTTTGCGGCCGAGGAGCCCGTGGTGGATATATCTCCTTTGGGTGGGTGGTTTGCATTGGCTTGATGTGCGTTGACGAGTTTTGTAGCGCCGAGTATGTTTGGACGCGACTTGGTCGAGCAGGTTCGCGCAGATGCAAAGCACGATCCGGGTCGGATGGTCCCTCTCATCGTAGACAAGTGCATCCGCGCAGTCGAAGCCTCGGGTGAGCAGTCTCGCAGCCTCGCATTCGCACGACCCCGCTAACATTTGGCTTGGCAGCCATGGACTATGAAGGAATATACCGCAAGACGGGGGGAAGCTCGCTCTCCAAGGCGATTACCCAGTTGTTTGAGCGCGGCGACTATGATTCGTTTGATCTGGAGGATACAGACGTGTTCAACGATATTTCGAGCATTACTTCAGTCATGAAGACGTATTTCCGCCAGCTTCCTAATCCCCTCTTGACGTTTGCGCTGCATGAGCAGTTTGTAGAGGCTGCTGGTGAGTGGCGAGCGTTTGGGTGGACTGCGATTGATGGTAATGGTGATATTGTAGGCTTGCGTGATGCGGCTGCCAAGCACGAGGCTCTGGTTAGTCTTGTGCGCCAGCTCCCGCTCGAGCACTACCACACGCTCAGATTCCTCATGCTCCATCTCAGCCGGTACGTAACCAGGACATCCCCAATCGACGCTAACGCCTTTGCAGCGTCAAGGACTGCAGCGAAGAAAACCTAATGAGCGCCCGGAATATCGGTGTCGTCTTTGGCCGTGAGTCGGAGAGTGTTGTGTGACGTCTTGCTGACTTGAGTAGCAACCTTGATGCGCTCGGCCGACCCGTCTCGCGAGTTTGGCGATATGGCCGGCAAGGCGCTTACTGTTGAATGGCTGGTCGACAATGCACCTGCAGTGTTTAGCGATCCCCCGCCCTCGTAGTACGATACCCAATTCGTCGCCACTATTCTATTCTATTTTCGACCCTTTTATTTCTTGTTATTTAATTCGTGCAACGGATCCTTGCCGCCGCCGCCGCCGTCTTGGCACAGTTTTTGTCTTGAGCCCATTTGTAGAGTACTAGACAGATTCGGGTTATGTATTCGTGGGATTTTGGAAAAAAGCATTGTGCGTATATGCTATTTATACAGTAGGATACTAGTACACGGCATTAGGATAAAGTAGTCGCTGCGAGCGCGCTGGTAATGTCCCGGGACATGCTTCTCCCCTTTTTCTCCTTTTCGGGGTGAAGGGTGCAGAACAAAAAGTGGCGTCGGAGACCGGTTGGAGTCGTGCTGACCCGTGTGCCCCCAATGGCCGTATTGTCCGTCGAAGTCCTAGATGGTTGTCAGCGTGGCCATGCCAGCCAAACCTGATTGCTCACCGAAGTCCAATCGCAAACATTCGATCAAATACTAGGAACGTGAGAACAGGCTACAACAAAGAGGGGCAACGTACGTGTGGCGACCCAGGCCTTGGCAGTCGTCTGACACGCAAGGTGAGTAAGCATCAGTGGCGGACTGACGCCTTCCAGCTGTCGGAGGTACCGAAAGACCATGGATGGTTGGGCCGGACCTGGTTCACGCACAACTGTCACTCCAGCACTAACCAAACCAAGAGTGGCCATACCAAATCTAAACAGCGCGTGATAGCCTTGTCGCCACTTTTCCTCGAGCTGTCGTGCGCACCCAGCTGGATCAGGACATGTGGGAGACTGCAAACGGTTAGTGGCCAAGCTATCGCTCTACTCGACGTACGCATTGGTACTCCCTCGCAATGGGAACAAGACCGAGCTTCAGCACACGCTCCAAGAACCAGTTTCGCCGTTTTTCAAGCTTGAGCAGCGTGTCTTGCGACAATGTTGACAGCTCGGCCTCGGACCTGGGCGTTCAAAATTCAACACGCGGCGCACGTCAATAAACGATTGATTTACCATCCACCTAGAAATCGCAAGGGTTTAGCCGCGTTTTCGTTGGCAGGTGGACAATTCAAACGTACCTGGATTGTCCAGAACAAACCGGCTGCTTTCCCGATACAGTTCGTCGTGCTCAAACAGCTCCGCGATTCGCATGGCCTTGATTGGCTTGCCTGCCGCGTGGGTAAGTAGAAACTCGAGGCAGGCTGCTTGGAGCGACGGCACAACGAGTTTATGGGATATATTCATCCTGTTTACGGTCAGCCAGTAATTAAATGGTCCGTCTCGACTTACAGTCCTTCCACATTGTTCCTGGACAAATGGTAAATACAATGGGTGCGGTTTGGTTGGGAGCTTACCATGCAACTGTACAATCTAAGCTGGTCCATGGTTAGTTGGGCTCCAAGTATGCGCTCGTGTGCTCACTGTGGGTATACGAATTTCAAAAAGTCGTGGAATATTCCTGCCTGGAAATGGTCCAGTCAATGTAAACAATCGCCTCGTATACTCACCTTTTCTTCCTTGAGCTGAATGACGGCATCTGGAATAGGTTTCGACCGCCGTTTGCTGAACCGTGAAAACTCGGGTGCCGTTTTGGACCGTGCTCTTCCACCTTTGCCAGGATCAACACAGGGTCCAACGAGCCACGAGTATGACGTACCTTCAGCACCTTGCAGCTTTTTTAGCGACTCGAGGCGTTCCTTTTCCTTGTTTTCTGCCAGCTCGCTCTCGCTTTCGTCGGCGCTACTTAGGTCCGTGTCCACGTCTGTTACCCGAACACAGTCCGAGTCGATTTCGTCTGATGAGCGGGCGAGGGAAGTGGCTGGGGCGGTTTGGGATGGGTGGTTCGAAGAAGGTTGCAAGGGAGGTTGGGAGATGGTAATGATCGAGGAGCAAGAAGTCCGGTTCCTGTGTGCACAAGTCTCTGCCCAGCTGCAAGCCAGTCAGCCAGCCTAGCTAATTAATAAAATCCCTTACTTTCCACTGAGTACGGCTTCAAAGAACGGCGATGCAAACATCAGAATATCCTTGTGTGCCCTGTCATCACATTTCATTTCACAGCCGATGGGTAGATTTGGCGGTAGAACATACCAGAATGTGGTGGCCTCGACTATGATCTTGACCGTGCCAACGTAGCTCGCATCCCGGCTATGTAAAAGGCAGGTTAATGTGAGCAAGGCGTGGGATCCAATGGGCGCACCGAAAGGTAGCATCGACTTCAATGGGCTCCGTGTCGGCATTCTCGTCGGATGCCTCCACCTCTTCAATATCCTCGACTTCTGCCTCCTCGAGCAGCCATGGGGGGCTGGAAGACGATCGAGGGAATATAGCAGAGGCGGCGGCATGGGTCTCTGTGGGAACAAGAGCACTCAAAGTGTTGGACGAACGGCTGCTGCGTGCAATGAGAATATTCGCAGGATTCGAGGACATGGAGCTCTCGAGACACAAGGGCGTGCAGAAGCCAGTCGTGGTTGAGCTTATCCCGCCTTATGTCAGGTTGGTCGATCAGCCCGAGAAATGCAAATTCAGTCGATACTTGTTCCAGACATAATGTAATATATTCCTTGTCTTCTTGATTTGATGCAAGAGCCACATGTAGCCACCCAACCCTATCGAACAGTGAACCTTGGCTATTGCGTCGAATCTTGTTGAATCCCCATTATGAAGAGCGCCACGTCCCACTTGCCACTTGGTTCATGTGCGTCTCAACGAGAACCCCTATTCTCGCCTTTTTATAGCTCAGCTTCGCGCTTGGAGAGATGGTTCTTTCATCAAACCAATTCAAAACCACCGCGCTCAGACAGAGAAGTGACATATTCATCAATACCGACGGCGCCAAACTCGAGCCTAGACCTGCCTTTTGCGTCTGGAAGCACAGCCTGCGCACATGGACTATATTCAACCTGCCTAAACAACGTCTCCAAGTAAAGAGCTACACTTCAATTGAACAATTTTGGGGCGTGGATATTCGGGCGGTGCTTGGCGCATTACACGTCGACGACCAGAACAGTCAGACCAACATGCGGTCAATGCACGGCAAACCGCGCTCAACGTAACCGATGCTCGTATAAGAGGTCCGTTGAAGGGGTTGGTTCCTCCATCTCGACGCATTCATTATGCTGTTTTTGCTACCCCTGCTCGCAGTTGTGCCTGTCTTGGCCGGGACGCTCAATCGTCGAGCTCCGGTTAGGACATGCGGTTCGGAACCCAAGCAAGTCGCATATCACAACTATCGTCTGGATAAACTAATTCTGCCTTGTCAAATCAAGTGCGACGTTTGTGCAAGCTGCCGAGTCTGATTTCAACTCGAGGATATTGTCTGGTCAGGCGATGACCAATTGTGGTTCAACGATCAATGTGTTTTGGCACGTCATCAAGGCAGGAGAGAGTAGGTACACTCTATATATGCTCATGAAATCAACATTCACGGACCTTTGGGCAGCTCTCGCCGAGGGGAACCTGCCCGACAGTCAAATCGTAGACTCGATCAAGGCCACCAACGCTCATTACAAGGGACTGGGTCTTACGCTGAAACTAGCCCGAGTCGACCGTACAACAAACGCGTGGGTTTCACCATCCCTCCACTCGCTGAAACCGCAACTAACATCACTCCAGAACATGGTTCAACTATATCGCCCCGGGTCTCCCTTCCAACACAGATATGAAGACCCATTTACGCAAGGGTGGTCCTGCCGACTTGAACATCTACACTGTAGGTTTCACAGGAGGCGAAGGCCAGGGATTGCTCGGTTATTCGACTTTTCCGTCATCATATGCAGGTGACCCAAAGGATGACGGTGTAGTTATTCACTATGCGACCGTACCCGGGGGCACCTACAACGAATACAACCAAGGAAAGACGCTCACGCACGAACTTGGTCACTGGCTCGGTCTTTATCACAACTTTCAGGGGGACAGCTGCACTGGGCCAGGCGATTATGTTGACGATACCCCTCCTCAGCTAACACCTTCGATTGGTTGTCCGGTTGGGAAGGATACTTGCCCAGGTGGGGGAGTGGATGGGTGAGTACTAAACGTTTTGGGTTATATCGTAAACTCAATATTCTCTGTAGAATCCATAACTATATGGACTACTCTTACGACTCTTGCATGAATGAGGTATTTTGATTTGGCTTTGACGTCTGGGCTGGTGCTGAGAAAATTCAGTTCACTAAAGGTCAGCTTGCACGCGCCAAGGAACAGGTCAAGCAATATCGCGGTATCAGACTTTAGTCCATGGTACATTATGTAGCATTCACTCGGTATCCCAATGAAGTTACGGACATATGTGTAGTATTTACATTATTTATTGAGCACAACATGGACAAATTGGACTCTGATGTCATTCTTGCGCACCGCTGCTGCCCGAAATAATCGCATCTAGCTCATTCAGTGCCTCACCAACCGTTCGGCCTGCCCAATCCTTCAACCTTTCAACTGCGGGCTTGTCTGCATGTTCAGATTCAGGAGCAGGTGGCCTGGCCTGATCGAGCGTCGTCCTAAACTCTGCATCGTCAAGTGCAGCATCGACTCTACGAGACATGGTGTCTGCATAAGAGTGGAGGCTAGCCTCTCGAACAAGACCTGCGTATCGTGTGTTTTTGATCGTGGATTGCTGGGCGCTGGAAACATGTGAGAGGGCCGCGAGTGCTTGAACCGTGTTGATAAATGTCTCTTGGGTAAGGTATGGTGCGTTGTGGGGGAGCATTAATAGGAACGGTGGCAGGATTAAATGCAGGGCAAGGCGGCATAATTGAGCTTGGGTGTAATACTGTCACCGAATAGGGTTGGTGCATTTAGATCAGCACTATCTATCGTCCAAAAATTGCATCGCAATCACCTGCACGGCATGCCCCTTCTTGAGGGCTCCCTTGACAAAGCCCGTCCAAAATACGTCAACCCCAGCAGCAATGGCAACTACCACAATGGCCAGACTCCTTCTTTTCCTTCTTTCGGATGCTTCGGTGACAATGCCGACAATGCAAAATAGAGCAATGTAGCTCAAGCTCAGCCCAGCAGCTGCGAACAACAAATAGTCATCACGGTGGGTACACCATTCGCACGACGCGACAACCGAATGACCGAGGCGCCCATAGATAAATCGTATATCGAAAGTTTCGATTCGCTGAAGGACCCGATCCAGTTCGGGCGTGAACAAAGGGTGAGAGGTCCGAGGCTCTTTTCGGACGTTTAAGCCACCCGCAGTTCCTTGTTGATAAGCATAAGCTTGTTGAAGCTCTAGAGGGATGAATTCAAGAGGACGTTGAGTAATGAGAGCGGCTCGAATTTTATCTCCGGTTGCAGTGATTGGAAGCCGAAGCCGAGTAAATAAGTCGGGCTGGGAACTATACCAAACCCCGAGTGCCAAGAGGGAATATAGCATTACGGTAATGCGGATGGGCAAGGAGGTTCGACGTGGTTTGGCTTGTGCATTTTCCTGTGTTTCTGGGACATCCGCTTGCTGTCTTGCAGCGGTTATTCGGGATAAGATAACCCGGGTGAAGATTGGTAAAGCTATTATACCCAACGCTGTGAGTAGTGATCCCCAAGTTGAATCAGGCGTAGGCATGGTACGTATAAGGGGCCCAGGTTAAGCTATAGAAGATGATGTGTCAATATGAATTTAAGCGGGCGCGCAAGTAATGGGGAGGAGTCTGAATGGGGTGATGCTCAGTGAGCAAGTTGCAGCTGCTGGGACGAAGTAACGCGTGGCGCTGATTGGTCCGGTTGGGCATAGCTGAATAATTTGCGGAGTCACTCGAAATACACGCTGTGGGAACAAGGAGCAAGTTAAAGGTTACTCACGAGGTGGGATTTTAATCCTGGATAAGTTTGGCAAGGGAAAAACTAGTGAAGGGGTATTTTACGATAGGTAGCTTGCTTGATAATGCTATAATTCCGCCAAATAAACTGGCGAGTAGGTCTACATATATTTTAGCGGTTGTTATTGGTGGTAATAATGGGCTACGTATGAGGCGTACCTCAGTCTAGTTAAAGTATTGACGAAAAGGTGGAGAACAAAGTCTCGGCGATTGCGTTTTCGACTCCGTGTACAACTTGAGATTTGTCAAGGTAATTTGATAATACCGGGCAAAGTATTCCACCATGAAGGTGCGTGCTGAAACGTGGTGGCTTCAGTTGTGAACGATAATTGCTAAGCCAAACAACATTGCACCAGCTAAATAAATATAAATATTGATGCTTTAAGAACGACAGACATGTAGACCCATAAACGCAGTAAGATAAGTTCGTTGGATTTGATTCGAGTGGTATTTACAAAGGAAATTGAGTCATAATTTAAAACGTGGACAATAGTGATAGAAAAGCTTTTTGCTGCTGGTTGTACTCACACATCGAACAAGAATTCATCGTCCAGGGCAGGCGAAACGGCGAACGCTGCTAGAACTTCTGCCAAATGTGTCTGGGGTGGGGTGGTCTTGGCCTCTGTCCGCTTTGGAACTAAAAGCTTGCCCGCAGGTCGGGCCGTATTATCTGCGGAGCGGATTCCGAGTGAAGTCCCAGGCCGGCGAATGGCCCTGGACCCTTGGGTGGAAGATGCGTCAAATTTTGAAGGAACAGTTGACGCTGGGCGATCGTTGGCGGTCGAGTTTACGGGAGTGGGTGCAGTTGAGGCGGGGCGGTTCATAGTTCGGGAGGGAGGTCTAGAGGTAGGGGCCGTTCTCACAGCTGCAACGGAGGCAGGTCGGGTCTGGAGGGCGCTATTGGGTTCTTTGCGGCTGGACGTCGATGCTGAGCGACCCCGTGTCTCAGATTGTTTGGGGGCAACAGGTAATTTACGAGTAGGGAAAGGGTTATCCTCAGCTGGAGGAGCGTTAGGATCTGTTGAGTAATAAAGGTGGTCTACTCACGTGGGTCCAGCATGCTCAAGTCATGATATGAAGGTTGGCTAAAGCGAGGATCAATTAGCTCGTCGTCACGTATTGCACTCAAGACATCAATTTCGTCTTTTGGCCAGTATGAGTGTGACAAGGATATCACAGCATGACCAAATGCTTTGAGATCGGGCATATCGAACAACGGCTCGTAGGCAGGTACTAAGACACAGTTATGGCTCTTCATAGTATCAGAAATAAAATTTACGTACCGGTTGCGGTGGGAGGCATGTACTCAATTACATCCTCATCGTTTTCAATAGCGGCCTCCTTTATTATTGCATCGGTTGATGCCTGTACATGCTCATCCATGTCTGGCCCCGGTTCCATATCACCATCATCCCAATGGGCGCGACGGCCGCAAGCATCTGGTGTCTCGAAGCTACGGATCACAGAGCGGGGAGCACGAATACTAAGTCGTCCTGCGCTGGGCCGGGGTGCGGCCTGTGGGGCGTCCTGGGAAGCCAGAGGTGGGACAGGGGTAAATGGTTTCAAGTTGGATTTCTGAGCCGAACCAGCAACTGGTGTCATAATCGACACGGCCTTGCGCGACTTTGGGTGGGGCGTTTTATTTGTCTTATCGAGCAAGGCAAAAGCACGGCTAATGGACTGGTGTTGTCCGTCTATCTTCCCGCCTTTGAATAGACGCTTAGGTTCTTGTGCAAGTAGGGTCAGTGCCACATAGTGGGAAGTATAAACTTAGCTATCTACCCAATTCACTGTGTCCGGGAGTGTTCATAACAGTCTTCGACACTCCTTGCCCCTTTCCTGACAATCCTGGATGTCCTCTACCCCGGCCACCTGGATTTTCCTTATTCAAGTTTGCCCCAATGCGGCCAGGTGTTTTCGTGAAATGCCCACGACTAGCAATGTGCGCGTCATCGTGAAGGCGAGCTAACATGGCGAAGGGAATGTGGTGGAGTGGTGTTTGTTGTAGCTCGGGACCGAGTTTGCAATTAGACTACCAGGGTTTGGCCGCGCTTATTGGTAATTCCAATTTGCCTTTGCCACACGCGATCGGTTCAACCCTTGGGCCATCCTTCAACCTGCAATGGCGGCTGTGATCAAGGCAAAATTAAAGGCGTCAAGGTATATACGCAAATCTATCCACCGATCTATTAAATATAGTGTTGATTAGAGAAGCTATTACAAACAAAGACTACCGGACTGCTCAAAAGGCAGCGGAGGAGGCACTCACATATGATGCGAGCAACTACAATGGGTGGGGCATTTCAGATCCATTTACGAATCGGACAAGAGCCTATTTCGACCAATCACAGGAACGTGTTCCTCGGTGTCGCATCGTTTGAGCTAGATGAAATAGATAAAAGCGAGCAAGTAAGGGACGTATTCTCAATGATCTTCGTGATCTAACGACATTTGCAGGCTTATCGTAAAGCAATTGATATTCAGCCTGATCAGCTGCTTGCCTGGCGGGTGTGTCTTTTCTTGGTCGACGCGTTTGGTACCTAACTTTAATACTAATTTAGGGTATAGAGAAGATTCAAGAGAAGGCACAACGCTGGGACGACCTAGACGAAACACTGGAAAAGGAAATCGAGATTGCAGCAAACTCGTAAATATATTTATTTGGTTATCCTGTCATATTATTAAATTTTGTGCAATGTTAGCGGTGATGCTACCAAAGTTGCGGAATTCCTCCAAAAGCTGATTGGTGTTAGGCGCAAGCACGGATCAGTGCATGATGTAGGAATATTTTCTATTAGTATCAGCTTCATTTAGGACCATTACTACTAGGTTGTCGGCGCGCTATCCCTATTATTACCGGACTCTCGACTATACGATGTTTTATCAACGATTCCTCCGTTTGAACCCACGGCGCCAACAAAAACTACTATTTATGAAACGCAGGCCGCGATAGCAAACTCTCTCCCAATATTAGAGGATATTGTGTCCTTGGTAGAACGCTCGGAGGAGGAAGCATACGCGCGGGAGGTAGAACGAAGGCGAACCCGCATTAACGCAGGAACGCAACAAGAAGTTCAAAACGAGGTTGGTCGCGACATATGGGGTGCTTCCAAGGTTGGTTTACTGGTCCCGCTCAAAATTACTAAGTCAAAAAATTTCATATCAGCTCCCGGCATTATATGAAGGTATCCTGAACCACCCAAATACATCAGACCAACTAAGAAGAACGACTGAATCAAAATTGCTTCGCCACCGCCAGCGGTATCTTTATGCCTTGCCCACCACGGAAGAATACATGTCTGAAAAGCACACGGCTTACAAGGTCGTGGAAGATATGGCAAGTGGTGCTGTTCTACTCGGTATCCCCGATGAATTGGCTTGGTCTTGCTACATGGAGAATTTGGATGTCTATGATATCGGTGCGCTGGGACATTTAGGAGTCCGTTTTTATCTGATTTGCCTGAGGTAGAGGGATATGACTTTGGAGTGTTGAGAAGGTTTTCCAAATTATTTCCTGGGACCCCATTAGCAACTCTACTTGGCGCGTATCTCAATTATTTGAGCATACCGATGGACGACGAGAGCGAAGTTGCCGCTTCCGAAGCAGTGATTCCTCAAGAACTAGAAAGCTCATTCGATCCCATCGAGGCTATTCTGGTAAGAGTCCTTACTGGCCAAAGCTAATGAGTCTCTCAGGTTTCATGGAGTTTGCAGGCCAGTCTCCCGAAGCTCCCTCACTCTATCATCGCGCACAGAATTGCAGGGGAAATCTACACCTCAGATAGCGATCATAAAAATGCGATTCGTGTGGCGGAAGCGGGATTATCGCTCGTGAAACGCGCTGAGAACAACACGGGCAAGAGACTGCCCCTGTGAGTCAGTATATTCGGGTCCCAAGTTTCATTTTGTTAAAACTGCCGACAGGGTGCGCAAGGCATTTGATGTAATTTTGGCAACCGGATTGGTGCACTTGCATCCACCAAAACATCATGCTCGTGCGACACGTATTTTAGACGAGGTCCTGGCTCGAGATCCGGGACATGTTGGTGCACTTATGGCTCGCGCATTCGTCCTTCAACATGCAAAGGACTGGGGTGGTGCCATGAAACTCTTCCAACGTGTCATAAAGGAAACGGAGGAAGATGAAACCGTTGGGTGGGTGCGTCTTCGCGCTCGGGAGGAGGTTGCGTGGTGTCTCGTGAGGGACGGTCAACTGGAAGCTAGCTTGGGCGAGCTACGGGACGTCTCTTCTGCCCTCGCAGTGGGCGACGCACCTGCGGAGGATCGAGCTCGAGTTGAATGGCGTTTAGGCAACTGTTTGTGGGAACTTGGAGGTCAGTGGTTCTGGCTGGTAACCTTCTGTGCGATATTTAGCTTTGTTGATAGTTCAATGGCGCGACGAATGCTACAAACATTTTATTGGGGCATTGAAACATAACTCTAGCTACGCTCCTGCCTTCACGTCCTTGGGAATTTACTATAGCGAGCATGCCAATCCGCCAGACCCTTCAAGGGCTTCAAAATGTTTCCAAAAGGCGTTCGAACTAGATGCCAGCGAAGGAGAGGCCGCGCGAAGACTTGCTGAAGGGTTCGCGGATGAACGCGAATGGGATCTCGTAGAAGTTGTCGCTCGAAGAACAATTGAGGGGGAGGGCGGATTGACTGGTGGGCTGGACAAGCCAGGCGTTGAAGTTACCCGGCACCAGCCCACCTTCGCTTGGGCATGGAAAGCCATAGGCGTTGTAGAGATGGTGTGCATTATTGCGACCTTATCCCAAAACGGTTCCAACTAATGCTATGGTAGAACCGCCACAACTATCCTCCCGCCATACAAGCCTTCCAAGTAGCCTTGCGGGCTAATGAGAACGATTATCAGTCTTGGTTGCGACTTGGCGAGGCATACGCACAATCTGGGCGACACGTCGCCGCTCTCAAAGCACTGGAGAAGGCTCAAGCGATAGCTCCCCCAGCGGAATGGATTGGCGCATATACCGTGGGTATTGTCCAACGAGACATGGGACTTTACTCGGACGCCGTTGCCACATTTAACAAAATCCTGGAACATCATCCAGGGCTTAAAGATCCTATGATTCTTTCAGCGCTGGGGAATGCTCATCACGACCTCGGATGCTTGGAGGCTGAAACTGGTTATTCTGCTCGCGCGGAGGTATCTTGGTGTGCTTCCCTAAGCTTTGCATTTCAACTTGTCAGCGGGACATCCATGCAAACTGCTCGGAGAGTTGGGTGGAGGCTGGCGTATGACAATTTGACGGAGCTTGGTAAAAAGCGCGTGTTCTTGAATGTGCCTGCGGTCCAATCTGCGCTTGCCCCGCTAGCTGAGTTTCTTTCCACACGGGCACAAGAGTTTGAGTCCCATCTCGGGGGCGCGTTTCAATTTTCTCAAGTTATAGATGCATTGCTCGATAGTCCAAACGGGGGTACTACGATCAAAATGGCGGCTGCTATTAGCGCTTATCTGGTGACGATTTCGATCGATGACGAAGATGCTCTTGCCAATGCCTGGGCGGGACTTGCCATTTCGATCTTTAACGCAAAACCGTTTGAGAACACTAAGGAACATCGCCAGAAACTAGAATCCGCTGCGGTTGTAGCGGTCAAATATGCACTACGACGTGACCCCACACATGATGGACTTTGGAGCCTCTATGGGTCGTTGCTATTCGCAAAGGATCCAAAAGTATCCCAGCATGCCTTCATCAAGGCGATTGAGATAGACAGCAAGGTTGAGCTAGTTGATTTACCCCAATGGGATCTATAACTGATTATTTGTTGTACAGAAAGCCGATCATTGGGCCAGGCTCGGGCTGCTGTATCTTAATAATGGGGATACCGAGCTTGCGCAGCACGTTTTTATTAGGTCCCAGACATTAGATCCCGATGCTAGTCTTGCTTGGGTTGGGCAATCCCTCCTCGCGGTGCATAATAATAAACATTCAGATGCCCAGACCTTACTTGAACATGCAGTTGGGTTGACGTTATATACGGTGAGCTCATGCCTTTAGCCACTAGTTTTTCGCACTGAATTGCAAGGGAAGCCTCGAGCAGACAAGGAGTATGCGACTAAATGCTTCGCGAGCGCATCAAATCTATCCACAACAGAATCCCTCTTCCCTGCATTCTTCGCCCTACAGCGATATTGTCAGCATTTCTCAGATGATGCTTCTGGTCTACACCTGCTTTCTCTGGTTGCGGAGAGGCTCGGCATCATTTCGCTGGCCATCGACTTGATAGTCCAAGTCATACAAATCCTTGAAACCACCTATGATGCAACTGAGGACGCGACGACTGCAGAGCGTTATGGGATTGCAAAAGCTAATTTGGGGCGGCTACAACTTGCGGAGGGGGATTACTCGGCCGCATTGGATATGTTCGGAACAGCACTAGATCTATTACCTGAAAACGGCAAAGACGATGCCATCAAAATATGTCGGGCTCACGCCCAAGCGGGTTCCGGAATTGCTTATTATATGCAGAATAACTTCGAAGCCGCAGTCGAAGCATTCGAGGCTGCCGTGGCTATAGCCCCCTCGACGAGAGTGCAAGAGAATGTTACCATCTCGCTTTGTCAGGCACTTTGGGAGGTCGGCTCCGAGGATGCAAGAGAAGAAGCAAAGACCCAACTGTTAGGAATGCAAGTTCAGATTTCTTTTTCACATGTTATTTCTATTAACCAGAAGTAGGTTCGAGCAAGACTCGTCTAATTTAGAGTGCATTGTGATGCTTATGGCCGTTGGTACACTTAATAATGTCAGAAGTTTGCATTATATACGTATGATACAGTTCAGCTAACAGCCGAATTAGGAAGATGAGCTGGTTGATGCAGCGCTCTCCGAAATCACCAACATGCCGTCAGATCAACGTCAATATCTTGACCCGGGAAGGCAAGTGGACCACATACTAGTTCAACACCATATCGCACAGGGTCATATCAACGAAGCCCTCAAAGTTGTTCAGAGTGCTGTTGACTCCAAGGCAGTTTCTGGCGCCGCAAAGAAGAACCTATCTGAATTCTTGATTCAGCAAGGCAACAGTAAAGCCACGGAAATTTCTGCGATTGCATTGCAAAAACTTGACGACAGAAACGCAATTAGCCCTCTCTTGCGACTTTCAAGCATTGCAAAGGCCAAGTCAACGAGTATCGATACTTCTGTGCAAAAAGATGTTGAGAAAGCGTTGGTACTGGCGCCCTGGGAGCCAACGAATAGGTTGGCTTTGGCATACGTTCGTTGCAAACTACAGAAGGACTCATGAGGGTGTCTCCGATTATAAGTTTATAATACATTTCATTGTATGATACAATAGTACATATGGTGTGCAAAAACTAGTAGTTTTCATTTGTTTGCGTGTACTTGTTCTTGAATTTGATGACTGCCAGAAAATGACCTTGACCCCATCAGATTATACTTTAAGCGTGTTGTGTACGATTAATGGCCGGACGGGAGCCCGTACAAGTGATTATTTTGTCTGATGTTGGCCGTAAACTCATGGGTCATAGAGTTAGACTTGTCGCTAGGTTCGATTTACGAGATATTTGCCCGATTAAGTTCTAATGCCCTCGGCAGAGTTGTTGGGATGGAAATGAATTCACCCCTGGTTTGGATTGAGGATAATGGCTCTATAGCTTTAGTGGATGTATCGGTGATGCTTGCTTCAGATAACTCAACCGTTGATTTGTTTCGTCAGCCCAAGTCCCATATCATGGTAACCGGTTATGTTGAGGAACTTGAAGTGCGATAAGCTTTTGCATTGCTATTCTTATGTGGCACTTCTAAAAGAACTTCATATATAGGCTCATGAATCTGTCCCTTCGGGCATCAACGTTTCTAAGCCCAAGGATCCAGTAACTCTAGTGATACGAGCTATATTAGTCCAATCTGTTCCACATATTAATATCGGCATGTGGAGAGACTCAGTGATGGCGAGAAAGAGTCTAATCGAGCAGGCTAGCCAACTGAAACAGCCACATAGCGTCCCGAACGAATAAGCCTCTCACGGTTGGCTACCCGTGGCGTCAACGCGATCGTTGGCTTATAGTGGACACGGACAAATGACATAGCAATAGTAGCGCCTGAGGCGATGCGTAACGATGGGATACATGTGCCTACAAAGGAGTGATCCAAGCTTATACAATAGATAAAGACAAGGCGAATGAACGGAGAAGAATCGACCTAACGATTAGTAAGACACCGATCAAGCTCGCACCCCGAGCGCCTTCGCATTGGTATGCCTAAGATATTCAATAAACTCTAACAAAAAGCGGACTTGCTCATATGTTTCGATAGCCTTCATGCTGCGTTGACGGCGTAGAATATAAACTACTCGCTCCAAAAGCTCCAAGCTGTCGCTTGCCACCCTCGAATTCTGCATTAGGGATGTAGCAGGAAGCTGAATACTAGGATCTTGAATTGTGGTGTTTAAGCTGGGCTCTGCGGAACCACATAAGCCAAGTTTGAGCATCCAGGTACAGGCTACTAAACCAGCACGCCCAACTCCACCGCGACAGTGCGCAAGTACATGCCGCCCCTTTAGTGTATAGTTGGTAATAATTTGGTCCAGGTGTTGTGACATGGCTTGCACACTCAGGGGGCAAAGACCTTCTGGCATCGGAAGTCTACGCAAATGGTAAGGCACATACATAAAAATTGAAGATAAACTCGCACCGTAGGACATCGAGACCAATGCTCGTCGCAGCTTCCTTATACTCGGACCATGGGACTCCTAAAAACTCCATCTCGTCATTATCAAGGCAACTATGTAAGAGTGAGCCGCGTGTAAGATAAACGCCGGGATAATCACATACCAAATCACTAGATGAACGCCAGCTGACTTCACTCTAGCCAAGTCTGTGCCTACGTCGCGACAAATTGTCCCTCTGCCTTTAGCAGGACCATCTAGTCGGACCTTCTTGCCAGGACAAGAAGACAAATATAAGTTCCCTAATACAAATCCATTTTTTGAAGGGATAGGCACCGCGGTAGCGGGAAACGAAGCCCGGGGATGGAGCCCTAAAGATACCATAGGTGTATGCTGAGGAGTTACGAACGGGGGGGCCGACGAACTACCACTAAAAAAGGGTGGAAGAGTGGGTAGCGTGATCGGGGTCGGAGGGTGACACTCGTGCTGTTGTTCCGTTACCCCAGCGGTAGGGCTATCTGTCTGTGTTGAATGACCGTTAGTCTCTGCCATAACACCACCGGAGAATCCAAAGATTTTTTGACCAGGGTGATCCCCAGTAGACCACCCGTGCAATAATGTGCCATGAATTACTTGGACGTCTAGGTTGGATACATCGGGAGGGTGGTCATTGCGGTTTTGTGGCTTGTTTGTGGGCGGTGCGACTCTTTTTACGCCCGAAATCGGCGAGAAAGGCGTAGGAGAAGTCATAGCAAGAGGTCGTTTCAAGGAACGACCAAAGTTTGGCTCACTCGTTGACGGACGCACTCCGGGGCCACCGACGAGCAAAGCAGACCCAGCACCTGTAGTACCACCCGCAAATTTCACACGCGCCGTAGCTGGAGAATGTCGAGCCATTGGGTCCCGGGCTTCAAGCGCCGCCCTGCATGTAAGCATATATATAATGCGATCAAGCCGGAAAGACGGTGTAACTCGGAAGTACGATCCTCTCATATGTTCACCCTCTCGGCGAACCTCATCGTTGTTCGGAGGGTACTCCTGTAACTGTGCAGAAATTGCTGCAAGGTATTCCGGAGGGATTATTCGCGATATGCTATTACGTGCTGGTCAGAAAAGCGCCGGTTTTGTCGAACTTGAGACGTACTTGATGGGGTGGGTTTTCGAGGTTTTTGGTGCTATAAATCCCGGTGGCATGAGCATGGGTAGTCGGCCAATTCCAGACCCGTGAGGGTGCGCGATAGAAGTACTATGTTGAGTGATACCTATAGACTGGTGTTCGATAGCGCCAGCTGTGGACGATTGATTGACACCGGGCATAGCGTCCTCAGCAATGGCTGCTTCCAGCGCCATCTGGAGCTCCAAAGAGGGAGCAGGCCCAACGTATGCTGGGGTTGGGCAGGCAGAGGGAGGAGGCCACAAGGCTGGTCGCTCGCCAGGTACGAATAATGAGCCAGATTTGGTCGCCACAGATGAACCCTTGAAATTGTCCAGCACTGGGTTCCATTGGCCCGAATGAGAGCAAATCAGATCATTCGGTAGCCTTGTCGAACGAACTACTGCATTCTGCGAAAGCGTCCGCAAACGGGCAGGCGAAGGGAACTGCGGGAGGGTAGTTTCGGGGAGCGGTGGTGGAGTTGCAACTCCATCGGAATCCAATGCAGATGTAGTTAGATGCGATGGCGGATGAATCGAAAGCAAAGGTCTGGTCGTCTTTGGTTCCACGGCGGATACGGGAGTCTCTGGATATCTATTAGTAGGGAACAAAGAGTTTCCAAGCGCGTCATGAAGAAGTTCAATCTCGACTGGCTCTAACTGTAAACATGAAGTACGCTCGCTGTGTCGAAATGTGGGCCTAGCTAGGTGCGTGCTCTCGTTTGTACCGACTTTTCCCTGTGTCTGATGAGCTTGGTCGGAAGAGCGGCCAAAGTGTAGCGGTTGGCCATTGATTTGTTCCTCGAGCCCATTTTGTAGCAAACCAAACTGAATCGGACCATCCGACATACCCTTTGGTGCCGCAATAAACCATGCATGGCGCCGTGATGATTGTGCCTGACGCATTCGAAGTTCAGAAATGTGGGTAGGGAGCTGAATAGATAAAGGAATGTAAACTGTTTGTCCCCCTTGTAGGTTGCCTATTTTTTGACGATTATACTCGGACCCATGGTGTTGCGATGCTAGGTAAACAAGCTGACAAGTATGAATGGTCATAAGCGCAATTGCATTTCACCCAACGACCACGCCTATCGTACCTGTGCAGCAAGATACTTTTCCTCGTTAGGTACTAGAGTCAATCCTAGTTTTTCTTGAGATTTGGCGCGAGCAATGGCTTCTAGTTGTGCAAGTTGCTGGGGTGTGTGAAAAGGATGCGCTGGCGCTTTCTCATGTGGTGTTGAGGGCGTAATGGTCACATTTTCGCCCGCTGTTTGCGCCGAAACTGGGGCTGGAGAAGAAACAAGTGGTTCTGCGGGTGTGCTGGAAAGTGCGTCATAGATCTCCGGATTTTCTTTCGAGTGCGGGGAAGCAGCAAGAAGCATAAGTGCTAGTAATGTAAACGAAATTCAGCTCCGGGCCCCAGCCAGAGACTAAGATGTGTTGGAATAAACGTGCGGCTAGAATAGGGGTAAGAGGATGTCGTGGGATAAAACTTCACACAGGTGGGGAGCGACGTATTTAGACTTGCATAGGATTGTTATACCTAATTTACGAGCTGAAATAACGATAGAGAAACTTACCTAAGTTGGGACATCTGTTGTTTGTCCTGCTGACATAAAAAAAGCCTTGCTCTCACCGAGCTGAAAACTGACCCCATCAACCCCAAGGAGACCAGGAAAAAGCTCTCCCCGGGGACCCAAACGCCAATTGTGTCATTATTATAACTTATGGTATCCGGTCTAATCTATAGTTTGTAGCCGCAGATTACAATAATAAGTACGCAGTGATCCGGGGTGACAACGAAACTAATCACTGAAATCGTCATTACTAGGCGGACGCAAATTGCACTACTTCCCATAGCAATCCTCTCTACTTTTTTTAACGCACGAATTCCACCTCGAACGGTACGATGCCGAAGACCATGGGTAAGCATTGTTATTACTTCACGAACGATGAGTTTCAACATCATTTATTTCTAGAATCCCGCTCATTGAGCGCTCCTCCATCACACAATACTTCCCCAAAGGCACTCAATCGAGCCACACACCCACTCTCCACCCAGCTGTTTTCGGGGTCGAGTTTTGTGATTTCCCAGCAAACTCTGCCTTTGAAGCATTCCTGGCGTCGTAAGTTCATGGATCCAAAATCCTATCGGGTTTCTAGCCCGTACCTTACTCACCTTTATCGGGCGTGCAGGTCGGTGGTCGAAGAGCCCAAGATCACAGAGGAACCATGTTCCCAACATGTATGTAATGCTTGATGCTAGTATGACTATCGAGTCAGGTCGGTGTCACTTGATCATCATCGCGCGCAAGAGTCGTCACTAATTCAGTTCAAGTGCGAATTACTGCCACCCCAAATAGGCAGATAGCCTTACCATCAACTCAAGGTCCTCCCCGACCAGCACCTATACCCATTCTGCAGGAGGCACCCCTACCAAGCTCTGACCATCGTGGCTGAGCGCAATGTTGTTTATATATTATTCTCGCTGCTCCCTTGCGTTAACTTTAATCGCAACTCTTTCATGCTGCAATATATTATGTATCATACAATCCAATAGACTTCCTTCGCTCTATAGAATCACTGTGTGCTGTCCTTTCAGCCGCAGTGGCTGGTCGTGAGTGGTGCTTGTGATTTTTGCATGAGTGGAGCACCGCCCACAAAGATTGCGCCTTTAAACAGTCATAGAAAGGATTTTCAACTAATGAAGAGCCCGGAGATTCTCACGAACTTATTTAGAGATTCCGGCGGCCAGGTGATTGAGACAAAAACACCCTACGAGTGACATGTATTTGCGGGCTAAACCAAGTTGCTGAGCAGCTCGCCGGCCGAGACTAACCTAACGGCTACTTGAAAATAGTACTACGAATATCCGCTTGCGCTTGTTCTCATGTAGGTTGCAAGTAATCGATCAGGATAACATGGCATACATGCTCGTGGCCATGCAATCCCAATCTAATTGGGCCACCCCCATGGTGGTTGCCAATATACCTAGATGGCAATTGATCGTAGTCCGAAAGACGCAGAAAATCTTCTAAATGCCACCATTTGAAGGGTAAGCTCATCCACGCTGGGGGATATTCTCCACCCTCATTTCAGCACTGATCAAGCAAGTTTGTTAATTTACTGTTGCAGCCGGAGCCCTTCCCGGTGCGGTAGAGTTTGATTTAGGAATATCCTATGTGACATAGCGCCTGCCATCCGAGTCGCTTCACTGTCGGCAGGCTAAGATTTTGGCTGGGTTATGAATTGATGTCTGCGACAGTCGAACTTCGTCTAGCTATTTCCCATTTTAGATCAAAGCCGAGCTTTGGAAATTGTCGGCGCACAGCCACCGGGTGCCATCTCTTTATCCGCTTGCGCGGAGCCTTGTAGACGTGTATACGCCTTGCATTTTCCACTCATAATAGACTGGTTTAATATAATTGTTGATTTTTTGTTCTTGCACACGCTCTCCGCATTCCACTAGATTCAACTGTGACCGCACTTGTTTTCAAATCTGCCCAGACCCCACTACAAACACATGTTCCGATTCAGTGGTCAGAAGACTTGGGCTCTGAGGTGAGTGCAGATCGTCTACTAAGTTAGTATTATTTCCTAATGTTAATTGGTACTGGTTAGCGCTGCTGCAACGTGCAAAAATGCCACATCTGGATATCCGTTTTCGCACGTCCCGCAGCTAAGGGCACGACTCCTTGTGCAGCTACCGTTCCATGGCCCAAATAACATAGACATCCTTTCAACATATGTTCCTCAACGCTTGCACTCGACCTTGCCGCCTCCAGCGGCCAAATCGCAGTCCATCAAAATTGAACCAATTTTCCCCAATGCTGTTTCCAGAAAGCCCAAGATTGATTTCAAGCCGGCTCCCAGACCAACCAGCTCTGTCAGTCACGTCCCTGATGGCTCGCACTCTTCTTTGGCACCTGAAAGAGCTCCGGTCCCGTCGACCCAGCCGCCAGCAACGACTCAGACAGCTAGTACGCTCAGCCCATCAACACTAGGCATGAGTCAGGTTCCCGGAAAACCCCCCTCTAAAATCAGGATAGCAATAGCCGATGTAATCAAAGCAACCGAACAAGGAGCACTCGCACCTCCACCTGCTGACGCAGGCAAGATTGGCAAGCTTTGGCATCAGGTGCAGTCATCCCTTAATTTATGAAGCAAATACCGGGTCTTACAAGCCTGTTCAAAGGCCAAAGAGTTGTTTAAATTCTATCTTCGTGGTTTAAAGCAACTCTTGGTGCATCGCCAAATCGTTAAGGATATCAAGGCCCGTCTTAGGGAGGAACGAGCTCAAGGAATCGATGCTAAGATGACTTGGGAGGAAGCCCACTTTGTCAAGACTTATAAAGAGGATCTTGTCAAGTGAGCACAAATGAGTATCATCATTCAAGCGAATCCTCATCCGTTTCCCCTAGGCTAGTACCGTTCTTACTCATTTTGATCATTCTCGAAGAGGCACTCCCATTAATCGTACTCTATGCGCCGTTTCTACTCCCTTCAACTTGTATACTACCCAACCAAAGGGCACGTATCACGTGGAAGCGCGACGACGCTCAATATAATGCACGTTCGGAGGCTCGCCGGATCCTTTTATCCGCTGGTTCGCTTCAATCCATTGCAAGTACCGGTGTGGCAGGCATGCCGAAGGAGCTCATAACGAGCCTTGCAAAGTTTGCTACTCGTTGTTTGCTGCCAAAGTATATACTCACTAACTATTCACCAATAGGGTGTTTGGACTTTCCACACGTGGTCCTGTTGTCCTCCACCGCAAGAGACTAGAAAATCATTTGGCATATTTGGTCAACGATGACGACCTCCTTACAAACGAGAACATGGGGTCACACCTCGACCTGAGAAACCTGAAGATTGCTATGTCCGAACGTGGATTGTAAGCGTTCTCGCTGGCATTTGAGCATCACTCTTATCTAATATCCTGTGTTAGCCTCGCCTCCTCAGATGAATCTCGTCTCCGCTCCGTACTCGAAAGGAGAATGCGTGCTCTCGGACAGGACGAGGCTCAATGGAAGCAGCATTCATTAGAGTTCCTATTCAAGAACTTGGTCGAATCAAATGACGCCAAGCCCACGCCCGTCGATTGATCACCAATTATTTAATGCTATAGTGGCGGATTCGAGTTACGCGGATACGTTCTTGCATGCAGTTTCGCTCATTTATTTAAATAAACAATCACCATTTTCACCGCGGAGGCAAAACTGGATTTGGTGATCGATCTGTATTTAGCATCGATCACTGGCAATGGCTGGAACGTCATTGGTCACAGTGACCTATGGAATGAAGTCATGCATGTTACGGTGGGGGGAGATCAATATAAGAGGGCGTAACTCAGCCCCGTCTTGCTTAATTTGCATGCTGTTACGACTGTCCTCAGTAATCGCCTTCACATTCTGCAGACGACCAGTTTCCCATCTCTTATCCAGAATGGCATCTACCAAGACCATTGCAGTCCTTGACGCTTCTGAGCTCAAGGACGGGCAGATGAAGCAGGTAGACTTTGAAGATGGCAAGGTCCTACTTGCCCAGATTGGGAATAAGGTCCATGCCACCAGTGCATTCTGCACGCATTATGGGGTATGTCACAGCAAACACTGCCTGCGCAACACTTATCGTTGTTTCTTGAGGCCCCTCTTGCCAAAGGGGTGCTTACTAAGGACGGAAGGGTCGTATGGTTAGCCTCGTGCATTGAGCCTTACGATAGGGATCTGATTATGGCTCGTGTACAGCCCGTGGCATGGAGCATGCTTCCAAGTCTGCTCTGGAGACATCGAAGACGCGCCCGCTCCGGACGCTCTACACACGTTTAAAACAGAAATCAGGGATGGGAAGATTTTTGTAACGGCAGAGCCGAAGTATACGACCAAGGATGGTAAATCTAGGCCACCAACATTGACTGGATCAAGCGCCGGCGCTGCCTCGGAGCCGGCCGTAGTAATTGTCGGGGGAGGCAGTGGTGGGTTATTTACGGTCGAAAGTCTACGCGAGGTTAGTGCTTGTAATGAATTTAGGAACTTGTACTCTATTAATGATATGGCCATTCTCCAGCACGGATATCAAGGCTCCATTACCTTGTTGTCCAAGGAGGAACATGCGCCGATTGATAGGTACGACATTCTCGATACATAATTGAAACAACACTTATTCGCAATTTCAGGACTAAGCTTAGCAAGGCATTGATCACGGACCCATCCAAGATCGAATGGCGCAAGCCTGAAGTATTGAGAGAGAAATATGGCGTTACTTTTCGTCCTGGAACCGTGAGTATCCAATCCTGAAATTTAGTTAGTTGTACGCCCATTGATTACTACGTATAAGACCGTGACTGCGTTGGATCCCAGCTCCAAGTCGGTCACTGTTAACAACTCTGAAATTATCAAGTATTCTAGCGTTGTGCTCGCTCCTGGGTCTGTTCCCCGTCGTTTACCAGTCGAAGGCGCAGACCTTGGAAACGTACTCACTCTTCGTACTATCAACGACGCAAAGAATATTGACGCCGTGCTTCAAGAAGGCAAACGCATCGCTTTTATTGGGTCTTCCTTTATTAGCATGGAACTCGTAGTCGTGGCCTCAAAGCGCAAGCTGGCGTCATTGCATGTCATTGGTATGGAAGAAGTACCATTCGAGCGGGTTCTTGGCAAGGAGGTTGGAGGTGGCTTGATGAAGGTGGGTATCCTAACTTCTAGTTCTATGCGTGTCGTCCTGCTATAGCAATGCATTAATGATATTATAGTACCATAGTTCGCAAGGCGTCAATTTCCACATGCAATCGAAGATACAGAAACTTTCAGCTTCACCGTCGTCGGGCAATGTTTCTTCCGTCACGTTCATTGATGCTTCAGGAAAAGAGCAAACTTTGGAAGTCGATGCTGTGATCGTGGGCGCAGGAGTTGCCCCTGCTACCGATTTTTTGAAAGGTGGCCCATTCCAACTGGAGAAGGACGGCGGGTTGGTTGTCGATGAGTTGCTCCGTGTCAAGGGATTTGAAGATGCTGGGGTATATGCTATTGGCGATATCGCGCATTATCCGCAGGCCCCCACGGGGGACTTGCGCCGGATAGAACATTGGAATGTGAGTTTTAATGTGTACCTCACGGATTGGTGGGTTAAGGTTTTATTCTGTTTAGGTCGCCAACAACCATGGAAGAGCTGTCGGTAAGACAATTGCTGGATCACCTCAACCGTTCAAGAAGGTTCCAATTTTCTGGAGTGCCCGTAAGCATTTCGGTTATGCAAACTTAAGTGCGCCATAAGTGATGTTTTTAACGATCCGCAGAGGGTCAACAGCTCCGTTATTGCGGTATTGGTTATGGATACGATGATGTTATCATCAAAGGGAATCCCAACGAGATGAAGGTTGAAGCCTACTGTCTCACTGGGAGAGCATGACTAATTATCTTCATCTAGTTTGTAGCCTACTATATCAAGGGTGAAAAAGTAATTGCTGTTTCAAGGTGAGTACACGTCCCTGCTTCACAATTATACACGCACGTACTAAGGTTGGTAAACTTTAGCATGCAAAATGATCCTATTGTCAGCAAATGTTCCGAATTGATGCGCCTAGAACTTATGCCCACTGCAAGTGAGATACGAGCTGGAAAGGTTTGAGAGTATATGGTATCCATGATTATTTCGCTAACGATTCGCTTAGGACCCACTTCAGGTCGATATTTCTAGTTCTAAAGGGGAAAGTCTCGCCTGAGAACAGTATTCAGGGGGAGCCCTTTCTATTGAATAAACTTGAAGTATTGTAATTCCATGTGTGAGATGAAAACTGAAATCGTTTCAAACCTGCGGCCACTAGTTTTTGAACACACTTTTTCACACAGTTATGACCCTATATTTCAAAGACAGTGAGATGCAGTAGAATAACAAAGGGTAAAGTGCAAATAACCTGTTAGAAACAATAACAAGTCAACTACAAGTAGAGCACGACAAGAGAAAGCGTATGTGATTAGGTGGTATTAGGATTTTGGAGTGTTTGGCGCTTGTTCTGGGCTTGGAACTGAAGAGACGTCACGCATTATCTGAGCCTGTGCCACCCCAATACAAATTTCAGGAAGTTCACGGTCCTCAACTGAAATAGAGGGCATCTCCAGAGATCGTTGTTTACCTAGAACTTCTGATTGGAAACGCGTCGAAATAACAAGAACTACAATTTGCGTACCTTTGATTCCACCACTCTCACCTTGAGAATCGTCTGTAGGGGAACCTCCGGTGGAATATCTTGATCTCGAAGGATCAGGCATCGCTATAAATACAGTGACTTGTACCGAGCGATTATCATCAACAGCTGAGCCTTCGCTGTCATCTTTCGGGGGTTGAGCCTCGTTAGCCAGCCGCTGTCCTAACACAGAATTCCCATGACTGAGGGCTGACAAGGTGACCTCTGGAGTTGCAGTCGTTGGGTTATTGGGTGTCAGGTTCCTCTGAGCGCGGCGAACGGGAAAACGACTGGTAATCCGACCGAGCACGGATGTAGGCGCTGGGGTGGGGGGCGCTTCTTCAACGGGCTTAGGATTGGGTTTTGCTGGTACATCAGAGACCTGTGTCGCTGCAACTGGCTATAAGGGAAAACACAACTATCAGATAACTAGTACACTCGAGCACCACAGCTGGTAGCTTACTTGGATCTTCGGCCACTCGCAAGCAAGTGAGACGTGTTTATAATCAAGCGATTGTTCGTCTATCCAAACCTCCCACATCTTCGGCTTCTCTCCTATATGTCGCCGGAAGACATTGATAGAGCCTCCAGGTCCCATGCCAATGTCTCCTGCCTGGGATGGTAATAATACACCAGCAGCGATCGCCTCCTCAACCCTACGATGGAAGCGCCTGTTGAAGATGACTCAATATTCAGACTCGGATCATATGCTTCGAGTGACGCACCGTCGCAATATAAACGATCGAATAACGATACCGCATGAGACCGCCAGCAGCAACAACAATGTGGTGAGAAACGTAAACAAGTACAGGGTGCTGTTCACGCTGGTTAGCTACTTAGCGGGCCGAGGGCCAACGGACTTGTGATCCTTGATTGCAGTGTACTTACCCTCCAGTGCCACCCCCATTATTAAATCCTCCATTTGAACCAGACCCAGAAACGCCGGTGGTCGTGGGCTGGTTTACGGGTGTGAATTGCGATGCTTCAGCTCCTCTGGTTGGAATTCCAGCCAACGATCGGGTGCTGAAAGTGACAGTGACAGTCAAGGTGTCCATGGTGGTTGGGACGACCGAAGCCTCGATTCCAAGGCAATCGCTGGTTTAATGCAATGGTATAAAAGAGGGGATATCAGTGGCAATCGCTGACCCGCAGTCAACGGGCAGGCACCGCATCATCACACGTGCCCACGGCATTACTAATCAGGGTCATGTCGGCTCCCGCCTCGCCTTGGCAGTGTCGCGCCTTCTAGGATTACGGTTGGAATGCGATACATCAGCCCTGATAAATACAGTCTGGGTTATTAAGCGACATTATCTACAGTAATCCGTTGTGACTAGTACCGAACCCTTGCTGTTGCCCAGACACCATCTGGTTCAGTTATTTGTCGGGTATACTTGAGCATAAGGCGATCCCGCTCTTTCTTATCTACTGCAATGTCTTCAAGATAAACCGAAACATCCTCGACTTTCCACCTCGCTCGCGTCAAGAAAAGAGCCTGGAACCTCTGGGCTGGATCAGTCGGGAGGGCCGACCGTGGATAATAGGACAGCATGTTCGATGGGCAACCAGTTAGCGATGTGACCGTAGTTGATAAACAGTTGCCCTAAACGAAGGTCAATCTGATGAGGTAAATCCGCTTAGACTTATACTGACGTCTAATAATGCAAGTTCTATGTACTCTGCAAACATATCTCCGACTTGTTCCCTCCAATTTTCCAAAAATACTTGTTCCTCAATCGGTTCCTTTGATGCAATCAGCCAGATTGTCATGGGACGACCATCCACTCACATCAACCGCTCTTCGAAGCAGTCCCACACCTATTTCACCTACGATGGCTTCCATGTCTGCCTCCCATTTACGATCTTTTCCAGTGCCGGTGACTGTACCGTACCAATCCACGATGTGTTCCACAATTGCAGAATCTACCTGAAACTCATCTTCGAGATTTTGCATTAACCGGTCCAGAGGTATAGGTTTCGGCGGTCGTGGTAGACCGGTTGATGCAATTGTAAGCAAGGTCGTTACCAATATCTCGTTAAGGCTGGCTAGGGGCAGAGGTCGCAGTGTGCCACCAAGGTTCAAAACCCTGGCTTTGCGTAAACCATCTTCGAGTTCAGCGTCACTAGCTTGAACGACGTTCCGGAGCTCCTCGAATGTTACTCTCCGTTTTCGCAGCTGCATGAATGGCCTGTCACAATACAGGTGGGTTGAAATAATGGTTCACGCACTGGATCATTGACGTTGCTTTCACATGTTTCCTCGTCCGACTCGTCGTCGTTATAATCACACCCCCTAAGGTGATGGAGTAACTTCTCCAGTCGGGGTACAGTGGGGACAAGCTCAAGAATTTCTGAAACCTCGCCAGATATCGCTAGTGAGTTTGTCACATCGGTGTGAAGTTCAGATTGAGAATCGTCAGTAGTTTTGGAGCCAGAACCGCCGTGAGAGATAATCAAAAATTTGTTGGACAAAGTGACGGAACGTAACGCATAGGTCTTGGATGGAGTACAGAGTACAGCGTCGTCATCGGGTTGACCTCGTATTGAAAGACTTGCCTGTGTCAAGTTGGGTTGATTCTTTTTTTTTTAGCTCAACACTTACTTTTCTTGACCTTGTTTCGCGAGTTCCACAACATCTGGCGTTAATTCAACAAGGCAATAGTCTGGAGCATCCTTATATTGATCTTGAGTGGGGTCAGAAAATCTTATTTGGAACTCGCTCTTGCTCATTCCTACTAGAAGGATATGTGAGATGGGTTTTGCTGTTTGTCGGAGATGGCGACGCGTAAGGTTTGACACGGTCACATGATTTTCATACGATTGCATAATATTCATTGATTTGGGTTCCAATACCAACGGTCCACTGAAGCTTCTTGCTCAAATCGATGTGGACGCGTTCAGCCCTCCGTGACACCTAATCCCATTGTTTCCTTTTTGTAACCAAACCAAACTTCCCAGAATACGTGAAAGAACGACATAACAAGATGGTAAGATTTGGAGTTGCTGAGATATCAGACCTTTTCTTTGAGGTCAACATCTATTCCGGACCCATTTCCGCTAGTACGCTCGGTGGGAGCTCGATTCTGAGTAAGGACCCTCCCAAGCTCGCGTTTGATAGCCGCAGGCGACTCCCCCTTCATCTCATTCGCTAGGCGGCGATGATGAGCATGAGCTTGGGCGTTATGATGGAGAGTCTCTGCGTGGCCAACAACAACGCGACTAGAATCCGACATGAAAATCTTGAAGAACACGTTAATATACGATTGCGCAAAATATGGTGGCCAGCATACGTACTTCGTAAAATGCCGCAGCACAGATCATCGCGGGAATGTTTGCCAGCGTCGAGATGGCGGAATATGGCGAAGGGAACGCGTCCTTTCCCCAGATAGCCGCGGCCGCGCAGCGGGCACCGAAGTCACGAGCAGCATTGGTGGCAATCGTTCCAGGAACATACCCAATAATCATAGCAGTGTCTGACAACCAGTACCGAATTTAGTGTGGTGTCAAGGAATAGCAAAGAGGGTTCAACTTACAGGCCATTCCAATTGCGAAGGGGACAGACGCAGCTGACACAAATGGATTGGCTGGATCAAGGCAAGCCCAGCTATGCAAGTTATCAGCTCGGAGCGGCTTGATCATGGTGAATGCAGCAAAACTTACATTACAATACTAATAAGAATAGTTTGGTGTCGTTATTACAGAAGGCTCTAAGAAGTCAATTCATCACTCACCCAAGCTAACATTAAGCTGTTAGTACTAATTAATGTGCACGATGACACCTAAACTTACGAAAAAGTCCACGATAAACTCATTCAAGAATACGCGGCCCATCGAAGCGCCTGCGGCAGGGAAAATTGCGATGACACCTGCGGGCCTGAGACCTATGTGTGAAATTTCTAATCTGTAGTCCGTATATAGAAACCTACCCAGAAGAAGAAAAAATCTGAGCTTCTTTGCCAGCAGCCTTCAACGCAGTAGTCAAGAGCTGGAGTATGTATGAAGCGATTAGAATGAGGAAAAATAAGGTATAATAGATCAAACTAACCCCCAACTCGCGATGGTATTGCCCCCAAACGCATATACTTGCAATAAAAGCACCCAAACACTGGGAGAAAATATACCTAGTGATAATATAATTATGTACGCGCCACTCGCCGGAACTAATAGTACCAACCGTGGAACTTTGCGAAGCGGAAATCCCCGGAATATACATAGTGCAATGGTTACGCAAGGGTTGAAATGACCTCCAGAAGTCGATGCGGCCGTTATGATCGCAACTAGATAACACATAATTAAACGTGTTGACAAGTAATTGTTGGTGTCTTACATGCGATTCCCTGTGTTCAAAACAAAAACGTCAGCAGGTCCAACATGTTGGATATCAAATAACCTACAAATCCGTACGCGAAGGCCACGTTTAACAATCCGCCCAAATTTTCCTAGTGTGCAACAAGAAATCAACAAGTCGGCTCAGGACAAAATATATGGGGACATACTTCCTGCGCAGCACCCGTGATGACGAGAGCAGCAGTGGCACCAACTCCAGCGTACGTGTAACAAAAGACGCCCCAGCTCTCAGCAACCATTTCCATGAGCCATACCGGCCTCTGTAAGCCAATCAGGACTTGATATCGGGATTCAGTAATCCTTACGAACAGTGCGTTCCCAAGTCTTTACGAAGTTCGGCACTGGTGCGATGTCCACTACATGAAGTGATTCCTTGCCCTGTATCAAGAAAACATGGCGCACGTAAAATGATTTAACACCGAGCGTCACTACACCAACAACAGCTGTTAACTTACGTGCCCGACAGCTTGGGTCACACCAATTTCGAGTTCTCCCTGATGACGGTGTGGGCGAGTGTGAAATGCCCGGGACTGTTCGTGGTCTGTCATGCCGGGTACTTGCTGTATTGTATACACGTAGAAACACAATAGAACTACTTTTTGGACAGGTTGCGGGGGGTAGGTGTGGGGAAGGCCGTGGAGAAGTCGTCTTTCGCTTAGTGACTTTTGTACGAGACCCGTGGTAAAAGAATTAGCCTCGGGATCCGGTTCAGAGGGTTCCCGCATGTATCAGGCCAAACTGGCTGATTATTACCAAAGGCCAAGCTTCTAAACATAGCATCATGCTCCAACCCTGGCTCTGCCCAGAGACCATAGGTTTCCAATTTCACCGGTTAATTTGGTCCCATGATCTCTGGTTCCTTGAAAAGGTACTAGTTCACGAGCACATTCGGAAGTAACCTGAAGGCTTTGCTGGTGGCAAGAGGGGAGAGCAATCCCGCAATGACGGCACTTTAAATGGGCTAATTCAATCCGAGTGCATCAACACCCAGGGCGAACACCTGTCACTCAAGAAAATATTGAGGCGGCACAGGATATCGTTTAATATCGGTAGTAGATTCAGTGTAGAACTGGGCTCATGGAGAGTTGGACGTACGACTCGTGACCTGCGGCATTTTATGAATGGATTCAGATGGAATGTAATTTTTGTGATAGGTTCCGACGTTTATTAAGCTGACCACAGCCTCCGGCATTGAACCACCACTCTACAGGTTGGTTTGGGAACACCACAGGCTCGCAGTCGCATAGGAGCATATATATACGAAGCCTTCGAAATGGTACATGGGGACCAGAAACAGGCGCATGATGTTCGCTTATCATCACGGTTCTCGATTGAGGACATCGAGATTCTTGACGCTGGTCTGGTGTGTATAAACCACGAATTCACTTAGGTGTGTGTACATGACTAACTTTATATACTTGCCCTACAGGGAACAACTCTCGAGGACATCATTCATAAGGACATATCCCACCCACTTTGGTCCGCCCATCTGATCGAGTCCGACCCGGAATCAATTGTTGCAGCGCACCTTGCTTTCCTAAAAGCTGGATCTTCCATCATCCTCACCGCGACGTAAGTCACATCGTATACTCCTATCGATATTCTTAAGGACAATTTCTAGTTACCAATGCGCAACGGAAACATTTTCAAGAGCGGGATACAGCGCGAAACGAGGGGAGATAATCATGCACAAAGCTGTCGCTCTGGCTGTTCGCGCCCGGGGCGAATACCTGGAAACGCAGCCTCCTACTGCGCCCGTACCAAAAATAGCTCTATCTTTAGGACCTTATGGAGCCACACTGTCTCCTGCTGCGGAATTCACTGGGATTTATCCACCCCCATACGGGCCAGCCCACCCCGTCACCTTTTTTCCTGGCAGTCAACCACGACTGAATACCCAGGAAGAACGAGAGGCTGAAGATGCTTTGGTCCAGTTTCATTTCGAACGTCTTCACACTATGGCTTCCTCCAAAGAGACGTGGGATACGATTGATATGATTGCGTTTGAAACGATTCCACTCTTACGTGAGGCAAGGGCTATTAGGCGAGCCATGACACTACTTAGAGAAACAAGTTCGTCAATAAGACACCCTCCTTGGTGGATCAGCTTCAATTTTCCCGATGGCGCCCTTCCAGAGACGAACACCAAGGGTATCAACTACTCTGCCGCAGATGCATTCAAGGCCTGTTTTGAGCAACATGAAACAACCTCGATCATACCATCCGCTTTTGGTATCAACTGCACGCAAGTCAAGCACCTCGAGAAATGTGTATCGCTTGCTTCAAAGGCCCTTCAAGACGTCGGGGATTACTGGTTTACAGATGGCCAGAATATCCCGTACTCCCATCCCCTAGTGCAAAAACCTGGGCCTTCCCTTGTTCTATATCCCAACGGAGGACGTATCTATGATGCTACTACAATGTCGTGGTGCCCTGCTTCACCCAAACCATCTGGCCTAACGGACCTTTCCGAGCCACAGATCTGGGCAATAGGTCTGGTGGAAGCGGTGCTCCAAGGTGTGCCCACAAATGCGAACGTTGACTGGAGTGGTCTCGTAATTGGAGGTTGTTGTAAAACGGAGCCCGAGCATATATCAGCTCTTTTAAATCTCATTTAAAGTATTTTAATTCGTACGTAGTAGATGAACAGAAAGTTTGAGGTATAATGATAACAATGTAGTACAATACAACAGCATAAGTATTTAAATGCGCCAACACCACTATCCGTGTCCACATTATGTCAGCGATCGTTTCCGAACATCCGGCCCTAATCATACATCTGAGTCGTCCTCAGAACACAATCACTAACGCACTCACGCTTTTTAACGTCGCCGGCACCCTTGGTAAGTGATTTTAGATTCTCAAGTCTTAAGAATACCCTTTAGACACCATAAGTTAACGAGTGGAAAGACGGTATGGGCAAAAGCGATGGATTAGTTTGGTGGATGGTGGATGGATTGAAATCCCTCCATCGACGATCATGCATTCCTTCAATCGCAGCGAGCTCACAGATATCCCCTAGAACGCCATGGCATCCAAGTGTCCCGCTATTCTCAGCCCTACTGATGAGGACATCCAACTCCTCCTGTCGGCCCAGGCTCACCTAGGAACCAAGAACTGTGACAAACAGATGGAGCCGTACGTCTGGAAGCGTCGGGCAGACGGTATGTGAATGCGTGAAACAGTACGATTTAAGAGTTTACACTAAGTTTTAATGTTAAAGGCATTCATATCATTAACATCGGAAAGACCTGGGAGAAGCTCGTGTTTGCAGCACGCATCATTGCTGCGGTAGAAAACCCTTCGGATGTTGTGGCTATCTCGGCCCGCCCCTATGGTCAACGTGCCGTTTTGAAGTTTGCCGCTAACACCGGTGCTCAGGCAATTGCGGGCCGCTTCACACCCGGTAACTTCACCAACTACATTACTCGCTCATTTAAGGAGCCCCGCCTCATCATTGTTACGGACCCTCGCGTTGATCACCAAGCCATCCGTGAGGCCTCGTATGTTAACATACCTGTTATTGCTTTGTGTGACACGGACGCGCCTCTTAAATTCGTCGACGTTGCAATCCCCACGAACAACAAGTCAAGGCATTCGATCGGTCTAGTTTGGTGGCTCCTTGCTCGTGAGGTCCTCAGGTTGCGTGGCACCATCCCTCGTACACCCGATGGCTGGAACGTAATGGTCGACATGTTCTTCTACCGCGATCCTGAAGAAGTCGAAAAGGAACAACAAGAGGCTTCAGCTAAGGCTGCCCCCGGCACAACCGAAGAGGCCACGCAACCAGTTGGTGATTGGGATGCTGCTGGTGCCGGCGTGAATGCAGGTGTAGCCGCTGTTACAGCCGACAGTGGTGGTGCGTTCCCTGTAACTTTGTGGATTGAAATATGTCTTCATGCTTTTTCACAGGCCTCGAGTGGTCCGCAGATCCCGTTGCGACGACCGATTGGTCCGCCGAACCTGCCGGTACCACCTGGGGAAGCGATCCGACTCCCGACACTACATGGGGTTAAAGTAGGATGTAACCTGATGTGTCAAAAATTGATGTTTTTTGTACTATCGCGTATGTCTGGCTAGCATGTTATGCTTTCCGATCCAGGTTCCCATGTTTACTTTTCGTCCGAACATGAACTGATTTTGAAAATATTTAGTGGGTGTTAATACCTGCTTAACTCTATCAAAAACACAAGCGCCGTGAAAGGCTATAATCCCAACTATACTGGCCAACCAAAACTTTAATGTGTTATCCAACTATTGTGGTGTGTTAGGGGCAAGGGAGCCCCAAAGACTATTCGATGTTGAGACCAATGCGCATACATATAACTTAAATGTCAGAAATACTCACTTGCACCGCTTAATGAGCTCCGGGTCAACTATTTGCATATTGGGGTCCGCAGCTCCAGAGCCAGTAAGGCCAAATGTCATTATCTCGGGTTTTTGAGAGTCGTAAATCGGCCAATCGGGGTTTATATTTGCGTTCATCGGATTCCTATTTGGATGCCCTTCGAGAATAAAAGACAGAAGAGAACCCATAAAGCTTTGGATATAGCTCTGAGAGAAGGGCTGAGTTGGCTGAATCGAATATGAACTAGAGTAGTAAACTAAGCTTCCATGTCACAGTTGCGTAGATTTTTAACGCCAATACTAACCCAGGGAAATAAACATTGAGGTCCAAGCCATGGAGAGATGGTGGTGCAGCAAAGAGCCCCTACAATATTGACAAATTACAACTGAGTGCCAGTCCTCGGCAAAACATTTAGCTACATACCAGGTGCCCCTTATTCGGAAACGCGTTAACTAACCACAGACTAGGACAAGTAAACTCAGCCTCGCCAAACACCATAGTCTGTATCTTGTATATATTATCGGCGTCCGACGCGTTACTGGTCGCAAATACTCCGTACGCGTCCGCGACCTCAGAGGCTTGTTGAGGACTCAGGTTTGGGAACATATTCTTGATGAAAGAGACGACCGTGCTATTTGAATCTCGTACCACAAATATGCGACCTTCATCTAAATTGTGCCTATGGAGCCGCATGAGTGTCAAGCGCCGGAAAACACGGGTAGTACAAGTCACGCACAAGCTCATAATCGTTTCCTGTGTAGAAGAGCATTAGGTTCGCATAGACTCTTCAAACGCTAGAACGTACCCCATTTACTTGTTGCTTTGTCAATGAAAGCTGAGGCCGTTCAATAAGGAATGAACCATCAACGACTGGGGCGGGTAGCAGATTGACAGGTAATTGAGTGGCGGCATCGGCCAAATCTTCACTGTTCAAGGACCGAAGGCAGGCGAGTGGGTTCTCGTCACCGGTACAGCTGGAATTGGCTTGTGATTAGCGATCATAGTTACGGTTTGTCATATATATGCATTACTACACACCCAGCAGCTTCTACAAAAGCTTTGTACTGAAGCTAAAGGCCCCTAGTAAGTTCCAATCTCTCGTAGAGACATGGCATGGCTCGCACCTCGGTATGTGGATCATCATAGCGGTAGTTTGGCGGGACGTATGGGGAACTAGCGATTGATCTCCTGAATAGCGCGGGCTCCGTCCGACCGCCATGTGCAACAACTTGCATCGCGACTGCCCCGGCCCCCGCAGACTCTCCCCAAAGAGTGACCTTGTCTGGGTCGCCCCCAAACAAATGAATCTAATGGATAATTAAAGTTAGTATCAATCCTAGCCAACATGTAGGGCGATGTGACCCCCACGTTTTTCTGAACCCACTGGAGAGCGAATTGAACATCCACTTAAAAATAGTCAATCAAAGGTGACACAAACAGGAGTTTGGCTTACGAAGACCAGCATTGAGCGCGCCATCCTTCTTGACCTCTGCCCCTGCAAGAAAACCTTGGGATTGTTGTCAGCTAATACCCGCAAATAAGTGGTCTATATTCGCATACCGAACATTCCTAGTCGATATTGAATAATTACTGCTACAAATGAGTTGTTCGAAGCTCGAAGCATCGTGGTGGGGTCAAATGCCGCTGCATAACCTGCAAAATACCCCCCACCATGAACCCATAGGAGGACTGGAAGCTTCTTGCCCGAATCCGAAGGCGGAGCAAAGACACTGAAAAATTCATAAGTATTGATGTCATAATAGGTGCCATAAAGGTTTACCTAAGAAATAAGCAATCCTCAGAGGACTTAGGAACACCAGGAGTGCCCTCGGCATCCCCTAACAAGTTAAGCTAACCACGGAACATGTAAAGTTCTCATAATGCCCATATGGGGAAAATACTCACTTGGAAGCATTTTTCAGGCTGCGAGGTCGCTTGAGTGGTCCCGTTTATCGGGGTAGGAGCCTTGGGCTCCCTCCATCGTAAATCGCCTCCATAGAAGCTCAGCAAAAAGACCAACCGGCACAGTCCACCAACGTACCTACTGGCGCTTGCGCATACCTAATACCAAGGAAGACGTTCAACTCGGAGGTTTCGTTATGAAGGCCTTGATAACGGCCATATGGAAGTGTAACAATTGGCCCCGGTGTATGGGAGGTGTTGGAACACTGTGCCCAGATGGGCAAGCCAAAAAGCACAAGAGCCGCCACACACGGTCTCATACTAGTAGTTAGTCAAAGGAGGCGATATCGACCAAAATCATCGGACTATATACGTGTCACTACAAATTCTGTAGAAGACATATAGGATTCGGGAACAATGACGTTAGATTATTTCCCATTTGTAAATATTGGTAAACCAACTGAGTTGAAGTATATTCATAAAAAATTTGATTCCTACATATGTCGCCCCCCATTGGTATTGTGGCCATGGTAGCTCGGCCCGTTCGATTTGGGATAAAAGGCTGGCTACCCCGGGTCGGAGTACACCTAGAATAGTCTAACATTGCTTCTACGTTGAAGATAACTGGCGGTCAGTGGCTCACTGGCATGTCAGCGTGTGAAAATCTACGCACAACCCCTAGCTTGTGGAGAGCCGCGTCCCCACATGTACAGCTCTTACTTCGTTTGACACAAATATCCACCGCAACTAAGCTTTTTGGTCGTTGTTATTCTAGCACAGTGCTAACCAACACCATGTTTCGTTTCTCTCCCTGAGTTCAGCACCGAACGCGTGGAATACTTATCATAGCTTTTGTAAGGTGCCGGCACCACGCGAGCGCATACATCACGATATGCCCAGTAGACGCTACACCACTACTGTTTTCTGACAAGGAATCGGTGGTGTAGGGAACCCGAGGCCGCGAAGCGACTCCAGGTGGACCGGCCGCCTGAGTGGCTCGCGGGTTGAGCGGTACACCTGTCAACACACAGGAAATAACGGTAGGCAGGTGCATAAAAGAGGGACACGGTAGGTGGGAGACAGAGATTTTAAACTAGGGAGCTCGACGCTGTGAGCCGCCTCGGCAGGTTATGGTGGACGATCACAACCTGGATGAGGGCGTAGCTCACGTGACTTCAACGCTAACCATAAGTCTCTTCTCCGTAAGCGCACGACTGCTGGTCAAACTGTTGATGCCATGCCGAACGTAATGCGAGATGATACTTACGCTCTCCCGCTTGCAAACAACTCCGAATAACTTCAGATTTACCGCTTATATCTATATCTAGTCTTCTCACTCGTCTTCAATCCACTTTAGTAGCCGTTTACTTTATACGTTTATACACGGCACGACAGCAATTCAGTGCTATATAGGTACCTCACTTCCTAGATGCAGCCGCCTAAGTCGCCATTTAATAAGACCCTATATCCCACCAGTTTACCTACATGACGATATGAGTATGGCGCATCATTTACAATGATATTAAGAACTATTTCTTGTCACCCTCCCTACTATGTGAGGCGTTTCCTTTATCAAATTTTTGATTAAACGCCAGCTTCGAGATACAACAAAGTAGCTACAATACACATAAAGGATCTTCGCTACCTGCTATGCAGTGCCAGATATCATACACCAATAGAGTACTACAGTACATTGCGAAGGACCTAGGACATCAACAATCAATTTGCACACACACAACTGTTGCCAAGTAATCCCATAACGTGCGTTACATGCTCCCATAGCTGTGATATCAGAGAGCTTGCGCTGAGCTAAAAGCTAAGTTTGTAATGCTCCACTCTAGTTTCAACTCAGCTCGGCTCCGCAAGCTCTCCAGGGTCCATACCTGGGGCTCTTGAACGCTTATGAGGGCCAACGCACTCGTGAGATAAAGGAGTACTCACAAGCCACAGCCGATTTGGCTGAGAATGAGTTAGAGGCCATATATATAATAGTAATGTCGCCGTGCCGACATCGCAGACCTCCGAGTCGAGGAGCACATAGAGTCAAATCGCCAAAGTGAATCAAGCTCCGCATTATGACGGCATGAATTTACCAATTGCTATATCCTCGAGTGCTGTCGTTTTCAATGTTCAACGATTAGTTGACCGGTAGGCATGCTAAAATATATACTCAAAATTTACTATCACGCAAGGTAGCAAGGCACCTCATTTAGTTCCTTGATCGAAAGGTGGAGAGCCACCCCCGGTATACGTGCATATTAAGGATATTCCCAAGTCCAATGCTAGGTTACTTCCTAGAGGTGCGAAGATAATTCGAAAGCGTATCAAGACACTCAACATGGTGACATCAATTGATTTCCTAAAAAAAATACTGCGCTACTTTCAACAGTGTAAGCTGAGAAAGGGGTCCTAGCGTTGGGGAAATACTCGTATCAAAATATCCTGTCATGTATTAATCATGCATATGGCTATATGACGCTGGATGGCTATGGTGAACAATTGATCAACGGCGCAAGCAAAAATGCGCATACATTATGCGCATGTCCGGTTTTTAGTCTTTCCGGGTGTTCGAGGCTTCGAGCTGGTTTGTCCCTGAATCTTTCTAATAACCTGCCAAAAACTAGGACTCACGGTCACTCACCGTGGGCATCTGTCAGAGCTAGCTGCGGGGCGGCGGTTGCGAATTCCGCGACCGGCAATACTCACTCCGTGTCAGGACCGTACGCCGACTTGCCTTTTGTGCCAACTTATCATAACCGGCAGAGGAGGTTGGGAGGAAATTGGGTTGTCGCGACGATCAATGCAGTTCTAGATCTGATGGAGTACATGCGCGTTGACTGCTGGATTCAATTGGTCGCAGCAGCGAGCAGCGACCAATTGAGTGAAACAGGGACCAACATCTGTTCGCGGCGATTTCGCAATCCCTAACGTCAACATAGGGTGCGTTTCGTTCGTTCATCTGGGGTGTGTTTGCTTCAACATGCGCACAGACCAACTTTTCTCTAGTTAAAAACTTGCGAACTGGCAGTGTTCTTTAGGTCTTCGGTTCTATCCCTTCAGCAGATACAAGTCTTGCAATCCCCACTCTCGTTTAAAATGTACTTCGCTGTTGCATCCCTCTTTGTCGCTGCCTTGTCGGCTTCTGCAACTATTGTCGCCCCCCCTTCTACACCTCGCGCAATGGGTGATGTGATTATCCTGCAGCCGCCCCATGGCTATGTGGTTCGTGCCGGCGACGCCTTTCCCTTGCATTATATCAACAAGGTACCATATTTATCCCCCACCGTTATACTAGTAGCTGAATTCCTGCACATAGCCATCCGATTCGTATCTCACTTATGAGACCGAGGTTGGCTTGCAACGCGTCGGTCGTCACAATATCCGCGGGGTGAGTCCACCAAGTGTTCCTGGCTCCCAGATCTCTGACATCCAACAGATCAAGCAATTCCACCCAACGACGGATGTCATCAAGGAAGTCATCAATGTTCCTGCGTCTACTACCCCTGGCCGTTACAGTACGCATATTTCTCTTCATCAAATTTAATTTCTAATGGATTTGGCGCTTAGACCTCATTGTAACCGACCACCGCACAACCTTTGACAAGGAAGTGGCTGACAATCATGCCCTGCCCTCGTACCGCAATCAGGCTCTGAACATTACTATTACTATTGCCCATGCTGATGCCTACAAGGACCTCGAGGACCTTTAAGTGAGGCGAGTTCAAACCTTCACTGAGCATCTTGGATAGGATTCTTCGCTTCACACTCTGCCTTTGGTCTTATGTATACTTGTCGCTCCCTAGTCTCAATTCTCCCTGAATTCTATTCAGTGTTCAAAACCAAGAGTTGATAAGATTCGTGCGCGTCTCAAGAATGTTCCAGTTAATTTAAAACGGTAAAGCCAAAATGCAAACAAAAAAAATACAATTACAAAATTCCTTGAGTGGATGACCTCGATATGATGCTGATACGGGATGAATATGGTGGAGGTTGAACCCCGAGGGATGATCGTGCCTGGTAAAGTGGCAATGTTTCACAGGACAACCTAGCTGCGACGAAGGACCGCAGTTGTTCTTGTAGTTGGGATTCATCTATCCCATCCCCCGAATCTTGCCTCCTTTGTCCTCCGCTCATGCAAGCCAGCAATGCGCCTAGAATGACATGGTCTAGATCGGTGAGAGCATCCTCGCCCAGCTCCTGTCGGAGCAAATCCCGAGTATGTACATCAATCCTGATCTTGGGTTTCCCTGGAAGCTTGTAGGTACTAAGGGTGGCGAGTAATTTGCTGGCAAGAGGAATCGACAAAGACGGTGAGAATGATTGGACAAGTCCGGGAGAAGGAGTAGCCGTCGAGTGCTGGGGCAAATCTCGGTAGCAGGCAAGATTAAGTCCTATGCCTGTCCAAGGCTGGTAATTTTCTGACCATGTACATATAAACCGGCCATATGAATAGGAACGACTACGCAAGGGTAAATTTTTAAGCAACAAGGGGGACAAAGAATGATGGCTCACTCGGCCCGTTTCGCGATGAGCGACTCGAAAGCACCTTGACGCACTGTTGAAATTTCACTCAAGAGCACGGTTTGGTCTATTGCATTGGTGATTGTTGCCTTGGACTTGCCACCTTGACCCCAGTTGAGAGTCACAACCTGTTTCAAGGGGCTCAGCGTTGCTTAGGTGCTAAGCATAGAGGAGGCGTGACACACCTTTTGGAGTGACATATTAGAATCAATCGCATATAACGTTGTTTTAAAGTCCGCGGCTGTAATTGTCGCGTATAGAGGCATACCGGTAGCCTTGTTGATTAATAAAGTATTTTGAAAGGTTTCCTTGGTTGATACCAATGAGAGGTAGCATGGTGGGCCGGGGCGGCTGCCCGGTCGCGATCGAGAGGACTGGTCGGTGCTTGAGCGACGCATAGTCGAGTACCTCAAGTCAAGGTGGAGTCTGGGGTCAAATGCTTTATTCCACTGGTTAGCACGAGGTTATATCATCCCTGGCAGAATACTGGTGCACGAAACAGATCGCTATTTAGCCCAATCCATTGTCGCCATCTCATTTGACCCCGGACACTGCACGCATCTATGTTCTAGATCTCCCAGAGGCAACTCATTCCTTTGGATAGCAGCTACTTCTAATGTGGGGATTCACGATCGGTGAGTATTGGTCCCGAGTGTTCCCGGGTCATGTGGGTGTGCGGTAGTGGTTGTCGGGACGCAACTGGGTGGACTTGAGTCGTGCTCCGCGGAATCTCACCCCATCCGCTCAATGGGACAATCCCGCGCCCCCGGGGCCGACCGAGCTGCCGAGGGCGCCACCTGGCGAAATAATCTCATTGGTTATGGGTGATTATAAGGCGCATCACGAAGCTTCATAATCCTGGCTCTCCAACATGTGTAAAATTTAGTAAGTTCTTATATGGCCAGTCGACCAATTGCAAGGCACCCCAAAATAATGTACCAGATGGGATCAACGGACGCCCATAAACAGCGAACTCATGCCTCAAAGCCTGAGACGTTTAGACGCCTCTTAGCCTGGGCACACGCGGGGCTGGCGTGGTATCACGAGCCAAATCGTGGGACTCAAAAACTTCACTTCAGCAGCATCTACTAGTGACGTAATCTAGTTAATGGAGGGACGAAGCTACGCAATTTTGGGCAATGCTTCTTTTGATCGTGTGCATCCATACGCGTGGGAGGCTGGCAGATCATTAGGTGGACATCCTGATGAGATTGTAAGTTAGGTAAACACAAATATCAAGAATTCGAATGTTTTGCTTCCAAGTCCGCCAGGAAGGCAAGCCATAATGTCTTATCAATCACACCCTCATCTACGCAGCGTATCCTTTGTTAGCAAGTGTGTCGAATTATCAATTATAAACAGGGATAACTCACACATTCCGTCTATATTGGTGACGATCACATAGCGTGCGCCGAGTTTGGTAAACATCTGATGGACAAGTTCTAGTGGTGCGTGGGCTGGGACGGTGAGCGGCTAATTGCGTAATCACGTCATTATCGTTCGGGCAATGTAAGCTGAAAAAGACTTGCCGCTTGGTCCATATATATGGTAAGATCAAAGGGGTCGAGTTGGCCAGGCGTATCATATAGTGATGAAATAGAGGATGCACCAAAGTCAGGTCGTGGAGGTGAGGTGGCGTGGAACTTGCACACTTCGTCAGGCGAATCTGCAAGAATCGCTTGGAGAAATTTTGCCATCAGATTTTCCATTTACCGGTGGGAAGAGTGTTCACTTACTCAATGCGTGCTCAAGTTCGCTAGTTCCAATATATCCAACCATTCTGTATCCTGGTTCTTCTCTCTGAAGGATAGGAAGGCCACCATCGCCATTTCCATCACGGACTGCTGCGAGGAGCTTGTCTCGGAGAGCTTGGACTGTGTTTTCCTCATCCGTGATGATGGTCTCGACTTTTCGGTCGGTTACATCTGAGACCTGTAGAGCACCCCAAAGGTATTCGTGCTTGTAATCTAAATAGGGTAACTGGGATAGCCTTGAAATGAAAGCCGGTGTATGCATCATAATCGTGTAGCAAGCCCATAGAACAAACGTAAAGATCCAATGGTTTTGAGTGGTAACAAGGTTGGTCTGAATGTTAGTGCTGAGATGGCCACAACAGTAATAATTCACGCACTCGATAACTAAATCGTAAATACCCTTGGGCTCCAATGCGTCCGCCACCGTTTTTGCGACAAGGATGGACAACATGACGGGGATCACATACGTCAAGGTTCCTGTAAGCTCGAACATGATTACCGCGAGCGAAACTGTGGTGCGCTGTTTCCAGGTTTCCAGAGTTTGGGTGTCGTCGTCATTTGGGGCCATGGGCGGGTTTCATTCAACGGCCGGGAATCCCATGAGATACCCGGTCAGGGAGGCGGGTAGCATAGGAGCGAAAATGGGTGCATCCATCGATTGGAGCCCAATTGCGCAGTAAAGGAAACAGCAGTCGCAAGTGCCAATCAAAACAAATTTGGAGTCATTGGACCACAAGTCAAACGACCGAATTCTATCAGTATTGCGCAATTATTAATCCAAAAGGCTCACCGTCACACCAGACAATGTTGCTGCTGCTCCGATCATCGCATATACCCCGGGGTTCACGCAATATGTATCGCCTTTGCACACTTCGAACATCGCAAGGTTCGGGCGCGTCCAATAAACGTATTGAACTACGAGGCCAACGATCCGGCCGAAACATGCGCCGACTCTGGATTAGATGGTAGAGATAAGCGTTAGAGATCCCGACTGCTTCCTGGGGGAAATGAACGGAAAATATAGATGGCCTAGCGACTCTGCAGAGGTGAACCAATACGAACAACTCGGCAGTACCCGAGCATATGCCAAGAAGGCGACCTTAGGAAAGCAAGGCTACGGTCCTCGAGTGGTGCACTCTCCACGTCCCGGCATGAATCACAGTTATGGGAGCGAATGACTTACCCTAGCGTCGGGATGAAAATGCCAGCAGGCAGCTTGATTCCAAAAGTTATGATGGTAAGAGCACCCTTGACTATGAGCGCTGTCCCAATCGCACGAATGACCACTCCGACTTCTCCGACCCTATTTTACCACTCAATCAAGATGACTTGGAACCGGGCGGACAGGACACACCTATCAGGGGTTATGCATAGCCCCTCGTGCCAGTCACCAAGCTGGCACTCGGCAAGCAGATTATATACAAGCTCCGTTCCACCCATACGTGTATACGGGTTGAGGAAGCAAAGTAATGTGGTTAATAGTGTGACCTAATGCGGAATGATCCAAAATGTTATGAGTACTGGTAGGATCCACTCGGATAACTTACCATCGCAACTTCCGATATGGGGTGGGTTTTCATCCATGTTCCGCCACGGACGTGTCGACTCCATTGATAGTTTAATTTCGAGAAATAAGCCCCATACAGACCCTGCATCGCACAATGCCTTAGTACCAGCACCCAGTAGAGCCCGCTCAGTAATCGTACCCCAAAGACACCGAGTATCAAAAATAAGCCAAGCTCATACGAATGCCAATCTCTGTCGTAGGTGACTTGGAAGAGAACAAGCTACCATAAAGTTGAGTGCGCGTTCATATGCAGTATTATTTGCATCGAACTAACCTTTCCGGTTCCAAAGGGATCGAAGAATTTGAGAGTGGCAGCCGCAACCATTGCGCAGAAAAAGCTACGCCACATAACCTTTGGTGGAAAAAAATACGAAACCTCTTCGAGAGAGAACAGGACACCACCGACTGGCGCTCCAAACGCCACCGCTACCCCAGCTATAATATTCATTAGATGTTAGTCGGATCGAAGCAGCACTTTAAAGGATCACGCCAAACAGGTTATACTTACCTGCACATGCAGCACTAAGAATTTCTCTTCGTTTTCCTTCATTGGTTTCATACTTGGAGAAAAAACGGGAGACAATATTTCCGACACAACTTGCAATGTGGACAAACGGCCCTTCCTTGCCTTTTTATAATGCAATCAGGATCCTTATTTGGGCTGGAAAATTAGACTCACCCAGCGAAAGCCCGCTAGCAACGCTAAGTGCCAGGCCAACCGACTTGGTAAACAGTGTCCGGCCACCCAGGTATCCATGCATCACAAAACCCGAAAGGATAGTCTTGATCTCGGGGATACCACTGCCAGCGGCCTAGGAGGAAATTTTAACACCGTTTTTAGATATCCAAATATTGACGTACATAGTATAAAACCTTTCTGGGTATTGACTTGCCAACATGACTTGAAGGGCTCGGACCAGCAACGTCATTGTCCTTCCTAGATGGGTCAAAAGCTGGGCCGAGTACTCCTGAATCTTTATACGACCAAAACGAGGTGGAGGCTGTTAGCCTGATGGTGAGGAATGATGATGTGAGAGCCAAGGCGAGCTAGAATCGGGCAATTGAGCTCGTAACTCGATTCGGGCCAGCGCTTACTTACAGCAATAGCCATATAGGAAACATATTCAATCATCCAAGATTCGAATCCATACCATGAATCGTGCTTGCCTCCTGGTCCGAAAGCTTCGGCCCAGGTGGTCCAGGCCTCGCAGGCTTCGGTTTCAGTTGGGATGCTTGCGATGCGCAGGCTCTGGTTGTCGACGCTCATAGGACAGCAGAATCGCATCGCGCGCCACCAGGCTTCAGAGCAGTAGCCTTCCTTGATATCGAAGAGCCATTGCTCCGCACGGATGATTAGGAACGCAATCACTGCAGTAAGAAAGCCAACTATCGTGACGATGATCCAGCCGATACTACGGTCGGCTAAGTTCAACAACCTGCCACGAACCGAGCGGCGGCGGCGGGTATGCAGTGTGCGAGCTGAATCCTTGATCTGGGGGATGCCAAACATTAGCACACATTGAACAGAGTGAGACAAAACGCACCGCGTCGTGTAGCCAGTCAATCGATGTAAAGGAGCTGTACCAGACACGGATACCATTAATGCGAGCGCCCTCATCTTCTCCACTTGCTTGAATGGCATCGGCATTTGCTGGCTCGTCATAAGCGGTTGAACGGCGCCCCAGTGGAGCGAAAAAGGAAGTAGGGCGGGTACTGCGGCGGAAGTCAAGGCCAAGCAGCGGTTCTTCCAGACCGGGAGACGAATGGATCATCCTCTCGCCTGGGGCACGGGGAATGGCCCCGTACGAAGGAAAGGCCATCGAGGGACTGGGTGGGTGGTCGTTGTGGAAGGTTGCAGTGGGGGAGTGGCCTCTGCTGCCAATGTTGAGCAGTCTGCGTCTGCGCCAGAGGGGTGAGGCCGGGGCACTCAGTGGGCCAGGGCGGGGTGGCAGCGACACAGTCGAGGCGTGGAGATCCTCCGACATTGACGGCGCCTGCGAAGGCATAACGGTTGAGGGTAAGATGAGGTTGGAGCACTATCGACCCCAAGGACTCACTTTGCATAATCATTGGTCATCTGAACTTGTGGCTGAGTAAATTACAATGTGTAGTAGCGCAAATACACACATGGAGAAACCAAAGGCAACTTCCTCGATCAGCCGAAGTGGTTGACACATCGGGAAGCTGGCGGCTAGATAAGGGGTCCCGAGCAAGACCATTGCATTTAACGCACCAGTCGTGGAGTAAACCGGCCTTTTTGGTGACCCAGGATTTACAGTGAAACCCATGCTGGACTTGGTGGAGGGTAAATCTTTGCTTCTTCCTTATTTGTTGCGATGAATCTCAATTGAGGGCTCGGTTCATCGGATTTCTATTTTAATACATCAGGTAAACAAGTTCCGGGCCATATGGCTACGTACCCGATACTATTATGGTAACATCGATATCTCGGGTTGCTGCCATCGTCCGAAGAAACTTCGAGTCAGTTGCGACGCATGTGCAGTGGCTGTGATAAACTATGACAGATTGCCATCGCGCCCACGTGATCGCGTGCTGTTGTCGCTGACCTGCAGTTTCCCATGTCCACTCACGTCACAGTACTTCCCAAAGGTATTTTTTGGTACCACATCAGTACGGGAAGCGATTAATCAACAATATCACAAGATTTCCAGGGGGCTCTTACACAACCAACTTCATCATTTCGTTCGATACGACTGCCGCATCCCCGCACGGGTACGTTGTCCGTTTTTAAAACATAGCTTGATACTTGACAGTCATGTAGGACTCCCTGCATTATTTATTCTTCATGGATCGTCTTTGCTCGAAGTACATGCTATAGCCCCTGATGCGCCTCGTTCTTGGTTTGTTGGGCAAACCGTTGTTTCTGGTGGGTCATCTAGTTTTCTCAGACGTGCAGTGACTGACGCGCATCACTAGATGGGAAACTACTACTCATGACTCCTATAGATCCCGTCTTTCTCTTAGTTCCATTTATCAGAGCACTCCTTGCAACTGTTCGTCCTTCCGTCATACTCAAGGGATTTTCTTGAATCATAGTCCAGGAGCCCCAACCCCCTTTCAAGCCCACAGATGATCTTCTTGAGGAAGCAGCTGCACGGTACTCCCAGCTTGATATAAAGCAGGCAGATATTACTTCGTTTATGGGATTGGATTGCGTTAGACAAGCGTTGAGGCAAATATCCGAGACTAAAGGTATCCCTTGTTTTACATTCCACAAAAATGTGGTTTAATTAATATTGTTTGAATATTAGATGTTCCACCGGACCTCGCAGTTCATCGTCCATCCAATGAGTGCATCATTGCATTCATCAAACGACGAATAGAAAGGGTCGCCGCTGTTCAACAGTTTTCCGAGCTAGCAGACCAGACAGAGTCTGCACACGATACCGCTAGCCCGGTTGACCAAACACCAGCTTCTGGCTCGACGTGTCCTCCCGCGCAACCAACCTCTGACTCTAACTCTCCCGGGCCATCCTTTGCGACGCTCCAGCGGCAACACCTGCGACTCGGACTCTCGGTGGTAGAACTCGGCCCCCTCGATTGTCCAAATGCGCAGGCCATCCGCGCCGCTGCCCGCATCAAAATTGCGAGTGAAATAATTGGTGTGTGGGTCGAAGAAAAACTACTGGAAGAGGTCTTGCAGACGTATGAGTGAGTACGCTACATTGGAATACATTATTGTTGGGATTGACTTGACCTTTAGTATATCTGCGTACACTACCTACGCCGCCCTTCGTGCTGAACAAGCACGCGCTGAACTAGCAGCTGCGACTGCTCAAGCCGAGGCAGCCGAAGCAGGAAAACCTGGTAAAGGAAAATCGGGGGAGAAACGAAAGGCCGGCGCGCAAGCGTCTCGCGGGGTAGAAAAACTCAAAAAGGCCAATACAACAGGAATGTCGTCGTTGACGACGTTTTTTGGAAAGAAATCGTAAGGGACGACCATTGTTTGTACTTCACGACTCTCGATTTTTGGAAGTGTATTTATTACTATGGGTAAATTATATCTAGATAGTTGGACGCGGACATGGGGAAATTGGTTTGTGCTCGAGATTGGGTATCCACCTTAGGGATTCGATTTAGCTAATTTGTGTGGCGCAGATAGTACATTACAGACAGAGGCCGCCGCTTGGGTCCCTTCTATAACTCATCCGCCTTTTCATGCCGACACAAGTGTATCAAGACGAAATCAGAACGCGTTTGAGTTAGCCTGGTCGCTACTTTACGACAGTAAGAAGAGTAAGGAATACCATGAACGAAATCTAATTGTTTTATGAGTACAAGTCACCTTTGTGCTGCTTGTTTAGGCTAATGGTCAGGTTATCCTCTGACAACAATTTGTGTATGGGGTCTCCGGTGAGCTGGGCTACTCCTCGAAGTGCGCGCATACATTCCTTTCGCTTGATGTTCGAGGGCACAATTATATCATTTATGTCATAACTAGAGACATAATATCAACCTGAAGGCGGTCTTCATATGTGGATCTCGGTTTCCCGCTCGCGTTAGCAAATTGTAAAGCTTCGGGCGAATAGTCGGTGTATGATATAATAATCGTAAGTTTCGATTTGGAATGATGATAATTTTTTGATGATCGAAAAAACAAACTCAACCATTTCATCAAGATTGGTAGAAGCCTGGGCTTGTTCACGTGAGTAATCTTCGGCCGATCGAGTCACCAGCCGTAAAACTGCATTGACGTCAACTTTCAGCCAGCACCGGCCAAGTGTGGAATCTTGTTCACCATGTCTTGGTTTGTTCGTAATCGCGCGATAACTAGGTCGTTTGGTAGCTTGGCACGCCAATATGCCACTCACGCGAACGGCTCCCAACCTGCAGTTCTACACCTCAAAACTGGCCAGTCGTTCCACGGTCATTCATTTGGCGCGCCCCGCAGTCTCTTTGGCGAAACAGTGTTCTCGACATCTATTACCTCTTGTAAGGATCTCCGTATCACGCGAAACGATGTACTGGCTGACTCTAGTAGACACAGAATCCATGACCGACCCCTCCTACCGGGGTCAGATCCTTGTTTTTACTACACCCCTTATCGGCAACTATGGTGTTCCCAAAAACGAAACTCCCGTCGACTCTAACGACGTTGGTGTACTCCTTGAATCAAAAGGCATTCAATGCGCTGCTGTCGTGGTTGCGGACGTCGCGGAGCGGTTCTCGCATCACCAAGCAGTCGAGTCTTTGGCGGATTGGTGCAAACGGTACAACGTTCCAGGTCTTACTGGCGTCGACACTCGAGCGGTAACCCGTTTACTGCGTGATCAAGGCACAACTCTTGGGCGCATTGCAATCGGCCCTGACTCGCAGCTCCCTCCGCCTCAAGAGTCAGAATACTGGGACCCGTCGAAAGATAATCTTGTAGACCAGGTTTCGACTCGAGAAGTTTACACGCTCAATCCCTCGGGGGATATCAAAATTGGCGTTCTCGACTTTGGTGCCAAAGCCAATATTACGCGTTCGCTTGTTCGTCGCGGGGCGTCGGTCACTGTATTTCCGTGGAACTACGATTTCAACAGCGTTCGCGACCAGTACGATGGCCTGTTCTTGTCTAACGGCCCCGGCGATCCAATGCATTGCATGGACGCTGCTTTGAAGCTGCGCAAGACGATCGAAGAATGGGACCGCCCCATATTTGGCATCTGCATGGGCCACCAAATCATTGGCATTGCAGCTGGACTAGAAGCGTACCGCATGACCTTTGGGAACCGTGGACATAATCAGCCCGTGCTCGCTCTTGCCAACTCGGGATCCATCAAAGCCGGCCGTGTCTATGTAACGAGGTAGGTGCTGGGTTGTTCCACAAACTACCACGACTAACCTGGCACTGTAGTCAAAACCACCAGTATGCATTGACATTGCAAGATCCGTTCCCACTGGGATGGGAGCCATTTTTCATCAATTGCAATGACTCGTCTGTTGAGGGGATCAAATCTACAACAGACTCTGGGAAGCAGGTATGGGGTGTTCAGTTCCACCCAGAGAGTGCTGGGGGTCCATTGGACACCATTGAAATGTTTACGGACTTTGTTGATACCTGCTGGGCTGGGAAGCAGTCTCGGATGCAGTGAGTGCTTGTTGGTGTTACATTGGGGTTGTATCTACAGGTTATCAATGAGATAGTCAATTGCTTTGGTGAATTTATGCACTATATATGCTATTTATTTGTTTTGGTAAATTTCATCCTCACATTAGGGAGAACACCCTAGGTATATTTTTATTTGATTCACTATCAGTGGTTATATTATTGACATGACATTGTTGTCAGATTGCTATACTACAAGCAGCCACCCCAGGCCACTGACTTGCTTCTGTGTAAGGCCATATATATTTATCAATTTCAGTAGAGCACCAATTTGGAACAATGGATATTGGAAGCATAATCAAGTTTAGGTTGTCAGGGTACATGCCACTGTGCTTATTGTAGTAAGGGATTTCATCAGAACTATTGGCTGACATTAGAACTATACACCCTCCCTTGTAATGGGTGCATCTCTTGGGTCTACCCTGCAAGGCTTTGAATAAAAAGAACAGCTCAAACCTGGGATTGAACAAAGGACTTGTGGTGCAACCTGTTAATAAAAAAGGAATGGCCTGAACCTGGGATTGAACCAGAGACTGGCACAGCTGGTGCAAGATGGGATGGCCACATTCCTGGTTCACACCACCCAAAGGAATGGGGACTTGAACCCAAACCCACAACACTCAACACTGGGTCCCATACCCCCCATATCAGGCTCTGACTGGACAGCCAGTGAATAATCATCCACAGGCTGGATTTTCACTGTTTACAAAATTTCCTTTTTTAGGAATTCTTTTTGGATATTTCAAATGGGAATTTCAACTCTACATTCAATCAAAGAAAATTACCCTTTTTGATAATTTTTACATGTTCAAGCTTGGTATGGGGGACCCAACACTCAGAGCCAAATCCACTCCTTTAGGTGTCCTGTCCTGTAATGGTTTTTCAAGTATGCTGTGCAAATTCACAGATGGGCATTGCAAGGCTAGTCATTTGACTATTTCCTGCCAAGATTCTTCTAGGCTAAATAATTCTATCATTTTCTGCACTTGCTGTCAAGCTGCTAGGTCACCAAGACCTAATACTAAATCCAATCACTCACTGGCTTGGCTTAATTAAGAACTTCTAGGGTGACACACAGAGCAGTAGTAGTAGTAGAGGGTCTAGTATTGGCAGTGTAAACTGAGGAGGTTGAGTCTGCCTGACAGCCAACTCAACCCAGTAATTATATACAACACTACACCAACAAGAACCTTCCTGAGTCTCAACTAGTTTGCAACTGTTTACACTGATAGACATCAGTTTATACATGTTTGAATATTTGGGGAAATTGACATCTGTTAAAATTTCCCTAGAAGTTTCAATGGGTTAAGATTACCTGGGGAAATTTGAACTGGTTGAAATCTATCCCTTTCTCCTGATTATTTTCTTATTGTTCTTATTATTGTAACCATTCTAATTTGGCTTAGAATTTCCCAGACTTAGAACACACTGGTAGTGGGTCCTGGCCAAATTATTTCTAATCACAACACTTGTTAATCAATTTCAAACAACAGTGCCTAAGTGGCCAGCAGCTGCTGGTGACAGACACTGGCCAAGTTATTTCCAATCCTGGCACTTGTTTACTAATTTCAAACAACAGTGATTAAGTAGCCATATGGTTGCAAGAGGACTGTAACCTGGTTCCTAGAGAGAAGAGTTTTGTAGACCCACATACAGGCCTTTCAAGTTGTGTGCAGGAGCATCTCCAAAAGAGCAGGTTCCTTGGCACTTGGATGTGAGTCTCTGCACTATCAGATGAGCCCTTGACCTTGGCATCTGCCTGAGCCTTTCCCTTGCCCTTGGGATCCTTGGCTTGTTCTGCACTGGCACCTGTAATCAACTTTTGGCCAGCCTCTCCAAGCTCAGAGTGCAATTAATCCATAATTTCTGGGTGTCCCCTGTTAGGGTAATGTCAGGTCTCAGCCAGGTGGCACTTATGTGCTTACAAGGGGCACAGGCCTTAATGCATCAAAGGCAAGGGCTGGGATGGTGGGCTAGCTCAAATGATGCCTTAGGCATTCTAGGGAGTTATTGGGGAACCAGTAGATTGACCAAGAGGTTGAGTCTTGCTCTTTGCTTGACTCAACCTGTAGTTTATATACATGTAGGTAGCACAGCTATACATAATCATATGAGTCATATATATATCAAATACTGTATCAAATGTGCAGCTATTGGCAAAACCATATCCAATGCACAGTATCTTCTGACACTTCTTGGGTCACCTGACTTACTTATCTCCTAGGAGTCCTAGGTCTCCATGGAGTTATCATCTTCTGCACTTGTTATGGCATTTAGTTGTGTCAGGCCATGACAGGTAAGTCTTCAGTAGGCATCAATATATTGCCTCAATCTGGCATGCATACATCCAAATATTTTCTCCAGTGTCTGGGCCCATTTGAGGAGTGGCCTCCTGGTTTTGAGCCAGGCCATTCAGAATTTCTGGTGGAGTTGTGTCTATAAAATGGTCAATTGGATAAATATGTATAATATTGAGTTAACTTACCCTTGAAAACCAAGACCTGCCATGTGTGTTTGTTCATCACAGAGAACATCAGAGCAGTGGCTTCACTCAATTCATCTGCCATTGACAAGTTATGTTGAACATTGCATTCTTTTTGGAGATTTATCACTTGTTGTCAAATGGGCTCCAGACTTTTTGAAATTTCCAACATGGCATAGATCTGGTGGTTGCCATTAACCAAGTGTGCACAAGGTCAGTTACTTTCCAGTCTGTTCAGTCTGGACTTCATAACATTTAGTTGTCCATCTGTCAAGAAAACATTGGCCTGGTCCTCCCCTCTATGTTCCCAGAAAATTGCCTAGCAAAGTTGTAGCTCTTCTGGAGTTTGGTTGTTAAGCTTGAACAATGCTGGACTACTGAATTGTTGAAAAGGTTGGGTTTTGCTCAGGGAGGAAACAAGGTCAGGATCCACCAGTGATTCTGAAGCAGAAATGATGATAGGGAAGTGCCAGTCATCTTTTGAGTGGAGGATAGACTCCTTGAGCTTCTCAACATGGGATTCAAGTTTCTCCCTAGGATTTACCTGAGCATTTGGATCATCAGATAGCTCCACTACTTCATGAATAGTTTCTGGTCCACTGAAGCAAACATAACCACAGCTGATTATATGTTGAGTGAATTGTTCCATTCACTCTCATTGGTCCTCAGTTGCCTGTAGTAGGTTCTGAACAAGCTGCTGAAATACACATCTCATAGCCTCCACAGATTTGTTGGTGGCCTGAGTAATCTCCTAATTCAAGCACTTGAGTAGACCACTTAGCCATTACAATATATTAATACCTGCTGTGCCAGCTCAAGATCAGCTTGTGCAGTATGTAAAACCTGCTGATGATCCAATACAGAGTCAGAGGGACCCTGTGAAGCAGTCATGGACATCCAGTTGAACTCTGGATAATGGGACTATTAAAAATTTATTCAGAGGCTGGTTATTTGATACTCTTCTCATTTTGTGCTCACCAAGGAGCTTCCACTAGCCTCCATTGTTGAATCTAGCCCAGTATCTTAGTATTCAAGTATCATAATCACTGCCCAAGACTTACAATTATCTCTAGTTGTGGGTTATGGGGAGTTGAGAAATTTGTGTGGCTGTGCTTGCTGACTAACCAAGTCACAATGTTGAAAGAATTCCTTATTTGACAAGTGTCAAGGTTGGAAATGATCTGGCCAGCCCCTGCAGCCAGTGGCCACTGGCCAATTAAGCACTGTGGCTTGAAATTCAAACAAGCACCATTGTTGGAAAAATTTCCACCAGCTGACTGCTGTTGTTTGAAATTGGTTACTAACCACTTGGATTGGAAATGTTTTGGTTGGCAGCTGCTGACTGTGGTACTGTTGTTTGAAATTCACAAGTCAGTGGGAAATCAGTATAATGTGTATAGGGGCATAAGAGTGAGTACACAAATAGGAAAATACATTGTGTCAAAATATTACACAGTCCTGCCAAATAGTGGGGGACCATAGTATTTTTTAGTGTGATGTCTTTTGTGAAGGACAACTATGCCCTCTTGATTGTCAAATACCCTCTCCTTTCCATTGAAGAACATGATGAGTTTCTGGCACTCAACAGGCCATCTGTGATACTGTGAATATGGCTGATCACAGCTATAACTTCCCTCCAACCAGATGGAGGACTTGGTGATGTCCTGGAGGACAACCTCACATGGGTGATATTGATGCCTTGGATAGAGAGTATTTGTGTGAACCACTAAATAATATTAGTTGTGCCCCTAGATTAACCAATTTGCTTACTGGTGTGTAATGAAAATGAAAATGAAATGAGGCTAGTGACAATAAAAGGATGTGTCAACCAGCTGGGTTGCAGGCAATTGCAGGGATTGGAAATATATTTAGCCTGCTAAGCGCTGTTGTTTGAAATTCAATTCCTAAGCACTGGGATTGGAAATGAATTGGCCAGCACCTGCTGGCTGCAGGTGCTGGCCAACCAATTAAGCACTCTTGTTTGAAATTAGTGATCAACTATAAATTGTAATTCGCCGTATTAGTGGAGACACAGCGTGTACAGACTAAAACTTAGTGATACATCACAAAATCAGTATGTGTATATGGCATGAGATTGAGTACACAAATAGGAAAATACATTGTGTCAAAAATATTACACAGTCCTGCCAAATAGTGGGGGACCATAGTATTTTTTAGTGTGATGTCTTTTGTGAAGGACAACTATGCCCTCTCAATTGTCAAATACCCTCTCCTTTCCATTGAAGAACATGATGAGTTTCTGGCACTCAACAGGCTGTTTGTGATACCATGAATACAGCTGATCACAGCTATAACTTCCCTCCAACCAGATGGAGGACTTGGTGATGTCCCAGAGGACAACCTCATGTGGGTGATATTGACACCTTGGATAGAGAGTATTTGTGTGAACCACTAAATAATATTAGTTGTGCCCCTAGATTAACCAATTTGCTTACTGGTGTGTAATGAAAATGAAAATGAAATGAGGCTAGTGACAATAAAAGGATGTGTCAACCAGCTGGGTTGCAGGCAATTGCAGGGATTGGAAATATATTTAGCCTGCTAAGCGCTGTTGTTTGAAATTCAATTCCTAAGCACTGGGATTGGAAATGAATTGGCCAGCACCTGCTGGCTGCAGGTGCTGGCCAACCAATTAAGCACTCTTGTTTGAAATTAGTGATCAACTATAAATTCCAGGACTATTATAACCACTCTCAGGTCAAGCTCTGTCTTAGTACAAACCCCAACAAGTCTCAAAGTGATACTGGGACAGGTAAAAGGGGTGACCCCAAGACTTATGTCTTAAACTTGGAAACACATCCTGCTCACAAATTCCCATTTGGGACACTCAACATGCCTACAGCTTGGGTTTCTGAGGGCCAAAAGGTATTTTTGTGTCTATATATGCTTGCATTTCTGACCATTTAATTACCCTTTAATTCCAGGCAGATACCCCAAGACCATCCAGCCATATGATATCTGGAGGGGCACCTGTGGCAGATTATCAGGTGATCCAAGAGCATATCAGCTCTTGTTCATCCCTGATAATGCTCCAAAACTATGCAATGTTCAAATTGTCACCTGCAAGTTTCTATGCTCACCTAAAAGTTCATTGTGAGTTGCATAAATGTTTTCCAGCAGTACACTCCATTGGGGCCAATAACCCAAGTGTGATGTCTGGTAAGATATACCCATAGTTGTAAATGATTTTATTAGTTTTTTGCCTAGGCTGGTCATATATTTACAACCATTGCACCAACATGCATTTTGATGAAAAGGAGGTTCCCCAGGGTTGGTCACCCTTGGTAGTTATGGGCATCTGCAAAACTAGTTGCCTTGGACTACCAGGACTGGGTGTGAAATTCAGCTACCTACCTGGTAGCATGACTTTCATCCAAGGGTGTCTGATCAAACATGGGGTGATGGACTGGGAGGGAGATGATAACAGGATATGCATTGCTAACTTCAACCATCTCACTGAATAGAGGGTAGCTGGTGTGTGGCCAGTTTGGTAGCATACAATCTGTGGGTGCATGTTTATGCATGCAACTCACATAGCAACAAAGATAATCTTGGCCTTCAGGGCTTGCTCTAGCACACAGGGAATAAGTAATGTGTATTGTGAGATAGAACAATAGTGTATGTCAAGCCCACTAGTCACTTAGACTAATAACAAATAAACAATTGCTCACCTGCTGGGTTACAATAGGATTCCAGGGCAATCACAAGTGGAACAAGATAAGGAAGATATAAGAGATACTGTTATTGGGTAGAATAGGTAAGGAGGTTGAACCTGGTCTGAAGCTATCTCAACCTCTTGATTATATGCATGCAGTGAGCCACAATCAAACAAACAGTATACTACACAGAGGAGATAGCTGTGGGAATGCCCAGCCAAATATTTCTTGGCTGATTGCTATTGATAGCTTATCTGTTCTTATCTGAGATCACCCAGATATCTTGGTTATCTTGGTTCATCACCTGAATTTGATTTTCAAAATTGGCCTAAAAGTGTCACCCAGGGTAGGACTTGAACCATGAGCCCTGCCTGACTGAGGATTCTTGATTACATAAGCAGGGGGAGGGGAAGCCAACCCCTTAGACCACCAGGCCTTACTAACTACCTGCCAAGCTGGCTTAAGCCTTTAGATATTGTCTCAAAAGCCCAAATTTCCAGAGGACCAGAATGCAGGTAAGAAATTACATAAAAAATACATTTATATGTAAAACATTGTACTAAATGTGTTTGATTTTTTTGGAAGTCTATTGATTGCAAATTGAATACTTTAAAAATCAAACAAGGGAAGATTATGTGATTGCTCCATAAGGAACCAGCTCAGAAATTTTCAAAAAATACCATAAGTGTTTTAAGTATTTATTCTTGTTTGTTACACAAAGAGATTGCTCAATCTCTCAAAACTAGGGTATTTGTTCAAGGGAATGTGTGATAGTTACTCAAGTACTCACTGTAAAAATATTTAAAAAGAACTTTCATATGTGGAACATGGTACAGCCTCCAGGAGAATTCTTGTAAAGCTCTGCACAACAAGCTGAATAAATCTAAAATTTAACAAGGGAAGATCTTATGTTTTCTCCATAAATGGTAAGCCTGAGAATTTCAAATAAATCATAATTGGTGTTTGTAGAATTGATGCTAGTTTTCCATAAGAAATCTGGCTGGAAATATCTGATTTTGGGAGACTTCATCATCACTATTGACTGACATCAGAACCATACACCCTCTCTTATAATGGGTGCATCTCTTGGGTCTATCCTTCAAGGCTTTAACTTTGAATAAAAAGAACAGCTCAAACCTGAGATTGAACAAAAGACTTGTGGTGCAACTTGTGAATAAAAAGGAATGGCCCGAACCCGGGATTGAACCGGGGACCTCGCCCATGACTAAGCATTATGTAATCAATATTACATAATTAACTCTAGGTTAAATCCCTAAGGGCGAATCATACCACTAGACCATCCGGGCTTGTTTGTAAGTAACGCTAGTCACCGACATTGGCTCGAAGACATTCCTTGGCACTCTCATAACTTCAAGTACTCACGCTCCACACAAACTCTGTGTGAATACCGATCGACATGGCAGCCACGTCAACGGGACCAAGATCAGAGTTCCCTGGCCCTATAATTTTCGATTGAAAAATTACAGAGACAGTCTAGGAACCCACTCATACTTCAAGTTGCGTACTATACAAAAATCAGCACATTTACTGGCCGCCTTCGGGTTTTAGACTCGACCGCCCAGCCCTTAGTATCTCATCAGTCGACAAGAGATTGACGGCAATAACAGAGCTACAAACATCATCAGGTCATCCGAATCACCCAACTTGAAAATACTCACCACGAGTGCAACATCTGTCGCTTCACTCGATAATTATCCCAGACGCCGTCAACAGTTGGGTCGAACGGCTCTCCCGTTTTTAGATTGATACCGACAATGTTACCGGACGATTGCTCATCCTATCAGAATAATTTCAGTAGGGCCTAGTATTTGCGCAACTGATTCACCTGGATAGCAACAATAGCATCTTGAACATCGAAACCACCATTAGCCGCTAGCGTTTTAGGTATAATCAAAAGCGCATCTGCAAAGGCTTGTACACCCAACTTCGCGCGCCCCTTTGCAGCCTTTTTAACGGGGCCCGACAAATGAGCCGCACAAGCAACTTCGAACGCGCCAGCACCCGGAACCAAATGCTCGTCCTCTAGGGCGTTCTTGACTGCGCGCAAGCCATCTCGGAGAGCATCTTGAATTTGGCTAATAGTATGCGCATTAGGGCCTACAAGCAGTGAGCAAGGGGAACGAGATCCAGCAACTGATCTACCTTTGATAAGAAGGGTGACGCCCTTGGGTTCCTTGACATCCTCAACAAATGTGTATTTCTCTTCGCCAAGAGTGTGTTCGTAGACCAGTCCCGCATAACCCAAGACTTCGGGCGTGAGATCGTCAACCGAATTTTGTGCGATACCGCCGGCAATCAGCTGTAGTCTATAAAGAAATAATAGCATCGGGGTAATGAGAAGCGGAATTCTGTAGCTTACCGCTCCATATTCCTCCGCTTGGCACGTCGTAACCCAAGGATACCGTTCTTTACGAGAACGTCAAGAGAGAGTGGATCGATACCCTTTTGATTGATCACAACAAACCCTTTGGGTTTCTCGTTGGCCCCGACAGCTTGGTCGCACACCAGATTCTTCAATTCCACAATCTTCTTGAGCTTGGCATCAACAAAGCGTCGCTCCGACTCGACTAGCTTCTCGCGTTGCTCCGCAGAGGAATAAAAGAACCCAGAATTGACCTCACTGACGGATTTTTATCAGCGTCAGAGGAAAGAAAAGTGCGCATACGTACGTCTTTTCATACTCTAAACTGACGTTAAGAGTCAATATATACGCATTTTCGACCCTCTTAGGCATATCAGGATGCCTGCCTCCGTGGTCCAATACCAGGCCTCGAACGAGTTGGGTATCCGAGTCCGTCCTGTGCTGCATCTTCATAATTTCGACCATGTGCAAATCAATTGGCTCTCGAATCGCGGCAACGCCAGTCGCACCCTCGGGAGGTGGTGGGGGGCGAATGCATAGCACTGCATCGACAATGTCGGGCGCTAGCTGCGTGGCGAGCCGAGGGTGGAGCTTAGTACCAAGGGACGTATGAGCCACAGAAATCAGTTGCGCTCGATCAAGCTTGCTCTCCATCTTGTACGTTTCAAGAAACTGCAAACAAGGTGTCTAGGTGGTCGTCTCGCAATATCTAATTTATACTCACAGCGAGTGCCTCTTTCTTGGCAAGGTCAAACCCCTCTGCGATAACCGTGGGGTGCACACCCTCGGAAATGTAGCGATCGGCCTGTTTCAGGAGCTCCCCGACCAATAGCACCACCGACGTGGTTCCGTCCCCGACCTGGTCGTCTTGAGCAACAGCAGTGCGAGCTATCATTGCCGCAGTGGGATTCTGTGTTCGAAATTAGATAGATTGAATTCGCCACCCATTTCCGACTTGCCTGGATCTGCATTTCAGAGAGTAGCACTTTTCCATCCTAAATGAAAATAACGTTATTTTATGTATTCGACTCGTGTGTGAAACCAAATACCTTGGTCATCTTTATACCACCCGCCCCATCCACCAACATTTTAATTGTCCCTCTGGGGCCTAGAATTCGAAGGCTCGGTCATAAATCCAACATGTGTATCCCCTACGCACCCAAATTCCCCTTGACAACATTCGCGAGCCCCATTGCGCCATTGGTGTTGACCTACCCAACCCAAAATTGAGCGCGTTATTCCTTGTGAGAATCAACATTCTTACCTGCAGCGCGGCAGCGCGTCTCACACTCTCTGCCTTGGGATTAATTAGTTCGATACTCGACATTTTGTACGCGCAGCAAGTGCTGGATCTAATAAAACGAGATAGGGGATGCGCGAGTCAAGACGCGTCTCGGCGCTCAAGGGCAAACCCTGAGAATGAATTTCAGACTACGTCAGCTGGGCGCTTAGAGATGGGTCACGCATACACAAGTAACACGACTTGGTATTTAATGTGTGGAATATAATCATTGTTCAAGCAATGGTGGTTTCATTCTCATACTCTTTTGAAATCGCAGATGCTTCCTCTTTTGGTTTTTCCTCCATTGGAACTTCGGGTTCGGTTTTCTTTTCACCCGGTCGAGGGCGCAATGGTGATTTAACATACATCTCCATCGCCTTTGGCATTATCTTTTCCAGATCCTAGTCAAAGAGTGTTATCATCATGACTTGCATTCCAATAATCACATACCTTCTGTCGCTGGATCGACGACGGATGTGTGCGCAAGAATGGCAATGACTCCGAGATCGAGACTGCATGCCCAGCCGCAGCGGCATCTTCCCTGCAATACCCAGTTGTTATCAACCAACGGAAACTTTCCGCACATTCCAAGAAACTCACTCGACCGCGGCCATTACTTCCCACAGATCTAGCGCATAGCGTGGATCGAACCCAGCTTTCGCCATGAACTAAATTAAAAGGTTAGCATGAGATATGGCCCTACGGACCCAGCATACTTCCAGCCCGACCGCGTCGGCTTCCGACTCTAACTTGCGAGAGTAGGCCCGATCCGCAACATAATTGTTCATCATGTTCAGTATCGTGCCGATGCCATCGGTTACGCTACGACCGTCTAAACACACGCAATCATAATAAATAGTTGGACTCACAAAGGAAACGACACAGTCAAGGCAAACGCAATTCCCCTCAGCGTATCAAAAAAGACGGCTGCTATATTAAGAAACTTGTCCAGAGTTTAGATACTCGAGATTCCTTCGTGCCGATTTAGACTTACTCCCGCCTGATCAATGAATAAGTGATCTTCGAAATGATACGACTCGGGGATTACCCACGTTCTCAACCGCATGCCTTTGGGTTACATGCGCAATTTCGTGCGCCAAAACACCCGACAACAGGGTATCGTCGTCTAAAAGGTCGATCAAACCGGTGTATACGAATATTTCCCTCGTTGGGAGCGCAAACGCATTAATCTTTGGCTAGCACGCCATGTGGTTATCGTGAGATCCGGCTCTTTATTTGGGTCGACTCACCAGATTCACCACGTAGAGCTTCCACGTATGATCATCGATAACCTTTGTAGGATTGGACGACTCGAGCCGAAATGGCATGAGAGCGCTCTTGGCCGTCGCACTAGGCGGATACAACATTTGTGCCTGCATCTTGCCAAACGAGGCGGGGGTAACATGTATTCGCTGCGTAGACGGCCATGGGCCGCTGGCTGGCGTTTGTCTATTTACCGACGGATAAATCAGGATATCGCTTCTTGCCGAGATATTCCAGATGAGATGCAACGCAAAATACCGACTCACAGCTGCTGGAATTGTGGCTCCTCGTTCCTCGGCGGCCACATCGGACTGGAAACGACATGATCTCCATCGAGTTCGCCCTCGACTGCGGCAAACAGCCTAGTGGCAACACGCCGCACCTGCTCCACCCGAGGGTCGCCTTCTCCAAGGAGATACGGACCATCTTCAAGCAAACATTCGGTAAACCGAGACCGGGCCCACTCCATTTCTTCTCCTTTGGACATCATTAATAAACGCCAACGCTGTGTTCGGGGAGATTGATCCAGGGCAAGAGCGACGATTATACAAATTGCGAAGAGCTAGATATTTTTGGCGCATGGAAAAGAGGCCGGCCATTAGTCCCTGCCTATCAGTAGAATGTAAGATGTTACCGGGATTTGTAAGAGAGCCAAACTCCAGCGAGGGTACTTCCTCCATATTCTAGTAGCCAGTTAGGACGCCAAATGAATCATCAGTGATAAACTCACTGGTAGCGCCAAACAAACGGGAGAAGGACTAGTGTGAACCTTGTGACCGCCAGCAGCTGGGCTTTGAGAGCAGGAAACGCTACAAAGAACACATCTCGATGAGGTGTGGTTGTGTGGAAGCTACGGGCTGCGATACGATCAATTTGGATGAACAGAGTATGTTGTCGAGATATAGGGCGAGGCAGCACCGGGCGCCAAGGGCCGAGACGCGAGGCCGAAAACACTACAACCGGACGAGGGTATTCAGGTAGGACCGAGACATTCTTGTTCCGTAAAGTCAGATGCAAGCCCCTTGCAGCGGGACCAAATGCGGATAGCGCCGGGGGTCCGAGGAGCCTATTCCGACTGAATAGAAGGGATGCTCGGCGCAGCATCTTAGTACCAATTTCCCGCTCCAAGTGTCCCGATAACAATTGGGTGAATAGGACGAGAGGAACTTGGCCACATGCAAGTCGGGAATGCCGAAAAGGGCTTGTGGAGTGGTTTCCAATTGATGTGGGGGCCAATCACGTGGGGGCGCTTTCGGTACCGACATCTTCCAATTATCAATGCTTTATCGCATTCATTGGTACAACATGCAGATTTCTCTACATGAATCAAAGTCTAACAAGCTATATATGTCTTTATCTATACAAACTACATGTGTTTCTCAACTTGGAAGCTATGTGTGTTTCAGCGCAACGACAGCTCCAACGGTAATTACTGATAGAATCGGTCGCCATGTGGCATGAAAAGCTTCTCGAGGACTTGAACAAGAAGACGAAAAGTACTATAATTAGTTTAGGGCCCCAAGAACAGGCTGCGAGGCGGAGATCAGTCGGGCATGGGTCGGTGTAACTGCTCGCGTGGCACCGCTGTCATCGAGGTATGCTTTCGATTCAGTCGAGAGCCAAGGGGTCCACCGATTCTTGGAAGTTCCAAACTGCTAGCCCATCGAGTTGGCGGCGCAATTGGCCGACGGTTGGACAAACAAGTATATCCACCCCTGAAACGCCCTGTTGAGCTTCAAGGTCGTAGATTCGAGGCACCTCTGTTTAGAAATGAGGTTATTGCTAAGCAACCATATCCGCGCATATCCCACTGGTTGAAAGTTATGGGGTTGCTGTTCAAGGGAAGACAGGGCCAGAAGGCATCTACCCAGATCAGCCACTCAGAGCGGATTCAACGCATGACCGCTTGTATTAGCGAACCAAAGTCGCTCACGAGGAAATCTGGAGATCACCCAGGCTCCGGAGATAGAACTCGCGCGATAGGCAGGTTGAAATGTCCGAGAGTTGGAGTACAATCGCGCTCCAGTCAAAAGAGCGTGGGTTTAGTTGTTGTATTTCCTAAAGCAACTCGACTCCGAGCGCGAGAGCGCCTGACTGGGGCATGGCCGCGTCACCGACGAGGTGCCGGAGAGCAGAAAGCTCGGTTCATTCGCTGCGGACAACGACCGCTAATTCCGAAAGATTCTGGTCCAGCAGTGTTCGGAATGGCAGGTGGACCGAAAGTGCGATTGGACAATCGGGGTTTCCTGGTGCAGGAACATGCACGAGTGATGTTCCTAGTGTATCAGAGTCATAAATTGCGAAGTCAAAAGCGGCCCAGTTTTAACCTTGCAAACGGGTGCGCCATGGCCGGATATGGAAATGAAGTGAAGCATTGTGGATTGCCGAGGTTCGGGGGTCCACGTGAGCGACCGTGTATTGGCTTAAAGGGCCGCGAGCATCTTCCCCATTCCCCGCACGTCGTCACCGCTCGTGTCTGGGACATTGTCTAGGACAGTGAGTGGCTTGGTCACGTGCACGGCATGTCTCTCTCTCCCTCATCCACCTCGACCTCGGAACCCCCCCATGCGAAGCGCAAGCGGGCGATGAGCTATACATCCAACACTGGGAGCGATCAGTATACCACGATGAATCCGAATGGCCAGTATCCCCCACCTGTAGCCCCCGTTGCCCCGAGCAGCATTCCCAAGCGGGGTGCGCGCGCATGCACGGCCTGTCGCAAGGGCAAGAACCGCTGTGAGGGCGAGGTAAGTGGCAAGTCCATATCCATATCCACCGATCGCTGACCCCGCATAGTCCCCCTGTCGCCGCTGTCAGATGAGTGGCACACAATGTGTCTTTGAAAAGCCAGAGAAGAAAAACCAGGTCAACGGCCTGGCCAATGGCGCTGCAGAGTATGTCATATGCACCGTGGCAATCCCCTGCTAATGGCCCACAGACGGGTCTCTCGGCTCGAGGGGCAGTATCTCATGATGCAGTCCCAGATGATCGGGATGCAGTCCTCGCTCGATCGCATTCTCTCGGCCATACAGAACCAGAACCAGTCCTATGCGCACAATGGCATTCCCCCAACTCCCCAGTCGGCTTCGACCCACCCCTCCATGTCCGACTCTCCCCGCGACGGCCCCAATTTCACTCCCCAGCCCGTGGTTCCCTCGTCGAGCCGCGATGTTTATTATGACGAGGATCGTTCTCCCCCCCGCAAAAAGTTTCCCCCTCTCCCCGGCTTTGCACCACCCGTAAGTTCATCCCTCGGCACACCACAAATACTAATTACATCGTAGCCTCATAAATTTGCAACCTATGGCATTGTTCCCTCGACCGCACCCTCATCCGAGGACGAGTCCGAGGACACTCTCCCGCGATCCGCCCTCAACGCCCCCATCGAAGCCCTCCAAGGCCTTGCCAACGCAGCCGTCGAAGCTGCTGCGGGTCCCAGTCTCTCTCCACGGTATGGCGAAACCGATCCACTCGGATGAAACATTAATCACTTTCGCTAGCCGCGATGCTTACAACCGTGTCCGGAAACGCAAACGAGTCGAACCCACCCCTCGGAATGCTTTCCCCAATGTGCTCGAGAAGGTTCGGGTTTTTTTGATTGTTTTTCAGGGTATTAACTTGTTTACTAGGGTCTGGTTCGGGAAGACGAGGCTCGAGAGCTGTACAATATGTAAGCTGGTCTCGGCATTGCCGCCTCGTTTCTAACCAACTTTTGGCTAGATTCTTCTCGGGATGCCACCTGTTTATTCCTCTGTTTGACCCAGCATACGATACCTTTGAGAGTTTGCGAGACAGAACTCCGTTCTGCTTCGATGCAATATTAGCGGTGGCTGCAAAAATTCGCGTGGGCAATGGTCAGCCGGGCGCTACATTCCACAGGTGCCTTGAAGAAGCCCAGGGCATTGCTCGGTCAACATTGTTTGGACCCGTCGTACGGAAAGAGGCAGTTCAAGGTCAGTTGCCCACCCAATTTGTTATTCCTTGATCCCGTGGTCTGAGCCGGCATCTAGCCATGCTCTTGTTATCGGCGTGGAGCACCAACGGGTGGTTACCAAGCGGGCATGCAATGCGCATGGCATTGGATTTGGGTCTCCATAGGGCTTTGGAGAAATTGGCGGATGGCCCATCGGAAGGAAAGCGTTCCGAGGCGGAGGAACGTGATCTGGGTAAGTAGGTTCTCGCGCGATGTGATGCTCCGTCTAATGTGTTTCATCTAGTGGTCTCTGCTAGAATCTGGCTTTGCCTCTACTGGTTTGATCATCAGTAAGCATGCTACGGCCCTGGCTATGCTGCGGATCTAACGTTTGCTTGGCTAGGATGAGTCTTGGGACTGGCCGACCCGTTATCCTCCGTGACGAGAGCTCGATTCGCCATTGCCGCCTTTTGCTCTCGCATCCAATGTCATCTCCGACGGATGTACGGCTTGTATCTCAGATTGAGCTGATTATCCAAAAGAGTAGGTGGAGTTGTATGCACAACTGCTGGTGACTGATGTTGGTTCAGCTCAAATATACGAGACACTTTCTCCGCTCAATGGCCAAGTCAACCACAGCACACTGGCGTTTATTCGACGCGCGAATATTGCTCTCGACAAGTGGTGGGCTGATTGCGACGAGCTTCATCGTGAGTTGCGGCTTTATGCGATAGAAGCGTATATTAAACTTTGTTAGGACCTACCATGGACGAAGATTCTCTGCTCCGCAAGATCCTGTCTGGCGAGCTTTATTATGCAAAGCTCTGGCTTGTTTGTGTCGCGTTGCGAGGAGTTTCTTGGGAAAAGATGCCCTTTGAACAGCGTGAGCTCGCGTTCCAGGCCAAGGAGGCCGCTAGCAACTGCCTTGCAACATTCCTCAGCTCCCCCGCATACCGCGCAGCTTTGCGATACGCCGTGCACGATAGTCTAGTCACTGCCGCGTTTTCTGGACTATTCTTGCTCAAGGTTGCGAATCTGTTCCCCGGTGAAGTCGACCTGGCGGGCATTGTCGTTCAGGTAGACCAACTTGCAAACTTGTTGAGCGAGGTGGCGGCGGAGCGATACGCCCTTACACTACGAGTCATGCTCACAAACCTCAGGCGCAAGATTGGCCTCACGACTCCGGCGATTCAGCCTGGAGAGCCTGCCGGCCTTGACGTGTCTGCAGTCCCATCTGCGCCGTATGACCCGACTACGGGAATGGGCGTCTTGGATGATATGGCTTTCTCGTGGCCCGCTGACAGCATGTTTAGCCCATCAAATATCCCACTGTGGTTACAAGAGGCGGTAAGTTGTCTATTCCCTGCACGTTTGTTCCTGCCCCCCGCAACCCCACACATCTTACCCGGCCTCGTGCGCTCGTGTCATGTCCATCGGCCGACCGAGATACGCCCGTTCCCCACACTTTTCCCCCTGTTCAATCGTCTGGCATGATCGCTGATGTGTGTGTTTCACAGAGTCTTACTGATTTGGGACTGCCTATCAATGGCTCCGATGGGGTGTTTCTGCCCTTCGGCCCGGGGTGGACCGGACTGGGGGAGATGGGCATGCCCGAGGCTTGGTAGCTCACGTTGCTCCATGAGTCGACTGGGCCCGGGTACATCTGTCGGTTTAGTTGGTATTGTGGTCAGTTGACGCGAATCTGCGCATTCTTCATTTCGGCAAGGCACCAGTTCCACCCCTATTCCTGTTTGGATATGTACTTCTTGCGATATCTTTCCCACCCTTTGTATCACTGTATTCTATCGTGTTGGGTGGTGCTTTTGCCTTTTTTTTCCTTTCCATATCGTGTTTTTATTCTGGATACAACTTTCTTGCAGATGACAAAAACAGTCTATACTGGCGCATGAAAAATAATTACGTGGGAAAACGATTGCGCGATATTAAGCTTTGCCTCATTCCTCCTCTTCCTCACTCTCATCTTCTTGGGCTTGCAAGAACTGGGCAAAGAAGCACAAGTAATTAATGTTTGTCCGAACCCATTAACGACACGTGGGTAAATGCGTACCTTCACAAGAGGCTCGCTTGCCTTTAAGAAGTGTTGTTTACCTTGAGGTTTAGCGCCCTTCTGGAACCAATAGATGATCGCTTGGTCGGATACACAGTCTTTGTTGTACAAAACCTATAGATCCACTGGTTAGCCTGCCGGTCATCGCCGATTCGATACCAGACTCACCTTGAGGATTTGCGGGAAGGATTTCATAATACGCCTATCATCGTAGCAATACACTTGCACAGCGTTGATTAGCGCGACTTGGGACTTGCCAGTTGAACTAAATGGCTCGATGATCGGCGCATATCTCTACAACCGAAGTCAATGTACAGTCCAATACACACATCGACGACGTACCGCAACCTCCTTGAGCGCGAGGCCCTCGATCTGGTCCGCACGTGCGGACCAATCCACCGATGCCATCAGGCCTTGCCAAATGACCTGAATTAGCTCCGTCTCCGGTAACGACGAGCCGGACTGGCTCTCACGAATCGCAGCGACAACAACATCTGTCGACTCTTCTTTCTCGCAAAGTTCTTTGAGCTGCTGGATGAGCTCTGTCTTGAGTGCTGCTGTCTGCTTCTTGGTGTACCAGTCGGCCACAGAGGGAAGATCGGCGCCACGGAAGTATGTGAGGAGGTCTTCGGGCTCGCGTTTGGAGGGCGGGAAGAATAGTAAAAGATCTTTGATACCACCCTTTTTGAGCAAACCCGATAAATAATCCATGGACTGGTCGGCGAGAATTATTCGAAAAACGGACGTGACGACGCTGAGGGAGCCACCTATCAACAACAATGTCATCAGCCAAGAATCGGGTAGAGAGGCGTAAATACTTGCCATCCTTCACGAGTTGGTCCTTGGTGAGTGGCTGGAGGCAGCCTGCGGATGCGAGTCCCTGAGAGATCATGAGTCCGGTGGCGATTGCAACCCTTTCCTTCTGCGCGGCAGGCCAGCGATGCATATATTGCATCAAAGTCGGAAGGGCCGACTCTTCAAGCGGCTTTTGAAGGTACTTGTACCTAAAACGTGATTAATTATGCGTGCAACACCGTAATTCAGCGCGCTCTAACATACCTACGAATAAGCTTATTGAAAACTTCGACGTACTGCTTAATCTCGTCTATCTGCACGGGTTCCGGTGCATTGGCGATCGAGAACGGAGAACGCGGCGCGCCATCTTCGACAAAGTTTCCTCCTGGCTGGAGAAGACCACCAACAATGAGAATTTCAAAGAGCGCGTCTGCATATTTGAGGTATTCAAGAGTTCCACCAGCTGCTACGAGTTCCTTTGTATATCCTTCAAAATCACCGTGTGGTACACCTTCAAGTTGTTTGTAAAGTTGGTCGCGAAAGACTGGTCATTGGGCATGGGGTTAGCTGTGAATGCCTAGAAAGACGTGTATACGCACCACTCGGTTCGTGTTTAGCTTGCGCCTTGACGGCGCCTTTTCGTGCTTTGATTCGGACGCCCTAGGGTCGCATGCAATTAAGAAAAAGTACAAGTCGGGAAGGATGGCGTACTACACACCTGGAGAGACGGTTTTGCAGTTTGTTGAGAAGACATGCAACAATGGGTTGTTCTTTCGCTCGGATCTTAGTATATAAGATTTCAAGTAGTCGTGGTCGTCTAGTGGCCTAGTCGTCGGATCAGCTAGATCTATTGCCGCCGGACTCGGCGCTTATTGACCTTGACAAACAAACACGCCTGACCGCATAAATGCTATCGATGGATAAAACAAATGCATAGGTCGCCAAACACATGAACGGCATACATTTTACAAGCATGCAATATACACAAAGGATGTCCCCAATCCACAAATCCAGATATTTAACGGTTAGACTTGGCGACACGCTCGAGCTCGTCCTTTTTCTACATTCTAGATGTTAGGCTATAAATTGTGATGATAGGTCAAGACTCGCCTTAATGGCATACGAGTTAGATGAACCCTTTGCGGCATTAATGAGCTCATCGGCAAGGCACTCGGCCACAGACTTGACGTTGCGGAACGCGCTCTCGCGGGTCTTGGTTAAGCGGTTAGCTAGCGCGGACGTAATGGGATATCGCACTCACGCCGATCGTCAAGAGAGCAACGGACTGGTTGACTCGTCGGAGTGGAGAAACATCGACGGCCTGGCGACGGACAGTACCCTGGGAGCCAATACGTGTGCTGTCTTCCCTAGGACCAGTGTTGACAACAGCATCCACGAGAACCTAGGGGCAATGTTGAGACGGAGATAATATAAGCCACATAAATGCAAACCTGGATAGGGTTCTGGTCGGTGAGGAGATGAATAATCTCGAACGCATGGGCTACAATGCGAACTGCCATAAGCTTCTTTCCGTTGTTTCGGCCCTTCATCATTAAACTGCCGGTTGTTAAGCTTAATTAGAGTCAATGCGCAGGGTAAATACCTATCGACCAGACGCTCAACGATGGGCATCTGCGCTTTCTTGAATTGTTTCTTGGCATAACGACCGGCAGTATGTGGCAGATAGACAGCGTGACGAATCTGAATATAGTCGGTTAGAGAGATGTCCTTACACTCGACACTGACTCCATATTAGCGTCTAGTCAATTGCTTGCTTTTATGCTCACTCTTGAGTGTCCCATCGGCCAAAGAGCTTGACTGAGCCCTCCTGGCCAACCTTGTGGGCGTCAACTGGGAGTGTCCTGACTACGGCAGCCATGTTTATTCGGTCGTTTTAAAGGGGATCTGGGTGTGAGTTGGTTAGATATCTACAACTTGGCGCTGGGCGACATACGTTGAGGGGGCTGAGCGTGACGGATGCAGCTCGGGATAGATTTGGATCCGAAATGGGGCTTGGTGCTATCTCGTATCAAGCACAGCCACATATCAAACGAGTTGTTTATAATTATAAATCAATCCTTTTGAGAACCACACACGTAATTGCAATGATCGCGGGAGTTCTTTCATTTGCCGAACACCTCGGGCACAGTTAGGCGCTCCGAGCTTCTCAGGGAAATACGGGGGATAACGAGCCAGCGTCGAAGGCGAGCAAGCGAAGAAAAGGTAAGAGGAATGTTTTGTAAAACCAACAAAGTGACCATGAATGGGCGGCGGGATCCTATGGCGGTTATAGTTGGCGCACGCGGGAGAAAGCCGCGCTTCACGCGCTGAGAAAGGAAATTAACCCAAATTAATTAATTTCAAGAAGTCATGTGTCTTGTAGTTCAAGATTACAACAGCGCAAGTGGGTTAGCACGAGTTATTGGTGCTTGTCGACGCTGCGAACCTGTACAAAGTTGCGTTGGATGACAAACCCCTAATGGCCCCATTGGCTACGTATACGGCCCCCGGAGCATGACGTGTGTTCCAGATCTCTCGGCCGGCCGCTCCGCGTGGCCACCCGAGTGGGTCTGTTCGTCCTATAAATAATACCTGTGGTTTCCACCGACGCTGTTTCTCGAGCCTCCAATGGGGAAGGGCCTATTTCAGCGGTTCTGGCATCCAGAGCCGGTACCACTTAACTTTGGCGGTGGAAACACGGTTCCTGATGCGGATGCGAACATCATCTCTCAATTTACTTTCTGGTGGTTGGGTCCGCTATTGCGTGCCGGGTGGACTCGTCCACTAGAGTCTGAAGGTGTGTTGACTCGCCAAGTAATGGAATAATCATGCTTATTGTTTAGATTTATGGGAGCTCGATGTCAAGCGACAGGCAGCAGTATGTGGCGATCGCGTCGAACAATTATTTTACGAGCGATGCCCGCCTCGAAAACGACCTCCTCACATGCGCACATCTGCCCCTAAAAGTGCCCCTGAAAAAAAGACCGAAGACCGAGACTTAGAGAGTGCTGAATCGGCAAGTGGCGGGGCTACCACACCGACCGAGGACCACCTACGACGTGTAGACTCTGACAATGTCGAAGGCGGCCAGTCCGCAGCTGATGAAGCATGGATTCCGCTTCGAAAACATCCAAACAAATGGGATCAAAGTCTTGTTCGAGCTATCAACCGAGGTAAGTGCGGTGAATTGTTGTGTCTCCTCATGTCCTAATCATATTCAGCATTCTTTTGGCGGTTCTGGTCTGCGGGATTGTTCAAGGCTGTTGGCGACGTATTGAACGCTACAACCCGTGAGTGGTTTGAATCTGACATCTTCAACTTCTCACACCATGCGGGTAGCGGTTGTCACACGACTCCTTCTCACGTACCTTGGCGAAGCTTATTACTACTCTCGGGGAGTTCCTGGCGCACCCAAACCTCGTGCGGCATCGTACGGATTTGGTTTGGCGATTGCCATTGCAGTGATGCAAGAAGGTACTGAAACATTATCCCCGAAGGAGCACCTATCTAACATTAACTTCCACAGTTAGTTCCCTATGTACAAACCAATACTTTTTTCGTGCCATGACAACTGGGTTCTTGATCCGCACGAGCGTGATATCCACCATATTCAGGAAAAGTCTTCGACTTTCGGGGCGATCTCGGTGAGTTCGGGCAGGAAAGATAGTTCATCCCCCCTGATATCTTTCAGGACCAAACATTCGACGGGTCAGATTACTACCATGATCAGCGCGGATTGTACTAGGCTAGACTTTGCTTCTGGGTTCTTCCATGTGATCTGGACTGGTCCAATCGAAATTATTATTGGGTTCGTAGCTGTAGTGGTTGCGTTGGATGTATGCTAACGGGCTTCTTCGCAGAATTGCACTTCTGTATGTGGATTTTGATAGCTGTTTTAGACTCGATTTCATACGCCATGTAGTATCCATAACTTGGGTTATTCCGCGCTAGTCGGCTTGGGCGTGCTTGTTCTAGGGATCCCTGCAGTGAGTGTCCCTTTCCACAAGCAGATTTGATAATAACGTAGTTTTAGCAAGCGGTTATTGTAAGGCGCATGATTCTCGCACGACGCGCGACCGTGCAGATCACAGATAAGCGGGTTCGGCTCTTGCAAGAGATTCTACAAGGCATACGACTATTGGTTTTATTCGTAAGTGCACCAAATGGTAGTAATCTGGTCTGACGGATCGTACCAGGGTTGGCAAGGTCATTACGGAGAGAGGGTCTTAGGATTCCGCAGACGCGAATTGATCCGCATTCGCAAGATTGTAAGTGTAATTTTATATTCTGTGAGTGGTCACTGAGAGCCCTCTAGGCACTGTACCGGGCGACTATCATTTCAACGGTCACATTTATCCCGATCCTTGCGGCCACATTATCGTAAGTCAGGGTGTGCTACTGTTGGCAAGATTGCTAACGGAGCTATTCCAGTTTCATTACATATGCGCTTACAGGTTCGTAAAACCTACTCTATTACGTTGGCCATACTCAGCATATACCCTAGGCCATGACCTTAACGCGGCGGTCATATTTTCTAGCTTGCAGCTTTTCAACATCGTAAGCAACCCACCAACTTAATATAATTTAGCCCGGCTGACACGACAGTTCAGATTCGGATGCCGCTCGTATTTGTGCCCCTGGTAAATTGTTTCCCGATATACGGCTTTTGCTGAGACTGAGATTGTGTAAAGGTAGCCAGCAGTTGCGGTGACGCGTATGTCGCTCTGGGGCGTATCAGCAAGTTTTTGACCAGCGAGGAACTTGAAGACGAGTTTGAGGTTCAACCAGAAAGCAAATCCGCCGTTGATATTCGTGGCACGTTTACATGGGAACGGGGCGGCTCACCTCAAGACGGCCAACCCAAACCCAAAGGCAAAAAGGCAGCAGCAGCAGCCAAGGCCGCCGCCGCCGCCGAAGCTCCAAAACCAACCAAGGAGGACGCGGCGAAGAAAAAGGCCGAGGAAAAAAACAAAAAGACCAAAGAAACTGAAAAGAAACAGCGAGAAAAGAAACGAATGACGCTTAAAAAGAAGGGCATTGACCCAAATGATTCATCGGACGAAGAGGAGAATGGGCCGGAACCTTTCCGACTTGTTGATGTTGACCTTCAGATTCCCCGGGGTAGTTTTGTTGGAATTGCTGGAAAGATTGGAAGTGGGTGCCTGGCATTAGTTTAGTTGCGTGCCATACTGATCGCGAGCTCGTAGGTGGGAAGTCTTCGTTGCTGCAAGCCATGACTGGAGAAATGCGCCGGACGGCTGGGAACGTGATTTTGGGTGGAACAACGGCATATGCACCTCAACAAGCTTGGATTCAGAATTTGACCTTGCGCGAAAACGTTACATTTGGCAGGCCAGACATGCAAGATCGTTTCAGCCAAGTTGTACAAGCCTGTGCGCTCAAGCCGGACATTGAAATGCTTCATGACGGAGAGCAAACTGAAATTGGGGAACGAGGTGTAAATCTATCTGGTAAGCGGCTGTTGGTGTGAATTCGCGAGTAGTACCGATGTGATTCATTTGCAGGTGGCCAGAAGGTGAGATATCATTGCTGTGCACGTGATGGTTGCAGTGGCGCTGACATTATCACAGGCGCGCATAAATCTAGCCCGAGTTGCGTACTTTGGACCGGATATCGCATTGCTAGATGACCCCCTGAGTGCGGTAGACAGGTGAGACATACATTGAGATCTATGACTACTCCTGACTCTCGAACAAGCCATGTTTCCAAGCACATCCTTGAAAACTGTCTGCTTTCTGGCCCTCTCGCCGACAAGACTCGCATTCTGGTCACCCATCAACTTCATGTACTTCCCTATGTCGATGAGGTCATCTTTATGGACAATGGCCGGATCATTGAGAGAGGCACTTATAATGATCTCGTTGCTGCAGGAGGGCAATTCAGCCAGCTCGTTGCGGAGTACGGTGTAGCTGAAGAAACCAACGTGAAGGGAGGGAGCGGAGATAACACGGCCACAGCCAACGACGATAGAGCCAAGAGTAACGATGCTCCCGCTGCCAAGTTGATGCAAGGCGACGAGCGGACCACTGGAGCTGTAGGCTGGGAGGCTTATACTAACTATATTGGAGCAGCTGGAGGTCTATTTTGGATGCCTATCTTGGCGGCGCTGCTCACTCTAGCGCAAGCTTCCAACGTTAGTATTGATGTTACTCATTAGGTTTCACGTTGACTGAAATTTTCTTTTAGGTTATGAGCAACCTGTTCTTGGGATTTTGGACTTCTAATCAGTGGAATGTATCCCAAGGCGCATATATGGGCATTTACGCTGCACTAGGATTTGCTACTGCAATTTTTTCATTTATGGGGTAGGTTGGGCCAATTCCTTGCCATCAATGTTCACACCTTCTCCTAGATCGTTCGCCTTTGCCTGGGCTGGATTTACTGCATCATTGAACCTGTTTACTGGGGCATTGGGCGGCGTATTAGGATCACCCATGAAGTTCTTCGACACGACGCCAATTGGAGCGATTATTGCCAGGTTGAGCAAAGATATAGATACTCTCGATGCCAACCTGCCTCAAGCGTGGTTCCAGGTATGCTTAATTAACCTCGAGAAGGTGTTTGGGTCATTCATATTGCTTCCAATAGCTATTGTCCAATGCGTTCAGTATACTCGGCACTATTGCCCTCGTCTTTTATACGTATGCCTGGCTAGGAATAAGTACGTATCAACCTAAAATACACATAATCCTAACTAACTATAGTATCCCTTAGTGTTTCCGCCTCTCTTTTTTCTCTACTGGTAGGTAATGGATGCATTGGGCGCGTACCATACGCTGATGACACACCGCATGCAGGTACTTCTCTATGTTCTATCGAAGGACAAGCATCGAAGTTAAGCGCTTGGACTCAATACTGCGTTCTTTGTTGTATGCGGCGTTTTCGGAAGCACTGACCGGTTTAACTACCATCCGCGCATACCGCGAACAACCCCGCTTCATTCGGGCGTCGGAAAGGAAAATCGACGTTGAGAACAAGGCATATTTCATGACTATCGCATGTCAAGTAAGCGTTGATATTCGCGTTGAATACTAGAAACATCCTGACCCTGCGACAGCGCTACCTCGGGGTTCGGCTTGATTTCTTAGGCAACCTGCTTATTCTAGGCATTGGGCTTATTGCCGTTGGATTCCGGGACAGCGCTGACCCATCTAAGCTTGGGGTGGTGTTGACTTATGCATTGACCATCGTTAGTAAACCATTTGAGTGATCTGGTGTGAATCAACTAACATTTTTAACTAGACTCAGACCTTTTCTCAAATGGTCACACAACTCGCCCAGGTTGAGCAAGACATGAACACGTGCGCTCACAATGAGTTATTCACAATCACCCCGCTGATAACAAATTTAGTGTCGAACGAATTGTTCATTATCGGAACCTCGAGCAAGAACCACCAGCTAATTTGCCAGACGATCCCCCAGCGGAATGGCCTCAACGGGGTAGCATCAACTTCCGAAACGTCGCTCTCCGGTACCGAGATGGGTTGCCCCTTGTTTTGGATGGGTTAACTTTTGATGTAAAGCCTGGAGAGAGAGTTGGTATAGTTGGGAGAACTGGAGCAGGTAAGATATTATGAAGGAACAGTGTGAGCATTACTAACGTTACAAGGTAAAACGTCTCTTCTGACCGCGTTATTCCGCGTTGCGCCGTTGGCTGGGGGCACTATCGAAATTGATGGTATAAATATCGAGAAGGTCGGGATTGAGACGTTGAGGCACCGGCTGAGTATTATCCCACAAGATGCGGTGCTATTTGAAGGTTTGTCAACATTTTTAGCCCTATATATGCTGTCTCATATTAAGCTAGGGACACTCCGCGAAAATATTGACCCCCTCAAGACCAAGACTGACGAACAACTGTACTCGGCTCTCCGAAAGGTGCAATTGTTAGGGCCTGGCTCCGGACCACCGCCGAAGGACTCTAAGCTGCACCTGGATAATGAGGTTCGAGATGATTCGTTTAGCGCCGGGGAGCGACAATTGCTTGCTCTAGTAGGTCACTTCTTTGTATCACAGCTCGAAACATTATTGAATGCGTTTCTAGTGCCGTGCATTGATTAAAGACCAGTGCAAAGTGCTCATACTTGACGAGGCAACATCAAGCGTTGATGTCGATACTGACGCGATGGTTCAGCAAATGATCCAACGTGATTTCTATGGGAGAACGCTCCTCTGCATCGCTCATCGCCGTAAGTGATTGGATTACATATTCACATCATCGTCTGACCAATGGTGATTCTAGTCAATACTATTGCATTTTATGACCGAGTTCTTGTTATGGATGGGGGTCGTATGAAAGAATATGATACGCCCCTTAACTTGTTTGACAACCCAGGTAAGAGTAAAGTAGTCTGTCGGCCAACTCCGCTAACTTTTTTGTAGATTCCCAGTTCCGCGCTATGTGCGATAAGGCAGGGCTTTCGCGCGCAGATATTGTAAAGATCCGCGCTGGTGCTGAAGCGCAGCTTCAGGACATTCTTTCAGCTTCCACGCCATGATTTTGTTTAGATTATCTCTAGTCATACTTGCAACTTCCACTGCCTATGTTAATCTAGGCTTCTAATATGCATATAACAATCATTCTCATTGGGCACATTCATCTATGTTTTCACCCATTATAGATTCAAGTCAGCGACATGCTCCTAAACTGAGGCATGTACGGACATAAACGCATATATTGGTTTTTGTTCGAGGTAAACTAGCAATTTAATGCGGTGCATTGAATATCATAGTCGATGAGTACAGAGGCTCCTTGGCGTGTTGGAAAAAACGGGTGGGTTGCGGGACAAAATCGGGTACCGAAAATACAGTTAGCTAGATATCTATCCGTGGTAAAACGAACCTAGCTCGTGCATAAGGGCTAAGGATGAGTAGTTTTACAACCTAGATGTAATCTTGTTCTGAATCCACATATAAGCGTGCAAACACACATCCCGCCTCAATTTACCTAGCTGATTTTTGTCATGCCTTGGATCTATTTGGTGTCAAGTTCAGGACAAGTTTTTGTGGTACCATTATACATGTACACGTCATTTTCTGCAATACCTCGATAGCAAACCATGTATGCTACTAGGGCTAGAGCGTGGAGACTATTCTGGATATATGAAATACCGAGCTTGAAGTAATTGAACCAACAATGAGAGAGAAAGGAATTTGATTCAGCCCAGAGCAGTATATAAATAAGTGAATGATAGACTAATCTGTAAAACAAAAAGCAAAGCAAAACTAAAATCCTTGTACATACAATTACAATACCCAATAGATATAAGTTCTCAATTGAGATCTATCCTGGCACGAGTTACAAGTCTGGACGGGGAACTCCATCCTTTGCCATGGAGAACAGGTCTTCTACTTCAACCATCAATCCAGTGACGAATTCGTGCAGGCCTTGTGCCCATGTTCGTACACAAGCAGGACACCACTCGGCAATGGAGCTCATTAAGCTCGGCTTGACCTGGGGGTTGACCCTAGCAGACGCGGTCGAGGACCTTTCCTCTATATTAACACGCGAAGGAGTCGGTACCTGTTACTAGGGTTAGGAAAGGCTCTAGCCATGAAAATGAAATGAACTGACCGCGGGCCTTCCATTTTCCTTCTCCCACATGTTCCGGAACATTTCGACGGCGTGCAAGGATTCGCTGAGCCGATGTAAGGTGTTGATCAATGCTACGACCTCGGCACGCTGGAGGAGGTTAGGGTTGATGTGAGGGCTGTGGAAAAAGGCGTTAGTTCAGCCTAGTCGTGTTGAAGCACTCATGGTCACTCACTCCAGAGTCGCTTCATCATACTCAAACAATATCTTGAGCGCAGTGGCGACCCCAGTTGTTTGAATTTTGCCCCAGAGTCGGCATTTGGTGCAGCCAATGCAATCCATAATACGCGTAACATTGCGGAAGTGACTCTTAAATTCCTCTCGTATGACCTGAAAGAGCGGATAACGATATCAGCATCGGGAATAACTAGACAGTGGGTGTACTAACCGCGGCGTCTGCGCCTTTGAACAACATGCTTTCATCGAATTTGCCAACTTCTCCAGCAATATCGAGGACATTGTTCAGTAGTGATCGGCTTCGCTTTTCCTCTTCCTAAATGAATTGTAAAGAAAGTTAACTTGCTGTGTTGATGTAATAAAGCTGTTGGCTCACCAGATCTCCCGAACAAATATTATACGCAGAGAGATATGGGCCGACTTTCCGAAGTGCGCGAAGGAGCAAGACCGTGTTGAAGTAGATGTTTTGAAGTCGCTCAGGATGTGATGCGACCCGGTCAATGTAGCATTGCAGATCAGATCCCCATTCTCCCGTTTGTTGGTTGAGGGTTTCCGCACAGATGTGTGTCGAAATGGATGCATGAAGGCCTGGACACATTAAATTCATTAGCAAGTGTCATCAGGCGATCATAGCAACGTTACTCACCTGAAATGATTCGGTAGTACACCCTCTTCTCGAGGCACGTCGCACCTGATGCATCCCATGCCTTTGGGCCACCGTCTTCAGATACTAGCCCAGGCGGGACCGCCACACCTGATAGAGGTCTGCTTGCTGGGACACCCAAACCCCCGAGTCTGCCCGATTGTGATTCTGAAAGGCCAAAGCAGTTTTCTTCGTAGATACTTCGCCAGACCTGCTGAGCCGAGGCTCCAGCGTAACCGGTAAAGCGCTCGGGGTTGGCTGTTAGATCGACGTATTCGCCTTCGGACGATGATTCATCATCGAGGAAACAAAAATCAGAATCGCGGTAGTAGCAGCCGGGGAAAGACTTTCTCTGAACAAGATTATTAGCCTAAGAGATTAAACGAAAGAACAGAACAACCCACCGACTCTTCCGACAGTCCCTTGACCTCACTCAGCGCGGCAGCGCGCCACATTTCTGGCACTTCGCTTTCGTCGACAGAAGTGACACCACACTCGCGCATAACGCAATGACCGTCATCTTGCCAGAATGGGCAATCACGGTAGAGATCAACCTGAGGAATCGAGGATTAATACAACACTTGACTTCCGGGGGCCATTCTTACCTTGAAATATTTGAAAAACGGTGTAGTAACTAGGTCCGCAAGTTGACCAAACAACTTGTCATTCACCTGTTCCACAGTTTCGAAGTCACAGAGAGTAGTTTCGATAGGGCCTATCGGCTGCGGCGCAGTCAGCTAAATCCTTAAAAGCTCGCTGGGCTCTACACACCCTATGACAAGTTCCCCCTCCTCTCCTAGGGCTCTTCTCTCCCAGTACACTTTTCAGACTGCCTGGTGTTCCAGGAAATGGTGTGCCCGCGAGAGTAAGTCCCACCGAAGTGCAGAGGAGAGCAGATGCCACTCGTATATGATTATTCATCGATGGCAAGTGAGAGAGCGAATAGAGGTAAGTAGGAATGGAACGCAATATATAATAGCCAGAGATTACAAAGAGTGGATACGTGGAATAATAATGACAGCCGTGGACGTGCGGCGCAAGAAACTCGTTGGTCAAAGCGTTACCTGACGTGGTCCCTTGTCGTCCGGCGATTTGTAACCACACGTGACTACTCAAGTCGAAAACGCGCCTCATTTGTGTCAACGGAGATTACTCTCCGAGCTATTGCGGTGACTGCTAGCCGTTCGTTTAAGTTTCCTTCGGTGAGGTCCCACCTCCACTATCTCCCCGAGGGTCGGCCAACTCGGCGCGACTAACTACTGACGAGGGAACCTTGAGGGGTGCTTGATCGACTATTTCTGCCCAACCTCCACGGAGGCCGATTTCAACAACTCGTGTCAGGATCCGGGATAATTCGTTGTTTCTAAGGCGCACAATCTAAGTCATACCCAGGGCATCTTACTAGATGCTTACCTAGTCTGCTCCTCTTCTAGTTTCTGTTCCCAGCCTGCCCCCATTGCCTCTATTCGATCTTTTAACTCACGAATTTCCGCCTGGAGACCTTCCAGCTGATCATCCACGTCATCTCGTCGCCTAGCCTCTGATCGATTAGACCGCCACGACTCGGCTATTATGAGGCTTGCGGCGACCGTAAACAGGAAAGCTTCGGCGAGGGAATTCGCGCCGTTCTGGATTGCACTGTCGGATTCCACAGCCTCAGCAGCAACTGTTACGACGAGCATCTCACTCACCGAGTCTCACTCAGAGGCTTTATATGCTTCGCGGATTCCCCCATGATATTCGTGCGCAAGCCAACCTTAGGTTTGGTGGTCAGGGTTAATCCGGGCGACGTGGGAACCCCTTACCTCGCTTCTGTGCGCCCATTGCGCCCAGGAGATACATATCTTCCTGAAACTCTCGTGCCTAGTAGCCGGGTTTCTCAACCAGACTAATCATGAGTTCTACGGCAGGTCCGGACATACTGCTCTGCTTGGTGTTTTAATCTGGCACTAATAGGTTTTGCAAGGGTCTATAGTAAGTGATCATCAGTGGGTGAGTGAATGCGGGATATGTGAAATAACTATACCCTAATCACTAGTGTCGCTAGTTTCACTGATGCCATACCTGGAGGCGGATGAGTATAATTGCCCAAAACGATTACGGAACCGAGCCTTCCCAACAACCACAAACAATACCGGCGCTTGCAGCATTAAACCAAGATTTGATGAGACAGTTACGCCTGCTACGCATTAAATTACTTTGATTGTACGCAACAAGTCCCAGGAAATTATGGTCATGATTGCGGTGTGCATCAATGTAGAAAACCGAAGGTGGGTATATAACCCCGCGAACACGACGAAGTCCACGCAGTTCGGCTCAGATCCTGGAATATAGTAACGTTAGAGGCCAAGAACTGAAGGGCTGTCGAATTACCCCCGTAGGGCGAATATTAAGGTACTATATATAATATATATACATGTGCTTAGTGTTCCGTGGCTGTCGTGAATGGGACAAACCGTCGCATAGATCTAGAGTGTAGAGTTTCAATCTTTGATCGAGATTGTATGCAAATTTAATCCTGTGATACGCGCATTAGCGATCAATCCCGACAATAACACGCCTTTTCCTCACCATGGCTAGTAATCTCCAAACACTCCCTACAACCCTACAGCTGCAGCGAGTGCACTTGGATCAGGTATGGTTCGCATCTGTATATAAATTTTAAATTTAAAGGAACGTTTTCTCCATATCTAATTCCATACATGGGAATGATATTCAGATACTCACTCATGATGTAGGCCCTGTTCGAGGTGACAAGCTTGGTGGCCGGACTCGAAGCTCCTTGTATTGGGCATTTTGGCTGATCGAACGTCTGCATTTCATTTTAATAATCGCGAACCGGTTAGTAATTATAATTATAGCTTGAAGTCAAGTGTAAAGGAGACACTCAGACACGTAATGTGACGACTCGAGCGCGTGTGCTATGCTCTCATAGGTACGGTCCTGGTGTTCTTGTCATATTAATAGCCGCTGAGCGACATCTGGAAAATCAGAAAGTTTCTCCATCAAAAGCTATGCATTCTTGTTGAATTGCGATTGTCTAGTTGCAAAACTCCATGCTGGCCGATCCTTCTCAATCGAAAGGTGTCGTTGTCTAGCTTATCATTTCGATTGTTACGAGTGAGTAGAGCCATCTAACGCATGCGCAAAGATAATCTAATAACCTTGTTTGCCAGAATAGTTAGAGAGAACGATCTGAATCTGGATATAGGGGGGGATGTTGCCTGACTGTGGTATCCCGGCTCCGATCCCAAGCAAGCACACCGATGTGCGCCCATCAGCGCCGGGGAAGTGGTGTACCTTTGGAACGATTTTTTTTGTTCCGACGGACAACCATGCATGCGCATTGGGCACTACACATTGGCGGTCCCTGTTTTTTGGAAACAAGAGAGGACTGAAATACTTATCACTGGAATCTCCCCCTCCAACAAACGAATGCCCCTTGTAATTGACTGTAGGCATACCGATAATCGATATCTAGTACAAGTGTTTTGCTTGCTCTTTAAGTGATCCTTATTGGGGTGCTTAGGTTACTTGCACCTCTCGGAACAATTATTTTGTATCCACCTTTGGGCTAACTAGACCCATTTAATTGGCCAAGATGCAAAGCTCTCGAGGATTTCGTCTTAGGATTGACACAGGCGTTGGCGGCGCATCGCTTGGCCTTCCTATAACTCCTGGCCAAAACCTGACCCAGAGCACATACACGCTACTGGCAAATAGTCCGAGCACACCCGGTGCACTCATTAGCGCGGGGTCAAGTATTTCGTCACCATCTCCAGCTACACCATCTTCGCGTCCTTTCTGGTCTCCAGCACCAAGTAGTCCTATTCTTCGTAGGTCCTCGGATTTAGGCATCCATACACATAGTGGGGCTCAAAGCGTCAGTATGTTTCCTTCTTACTAGATTAGACTCGTCCTGAGCTTTATAATTTAACTTAGGGGCTCCAGGATAGCTCCATTTCATCCCCAGTCAAGCACCTGCGATTCTCATTTCGTGGGTGGGGGAAACACAAGGCTTTACGGGGCGAAAGTTCCCGTTTGGCTGAATTGTCATGTGAGTCACTAGCCCATAAAGTAGCGATAATCTAATATTTGACTGCATCAATATAGTAACTGTCATTAACGATGGTCTGAATAATTGGTCACATGTAGAAGATGTGCTTAGGAGTGCGTCTATGGATGGTGCGAATGCCGATGCCACCTTGAAATCAATACTTGGGCGGGTAATGTGGGCATGATTATGAAAATATGGCGATTGAGTTCTGATGTTTACTCCGAAATTTAAATAGGGCTGGTGATGCATTTCAGCAATTATCCGCAGGACGAGTAAGTTTCTGGTATTGAATATACATGCTGCATGTATCTAATAATCTTATCGCATTTTTCAGCTATGGGCTCTTTTGATGAAGAATGCAAATATGATAGTATTTAGTCAAGTCATCCAGCCAGAATTCCTGGCGGATTTGGAGCGTGCTATTGATTCACCCAGCACTGAGATAGTGGCCACCGATCGGTTGATTGCGGTGTTGGCAACTGCCATATATGATTTCCGGTTCCAATCGTAGGTCATAAATATGGTACAATGTTTGCATATATGGTTGAGCTGAGAGAACTCCAGGGGAGTAGAATATCTGAAACTACTGTGGAACAGGCTTTGCACTTGCAGGGTATTGGACAACACTCCACTTCATCCAGGAGACCCGATGTATCATCCGGGAAGTCTTGTGGGCCTAACAAGAAACTTTATTCTCGAGGACATTATCGTTGCTTTCCCGTGCCAGCCAACTGCAATCGATGCTGCGTCGCCTAGCGAAAATGGTGGCCAACAAGATGTACATGCTATCAAAAAGTGCGAATCCAGGACAAAGGTGGGGGGTCGTGCTATGAAAGCTTCACTCGCAGGACCTCGAGCTGGTGCCATACCCAAAATAGCTACAGAAGTGGTCAGCGAACTCCCACCTCCATACTGCCCTAGCGCTAGCTACACCCGTGTGGAACATTCTTTGCCAAGTATGTATTTATTGGCTTATACCAGTTGCCTTATAACCTTTGCTTCTAGGGGTGCTTTCTGTGATCGAGACCTATCCTTTTGCAAAAGGATACGCAAATGACATTGGTCCAAGTATCAACCTTGGTTCTTTGGAGGCGTATCCATTTGCTCGAGGTGCCTTTGGGGATGTACGGCGGGCATATTTACATAATGGCACACGGGTCGCGATCAAGTGTTTGCGTTTCTATACCTCGGCACAGGATACTGGTAAGCATCGACTTGAAAGGGTATGTAGGCCTCTTTTTACCTGTAGTCATGCGCATATACTCAGATATTGACATCTACAAATATTAAACCATTAGAAATCACTGAAAGAAATCCATGTTTGGTCGTTCTTAGCCCATGAAAACGTGCTTCCCTTGCTTGGCTTGTGTGTAGTCAACAATGAGCTCGGCATGGTTTCTGAGTACATGCCAAATGGTAATATCCAAGAATACATACGTGATCATTCTGCAGTCGATCGTTACTGGCTGGTATGTCCCGGCACCCCCAGCTCGAGTCCAGTTCTTGAATAAGAGCGTTTAAATTAGGCTATCAATATATGCACTGGTCTGGTCTACCTCCACGAGCACCCAAAGCACATTGTGAGTTGGTTTTGAGTAATGATTTTGTTGGAAACTAATAATTATAAGGTACATGGCGATCTTAAACCGGTATGTCTAGCTTGAGCTCTACTTGCGGGCTCCGAATCCTAATTGTCCTTCGTAGGTCAATATCGTAGTGGACGCAAACGGAGTCCCAAAATTGACCGATTTTGGATTGGCACAAATGATTCGAGCGGAAGATTCCATGGAGCGCTCCTCTTCGTCGTGCCCTGGGGGTACCTCACGTTGGATGGTAAACTTTGCGAAACGTACCATAAAATAGAGAATCTCACATGTTTATACAGGCGCGCGAATTGATTTGCCCAACACCTCCGGCCGTCATTTGCGGCAAACCTAACTCAGCGAGCGATGTTTATGCCTTGGGAATGGTGGGCGTTTTTGGCCACTTACTTGGATTTCACTAGCTGAATTTTCGCCGCTATTATGATAGACTATCTATGTAAGTTTGGGCTGAGATCATATTTTTTGATATCTCATTGATTGTGCGTACATATACCTAGGAGATATTTAGTGGATTGCTCCCTTTTGCAAATAGGAAGCATGAGGTACAAGTCATATACGCAATTGTGCAATACGAGCTACCGGAGAGGATCCCTAACGTGTTCACAGATGGGCTCTGGGAATTATTACTTCAATGTTGGCGCTTGAACCCGCAAGAACGTCCGACTGCGCGTGAAGTGCTAACATCCTTACGAGAATTGCACCTAGCGCAGAAGAGTGGGACCGACTGCTGAATAGGCACAGGGGGATACGCGGTCTTTATACATGTACGAAATACCGCAGTACTGATTTAATATTACCACGAGTGTTACAGCGTTAAGATCGTAGATAAATGAGACCTTGTTTGAAATAGGGTCCCGAGCCAGGTGCTTCGTGAATTCGGTAGACCGGCTTGCATCAAAACCCGGACCGGTCAACTTGTTTCTGCAACCGCCCACATTTGCCTACACTATGCCCGACGCACCCACCAAACCCCAGCTTTCCTCTCCTACTGCTCTCCCGCCGCCCGCAGTAGGGCGCGAGGAATTTTCCAAACAGACGGCGGAGCGGTTGCAGATGATTCAATCTCAGCTAACATCAACACCCCGCGCGGGGAAGCTCAAGGGCAAGGTATGCGTCATTACAGGTGTTGGGTCAATAAAGGGGATTGGGTGAGTGGTTAATATTGTTACTAGACGGCTACGCGAGTTAACGTGTTCCTCACTATAGCCGAGCAGCTGCATTTTTGTTCGCCCATCAAGGTCAGTGATCATATCTTCTCCACAGTTCCGCCAACTCACATTGAATAAATAAAGGCGCCCGTCGTCTTTATCTAATCGATTATGCGGGAGAAAATCTGCCCAATCTTGAGGAAAGTCTTCGGAAAGAGTACCCCGAAGTCAAGGTATGTCCTCGGTTTTCGCAAGATGAGATAAATCACTAAAATGTGGCATGCTAGGTGACCACACAACAGGCCGATGCCGCTGACGAAGTAGCCATTTCTGAGATCTGCAAGCGCGCGATAAAAGATGAGGGGCGCCTCGACGTATTCTTTGCCAACGTGAGTTCTATAGTCATCAAATTGTTCCCTGTATTCACGCATAGAACCCATCGTGATAGGCTGGTATTGTCAGTGGAGATTTCTTCACGGAATTGACCGACAAGGCATTTATGAATATGATGCGTGTAAATGTACTTTCGTGAGTTCATTTTTTGTGGTGGACCCTTGCCACGCGACTCATGGTTTACACAAAAAGGTGTTTCCTAGCTATTAAGCATGGTTCGGCAGCTATGCAAGTCACATCTGCTGACAAAAAAGTGAGCGGCGGAAGTATCATTCTTACTGCTTCCGTGGCAGGTATACGATCTGGTGCCGGGCCAATGGACTGTGAGTACTGTCAACTATTAGCATACCAGTTATTCATATCCTGGGCTTCGAATAGATAGTGCTAGCAAGGCAGCGTGAGTGTTGTCACCATCTAGATGACGATATGCAAGCTCATCATCGTCCATAGGGTGAATTCTCTTGCCCAAACTGGTGCACATCAGTTGGGGTTCACCAATATTCGTGTCAACACAATTTGCCCTGGCTTGATTGAGGTAGGCGTTCTTGTTATTAGACATCATGAGATTAATCTTAACATAATTAATAGACGGGGATGACAACGTCCACGTTCGAGTACGCCCGAGCAAAAGGGGTTGGTAGTAAAATAGGCCAACTGGTTCCCCTGAAGCGGTTTGGGCTCCCCCAGGAGGCATGTTATATGAAGTAGACATCGGGTGCTTGATGATTAACATTGTTTGCTACTAGATCGCAAACGCCGCTCTCTTCCTTGCATCAGGTGAATAACGCTCACTAGAACTATCGGACGTCACTAAATTATTGGGCCAGATGACTCTAGCTTCGTTAATGGCCAGAATATTGCAGTTGATGGCGGGTTAAGCGCCTCGCACCCTGTTGCTCCGGGACGCTGGGCATGAGCAACTAATGTTCTTAAAATCACAAGTATGGTTTCTTACGAGTGTATGGGAATCCATTCAGCTATCAAGAAAACTACAAAATTAGGATGTGTAGGGTACAATGTAGTGGTAGATAAAGAACAACGGGAAGAAATCCGTGATGATACTCTCAAGACCAAAATAAGTATTCGAAACGAAAGGGTGATGGGGAAAGATAAAAAAATAGGTGAGTTACTTCAAAAGACTAGGATGTAATCCGAGTGGCAAGAAATCAAGGTCTCGGAGCCTGGACATTGGCCAAGAGGAGGCGGAAAGCTATCATTGCGAGTCAGGTCAAGGTGTTTGGGACTAGTGAAATTACCCACCTGTTCAGAAGCCTCATGCAGTGTCAAGAGATTCATGTGCGAAGGCACCCCCATGGGGTTCTATACAGCAGATTAAATATTGGTAGATGTGAATGTGACGAGTTCGCTTACCACAGCTTCATCGGATACAAAGCGAAAGTAGCCAGCCTTAATATCGAGGGGCAATTGCGAAGGCAGAACGACCAAATGAACTGGAGGAGCAAATGGACGCTTGGAATCAACGGCGGCCGAGATCGAGATGGCGACGTGAACGGCAAGGAGAATGTCCGTTCGTCTTGCGCGAGCCTCAGAACCAACAATTACGAAAAGTTCCAGTATTCCATCCAGCACGCAAATCGACTCTGGTGTCAGTTTGCCTGCCGAGGGGATATGGCATGAAACCTATAATCGGGTAGGATGAATTAGGGATGCTCAGACAAAAGGTTTTCAAATGCTTACCGGTTGCTTTTTATCCCTTGCATGGATCAGGAACATTCTTGGCCTATATGCGAGCTTGTCCAACGGCGCCCGGTATTTCCAGTAATCGGCGTTCCCCCATGGATCTTCACCCAGCAGCATGAAAAACATGGGGTCTTCATTTCCTTCTTCAAACTGATTGATTTCGTTCTCCGGTCCCACAATGGTGCGTGCATATGCGGTAGCAGCTTCACGCTCGCCTTGGGTCGCTCCGCGGCCGTGCCAAACATATACAGCGTCAAGTGCGGTGATAGAGTAGCTGTATGCGGAGCACAAGTTCGAAACGTGCTAAACGGGTGGTCTTAGAGGCTTAAATACACAAGAACTCAAGTACCACTCACGAAATCGACTTCATCCGTAAAGAATGCATCACCCAACCGCCTAGTGCAATGCATCGTGGTGTTCTCGGGAGTCCAATGGGCGCGAGTTCCCTGCGGGGGTGGTTTATTAATTCAGATTATTTGTTGGATGGTAAAAATGGCTACTTGGCGCGTTATCCAATGGCCTCCGATGGCATCAACAAGTTCTTGACTCTCTTCACCTTGGACGTGCATAATCTATTCAGCAAATGGATCAGATGCGGCTTCCTATGGCAAGCGCAAAGCCAGTACTTACCACGCTTGTACCATATTGCTTTGCCAATTCCGCAAGCTTGGCCTCATCTTTGGGTCCAGGTTGGGCCTTGCGACCGTGCCATCCCCAAACCCTGTTCGAAACTAGACCACTTCCCTCATTTCTCACCCGTTGGACAACTGCAATCAACTCGGATTCGTATACTACGCATATCTTATTAGGCACTGGTGTTGCATGACCACCCAACAGGGAAAATAGATCCGTCGAAATGCGCTTAAGGTTGGACGGGAATGCAAACTGATACGGGTTCGAGTTGACGACTTGTTGAAGGCTGAATGGCGGAATTGGAGTCATGGCTTGGTCTGAAACATACAAGTTAAGCGGAAGAAAATGCTGCACACCCAATTAACGTACCAACTTTGAAGACTTCGTTGTTCTGTTCCGGTTTAATTTCTGCTGGCAGTGGAGCTGGTTGAACTTTGGGGGACGGCTGGGGCGGCGACATCTTGGGAGAAGGTTGAGGAGACATCTTAGGGGAAGGTTTGGGAGACATTTTGGGAGACGTCTTAGCTGGAGCGGGAGCGGGAGTTGGCACATTCAACTCTTGCGACCTCGAAAGCGTCCCAGCAGGAGTTGGTACAGGGGTCTTCTCCTCTCTCAATGGGGGCATCATAATCGCCGAATACCGCTCATAGCTGGACCTCCTGCGTTCCCTCGCCATCGCCGAGTTTGTATGCGGGGATGGGGAACCAGGCGACAATCGCGGCTTGGAGATTGGAGACTCATCCAAAGTTACAGGAGAGAGCTCATCTTGCTTCTCGAGCATGGTTTGCGCCACTTCCATCACAGTCGCTCTATTCCCTGTGCTCGGCGTACGAGTATGACGCCCAGGAGAAGCCGGTGGCGCAGATCGAGGTGAAATTGGCGAGACCGGCTTGGGAGTACTCGGCTTGGAATTGCTCGACCTTGTTGGAGACTCGGGCCGAGCAAGCTGTGGTTGAGGTTGGGGAGCAACGACCATCCCAGGAAGTACGCGTTTGCCCGCGAGTTTAGGACTACCATGCATACGAGGTGCCGGTCCCGGTGAGGTACCACGGTGCCCTCCATTCAACGGCTTGACAGTGACTGGTGCGCGCTCCACCCACATATCCTTTGTCCGAACGATATTGTTCTCTTTGGTTGGAGATCTCGATCTAGGTAGGGTCGGGAAAACTTGAGCGGGCTTGCGGACAGGAGACGGAGGTAATACACTTGTCGGCGTCCTAGGGCTCGTCTGGGTCCTTGGAAGGGGGCTCTCCTTAGTTTGCGGGCTCCTGGTAGGCGAAGGAGATCGCATTGATGGCTGAGAAACGGCCGAGCGCAACCTCTTGAACGGAGAGGGAGGGCGATTGTCTTGAGGTGGTGTGCCGACAGGTGTCGTTGAGACAACTTCAGGGGGATTCCAGGGTTCCTTAATTTGTACGTTTTTCTTGGGTTTACGGGCGCGGTCTCGGGTCAGCTAGGCGGGAGATTAGCTTGTGTTCATGCTGAATCAAGTACAACTCACATGGTTGAGTGGTTTAGGCTCAATGGCAGATTTGGCTTCATGGAATCCAGGATTTGGAGCCTTGATTGGGATAGGCCTGGATGGCGAAACAGGTGCCTTTCGCCCAAATTCATCCATTGGAACACTTTCTCTCTGACGCTCCGCCGGAACAGGGCTAGACGAGGGAACCGGCGACTGCGTACCCTTTATCCCCTTGACTATACCTGCCACCTTGCCATCTACCGGGAGCGGGAACGGAATGGCTTCTTTCATAGAGCGACGTTTCCAGGCAGGTGCTTCACTCGGTGAGGCAGGTGAAGGAGACGAAGTCTGACCTTGGAGAGCTGCTTGCCATCTTCCCTGAATATTTCCCCTCCTTGGTTTCTCACGTTCGCCAAACTGGGAGGAAGAGATCCCAAGGGAAGTCGGAGGAGGCGCTCCTACATCAGCTTGACGCACGCGGCTCCCGACAAATCCGCGACCTTGAAGTCGAGTCAAGGATGGGCTCAGTTCTTTAGCCGACGCTTGGAAAGAACTTCGGAATGCCGGCGATGAGCCAGAAACCAACGGGAGCTTATTGATGTCTTGAGCTGGAGGGGTGGGTTGAATAGGCCGTGCAAGTCCATATGTAGGAGAAGGGCTTTTGACCGGTGTAGAGTAAGACTTGAGCGGCGGACGAGTGGGCGTGGAAAAGGCCGACGAAATAGTCGACGAGTTAAAGGCACCTTTAGGGGGAGAACCGGGATTCGAGGCCGACGTAGACTTGGTCCGCGCACGAGCTAAACTGTGTGCCCGAGACAGGTTTGATTTTGTGTCTGGTGATGAAGCAAGCGGGCTGGGAGGTTTAGTCGGGGAAGAAAGCGTCCTTTGCCGTCCGTGCACAACAGGTGCTGGTGGCTCGGCTGGTGCAGGGGCCCGAGGGCTGCGAGGGCTGCGGGGACTTCGAGGACTATGTGGCGGTGGTTTATCTGTCGTAGATGACGGTGGTAGCGGCTCTCTCGTGGGCGTACCAAGACCCGGAAGCGTAAGACCTTGCCCATACTTGGTCACACGATTAGTAGATTGAAAGGCAGTGGTAGTAGCAGATGGACCGGTCCGACGTAGAGCCTGGTCGAAGAGAGTGGAATCTCGAGTATCAACCTGCGGCGCAGGCCTGTTGAGCCGCGGGCCAGTACCTCTCCCAGTGATAAATGAAGCAAGTGGGGTTGGCGCGCCTAGTTTGGTGGCCGACGGTGCGGGGTTGCGCACCGAACCAAACGTGGATCGAGTGGGACTCTCAAGCGGGGTATCAGGGTCGACCTTCCCTGGGACAGGGCTTACAACTGCAGCCCTAGTCGAGCCAAAGATTGAGCTCGGCTTGGTGGGTGACTCGGGCGTCTTTACGGGTTCCGGCTCGGGTGTTGGTACAACCGCGGCAACATCGGACAGGCCTGAACATACAACCGTCAGCGCTCTAGTCTGAGCAATATAGCCATGCACACACGTCTGGACCCGTGTTTTGCCCGTCTCTGAGCTCTAGCAAGTCTCGAGGCAGCAATCTCCTGCAACGCGACATGGTCGTCAACATTCAGTCGAGCTGCTCTCTCGATTGTAGAAATTCAACGGGAAATACGCACCTCTTCTAGCCGTTTCTGCTCTGCCTCCTCGTCCCTATCTACCTCTGCCTGGATGTTCTTGATTCGGCTTGCCCACTCTTGAAGGCCCTGTTCTTGGTATGTCCGTCGGCGGGTTGACGCGGGCGACGATTCCATATCTTCTGGGGGCCGCTTTCTCCAGCTCATGCAAAGCGGGGGTTGGCAGGAACCTCGACGCGACTGACAGCAACTCGACTTGCAGATCCGGGCAACAGAGGTGCTAAGGCCACTTTAGTAAATGGCGCCCCTTTTTGTCCATTATGTAACCAAGATATTATTTGAAAATTCATCATGGCAAACAAAGCAAGCGTATCACTATGTACTCCCAACAATCCCTCGCCCTTTACTTTTCTTCGTCGGCGAGACGACCGTAGCGCCCTCGGCTCCGTGTGTCCCGTTCACGGCCCTTGCCCTTGATATCACGTCCGAGGACGCGGCGCACCAGGCGCATTCCACCGAGGAGGACAAACGCAGTCACCGGGATGACGACAAACACGATCAAGATGAGCAGGTAATGCAGGGGCGACGAGAGCATCTTGTACTGTTCTTCTTCCTTGGGCGTTGCGTTCGCATCCGTCGTTGGCTTAGTGGGCGGCGGGGAAGCCTACAGACACAGGAAAACATTTTAACATTTTGTTCTGCACTTAAGCAAATTTTGGAGGTGACATCAAAAGTAATGCGGACACAGGAAGGGGGTTGCAAACGGACGGGATCAAAGTTCAGCACGGAGAGGCACCTGGTCGCCCTTCTCATCAACCTTCATCTCGAGTTCACCGGAATTAGCAATAACGACTGCGTCCTTGGGTTTGTCGCCGGGCCCCTTGGGGACATCCTCTGTGGGACTAGTGAGATAACACTCCAACTAGGACAAGAGTTGCTCATACCAATCAGCTTGACAACATCCATACCCTCGATAACCTTTCCAAAAACGACGTGGCGCCCGTCCAGCCAGCTGGTGATGACGGTGGTAATAAACTAAAAAGTCGGGTTAGAATAGCGCATACAGTTTGTCATGCTGGGGCTCACGAATTGAGAGCCATTGGTATCCTAGTGCATTTGGTTAATTTGGCTTGAATGTAAATGAACTGCACACACCTTGCCCGCATTTGCCATCGAGAGAGTGCCAGGGCCAGTGTGACGAAGTTTGCTAAGCAAAAACAACTCAGAACGAGCACCCATCGACAAAAAAAAGAGGCCTACAAGTTCTCGTCCGCAAACTTCTCGCCATAGATAGATTTCCCACCAGTGCCATCACCCTTGGCTTTACAAGCTTGTCAAAAAACACGCAAATACGCGCATTACTGCCGCTACTCACTAAAGTCGCCGCCTTGAATCCTTTACACCAAAAGCATCAGCATATACAGGGTCAAGCCAGGCACTCGACAACTCACATAAAGTCCTTGATAACACGGTGGAAAGTGGAGCCCTTGTAGCCATACCCGAGGTCGGTACCATTCTTTGTCACACCCGTGCAGAGCGCGCGGAAGTTCTCGACGGTCTTGGGAACAGTCTGCAAAAGCCATCAGCTCCAACATCCTCACCAACAAAACACATGACATACACCACCGTAGAGGCCCATAACAACTATGCCAATGTTAATATAACTCCCATTTAGGAAACTAGATAACATACTGCGTCCGAGTGGCTTGCCTGCCTGCTCAACGTCAAAGAACACCGTGTTCGTAATCCTTGGCCCTTTGGGGGCGTCTTTCGCAGCAACCGGGCTTGCGACCATAACAAGGGCCGAGACGAGCAACGTAATAGACCGAGAGAATAACATTTTTGGACAGACGTATGGGTGGGAGAACTGGCTCTTGTCCTGTTTACCCCACTCTCCAAACTCTTTAATCCCGTTGACACGTTGGCCAGTCCACGGTCCAGGCGCTTAACAGATTACAACAGGTAAGCGCCGAATCTCGGCTTTTGGAGTTTTGCACACACACTACTTGTTGATCAGAGAGTTATCATCACACGATGGACAAGAAGAAATTGGCGATGATGTTTAATGTGGACGACGACGATGCGCCTCCGTTCCAAGTAACGCTGCTCTTCTTGCACCTGGCCGACCTGTTCACAAGTCACTGACCCCCCTCCTCCTCCACTACCGTAATCTTCTATTAGCAAAAACAACTCGACGAATATAAGCTCGCACATTACTCCCAAGGTGTCGTCCGAAAGTCGAAACGGGAGAAGGAGCGCGAGGCCGCAGAGGCCAAGAAGCGCGAAGAGGAGGAGCAGGCTGCTCAGGTCAGTATACTCATGTTGCCACACGCACCTAGGTCTTACAACTTGAACTTGTGATATAGGCCTATGCAGAATTTATTGATGCATTCGACACTGAAGGTCCACGCCAAAAGTCCCGCTCTGCTGGTGGATTCGTCCGCGCTGGGGGAGAAGGCACGTATAAACCCTCGACCGGTCGAACTGCATTCGAAAACGACAGCTCGTCCAAGCCTGGTTTCAAGGTGTGCCACTTGTATTCTTTGTGTCCCGGTATATTGACGATGGGTGGCGGTCAGGATCGGGCATCCTCCCCGGGCCCGGCAAAGCCCAAACCAAAAGGCCAACGTGCGATGGACGCGTTTTTGGAAGAGATTAAGAGGTTCGGCGGATCGGGCGCTGGGGTTTGCGTGGCGGTCACTAAATTCACTTCTTTCTCCTCTGGTGGGGTTGGGGGTGCAGGGATCAAGCAGAGCGCGAGAGTCGGTTGAAGAAGTATGCTGGGTGTAAGTTGTCTGTGTAGTATGAAGCTCTTGTACTGATTCTGGCTCAGCACACGGAAGCTCTGTTTCTGCCATGGCAGGTTGGTGGTTTTAATCTCGCTGTAACCAGTCATCTCATTGGTATTACAGCATACGAAAGTCAAAGTGGCAGCCGGGACCGCGGGGATCCAGCTGTAAGCATCTAGGTGTTTCTTGACTGCATCGACTAATACATGAACAGACCACCAATATATTCGTCGCAAACCTTCCTCCCAATATTGATGAAAACTCGCTCGGGATGTTCTTTGCCCGCATGGGACCCGTGGGCTCTGTACGTCGACCATCACAACTCGGACGCATGCTAATACCTGAATAGGTAAAAATTATGTGGCCTCGCACAGACCCCCATCACCCACCGCCGCCGCCGGGCTCGGACATATCCACATCGGCACGTCGTGGGATGTCTGGGTTCGTCTCGTTCATGACTCGGGCAGACGCCGAGGCTGCTGTGCGCGAGCTCGACGGGTTCGACTGGGGAGGCAGCGTCTTGAGGGTCGGGTGGAGCAAAGCTGTACCCATTGCTGCTCGGCCAATGTTTGGTGCGTCTGCATGTGACAAAAAAGAATAGGTATTGATGCGGCGCAGATCTAGGGCGTAGGTCGAGGTCGAGATCAAGATCGAGGTCTCCGCGGGGAACCAAGGATAAGAGGCGCCGGTCGCGCTCGAGAGAGAATCAGCGGTCCAGCCACCATCGTGATCGGGATTATGATCGGCACAAGAGCACTCGGCGCTCGAGGTCGAGGTCTCGCTCAAGGAGCCGCCGTGAACGCCGAGGTCGGTCTTTGTCTTACTCTTCGCGCTCCAGGTCTCGTTCTGCGCCCCCAACACCCAAGGATTTGGGCTATCTGGGAATAACGCCTACGCAGGAAGAGTTTATACGCAAGGTTGCAGAAAAGGTCAAGCGGAATGGACGGGCGTTTCAGACGTTGCTCGAGACTAGAGAGAAGAACAATCCGAGTTTTTCGTTCTTGTGGGATAATGAGGTAGGTGCATTGGGTATCGGAGGGACATGGACTGAATTGGCTTTAGAATCCGGGCCACCTCTTGTACAAGCACTTGATGGATGGTGTATCTTTGCCCGCTCCGCCCGCTATTTTCGATGAGGATGTGAGTGGTGTGGTGTCTGTTTGGAGGTGCTGACTGGGTGTAGGGTCTGCATTCTGCTTATTCGACCGACTCGGCGGAGGATTCGGAGCGTGAACGAATTCGCAAGGGAACACTGGGAAAGCTAGCGCAGAAGCGGTTCCATATCCTGCTGCGGGGACTGAGTGGCAAACGGGGGGAGCTGGCGCGATGCATGGCGTTTTCATTGGAGCACGCGGAATCAGCTGCAGAGGTGGGTGGTGGGCCTCGCAGGACGATTACTAATACGGCGCAGGTGGCGGAGATTATCATTTCGTCGCTGGTGGTGGACTCGACGCCTGTTCCACGGAAAATCGCACGACTGCACCTAATCTGCGACATTTTGCACAACTCGGCGGCGTCGATCACGAATGCGTGGAAGTTTCGACAAGAGTTTGAGAGCCGGTTGGGGGGCGTGTTTGACCACTTGCGTGCGATCCACCAGTCGTTTCCTGGGCGGATTACGGCGGAGACGTTTAAGAAGCAGGTGTTGAGTGTGGTGGAGGTGTGGGAGGACTGGATTGTGTTTTCGCCCGAGTTTACCAACGAGCTGCGGAGACGGCTGGACGGGAGGGAGGACGAGGGGGGCGGGAGCGAGGGAGGCGAGGGGAAGGAGGAGGAGAGGGCGGAGAAGAAGGCGATGGGGAGCAAGTTCAAGGCGGCTGCATTTGGGGCGGTGGAGCCGGTGGCGAGCGCGGACAACATTGACGGCGAGGACATTGAGAAGGCCGAGAACATTGACGGGGAGGATATCGACGGCGAAGATATCGACGGGGAGGACATGGACGGCGAGGACATGGAGAAGGGGCAGGTGGAGCGGTCGAGCGGAGAGGAAATGGAAACGGATTCTGAGTAATGTAACATAGAGACAGAATGAGGTCATTGTGGATCGAGCGACGACGATGGCGGATGAGCAAGCAGCGAACGGGCGGAGAACGGCGCGACCGCCCTTGAGACCGCCGATAGCAGCGCGGGGGACGCGGATACCGCCGGGGCTGCAGGCCAAGATGCAGGCGGTAAGTGGACATGCGCGTGGACGTCGCTGACTGGCGCAGATTGCAAACCGCGGCCAGCAGTCGTCGCCGGATATGACAGGACTGAGCAGTGCATTTGCGCACGCGGGCATTTCCGACGGCATTCCCGACGGGATTTCTGCCATTTCCGCGCCCGCCACGCCCCGTCGCCCCGCCGGCCTCAGCGCACGCCGCCGTCCCCCCGGCACCATCGCCGACATCGACCCCGCCCTGCGTGCACCGCCCCCGGGCATCGGCACCGCCGCCGCCGCCCTCCCCGGCCGTCCCCCCGTCGCAGACCCCCCCCGGCGCACGGGCGGCACCCCCTTTGCCAACTTTAGCAAGATTGTGTGCGTATATCATTATCTTATTAATTATTGTTAATTATCTATTAGCGACCCATCCGGCGTCCTGCGCTTTGGCGGTGGCAAGGCTGTTATTCACGCTGCCGGCGTCGACTTTTCCAATGGCTCCAGCTTCAAGATCAACATGTCCGAGTTCCGTCTCGAGGAGGAGCTCGGTCGCGGCAACTATGGCACCGTCAAAAAGGTCTTTCACAAACCCACAAACGTCGTCATGGCCATGAAGGTCGGTTCTCTCTCTCTTCTATTCCCCGCTCATCTCCCCCAGGAAATCCGCCTCGAGCTCGATGACGCAAAGCTCAACGCCATCCTCATGGAGCTCGATATCCTCCACCGCGCAGTCGCCCCCGAAATAGTCGACTTTTACGGCGCTTTTTTCATCGAGTCGTGTGTCTACTACTGCATGGAGTACATGGACGCTGGCAGTCTCGACACCCTCAACGGCGTCGGCGTCCCAGAAGACGTCCTCGCCCGCATCACCGCCAGCATGGTTCGCGGCCTCAAGTTCCTCAAGGATGAGCTCCAGATTATGCATCGAGGTACGTCATACATCACAATCCCTGTCATCCCTGCGTGCCATTTCCGGCCCGATCGCCTCGCGGCTAACCCAACCCTCCAGATGTCAAGCCAACCAATGTCCTCGTAAACCTCAAGGGCGCCATAAAACTATGCGACTTTGGTGTCTCGGGCCAACTCGAGCGCAGCCTCGCAAAGACAAATATCGGCTGCCAGAGCTACATGGCCGTACGTACCCTCTGCCCTATCCACAACACGCTAACCCCGCATCCAGCCCGAACGCATCAAGGGCGAATCCCTTAACAACGTCGGCACCTACACCGTTTCCTCGGATGTCTGGTCTCTCGGTCTATCCATCATCGAAGTGGCCATTGGCGCTTACCCCTATCCCCCTGAAACCTATTCAAATGTATTTGCCCAGCTTACCGCCATTGTACACGGCCCGCCCCCAGAGTTGCCAGAGGGCAAGTACAGCCCCGAGGCCGCCCAGTTTGTTGCCAGCTGGTAAGCCGCCTTACCATTTTACAAGGCTGCACTCATTCCCCGCAGTCTGATGAAGGAGCCTACGAAACGCGCGACGTATGCCGAGTTGCTGGTGCGTTGTGTCTGGTCGTCTGTCTCCCGCTCTCATCAGTATACAGGAACATCCCTGGCTCTTTGCCGACCGCGGTCGGGAGGTCGACATGGCGAGCTGGGTTGCCGAGGCTGTCACGTTCAGAGAGGCCAAACGTGCTGCTGGAGTCGAGGTTTCCAGCAGCGATGATCGAGTCCCGGACAAGAAGACTCTCGAGGCTGCAGTCAAGGCCGGAGATGTCGCCGATGGCGGCGCTATACCCGAGCAACCCGTGCAAAACGGAACCTCACTCGAACCAACCAACGATTCCACCCCCACCCAAGACACCCCCGATGAAGCTAGATAGATCAAAACGCGACGTTAGAGGTGACAAGGGAAGCGGTGTTGGTTTTGTTTTTGCTATCGCACGGGTGCTCTAGGACTGACTTGTCATGTTTGCGTACAGTATGTAATTGAACACTTGTCTTATTTTGCATGCATATTGTGACTCGGGATCAATACCGAGAATGGCATATATTCATTTATTCTCCTTGACACGACCGTTAGACTGTCACCTTGGCTTCTAAAAACTTGCTCCACTCTTCCTGTGCCCATGAACTCGACACGTCGCTCATAAACAAACCGTCCCACACCGCCGACGGAGTCACATGGATCCCATTCTGGCGCCCTAGTTTGACTGCCAAATATCATCAGCCAACTCGTTTAGCGAATATATGCACCAACCATTGTACTTCAAATCGTCTGTAACGGCAACCCCTCCATTGGGCGTCGTCTTGTGCTTCAACAATTCCGAGACGGCCGCCTTGTCGACTCCCTCTGGTGCAAGCGACACGAGCTTTTCGCGAATCTGGATAGGAGTCAGATTCGAGACGGGAATATCAAAGAACTGTTCTTGGTTCTCAAACAGCTATATTCGGTAGATGTCAAGTCCACGTGCAAGATAGGGATAACGTCAACGTACTCGAGTGACGTATGTATAAAAGTGTTCTGGAGCAACACGTCCAATGGCCAAAGCCGCCTCGCTCATAAACGTTGCAGTCGCGTGCCTAGCGCGCGCGACGCGTCAATTCGAATTTCACATGACAAAGACGACTTGGACTTGGACTTGCCATGGCTGAGGCTGCAGGCGAAGAATAAGCTTGACTTTGCCTGTGTAGTTCCCTGTTGTGAATGCGGGTTTGAGGATCGGGTCGATGGCTTTGAGAAAGATCTTGGCGCTAAACGGACATGTAAAGTCTGCTCTGTTGGGTGAGTGCCTGAAACTTGGGCGTTATGCATAAAGCTGACCGAGGTATAGTTCGAGCGCGTGCGGCGCGGCAGGGTCGCCGATTCGGAGGAACGAGAGCGATGGTTGGAGAGACATGCTGGTGATGATGGTCGAGATGGAGTTGTGGGACTGGGGCGAGATGTATATATAGCTGCCAGGGCGTTTATTTGTTCTGACGCGATTTGCATTGATAATTGGGTTATTCATTGACTTGAGCGGGCATATACACGGCGACCGAGGCATTTAGAGGCCGCGGTCATTTCGGATGGTAAATGTAGCTGGTGTGGATTTAGATACTCGATTAATTGATGTACAAAAGTTTACCCAGACACATTGACCAAAAATTATCCCCTACAATCCTCCCCGTGCAATCAACCTCGCCTGCAGAGCGACTCGGTGAGCTCCACTGACTAAAGTGCACACAAACTGACCTTGTCTCTAACTTGATTGGCCGTCGGTCGGTTCTGTGGGTTATATGCCCAACAACTAAGGAGCAGAGACCATAGCGGGTCAGCTTGCTTATGCCTGAAAGGCATGTGTTGTTTAGGTCGCCCCGGGTAGACTCCGCATATAATTTTGCTATATATAGCGAAATCATTTATGCCGGCATATGGCACCGACCCGGTGAAAACTTCCTATGGGAGGGTCAAGGACAGTTCATCATGCAGCAAGCAATTCAAGTAACATACCAGGAACGTCTGGTCAGAGTCAGACTATGTCATTTGAATTCAATCTGCCAACGCGCTCACCATTCCCAGCGCATATACGTCTCCTTCCATGGTAAAGCCAGTGTTTTCTTGCAATATTTCAGGTGCCTTTGTTCCGTGGGCCCTCTTGAGCAGCTTACTTGGATCATACTACGGTACATACCACCCAACGTAACGACATTCCCGGTCTGCTGGTAGTCGCTGTGAACTGCAGGGTATACTCTCTTAATGCAGCGTTCCCAAAATCGGTGAGTTTTGGCGTATAATCATCTGATATCAAGACATTTTCCTGTCCCATTGCGTGTCAAAATACTATGGTGAGGAAAATCAGCGCAGAAACCTACGCTTTTAATGTCCCCGTGTACCTATATATTAAGAAGAAATCAATAGAAGTCCTGGGTGCAAACAAGAATACTCGCAATGCCTTGGCTGTGCATGTGGGCCACCCCATTGGCAATCTGCGCACACTGGCGCCATGTTATTGAACAAGTTTTGAAATTTGATGTGTTCCACATACCAAACTGTAACGATCCACGGGTGGTTGGCCAGAGAGAAAGTGTCTCAAGGTGCCGTTCTCCATCCATGGCGAAACCATTGCGAGTTGGTTTCGGTACCGAGCAACTCCAATCAAGCCCAAGATATTGGGGTGGTTACACTTGGACCAGACATACAGCTCGTGAGCAGCACTCTACAAACCAATCAGATCATTCTTATTTAACAAGTAGATACCTCTTACCTTGAGCTGCCTTCGCCCATCGTCTGTCGAGTCGATATAGAGCCTTGGGCATTTGAGACCCACGGACCTACCATCGCGAAAAGAACTACGGTATACGTCGCCAAAGCCGCCGTTGAATACAGGGTAATCGGTTGACCCAAGTGGATCGAGATGCTCCGTCACATTATGACAGCCGTGGCTGCTAAGGTGAGCAAGTATTTCTCCGATGTTCTAGTAGGTGGGGATTTTTAATAAGAGGTTATTATGATGATACTAAATATTACCATTCTCTGGGTAATTTGAGGCGGCGAGTCAGTTGTGCGTCCAGATGCCAACCTGGGTAATGCACCAGTAGGGAATACAACTGTCGGCATGACTAAGGCATCGCGATAACTTATATGCAAGTTAGTTTGGATGGATCCATGATACGTGTGGTGTGTAGGTGGTAGCCTGGGTGGTTCTGCATGGTGCAGAGATACGCTTTTTGTACTTGACCTTGAAAGTGCAGATGTCACGTGTTGGTACAATCAATTGATAATCAGGACAGTGATGGCACTCACATGATTTTCTCCCCGACGTCATCAATCTGCTCTGGCGGTTTTTCTTTCCGCGGGAAATCGTCCATGGTACTTGCTAGCAGTGACAATATTTGTAGACACGGACACTAGAGAGCGATCCAAGGGGATTTTAAATTGATCTTCGACGACTAGCGCATAAGCTGTGTTGCGCAACAGCTAGGTTGTTTTTGTTTACAACAGAGCTGGGGCCGCAAGAGTGCTGAAGATCCGCCTTGCGCGTGGTTTGCGCTGCAAGTGCCACCTTGAACTATGCACTTCACCGAGGCCAAAACTGGTCCTGTGGGCAGCGTTCCAATTCCACCCTATTTTAGGCACTCAAAATGATGGTCTTCGTTCCGGATCCGCTTTTGGTGACAAGTCCGTCTCCCGGCCCGCCTGCTCAGTTGTTAATATATAAGCACGGCGTCGAGCTATGTTGGGTCTGAATTTTACGCTCGAAATGCGTCCCTCTCATGCTCCCTTGATGGTTTTGGCTCTGGCAAGCGCAACATCCGCCTTGAAATGGTCACAGACGAAGACAGTCCTAGCCTTTGGAGACAGCTACACGTTTGTGCAGGGCACAATGGGCCACCCGGGCTATAGGTAAGTCTTCTAGTTTTGTAAAAATCGCATAGTACGCATTAAATATATTGACTGGGGGCGGTAGCTTTTTTGGAGACAGGTTCAATTTGACTGTCACGAAAGAGCAGGTGCGCAAAGATGAGATAGTCAGTAACGTAGTAAGTTTAGTGGTGAATAATGGGTTGGAATTGGGTATTGACTTGGTACACAGACAAGCTCGGATGGAGCCAATTGGGTGCGTTGCTGCTTAATCTTCACTAATAAGCCTTTAACAAGGAGGCAGATTGAAATGATCACTGGCTGCTATTCGGGTCTTCCAACCAAATGCCCTCGTACTTTGTGGAACTTTGCGTTCGCCGGAGCAGATATTGACCCCGCCATGTACGTTCACGTCCCCTAGTCAAACATTGAGACGCTAATGCTCCGAGGCGTATAGCTTGACGTTACATCATAATTATACAGTCGATATGACTGAACAAGTTGGCCAATGGGTCCAAGCGTGGCAAGACAAGCTAATTAAAGCACCCTCCAAGAGCTCACTGGCAGCATTCTTTATCGGCATTAATGACACGGGGGATGTAAGGGGCTGGAAGAATGTAAGTCTTAAATCTCGTAAAAGCAGTTCACTGATGGTTTGGGGTTTAGATTACTGATTGGACAGCATTTTGGAACACCGAAATGGATTCATATTTTGAAGCTGTGGTAGGTACAAGAAATTGCGTTGTCTAGACTATAATCGCCAAGCTCCAATAGGAACGAGTGTACCGAACTGGCTTAAGATCATTTTTGTTCCTTAATGTTCCCCCTACAGACCGTGCTCCAGCGTTTACCAACAACAGTGCCACAGCTAACCAGAGCACACAAATCGCCACTTTTAACTCGCTTCTTGCTCGAAGAATCCAAGCGTTCAAGGCGACCAAAAATGATACATCTGTCGTACTGTTCGATACGAATGTGTTTTTAGGTAACGTGTTGGATAACGCAACTAAATTTGGATTTATGAATACTACAGGGTGGGTGGAGTTGGCTAGAGCTTCTTGAAATGTTTCAGCTAATCCAACTATACGCCAGATTCTGCCAATGCTCGGATCCAAGCTATTTTTGGTACAGTGAGTTAACGTCATATACTTTCGTCAACAAGTGATAAATCATTGACTGTGGCGCTCTGATAGACTCGGGACATATCACTGAGAGGGTACATCGTTTGGTGGCGGATGGAGTGTTGAACGAACTTGAAAAGTTGAAATAGTTGGAACTCGAGGGCATTTGGGTGTGCATATAATCACATTTTTGACCTAATATCAATCAGCACTTTTTCGAGGCCCCAAACTCAGGCCCTTGTCCACAACCAGTGATACCGCGTATATCGTAGGTGATGGCGATACCTTACAGTGTCGCACTGAACTTAAAGGCTCTTAGCCCATCGACAACCTTGTGGAATACGTCATCCACACAACACTGTAATCATCGCAAGCTACGCCGCACGCTAGCCCGTTTTATGGAGCTAATATGATTTGTCGCGCCTATGATGAATTTTGTTAGTGAGTTTAAGATTTGACGGGGTCAATCGAATACTTGATGCACTAGTCTTCGTTTCATATTTGGCAACAAGTCCGTCCCCCCGGCCCGTTCAACGGTACTTGGTCGCCAACACTGGGCTATAAGAACGTGATGTCGAATTCCGACCATCCTTGGAGTACCAATGCGTCTTACTCGGGGCCTCCTGGTGTGTCATACGCTGGCGGGTGCCGTAGTTGCCCTCAAATGGTCCCAAACAAGGCACGTCCTGGCATTCGGGGATAGTTATACATATGTGTCAGGAACAATGGGACATGCAAATTTTAGGTAGGATATTCAATTCCTTACTGTGGTGTATAGTGATTAATTGGGGATGCTAGCTTCTGGGGAGACAAGCTTAATTCAACCATCACCGAGGAACAAGTTCTGGGGAACGAAGTGATTAGGAATAGGGTGGGCGCTGGCTTTGGTTGACTTAGCCAGTGAGTACTAACGTCAAATGCCTTAGACGAGTTCTGATGGTGCCAATTGGGTAAGTTTGGCTCAAGTCCATCGCCGGCACACTCTAACAGAGTCGTAGATCGAAATGGTCACTGGTTGTTATGCTGGGCCTCCTGCAAAGTGCCCGCGTGTCTTGTGGGACTTTGCATTTGCTGGAGCAGATATTGACCCTACAATGTTCGCACGCCGTTTCTCGATGAAATGTAGGCTAATTCGTTTTATACCTAGTTTAACGCCGCATACCGACTGGATTGTTGATATGACTGAACAAGTTAACCAGTGGATCCAAGCGTTGAATAATAAGCTACTCAAGGTTCCTCAGAAGAGCTCATTGGCAGCTTTCTTTATTGGGATCAACGACACGTCGGATGTTAAAGGTTGGACGAACGTGAGCTGAGACTTCCACTTCTAGTGATCTAGTTTATTAACGGCTTGGAATAAAGATTACTGATTGGGCGGCGTTCTGGAACACCGAGATGGATTCGTATTTTGGGGCAGTTGTAAGCTCATGTTCATTGTCCCACGGTGATTGAAAACTGGTCGTCTTATTGTCTATTCACAGGAACGGGTCTACCAAACGGGTCTCAGGTCGTTCTTATTCTTAAACGTCCCGCCCACGGATCGCGCTCCTGGGTCTCGGAACAATCCTAATGTTGTCAATCAAAAAGCCCAAATCGCAACGTTCAACTCTCTACTTGTTGAGAGGGTTGAATTGTTCAAGGCAGAGAAAAGAGACGTATCAGCGATTTTATTCGATACAAACACGCTATTGGTCAATGTATTGGACAATCCGGGTGATTTTGGATTTACGAATGTCACTAGGTGAGTAGAGCCCTGCCCGGACCACACAATGAGATTTAGGCTTCAACGTTCTCGGCGTTAATCTGGACTTGTGTTTAGTTTTTGCCAGTGCTCGGATCCTGAGTACTTTTGGTACAGTGAGTTGGTTTCAACTTTGCATTCGGTGTGAAATTGACCGATGACTGGTGGGAAGATTCGGGACACATTTCGGAGAGGGCACATCGTTTGATCGCAAACGGTGTGTTGGGCGAGCTGAATAAATTGACATAAAGTATCTTTAATGTCATTTGAGCGCGCATATAGTTGTCTCGTCTCCCTTTGGATGGTGGCAATGCAAACAAATGTCACTCAAGCTGATAAACAAAGACAATCATGCTGCGATTGTCACGTCGAATACACTGCATGGCGGTTGTGAAGGAATATAACTGCTTGATGTGTTATTGGAACATTTTAAGGCGTACGGACACGCGTGAGATGTGTGAGCCCCAAACGGTCTCGAGCTCGTTTGAGCCAAGGCAGTGCGTGGGCGCATGGTTGTTGTGATTTCCATGAAGGGCTGCCAGGGTGCTCCCATTTGATATGCTGGGCACCAACTTCCATCCAACCACCTCCGCCCTCTGCAAATTGGTTTAGCTTTTGGACTCCGATATTCTCCCTTAAATGTGAGTGCAGATCGTGTAATACGATATATCTTCTGAACGACATCTAGCAAGTATAATACGTTCGTTAGTTGGTGGAATTAGTATTTGGCTCGAGGTGAGTTGGTAGCGTCCTTGTGTGCAGCTGAGCCTCGAACATTGGCTCGTGCAGTCGCTATTATTATCTGGCGGTTCAGGCGTGTTCGCTAGTCAACGTTGTGGCTTTGTAGGCAAGTAAGGCTCTGGTGTATTCGTCGTTGCTAACTTGGCTCCAGCCCATGAATTTCTGAGATTTGAGCGGAGATATGGATCGTGCTCGGTCTCCTCAGCCTTCAGCGGCGTCAGCAGCTTTGCGTGCCGATATGGTTGCCAAACTCAAGCGCGCCGCCTCCCTTCCTCGAATGAAGGATGGCCGGCGCCCGCCTATGCCTATGCACGCTGAGGGTGTCAGCGAAGGAGAGCGCGTAGTTCCACATAGTAGTGACCCGGACATCGAGCGCCAAAGAGCAGCCCATACAGCCGGCCGTGAACCAGATACAGAGACAGAAGGCGAGTCTGGCACAGTGAGTGAGCCGACGCCAAATATCGGATACGGGCGCACAGATTCGATGCGGACAATCCGGCCGAACGAGACACCTAGAGATGCTCCAACAGGTGGGCTTCAGAGGAGTGCAACAACAGCAGGAAAGCTCGAGTCTCAAAAATCTTCGATTCCGATGCCATTTTCACCAAGTTCAGACGATGCAGGAGATTGGGCGGAAGACGAACAAGATATTGGCGTAGCCGACATACGCCCCACACCACTTATCATTCCCGACCCACCTGTACCCGAAGTCACACCTGCGCCCCCTCCCCGCAAACGCACTCGTTCTCGTTCCCGATCGCGCTCTCTTGAACGTAAACGACTTCTCGCACAGCAGCAGAAACAGATAGAGGACGAGGCCCAAATGAGCTCTTCGACCGATGACCAAATTCCACCGATCCCGCTTCCGGGACCAGACGCGCTTGGACCGTATTCTCCTCTCGGCTATGCCACGCCAATGTCATCTCCCACTCCGCATGCCTATCCCGCCTCGCGTGCACAGTCTCCCCAGTTTGAAGGGCTTTTGCTGTCGGCTGCTGCGCGTAATGCCGCCCGTACCCCGCCACCGCTTGCGCTCCTCCAACAACTCCAAGCCCGTTCTCGTAGTCCTACACCCAACTTGCTCGGTTCGCCAATTTTTCAAATGCCGCTGTCGCCTGCAACTCCAGTGATGCCTAACCCTGGTCTCCCGTCGCTTGATCATATTCGAGACCGTCTTGGCGCAAACTTGTTCAGATCAAACAGTGCGGCAGCAAGGATACTACAGCATGGTGGCTCGGGTGACGAACATCAAATTCCGCTTCCCCCGTCTCGAGTAAATACACCCGCTGCTGCGCTCTCGCGAACGGGTACTCCGGGGCTTGTGCGAAGCAATACTGCGCTGGGCCTCAGCCCAACCGGTGCGTCTTCTGGAGATCGAACTGCCGCGCGCCAAGCGATGCTCAAAATGATCGTCGGACGAATGGACAAGGATCGAGGCGGGGATGGAGACCAGACAAGCGGGGCCGAAGACACGGTGTTGATGAATGGACGAGTTACGCCGTTTGGGGCCAGGCCGACAACACCCGGCACTCCAGGAATGCGCTTGAATGTAACAGCGAATGGGCTAAGGCCCACTACACCCGGAGGCGGAGCAAGGACGAATACGCCTGGAGTGCGGTCACCCACCCCGGGAGCAAGAAGTGGTGCTCAGACGCCTGATGGAGGGATGTCTCCTGTCGCTGGGACGCCAACGGGGAGGACTCGCAGACGATCACATGGGAGAAGGAAGAGTCGCCCTGCTGTACCTGTCGTCGATGATCGTGAGGACTCTCAATTTGCCAATACCCCACAACAACCCCCACCAGCGTACTCGCCAAACGTGGCTCAAGTGAGCGCTCTCCCGTCACACAAAGATGAAGATGAAGAGGACGAGGACGACACAAACGGGGCAACCGAATTACAGCGGCAGCGCAGTCTCAGGGAACGGGAGAAAGCGCTTCAGAAGCTCGCAGGAACCCCGTCCCGCCTACCCGCGCACCGCCCCCCACTCGTCGAGGAGGAAGACGACGAAGTCCCTGCATCCACTGCTCCCTCGTTCCCCGTGCTATCTACGACCGCATCCACGACCCCACAACCACGCTTTCCACACTCATCTGATTTGTCTGCTCAGTCTGGGGCGTTGATCCCGGTCTTTCTGGGAGATCAGGGAAGTCTCAGTTCGTACAAGGTGGATGCGTTCCCAGTGACCATCAGTCAGTATCATAAAGAGGGAGGAAATAGTCCCGGAATGGTATTGGAGGAGGTGGAGGATCAGGAGTACGAAGGCGAACAAGAGCAGGTTGTCTATCCTGAAGATCCTAGCGCAAAGGCTCGAAGAACCCTCATTGAGTCTCTGGGAAAGAATGGAACTAAGACTGGTATGTGTATGTTAAACATGCTTTGGGTCGAGATATTGACATGATTCAACCAGATTGGTCTGTTGGGAATGGCATTGCCGGGCACCAAGTTGATATTACAAAACACACGGAACTAGACGATAATGACGACGATGAAGACGGAGAGACAGACCGCGAAGCGAGAATGTTCCCCAATTATCCTCCAACACATCGTGCCCCAATAGCATCCTGGATCTCGAGGCCAAGTACGGAGGATGTATCCTCTCCCCAGGCCGAATCATCGACCCTACCACCTTCGACTCCCTCCACTGCCCTATTCTCCGGCTCTGCTCAACCTGAGTTGCACGGGAGCAATACCTCACTCGTATCGCATGTCGCCTTCCCCGCTAATGCATCATCCACGTCCGGGCACTCGTCTGGGCAGCCTCAGCAAGCAGTCCCGAATTCCCGCTCACAGTCATTCACAGACTGGGAAGAAGTCGTAGACAACGACGCACCTACACCCCAATCTTCTAAGCGCAGTAAAAAGGAAAGCGGCCGTGGTTGGCAACAAAAGGTGATGAGTGGAATTGTTACACTCAGTCGCAGCGCAAGTCGAGCCGAAGGCAGGCGATCGCGTTCCAATAGTATCGTTACCGGGAAACGCGATGACGGGGTAAACCGGGAGAGCGCTGCTAGCGGAACAAGTGGCAAGACGGACGGTGCGCATTCGCAAGCCTCACATCATACAGTTGGGCAAAGCTCTCATGCGGGCACCTCAGTCATGTCCTTGACCACCCATATGAGAGGGGGTGTATCTCCCGTCCCGCCGGCATTGTCGACCGATCCGAGATTGGCGGATAATAAGCTCCACGCATTCCCCGGGATCCAAAAACTCGAAGCAGAGAGGGAACGCAAGCTTCGAGAGAGGGGTCAATCGGTATCGGGGAACACCGAGAGCCCTGAACGGCAACCCATGGTTGGGAGCAGCGCGACGCCAAGTCCTGAACATGGAGTAGAACGACGGCTGACACACCAAGCTTCGGATAGCCGCCTACTTTCTCGCTTCCAAAACACGGGCGTGGCCCCACCAAAGCAGGAGTACCTCGATATTCGTGCAGCAGCGGTCCCAACAAAGGGGTTGCCAACAACACGTGATGGAGTCAAGAAATGGCTCAAAGTATTCCAATCGCCAAGCACGGGGAGCGGCAAGCCTGCACGTAACCGCAAAGCCTCGCTTACGGACGTCATCACCGGACGGGTTAGGTCTGACAGTGCAATCGAGCGGGACGACCTCCGGAAGGCGCGATCAACTAAACAACGCCCACCGTTGGAGCACCAGCCAAGCGGCTCGGAAACAAATCGGATGGAACTATCCGCGGACCCTTTTGCGGGACCGCATTTGTCCCCGTCTTCGGAAGTAACACCCTCTCCGGCCAGCACCCATTCGCCATCATTTCTGAGCACGCTCTCGCCTGCTGGCTCGCCCCGCAATTCCAAACCTGCCCGACCATCGCTCAAGCTAGAATACGTCATGGCCCAGGTGGAGGCCCTGCTCGCGTCAGATCCGCCCAGGCCATTCCAGCTTGACGATCCTCCGCGCAAGCTATTGCTCATGAGTCCGGTCTTGCAGGTCGTGAACCAGAATACCGTCAAGGATCGTTACTTGTTCTTGTTTACAGATCTACTGGTGATCGCCAAGCCTATTATTGTCGAAGAGGACTCGGCGCGCGACGCCCACAAGCCCTCTCTTGATCGCACCCTCGTCGTTCGCAGCGTAATTGAACTTCATAAGCTCCATCTCCACTCGGTTCGCGACGAAAACACACCTCTGGCGTCCTCTGCGGATGTTGAACCCCAGCCCGCGATGAAGTTGTTTGCCCAAAAGTTCGCGCGGGATGGCGTTCAGGCTGTTTCCTCTCTTCAAGAAAAAGCCAAGCTTCAAAGCGAACCTGCCACCGTGTCGCAGCTCCTGTTCCAGACCGCTGAATTAGATAGGGCCCAGCTTGGTATCGTCCTCGCGCACCGAAACTCTAAGGCTATTCTCAGGCATTTCATTGATCGCTTTAGCTTTGCGAGTATTCGCATCGATCACGCGCTTAGGATATTTTTACTGTCGATTGTTCTGCCTTCAGACTCAAACTCGGTCGATTATTTGCTTGCCACGTTCGCCACTCGGTGGTTCGAGGCCAACTCGGGGGTTGTCGCGTTCGACAAAGACCTAGCAATTCGCCTTGTCCTGGCCATTATGCAGCTCAACTCGGCCCTTCATTCCGGATACGACGCACAGTTTAGCTTCCCCAACCGTGCTATTTCGGCGCGCGATTTTATCGACGCATTCCGTACCCGTGACGTGAGGATGCTCGTCCCTGACGAAGTACTCGAGAGGATCTATGCCTCAGTACGTCATCAACGCATCGAACAGGCCCTTGATCCCCGCGAAAGCGCTCGCATAAAAACTGTCATCATTTCGCCAGGTCGCCTTCCCGATCGACTCACGTGCCGTGTCGCGTCTGAACCTATCACGATCCGCATCCCTGAGCCCGACGCAGACTTTACCATCCGTCTCTATGGTCAAGACCTCAGCTTCGAACCCAACGTGCTCGACTTTTCCGAATCGAACGAACAAACCTTCAAGGTGATTGGCAGTTCGTTTGGAACGAAAACCATGATTATGGCGCGCACTGGCCCCAACGCAGCGCTTTACACCGGTCTCCCACTTAGCAACAAGTTTAGCGTCGAGCGTGCTTTCATGCGCAACACCTTCCAGGTTTCGTTTGTCCGACACACGGACCAGCCACGAAAATACATGTTCAGCGTCGAGGGAAGCTTGGTCCATCAGCAATGGATGAATGTCATGCGGAGACAAATTGCGCGGGCAGTCGAGGCAGACGCAAGCATAGCTCCGATTGGGCCACTCTCTGCTCAATCTCGTAGAGCGGCTGAGGCAGTCGCTATCCAAGTGCTCCGAGACACACTCATCGCTCCCGATGACATCCGAGCTGCGAATCCCAACCCACATAGGTCAGCGTTCGGCCATACCCGCGCAGGCTCTTCGTTGGGTGCGATGCTTGCATACGGTGGAGAGGGCCTAGTATCGGGTATCCAGTCGCCTTCAATTCCTAAAGGCGCACCAAGGACCGGACACGACTTGGTAACAACCTGCCAACAGAACAGTTTACTGCCTCTTGTGCTTGGTTTCTTGCACTCGCGGATTGATAAGGACAAAGAAGAGGGAGAAGGGGATGCTAAAAAATCATGGGGCAGCGGTAGTGCAAATGGATTCAACTATGGGTTGGACGCGAGTGGGCTGGGCCGATCTTGATATTTACTTGGAGCTCTGGGATACGCTGCAATCATTGGTATGTTTCCTCCCTACTCCTACTTTACCCACCCTCTAACAAATCATTACTAGACCTCGTTTCGTGATTCATTGCTTAAACATTTTTTTACACAAGGACTGATATAATTGATTCTACTCTCACCTTGTTCGCTTTCAAACTGTGACAATCGGTATTTGTGGCTGTTGGTTGGTCTCGCGCTGCGTATAAATATTATATTGCTATCCTGTAACGCTATGTATGCATTCTTGCACCTCAACTTATTATTCTTGTTTTTTGTGGGTATCGCTTCAGCAAGAGTAGCAGTGGTCCCCTGCTACACGGGTAACACGGATTACGAAGACCGGCGAAAACATCCGTCTCCTTGATTCAATGCAAGTTGTCTAGCCAGGTTGGGCGAAACATTTTGCCCACATTCAACTCCGCCTACATCATCAAGCCCCCCCCCCCCCAAGGAAGTACCTAGATACACTACAGCCTAGCTATAGGCCTTGTGTCCTCACGTCGCTGTGTCAGCACGTCGTGTTGTCGCATCGTCTATTGTGTAAGCCGGGTTATGCATGTAGGTCCCCAATTTCAATTCACCTTATAATCTATCACATTTAGTGATAATGTGATGAGTGTCAAGGACTGATGTGATAAGAGAATCAGCACATGTCGGATAACACATTACGCCACATGTACAGATGCTAAGAATTGATTGCGTGATCTCACATGATGTGCGGTCCGGTAATGTTACTGTAAACGTGAATGATCGTCCAGTCTGGAAAAATTAGTTGCCCAACTGGGCATCATGGCACGGGGTTCAAATTCGGTATAACAATGCGGAAACGCTGTGTATATGCGTGCCAAAGCTAAGTGCAATAGGGCACGTGGCCATCAGGAGGCTAAGGTTATCATTCAATTCCACATATTTACAAACAGGACGATAGAAGTACATAAAAAACCTGCAAGGTAAACGAAAGAGGATCATGTAAGTCCAAATGGCGAACTACATGCAATGTGTGAACGCCTAAGCTTGTGGAATGAGATAAAGAACAACGAACACTAGTGGGAAGTAGGATGCCGAAGAAAGTTAACGATCGCAGCGGCAAACAAAAGGGAATCCAAATTTAAAGAAGCCCATCAAATCAGCATCAACAAACTATCAATAACAACCTACAATAGTCCAAATCGATGCGCTTACTGAGCCTCGAGGTCCTTTTGGCCACGCACGTAGGGGTGCTGATCTTCGGGGCTGATTACATGGGTGTGTTTGGACACGTTGTCATCCTCGTCAGCTTCACTCACGCTCGCCTTGCCCTGGTGGGGGAGCATAACCATCTGGACATGACTCTCATGAGTCTCGCTAACACTAACGATCCGGACATTGTCCTTAGTACCAGACTGATTGATGGGGCGGCGCCACTCGTTTGCGCCATTTGTGGGAGCTCCAGACCATTGAGCGGAACTATCTCCCCCGGAAGGATTCGTGGAGCCGCCGAACGCAGTGGAGCGAGAGTTGAAGGTTGCTAAGAGGGTGTTGGAGTAGAGCTTGGCGAGGGCAAGCGCCGGAGTCATATGGAGGTTGTTCTTCTTGTAAACGAGGTAGAGGATCAGAACGGCGATGGCTGTAGTGGTGGTGACCATAGCAGTTTCGACCGTTATCTTAATAAGTCTGGTAACTAGCCTATCAGTTTTGCGGAACCCAGTTGACGCACGGGCAAGCTGTTGAGTGATGTCGATGGATGTTAGAGTGGGTGACATACGGACAACCCGAAGAACACTTACGAAAGTGACCAGAGAAATTGTAATGATCAAGTCGCAGAGTGCCGAGCCGCCAAGCCAAACAATTGCTGGGAAGAAAAGAGAAGCAAGTTTGGTAACATCGTTCAAGATCGCAAACTAGAAAAATTGAGCTTTCAGTATTACTCGAAGTCGCTGAAGTGACCTAGCTTACCTTGATTCCCGAGTATATTGCGCAGAGGGTCTGGGCGATGGCAATTGCCACAATTACACTAGCCAACGGGATACATTTGCTGAGCACCCAAATGCGCCAGGCGAAGAAGAACTGTGCAGCACACGAGACTAGACAAGACACTCGAATTAATAAGGGGAAATGGACGCGGCCACCGAATAATCAAAACTCGCCAATGCCAGTAAATAAGGGGACCGCAATCCAAGACCAGCCAGGATCAGACAAAATTTGTGGATTTCCCCACCCTTTGGAGAGGAAGTGCCAAGCGTTGTGCGTAGTCATGACCGTTTGGATGCAATCGACGATGAAGATTCCATAGACCAAGCTTTTGATCAGCTTGTTGTCGTTGGGAAATGATAAATAGTACATGTCTGGGAAATACGGGAATTAGTGAACGGGGCCAAGCAAAACAAACTATATAGATACTCACAAACTTGCAAAATCAAGATTCCGAAAAGGAACCAGTTGAGCAAGTACCCAATGAGCAAGGGCCCAGTACTAGAGCAAAGTCAGGTCATATGCGAACATCGACGATGCATATACTCACATCAATTCAATATTTTCTGGGACGCCCGAGATAACAGTGGCCGGCATGATAGACCAATAGTGTAGTTTAATTGTGCTCGTAGAAGTGGTGGGGGAAGGCGGCAAACCGCTGAGGGATGTAGACACGGGCAAGTGTATTTATAAGGAGCGATAATTACTATAACGCAGATCCTCGAAATTACTCACGTATCAACGAAGTGGATAACGGACCCAAGTCATAGATGTGGCTGACGCAACCGCTGAATTCTCGCGGATCATCAACCAGTGAGCAACACAAGCCGGTTGGGTGTGAGACTTCGGGACGATACAGTTGGAAGACCCGGAAACTTCCCAACCCGAGAAAGATGTCAAAGGAGTATTCCCAAAAGATGAGCTCAAGACGTAAGTATACTCGGAATAGTATTATATTCACAGTGGCCACTGGCCATTTGAGGATGGTTATACGCCCTTGAAATGTATGGCCCACCACAGCCATGTCTAAGGACCCTGTATATTCCTTGAATTTGTCGGTGCAATTCGGTCAACCCTCAAGAGGGTCTGGGCAGGAGCCATAAAATACCGCTGAAACAAAATTGTGCCATATACTGGGGCACCAACGGCCCCCCCTGGAAAGCAGAATACGGCTAGGATAGCCTTCGTGCATATGTACGCATTTTCATTTTCCGTTGTAGTACTCTGAATTTGCACGGCTCTGAAATTAATTTTACTTGACACTGCATCCGGGCTCCATTCGATCGACGCTCGACTTGCCACTCTTCAAAAAGGTATGCCTCACACCAGCAACCCACAACGTGGCCATACCAATCGGGGATCCACCAGCTTCCCCCGAGTAACAGCCTATCTCGGCCGTTTGCCCCCTGTCAGTCGCTAACTGACAGCATTGCCGAAGTTCTTTTCGGAGGGCAATCAAAGGTTGGTCCCGGCATCCCGGCCAACCATATCTATATCAAGGTAAATATTGCCACAGCGCTTGCCTCACGTTACAATAATTTAGTCGAACGGATTCAGGCAATGATCTTCGCCTACGCAAAGATATTGCAAATTGACATAAGCTAGCAGAACCTGCTCCCCTACAGTACAATAGTAAATCCATCCAATTTGCGGTGCATGCGCATTGTACTGAATCTCGGTTTTTAGTTGGTGGAGCATTGATTCGCACGCGATCCGCCACCAGCCAACTTGAGTTCACACTTCGCTTTTCGTAGATTTGGCCAGGCCTGCAGCTTAACTATTGTTCCCTACAAAATTTAAATCCATCCCACTGGCTGAATACTAAGTTTCCAAATAAGGAGCTACCCCCATTTAAGTAATAATGAGTGCCTTGATATATCGCGCCAGTGCTGGTGGGCGCTCGCGAATTCTTGTTGGCCCAGCTTTTTGATTGGCCAGTAGCTCCATTGAAGGGCTGTAGTGACAACCACCGTATCACATCCAACGACCCAATGGGTACCCCAAATATCCCCCAGCGGCCCTCCTGAAACTCTCAATGCATGATATCCGTTGATGTTTACAGTAGAAAACACGTAAATCAACCCCAAAAGAATATGCAGGCAGGCACATGACTCACATACAGGGGCAGTAATTATCGACATTTGAAAGCAACTTCCGATCCCGCACAACACAGGCCAAAGGCAGCGGCCGCGGGCCACTGCCAACAACGAGCGGTAGATACCGACTCTTGTATCGCTGATGTCAACGCCACCTCTCTTAAGATATTGGTCTTAGTATCGTTGGCCGGATGTGGTCCAGTAATTCGTGCCACACGAATAGCGCCGGTGCGGCATGACTCGATCTGGTTTGGACGATATCATGATGTTGACATGGTGCGGTAACTTGTCTTCCGCAAACCCGTTTCGGGCTGAAACTGCGAGCGGACGGGTCGACTTATCCGGGCACCGGAGATTAAATTTAACTGAGACATAATCCAGCAAAGCGTATCACGTTTAATCGTTACGGAGCTGGCTAGACTTATGGAGCGCATTTCCACAGTCAGCAGATTTAGGAATAGACGTACCTGGGTGGAACTAAAATATATCGTATATATGCGTTGGTATTGCGCAGCCTACCTAAACCTCATTCACACACATGAAACTGTATCATAGGCCTAGGATGGATCTAGCTATAGGTACCGGTTTCTGGAAACCATTGGAACTGTCGCTATCGGGATCATTTGCAATTGCATATGCCAGCCCAAGTCGGTAGTCTCGAGGCCTTGATCATTGACATGCCGAGGCTACCAGAGGAGCTATCGGTGCACTCTCTGGATCGGCCAACACTACTTCAATTAAAATTGCAAGTGTGATTGTGAGTGTAGGCAATTACGGGCCTCAGCACACATGGATCTAGGCACCTCACGATAATGTTAGCAGCCGTTCTAAGGGTGGTTACTGAGTTTTTCTATTGTCTCACGTAGTTATGGCGTTAGTTGGTATTAACGTGTGGCTGAGCCCACTTGGAACATTGAGAATATCGTTGCCTAATTAGTTAATGTTGCGATGAACGATCGGGAAGGAAACGAAGCGCTGATCCTCATTTTCAGTGGCAATTCTCTGACAGCGTCAATGACCCGCCACCTTCTTGGGTGCACTTGGGTGCACTTGGCTCATTCTTGGCCACGATCTTCATCCAACGCTCCTCGCGATCTGTCGTCCCGGCTCAATTTGCTCAACTGGCTCCCTCTCGCTGACTCGTTCACTGACTGGTTCTCGTCGTTTCGGCTTTTGAAATAATATTTCGAGAGTTGAAACAACGAGGATGAGGTGTACCAATATGCCTCGTCCTCACCAACCAATCCAGTTTACACGTCCTTTACTCATATTTCATTGTTACCGGGATGCACGCTTCCAATCTCACACCACTGTTCATCGCCCCCACAACCCGTGGGCCCAGCCGTGATGCCTATCATAGCTTTTGTTGATTGGTTAGCCGACACATGATTCGGTCCGTATGCATTAGAGTTGGGTTCAGTGGTTTGGGCTAGCTGCCCTTGAATCACCCGAAACACCTTTAGTTCAGCTCCACGAAGCTCCCACATTAATTAATATTGCTTAATACTACTCGCCATCGTTCTAACCAACCCCACTCCTCGATAGCTGAACCTACTTCCCCACGCTCGAAGTCAATCTCGCTAAATATTAAAGATGCATGGCCCAGGACGTCATGCGGTCAAATATGCTGAGCTGTGGGCACCAGTTCCGGGTGTTGGCGACCTTTCTAAGTGGGAGCGTGCGACTCTGCGGGCTGCGTCGCACGATTGATACTGAGTCGGGCGATTTAGCCCCATCATCGAGCTGGCACGTGTTACTACATTGCACTTTTGTCCGTCTGCTGTAGAGGACGTTCGGGTCATGCCCCGTCGACGTCCTCACGTCTCACTTTCCTTCTCCTCCCTCTCTCATGTCTCGGTCGCATGCGTTGGGTCTGCTGTAGCTTCTCGGTCCGCACTTAGTGTAGTTGTTCTCGTTGGTGTTACACTTGTACGTAGTATAGGTGGGCGGTATCCTCCGCGTAGAGAGCCGCTTGATAAATCGTACCCCCCCCCCTCAAAAAAAAAAGAGCTGGCACGTGGCTTCCACACCCGCACCAGATGCTGCACCACTCAGTCACATCGCTCATTCCTTTCCCTGGATTTCTTTTCTTAACCACCCCCTACCCTATGACGCATACATATAATAGGAGAGTGTCCAATGGCCACCCGGCTCGCGAGTCGTACTCGCGTCCCGGCACCCTGGCACACTCCCGCGTACGCCCGCTGCGTGGGTGTCTCCCACCGGTTCGAACCTCAATATCATATTGTATGCACATCCCATTATTTACCGCCGTTTGCAAAAGTCGGTGGAATCGGCGCTTGAGATATCAAATTTTGGCCCTCTCCATCCCGAAAGTTCGTGAGCCATTACTTTGTAAATACACACTCAAATAAATTATAAAAAATATAATCAGAATCGCAAGGCCGTTCTGCAGATGCGCGTGTAGAAATTTTGACCCGATCCATCCTTCATATGGGTGAATTCTGTTGCTCCTGACCCCGAGGGCTGGTGAGTATTTTGCTCATAACTCTTTCATTTTTTGAAGCTGTATCATAGCTCTTATGTCATTTGAATCTTCTGGTCAATCTGCAGGTGCCTGTATATCTCATTATATGTATAAGTCAATATACCAAAAATCGCCACTAGATATCATTTTGCTCCTTATCTAGTCAAAAAAAATGAGAGAAATATAAATTTTTATATCATCCGAGTCGCAGAAATGTTCTGCAGGTGCATGCATTATTATTTCAGCCATGTGCTCTCCTTTGCTAGCAGCAATCTAGCTGGACTCGGGCGAGGTAATTGGCTGACGTAATCATGAACGTATTGTTTAAGCTTTTCTCTGTGCAAGTCCGGCTGGGTTGCTGGCCCTATATACGTATATAGGGCCGCGAACTGGGCTTGATTATTGTAAAAAAAATAAGCAGGTAGAACATATATATCCGAATACGAAATACAGAGCTAGTAGAACCACGCATACACTCACTATCCTAAAGTTTGAAAGCTTGATTGGAAGAGAACGACATCCAATCTTAAGCCTGCCGTGACCCAAGTAAGTTAGCCGACCTAAGCCAGGTCATCTAGGCTTAAACGATCTTCCAGCAGTGTGGCGGTACCTGCGAAGACAGTATCTTAAAGTGCATAAGTGATCGATGAAGACGTGGTATACATAATTAGCGGGCTCTAGCCATTGAACTGAACCCAGAGCTCCACTTTGATCATAAATTATCACCTTCCCTGTTATGCGGGCTAAGATTAAGGGAGCTGATACCTCCGCTCTTACTACGTATACGACCTACTCTCGGCTCACACTCCTATGATTGTGTGGTATTGGATCCACCCCAGAAATGCTCGGCGCGACATATTCATAACTAGTCATGCATCCGGGCTTTATGCCAATACTAATCCTATATATTACGAGGGGCGCATATGCAGTGTTTCAGACACCCTGTTCCTCAACTCAACCTTATGTGGAGGGCGTGACTTTCTAGAACAGATGCGGCAGTAGGGTATCGTTTCAATACGTAGTGTCTTAAGAACGCCATCTTCGGTGATTGTTGAATAGAATGCTGCTTGCATATCGCCTTTGCACAAAGGTTGATATAATGCATTTTACCCTTACATCTTTCTCAGCCATTTAGTCTCTGTACCGTAATGATCGCTTACCTGGTTCGTAAACATATTCCACCCTTGTTTGTAGCACCGCCTACAGCGATGCTCACTTATTCTAGCATACATGTTAACTTGTCATCATCACTTGATTGTCGGTAGCGAACCAAAGGCATCAGAGCTGAAGTCAACCTGTTCTTTAGGAGCTCCTTCGATAGCAATATACAGGGGTCTATTTGTAAGCAGGAACGCACACCTCCATGTACTAGTATGTACTCATACCGTGACACCGCAAGGATGGCAAAGTTCGAGAAGCAAGAATACGAGAGACTTCCCACCCATGGTCAGTTGAAACATTATCCCGAGTTTCCCATCTGACACAAAATGCGATTACCCGATATGTCGCGGTATTGCAGCGATTATTCCAGGAACAAACGTAGTGCGCACCTGAACCCTCAAATTTGCTGTGCGGCTACGGGAAGGGGTATATGCGCGTCGGGCTCGACTCCCCACTGTTCTTTGATTAGACTGATCAAAGAGGGTACCAATCACACCCGCGGCCGCCGCACACTTCTGATTCCGTCCAAAAGACCGTTTATTCCAACAGGGTTCTAAAAACAAGAACCAATGGCAACAACACAAGGAATACGACAGGTGACGCAAAGTCCAGCGACAAATTACATTTAATATAGGTCACATAAAGGACGTGAGACGATTGGCAAGAAACGAATATAGTGATGTACAGTGCGACAACAAAACTCAGGATGACAGCAACGACCCGAACAAAGGAGAGAATTAGCACATAGAAACAACCCGAAAATAACCGAAAATAACTGGAAAAGTCGTCATCAAAATAGCTAGACGAGACAAGGACGTTCAATGTTGTGCTTCGATGTCCTTTTGGACACCGGGATATGGGTACGGGTCCGATCCAGAGCCTAGACCAAATGTGTGCTTGGAGATGTTGTCCTCGTCGTCGACGTCGCTCGCACCCGCCCGGTCGCGGTGAGGGAGGGCAACCATCTGTACATCACCATCGTCCGCATGAGTCTCACGAATAGTGGTGATTTGAACACGGTCCTTGGTCATCGTCTGGACCGGGCGGCGCCACTCGCTGGCCACATTACCGCCGTATTGAGTAGTGCGTTCGGCCTCAGTTCGGCTCGACGAACCCCCGAAAGCAATGGAACGAGAATTGAAAGTCGCGAGGAGGGTGTTGGTGTAAAGCTTGGCGAGTGCGAGTGCCGGGATCATGTGCAAATTGTTCCTCTGGTAAACCAGGTAAAGGATCAATTCCGTAATAGCTGCCGTGGTGGTAACTAATCCTGTCTCCACAGTCATACGGATGAGCTTGGTAATCACAGTGTCGGTCTGGCTAAACCCAGTGGATGCGTTCGCAAGCTGTCGAGTAGCAAGTATTGGAATAAGCATGATGCACAAATAAAACTATATAGGGAAACCTTACGAAAGTGACCATGGCGATCGTGATGATAAAATCGCACAGAGCTGACCCGCCGAGCCAGACAGTAGCCGTAGGGAAAAGGCTCGCAATTTTGGTGATGTCGTTCAAGATGGCAAACTGGGCAATGTTGAGCTTCGTGTTATGCTGAACGCCACTTAAACCACTCACTTTAATTCCCGAATACATCGCACACAGTCCCTGAGTAATGGCAACGGAAACGATCAGACCGGAGAGTATGACGGACTTGCTAAGAACCCAAATGCGCCAGGCGAAGAATAGTTGGACGGTCATCGAAACTTCAACGAACGGGTTAGCAAGCGGAAATGCGATTTGGCACTTGAAGCTCACCGATGCCGCTCAACAAAGGTACCGCAATCCAGGACCAACCCGGGTCGGACAGGACTGCAATATCTCCCCACCCTTTCGAGAGGAAGTGCCAGGCGTTGTGTGTTGTGAGGGCCGTCTGGACACAATCAACAAAAAAGAGACCATAGACAAGGCTCTTGATTACTCTGCTGTCGTTAGGGAACGACAAGTAGTATATATCTAAATCAAGCGTCATTAGAATAAGTACACGGCGGCAGAGTAAACTTAATACCCACAAACTTGGAGGATCAATATTCCAAAAAGGCACCAGTTAAACAGGTACCCAAGAAGCAAAGGCCCAGTTCTTGAGCGAAGTTAGGGAGCTATCATGCTAATAAATGATTGCACTCACATCAACTGGATGTTCTCGGGGACACCTGGGATGACTGTCTCGGACATGATGTGAATATTCAAATATGGACGTTGTGCCACAATCGAAATGTGCGAGTGACGAAGGCGGGAGGATGCTGGACTGTTGTGGATGGCAGGTGGAAGTGGGTGTAGTTATAGGGAACGACGAGGATAAGGCAGACCAAACTAGGCTATTAGAAGGCACCCGATCATCGAATTGAGAGGGAGCTCACGATTTCTGAGAACGTGAGTGGCTGATGGGGGCGCTTTGATGAATGCCAATTGATCGTTGAGCACCCAACCAGTGAGGTAGTTGCAAGAGACCTTGGGGTAAAGTAATCGACCAACCGAAGGAGGGAAGGGGTGAGGAGGTGAGGTCAAAGGAAGAGTATTCCCGGGGGGACAAGGTGCAAATATACTGGGAATAGTGCTGACGCAGAGAACCACGACCCGATCGAAGCGTTGACAGGCGACCTACCATGTGAGGCTTTCAAAGGACTTCCGGAGTATATCACTGTCATACCCACGTTGCCCTCGACATCACGGACCCTAGAAATATCTCTCCATGTCCTTCCCCGGGGTTCGTTCCGTTCACCTGCCGTCCGATTTGACCTCATAAATCGACGGCCTTCGAGCGGATCAGGCACTATGGACGAGCAGTCATCCCAGAAATAAATATGAAGCAGAATAAGTTTGTCTGCGAGTATCCCCTGACGTCGCGTTTGGCCTAGCCCAAAGCCACATCCAGAGATCCAACATCAAATCTGCCTATTCCAAAACTTGAATTCCGCGGCTTCGGCGCTAAGTGTGGGCACTCTTTTCCACCAGTCGGCATTTGTCCCTCATCCCAAAATCTAGCCCTTCTCCGTTCCTGGCCGCGTAAACTCCAATTTTCCATAGCCAAAGTCGTTAGTGCAATCAACTAAACCAATGTATGCCTTTTATGAGCCCAAATGAGTAGTGCATGTAACGCTCCAGGAACGGTCTGAAACATCATCCGCCGCTTCATCCCGCTGAGCCGCATGCGTTTCCCAGGCTCAAAGTCGCGCCCTCGATCTAGATCTATTATCCCTATATCGATCCAAGTGCGTTCATTGCGCGGTCAGGCTGGTAGACATTGCTATTTGTCCAGTCGTTCCACCATCCAGCTTCGAATTCACCCCGCGAGCCAAAAACAATCTCACGGTCCAAGGTGTCTTGTTACATGACCGGGAAAGCATGACAACGTCAAATGTTAGGCTGGTACCATATGGCGATAGTACCGCGCTTGTGATCTTAAGCCTTCTATGATGACAATATTAACCTCACTTTATATCCACTGGGACCATCAATACCTTATAGTACTAGTGTTTTTTCACGCGCGTGTCGTTTAGGGGACACAGCACATTCGCACTTGTGTATTTATTCGGTGCGTTTTAATTCACGTTATGCACTCGCGCAACTCGAAAATCACTGAATTCAGAAGTTCAGAAGCGATCCCTCACATTTACACCCGGTAACGGTGACCCCACCTTCACCCACATTCGTCACGGCAAACTTAGAATTCCTTGGGTTGAAGCGGTGTTTTGATTTGGTGATGCTGTACGTGGATTTAAATTAACTATGCCGGCGGCGGTAATTTACACGTGATATTATAAAGCAGACTTCAACTCCCTTCGTTATTGGGGTGTTTTGCTGGATGCACTGCCAAACGATATGGTATGTATGCTTGCCCCAATCCCGCACTTATAATACGTATTTATTTTCCAAACCATTCCTCTGGGTGGCGGGCTCGGATTGAATTCTCCTTGACACCAGACCCGAATAATATTCGATCGCTGCCGGGATCCCGAATTTGGCACTCTTACCTTTTTTGCGTGAAAGGAATGTACCGCAGCCCTATGGGAAAACCAATCCAGCAACTCAGAACGCGCAGAGTCGCTTCGGACCAATCAGATTAACCAGGGTGAAACAAACTTAACAGTTCTATAAGTAGTCTAATGTCAACTGCGCACAGCTCGCCAGACAATTTGCCACTGATTGACTCTGAGCCTCGCCTCTCCATAAGACTCTAATCGAATATATTACTCCTTGTGCACCTCGTTTCTGTCCTTGTTCTCCAAAAACTCCCAGCTTGTTATCCTCCCTGATCCACCGTCGTCAAGACTGTTCGCGCTGCGATAATCATCTTTCATCATCTGTCTCATCTAAATCGTGACCGCCATGCCCCTTGCGAGTCCTCAAGAGTTTGTTGAGAGGGAATTCGACTACCTTGTTGTCGGTAAGTCTAAGATAATATAAAAATCTCCTGAAAATCTTATTGATATATTATACCTTTGTCTACAGGAGGAGGCACAGCAGGTACGCAGCCTATGAGCCTCATTGCTGTGTTCTGACTTACGTCGCAACTGTCCCGACGGCTAGGCCTCGTTGTCGCTGCTCGGTGGGTACCTGTCTCATCCTTTCAATGTTGTCCCTTTGCCTCTATCTCTGCTCGCTCGAGCTCTTGATGGACCGAACTCGCCGGATCTACTTGTCACTTGTGTTCCTCACATTTGCTCTGCATTTGCCAGTTGAGGCTGTCGAGTCTTTGTCCGGGGGTCGTCGGTTGTTACACTCCCCCACGCTAAATCTATCCTGCGATCCTGCGATCTTGGATTTAATTTTTGCAATTATCCCCACTCAACTTCTGAGGATTGACCCCATGATCCGCGGCTAGTATCATTCATTGCATGCTGAACGAACACATAATCTAGGTTGTCGGAAGATCCCGCTGTTCGTGTCGGCATCCTCGAGGCCGGGCAGTACGTTCCCGACGAACCTAATATTAATGTACCCGGATATTTCGGACGCACAATCGGGAATCCAGCATACGATTGGGGGTTCTTGACGGTTCCCCAGAAAGATGCAAACGGCCGGATGATCTACCACCCCCGGTAAGCGAGCATGCAGGACGTCATTAAAGTCACCACTAAGTCTCGGGATCGTCCTATAGGGGGAAGGTCCTCGGCGGTTCATCGGCGGTAAGTCCCTCATTTGGTGGGCCCGAACTATATAGGATACTCATTTGTTGTTTTGTTGTCTAGCTCAATTTTATGACGTTGGGGAGGTACGCTTGACATGTCGTGCTTACGATCGGACACTTACGCCACGCAATTATCAGGGGTTCTGAAGCAGAATATGACGGTATGCCCCCGAACTTCTTGCTCGCTTGCTCCAATGCTGAACGTTGTGACTTCAACTAGCCATTGAAGCACTCGGCAACCCTGGCTGGAATTTCAAGGAGTTTCAACGTTACTTTTCGAAATCCGAAACTGTCCACGCGCTTCCAGACGAAACAGCGAGGACGTATGGTGCGCAAGTCATCGCCCCAGCGGGTACCCACGGTCCAATTGCCCGTTCCTTTCCGGGCTGGTTCAGCGACCTACACCTTCCATTGTTTGGCGCATACAAGGAGCTAGGGGTGGATGTAAATGTTGATCCCGTGAGTTCCCCCGTTCCTGGTTTGATGATGCGGCAATATTCTTGTTGTTTTATCATAAACTCACCCTAGTTTGATTCCCTGCTAGAATGGTGGAAACAACATGGGCATCACTACCATCTCATGCGCGATTACTCCCGGGAAGTCGACTCGATCGTACTCCGTTACGGTGAGAGTGATTGGCCAAAAGCCCCTACATCATAATAATAATGTGTGCAGGGGTACTGGGAGCCGTATGCAGACCGCGAAAATCTTGTCTTGGTAACAGGTGCACGCGCGACAAGGGTTCTTCTCGACAAGCAGAGCGATCTGATTGTAGCGACCGGAGTAGAATTTGTCCACGGACCGGAGGGCGAGGAGATTGAATATATCGTCAAAGCACGACGGGAGGTCGTGCTATCCGGGGGAACATTCCAGAGTCCCCAGCTATTGGAGCTTTCAGGTAAGCTTTATTGGGCAACGGCGAGTAAAGACCCCCACTCACGGTAGGATCTGCTGCTAGGTATTGGCCAACGTCGCATCCTTGAATCAGTGGGCGTTCCTGTCCAACTAGAACTCGATGGTGTCGGGGAGAACCTACAGGACCACATATATGTTCCTACCACATACGAAGTTACGCCGGGCCACGAGACGCTTGATATTTTGCACGAGCCCGAGATACACGCTCGCGAATGGGAGAAATTGTGAGTCGGGCGGGCCACGTCGTTCACTTTTATCCGCTTTGGCTCGCTTCTTGCTATTGTTCTGGATCTAGTTTGACTGGATGTTTGACTCTCATGAAGGCGCCTCGTTATTATCTTTGGCTATTGTTCCTCTATCACTGACACGTGATTGTATTTTATAGTGAGACTAAGGGTGAGGGGATGTATGCTGCGACCCATTCAGCCTTTAGTTTCTTGCCTCTCGATACGTTCGCCGAGGCGGACGAAGCGCGACGTGTTCGTGAGGCGCTCGAGGACGAGGCCTCTCGCTACCCAAGCAACGGAGAAAAGAAGCTCCATGGTCTTTTGAAGGAGTGGATGGCACCAGGTGCGAATGCACAAGCTCAAGCCGAGTAAGATATTTTTAATTTTGGCTGAGATTGGTTCATACTGAAGCATTCGGCTGCAGAATCATTCATTATCCAGTATGCTGCCGATCTTGCTCGTTGCTGCTTCACCCCTCGCTGACCTTGCTATCACCAGGGCTTTTTCCCAGATCCTTCCACGCAACCTACTCCCGGGCATCGCTACCAGTCTTTTTTGGCCGCCCTGATGCATCCTGCTTCGCGTGGGTCGTCGCACATCATGACAAACGACGCCTTGGCGAAGCCAGCTATCGACCCCAAGTATATGTCGGCGCCAGCTGATGTCGAACTATTAGCGGCTGCTGTACGTTTTATTGCGCGCCTGAGCAAAGCTGGTCCGATGGGCCCACGCGTTCTGAGCGAGACAATGGGTGTACAAAATACCACTGACGATGTCAACGAGTATGTCAAGAACAAGGTGAGTGTAGTTTAATGATATTGTCGGCTTGGTTAAAACTCTATGACAGTTTGAGACGGTGTACCATCCGATAGGGACATGTTCGATGCTGCCGCGCGAAGATGGAGGTGTTGTCGATTCGCACCTTAAGGTATACGGAACCGCAAACTTGCGAGTTATTGATGCAAGCATCATCCCAATTCATCTGAGCTGTCATATCCAGTATGGATATTTCCCTGGAGCTATTTCGTACGAGCTGACGTTTACTCTCGCTGTTTAGGTCCACCGTATATGCGATTGCTGAAAAAGTGGGTACCTCCTCAATATCCACCTAGTGGTTAGCTGACTTTCCATAAAGGCCTCTGATATTATTAAGAGGGCCGTTGCCTGATCCGTGAATAAAGGAAGTCGACTCTTAAAGCATCTTAAGCTTTCGGACAATGTATAGTTTTGCTTTTTATGAGTACTAGCCAAATATATAATACTCGATTGAGCGTCGCCGACGGCGACAGCACCTTGCTCGCGAACATTTATTCTTTCCCAAACGTGTATTTTACATCATCTTATTTTGAATTTAGTGAATGTTTGGCACGCAGCCTGCGGAGGAGCCAAAGATGATACTTGGCCACAGGGAAAGGGCCGGCGCTTATCTATGTTTAGCGCCCGATCTACTCGCGTTCGCTCCCTGCGCTCTCCCACCTGCGCCAGCTCCCGACTTACCGAGAACGCGTGTAACCGATGCCCAAGGCTATTTCTAAATTCCCGCCCTCCCTGCAGCCCTTTACTAAATGCATGTACAAATGCTACATTCCGTATTAATATTTACAGCATTAAATTATCAACTACGAGCGTCTCTGCGACTGGTTTTGGCCCGCCCTCCCAGCTCGCTTGGCGGGCGGCCCCAGCTGCACCCCGGCCCTACGCGCTACGCGCGGTCGCTGCCGCTCCCAGCCCTAAGTCAGCTGGTACCAGTCGTTACAGAGCGCGAGGCCCGCCCAAAGGCCAAGTAATGTTTTTAATCACAGAATTGCTCCGACTCGGAACTCATTTCAGATTCGGGCTATATAGTACATAATGCACCGCTAACACAGAACTGATTACACAGGATAAGCAATCACTCATTGTACAGGATAGATCACTAGCACAGGCCAAATCACACATTATGGTACATAAAAGTCAATCATTGGCATTGTTCTACGTCCAGACGAGCTAGTATTTGAATCGGCTACACAAGTTGTTACTTTGAAGCTTAAGCATATGCCATTGTCAAAATGGCTTGCATGCATGTTGTCACACTGCCTAGCCTTGATATCGATCCCGATGTCATCCCAATTGTACCCGCATGAAAGAACTTTCGTATAGTGATGGATATTATGAAAAAGGGCCAGAAAATGCGACTAACCCTCTTCAATACTTATGCTGCCCTTTCAAGGAGTTCGGAGCATAACACCACTCGGATCCTATGAGACTTCAACAAGAAAATATTGATGCAGCTATTGGATCCTGATCTGGCAGATTAGGATTGGAGGCTAGCGCTGGATCAACTGGATGCCAAGACTGTGCTCTGGTGGGGTCAGATTAAAAGGTCTAATAGCGGGGGATCCTGTTAATATTGATGCATCTCCGGTCTTGATTGATATATACATTCACAGTGTTTGTATATGCGCATATTTCCAAGGTCAAATGTTTGCATTCTTTTATTGGTGAGATGAAAATTCAAAAGGTTGATCATTAATATTGTGCATACAGGTTACGTATTATATTAACTGTGTTTGTATGTATACTATATACCTAGTTAGTGGAGAGGGCATGTGATCATATAGTTCCGAGTGGCCCTGTTACAGAATTGAGCGATGCGCTGTGCGGTTGGCGAAACAAGGAACAAACAGACTTCTCGCATTACGCATTATGCGTAAGCAGTGGTCAATAAGTCCAAAGGTTGGGAGCAACTGAATTGCTTCAATTTTGACAGTTTAGAACCTTGGCGAGCAAGGAATCTGAGCTTATCGCGAGTGACCACGAGGCGAATGATTTTTGGGAGGGTGCCTGGATAAGTTGTCCGGAATTTTTTACTAAGGCTAGCTCTATTGTGGACAACTGAATTGCGACCTCCACGGAAGCCAACTAGATGGGGCTGAGGGGGTGGATGATATAACGTTGGCGAGCTGCCGAGATACCGTGGGTCTGGCTTCACGAGAACTAGGGCCTCGTGGGGTGCAACCACTTGCGCCGGTCGGGTGGCAAATTTATTAGAGTATAAATGAACACAACTATTGGGGTGTCTACACTTGGGCTATATTTTGAAAGCTCATAAATAGTGGGCTGCAATGATGGTCAGGTCATCGGCGATTTCCGGTTTCACCATCGCTACCGTCGTTCTCTCCAATCCCAAATAGTTCTTCCCTGGATCGGTGATCCCATACATTAGCAGCGTGAGAGCCGCTCTTCGGCTTTGCGCTGGATTTGGATGGATTGACATTCAAAGGTAGTGATAAGTCCTCCTCTGATGAAGTGGGAGACGGCTCGCCAGCATTGAGTGGTTGGTATAGCCGTGCGATCTCTCGTCTGTGACGATGGTGTCGTTCGACAATGTACGCAGCTGGAGTTACGTTATGAGTAAGGCATCATGTTATAACTCTCCTTGTACTAACTATATAATCCCACTGTAGATCCCAAGAGATTGGCCTAGAGATACGAGTTGGCATGGTCGTAGTTGGGGTGAAAGAAGGGACAAGGGCAACATACCAGAATGTCACCAGCTCGGAATGATTTGCTCTGCGGCATGTGAGTTGCGTGTCATTTAGGTGTCAATCGAGGGCCTTACCGAAAAAAGCGCCTGAATAACCTCGCTAATAATCCCACCGAGCAAGAAACACATGATAATTGTGGCGATTATTGCTGGTAGCAAATAGGATGAATTATAGGCTTGGGCACTGCCCCGACGATGTACGCACGAAATTGTCGCCAAATCCATATCCTCCTAACGTCTCTATGTCCAGAGAGGCGTCATTAAACATTGGTTTGCAACGCACAGCGGGGAGGCTCACTCTTCAACATCAAATATAAGGTAAAAAAATGCCGTTGCTGCGCCGAGCCCGAGAAAATGCTTGAGGTCGTTGAATACTCCGTGGGCAATGTCGGTGAATCCCACGTATGATAACACGAGCAGGTTACTGATAGTAAGCACGAGAAACCACTGATAAATCGGCACTGGAGTCAGATGATTACTTTCCCAGATTTAATAAAGTCTTTGCCCACCGGCCGAGCTCGTATCGGCAGATCAAGACGCCCTGGCATTCGTAGCTTGTACGACCGCATTAAAGACTTGGCAACGCGCTTGAGAAATGGGTTTTCTACCATTAGGCCGGATTTTCTGTGTTTCGTGAATGTCGTTGTCAGAGTTGGGTTATGCCAGATCTGGAAATGGCTGCTGATGCCTGGAAATTATGTAAGGTTATTTGACCATACGAATTGCGATTGGTCATACCACTCTACCACCATGTCCATTGTCGGCGCATTCGTTGCATCGCTACAAGAGCACCCAATCAACGTCGTCTTACTAGGGATAATTACCTACCAGGTTTCCTCACTGTTCCGTTTATCGTCTTCCTCCTCTCAGTCCCAAGGGAGTATCCCGACATCCTATAATGAGTCGTACAACTGGAAGCCAGAAAAGCACCCAAAGTGCACTGTGTGGAAGAGATATACTCCTAAAACATTGGAGCCCTTCAGCGGCCGTGATGGTAGCCAGATACTGTTAGCTATTGACCGAAAGATTTTTGATGTCACCAATGGAAGGAATTTCTATGGTCCAGGCGAGGATATCCTACAGCCCGTGTCTAATCACTTTAATCAACTTAATTATAGATGGAATGTATGGTAATTTCGCTGGGCGGGATGCTTCTCGAGGCATGGCGAAACAGTCCTTCGACGAAGGTATTCCCCTTGGTATGATAATAACGTTATAGCCTAACCGTATCACCAGAAATGTTGACTCCCATCGATCAACCCATTGATAAACTTGAGGACCTTACGAGGGAGGAGGTGTGAGTATCAATTACCGTATCGCCTCATGCAATGATGTGCTAATTTTTCAACAGGGCAAACATGCAAGGTGCGCACTATAGTTGGTTGGTACACTACCTGCAAAAGCTTAGTTTAATTGATCAGGGTGGGTTGAACATTTTACTGGAAAATATACTATTGTTGGAGAACTTGTGGAGAATGGAGACGATTAGGTCTCTCAAACCTCTTTGTGGCGCGTTGTTTACCAGAAATGCCAGTCCCCTGTTTGGAATTTCAGACGCTACCTCGTTTCCTCATGTTTGCTGAAAATTTATGAGCCCAAACTTGTATGTTTCGGGTTTATATGCCTGCACCGGTGCGCCGCCTCACAAACGACTGAGCGTCCCCAGGAAGTTTACGATGAAGTAGCGCTCGGCGGTTATTCCGACACCATAAATCCCCCCCAACAAGACAGGGGGACCAGCGGAATGACGAATGTACCCCTTTACTTCTGATATAAAATGTTCGCCGCTCCCCTGGTGTTTTTACCACCAACTCCCACAGCTCTCGGACCATGGCTACTCAGGCGAATATTGAGCATTCGACCGAGCATCCCCAGAACCAGGACTCGAACTATACCATGGTGCGCATACACTCTTGCCTGTTGCTCGTTTAATGGATATTCTGAGCTTCTAATATTAGTTACAAGCCTTTGAGTGGTACAGCCCTGGTGGGGGGGTTCACTGGAAAGCGCTCAAAGGGCGGATCGAGGAACTATCAAGCATGGGGATTACTGCAATGTGGCTGCGTAAGTTTATGTCTTGGATGGGGGCCGGTAGAGATGAGCTGAGATCGCTGGTGTTAGCTCCCCCCACCAAGGCAGCCAGCCAAGATTCTGTCGGATACGACACCTACGACGTAAGTGTCTAGTTTGAATATATTTATATTCATATGTGGGCTAATGGAGAACATATGTAGCTATGGGATCTTGGTGAATTCGAACAAAAAGGCAGAAAAAGCACCAAATACGGGACCAAAGCGGAGCTTATCGAACTTATACGCCACGCGCACGACAATGGTTGGTTTGATTGTGTAGGCGCTCTATAACAGAATATTTTTATGAAGATATTGCGATAGGTGTGATCTCGTACGTTGATGCTGTGCTCAATCATAAGTTTGGTGCCGATCGCGTCGAGCTTTTTCGTGCAACTCGGGTTGACTCGGACAATCGCAAAGAGGAGGTTACCGGTAGTTACGATATCAATGTACGTGAATCAGGTTCGCCGATAATATATTTGGGGAGTAAGTGACTTGTCATATAGGGGTGGACTGGGTTTGATTTCCCTGGGCGTAACGGAGAATATAGCCAATTCAAGTGGAGCTTCAACCATTTCACGGTTTGTCTCTATTTTCAATTACGTGAGGAACTTACTATAACACTAACTACCCACAACATCAGGGCATAGATCACGATGAAAACAGCGGCAAGAAAGCTATCTTCCGCATTGATGGCGATGGCAAAGACTGGGCTCGAGGGGTTGATAACGAAAACGGCAACTACGACTACTTAAGTAAGCTCAAGTTTGTTTCTGGGCGGAATGTGTATGTTCAAGTGCGTTTTCAGTGGGTGCCGATATCGACCATAGCCACCCTGAGGCTCGTGACGACCTCCTCGCTTGGGGTAAGTGGGTGGTCGACGAGATCGGGGCTGCTGGATTTCGTTTTGACGCGATCAAGGTGAGCCAGCTTGTGAGCATGGGAATATAATATTCATCGCTTCTGCGCCCCACCACTCAGCACATTGATCGTGCTTTTATCGCGGATTTTGTCAAACACGTTCGGGGACAGAGCCAGAAAACATCAGTCAGTTGGCTTCAAGCGATTCTACATCCCCTCCCCCCATTCAACTTACCGCCGAAACATGTTGTAGATGTTCGCAGTTGGAGAATTCTGGAAAAATAGTCTCGAGGATATTGATGCGTACCTAAGGGATTTTGGGACACAGTTTAGCATCTTCGATGCCCCGTTGCACTATAATTTCAAGGATGCGGGCGAATCTAGGGCGAATTTCGACCTGCGTACGATTTTTGATGGCACACTTGTCCAGTGTCGCCCTATGGACGCGGTGTAAGTTATCTCAATGGTTGCCTTGAAGCAGATATTTTCATATGCTTTACCCGCAGTACCTTGGTGGACAACCATGATACACAAATTGACCAAGCCCTTGAATCTTGGGTATCGCCCTGGTTCAAACCTCTTGCCTACACTCTTATTCTCCTGCGTGAGGATGGGTATCCGTAGGTATTGTTAACATCCTAGACGACAGATGGTTGAAGCTTTTATTTAGATGTGTATTCTATGGCGATCTCTATGGTTGTGGTGGGGAAAAGCCACAACCGCCGGTCAATCAACTCGCCGATATTATTCGTGCACGCAAACTCTTCGGATTTGGAGAGACGCGCGATGCATGGGATCATCCCAACTGTCTCGGGTTAGTGATTTTCCATCTGTACATACAAGTCAAAGCTGATTATCAGATCCTCCAGCTGGGTCCGCGCTGGCAACGCACATCATGATGGATGCGCGGTTCTGATGTGTAATGGGGATGAAGGGTGCGCATATACCCTCCAAATCATTGAGGTTTTCACTGAATTCTCTTTGTTACAAGATTTAAGCGACTCAATGTCGGGGAGGAACACGTAGGCGAAAAGTGGACCGATATCCTTGGGTGGCATGGTGGCGAGGTCATCATTGGCAAGGATGGCTGGGGAGAGTTTCGTTGCTCTGCCCAGTCTGTTAGTATTTGGACCAAGACTGACGCCCGTGGTCGCGAAGAATTCAAGAGAAGCTAATCCAAGACCAAAAACGTGTTGATGAACGGGTCCCGAAAATTTCTAGATTCCTTGCTCCACTGTGAAGCCTTTAAAAATTGTAGATGATATTGAAATATTGATTCAACTATGATGTGGCGAGCAGGATCTTTATTATACGTGCGTCAATCTTCCTCCGTTTGGCCCGTTGCTCGAGCTTTTGCTAGACGTTCCTGCATTTTGGCCTTGGCCGCTGTTACAGCGGTATCTAATTGACCTTTCTTGGCCAACTGAACCAGCAGCGCATGGATGAGGCCAAGATGATTATGCCTCCTAAGTGCGTTTTCGAACTACAGATATTAGAGTAGGAATGCCAAACGCCATCAGCATGACTTGTGCCACTGACATATACCCACTTCACTCACATTCCAGCGAGCTCGTTTTTCTTGCTCCTGCGTAAGCCGTGACATCAGCTCTGCAGCTGCGAGTTCTTGTCCCGCCGCTTGGGCCGCCGTTAGTTGCTCATGCAAAGAAGGAATAGGATCGTCTCTGACTGCGAGGAGGTTAAAATGCAACTAGGTTGATATCAGAAACATACATGCTATGCAACGGCATTTACAACTCACCGAGCCCGGTGGGTACGTCCCTATGCGCTTTTCGATTACTTCCCTTGCCTTTGCAACCCAACCCTCTCCGTTTTCGTTGTAAGCGCCATGCGCGACCGGGGCACGTTTCAATCCGTCAAACTCGTATATCTGACCAACAACTGGCAAGTAGGAGATAAAATGGTACGCGTCTTCAGAAGATTGAGGTTGTGGACCATCCGAGATTGAAAGAACCGAGGGAGGGGATAGTGCGTTGTGAGCCGAACGGAGAAAGTCAGACGAAGTGACAGCAAGGCCCGTCGTCTGTGCATAAATTAATTGGTTATGGATAGCTAGGCCGACGAAACAATAGCCGCGAGTCTACTCCAGTGAATGAGGTAGAACTTACTTGTGAGTCCATGCCAGCGGTGAACGAAATGAGATCAGTGAGTTCCGGGCCCATCTTGAGGGAGGGTATGTTGCACACCCCGTTCAGGACCGCGATGGTAGCACAGGCATTGTTTACCACCTGTCAATCGACGCTTTTAGATGCTGGACGATTTTGGTGGGTTGGAGTGGCACGAACTTGATGGGCAAAGAATCCCGGAAAGTCCTCGTCATACTTGCCCTCCCCGCCTCCCGCCTCATCACCCCCGCCAATCCACTTGAATAGGAATATCAACGCACGAATCGGCTGGAGCGCGGCCAGTGATTCAGGGTCAAGAGAGTAAAGATCGTCGACCACTAGTGGAATGCCGAGCGACTTTAAAAGCTCACTGAGCCCGGTTCTGGCATGAGCAAACATGGTTATCGAGGTATAGGTATACACCCACGTGAACCTGCAAGAAATTTCGTTGCAAGGATGAATAACATAACTTTTTTAATCACCTACACTCCTGGATCGGATTCTGTGAGTTGCCAGCCACTCGAATTATCCTCATCATCCATGGCTGGTGGTCGAAAACCGCTGCAACTAGTTATGCCGAATCAGGCACATAGTAGTTACGTCATCCGGAGCAAGCAAGTAGCTCGAAACAAACTGAAAGCTACCCCGCGACAATATACAATCTTTCAGCCAACCACACGACAAAGGACTTTTTTCTTCACTAACATTGGGGTAACAGTTATAAACTCGGTTGAACACATCATATAAATCAAATTACTATTTATACATAGGAGTAAACGATCTACAGCTCGCCGGCCTCGGAAAGAATAATCCTCGCCTTCTCCTTAGCCTCTTCTGAAGTGTTATCCTCTTTGCGGAATGATTAGTGTCAAGCCTATCGGCTGAAAGTTTCAAACAGCTCACTGGCTAGCACGCCCTTGTACCCAGCGAGGACGTGTTTATCGTGCTCGGAGTGCGCACCGCTGGCCGTGTTCAATACTTCCTTAGCATGCTCCTTGGCCTTGTGACCCGCGTTAGGGTTGCTGAGGGTGGCCTTATAGCCGCCAAGGACGCGGTTCTCATGTTCATCGTCTGCTGTTGTGGCTCCAGTGGCGCTGGCTTCATTCCCGACAAGAACTTGCTCAGCATGTGCCTTGGCCTCGGGCCCTGCGTTGGGATTACTGAAATTAAATCAGTTCATGAGGAGCATTCACCGAATGCAAAGTATACGAACGAGAGTGTGGATTTGTACCCACCCAACACACGGTGCTCATGCTCGCTTTTTCCGCCCGCAAGTCCAATTCCATAGATATCAATCCCGGCATCCGCCAGGACTCTTTCTGCGTGGGCCTTGGCCTCTGGGCTCACATTGGGATTGCTAAAGTGAGGGTCAGCGGATACAAAATTGAATTGATCGGAGGGGTAGAGTACGAACGAGAGGGTGGCCTTGTAGCCAGCGAGGACGCGGGTCTCATGAGAGTCGGTCATAGTAGGTAGAGGGCAATGAGGCGATAATTTGGTTGAATTCAAAAAGTGAGGAGTGTTGGTTGGCTTGCTCCAGCATAATATCGCTCATTTATATATTGTAAATCGCGGCCATTGAAGGCGCCGCCCAAACATCCCACTGGCGTCACAGCTACGTCACCCGCCATACCTATTTCTCTTGCGGTCAAACTTCAGTTAGACCAGAAGCCCCAAAGTAGCTCCGCGCGCCACCATAACAAAGGCGGGGATGTGTCTCGAACCCACTCACAAACATGAAAATCCTTAACCTTGCACATGTGTACGTATATGCGTGCCTCCCATTATTTTAAGTTATCTTGCAGTAATATTTTCACAATGCTCCCCCATTTTGTGGGTGCACGCTGGCTGTTGCTCCAACAAAATGACATCACCAAATGATCGGACATCTCTCTCGAATAAAATGAAATTTTAAGTGAATTCAATTTGCCATCAACGGCGTAATTTACTACCGTTGTGGGAAATTGGTGATCAACGAAACAGGTGACGACACCCCATGCGACTATAGACTCAATCGGTCGTATGACCAATTACCTCAGGTTTCCAGATTGGGCACACTGTGGTCTAGATCTGCTTCCCTTTTTCATCGGTCAACGTGAACCAAGCAATATACTGTATCACAAGTCCACCAACATTCGTAATGCAATTATCCAGAAGTACGATACAGCTGCCGGTCGCGAGTACAAACGTGCTTGCGTTTGACCCTTCTGAACATGAACGAACCCGTCAAAAACATATCAACGACATACCACCTGAGATCCTTTCTCAGATCTTTTACCACGGGAAACATGCTGACTGCCGCTTCGCATTACTCGTCTCCTGGGTTTCACGCTCCTGGCGTAAGCTTGCAGTGTCAGCACATTCACTCTGGGATACAATATACCTCTTTAATTCTGATATGGTATCGGAATATTTGGAGCGCAACCCAGAAGGCCCTATCAACATTATAGCTGAATCCCGTGGACAGGAATTGGTCGCCGCACTCTCATGCCTGGACTTGCTGCAATCACATCGGCATCGCTTTCAAGATATATCCCTAGCATTTTTTGACATTGATGCTTGCGGTTCTGATCTCAGGGGGGAATGGAGGTGTCAAATTTTCTTTTACTTTGACATATTCGGCGTTCCTCTCGACAAGAATCCTTTAAATACCCGTTATCACTTGCGTACTTTTTCAATCCAATCCCGACCCAAAGAGCCCAAAGAGATCACCCTAGATGTTGTCGGCAACATAATCTTTCCTCTAACCTATACATTACGTACTGTGCATTTGCGTGAGATGGCGGTCCATCTTACCGGCATGCAGATTGCTGCCCTTCGTTATGCAATCAAATCACTCTCGATGACTCGGGTATTTTTTTTGCCGTGCGGCCAACAATCAGGGGATCTAATGTGCTGGTTCTTTCAGAGAATGCCACAACTCGAGCACCTCTCATTGATATCTGTTGATATATTCACTTACAACCTGACACTACTGGGCAATCACAATACCCCGCCATCTCCCCAGGATATATTAATTCTTGAACATCTCTGTTCACTACGAGTGCTTTGCTCCCCCAAAGCCAACAGATTCCTCTCGCATCTTTGTGCCCCTAAACTGCGGCACTTCGAATGGGAAGTAGACTTTCCAACACCAGGCGTCCCAGGTTTCTGGCATATCTGTGCTTCCCGGCACCAAGCGCTTACCTCTCTCCATCTTATGGGGTTTCCCTCGGAAGGGGAAGGAGCAAATACCGCACTATCTAATTTGACTTTTTGGCTCGAATCTTTGCGCTACCTTGAGTCCCTTGTCTTGATTTTCGATAGGTTTTGCATATCTGTTGACGAAGGGGCTGGCTCGGAAAATGGCGTAGTTCATATTCTCCAGCATCTCGCAAAAACAAGTGAAGGTGCCGCCTTGCATTGCCCTAAACTTAAATTCTTTGATATTGGACCAGTACTCTCGAGTGAGTTTGGCAATGTTCAAGCCGTTGCCCAGGCTCGTCCCCTTCTGAGAGCTGGGCAACTCAGAGTCGTCCAATATGTGGACACAGCCCAGAGTCCAAGTCCCACTGCGTGGTTCTGTGCTAATTTAACGAACTTTGACCTATCCAAGCTGGTTGGACAAGGTCAAGGATGCCGCTACGGTTATAAAATGCGTTATGTGAATAAGAGGCTCTTGGTGCCATCCGTGCGTAAGTCTTGGGCGACATATCCTCAGGCCCATTCTCACTCACATTCTACATACCAGTGTTGCCCTTGGATCGAGAATATTTTGATCAGGCTGAAGCCGAGTAAGGGGAACGAAGGGTGATTTCACCCTCTAGAGAGGGGAAAAAGGTTGCTCAGACTCAATAGTTGTATCGTTTTGTTAAGTTATTGCAAGTGAACACATGTACAGTATCCTGTCTATAAGGTCTGAAACATAATATGCCCGTTTCCAGCTGCAGTGTGGGTGGTATGATAGCTTTTGAATTGCGCCATTGTACGTCTGCGGTGCCAACGGCAATATGCATGTGTGATCCCAGAGTGAAGAGTTATCGGCTAACGTTGGGAGTTACGGGTTCTTCCATTTTGAGCAAATTCAAGTGCAGGAGGAAAACTTACTATATTAGTTTGCTCGCGTGTTAGTGAGTAACTACTTTGATGTGGAACAATTAACAACACATGACATTATGATATAACTTTCGTGAAGGTACCTTGACGACCCCAACTACATCCAGTAGAACATAAATAATATTGGCAGTGGTTGATCCTAACGTACAGATCCTACCCTTTTGTATTATGATTATACATGCCGCGGCACGTTCCAACAAAACAACAAAGTTATTGCGCGTTTACTAAATTTCATTCATCAGAATCTTTTCCGGGGCCCATTGAGTACCACGCTACGGTCGCAATACCCAACACGGCGCTCAGCACGCAGCCCGTCATTGCGCCAATGCCCTTAGCGTTCCAGCCAAGTTTTTGTGGGAACGGGCCGATCGTTAGCCCACTCAAATCTGTGGTTGAATTATGACCCGCAGCATTGCCAGAGGTGGGCACGCTGAGCATCTTGCATTGGTCCCAGTAGTATTGTGGTGGCTTTGTCCATTGCTGCATAAGGTTGGGTGCTTCGATGAATACCCAGGCCTAGAAAGGTGTAAATATTAGCACGCGAGTACAGGGGAAAGGTCTGAAGTAGAGCTCACCAAACCTGATTCCAGATGCCTGATAGTAGACGAAAGTGTCTTAGCTCCGCAATGTCTAGTCACTTGAGACCGCTTGAGAAGCTCACCATTCAATATGACCTAAATGGTCGACTCGTTGTAAGCACCTTCGCATCATAATATTTGAGCACAGTACGCACAATGGAAGAGCCACGCCCCGGGATTATCGGCCTAAACCGCGATGTATGCGCAATCAGCGAGCCTCCCCGGTCGTGTCAATTAAACTCACCTTCCACCGGAGGGTTACGGAACCCCCACCTACGATCATTACAGTATCGCGCCAGATGGGGTTCGTCTGATTATTGTTATATGGTGGGTTGATAGCTGGGTCGTCGGAAGTCACATCATCGGATCTGTGCACCTATTCAAGAGTAATTGGTTGAAGTGTGATAACCTTGTGTGGTAATAAAATACACACAATTGCAAACTTATGGCCGTGCAAGTGGCTGTCGAGATGGAATGAGAATGAAAAAAAATGAAAAAACGAGGCAATGCTTACAAAGGGTGATTTCCAGCGTCCCAGTTAAAGACGGTCATTTGCATGATTTCGCCATACTGTATTACAGCTGTATTGGGCCCGTACACGTTTTGTACAGATGCGTCCTCGCCCATGGTTAGTGCAGAGATCGTGGTTAGGACCACAGGAACGTTCCATGTAACATCTGGAGAAGTGTCATAAGAGAACGTGTTAGGCATTTGCGAAGGACGCACTATTAAACATAGCACGGTTAATGCCATTATCCATCGTGTCAAAGACAACTCCGAGTTCGAGCTTGTTAGTGGGTTCTGGGAGAGTCATGGGTTCTAATTGTTGGAATGTTGTATCCCACGGCATTAAATTATAGTCCCCCATGAATTGCTCGAGTGCCATAGGTGCACCGTTGGTGTAAGTAACCGACGATGTCATGTCTGCAAAGTAATTTGGTTTGCGAAGCTTAAGTGAATCAAAGTAACCTACTCAAGGATAACCCAGCTGGAATAGTATCAAACATGTCGGCGCTGGACCCCTTGTCAGCTCATTTTTAACCAAGCACGTTGGAGATGCTCACTCCATATTGGCGTGAATAAGGAAATTCTGGGAGGTGTCGTTCCTTGCAGTCACCAGGACCGAATAGCGTTGAGCCACCGAGAGAGAAAGTAGTGGCGTCGACGCTTCTGCAACGTCAGTCTCCACGGCTACGGTAAGTACACAAGCCCTAGTATTGAGGTTAGGAACATACCCCATCAACTTCAATGACGCGCATATCATGACCATCGATCCAAAAGTGAAACATGGCCAAGGCACTCGTGTTGATGACGCGCAGGCGATAAGTCTTTCCAGGAACGAAGTGAAGTGTGGCATTCTCATTGAACCCAGGCAGGTTGGCCCCGTTCACGGAAAAGTATATTAAGGATGATTCTGTAGTGATATGTTGGTACAAGAAAGTCAACGGGAAAACGTATTTACTCACCGGGGACAGGCTCGGCGCCACCTGGGTTCCAGCGTGAAAGGAATTTGACGTTGTTGACTGAGTGTTCATCGTGATACCAATCCCCGAGGACCACAGTAATGTCATCTTGATAGGCTGATTTATGTGCCTCGAGAGAGTTCCCGGCCGCGTCTTTGTGGTGAATGATAAGTGGGCCGCGGAGGCCATCAACATATTGACCCGAGGCATGAGCGTGAATCCAATACGTGCCCCACTGATCTGACTCAGGAATGGGAACCTCATACGTGAACGTCTGCCCTGGCGGTATTCCGCTAATAGTGGCATTTGACCGTCAGATTACCTCTTGAAAGCACTGCGTGGTAGGCTAACCATTGAGAAACGCCAACTGCACCGTCGAAATATGTACGGTTGGGGAAGAACATCCCATGGTGGTGGAGGGATGTAGGGATGTCCAAGGAATTGATCTGACGCAGAATTATTGTTAAATAAAGCCAAGTAGTCAATTGGTTACCTACGGCATGTACGACAAGCGTGTCGTTGCTGCTGACCTCGATCGGCGGCGGACTACACGACCAAACATTGAGCAGATCGGATAATTGGATCGGATGAACTCGTGCTTACGGCCAGGTACCGTTGATTCCAATGACGCGCCGCTCGTGCAGCCCATCTGGGTTGGCTCTAAGATAAGTGATATCCCACCTAGAGGTGGTAATCAGATAATCGTTGCGGAAGAATGGTCACGGGATGTGATACATACCATACCTCGTGAGTGCCGGCGAGTACGGGTTTTAATACAGCGAGCACAGCGAGCAGAGTCCCAGAGGACTTCATGGTGGAAGAGGAGGAGTTGAGGGCGCAGTCGTCAAGCCCGCAACAGAGGTATTTTGATACATGATTCGATCTGTAATTGGAAATTGATTTCCACATCAGATAAGATAAGAGCTGATAACGCCCCCCACTTGTCAGATAAAATTGAGCACCCCTGATCATTTGGAGGACCTCGGTCAGCGAGTGACTGGAATTGTCGCAAAACCCGATTCTTTACCATATGGAACACGGCTTTCGTCGGCGTTGGCCTTGTGAGTCTTTGAGGTCCTGCGCTGAGTCTTTTCATGAGCCAAGCGGTTGACCAAATATAGCTCACGAAGCTGCGTGGGCTGCCTCGCGGATATCAGATAGTGAGATTTTTGCTGGGCAAGCGATAAGATTCAATTGCAATCTCGAAGTTCAGAGCGGACCTTGCCAGACAAGTGAGTCCCCCCCAACCTGCCTGTCCAGATCCGTGGCCGACCACGCTGTCCATTTAGTCCAGCTTTCACCCCTTGGGACCCGAGAGTACCACCCCCTTGAGATTGCAATGGCGAAAGACGTTTTCAGCGTAAGTCCCCCATCCCCGCTTGAACTCGGCTTGCTCATTAGTAGTACCTCCTCAGGTGCCCATCTTCTTTATCGTGAGTGTTCCTATTGTGGAATCTTCTGCTTCATTAACGAGCCTACCGTTAAGGTGTTTCGCGAGGTGCTTGAGGCAGCAATAGTTATTGCAGTGTTGCTCTCTTTAGTGGAGCAGATTATCCTCAAGTCTGGTGTAGCCCACCCTTCTCTATCGTCTCAGACACACCAAGGAGAATCTGGCTCGTCTCTCGGGAGACCTCGTACTCACGAGTCCAAGAAAGACAGTCAGGAAGGACCTAATGCTCCTCAAGTTCATACTTCTGAACCTGAAGATGCTCAATTAATGTCCGAGAATAAGAGGCGTCTCATTCACAAGATGCGCATTCAAGTATTTGCTGGCGCTGCTGCTGGGTTCTTCATAGCGCTCGTAATGTACGAATAGTCATGTTTCAGCCCTCGCACCCTCTTACTGCTCACTTTCAGCGGCGCTGCTTTCATCGCAGTGTGGTTTACCAAAGTTGTCGATCTATTTTCCTCCGCTGAGGAGCTCTGGGAAGGGATATTCAGCCTCATCGCGTAGGTTCGCTAATATCTATTCATGCGCCGCCCTCACGCTACTTCAGTTCGATTATCATATTCGTTATGGGGCTGACTATGCTTCGCATGGATCGAGCTAAAGAAAAGTGGCGCGTTAAGCTTACTGATGCATTCGAAGTGGGTTATATTTGCTAATTTTTATTATTATGTCTAACATGCCTCGCGAAGGGGAAAGCAAAGAACAGAGCAGGGTCAAATGGCAAATGGATCCTATTCATCCTACCATTTATTACTGTGCTCCGCGAAGGATTGGAGGCGGTCATATTCATCGGAGGTGTATGTATTCAGCACGATACATCCAAAAGTCGACCTGACATCAATTGCTTTTCGAAGGTCTCGCTTGGGCAACAAGCCACATCCATTCCATTGGCTGCAATTATTGGGCTTATATGCGGATTGTTAGTCGGGTATATCATTCATGCGTCTTCCTCTCGCACAAGTGCGTACAATCTACGCTCCTACTTTGTGATTTTGATATAACTTTTCGTCCCAGAGCTATCAGTGTTCCTTGTCGTCAGCACATCGCTGTTGCTGCTCATCGGTGCCGGCTTGTTCTCTAAATCCGTTGGGGCCTTTGAGAGACACAAGTTCAACACCAAGGTAAGCAACTTCTTAGTTTATGCGTTCAATACAAGGAACCACATTCGGCACAAACAGGTGGGAGGGGATGTTGCTGAAGCTGGAAACGGGCCAGGATCCTACGACGTTGTAGGGAATATCTGGCATCTTAATTGCTGTAACCCGGAGAACAAAAAAGGTGCACTTGGCTGGGGCATTTTTGCTGCCATCTTTGGGTGGAGCAACAACGGCAGCAGTAAGTTTTCAATCTTCCCAACGATGCACACCACTTATTGTAAACACCCAACAGTTGGAACGGTACTATCGTATATATTCTACTGGATCGCTGCAATCGTCGCGCTCGTGACGATGAAACACCAGGAGGTATTTCAACCATTTGCTTCCTACTTGTTATACCACTGTGCTCATTGCGACTTATTGTAAGGGACGGACTAAGTTATTCAAGAACTTGGCGAGGCTTAAGGCACAGGAAGCTTGATTTTTCGACCGAATCAGAGAATGGAGGCAACTTTGTGCGCATACCTATTGGCACCTGGCCTGAATGAAATGTATATACAAATAAGTACAAATGATTGCGGTTTTGGTCAAGCTTAGGTAATCATAAATATTCGATCGAGGTGTACAGTATTGTCTACCTTGCGGTATTTAGTTTCTACGCGATATCGAATTTGAATGTTACATACCTAGTTGTAGCGATGTCTAGGAAATTTCCACGTAATCAGGGAGTGAACATAACAAGCTGTTGGACGCAAAATGTAAAGTAAACATAGGGTCCGTCAGAAGAATTTCCTTGACACAGTTTCAAGATAAGTGCTCACCGTCTTAAGCTCATGGTATTGAAATTAGCATATTTTCGTCTTCGCATCCCGAAGCCCGCAATTGTATGCATAGCACAGCACATATTATAAGTATTGCGCTTTCCACCGCAGCAATCAAACCCCCAAACTTCCCTAGCAACATCCAGCTGTGGCAACCAGCACAGAGTTTATACCCCCAGATATCGGCCTCGAAATACTGGGACCAGATCGCACCACCAAACCACACGACGCTTACTGCAATCTGTGTGGTAATGTTCAATCCGTGTTGTAGCACCCCTATATCGTGCCAACGTAGGAATAAAATCATCATGTGGTGACCAAGTGTGCGGAGACCTATGCCCGCGGCAAAAGTTGAAGGGCTCCCGTACATATACAAAGGCCCAAAAATCCCAATAACGCTAACTGTTGATGAAACGGAAAATAATGCGAGGAGACTGGCGAGCAGAGTGTAATGCCGTTCAGAGAGGCGAGATGGTGAACCTTTTCTCATGTGTTTGAATTTAGGTGTGTCGTATGAATAGATCTAAAAAAGGGAGTAACTATAGTTTTCAAGCTCAAGGGGCTTCAGTATGCTTTTAAGCTCTCGACGCTGACACCGCCTCGTCGTTTGCATTGGATACGCTCTCCCGACTTGGCCGAGGATCCGAGCTTTGGGCGCTGTCGTGCCGCATTATCAAATGTCATTTTTTATAATTAGCCAAGACTGATTAAGCGCTCATCGCATCCATGCGATCAGTCCCGACAAGGGTCAAGCACAATGTATGCGAAAGGATGTTGGGGCGACTCCAAAGTTTTGTGGCCTCACAATCACTTGCTCGCTGCAGCTTCAGCTGCGGCGTGCCGTTTCTTGTATTCAGCTGGTGTCTCTTTTAGTTTACCCTTCACCCATATCCCTCTTCTCGCAGCCCTACCATATGAATTTAATCCAGAAGGAAAGAAAAGGTCAAGGTGAACCCACTTGGCATCAGCCTCAACGCTCAAAAACGTTCCTTTGTTGTAGGGGTCGTATTCCGCTCCTCCTTGTTCATATACAGTTGCCCATCCAGCTCTGAGCATTTCCAGCGATAGGTGTTTGCCTTTGAAGATATTGCTGGGTAAATACTTAGGAGGGAGATAGCAAGATGCAACCTAGAAGGCGAGAAATATAAGCCTAGGGCATTGATCTGGATTGATACACGAACAATGCGGCCATGATGATCTTTTCTTAATGGTCGACACCATATGGTCTTACCAGAGATTTGTTCCTTAAGCCATTCAAGTGCTTCTGCGCTTTTTGGCTGAGCCTCGCGCCCGAAATGGGCACCCTAAAATATATAAGTTGGGCCAACAAGCGGTCGTATTATGCTTAGAAACAAACGCACCTCGGGAGCATCGACTGCATTTATGCGGATATGAATTGTCTCATTGGCCAGGTCTACTCATGTGTGTGAGCGCGGAGATGTCGTTTTATGTGTGGATTGTCTACCTTTGGCCTGGCTAGGAACTCTGCGGAACTTGAATGGCCAAAACCAAAATGGTCCAGGGGTATGGTAAAAGCTATTCAATCCGTGAGCAATGGCTCTAGAGCTTGCGACGGTTAATCGCACCGGAAGTTGTCCCCGTCTCCCACCCTTTGGTCTATCAGTAGGAATTATTCGGTTCATGTTACTACAAACTGAAATACCTTGTCACCACGCCTCTTAGTAGTGGTCTTTTGGAAAGGACGCTTGGAGGCACCCAATCTGCGTTGGGTATCCTTCGTGAAGCTTGAATAAACCGAGACATGGTGAAAAATCCGAGTATTCCAATCAAGGAAGTGGCTCCTGCTGTCCAGAGTACGAGTGTTGGGGCGCGGGGGTCTGATTTATAAAGGGTAGTCAAGTCCTTGATTTGTTTAGAGACAGGCAATTCAATAGTTGATTTCGGCATTATGATAGATGTCAAGAAACGTTGCTGGCTTGTAGAATGGCTAATTTTTAATTATATCAAGAGATAAAGTCATGAGCTTCTCATACAAAGCGTGAGGTGAAGGGTGAATTCGTAGGCTTGAGGGCGATCGCTTTGAGGACTCAAATGCTGACAAAGCAAACGCATACTCATACCATCGATCTCTTGAACTTGACCATAATCGTTCGAGATTCGAAGTCCAGAGATGCCTCGTATCTTGGCTAGAGCGATCCTTCGACAACTACCCCGGCTAACGAGCACCATTGCTGCGCCATTTCCTCGACCCTATCCTCGTGTAGTGCTCGGAGCATTCCCATCATCAACACCCGTAGCCTTTGCCCCTGTTCTGTCTCGTCCGATACCCTCGTTACTCTCTAGTGCCTCTCATAGGCTCACAGCTTTTCGACCACATGTGCCTGGAACGGTTCTTGGGGCTCTTGCTCAGGCGAGACACAATCACGGTGACGAATACCAACCATCCCAGCGTGTTAGAAAACGCAGGCACGGATTCTTAGCTCGGATGAGAAGCCGGTCAGGCCGAAAGGTGTTGGCCCGTCGCCGCCTCAAGAAGAGGATAAAGTTGACTCATTAAACTCGTTCGGTTTGGTGGGTAGGGATACTGAGCTATTAGTCATACTTTACTAAGGGAATTAGTAGCCAAGTGTTCTCAAGTTTGCTGCTTTATCCTCAATCATCAATTATGGCTATTGCCATGCGTTTAAATATGTTATTATACGGGTCTAGGTCTTATCTATGCGTCACGATTCACGTAGAGATTCTCGGCCGCTACTTTCAAAGTTGCAATTTTTTCTCGCATCACGCTGACAGCCATCGGCATCAAATTTGGTGCCGGTATGCTTCCGGATGATTCGACACGAACTATTGCGTGAGTAACGGATTAATTAGAGATAGACACAGAGTAAGCGCGTACTTACATATAAAAAAGTCGCGGATGCGTGTCAATTCGACTAGGTCGTCAAATTCTTTATACCTCAGTACTTCACGTGAGACTGTGTCTTTCCTCATGTCCTTCACCACCACTTGCTTTTGTCCTTGAGCGTCAAGCTCGGCTGCAAGAACCCCCGGAGGGAAACATTGCACAAATTTATCGCATAATTCAGAGGGGATAGGTTGTCGGAATATGATATGGGGTAGTAAACGATATGATGCGGTCGCGACTGGGGAGAATTTAGCATGGTCTTGTCCAATGCCTTTAACACAGTGCAGCTCCATTCCCAGCTCCTTCTCGGGCTTTAGGACAAATCAGCGAACCAAAGTTGAATCACACACCTGACCCGGACGTAATTTGGCGATGAGGATTTTGGGATTGTGCGGGCGCGGAGGGTTATTTCCAAAGTCACTGACTTGCTCGCCTACTGCATTCCACTGCATATGTCCCGAAAGAACTAGAGTTAATGGAATTAGCCAGCGCAGGGAACGTGTGTAAATTTCCACACCATTAGCATTGTTATATAAAATTGCTGGATCGGTTTCACCCTTTGGAGCGTTTGGGTTTCGTGTACAAGCCACACTTAGGTGAAAAACCAAGGTATTGCGATCGGTAGTTCCAACCTCCTCTAGATGATTTTCTAGTTACATATTAACGATAGTCAAGGATATACCGCTCACTATCTGGAGGGTCAAGCAGCGCAGGGTCGGCCCGGATAGGTACAAGTCCCAGCCTGTGAGCAAGGACTTCGTCCTGAATAACAGAGGTATTGTTCCATATGTATACGTTTTCAACAGCGATAGTTGGAACCTAAACCCATTATTGATCAGCTCAAGTTCTGGTAATAGATATCATGTTAGAACGCCCACCTCTGCTATCAATATTCTCCGGAATGCATTCGCGATGGATGCATCAACACCAACCAAGTCGAAGTCTATAGCTTCATCACCGACATCTCGGACTTCCACGTGAAGTTTCTAGGAGTTGAGGGCAATTAATTCTGAAGGTGAAGCCTTAAACGGCGACTTACCTCTGTAAATTTATTAAAATTCCATGAATGATCCTCCCCAGGATAAACACCGGGAAACTCAGTACTCGTAACCTGTGTATGGCGACTTTAGTTCAAAATATGGTCTCGGAGAGCACCAAGGCTAACGTTGGACACTCTTTCCGCATGGATCTGCACATGTCGTCGGGAGTCGTCCAAATTATCAGCCATGTCGAAAGTCAAAAGCAGACTTTTGATTGCCAATTCGGATGGGTCAAATGGACCTCACGTGATTGACAAGAACTGATCTTGAGTCTAGAGCAGTAAGCTCACTTTTTCTATCATAGCAATACTCTATCGCTGCGATATATGTGACACAATAACTAATCACCGTATCAAGCAGAAGAACGCTAATCCTCGTTTTGCGCGCTCGGTTGCATCCTCCAGTAGTCTACCTTCTTCCATGGTCCACCACTCCGACTGTGGTATATCTTCGGGCCTTTTTCGTTCTCTCATCATACCATCCCAGCGTGATTTCTTTACGTTGAGGCTTGACATGAGTCGAGGATCGCCGTTGCCTGACATTATACACAGAACGGTACCCGGAGGAAGACCTTTGTGTATGGCTGTGATTCGAGTGTTCAACGCTGCATATGCGGCGTCCACTGCAGCAGGGTCGGGTTCGATGGGGGTTACGGTGACGGGGGTCGCTTCAGTCCCATTTGGCTGTGTTCGTTGGGTTGTCCCTAGTCGGGGATGAGATCGGACAACATATTCAGGACTGCAATTGTTAGGACTTACAACCTAAAGCTTGTGATAACTCAAGTAAGCGACCGAACACAAAGTCATGGTTTTGAGCAGCTTCGATAACTTTCGCTGCGACCTATTGGGACCCTTGTTAAATCGTTCGTAAATCGCAAAGTACGCAAAAGCAAACCTCGTCGTCAGTTTGACAGGCTACGGCAGAAGTAGCTTTTGCGCCATGCCATGCTCGTGGGTTCCCATGGTCAATCACAGCAGAAGTCGCGCCTTTGCCATGCCTCCCATTTGACTTCGAGAGGCGTTCAAATATAGACTCGATATCTTGCTTGAACACGCCGAAATCAGGGCCTGCACATAGGATAAGTTAACCCTCATAGCAGAATATATCGTCAAATACCTACCTTCGTTTAGTTTCTTTCTGAGTAGTGCTATACACGCACGCGAATCCTCTTCAGGATCGTGTCCTCCCTGTTTTGCCTGGATATCTAAATTCAGCCATTTTTGTGCAAGCCATTTGAGTCCGGGTTTGTAGGGCGCTCCACGGGGGTGTTTGTAAATGATTGAAGTATCAATACATCGGGGATGTGCAAGCTTCAGAGCGCGCAAGTCGTTTTCCAGGGAATGCCCGACTATGATCGTGTTCGCATCGACCAAATTTAACAGACCGACTTGGGCGTCTGCAAGCTTGAGAGTGACGGGAGCCAGTTGTTCCGCGGTGATACCAGAAAATCTGGGGTTACAAGATTAGTATCGACTGAGTACAGCCCTGACTAGACCTACTGGGTGAGATAGTCTATTACGGGTTTTTCGGGTTGTACTAATTGGTCGTAGACGACCTTGTCCGAATCAAAGTCGACCGCACAGACTCGGGCAAGGACTTTACCATCTTCTGTTTCGCACTATGATTCTGTATTTAGACGGTTAAACGGGGTGTGATCATCTCGGACGTACCATCTCGCAATCGATTGCAATCATCCTCAGTGCCTTGCCCTTAGACGCAGAGGGATTTTGCGGAGTCTCAACCCAACCGTTTTCTCTCGTTTGAGGTGTGGGCGCAGCTGCTGGCCATGAACTCGTGGAGCGGATAGATTCGGGATCGACGGAAAGTCCTTCCCCTAAATACGAGGGTATGGGGTAGCCGTTATCGAGCATGGCTGGGACATCGAGCACATAGATGCTGGGGTTGTCGTTACTGAATTCTGAAAAACATCACATCGACGCGGATTACTTACAAGTTAGGGGCTTGAATGAGAAGTACTAACTTTGTTGCTGACGTTCGAGGAGACGCTTGCGCTTCTGTTCCCCAGAAATAGGGGATTGGAGCAACGTGGTGAGCACCGAGTGCATCTTCGTAGGTTCACCAGTTGCTCTCGTCGGGCATGCATGTGAATAACAGCTATTGATAACAGGGATCTTGGATGTTTCCCTTGCACCGATTGCAACTGGGTAGGCTGAGCTGATCTGGGGTTCCGAAGCTCCTATAGCTTCTGGGTTTATGCCAGGTACCAGGAGAAGTACAGCTCGGAGGATACTACGGTGGTTCTAGAACAACATGAGTTAGTACAGCCATACGCAGCTTACGCAATTCCCTAAGTACCTCGATCACGAGAAATTTAGTTGGTGCCCCATCGGCAAAAAGATACAGAAAAACATCCCGTACTTCCTAAGACAGACGTCATTATCACCACGATTGTCTAAAATTTGTTCGCCCACCTCTACAGATATAGGAAGTTTGCGCTTGCGGAGTTCTGTACCTGCAAATGACAACGATGGAGCTTTCTCACCCTACCCCAGCAACTAGGTTAAGTAAATTAAGAGCCAGACATAAACACTAACCTGGGTCTTTGCTTCAATCTTCTTCAATTTCTTGTTTTTCCTTTTCTCTGCCTTTGATCCTCCATTTTTAGGATGATTCCCCGTACGCGTGTCAACTGGACTTGAGGGTGGAGAAGGAGAGGGGGGGTTGCTCAAGCTGGGAGGTGACGGTTTCCTTTTGCGGTTCAACGGAGTAGACATTTTGTAATTGCATGAAACATATGAATGTTGCCTTTACTGATCAGACAAGACTTATGCAGTCGCCACAAAGAACACCAGCAAAAGTCACGAGAGAGCAAATCACACCTAATCCTCCGGCGCTTAGTTTGTTTGCTTCGGATTCGTCAATCATTGCAAATTCCAGGTATGAAAACATGTCACCGCGCGACACCAACCATCGGTTGTCCCTGTATATACCATTTTCATCAACTCATTCTGCGATTTTTCCTGTAATTATCGGCACCGAGTACAATAGGATTTCTCTGCAATGGCGAACGCCGGAACGCCGGGAGTAAATGGACAAAGTGAAAAGTACGTGGCATTTTACCTTTGAGTTTTTTCCTGCTAATAAACACATTTAGGCGCGAAGAGCAAACCTCTTCGATACTCAGCTTGTACTGGACCGACGCAACAACACTAAACTGGATAAGATGGCCAAGTAGATGGTTAAATGCTGCGTGAAGATGCTTGGTTTGACGCGCATTGTTTACAGGTTCCTCATTCCGACTTATGGCGCTACCAGCATTACTCTGTTTGAACTGGAAGATTATTGGAACCTCTCACGAGAACCCATTCGCGCCTCTATTGTTCATTTCCAATCCTGTGGAGAAGACGCCAGCAGGACAAGTTCTGTACGCTAAAAGCTACGGGGTGAGCATATACTTTTTAGACCCATAAGTGCTCTTTTTGACTTGCCCCGAGGATCTCGCATTTCTAGCATACTATGTTGTAGTGTTTTCATTTATACGGCAGTTCCTTCACCTGCACGCCCTGCATCCGCTTGCTCATCGACTTGGCCTACGAGGGAGCAAGCAGGACCGCTTTGTGGAGCAAGTCTATTCGTTCTTTTACTACGGCGGCATGGGCGTCCTTGGATTGGTTAGCCCCCTCTTTAAAGCACGTGGCTATCGGCTAATAGTCTTTAGTTTGTGATGCGGGAATTACCAACTTGGTGGTACAACACTGAACACTTTTGGCTCGGTAAGCCTTGAAATAAACCACTGCCTAAACAATTATTGATATATACTTTCAGAATACCCTCATTGGAAGATGACCGGCATTATGAAGTATTACTATTTGTTGCAAACAGCCTACTGGATCCAACAATTGTTTGTCTTGGTGCTGAAAATCGAAAAACCCCGCAAAGATTATAACGAGCTTATCATCCACCACATTGTCACTATCTGGCTCATTGGGTTAGTAATGTCGCTGGTTGAAAATACTATTCTAACTGGCTATTAAGTTGGAGCTATCTCGTTAACTTGACATGGATCGGGAACGCCGTGTTTGTCACGATGGATTGGAGTGACACTTTCCTCGCGGTAAGGATTGACTAAAATGAGACAACCGCATAAACTTAACGCATATATAGATTTCCAAAGTGCTCAACTACCTTGATATGGAAATATCTAAATCCATCGCATTCGTTTGGTTCACTCTAGTATGGACGTGAGTATGCCCTACTACAAACATATACATCTCTCAACCTATTCCATTTAGATACGCTCGGCATTACCTAAATCTCCGCATTATCTGGTCTGTTTGGAACGAATTTTGGCTAGTTAGGTATGTCATTTTTTGAACGTCCAATCTTCTGACACTGAGCGACGCCTTTAGGCCCGAAAATCGGTTTTGGGACCGTCCCAGAGGCGTGTGGTTAGCTCCTTGGTATGCCCCAACGCGTTGTGAGCCTGTGAGAGCTTGACATTCTGTCACAGGATGAGATATCAAATATTTGCTCCCTTGGTCGCGTTGCAGGCCGTCAACCTGTTTTGGTATTGGAATATTTGGCGCATTATTATCACGTACGCGCATTCACCCAGTTTAGCTTGCTCTTACTTATTCTACCTCGTCAGCACCATTGTCTTTAAGAAGGACCTCGATGACGACCGGTCTGAACACGGAGACGATGATACAAAAGAAAAAGAGGATTAACTTGAGACATTTCAGAATATCGCTATACTTCACCCTCGCTAGTAATCAATTAATTATCTACTAGAGCACGACGCGCTTGCGAAACCCGCGAGCACCCCACCGACGTTGGCCCCAAGCGTCTCCAAGTGATACCCACTGTAGCGCAACTTATTAATACACTGGTTACGATCGAGCTGACTCCTTACCCTTCCATTGCAAACAAACCGGGCAACCCAAGCTTCCCGATCTCACGACCTATCTCGTAGTAACATTCTGTCGTGAGCTTAAAGTGACATATCGGGTCATCTTTGTAGGTGTCGACCCCCAGGCTAAATGCAGTTTAGTCAGCCAGTGCTCGTAGAACCCAATCTGGCACAGGTACCTAACAATCAACCACTGAGGAGAGTAGTGAGAAATCTTATCGACGCCCCGCCTCAAGGCAACAAGATATTCTTCATTGTCGGTCCCGTGTTGTGGGAGTGGTATGTTGAGGTTGAAACCCGTTCCAGGTCCGTCACCAACTTCATTTTCCGTCCCAGTGAAATCTATTCGCAGTGAGGTCGGTTGTGGGTCGCGGTGACAAGGCATATACTCACAAGGATAATCCCCTTCGGCGTGAAGTGAAACATACAAAACGGACGGGTCGTGGTAGAATACTTCCTGCGCTTTACGGACGAATTCATGGGGTGCTTCAACACAGACCGTAAATACTCACTGCCATTCCCATGGTGGTAATCAATGTCCAATATGGCGACTTTAGGAACCTCACCAGTCGCACGAGCTGTTTCATGTTGCAAGCATTTTGCAGCGATCGCAACATTGTTGAAAAAGCAGTAGCCTCCGCACACCGATGTACCCGCATGATGTCCAGGTGGCCTCCTGCAGGTGCCTATAATGAGCTGAGAGGGACGAGATGCTTGTGGTACGAACGTCAAGGCAAACACACCCAGGCATGGCGAGGTGGATACACCTGTGGCTCCTTCCGTTTCAATATATTTATGGCGGTTGGCTTGAGCCACGAGGTGGCGCAATGCTTGTAGCACGACTTGAACAGCTGCCACCGCACTTCCAAACGTGTCTGTCAAGATCCGTTCCCAGAGATTGATATTAAATTAAATGTTCGGCATTTAGACTCTACCTGCTGTGATAGGGCAACTGAGATCGAAACAATATAGTCCTGCGTGGCACTTAGTGTGATATTCTAGGTTCTACTGGCCCCTTTACCTGCTTTTGCCAGTGGCGGGAGGTTCTTTGGGTGTGCGGCTTGTTTCGCAGCCGCGAGCAATGCAGGGTGCGGGAACGTTTCCGGCAGAACCGCTGCCTAGAAGAGTAGATCATGTGCGCGGGAATGGAAAACATAGGCCGAGTCGGGCATACCTTGCTTCCACCATCTTGCACCCACACCTCGTACGCGTTTCGCAAATATTCGACATAGTCCGGGTGATGTACTCTGTTAATTGCTTCAATTGCATCTACGGGTAATTCGCCCGAATCCTTGGAAGAATCAATGTTCTCCCAGCTCCAACTGCTGGTCCTCTCGTCTTGTGCTATGTGAGACATAATTGCCATCATTCTGCTGGGACTTTCCAGATATGGTGTCGCGTTCCCCGAAAGAATCTCAAATTCTGGGTTGTGGAGGGCGCATCTGTCGGAATAAAAGAGCTTCATAGTGCGATACCAGTTGAGTCTTAATGAACCGAAATCTTCCGCCCGGCACTTTCCCAGAAGAACTGGCAAGATGGAACTCGAGTAATTCCAAATTGAGGTTCTCATCAGGAGGCCGTAAGCTATCTCCATATGGAAACAGTTGGTGCGAAGATTTCTCGGACGCTCGGGTGTATGATCGGAGGATAAACATCATTCTAACGTCCAGGTACTGCACCCATCACTCTGGAGGCTAGCCGTGTTCTGTGTCAATCAGACTTGCACCCCGCATTGAAGCGGCCAACAAACACAAGCGACCTGATGAAACCCACGCGAGCGGCGCGATGGAAAATGCCTAATTTACAGTAGCGGAAGCGGAGTTTTATATTCGCGTTTTTTTGTGCATTTAGCGGCCTGCGGGCACTTTGCAGGTCACTCCACTTCTGTTCGGGCACAAAGGTCATAGCCAGGTGGGTGATCTTAAGACAGATCATTGATTGATCGTCAGACCAATAATCATGGTATAAACCTCAACAGGTCCACGACCCCGTCGCGTCTCGCCTCGAGACCACCCTCGTTCTAAAGGAGAGCATGTGAGTATATGAGATGGCCGTGGCTTCTCGGAGTTGCTGATGCACACCACTTTCTAGCTGCGGTTCAACCGCGTGCAGGCATCACAAGACATTGGCAAAACTCGCCGCAAACGCAGAATTGGCGTTCAAATCCGAATTGTTTGGTTAGGCCAAGTGCGATGGCAAGTTTCTCGATCTCGATGCCGTGGCCTGAAACTGGGCTTGATATAGAGATGATTGGAGCTGTCTTGCTGCTCGCTGCTGAGCGCCATGTCTGGTTGATGGGGTGACCTGGGGGCACCCGCTGCTTGCTGTGCATTTCTTCGTCAAGTGCTGCATTGAACAGATAGACATACGGCCACCTGCTCTTGGTACGCGCCAAGCTGGAGAACCTGCCCAGTATTGAATGCCGCAACGCCCGATCCCAAGGCTGAAGTAGCACGTGATATGATGGCAACTGGCGTCACCTACACTTCGATCCAAATAAACCCCACCACGCACGCCCTCGTCGATCGCCCACGAAAAAACAAGGATAACAGACGTTGCGACCCGTATACCTTTGTGCGATTGCCACCCCGCTTTTCCAGCTCTACTTTGCACCGCCTGGAGTGATCTCCGGGCCCTTTATCTTGGTTTTTGACTGTTAGTTATTACTTATCCCGATGTCAACTACAACCCAAACTGGCACGGGCACGATTAACAAGTAGGTATTTTTCCGTCATAAAAAACCATGTACAAATGATCGGAAAAATGTTTCAGACCCCGCGCTTGCCAAACATGCAGAATCTCCAAGCACAGATGCGATGGCGATGATCGAAGCACGAACCCATGTTCTCGGTGTGCTCGTGCTGGTAAATCATGTGTTTGGCCCGTGAAAAAACCCATGGGCCGGCCGAGAAAGCATGTCATTACGGTGGTGACCGATGCTGCACGTAGGTCTTTTTCATTTGGAGCGATGTCTTGGTGGACTGATCTTTTCGACAGCCCGTGGCGTGACCAAGGCGTCGCCTACGACAAGCGGCTCGGACAGCCCTGTTGCGAACAGTCTTCAGCTTGCTCGTCAACGGCGTAGTCCAAGCGCGATTTCAGACTATTTTGTAGTCCGAGATGGGCAGGGCGCTATTCCGAGCGTACCGCGCGCTCGTCCGACCGGGCGAGAGCTAGAGACTAGGGACTTGTGAGTGACTAGAGGCGATTGCGCGCGCGAGCTGGAGCTTTATTGCAGGATTGATAAATACTTTGCTATTCCGCATCACTATGTCCCGGTACTACGGCCCCACCGGGAATTCCTGCTCAATATGCCAACTACCCCTTTTCTGACAACAAGCATCCTTGCGCTCGCGTCGCGATACGCCTACCGCGCCTCGTCAAACGACTACCGCGAGCTCGCGCTATCGCAAGCAAGCGTGACAAACGAAGCGTCCGAACGGCCGGTCGAGTATGCCCAGGCGATGCTTCTGCTGACATACCTCGAGTACGGACTTGGCAACGTTGTCAATGCAGCCAAGCTGAATAAACAAGCGGTCGACCACGCGATTGCGCATGGCTGGCATGTTCTCGACCGCGCCGACGGACCTGTGTGCACGGACATCTCGCTCGGCTCGGCAGGCGGACTTGTGTCTCTTGGCAGGCGCACATGGACCGGCCCAACCGACGACACCACGTCCCAGCCCAAACCGCCGTGTGCACAAAACGGCATCGGCCAGCAGTTCCAAGACGGGCGCGACGAAGAGCGCCGACGCATCGTATGGGAGCTCTGGATCCAGGACTTGCTCTTGAGCATCACGAGCGGTACGCCGCGGTATTTGGCCAAGTCCGAGTTTGCGGTGCATTTTCCGCGGGATGTGACAAATTCTGCGTTTCCTTCGGTATGTTTTTGTTTTGCGTGCGGATAGATGTTGACGGGTGATTTGCAGTTGTTTTATCCTCTTCGTATTCGGTCCTTTATGTACCTGGAGCACGCGATGGCGTTTCCAACGTGCACGACGCTGGGAGTGAGACAGGACAACACAAACAAACTGTTGACGCTGGATACTATGATTGATAATGCGCTGTTGGAAGGGTACCACACGTGGTCGGATGCGGTGAAAGGGATGAACGATCAGGATACCAAGGTGGAATGGTTGACGGTCCGGACAACGTGCTTCATGTCGCTTCTTGTGCTCAACGCGTGAGTCGGGTGGAGTATGTGGAGCGAAATCTGATGGTGTGTAGAGCGATGATCCACCTGCACCACCGGTATGCGATCCCGAATCTGCATTTCAACTTTAATGTGTGCTCTGTTGCGCCCACGGCGAGTGGGCTGGCGGCGCTAGCTGCGATTGCCAACGGGAGCCATCCGATCCAGCCGACGGCGACGGACGACAGCCCGCCATTAGAGATTCCGCCTGCATCTGTGGCCAAGATTACAACCTCGTCGCGGTCGATCCTGACGCTATTCCGGGACTCTCAACGAGCGGCGCTGGCGCAATCGATCCCCACGCTGCACGCACCGCCTCAAGAGGCATCTCCAGGCCCTGCAGACGTGACGCCGGCGCAAATGGACGATATACTGAGGCAATCTCCGTTTTGCGGATGTTCGCAGGTGATTGCATGTTTTGGGAGTGCAATTGAGGTTGCGACTGCTGGGGAAAAGTACCAGGTGAGGATGAATGTGTGGTTTGGGGGATGATTGATGGATTGTATTGTGTTCTTTTGGGGTTGGGGTAGGCGTTGGCTGCATACAGGTAAGAGTAGATTGGAGGGTCGAGAGCAAGCGACTGATGGATTGATAGCAATCTGGAGACGGCGACTCATATTCTGAAAAGGCTAAAAAGCTTGTGGCCTGTGGCGGGAGCGTATGAAGGTAAGGGTGAGGAGATTGATAGGACCGCGCTGATCGAAACAGAGGAGCTTACGAAATGCTACGCCGCGGTGCAGAGTGCGCTGCAAGATTGGTAAGATTGGAATTGGGATTTATTTGGTTAGGGTGTGTATATTAGTTTAATGTTCAAGGTATATAGGAGGGTGCATCTGGACTTCTTCCCCACAGAGTGAACTGCAGATCGGTCGCTGGTGGTATCTGGCCGGGATAGTGTGAGGTGGAGTGTGGGGTGTATCTAGGGGTGAATGTGCAGATCAAGAGCGTGCAGCTGGCCAATCGTGGCCTGGTGAATATTGACTGATAAGGCGACTGGGCCGTCGGAAGTGTTCCGATGATCGCGGCAGACGGAGGGTGCGATGATCACGCCCAGGGTGTATGCGGGTAGCCGGTGGCTGGTGGTGTTGTGAGTGTGGGCAGTGGGTGTATGCGTGCACGTGATGCATATGATGAGGTAATGGGCCAGGCCCTGTGAAATTGCCGTGGAAACGGAGGGATCCAGGGTGACGACGTCGGGTGGACGGCCTGGATCGGGGACAAAAGCAGCGCTTCTGCCTGGCTCTGAGCACGAGGCGCCCAGAGGAGCGGAACCAAGGTTTAAAATATAAAGGCTGGGGTCGATGATTCGCCAGCCATCATGCACTCCAAACCCGTCTTTGACACATTCTCCGAGTGCTCGTCGAGCCGTTCGTCGTCGCCGCCTCGACCCCCGTCGCCGCTGCGGAAACCCGCGTCGCTGCCGCGGTCACAAACGCACCCATCGGACCTCTCTGCTGCCGCACGTCCCACATGCAACGAGCAGGTCCTGCGCTCGCGCCTCCAGGGCGTCCTCCGCGACGTGTCCTGTCCCCCACCCCGCCGCCGCGCCATGACCAGCGGAGAAGCGCCGCTGCTTACCACATCACCCACCCCGTCGCGCTCGCCCGTCACTCCCCCGGCCACCCCCTTTGACGCAGGCCGCATCGCCCAGGAGCTCAGATGCCACGAGGGTTATGTCAGCTTTGCCGACGTCCAGGGCCTCGGCATCCCCAGCGACGAGCTCGCATGTCATCCAGACCCCTCTCGTTCCCGCTGGTGGTCACTCTGGAAGGGCTAGCAAAACATAGACATGTCATTATTCCCCGCTATCTATTACCTGTATCACCACACCTGTATCCGCTGACCTCTTCGTTATTCCTATGCTCTCCTGTAGCTTTTTTCTTTTTCCTGGTTGTATTGCTCTCTTGGATTACATGAAACACTATGCTCTATCCTGCCAGCGAGTGATCATCAGGGACTCATTCCGAATTCTCATCTCATTCGCACCAGCCTCGCCCGCGTGGGGATCGTCCCGCCGGTCCACCGAATTCCCATCTCCCATGTCTCTCTCGTGAACCTCGCAAATTTTATGCTGCAGAATTAGACTCGGTCGGGCACAATCAACGGCCATCAAGCCACCCTCCCAGCCTCCAGGGCTGTCATGACCTCAGCAACGTCTTGTATGACGTGCACCAGTGGCCATGACGGCCCTCCTGCGCCGCGGGTGGCGAGCATTCATTTGTACCTGGGTCACACGTCCTGTCCAAGCTTAATTCTATAAAATACGAATACGAGCCTTTGATCCCATTGGACACTTTTCACAATATACTCGTGTGGCTGCAAACCCAATTCCGAAAAAGCCATAACAAGCTCCGGACAGTGGGAACATTCTGTCCATATACCCTTTCGGCTATATCGACTTTCCATCGATTTGCGCGCGCGCATATACCTAATTCGCCGAGCTTGTTCCTGTTTGGGATTCCCCCGCTTCAACCGTCCGACGCTGCGCTTGTTATGGCTAGGCACGATCGGATAGACGGCCGTGGTTTGAGTTTGCCTTTAGCGGTACCGTCTTTGGCCAAGGGTTCATTGGCTGGGCCGCCTGCCTCCGGCTGCGCCTCTCGGTCCTCGGCTCACTCGCAAAAAATCACAAACTTTCGCACCAGTGTGTGATCCCCAACCGCATGATTCTGAGACGTCCAATGCAACTTGGCACTTGACTAACAAGCCTCCCAGTAAATCCGGGGCAGCCCGTCGCCCCAGGCTGTGAACCCCCCCACTCGTGCTGCGGGGACGACTGTGCCCAGTTTCTTCTTTTGCTTTTTGGGTTAAACCATTGGCTTTGTCGGCGCAGACGTGCGGGCAACGAGGTATCCTCGAGTCGAGTCGAGTCGAATCGAATCGATTGGAATTATACTGTGGCACGATTCTCAGCGACGCCTGCCTTGCCTAAACCGCATGTCCGTGGCAGTACATCCATCCATACATCCACGTATTCTACACGCTGGCGTTTGTCAACCGACGTCCGAGTCGTCGGACGCACAAAGGCTATACGGTTCCCAGGATCCTGTTCGGGATCGCTCGGGCTCTGCTCGCCTGCCTGCCTTTTCACTCTTGGCTTTGTTCTTGCAGAGCGCGGACACGAGGTTTAGGTTGTGTGCTGTGCGTATTTGGTCGTTGTTTGGTTTGGGTCTGGATTGCTTGGTCTAGATGGATATATGCGTATCCGGTGTTGGGATGTCCAAGCGAAATGGGCCCCTGTCGTCCAAGGCGTCAAGTCACAGTGGAGCGTAGAACGCCCAACAGTTCACGGCTACAAGACCTACAAATCCGGCGAGTGCATAGGTGGCCATGGCCGGAGTAGCCAGGGTCAAAGGTGAGGCTCGATGGCGTTTGGCCAGCAAAAACGGCGCGCGCGGATAACAGCACAATGGGAGCAAAAAAAAAAGCGCTTCTCGTCCAACCAACCACGCACAAGAAAGAGAGAGTTTTGTAAAATTTGAACCCGCCGAGTGGCTGCCATGAATCTGAGTTTTTTTTCGGTCGACGTGCCCCGGGAGAATGGTTTATTGGGCGCTTTGGTAGCTGTATTTTTTTGGAATCGGGCGATCATTGGAGTCGCGTGTGTGTGCCCTCGGTCGAAAAAATGGTGGTGCGTGCGTGCGTGTTGGTCCGTCGGCCGTTGGATCCTATCTATCTAGAAAACTCGTGGTCCGACAGCGAGGTTGGGCGGCCGACAGTATACAACTCGAGTCTTACAAGTTCAAAAAGGATATTTCGATGCCGTCCTGGAAAGCTCCGCGGGACTTGTGCCGCCATGGGCCGATGGGTTCGATGAATCGAGTCGCGGCTGCAATCAAGGAACGGAGTACGGTTACGGTGGTAGCCCAGATCTGGGGTGCTCTGGCTTGTGCTTTAATTGAGCGGGACGAACCGTTGACGTCGAGGGTAGGTGGGTGGGTGGAGCGCATACCGCCAGATGGAGCACCCAGAAGAATGTCCGAACACGAGGAGTAGCTCTAGATCCTACTAGTAATTTCACGAGTTCTATTGGGGCGCTGGCACCAAACTCAGGCACCTCGGTACAGTACAGTAAATAGAACTGCAGATCCTGTATACAGTATTCCAGCCAGCCAAAGGTCGTGTGATGAGTCCAGTTCGGGACCGGATGGCTGGTGTGTGTTGGGTTTCGCGATCAGGGGTAAGGTCCAGAGCTGATCCAATGTGTCCTGGTGCAGTTTAGCTCGACGTATAAGACGTAAGAAGCTGCCGTTGGACCGCGGGATGGGTAGCTGGGCATTCATTTCAGTTCACGTGATTGTGGATTGGACAGCCACGCGCAGTTGGCCAGATCCGGCACTACAATGCCGCCGACGAACCGCAGCAGTTATGGGCTTGGCTAGCACTATCTGAGATGCCTATTTGTGCCATCACGGCGCTAAAAATACTGTTGATTCATAAAAGGCATAATGGGTAAACAACAACGGTCACGCATGATAAAAGCACATTTTATGTTTATGCCAGGAAATACAAAAGCTAGCCTAGAACTATGGTTCCAAGTTAGCTGGAATAGCGTTCTGGTCAGTAAAGGACGTACTCGGAGAGGCGTGAAGAACCAGCGGTTCTTTCCAGACTCGTAGCGCTCCTCGAACATCTTCTTGATGTTCTTCTTTGCCTCTTCGCGTTGGGTCGGCTCCTTGAAGGTTTCTGCCTGAACAGTTCCCTTCAAGTTCTCAAGCTCGACGGCGTATCGGGTGGGGAATAGATGGGTGTAGTTGACGGACTATGTCTAATTAGTTAATCAAGTGTGGTTACGAAAACGATACGCACCTTGATAAATGGCTTAATCTTTTTCCTCTTTGCCAAGGTCTTTGCACCCATACGTTTGGTCACCTTACGCGGGTACCTCTCGATGCCAGCAACGATGGCGTGGGGGTATCGGCGCTCCTTGGTCCCATCATCCAGCTGCTTGATCACTACAACCTTCTTCCCTGCGTGCCTGCCTTGCAGCACAATAGCAACCTATTTGAGTTCCAGTTTCACCGTCCCAGCTCATCACTTTACGCATAATTCGCACCTTTCCAGGCTTGTAGACTTTAACAATGGATTAGATATATTTGGGGATATTGCAGCATTTAAACTCACCCTTGACCATTTTGTTGCTTTGTGCAGTGTCGAGAGTTTCGGATGTAATTCCGGAGCCGTACCGGAAACTCGGGTGGCTCTTTGGAGCTGGGTAGCTCCAATCGCTTCACGTGACGCAGAGACTGATGCACAGCCACTCATTTGACCTTGTGCCACGGCCATGGCAGCATTCTTCTTCTCCCAGCCTGTGGATATTGACATTAAACTTGAAAATGAAGAGGCTAGGAAATTAGTAGAAACAAAGATTGACAAGGAGCGGACCCAGTCGAATCCAGTGTATTACGACGGGGAATCAGTGACCGGTTCGGTAAGTTGTCGAGTGCAGCGCATGGGTGGTACGGCCCTTTATTCCACTTGCAGGTTACGGTGAGACTTCGGGATGGCAGGAAACTTGTGCATGATGGGGTAAAAGTGGAGTTTGTTGGGTGTATAGGTCGGTAACCACTTGCTCGATATGTTTTCCTTACCGACACTTGTTATTCTTTCTCAGAGCTGTTCTATGATCGTGGAAACCATCACGAGTTTTTGTCGTTATCACAAGAACTTGCTGCGCCGGGAGAAATGCGACAGGCTCAGACATTTGAATTCAGTTTCAAGAATGTGGAAAAGCAGTATGAGAGCTACCAAGGGATCAATGTGAAGCTGCGGTGAGTGTATTGTCCGGTTGTAATGCCAAGTAATCTCACCCTGTCAAGGTACTTTGTACGTGTTACTGTATCTCGTCGGATGGCCGATGTCACCAAGGAGCGAGATGTCTGGGTCCATTCGTATCGAATGCCTCCAGACAGCAACAATTCAATCAAGATGGAAGTCGGTATCGAGGACTGTCTGCATATCGAGTTTGAGTATAACAAGTCCAAGTAAGTCCTGATGCTTCTACTCTGCGCGCTAGAATCTGAGCTTGGTTCAGGTATCACCTCAAGGATGTGATTGTTGGCAAAATATATTTCCTGTTGGTTCGGATCAAAATCAAGCACATGGAGCTCTCGATTATTCGACGTGAGACTACCGGTGCGGCGCCTAATCAATACAACGAGAGCGAGACTATCACCAAGTTTGAGATAATGGATGGGGCGCCGGTGCGAGGTAGGCTGGTTGAGTTGCAAGGTTAGGTAGACTCATTCTTGTTGCAGGCGAAACTATCCCAATTAGGCTGTTCCTTGGTGGATTCGAGCTTACGCCCACCTTTCGTGATGTGAATAAAAAATTCAGCACAAGATACTATCTCAACTTGGTACTTATTGATGAGGAGAACAGGCGTTACTTTAAGCAACAGGTAAGTTACCCAGGTTGACGTCGGAATGATACTCATGCAGAATGAAATCAAAGGAAATTACTGTCTTTAGGATACCCGAGGTTAGTGATACAGTAACATTCGATCCATTCAAGATACTTATGTATGGCATTGGTGTAGAATTAATTAATGGACTTGTAACTATACATACTAATAAACTTCGCTTTGTCGACAAGCTTGTCATTCCGTCAAGATTTTATAGATCGGCTATTGCTACTGCCTATGGGCAGCTAATTTTGTCACGGCAACCTCGGCCGGAGGTTCGTATTACCATGCGACGCGTGCGTGGTCAACTAGTACCTCGGGTTCTCAACCAAGGATGGAGTAGTTTGGGCGATCCTAGTTCATTTAGAGTATCTCCAGGAATGGTTTAAGGAAGCATTGGGTGTATGACGTCGATGAGCCACGGTACAATTCCGGTAACGGTGACTCGTCTGTTCGATACATGCCGGTGTGTAAGCAACCTCCACCAACCACAGCTTCATACAACACTAAATCCGCTCGGTGGCCGCGCGTCTTGAAACCTTGGCGGCCGTTAGACTTACGGCGCCGGTTTTCGAGATTTCTAATTTTAGGAACGGTTAATCCAGGGTATACATGATACACATCGCACGAGCGTGCCGGATTGGATATCGAAACGCCATAAATTTCAAGCCCGCTCTGAGGACCTTCGTCGTCTTGCCCTCATCCCGACCTCCTTCAGCAATCCGCATACAGCCCATACCTCTTTTCAGAAACGGAGCCACCATGTCGACTATTCCAGGAGACAACCTAGGTATGTAGCGTTATCCATGCATTCAAACTGCAGGACTTGACGTGCTCCAACAGTTTGTTGCACTCTTCCCCCCGTTGAATGTAAGCCTCGAGAAATGATTTTGTCATGTCCCGCTTTTAAAGTCTAGTTGGGTTGAAGCCAACTATAAGCCCAAGGGTGTAATCGAGTCGGTCCGAGGATTCCCGACATATGTCACTGGTGACAAGTCTTCCAAGCGAGCGATCGTAGTTACAATGGATGTATTCGGCATGGTACCCTTGAACCAGCAGGTAGGAGGATTCAGTCAGCATTGACATTGACTCACCAATATATAGGGATGCGATCTACTTGCTAGCCAAGGATTTTATGTGCTCATGCCCGACTTACTTGGGTAAGTGACTCTTTTTTGATTTATCAACTCATCTCAACTATCATACGACAGCGACCAGGCACTCCAGCTTACTGATATGCCATTCGATACTCCGGAAAAGATTGAGAAACGTAAGAAACTCTTTGCCGGCGTGGGAAATCCCCACAGCCGATTGCCCATAGTATTAGAATGCGGGGAGTATCTCAAGTCTGAAGGGTTTACTGTGCGTCCCATATTTGCTTCGACAGGACCCAGACTATTAACGTGAGGTGATAGGTTGGATGCGTGGGATATTGTTGGGGAGCCAAGATCACCTTTTTGGCCAGTGCTACTGGTACATTCGCCGCTGTTGCTAGCGTTCATCCATCGTTCGTACCATTTTAATTAATTAGGTTTAGCGGGCGGGCTAATGTTGGTACTTCTATTAAAGGTTATTGGCGGCCGAGGATGCTGCAAACTGTAAAGTACCATTAGGCTTATACCCAACCAAAGATGAGGACCAAGTTGCTGTACGTCGGTCTCAGCAGCGATATCCCACCGTACTGGCACATTCTGACGAGGTTACCCCGATTTAGCTGCAACCATTCGTTAAAATTGCGAAGGACTACAAGTTGTATTCCGAGGCCTTCCATGGTCAGTCCTTTCATTTTCAAGTTCTACACTTGTCATTCATATTTCCTTGGCTTGAACTAGGGTTTGCTGCCGCTCGTGCCCAACTAGAAGACCCCACATATAAGGCAGCGGTAAGTTATCGTCGAACTCGGGGATAGGTCGGTTCTCACATTCGAGATTCTCTTATTTAGTACGAAGATGTGTACAAGAGGTTATCGGCATTTTTCAAACAATACCTCACATCATCCAAGCTTTGATCCTTGGCAGCTGAAATTCCACCCGAGCCATTTAGTGCAGTTAAGACATGCTACCACATGGCCAATGCTCATATGCATAGAGGAGAAATATAACCCGAAGTGAGGTGAGGTGTCAAGGCGCGAAGTTTCTCCGCAGAATTTTATGATGCATTATGAGTAGCGGTGTAATGGTTGGGGCAATTCTATGTATATTGTACGAATATGGTATAGTAGATCCATTGGATAAAACTTTAAGGGGTGTTCACCAAATTTGAGCTCTTTCCTTATTGCGGGATCACAGGATTTTTTCAGGCTTACCAACCTAGCAGCACCCCAATGTTAAACTATGTTACTTTCATCACGAAAATGGTCAAAGACTGGCGGCGTATTGGGGATTACCGGTCGATGCTTGATGTTCGTACCTAGCGTGCTGTTGCCCAAAGCCAATTAGGTCGGAACACTTTACAAACGATAGGCCAAATCGCGTGGTGACTGACAAGACCTGAAGCCAAGCTTCTAACATATGGCTGATTTTGTGGCCCAATACCTCTCGAGCTGGCTGGCTCCCAGGAGAAGTGAGGTTTGATGGTCCAATGTGTGTGTTATGAAACCTAAAGGAGAATAGCGAAAAAGATATAAAAGGGTTGATTGTAGTGCAAGGTCGGACAGATTCGTTCACTTTCTGCTGACCAAGGTGCTACTCGGTCACGTGGTTTGAGATTTGAACTTGAATACGACGCGTTGATAACATCTACCATTTACAACGATCAGCACTATGGCGCCGTCGGTGCCAGACAAGATTCCAGTACGTTTCTCTCGCTTTATGCATGCAGGTGGTCTAATTGAAGGGCTTCTAGTGCCACACTGCAAAAGATTTACGCTATGCGCTCGACCCACTTCGCCCTCTGATAGAGCAGCCAGAAACTGAGGAGAACTGGGAGAAGATCTCGCGTGCTATCCAAACGATAGCTGCCTTGACTCGAGGTGGGGCAGCTGACATCGAATCCGACTATGTCAAGGAGATTCGATCATTTTCTGGGTTGATCCTCAATAGCGTAAGTCAGACCTGTGTGGGATGTTCATGAGCTGATTGTCGTGTAAAGATGAACTCAGAGCGAACTCGCCTTGCCAACATTGCAGTTGATCTCTTCACTATTCTTGCACCTCCGCTTGGTAGCAAATTCGAATCGCTCATTGGTGTTTTCGTCCCCAACTTGATTCGCCTCCTTGGACGTACCAACAAGGTTTTTATTGCTCGAGCCACAGCTGGCTTACATGCGATAATCACTCACTGCCCTCACCCCCGCTTACTCGTGGAGCTGCGCGTTATGGTTACGGATAAGAGTCCCGCGCTGAGAGTGCTTGTTGGGGGCGCAGTTCTTCGATGTATGACCGAATGGGATTGGTCGGTACCCTCGCTAGCTTCAAAGGCCGGAGATGTGGAAACCGTAATTCGCGCATTTGGAACGGATTCTAACGTCGACGCTCGAAAGATTGCAAGGCAGATATTCGATTGCTACAAACAAACATTCCCCGACCGTGTTGAAAGGTGTGTAGAACATGACGTTAACTATGATATGTATTGATTTGCCCTCGTTTAGTTTCCTTGAACCGCTTACCCCCGTTATCAAGCGATACCTAGACATCAAGCCGAAGGGGTCTCGAGACGAAAGCGGGCCAACAGCCAGAAAACTTGCTCCAGTACCCGCTCCCCGATTCAAAGCAGCTGCTACTGCACCTGCTCCAACGCAGCCAGTTCAGCAAGTTTTGGAATGCCCGGAAGAGGAGCAACCCCCTCCTAAAATGACACGAGTTGGATTATCAAGGTCTGGCCCAACTCGCGCCCCCATCGATCCTCGTGCGCAAGCACCCCCTGTTCCTGTGCATTCTCGTGTAGTTTCTGGGCCTGCGCGAGTCGCAGCTCACCCGGCCCGAGATTACGCTTTGGAAACTGTCGCTGCATCAGGCCCTATGCGCGCTGCAGTACCCTCAGGTCATGCTGGTCATCCTGTTATGAGGACTGTGAGCTCTAGCGGACCCTCTCGTATGCGCGTAGATTCTCCCGCGCTCCCCCCCGCCACATCAGTCACGGTGGATTCTCAGCCTTCCTCTCACGCGCAACCAGCTGCCGAACCGACGCGTCGTTTTCGCCCAGCTCGTGCGCCCATGGATCCCTCTCAAATGCCTCAACGTGTGGCCGTTCTTCCTCCCGTTTCAAAGCCCACAGTAGAACCAAGGAAAGTAGATGGTCCAAGTCGGGTCCAAGTCGGAACTGGTGCTAGGAGTGTCAGTGGCCCAGTTACGGTTGCTCCCACCCGGGTTATCAGCACGTCGGTTAAAACAGAGCACGAACTCAAAGCTAGTACAACTACGCCTGCCTTGGCTTTGTTGACAGGTGAAAGCGAATCCCAGCTTCCCAGCTCATCTGAGCCTGCGCCTGCGTCCGCACCTGTGCCCCTCTCCGTATCCACCCAAATATCGTCTGCTCTCGAACTTAAGGCAGTTACTGTGCCTATCCCATCCCCCACCTCTGTCCCCATTCCCGCTTCGGCCCCCGTGTCTCGGCCTGCGTCTGTGGCGGCTTCGCACTCTCGACCACCATCTGTGGCATCAAATGTGATATCCAAGGCTCAGTCAGATATTCCTTTGACACCAACCGAACCGCCCGTCGCTCCCACTGCGCCTCCCAAACCTACACTTACCTCGTCCAAGTCAGCCCCTATCACTACCAAAGTCTCCGCGCTCATAAAGCGTGGAAATCCCTATGCGCCCCCGCCATTCGTTCCCAAGAGAGTACCCTCATCTGGTGTGGGTGCTAGCACTGCAAGCCAAATGGCTCGACAGCGTGAGGCTATCGCGGCACGCGAAAAAAGGGAGGCCGAAGAGGCCGCAAAGAAAGTTAAACGGGAGGCTGTACAGAAGAGGGATACCAAAGCGAATGATGCTAAGAAGGCGGGTGCGCCTGCTGCCTCGTCCCGTCCTAGGCCTCCATCTTCTCAATCTGGTTCAACACGAAGCGTTCCTGCTGCGCCTCGTAAGCAAGCTGCCTCCATTAGGACGAAACAAGGCGTTCCCCCAAAGGTCGATGTGAAAGAGCTCGAGCCAGAGATGGTTGCGGCTGTATGTGCGCCGCTTCCAGGATCACCAACGCCTCCTGAGGTCAACGAAGCTCCTGTCTCGCCAACTGAGAAGAACACGGCTAATACTGAAACTATGAATGTTGAGGCTATCGTTCCAGACGAGGTTGCTGAGGACGTCGATATGGAACTTGCGATCCAAGAGCCAGCTACTATTGAGGTTACTCCAGTTGAGGCTGAGGCTGAGGCCGACCTCCCAATCTCCACCGAGCGGGTGGCTCCAACCCACGCTTCTGAATCGGACCCGATGGTCATTGAAGTACATGATTCATCCTCGGAAGTCGACATGAATGAGGAAGTGGATAATGTAACGGACCAGGTCGGCGCGCCCCCTCCGGATGAACAGAACGTTCAAACCCCTCAACGCCAGGTTGGAGTTTCCCTTATTGACCAGACCCCCGCACTCCCGGGCATCACACCAGCCGCAGCTCCATCGACCGGATTTGCGTTCCACCCCCACCTCGCTCACTTTATGGCTCTACCACCCCAACCCATTCAAGAACCAGATGCCTTCCTAGTAGATTTGTCATCCCCACCCCCCAAGGAACGTCCGGTCGAGAACGAAGGCCTAAGCCGGCAAATCCTTGCAGACAGAGGCAACACGCACACTTATCTTAGTCAGTTCACACAAGATTTGATGACGTTGAGCGGGTTATAGGGAATAATTTCGGATGTAAACGGCATAGGATCTCTACCTCGTATCGTACTTTTCATTTGAATGTTGGACTTACAAGTTATGTTTATGACGAACTTAGATCGTCTTCTCCATTCCTGTACCTATTCGCTACCAATTCGACCTTGCTTTGGATCTGGGACTAGATTGGCGTAACCCACCAGGCCTAATTTATAGAGCCAAAACCAGTTAAGTTTACTTAGGCTGAAAAAACCTACATCGCAATACTATACTATAAGTTTACCTAAGGTCTCTAATATACATTTACGCAATCATAATTAGACACAAAAGTTCATTTATACGCTTAATTTAGATTTTATCAACTCCATATGGTAACTTTTAGCCTAATGTATACTAGATGTATCAAGTCCAGAGACCAATACCAAGCGCCTACACTCCGAACACCGCCTCACAATTGGCATAATTAACCTCAACTCAGCCATCCCCACACAAGACGTCCAACGAGTATGATCCCCAAAAACAAGGGACCTGGGCACGCAACGAAGGCGGAATCCAGGTTTACCTTTCCTCTAACTAGTGGGTTGGCGAGTTCTCGGTGTGATTCCTAACCCAGATATTTGTTTATTACGCTCTTTGGATACTGCTGGATGGCCTGGTTTCCCATAAGGAATTTGCGTGTCATGCCCTCAGGCGGAGGGAGTTGAAGTTGGTATTTGTGCACGCCCCCAGTTTTCTATGTAAACCATAACATCATGATAATTTATATCAGGTTCGTTTGGAAAGAGGGGGATGGTATCCCCTGTTCATTCTTCAACATCATATGGCATTTAGAATACGCTATAAAGCTTAAGATGAGTTTGGATATTTTTAATAGGTTTCTCCGATGCGCATCTACCCAATCAGCATCGCCGTGCGCTCGCATACTCATACAGTTGCCCGACCAAACACTTCACCTCGATTCTATGCAGGTCAACATTCCCACCCTTAGCGTACATGTACAGAGCCAAACAAAGGGACCACGGCCGAGCGCATATACCCTAACTTGCGCTATAACACAGCCGGCCTACACTGGGCTTAAATCCCCCCGAGTCATTTTTAAGAACAATGCGTCTTTGGATACAACTGGACCCCAAAATATTAGACGTGTTACCAAAGGCATCATAAGCACCATAGCGCACAATGCAACCACGGAAATTTGTGTTGAAAAAGAGGAGAACAAGAACGTCCATGTTACGGCGCTGATAACAAAAGCAATCACCGACCATAATAACAGGACTAGTGGCATGCCCTGGGGGAAAAGCGACCTATTAAAACGCCTATTATACTCGAGTAGGCTAATTACCAGATAGGTTGCCATCCAAACTAGGCGCAGGAAGGACCCTCGTTTGTAATCTTGTTTCTTCACTTGGTCTTGATGCTCGTAAACGGAGCCAAGAATGTATTTACACTGCCATATGTAGTGTAGGTCGGCGAGCCGTGTTGCAATCTTTAAGAAATGACTCACCGCATCTGATGAGCTCGTTCCTAGCAATGGTTGGTGCAACCACATTAACGAAAGGCTGGTCAATAGGCCGCCTAAGGTTATAAACAATGAGACGATCCCAGCGGCCCGCGATATATCAGCCAATGTTGAAGATTGTTTTTCTGATGTCCCAGGGAGAGCTAGGAAGGCAACGTTTGCTCTGCCGGGTAGGGTTAGTTCAAGTCATCATGTACTGGCAGATCAGTACGCACGAGAGGACTAGCGCGAGCTATGATGCCAGATATTATTTCAGTGAGGTTCACTATTGTTACAGCCTAAATCAACTTACTACTATATTCAAATCGTTCCACTCTTTCAGCAACCCTTTAATTAGTGTGTACCAAAGGTACGGTAAATATTCACCCCTATCCGCTCTAGCAGCGACCGCACGCAAACGCCGGAAGTAGGCAGTCGGGACGCTGAGCATAGGGCCAGCCCAAATAGCAAATGTGATAAGTATGGCTATGATAATAACTGGGCCCCGCTCGCCCTCCTCGTGACCGGCTCTGAACGTTTGCTCGAGTAATGGTTGCTTGAACTGTTTCGCTGAATTTTAACGGATGAGCTACCCTCAATCGTGAGTGGAACAAAGCAAACGATGGCACTAACTGATAAGGAAACGGTCTATTACGGTCCTAATAATCTTTTGGCATTGTTTATCGGTCACACCTACATAAACCAATGAAAAGCGAAACCCAAGTAGGTAAAAAGATAACCTTACGTCTTTTTTGAAGCGCTGAGAGCAAAGACGTGCACTCCGGCATTGAAAACGCGTTATCGACGTCCATTTTGGTTATATGACCTATTTATAAATCAATGTGAATGAGAGACTAAATTTAAAGAGTTTACCGTTCTGATGATCCCAAACTACTTGCTGGGCTATTTTCCGACCAAGGCAGCTGTACTTCTTTGGTTGTACAGAGGGCAGGAAAAGATGACTTTCTGCGCTTTGGCCAACTAACGATACCCACTTGAAATAATCTTCGTCGTATACCTTCTTTGAGATTTCTTCCTGTGTGCATGGCCCGGCTGAACCGCGGTTGAATGTTCTGTTGAAATGGTCCGCGCGAAAGAGGGTATATTCCTTATCGTTCGTGATGTCTGGCTCACCGCAAGCGATTATCTCGGTAAATTCATCAGTCTTGAGCAACTGGACCTCGGCGACGATAGCTTGGAGAATGCTGGCCTTGCTGATAATATCGATGGTCGTGGTGATCCGTCGTTCAGCGTGGTAAAAGTAACCCCACTCAACCACACGATCCAATGAAGTGGAGGAATGACTGGTGCTGTGCCTTGGTGTCGAGGCGGGCAATGAATTCCATGTGATAGGCTTTGGGTGAAATGTCCACCCTTGTGGGAGGGTGTCATTTCCGGGCCGTTTGATATATTGGAGACGTGGGAAGTTGTTTATCTGCTTAGGTATCAAGCTAGTGCCAGGCGCCCAAGGCGCTGACAGTGGGCTAACTAAAGCGGCGTCCTGACGAGATGGGATTCGGACGACCTGGGTGGGCGCCTTGATGGACAAGGCAACGTTGTGGACTGGCGGTTCCATATGAGTGTTAGGGAGGATGGGTTATCACCGCCTCTACTGCCAAGTGTTAAATACTACTAGTACAGTTTGTGCGTATTTTTACTTATGTATATGAATCATGTCCGATTGCTGACGACCTATATCACTCACTCAATGTCAACGGATTCTCGAGTCTTTAACTAGTGTAAACCGAACACTACTGTAAAGCCAACATAGGTTAATCGGTTAGTGTATGAGAAAAAAATAATACCTTGTAGGGTGATACATGTGTCGACAGCGGCCAGCTGGAATCTTGCCTCATGATTGTCGGTGGTGGGACGGCGCCCGGATAATCTTTCCCCTGGGCCAGGTTCAAGGTGAAAATAGAATCCCACTGTTCGGTTGTAGCCCTCGGCAAAAAATGGTACCGCGGCAAGGGACCCTATACGTTTACGAGCGTGCCCATAAGGCTGATCGGCATAATAATTGTGTGTTTGTATGTTCAGTAATTTTCAATAAATTATAAGGTAAACGATCGATATCTTGATAGGGGCTGCATCCTGTCGGCAAACAGAGAGTTCACAATCTCGTCGAGGGTGATGCGGGTAACGTAGGGTGGATTCTAGCTATGGTAACTTGATTGTGGCGCTTCATCCCTGGCCGGTATTATAAACCCACGCCTTCCCCCAGCAGACCTTTGGCGTCTCTCGCCAGAGCAGCTTGCGTACTCGACTACTCTGGGATATCATGACATCTGAGTCTAGGGATGATCTTTGTATGAGTGGCTTCCCACCTGGCTACTTCTTGGTCAGGGCGATAAACTCCAATTACTACGGCAAACGTATGGTACTAGACGTTGCGCGATCTGAACGAAAGCCAGGGGTTGAGCTAGCATTGTGGGTTGACGAGTCTCAGTCAAAAATGAATCTCAAACACAGTGAGTTGTTCCGGCTGGCGGCGCTAATTAGCCCCACCTGACATTCGCCATCGCAGGGCACGACGATAGTCAGGTAATCTAGTCACAAACCCATCAAATGAGGCGCATGTTGACCGGGTCTCTAGGTGTTTTTTATGAGTGAGGATGGTTTACTCCGCTCTAAGTCTACAGGCCACCCAATCGGCTGTAATTATGATGGTAAGTTTATACTAGAGGTCATCCATGGTGTTTCGCGTCTGAAATATTCGAAAGACGATGCAGACACTTTCAAGTTGGTTGTCCAAGCGCCACAGCCATTCAACAACCCCCGTCAACCTCGTTGCCAATTCGAATACGATTTCTGCTCTCAGACCATTTCTATGAGGCTGCACCCCGATGAAAAAATGTATCAGCCTAACCGTCTAGTTCGTCGGGATACCGATGCATCCAGTATCAGCATCTCTGCTACTTCTTCCGAGGACTACTTTCCACTAACTCCGCCGGACACACAACCAAGTTCGTCGGCTACTTCTATAAGTTCTTCACGGTCAAGCGGCGACCGACCTTTCTTGTTAGAATTTGTACCCAGAAGGCACCGCCAGTCACGGATTGCGCAGTTTTTCGACAGTGTCCTCGAGTCACCAACAGACGAACCCGATCCTCCATCCAACCCGTTCTTCTGCCAACCAAAAAGTCACGACGAAGGGCGAAACGACTCTTGGCACAAGGATCGAGATGTCAAACTCGTTCGCGAACGCAGAAGCCGCAATGTTTGTGAGATTCAAAAATGGGAGATCATCCGCCTGCCTTGCCCATTGTGCGAGTCCACACCGGAAATACCTATTGCTAATGTCTGAAGGCGCCTCCTGACTTAATTCTCATTATTTTATCTTGGCGGTTGAGTACTTGGACTCTATAGCTGGACCTCTTCTTGATGTTTTTACTAGTTTGGTTCTATCATACATGTATATCATTACGAAGCGAATCAACCAACTGGTGCCGAGCAAAGTGCTTTGCTCGCATAAATTACAAGGCCTCCCCCGAAGCATGTACATATCATGATTACTGCTTTAGCTGTTACTATAACACACTACTGCATATATGTTATTCATCATAACCATGAGAAATGTTATACTTAACGTAGTGGGCCTGGGAAAACAAATTGTAACACTAGCTATAATACTGGCTCAAATTAATAGCCCTTGGATATAAACTAGCCACCTAAGTACTAGTATACGCCATTTGCCGGTTAGAGACTTTTGGCCACGCATATACACTGGTACTTTTCTATAGTATAAGGTAAGGGCACACGTTTAGGGGATTAATTAATGAGAGAACGTCTAAGAACTTTGTTTGAACGAACATAGAATATATTGGTGGAATAAAAACTAGATTATACATACGATATGAATTATTCTGATTTTATAAGCACTTAAACGTATTAAAGTGGCGGATTCCAAGGGGTTGGTGTATGTGCATAAATTATAATGGGACAAAGTCTCACGTGCCAAGAAGCAAACGGACCCTTCATATTTTAACAAGAACCCTGAAATATTGGATGGAGGGGTTAAAGGTCTTACGCGCACTGCCACTCTTCAGAAAGTGGTGTTCTAGTTCAATCGAAACATACCTCAACGGCTTCAGGACGTAGCTAAACAGGGTTAGTACGCCGATATATGTACTTAGGAAATATTCTTGCTAACCACTTGCCCCCCCAAATGGATCACCACTTTTTCAAAAGTGGCGGGGCTGAAGGTTTTTAATGGCATTGTGCAAAATCTCTGGAAAGCACTTTAAACCTTGCACTATACGGTAAGCTAGTGGCGCACAAGTGGCGCCCTCCTTCAGTTAGATTGGCCACATGGTAGCCTAGGCAGCTTATGTTCCCATATTGGGTATGCCAGAGAACGCACCCCTCATTCCCCTTTTTACGATATAAATTGGTACTACTTCGCGGCTTCTGTCGGTCTTCGATGGAGTGATTCCCCGCTCGTTATTATCCCCATCGAGTATGATTCAAGTAGAACGCCCAGTCGATGTGCGCGGGCGATTGGATGCAGCACTTGCACACTCTCGTCTAGGGCATCTCAGTGATGACTTCATACCTGCCAATCAGTCACACGTTGAGGCTCCCCCCCCAGCCTACCCTATTGATTCTTGGGAGCCAGGGCCGGCCACTGCACCAGCATACACCGCGCAGCCGCACCCCACCGAGCGCGTCATTTCGCGCACCGATTCCCCGGACGCATCAGCCGTCCTTGGACCCCATCCAAGCTCGCGTCCACTACCTGATGTTTATCAAACCAAGTCTACAAGGCTTATTTTGGATCTGGGGCGGCGGATCTGGCCATCTGTATGGCCTGTGTATGGTGCGAATGGCGTGGTATCCGGCAAAGTAAACGTACTGAAGGCGGACCATGCTGTCGACATCTACGTCACTGTATGTTATTTTGCAGTTGTATAGGCTAGGTCACAGCAAGTTGAATAATTTGTGTAGCTTGAAGGGGTGTGTATAGCGACTCTGGTAGAGCGGGGAATGCCCGCTGCTCAATTTCAGACTTCACTAGTACATCAAGCGGTCAAGCTGTGGAGTAATGACACCGGAAACCCGCCACAGCCGTCATACGAGTTTAGCTTTTCTTTGCCGACATATTCGCGAGGGAGGATAGATCCGCTTCCTCCATCAAGTTATCATTCGGTCCTTATGCGTGGGTATGTCGAAGTTAAGTACTTCGTCAAGGTAGACATGACTCGTACGAGATTCCACCGTCACGAAAGGTGAGTAGCAATGCCTAGCATGAAGAGGCTACGTAGCTTATCTTAAGCCAAGTATATTGTCCAATATCCATTATCTCCCCCGCTCCTACTCGCCACCAGGTGATCTACAGAGACATGAAATAAATACACTGGCACTGATAGATGAGAGTAACTGGAGAACGATTAAGCTCCTACCCGTAGTGGCACGGTCTAATCGTAAATCTAGAGGTGTGACACTTTCGGAGGCAGCTAAGAATGTTTCTGTACAGGTGAGTTCGACACATATCTGGTGGCTAAAAATTTATTATACTATATATGTCTTCATTAGGTTTCGCTCCTCAAGCGCCAGGTTTATACTGCCTATACACCAATTATATTCCGTCTTAGTTTCCGAGCCTCTTCCCCAGCTCTTGCGTTGCTCCCTCACGCGGCAGTACAATTAATCAAACGATACACGCTCGCTGCGAGTCCACTCAACGTATACGTGGCTCGAGAAGCTATTCTCGGCAACGGAGAAGTTTGGCATGCTGAAGAAACGGAAGTGGGTACTGAATGCTTAAAGATCGTGAGCGGGTACGTAGCTGGAGGAAAACAAGAAGCTGAGGTATCGTGGAGTGTGGAAGGAGTATTTAAAGTCGAGGTATGCATTGATAAGGTCGAGGGTATCTGTTTTGAAGAGGCTCACGTCGCACACTTTAGTATCTCATTCGTGTGCGCATCAAGCCACCTGAAGATATGCGCTTTTTGGGAGCTTGTTTGCCAGATTATTTCTATCAAGAGATTGTGCACATGACCACTCATGAATACATTGGTAATGAGCTAGAACGGAGTCATCCTTCGCTTGCGCTTGCACCCGACGGTGTTTACTAGCTCGTTTATGGCCAGTTCATTATGTTTTGCCGTTATTGGCCTATGGTTTAGTTTTGCTCCTATGGTTCGCACTTCCCGTCTCAAATTTGTATCATGAATTGCTGTAATATGCGCATTGAAATATTGTGGTTATGCAGGTGTTGCGGGATCAATCTCTCCCAATGCTGCGACGCGCTTGAGCTCCTGATATGCTTGGCTTTCCCCTACTACTTTTGCCAAGCCGAACCCAACGGCACGCGCTCCGTCACCCAAGGCTTCTACATCAAGCATCATTTGTGCTCGTACGCGTTCATCGTCGCGTTCATCGTTTGCGGCGTTCCTTGCACCAAATAAGGAAAATGTGGGCTTTTTATTCACTCGCCGCAGAGACTCCTCTGTCTGTTTTATCTTGACTAGAACGGCTGTATATCTCCATAAGTAAACAACAAGTGAGTCTAGTGTAGTTTGTAACAATTAAAAATAATACCTTGTAACGACGTCCTCAAATATCGATGCACACCACTCTGGCGCAAGATCGTGCTTGAGCCGTTCTCCTGGCCCGCTGTCCGCAAAGAATGTGAGAAGGGGTCGCCAGATAGATGAAATGAATGGGCTTGGCGCTGTAACTGAGTAGCGTGTGCCTCGATATTGTGCAGGAATGGATCGCGCATTGGATAGTGGCTCGACGCAACGCCGTGTAAGGATCGCTATGATATGAGTACTAATGGGCTTTTCATATGACGAAAGAGCATTCAGCGAGCGCATAAGCGTATCTAAATGATAGTTCATTGAAAAGGTTTATGCGCATACGTGCGCCTTGATAATCATTTGGGCTTACCCTCTGCTTTTTCCTCGTCTTCACCGGCATCTATGCTATCCGGTAGTAACACTTGTATCACGTTTTTCCAAAGTGCTTGCACCTAGGGAATCTCAATGATGCAAGCTAAAGCAAGTCACAATTCTTCTGACCTTCAGTTGGATTAGCCGTACGTCAGCCAAGGTACAGCCTAACGTGATGAGGGGCGTGTCATCTAATGAACTGCGCTCTACGTTGTCCGGCGTGGACGGGCGGGTGTTACTCCGCCCCGATAGCGTGGTCACCTTTTACACAACGTTGTATCAACGAGCCTGGGCGCCTTCTTAAAAGAGCTAGTAGCTTACTCTGTCACCCTGGGTGTTTTGCGGATCCTTGAGTGGTAAGTTAGCATCTATCCATGTCCTATATCGACTCAATAGCTGTCAAATTGGGATACCATCAACCAACTTGGCTATTTTGCGCGAGATCATCACCCGTACCTGCAGAGTTAACCGCCAAAACCTGTGACCAAGCTCAGGCACAAATACCCGTGCACTCCATGAGTTTTTGATTGCATTGTATACCGCGTTGGCTTGGGGCGTAAGAAATTCACCCTTGTCACCTGAATCACTTTATCAGCGGGACCGAGCTATTGGTCACCAGCGCGAAGATCCCACCAACTCCGTCTTCCAGAACGCCTTCGCATTTCCCAATTATATCTTTCCATCGCAACTGGAAGTACACCGGTAGCTGCCACCTCCGGGTGAAAGTTGCTGTCAACGGGTGGGCGCGAAGCGCAGGAACCGATGCTCGGGGAGCGAGCGCCTCTAGCGCCGATATAAGGTGTTGTGTTGTTGTGTAGTTCTAGAATCGCAATTTTATAATTTGTTAAATGGGTGCTGCAGAATATCAACAATTCGACGATTACCTGTCTGAATTCATCCGGCCTACCAACGGCAAAGACCGAACTCCCCAATTCATCCATCAAAGCACGAGCAAGCTCAGCCCAAACGACATTTGCCATGATTTCAATTCTTTCAGGGTTTTCGATAACCACTGAGTCAGCCCCGCTTGCTAGTTTGGCCACCACAGAGCTCGCACCCATGCTGGAGCTCAGGGGAAGTCCGCCAGGGCTGATACCCAGGCCGCCTGGGCTTATTCCCCCAAGTCCAAAGGCACTTCCTCCCCGACGTGATTTGGCCAAAACGCTCTCGACGATGTGAATTACGCCCATCACGTCGCGTTGCACAAACCGGAGGATTTTGTTGTACAGCCCAACTAACGCATCACCTCCGCCCGCCCCGTCTGTTCCTGTACCTAGAGATGCATCAGAGTCGCCCGTGTCGGCTAAAGGCGCGGCCGTGTCACCAAGGTCCGGTTCAGGTATGAGTATTTCGGGATAAGCAGCTGAAGGAGAAAACGACGCTGCCGCCGCGGTGGCGAGGGGAGCAAATGGTGTGAATGGGGTCTGTGGAAGGAGACTAGTGGGCGGGGGATGCACAAAAGGCGTACGAGGGAGGATGGGAGACTGAGGTGCATTCAACGAAGCTGGGTGTATTGTCTGTTAAAACGGGTTATCAGTGTTGGTGGTTGAATAATTAATTATGAAGCGATTATATCGCTGCTGGCCTTTTTGATGAATGGTCGTACTAGATCCCTTCGAACTACATCCTCAGCTTCTCGCCACATTTTCAATGCGTCATATATTTTAAAGCACTCCACGAGTTCAGCGGTAAGACGCACTCGTTCGGCAGGAGCTGTCGTAGGTATAGTAGAGGGGTCTGTTAAAGTACGAAGAGTCGAAGATAGATGGTGGTCTAAATCTCGAGAAAGGGTAGATGTGATGCGGTCTATTCTCTGCGAAGGCGTCCATTGTAGGGGGGGGGGGGGTAACGCAGAAGATTCCTGAGTTAGAGGGGCAAGAAGTCCTAATCGAGGCACGTACGAACTGAAGGGTGTCTACCAAAGCGCAGCCATGTTCACGGGCTTTGTCTGCTAGGTAAAACACTTGAGAGAGTTCACCTGCGGCCCGAGAAAGATGTTTTGCGTATCCCGCGCGAATCCTAATTCTGTAAGTTTTGAAGGAAATGAACGATATTAACATGCTCACTTGGATTCGCTGTCATCCTCTGTGACGTGCAGTCGTAGTCCATCCATACTACGTAAACCAAGACTATCAGTAGTAGACAGTGGATTAGTCTGAGGAGAATTATTTCCAGCGTTTGAAGGGTCATCGTTCGCAGCTGAGATCGCTAGCAGGACTTCGACGCGTGAAACAGCATCTGCAAGTTTCAGGAGGAGTCGGAGGATACCCTTTGAGCACGTTAGTGATTATCTCTGCGGGTAAAGTCGAATTTATTACCTGCTCTTCGCGGAGGCTAGCACGTGCATCAAGTTTAGTTTGTACTGAGCCTTGAATTTCGCAGAGTTCTGCTCTAGATGCCTATAAGTTATATCAGTGATAGTCCGTAGAAATAGCGAGGGACCAACTTCAATCTCGGTTGCTATGGCCGATAGAGGTGTCCTCATAAGTTCAATGGTTTCTCCCTCGCCACGCAAGTCAGTGCTGAGGCTAATAAAGTCGGCATAATTCTCGTTGATGAGATGCACGAGTTCAGTCCGCAGCGCGGCGAGATAGCCATTAAGCTCCGTACGTAGATCAGGTAGCGAAGTATGAGAGCGAGAGAGTAGAAATTCGTCTACGTCAAAAGCGTCACTAGGAGCACTCAGTAGCGGGTGAGTCGCATCCAAAGGGGCAACATATGGGAGTCCGTCCGAGTCCTCCATAGCTTTCGCAGGCGCCCAGATGACTCAGCAGCTCTATTTAGAGTTGATCACGTAAGATCTGATTGCCTTCTCGTTGCGTAGCCACATCGTTCTTGCCCTCGCTCTCAGCCCTGATGCCTAGTAAACGTGGATCAAAGAAGGGACGAGGCGGCCGTGGCGGCCGTGGTAGCCACCATCTCCCGAACGCGGAACCGGATTTTGGTGATGACTTCATTGGTGAATGTTTTCTTAGTGGGTCTCTTGGTTACACTCCGACTCATCTTGAAGACTAGCTTTCGACACTCTTGCAAGGGGAGGCCACCGTGCAAGAGGTCATGGAAGGGGCGCATCTGCTCAGCTCTCTTCTGTGTTTGTCCCACCGGCCACCCGCCCAGCACACAGGGGGGGCTTCCGTGGCTCCGGACCCTTCACTCCAGCGAGGGGGCAAGATTTTCCTGCTTCCAGAGGCAGAGGTGATTTCAAACCTCGGGGGAGAGGTACTCCAAGCATCCGGGGGCATACTCGTGGCTCTACGACCCCTCGTGGCCGGGGAAGGGGATTCGGATACACATATCAAACTTTTGGGGGTAGCATTGAATATCAGAGCCGGCTATTGGAACCAATCAGGTTTGTCTCAGCGGAGGTCACCCCTCGTGTCTTATTCGAGGAGGACGCAGAGGAAATTTTTAAGCCAGAGGTGGTAGATTTGGCACAAGGTACGAACAAACAAGATCGATATCCATCCAAATTCAATAACAATTCTACAGGAGACGGTGTTCCGACAGCGAATATTATTGAAGCGGCATTCGCAATACAACAACGAGGTCACAGAGGATCTGAAGAAGATACAGCCCAGGATGAAAGTGATTTCCCACAGGGCATAAATACCCAACGCGAGCGTACCCCTCAACCCGATTTCCCCATTACGAGCCATGCTAGTGCGAAGGAAGTTCCCAAACTTGATATAGCGTCTGCAGTATCTCTCGCAACTGCGCTAAAGGATACAGCTCTGACGCCACGCGAAGAAAACCTCCGCCCCATTACCCCAATGATGCATGGTACCACGGCTAATAGAAACGATGCTGTCCCAGTATTAATCACACCTATTATGGAACCGGACTCGGAATCAGAATCGGACTCTGAGGACGTTGTATTATTCGCCCCGCAACCTCGTACACCAGCCAGATCCCTCACCCCGCTGCCTTTGCTTGGCGTGCCTGGACCTACGCATATGTTCGGCTCTGCGCATTCTCCCATGAGACCATCTCTGCTTTCGCTGTCATTTGGCCCTCCAGTGCGCGAAGAAGATGAGTCAAGATTGGATACAATCATGGAAACATCTAGACAAACACCTCTCGAATCTGAGGAGCGAACTGCTGGGAATGTAACTCCTAAAAAGCCAAAGCATAGTCCTGTCCCCACCCCCTCGCCTCGCCCAGAGGCCGAAGTTCCTATTGTCAAATTTGAGGACTTTTCGTCTGTTGTGTTCGTCGACACCACTCCCGCACCAGTGGAGTTAGCTTCTCATGGAAATGGAACACACCAAGCACATGCATTGGGAATGAAGAAGCCGCAGCGCACCTCTACACCTAGCAATGATCTGCGATACCATGAAACTCATCGTAGCTCCAGTCTAGCGACGAAAACAACACCAACGAGCCACAGCGGTGAAGTGGACAAGAAGCCCACTGCTACAAACAGCGCCCAGCCCACTGGTTCAGCGATGCCATCTAAGGAGCTGGCACTGGCCTCAACTAGACTCGGCGACAGTGAAGTCGGACCTAGGCCTCCCACACCCAATTTCCATGCCATGACTTTCAAATTTACCCCGCGTTCAGATGCATCTCGCGCACGTAGACCTCCTCCAAGTTATTACGGCCATCGTGGTCTAGGCTTTAAGCGCCCGAGTAAGACGCTCATTCCTCGGGAAGGAGACTCCGATTTAGATTGGGGAGATGAGGGCCCGCCCAAGCTCAGAGGACAACGTAAAGCAAAGAAAGCTGCCAGCGGGGATACCGACGAGAACGACGAGAGCGGCGATGACCCTGGAATGGCCGAGGACGTAACCCCGGCTGAAATGCTTTCATTCCTACAAAGCGCAGAATCTCGTGAATGGGTTACCATGGATGATATCAAAGATCGGGAGTTGCTTATCCGCGAGGACGAGGACGATCTACTCGAAGAAGTCGATAGTGAAGACGATAGCGAGGATAGCAGTGAATCCGAAGACGAAATCGAGGAAGAACTGAAAAAGGTTATCCTAGAAGCCGAGAAAGAACTAATAGGGTCTGACGACGACGATATTTCTCACCTGCCCGAAGATGACGACGATTCAGACGACGTTGATGGGAGCTTCAGTACCCGCCTGAAACGAATGAGACAAAGCGCGGCGCGTCAAGGACCCAAGGGGAAGAAAGGAAAGAAAGGGAAAAAGAGAGGGAAAGGGAAGGGAAAGGGTCGCGATTATGAGGACGATAGCTCCGATATTCAGTTGAGTGGCTTCAGCTGGGCGGATAAGGATGAAGACGCTATTGCAGCTATGCAGGTACGCCTTTTCTATACGTCCTCAACTAGATATTTACGATTCATAGGAACAACTAGAGGAGGCACTTTTCTTGAAGCGCGAGAGGAAGCGAGGTGTTATCAGCCCTCCCTTGAGTCGTAGGCGTTGCCCTCGGCGTCCGATGAATATCACTAATTCATCCCCCTGGTCTAGCTGCATCACTCAGAAAGAAACAAGATCTCCCCCCAGACCTAGTTCAATGGGAGCGCGACCGCCAAAAAAAGGCTGAAAACAAACGTCGGCGTGCCCTCCAACGACAGATTGCTGCGATGGAGCAGCCTAAGCGGGGCTCGGGATCCAAGGCTGCATTCCTATTCAACACTTCAAATCCGCTATCAACCCTTGCGGCAATCGAGTCGAGGATGCGTTCATTCGTGGCAAACCTCAACATGCACACAATGGCATTACCAGCAATGGACAAAGAGTGTCGGCGTCGTGCACACTTGCTCGCCGAGTGTTTCCAGATCAAGACTGCGAGCAAAGGCAGCGGAAGTGGACGATACGTGACATTGATACGAACGAGCCGAACTGGAGTCATGATCAATGAGGCGAAAGTGCGGAAGCTAGTGCGCGCAGACGAAGAGGCGGAAGGGGGAGGAATTGCCGCATTTAATCGCGCTTATTATGGTCGGGACAGCAATGGACAAGCAGGAAAGTCTAGCATCAAGACGCGCGATGGTGAAATTGTCGGTCGAACTGCAGCCAAAATAGGAGAGGACAATGTTGGGCACAGATTGTTAAGTAAGATGGGATGGACCGAGGGGGACATTATTGGGAAATCAGGCGGCATTACAGACCCACTACTCGCGGTGATGAAAAGATCCAAGCTTGGTCTGGGCGCGACATACAAATAACCACTTGATCTTGTGCGCTAACAACATGAAATGAATGACACGTAACAGTTCTAGACAAAGTGCCTATTTGGTGTAGAATTTTTTGGAACACTTTCGAATGTAAACAAGCGCCGGAGTGTGGCTTACGTGATGTCAGTGGAGAGGAAATTTAAGTCTTGCCCTTGACCTCCCCAACGTATAAATTGCACGCCCCAGCGACTCCCACCACCCGACTGACGAACACGCACGACTTCTAAATAACAATATAACATGGCCAGCGTCGTTGGAATCGACTTTGGTAATCTTGCCAGCAAGGTAAGGCTCACCCACCGTTCGTATATATGCGCTGAGGACATTTAAACACCCCTTTCAACAGATTGGCGTGGCGAGAAAAGGGGGAATTGACGTTATTGTGAATGAAACCTCTAACCGTGCCACCCCGTACGCGTATTGTCTCAAGTCTCTTCTAGCAAATACTCACGCGCCCTCAGATCGCTAGTCTCATTTGGCGTGAAGTCGCGTGCCATGGGCGAAGCGGCCAAGACGCTCGAGACTTCCAATTTCAAGAACACCGTTGGCTCGCTCAAACGCTTGATCGGCCGGTCGTTGTCTGAGCCCGAAATTACCGAGGTAGAGAAGCAGTATCTCAATGCCCAGCTCGTCGATGTGGAGGGAACTGTTGGCGTCAAGGCAAGTCCCTTGTAAAGACATTTCAGCCTGCATGCCTACCTATCCAACAGGTCAATTATCTTGGAGAGCCAAACACTTTCTCGGCTACACAGCTCGTTGCAATGTACCTAGGCAAGCTACGCGACATCACGGCTGCTGAAATCAAGGCGGCACCCTCGGACGTTGTGATTGCCGTGCCCGGGTGGTACAACGATACGCAGCGCCGCGCCGTTCTCGATGCTGCCCACATTGCGGGACTCAACCCTTTGCGTCTCATCAACGACACAACTGCCATCGCCCTCGGATACGGTATTACAAAATCCGACCTCCCTGAACCGGATGCACCCCGAAACGTCGTCTTTATAGACATTGGCCACTCGAACTATTCTGTTGCGGTTGTCGCGTTTGCCAAGGGTCAGTTGTCCGTCAAGTCAACCGCATACGACCGGAACTTTGGTGGTCGCAACATCGATCTCGCCCTCGTGAAGCACTTTGCGGCCGAGTTCAAGGAGAAGTACAAAGTCGATGTCTTGTCCAGTCCCAAGGCTATTTTCCGTCTCAGCGCTGCCTGCGAAAAGCTCAAAAAAGTGCTATCGGCCAACGCCGAGGCCCCCCTGAACGTGGAGAATCTTATGAACGATATCGACGCATCGAGCAAGATGACCCGCGAGCAATTCGAAGCTATCATTACCGAGCCCCTATCTCGCGTCACCGCGCCCCTCGAAGAGGCTCTACTCGAGGCTGGCCTCACTCCCGATCAGATCCACTCGGTCGAGCTTGTTGGCGGTAGTACTCGTATCCCTGCCATCCGCACTCGCATTCGCGACTTCTTTGGTGCTTCGCGACAGCTCTCGGCCACCCTTAACGCGGACGAAGCTGTGTGTCGTGGTGCCACTTTTGCATGCGCGATGCTCTCTCCCGTCTTCCGTGTTCGCGAGTTCAACGTACAGGATATCACACCCTATTCGATCAAGACGAGCTGGGAGCGTGTACCGGGCGATGCCGATGAAGACGATACCGAGCTCGTTGTCTTCCCGCGAGGCAACAATATTCCCTCGACCAAGGTCTTGACTTTCTATCGTTCGGCGCCATTTGAGCTCGAGGCCAGCTACGCTGAACCGGGCAAAGTCCATGGCCCAACCAAGATTGGCAATTTCCAGTGCAAGAATGTCCCGCCTAGCGCGAACGGTGACCCGGTACAGATCAAGGTCAAGACCAGGTTGAACTTGCACGGTATTCTGTCGTTCGAAGGTGCTCAATTGATCGAGGAGGAGATGGCTGAGCCGGAGCCGCTCCCTGAAGGCGCCGAGGGAGAGCCACCCAAGCCCCGGAAACTCGTAAAGAAGACCGACCTTCCAGTTGCCACCCAGTATAATTCCATTGCTACGACGACTCTTGAGAAGTATCGCGAGGCGGAAGCGTCGATGCACGCGGCGGACAAGCTTGTGGCGGATACTGAGGTAAGCACGCATATACACCATCAAATCATGCGTTAGAAATTGACATTGGTGTGATTACAGGACCGCAAGAATGCGCTCGAGGAATATGTATATGATATGCGCGACAAGCTCGACGGCCGACTAGCGCCGTTTGCGCTGCCTGATGAGAAACAGAAGATTCTCGACCTTGCGCGACAGGCCGAGGACTGGCTGTATTCCGAAGAGGGCGAGGATGCGAGCAAGTCTGCGTACGTCGAGCGTATCGATAAGCTACATGCTTTGGGCGATCCTATTACCACTCGTTACCGCGAACATGAGGCGCGCCCTCGTGCAGCGGCGCAGCTACGCGAGACTATTGGCGCGTACATGAGCCAGGTCAACCAGCCCGAATACGCCCACATTGACGAGGCTGAGCGTAACAAGGTCGTTGAACGTTGCGCGACTGAACAGCAGTGGCTCGACGACATGTCCGCGCGTCAGCTGGAGAAGCCCAAGACCGCCGACCCGATCTTGACCTCGGTTGAAATCTTAAAACGACGCGACGAGCTCATCTACTTTGCTCAACCCATCATGAGCAAGCCAAAACCCAAACCTCAGCCTACGAGTACAACCGAGACTCCCCAGGGGACGGGCACTCCGCAGCCGCAGAGCGGTACACAGACGCCAGACCCGGGCGCTAAGAAGGCGCCGCAGGAGCCCCAGGAGATGGACGTGGACTGATTTGCTGCTCTTGCCCGAGATTGTTTCCACGCTGCATAAGTAAAGAACCTTGTAGTTATCATATAGATTTGGATGTATATATCGTGACAATTGCATCAATTAACTTTTCAAGCTTACGCCCTGTAAAGATGATCAGTAACGCCCGGCATCCTGTGGCGAATGTGGCGAATAAAACAATCGCCTGGCCACTCTCACCTTGGCCTGGAAGTTTCAGCGGTTTGTCCGAACAACCGTTCATAAGTCAGAAGTGGCGATCAGCTGGGATGTGGGATAATTGTCGGCCCGCATCCGTTTTGGGATCAGAGTGTGGACCCTGATACCCGGCTGGCAGAGGCATTCTTAGCGCCGAATCAGAGTCCGCAGCCTCAACTTGACCACAACCACATTGCATTGGTACGTTGTTCATTCTCTCATTCTCGCAGTATACCCACTCGTTAGCAGCTCGAAATGAAACTTTCCAGCATTTCTGTCATTCTTACCGCTGCAGCTGGTAGGTTGTTCCTCTAGTGATTATTAGCGGGTTGAATGATCTTATCTGCTGCAGGCCTTGTCAGCGCAGCCCCCCTTCGTGTCGTTATTGTTACCTCGGAACGTCGTGTAGCAGCCCCCATGGATCATGTACCTGTATGGGCCCAGGCCGTGCGCTGGGGGCATGCTGCTGCCCCTACCTTCAACTCGCTCCCCCCGCTGGTCCAGCCAGCTGGCTCAGCCCCTCCGTCTATGGGCGACCGCCTTGTCACAGAAGTCCCCCACCCGCGCCAGAGGATGCGTGGTGGATGCCGTGGCATGCGGGCCAAGACGCTTCAATTCGGAAATAGATTGCGTGTCGTACTGGGTCTCCCCCCTATTGATTATCACTCCCACCGCCATGCGATGGGTACTGTTATCATTGAGCGTAAGGCTCTCCATGCTTGAGTCATATTTCATACTAACCAACTTTGATAGGTCTCCCTCAATCGAATGTGGTTCCGACCCATCACCGCCACCATATTCGTCCCCACTATGTTCACAGGGCCCCTCTTGCCGTTCGCTTGAGCCACGCACTCGCAACTTTGGGCCCTTGGGAAGGCCGTGCAGTGAGCTTCGTGTTGGGCTGCGGGTGAGCTTCTCACGTGCCCTGCTATATTAATAGCTTCTCATCATTGATTCGCAGAGTTGGCGCTATCTTGCGCATGCTCTTTGTCTTTGGTGTGCTCATCGTGCGCTCTGTACGTTCTTGCCGCCAGGAGCGTCGCGTGATGCTTGAAGAAGACACTGTTATCTTCGTCGCTGACATTAAGGAGCCTACCGAGGTCGAGACACCCCCGGCGTATGCCGAGAAAACTGACGCTGCTCCCGAAGGTCACAATGCAACCAATTAAAGACGTCCCCGATCTTCAGACTTGATGTCTAACCAAACTGTCCTGCTTTGTCTAGCATTAGGCCAGACCACACTCATTGATCCATTTTCTCTATTATTCTGACCATGCTCAATCAAACTTGTTCTGTGCGTAATTATCGTCGCCAGGCTGACTTAGCCTTGGGGCGTTTATCCGTGTATCAACTGGGGAGGCTAAGAATCTGATGTGCATTGTTCCATGACATGCGACGGAGGATAGGGGTGGCTGTATCTAGCGTTTGTCTGTCAGATGGACTATAATTGACTAACATGCTTGTTCAAATTCGTGAATGAGGATAAATGACCCGAAATAAATTTGGCTAACCCCAATCGGAGCCATCCTACTTTTGTTGTACAGGTATCCGAGGTTACATCCTTCAAAGATTTACATGCGTATGCAGTAAAATGTGATCCCATATAGTGCTCCACGTTTGAATAGGAATCAGGTACGGTTACTCGGCACTAAATAGGATAGAGTCGAATGAGAACATCAGACCTAGCCTACAGTAACTATAAGAAGGTTAAAGAAACCAAGGGATATCTCCCCCAACTGTCCAGGGAGACTAAAGGACAGGAGCAATAAACAATTAAAATCCTAAATAAAGCCCGTCATTACAAGTCAAATGACTTTGTTGACACAACGACCACCTGTATCTCCCTCAGATTTCTGGATCGCATATACTCCGACCCAGCATATACAATCAAAATGGACCTCTCTATGTTTGATATACCTATTGCGTCGCGCCAAAGGATTCGTAAAATAGTGGTTCTCATTTCGGGTTCTGGTGGGTTCTCCAGTCGTCCAGCTCGGTGCCTACGTTCAACGCTTGATCCCAGGTTCAAATTTGCAGGCACTGATGGATGCTTGCGCCTCTGCCCGGATACCATCCGCCAAGATTTCATTCGTTCTATCTAATCGCTCTGCCGCATACGGCCTCCAACGTGCTGCACAAGCGGTACCTCCAATCCCTACGGCCGTGCTTGCATTCAAAACCTACGTAAATGCGCGCGCAAAAGAAGGCACCCAGGCCACACGGGAAGACTACGACGCAGCCATTGCAGAAAGAATCTTGAAGCAAGTCCCTGATGTCGATCTAGTCGTGTTAGCAGGATGGATGCACATCCTTAGCGAAAAGTTTTTAGACATCATGGCCAATCCACCTGCGATCAATGGGCCGAGAGGGCCGATTCCAGTGATCAACTTGCATCCTGCGCTCCCAGGAGCATTTGATGGTGCGCACGCTATACAACGAGCCTTCGAGGCGTTTCAAAAGGGTGAGGTTGCACATACGGGGGTAATGGTGCATCGGGTGGTCAAGGAAGTTGATCGGGGAGAGCCAGTCTTGACCCGCGTGGTGGAAATCAAAAAAGACGACTCGTTGGCAGATCTTGAGGCGCGAATTCATGGAGTGGAGCATGATATTCTGGTCGAAGCTACAATTAAAGTTTTACAGGGGACCAGCGTATGATACATGTGTACGAAGCCAAATGAAATGTATTCTCTGATGAATGAAACTGGATGCTAAGTTAAATTTAGGTTTGGGAGATGGGGATCTTTTGGCTCACCAAGTTAGTGGTATCATGATTGAATGCGAGTGACTTTGAGTGGTAACTTGCTAGGTTTTTTCCATTCACCATTTGGGTAAGGTCGAACCATAACACTGAAATGCAGGATGAGCACCGAATACTGTTTCTCGACGATCAACTTACTTGTTCTCCTTTGAGATGCGTACTACAGGGTCGAATTGATAAGAAGTAATCATGAAGTAAATGAATACTTTCATTATCATAACTGCTGGGGGGATCAGTGATTTTATGTTTCCAATATGACGTATGACCTGCCTGAAAAACGGACACCGATACACGCCTACCGAAGATCCAGTATTAGATTTTTTTCAGAAATAAATACAAAAGAACTCACCCTGGGCCCATGAGAGAAAGTCATCATGGTTCCGTATATCCCGGGATTGAGCTTTACCGCCTCGGGGAGCTTATCCCATCTAGTAGGCCGGAATTCGGGCGCGTCCTCACCCCAGACGTCGCGTACCATGTTCATCCCTTCGAGAGCAAGATGCACGAATGTCCCCTTCCTGATGTGTACGCCATCGGTCGTAAGGCTTCCATCACGTAGCCGCACGGGTTCTGCCGTTGGTATGATGTCATCCTCCATCGCGACCCGCAAACTACTATGTACTGGAGGGATAAGGCGTAGCGATTCGCGGATGACGTTGTTCAACTTGGGTAGTTCATCCAGGCTAGAAAAAATCGATGCATCGGATGGGTCTGGAACGGAATGCTGGAAGGCTAGGAGTTCTTCTCTGAGAGCTGTTTGTTTATCGGGATGACTAGCAAGCAGCGAGAGTGTCCAAGCCAGAGCAAGAGAGGTAGTGTCGGACCCAGCGAATAACATGGTGTTAATATTATCCATCAGGGAGTCGTCAGATAAGCGTTGGTTGTCGGGTAAGGCTGTTGAGAGGTTGGATCTCACTGGATTATATGAGCGACCAAGGCAGGCATAAAAGTGGTCAAACTTACGCAGGCGGCTGAGTAGATCCTTGGCTGGCTCTTCCTTGGACTCGTTGTCTATTTCTCTTAAAATCGCCTCCCGCTTAGTCTCTACCAACTCGCGAGCCTTTGCATATATTATTTTGTGACACTCAGTCACTGCTTTGGTCGCCTCGTCGGGCTGTCACGAGTAAATACGTGTTTTCGAGGTACTCAAAAAATACTCACGAAAATTTTATAAAAAGTCGGACAATATACACTTATGAGCATGCTTATGAGACTTCTGGTTCGTTCCAAGTCGAGGGTCATTCCAAACATTCGCTTGTAGGCCATGTATACTGGGTTTTCTTCGTTTTGAAGAGCGTTGAACGAATAATCAAAACCTGGCCCCCCGATAAGTATGACAACTGGAACGAGACCCATTCGTCTTACCAGCTAATCCAATGATGTCAAATGTTGCTCGGGCCATCCAATGATAAACGTCGATATCTGTATCCTTCGCATGGTGTGATCTTATGGTATCATCCCACCTAGTTTGAAGCTAGTGTTCGTGAGGAAACTTGGTAAAATGTGAGATTCGGCTTACATACCTCTTTAGCCTTGTCAAAAAATATCGGAACAAATTCTCTCAAGTTCGCAGGGGAAAAGGCAGGGGTAATAACTTTCTTTTGTGTCCTGTGGGTCGTGCCCTCCGTTGCCAGCATTCCATACCCAATCAGATTTCCGATGACGCGCTGGGACTGCCATGGTTTCTGATATTTTCCCGAGTTATTTAGAACATAGGTTAGTGCTCGCTGATCCAATGTGTATAGTCGCAAGTCCCACTATAGCGATTAACGTGAGTGCTTGCCCAATCATTTTAACTCCAAGTTACCCACGCTGCCCATGCCACATATGCTCATGGTTTTGCCGTGAACTTTTACCAACTTATCGCATGTGTGAGGAGTAGTATTCGCACTTCACATCATAATTCAGGAGCCGTGGCATCGCTAGGTATTACTTACTTCATGACCAGACCTATATGACTTTCAAAAAGACCCTTGTAATTTGGTCCGGGTAACTTGCGCATTGGATCAAACACTGGCAGGATGAGGAGAATATGGACGAAATAGCAGACTGCAAGAGCAGTAAGCAGGATAATGCCCCAAAACGTATACCAAAAGTATGATAAAAGGGTGCTCATAGTGGAGGTTTAGTGCGGCACATTGCGAAGTCGGGTGGGTTTATATATTTAAGCAATTGCAAGTGATGGCATCCGGACCTTTGAGTTTGGGAACAAGGGAGTGGTGAAGCGCTGATCGATATCAAATTCTTAAATACCGATCTCCGATCAAGCGCCATTGTTTGTCCAAGCCACATCCGCGACCGAACCAATGTGTCCTTGTTAACTTTACGCTCTCGGTTCGTTTGGCTCGCATTCTGGTTCTACTAGTATACTACTGGGAATGAAGCTATGTCTTCAGACTACGACGACGACGACGATTTCCTTTTAAACTTGGGCGATGAAGACATCCGGAAACTATCAGAGGTAGAAGATAAATGCGGAATCGTATTCTCGCAATCGAAGGCTCAGGCAGCGAATGCGAGCTCTGTGACTATCTCTCTTAACCGTGGGGAAAACCCACCTCCTTCGAAACGACCTAAGGTGGCTCAGTTCGCGCCAGCCACTCAGCTGTCAGATGATGATACTCCCGACATATTAGTGAACGCGGACGGCTCTTACGCGCTTGACTCCCCTGGCCCTTCGGTGGTCTCGCTCGCTCCTTCGTTTAACCGTTCCAGTGGAGCAAAACATCGTGTGCCTGAACCAGCTCCGCGCTCCATCTCGCCTGCGTTAGGCCCCAGTCGCGCTCCAAATCACAATGGAGGGTACCCAACTGGACGCCCTTCACAACGCTACAACTCGAATAACTTGATTCAAATCGTCGACACTCCGCCCGTCACCCAAGGACTGCGGCCTCTGATTCGCGCTGGGTCGCTGTCGCAAGCGATCAGTCGAGGTTTATCCAAGAACGGGATCCCCGCTAACCAACATCAGTCACAACTCAACATCGATGCCAGCCAGCGAGGTCAAGACCCAACACAGGTACTCAATGAGGTCGCAGCTCTACGAAAGCAGCTGGCCCAAGTGAGTTTGGATTTGTTCAATCATCTGGTACCCTTATTTACCGTGTTCGCGATGTATAGGCACAATCTGAACGAGAGAAGCTGCGTGTTTCGCTAGAACAAAATAAGGAAACAAGCTTTGCGAAAGCTGGTGAAGCAGAAAACCTTCGACGAACCATGAGCAAGGTAAACAACACATGTTAGTTGGTTTGGATGTACCCCGCTAAATCAACGAATGTACTAGCAAAAAGACCAGCATGCTGAGGAATTGGCCCGCCTCAAACAAGAGATGACTGAAGTAGAAAATTCGAAGCTGGCTCTTGAACATCGAATGAAGCTAGAAATGGACCAACTAAGGACCGCAATGACATTCAAGGTTTGCCTCTCAATGAACGGTGCCTTTTTGACTCGTACTAAAGCTATACACAGCAACATGAGAGAGAAACATCTCGCAGAGGATTTCCAAATGTTAATGCCAGCCTCAGGAAACGCCAGACAATTGGGGGCTCTCGGACTCCAGGGTCGTCGCAAGCTCTCTCTAGGACCCCAGAACTGCAGCATTCACCACTATCCCCGAAGAAAAAGACTGTTAAGCGGGCTATGGCTCCCCCAGCTCTTCCGGGTGAGCCTAGTTCTACACTTGGTCTAATCTGGCAATATTCTCATGCTCCTACTTTTAAACCCTCTCTTGCAAGAAAGAAAAAAGCTTCAGCAATCTCACAAATTCGTTTAACCGCTCCAAGTCTCCTATTAAAGCCCAAGTCCGCACTCACTCAAAGTCACTTGCAGAAGACTTGTTCGAGAACCACGAGAGATTTAGTCAAACACCAACACCAGATCATATACAAGACAAAGGCAAATCAAGAGCAATATGGCAAGATTCCTTTGAGAATACGATCAGTCCGATTCAAAAGCTCCAATTCGAAGAACCAGAACACTGGCATTCTCCTGCACCAGCGACCCAAGAGCCCCCCGCGACCGAGCCCGATGTGTTCGGTCCCAGCTCCTTGCCAAAGACACCCACGAAAGCTCAAGAAGGGCCGATCCCTACCACAGAAGTTGTGCATCCGCTGGATCAAGCTGACGAAGTGAGTTTGGATAGGGCTGCCCAAGTAGATTAATTGACGAGTGATTTGTAGTTGCGCATGCTCTTGCTCGCACATGTTATCCTCTTCAATCCCCCGGAAGACCAGAAGACATTTAGTTTGCAGCATGTTTTAACTGCTTCGGTCCCTGCCGAGTTCCGTCAACAATTCGATACTGCATGCACCAGCCTTTTTAACGCGTTCAGTGGCTCGATCGTTTCAGGAGATGCTGGCGATACCAGATGGGATCACACGGCTACCAAAGCCTCGCTCGCTCTTTCTCAATTGGCTCAAGTATTTCAAGAAGTAGAACTTGTATGCGCTTCATTCGTTGATATTTAATACGTCTTAACAACTAACTCTAACCCATGCCTCGTTGTAGCTCGACTCCCTTTATATCCTTGTCAACTTGCTGACATCAATCTCAATAAATATACCCTCGTTTTCTCAATACCTTCTTAAAGCCTCCGTTCAGAACAACGAGTCCTTATTGCTTGTTACATTGTGCAACGTTATCGTTAGATTTTTCAAGAATCAGTCAGGGTCAGGCGCTGCATGGCATCTTGCTGAAAGCATAATTGGGTTATGCGAAGCGCTAGCGAGCCATGCCAAGGATGATAGCGCGGTGAAGTAAGTAACGTTTATTCACATCACCTTTTGCAGGGGAGGAATAATCTCGACTGCAGATTTGCCATCCTATTCCGGCGGCCTGAAGTTCTGTCTGTTATGTTGGACCCGGCTCAACCAACTGCTTGGACAGTGCGAGTGACTCGTATGTTAGCCACCCTAGCATTCCGTACGTGGTTTCTTTATTTTTCAAAACCTATGCATTACTAAAATCGTTATTCATTAGACCCCCTGTTACCTCGCACGCTCCTTAGTGCTCCCGAGATTAGTACGCCCACTGGTCGGGAACTGAACAAAGTGCCCTTGGTGGAATTGCTCTGCCGTCATCTTACATCGTTTCGAAAACACAACGTCAACGAACACGTAGGTGATTCTTAGCGCACGGCAAAGCCGTTTTTACTTATCAACAATATTAGCATCGAGAACTATATGAAAACGTATTGGCTACTCTCTCGCATCTCGCGATCGCCGATGGACAAAGTCTGACGACACTAGTAGAATCTCTCTCCCTGATACCATCATTAGCATCGTTCATTCACAATGTTTCCTCGACGATATGGTCTGAGTTCGCATTGTCGGAGAGTTGTGGGGGAGACCATGGAACATGGTAAGTACAGTAACAATTGACTCTCTTCCCCCAGGCCATTCACTCGCACCACCAGTCTAGTACAGAATCTTCGATCAGCCATTCAGCTGTTGCACTACCTAACATTCAGCTCGGAACCACAACCGAACATCCGGGAACGATTGTGCTATGCTCCGCGTGGTCCATTCAACGGGCTCATCCATCTTTTTATTGTCGCATTTGGGCGACTCGCGTTTGGCGACCCTCCAGAATATTTGGACGAGAGCTGCGCAAAGTCTATTCGCGAGATCCGAAGTAGGTTTGAGGCATTATAACCGGATTTGAGGTTACTTACCATGTTGGTTTCTTCCTAGTGCTCTCAGAAACGCTGCTTGAAACAGTCGTTGATGGACCCGAAGTAGATGGCATATACGTGGTATTCCATTCTGACGAAGAGGAGAATTTGGCTTCGAGTGGGGAGAGAGTTGAACCCAGTGTAGCTGATGAGGAAGAAGCTCTACATATGGCTATTGACGACGACTATTGATTATGCTACTATGATTTATCCCACCAATATACAGCATCATATTCCCTTAATATCTTATCTAATAATAGGGGCAATGAACACAAGTTAAAACCTTTCAATCGTTACTCGTGGGTTGCTATCGTCGTGTTGAGCTCACTCGCAAAGTATGATAAAGTATCTTGGATGCGATCGAGCCACGCCTGAACTGGGCTGGCCGTGGAATATCGCTCGGACACCATACTGGAGTGTATTGGGGAATCAAGAGGCTCTCAATTGCCGTACTTTTGGTTTCAGTCTGAAAAAGCAAGGTAGGATCCACAGTTTGTATGCGAAGGTACAGCTGGGATACGATCCGGGAGAATTCATTATTGAGAAGTAAATTAATGGTTCGGGTGTCGGGGGTATGAGTAGAATCCAAGGAGAACCAGCGAACAAGCGCACCAAATTGACATACATATTTGGATTCCCCCACTGTGCCCGGATCGATAAATGCATAATCCTATTGTATCCTTTGGGGTTTCGCATTGCGATCCTTCGAGTAGTTTTGACTAGCTTTAGAAAATCAGAGAACTCAGGAGTGTGGGCGATTGTGATCAACACCGAGCTACGACCTATGCGTGACGCTGATTAGTACTTCACTAGTTAGTCGACTAGAAACTCACAATCCGGCCTATCTATCAAGGACCACCAAGTGTGTGTCTTTTATCCAGATGGATGCGGAGATGGGTGGTTCTGCTTGCGAACTGTTTCGTGTAGGCCTGGTGTCTGAAATCATATGAAGGGCGCTAGGAACCAGACTACACAAACGGGGTGCTAGTTTCGAAAGCAGAAGGGATGCAGGCATCAATCCATATGTAGCATCTACTATGAGCAGAATTTAGGTTATAATTAAATACCCGGACAAGAGACGCACACGAGATTTGAACCAAGGCTGAGTCGCCACGGGATTAATGCTATCCTCGGGTAATAATAGGCGGGACAGCTCCCGGGGTTGAATGCCCATAGACTGTAAGCCAAATAAGAATAAAGGCCCACTTCAGGCCCAACTTGACGCGAGGGTCCCTGAATGTGCTTTGGATCTCAGGGGTGGTAAGAGCTCAAGTGAGTTTATAAAAACACTGAAAATTGCACACGATGTGATGGCCCCAAGATTTTTGTCATGTATGCAGGCTGAATCGGTAGATGAAGCGGAGGAAGCGCGGGAGCGTGGGGAGAAACCCTTCACAGACGATAGAGTACTAAGGTCTTCTGGTGGCCGGGCTCTTTGTGGCCTGCGGTTAGACATTGTGCTATTAGTTTGGTCGATGATATACAGGGCTGTTGTGGCGCGTCAACAATGTCCTTGACGTTGTCCCCGAAAGGAGTCTGGGCCTTCACGTGTCTTTTAGTTTAGGGCTGGTTATTTTTGACTCTGAGTCGCTATGGCGTTTGATCGAATCTCAACTTATGCCGTCACGGGTTGTATAACGCCGTAAGAGTGCCCTGGCCGATACGAACAACGACGCGCTTTTTTCACTATAATGTCGCGTCTGGACACACATCCCGACTTGGACAGATACCATTCTATCGACCTCCAACATCCAGACGGTCCTCCTACCCATTCACCTCCGATGAGCCATTCGCAGCCCCAGGCCATGCCTGACCCAGCTGACTCCTATTCGGTGCACTCAACAGCCCCTTTGGCCCCCGCGGCCGGCTTCAGAGTGGACATTCCCCCGCCAATGCCGGAGCCCGTTGCAGGGAACCACGTACGCATGGCGGAGCCCTCGACTGGATATTTCCCTCGCTATCCCCCGGCAAAGCAGGACTCCTATGCTGACAGCAACCACAGTGCGGGAACAAGCGCCGTCGGCTCGGGACCCGGTGGCTTCGTTCGCCTCAAGGACCGCGACGATGAAAAGCCTGCAAAGACCCACCACCCGCGAAACGCAAGCTGGGATTTCCTCTCTGGCATCACTAAGGACATTGAAGGTTCGTCATTTATTCTAATTCGAGCCCGTTGGGACCGCTAAGAAAAATCTTCAGGATTCGACACCCGGAATGCCTCTCAAGCCCATCTTCAGTTCGCCGAGGGTGATATCCCCAAGAATAGGCTTGTTCGCTTCTACACCTATTTGCTCAATCTCTCGATCGTCACTCGGTGGTTCCTCTACATTGTCCCTGTCCTCGGTCTCTTGTGGATTCCAGCAATAGTCCAGCTTACCAGTTTTCCCAATGCCAATATCTGGGGTGTGGTCCTCAAATGGTGGAGCATATGGTTTAGCGTCTGCTGGGTTGGCTGGTGGGCCGCCCTTGCTGTAGCCATGGCACTGCCTGTAGTATTGCGGAATACTCTGGGTGTCGTCGCTGTTGGGCTTAGAAGGTATATTGACTGGCTCACAGTGAGTGTTCGGTTGACATTTGCTTGTACCTATGCTCAACATATTTTTAGGCTCTGCAACGTTACATAGCCTTCTATGCTTGGAGTTTGACCCAGTGGATTGCCTTTACGCAACTCATCGTACGCCATGAGCCGGATAACCCAACCGAATCTAGCTCCAGCAATCTTGACTTGATCACCAAAATCTTGTTCGGAGTCATGTTGTGCGCAGCTATCTTGCTGGGTGAAAAATTTGCTATTCAATGGATGTAAGTTTTCTGTTGCTTTGAATTGGCCTAGAACTTATGTATTTCAAGCGCATTCAAATTCCACGAGCGTTCCTATGCCGAGCGAATTGCACAGCAAAAGATCCAGACGGCTTGTCTAACCACCCTATACAAACATTCGTCTGAGATTCCTGGACGGAGTGATACACTCAAGGACGGCCAAGCAACCAATAACTCTGCCATCAATCCTAAGAAACTTCTGAGGGGTGTCATCAAAGGTGTGAAGGGTGTTGCGTCTACCACTACAACGGCACTCGGAAATGTAGCTAGCGAAATTGCTGGCAGGTATGTTCAGGCTTGAGCGCGCTGTAGGACAAGGGCTGACTTGAATTGATAAAAGCTCGGTGCTTCAACCCAACTCCCCCGCAGCCATGGTTTCCACGGCGTTGTCTTCGGCAAACAAGACCCGCCTGGTGTGTTACGTTTGCCACACATGAAATTAACCGATCCTGATCCTTGGTTGATGCCAGTTGGCTCGCCGTATTTTCTATTCTTTCATCCAACCTGGCGCTAGCACGCTCGTCATTACCGACATCGCACAATATTTCCCAGATCATGAAATGACTGAAATCGCATTTGCCATGTTCGACAAGGACGGAAACCATGACGCCACGCGAGATGAAGTAGAGATGGCTTGTTTGGAAGTTCACCGCGAACGGCTTGCCCTGGCAAACTCTATGCGCGACCTCGATTCAGCTGTGGGCCGATTGGACAACATTCTGATGAGTTTGTACTTCATAATTGCCGCACTGGTTATTGCTGTCACACTGGTATGAGCAGGTTTAAGCTGATATCAACCTAGCTTCTAATACGATATGTTTGTAGGAAGCAAAACTCACTACATTGTTGACGGGTGCTGGGTCTCTCGTCCTTGGTAGGCCTATTCTACATCCATGCGACTAATTAGTTGACATGCTTGTAGGTCTCTCATGGCTCATTGGAGCGTCCGCATCCGAGGTTCTTACATCTATCATCTTCTTGTTTATGTGAGTCCGGTTAGCACTTGGTCCCATACTCCGACTAACACCACACAGCAAACATCCGTATGATGTTGGCGATCGCGTTGATATTGACAAGGGGTCGTATATTGTCAAGGAAATGCGCCTCCTCAGCACCATCTTCATCGATACGTCGCGTGGCTGTCTTGTCCAAGCCCCAAATGCGAGCCTTAGCACTCATGTGAGCGGTGATTAGGCAGGCGCTTGGTTCGTTATTGACCGCATATATACTAGTTTATTTCCAATATTCGGCGTAGTTCAGCCATGTCTGAGACCTTTGCATTCGACGTGGCTTATGACACTGAGTTTGAGCAAATTGAGGCCCTTCGCAGTCGAATGCTTGCGTTTGTTCGGGCCCATAGGCGAGATTACCAGCCTACGTTTGATATTGTGGTTGCAGGTGCGGTTTTTTGACGCCCTCCAATGTTTACACTGTAGCTCACCAGTTTTTAGATATCCCGGATCAGGAAAAGATGTCCTTGAAAGCAGACATTTTGTACAAGTCAAACTGGCAACAGGGGGCGCTCAAGAGTGAGATATATAATCGTTTTGGGAATGCCTTTATTCTAATCTGCTCTTTCAGCACAACGCCGCAATAAGTGGGTGTGCGCACTAAAAGCCTCCATGGCAGAGCTTAAGATCTTCGGACCCACTGGAGATCCTTCAGCCAAACCTGGACCCCAGAAGTACACCGAAATACCATGGGAAGAGGTCAAGGAGATGGAACGAACTACAATGCCTATGCCTAACCTACCAATGGAACCGCGCATCCCGCGTGCAGAGTGGTCTTTTACAGATCAAGATGCTATGATTCTAGATAGAGGGCAGGATGTATTTGACGAGGTCGACGAGTTGGGCCCAATGCCTCAGCCACGGCCTGGGCAAGACCTACGCCAACGAAGAGCAACACGAGGGCCTGGAGGAATGGGAGAAGCCATTGAGATGTATAGATCTGGGGCGTCAACCCCTGGTGGAAGACGTTAGCTTTGCGGACATTTTAAGAACATTGAGACAACGTCTTTGTAGAATCTTTTGTGTTATACGGCGTGTAGAAAATGGATTCGTTATGATTTGCGCTACCAATCGAGTCACGTGGGCGATCTTTTGCGTAACGCGTGCTCCACAACAACAAACCTTGCTTTCATCCTCAACCATGCAACGCAAAAAATCCCAAATCATTGTCGAGCTACCAAACCGCCCTCTCTCCAAACATGACGACAATAAGGCATCAGCTCCCGCTTGTAATGACCAGAAAACTCCAAAGGCACGGGCTTCGATCAGTGTGTTGAGCGTAGAGATACCAGTAAAAGTGACCCCTTTGTCCAAGTCCAAAGTCAGGGTTGAAGACCAGAACACTGAACCAAACTCGGATGCGGTCAATCACGCCCTCAAGCGCAAAAGGAGTCAATCAGATGTGGTGGGTGGCGGCGCTGCAAACTCGAAGAAAACGAGAGAGCCCGAACGAGCAAAGTCCGTCAACAAGGTTGGTTTGCCACCGTGGTATCCTTGGCAACTACTGAAGTAAATGTTGTTATCCTGTCATTTTTGGTACAGCCCTCCATGCAAGTCCAGCCCACTAAAGATGTGGTTCCACCCCCACAACCCAAATGGACACCGATTCCAACCGACATTTCATATGATGAGATTATGCAGAGAATGCAGGTTCGTACAATCACTTTTTGCCACCCGCACTAATTGACTGACACTTTTATTCTAGTTGAGAGAATTTCTAGCACGATTTCAGCCACTCACGAAACTCGCTCAAGTGCATTTGGACATTCTTTCTCGTTTCTCTGTCCCTATTGGCAGATACATCCCTAGAGCCACTCTTAAACATGTCCTCCTTGCGTTGGTGGACCTGGTAGGTGCGGATGCTACTGCCAACTTGCGACAAGGGTGCCAGACTGCACTCAAGCACATAAGGAACGCCAAAGGCGATCTGGCCATAACTTGGGATGCCCTTGCTGAACTCCGCAAAGCTGGTTATTCTGGCATACCTAACCCTGACCAACCACCTTCGACCGATCTCGACCTTGGAGAAACCGACGACGATGAGGAGGATGGCGGCCGCGTCACTCGACGAACCTCTAGAATGGCCCGCCTTTCCCAGCCTGCCCCTCCCCCAAAAGACAATTCGCTCGACTTTCCACTTCAATGTGGCGGACAGTTTCTACCCATCTTAGTGTTCCTAGCCGAGTTTTCCTTGCAGACACCAAGCATACGTAGCGACATTGATGCCGGCCAGCGCACCCTAGCCACTGCTGCGCACAAATCATACACGGCCAAATCGACCGAGGAAAGAACCCGCTGGCTTAACCAACGCCAAAAATTTTCTTCAATGCTTGTAGCATTGGAAGCTACACGGGCTCAAGAGAAATCAGCTATCATCGCTAAAGGCGGCAAGATACGTCGTGGGTCCCCGACTAATGCGAAAATCAAGGATATAAAATCCAAGGTGAGCACCCCATAAAACTTTTTGGAACATGATCTGAACATGTGCTTTTTAGCGCAAGGCAGCAGAAACGGAACATCAACGAACGAACCGGAAGATTTCAGTCGCATACAATCTCGAATTACGAGCATGCGCCAGTAGAGGAACCTACCTTGGATCTGATCGGTTGGGCCGTCAGTACTTTGCCCTGTTACTAGCCCCCAAGACCATTCGTAGCGAAAACCGTTGGGAATATTGGTCCACCTTCGTTTTTTGTTGGGGGATGAAGACAGATGGAATGCAACCATGTTGGTACGGCTTTGGCGAACCATCCGAGCTCCGTACACTGGTTGGCATGCTTAAGCATGATGCTGAACACGGGCTAACACCCTCCAACGATCTCATCAAGTCTCTCGTAAATTATACCGAATTTATAGAAGATCGTCTGAAAGAATGACCTCGATGGTATATTTATTCTGTATTCAATATGTATACTTATATATGTTGCTGCCTATTAGCGCAGGTACATTTCAGTCCTCAGATAGATCGTAGTAGCACTTTAATAGATACCTTACACCGCACTGTCAACGGCTCAACTAGGACTAGTGGCCAATATTATATACCCAATAGATGTGTCAAATGGGCGCGCGACAGAATATTTTCGGTGCCTAGCACAAAGTATCGTCTAAGAATATCAAGCTAAGTTCCTGATTGCTACACATTCTCTTATGCAATCTACCAAGTTTAGTTGCAAGAAGAACAGCCAGTAGATGCTTGCACTAATAGTAGCGCTGATTAATTAAACAGGATCGGTACCTGGGGATGAAACCACACCTACCATTTGCTGTTCGACGGCTATCAGCACACCTACAAGGAAAGAGCCACAAGAACACCAAGAAGTTAGACCTGAGCTTGGTTGGTCTATGCCGGCATCCAGGGCTTCTTGAATACCTCTATCGATCCGCATATTCATCAAATCGATGTATACGTGAGCTATACCGTCAGACCCAGTCACTTGGAAAAAGTCTCGGCCCTGGTGGGTAACCTGGACAACTGGAGAGGATCTCGTGAGTACCCGAAAAGTTTAGAGCCAAGCAAACAAACGAGGGTAACCAGCATGATAGTAGCCACTCACCCTTCTCCCTATCTATCAAATCTAGTGCTTCTAGGAATGTGTGCTGGAAAATTCGATGGAGAGCAAGAATAGCACTGTCGTCCACTGTGGAGCTGGGCTTAGCTACTAAACCTAGCCCATCAGGATCCTCACATGTCTCATGATCAGAAAGGCTTCCGATAGCCGCGCTAACAATCCGTGCAATTGCTGTGGTCATGATCTTGGTTTTGTAGATCGCGTAACATGACGAAACTCGGTGCATCCCGCAGGCTTGGGCATAAGCGCCGGAACTTTGATTTTGCCCAGTAGGTTCTGGCTCACCAACAAAGTACTATAAATACCCACTGTTCACTATAATTGGGATTATGGGTGCGATCCAAAGTAATAGCGTGCTCTGGGACTCAATCCAAATGGCTTAGTAGCACATACGGCGCCAAGAATAATTCAACCAGAGCACTTCTGTGTTTACAAAAACTCATATCAAGTGCGATATCTGCTAGAGCATGAACACAGCGCTGCCCGAGCTATTAGATCTGTGTATGCTGAAATCTCATGAGTGTGGAAGAAACTAAGGACACTCGTTCGCATCGTAATGGGTATCGCGACGACCATTGTGCTAATTGACATGTCATTCACAGTAATCGCCCGCTGATCATAAAACTGGTCGCAAGCTGGTAAAATAATGCTGGTTCTCGACTAAATTGATCAAACAATATGTGGGCATGTTGGGCACACAACTACCGAGGCTTAATGGATGTCCAGATCCGTTAATTGCTCATATGACCATGATATACCTAGTCGATCATCTCAGTGACCAGAGACCATTAAATTCGCCTTAGCTTGTGACCTGTGACAACTCAACCTACCGAACTTCTCGCGTACTGTATCATTAGCACAATGTGAAACAGGGGGCCATCTTGAGACAGCATATAATTGCGTAGTTTCCTCGGCTATTCTTACTTGATCATATTAATGGTGTTTCACGTACAAATCAGAATTTCGAAGCTGCACCCACGCTATCAGTAGCCTCGATAGTCATAATGAACCGTATGCTAACTCCTTTGAATGATTCTATCTCCATTTAACGTAATTCTTTTCCCTTTTGGTATAACACTATAGCTAGATTTAGAAATGATCTAGCATATATGCACCTGCAAACCCGCACCGATCGGTCCGAGAGAGTCACCACGTTGCCACGTAGTTCACCATCTAGAAGTGCTTATATTGTTGCAAATCTGTGAGAATAACGGAAGTACTTTAACATACTACCTCGATATCTCTAACAAGTATGCGATCGGCAACTTTGGCTTTCCTTGCTGCCTCAGCGGGACTGGGTAACTGTGCAGATTGGGTCAGCTTTAAATCTCTAAAATATTTCTTCGTATTGTGAGTTTTTAGTTTTCACCGACAACCATACGACCGAGACCAGTCTAACCGCCTATCAGTGGTGATTCGTATTCTACTGTTGGCTTTAGGAGCACTTCCCCGATCCCAAATGCTGCCAACCCCATCGGCCTGAAATACCCAGGTACCACCATCACCCACGAGGAGAACTGGGTGGGGGTTATAACAACGAAGGCCAATGATTCCTTGATCCTCACCTGGGATTATGCAGTCAGCGGGCAACAAGTGACTGGTGTTGTAAAGCAGATAGGGGAACAGTTCATTCCAACGGCAGGAACGCATCCTGCTTATTGTCCATGGAATGCTTCGAACTCGCTTTTTGGTACGTCACAGGTACCGTTTGGCGCCCCTGGTTATTCATTCGGATCCAACTCATGCAGCGACCTGGATTGGAATAAATGATATCAAGTACGTACACGTCACGTATTAGGGCGCAGCTCCCCGTTGATTCTGTTTCCTTTCGTGTCACATAGCCGAGGTGTCGTGAGCGAGCGAGTCCCAATGTTGTTCGGACTCCAAGATCAGTTGTATCAAGCTGGAGCTCGCAATTTTTTGTTCCTGAATCTTCCCCCGTTTGATCGTTCACCGGGTAACTTAAGTCTTTCATGTTCTATATCAAAATAATGGGCGCTGAATTATCGAATTACAGGTGCTAATTACAGCGAGCAGGTCAAGGAACAGATCAGCCTTTGGAATACAGCCTTGCCGGTCCAGATCGCGAACTTCACCGCGACACACCCGAATGTCACGGCGTTCATGTTTGACACCCAGGCTTTGTGGGATGAATTTTACGCGAACCCATCGGCATTCAATATTACCAATCCGGATACAGTTGGAGGCGGGCTTTGGTACGATGGGTATCATCCGTCTACGGCGATTCAGAGGGTAATTGGACAGCGTGTTGCCCAGTTCTTGAGATCTAAATCGCATGCACACTAATGCGTGCCGTGTAATTCTATGATGCTATGTTGTAAAGGTTTATTTTAAGATGCGATCGTACATGATAGAACGTTATATATGACTTCGGACGAGAAGGCGAGCAGTCTGCTGGCTGAGAGTGCGCTCATTTGGGAAATTTAATTCAAATGTGGGTCTTGTTGCCCAAATCAAGCACCTTCCTTTTGAATTGCTTACAACATGTTGCCATTATGTAAGAGGCTATGTATCGGAGCTCCTTATTCCGTCATCCAGCTGATTGCACCACTCATAAGGATTGTTGTCAAAAAACAACTGGGCTCAGGCCACTTTTTACCCTCTAGGACCGCATGTTAGGAGACGACGTTATCTCCGGCGCGCGAGTTGCTCAGCAGCGAAGACAATATGTCATAGGGCTGTTGCTACTGCTTGTTGTGGTCCTCGAGTGGACAGGCTCCAATTTCTTGACACAGGTGAGTTGCATTATTCGACATTGGGTAGTTAGCGACCGGCTCATGTCTATATGGAAGAATCTTTTTGATGATGGCTACAATAAGCCATTTTTGTAAGTCCGTGAACTCTTGCCGCGCTAATATGGCTCATATCATCCGCTAGCGTTACTTACATGAATACGGCCTCCTTTTCGTTGTATCTTATACCGGCATTGATAAAAAATGTCCGTTCGAAAAGAAGTTTGCAGAAGCATGGTAATGAGTGAGTTCGCATTGTCCAGTGGCTCTAGCTTTCCTCGGCTCAATGGGCTAAATAGGCAGGGGTATGAGGCGCTAGTTGATGACGATGATGATGAATCTCAGATGAATGAGGTATGCTTTTCATAGATCGACTCGATAAATTGCATTGATAAATTCTCCAGCATTGTGATTCCCGTACCACTCTTTACAATGGAGGAAGCAATCATACCGAGAGTTCCCCCTTAACGACCCAAGAGACAGCGAAACTTGCGTCAACTTTTTGTCTGCTATGGTTCTTCGCCAACTGGACTCTCAACGCATCGCTTGGTCTTACGAGTGTGGCTAGTGCCACTATTTTATCCAGCATGAGCGGTGAGCTCCATGCTCTTAAATCCAGCCAAAGACTCACCGTCGGTCAGGTTTTTTCACTCTTTTGATGGCCCGTATATTTCGTGTTGAGTCATTGAGCTTAAGCAAAATTGGGGCTGTGGTTGCAAGGTGCGTCGTCATTATTTCATTCTTGGGGAAGTTCGACTCATCATTCTTGGCAACAGTTTTGTCGGCAGTATACTGGTTTCATTAGCCGACAGCGGCAATGGTGTTGATAAACCTGTTTCGAACGTGCCAAGGTCTATACTTGATCATTCTCATCCTCACGCGATTTTTGGCGAGTCTCATAACTACAATCTAATTCTGCAAAACTAATCACACGTTGGCTGGTGCTAGGGGATATATTGGCAGTTAGTTCAGCACTATTTTACGCCTTTTATGTTGTCTTGCTCAAGGTTCGAATTGGGGACGAGTCGCGGATCAACATGCAACTTTTCTTTGGCTTTGTTGGAGCATTCAATATTCTGGGATTCTGGCCAATCGGTGTACTGTTGCATCTCACGGGACTCGAGGTCTTTGAACTCCCCAGCTCAAACAAAGCCTTGTATGCGGTTCTACTGAACGTAAGTAATTTGTTCGGGGGAGGATGGCTCAATCAATATACCTATTTCCCAGATGTTCATCACTTTGTCCAGTGACTTTATCTACGTTGTAAGTCTATTAGTATCGGCCGAGGCTCTGGCTAAGTGTTGCTTTTTGGTAGCTGGCGATGCTCAAGACTACCCCCTTGGTTGTAACCGTTGGACTGAGTTTGACTATTCCGCTTGCCTTTGCTGGAGACCTGTTCCTGGGTGCCTCCATCAAAGCTCAATCGTTCGTGGGGGCAGTCTTGGTCCTCATCGCCTTCATAGTGATCGGTTTGGAAGACCGAGACGAAGCTCCTTGTGCCCGGACCAACAGGACTTCCTGTGAAGATGACAGAGGTCGGTCGTTTGGGCGACCTAACGATTTGCATGAGGCATCACTGGCAAATCAAGCCCAGGACGATGTCAGTCTCAGGAAGTCAGTTGAAGCTATATTTGCGGCACGACGTGAGCAAGATAGGCGGATGAGGCGCGAGTCCCGCGGATTGGAATCTGGCAATATGAACGCTCAGGCAACACGTACTTCTCAAGATGTGGATGGTAGGGCGAACCCCATTGAGCGCGGTCGTAGCCGAACTCGTAGTGGAACGTTTCGGAGAGAGCGAGTGTCTGGTAGTTTGAGGAGGTCCGAGGAACGACGAACCAGATCAAGGACTGGGCGGAAAAGTAGTTCAGACCGCGATGATGCTAGTCGGGGGGATGGTCGAGCACGAGGATGGGATTATGATCATCCCATCCTGTCAGACTCTGAGGAGAATGCGGAGCTGTAGCTGTGGTGTGGGTAATTGCTCTTGGGTTTGTCTTGGCATGTAAATTAATAATATGGGTTCCGATCATTGAATCGCGTGACGTCATCAGTGCAGCTGCTGCTGGCGGGGGTTTGTCTTGAACTCTCATATGAGTGGCGGTCTGGCGCGGCTGAGACTCGCCCGCGCTAAGGCGTTAGCTACACCAACGCTATTATATATTCGGCCTTTCTTTACAAAGACGGATTGGCCTAACCAGGTGGTGCAAAACTGCCCGTCAATCAGTAAAATCCCAGTTTGAGGCCTTATCAGTCACTTACCTCAGTCTAGGACATTGGCCACTATCCTTCTTGGCCGGGGTTGCAGTTGCTGGCAGTTCTTTGTATGCATTCGGAGCAGAGTCGAGGTGCGAGGAAGCAAAAGGGCATTTGTACCGAGAGCAGCAAACTACTATCAAGCCAGACCAATCCCAAGAAACACTGATAAGTAAAGACACAAAGGTACGCTCTAAATATTATAAATTATTCCATAGATACGATGCCGAATTTGATACAAGGGCGAATCTGTGTTCTCTTTTGACGGGCATTCGCTCTCAGCCGCCCTCACAACACTTACATCCTGGGCCTGGCCCGAGAGGTTTAAATGGTTCCAGGATCGCGCCGAAATACTTGTTCGAGAACTAAGTCGGGGACCTGGATCTCTATGGAACGAAATCGTAGATTCTTTGCCCAGCATTAGCGATCATCCCGAGTGCGAGTGGGAGGCTGAAGTGCGACTCGGCGACGAGTTGTGTCTACCTGAACGTGCTTTCCTTCGTAGTCGCAAGCGGAAAATGCGGGCCGCATTTGCCGAGTTGCTTGGAGTACCCATCCACGAGGTTGACGAACGCGATATTCCTATTGTTGCTATTGCCGCTTCGGGTGGAGGTAAGTGCTACAACCTTGTATCAAGCGATGTCGGTATTCCGAATTTTCATTCTAGGTTATCGTGCCATGGTCAATACGTCTGGGGCCCTAAAGGGGGCCCAGGAAACCGGCATACTCAATTGTACATCGTATATCTCGGGAATATCAGGTGAGGATGATAGCTGGACGTTACGACCAATATTAAATGAACCAAAGGGAGCTGCTGGGCACTGGGAATGATGTACAGCGGGGTTGCGGGGAGCCCTTCCCCATCCCAAGTTCAGCAACACCTCAGATCCAGAATTCAAACGCCTTATTTAGATATCAGTACCTGGGACAGCCTTGTCACACCTCCAACTAACAAGGTCTATTGCCCCATTACCACACGTTGCATCAACTGACGATCCAATTCATTCAGTACTTGCTAAAGGGGTTGTTGCACAAAACTACCGCTCCAGGCTGGGGCGGAGTCTCTTTAACTGGTACTACACCAGCTGACCATCGCCAAGCAAACTAATAAGTATTCAATAGACATTTATGGAACTCTTCTATCGGCACGCCTTTTCGTCCCGGACGATCTCAAAAAGTTAGAGGCGCGCTGTCTCTCCTTGCACCAGTTTCGCCGATTTGTCGACGACGGGTCTTATCCAATGGTGCGCCTAGGGGATATGTTCGGAATTGGTAGCTTACGCTTTAGGTAGCCTATTATGACAGCTATTTCCCGCCACCTGAAGGAACCATTGGAAAGCCAAGAAATTGAAGCCAAGAAGCAAGAGCGTAGATCGTTCACACCTACTCGACGGTTGCGACACCGGAAAGAGGCCGAAGAACTCGAGGCTCAGGCACGCTGGCTTTGGTTCGAATGGTCGCCATATGAATTTGGATGTGATGAGCTTGGAGGTTGGCCTCTGCATTACTCCTAGCACGTCTAGCACAACCCCTAACGTGCGAATATAGCGTGGATCCCGTCTTGGGCTCTGGGAAGACGATTTGAAGATGGTCGAAACATCGAGAGGCGGGCAAGTGCATTGCCATTTTTTGTCAAGATTAACATACTGACTGAGCCTGAAGCCCGAAATCAGCTTGACACTTCTTTCGGGGCAGGTATTGAGGCTCATCTATCAGATATTCTTACCAACGCTGGCCACCTTAGGATCTTTGGGTCGGCATTTTGCGCGTCCTTGCAGCATGTAGGTCGCTAGAGCTGGCGGTATTTCATATGTGCTTATCTGCCTGTACTTTCCAGTATTTCCTCGAAGTTCGACCGCTCCTTCGCGATTTGCCTCTGCCTATATTTAACTGGCTGGACCGCGTCCTCGTTGAAAACGAGAAGGAATTTGACGTCATTCATCCAGTGCCCCCAACTGCTTTGCCCAACTTTGTCAAGGGGCTCGAAGGCCAATTAAGGTATGGAAGCCCTGATGGCATTACCCAGGTAGAGACTTTGCGGTTTATAGTAAGCATAACTTGCCCTATTGGTAGCTATCATCACCCTAGTCGGGGTTGTTAGGGCTAACACGTTAAACTCACGTGAAACAGGACGCCGGTGCAGAACTGAATATCCCATACTATCCGCTCCTGCGTCGCGGAGTAGATTGCATCATTGCGTTAGATGCCAGCGCAGATTCCCAGGTGAGCGGAAACCCAGCCTATCAGCCACACTTGCAGGGCTAGGACAGCTGACCTCGTTCTTTATCAATAGGATCTGTGGTTCACGCGTGCTGAAGGCAAGTCGTTATCCTAAAAAAAATGCGCGTGCGTCGCGTTTTCAATTTTCAGGCTAAATGCTAGTCCCCGGGGGGTTTACTCGATGCAGAATATGCCGCGCGTCGGGGATTACAAACCTGGCCGAAAGGAGCCCGGTGGCCCAAGATTTTGCGACCCGCGAGACAAGCGCCGGGGCAGGAGCAAGTGCAAGTGTCTGGCCCAGACTCTGAAGCAGAGACGAACCGCGAGATTGCGAGCGCGAAAGAAGCTGATGTGGTTGAGCAAGCTGATCACCAGCAGGCTGCCCAAGCTCCCATGGAAGAGGGCCCGCGACTATTATCAGAGGACCCCGATATCGATGAGAGCGATACTCCAGATCACCGGCACGACAAGCCCGAGGCGCAATCTTCCACTTTGGCGGAACTTGACGGCCAAACGGCACCGGGCAAGGAGCCGGACTCGGACGAGGAGAGCAAGCCCTCGAGCGCATACGTGTGGATCGGCTCGAGCACCGATACCGGATCCTCGCGCGTGGACAACTGGGAAAAGGAGGAGGATCTGGCTTCCCGCGATGGTATCGGCATCGTCTATGTGAGTGAGCCACGCCTCCGGCTCTGTTATCGTACACCGTTTTGCGGTTCATGTCTCATGTCGACTTGCCTACGCCCTGCGCCATGATAGATGCCGCTGATCCCCAACCAAGAGGCGCAAGAACGGTACGGTGGTGACCTGTGGGACCCTATGGATATTTCAACCTGGAGATTCGAGTTGCAACGTGAAGAGATAGACAAGCTGTTGACTACCGCTGAGGTGAGCCTGCCACGTTGTCGAGCTCTGTGCGTAATTCCAGGAGCTGATAGCGGGACGAAATCATCAGATGAACTTTAAAGATGGGCATCAGAAAATTAAGCGCGTGCTCAAGGTGATGTGGGTACGCAAGCGCAATGCACGTCTGGAGAAAGAGCACCGAAAATGGAAACGAGATTTCGATCAACTTGTAGAGCGCGCAGCGTGATCTGCGCCCATACCACATATGTCCGCATACACGCTGGGTCTCGGTATCAAGATTTAAATCTATCGTCAATCACACAAGAATCATTCAACAGGTTCATCATTTTATTCCCGAGAAAGAAAAAGGAAGAGCTACGTCGTACAGCTTTTCAATAGGATAGCAAGGAGGAATAATACATCTCGGAAACATCCAATTGAAAATTACACAAAAGCAAAAAGTATCCATCCCAATTATACTCGAGTGCCGAACCATCACGCACGGCCAAGTGCACCTCGCAACCAAGGATGTTCGCGGACCTGGTGAATGGTATAACGCCGCATCGGATCGGGATCCAAGCACTTGCGCATCAAGTCGCCACATGCTGACGACACGCCTATAGATTCGTGGAGCTCACACACTAGACCTTGCATTGCATGATCCGTCGTTGGAAACGGGCTCTGTCCAGTGACCAAAAACGAGAGCAAAATTCCAAGTGTCCAGACCTCTGCCGGTGGAGCAGTATACGACAAACCTTTTAAAATTTCTAAGACGCCCAACGTTTCATCAGACCCAGTCGTCGGGTTTAGTAAATTACGAGAGCTTCTCACCAGGCGATGCAAATGTCAGCGTTCCAAAAAAACTCGTGTATTTCGGTGGTGGTTTGCGCACGTCTCGAATTACAGCGCTCCCAAAATCAATAAACTTGACCTGAATCAAGACTGGTTGATAAAGATCAGACGCCAAGCCAATACAGACGCACCTTGAAGTCCCTATCAATAACCAGGTTTTCATCCTTGATATCACGATGCGTGATCCCAATCGAGTCGAGGTACCAGACCGTGTCGACGACCTGGGCAAAAATATACTTGGCTCGGCCCTCGGACAAGCGCTCATGCTGTTCAATACACTCGAACAGGTCGTACGATGCGCGTCGTAGCATGTGGGGACGGACCTCGGGGAGCGGGAGCGACCCACGAGGGCCGAGTGCCATGTCGTCATGAGGGGGCGCATGCGATGGCATGCTCGGCAATGAGCTGGAAGCAGCAAGCGGGCGCAGCGGGGAGCTGTGTACGGGCGCATACGGCGATGATGGTTTGGCCTGCCATGTAGGGGGGCGCGCATCGTGTTGTCCGGCATCAGGCTCCGTATCGTGTTTGTTCTTGTTTTTGGTATTCTTAGACCACGGGGACCCGTGCAGTTCTTGAACCTTGTAGATTTTGCATTAGAGTTTGCGCATACATCCAGCATAAACTCTGCTGGGACTCACCAGATAAAAGTACAACCCGTCGTCATACAGGCCATAGAATTGCACCACACCGGGGTGAACGGCGAGCTGCAAAACGACCGCCTCGAGGGGCACAATGGCATTCTCATGGTTGCGAATGAGTCCGCGCGTGGGGACCAGCCTCCGGTCAATAAACTTGACGGCAACTCGTTCATTGGTGCGGATGTGGCGGGCGCTGAGCACAAAGCCATATCCTCCGGCGCCGAGCTCAGTCTCGAGAGAGTATCTGCGGGCAAAGTTGGGCTCGAGAAGGTATCCGTCTGGAAAGTACTTTGGAAATTTCATAGCGCCTTGCATTTGCATGTGTAATAGATCCGCGGGGGTCAATGGGGTGTAAAGGGGCTTGGGGGCTAGGGACGGGAGAGGGCCGGTGGACAAATAGCGACCGATTGAAGGGCTCGGGCGGAGGTTTTGAAGCCGGCCATCGCGAGCCGGAGCGACCTCATCGGGACAAGTCGTGTGAATATATGCGCCGTGGTCGGGCTCGGGCATCGGGGTCGTGGTAAACGGAGACTGGAAATGGGGAATGCTCTTGCGCGGAAACTTCTGGGGGCGAGTTAGACTGTTGGGCAGGGCTGGCAATTGCACAACACTAGATCTACTGGGCGAAGAAACCAGCTCGGCACTGGCGCTGCGTGCAAGAGTGGCCCGCATCACGACACAATCACCGTCGACAGACTCCATGTCGGTACTATTGGCAGATTCACCCAAATCGAGGCCCAGACACGACTCCTGAGATACATCACAGGGCTCATATGGGGCAATATCCATGGCCTCGATGCGCCGACGGAGATCACGAGCCAGGGGACTAGGCAGAGGCGAGACTTGGCGCTGGCGGACAACATCGAGCAGAGCAGAGCGGGGACTGGGCAGACTAGGAAGCTTGAATACCAGTCCCTTGGCTTTGGCGCGGAATGCTGCCTTTGAGGGAGTTGTATCGGGCTGGATAAAGGGGTCGAGCGTGTCAGCTGCACTAGGGGAATCCGGCTCTGCGATAAACGGCGGAGACATGGCCAGCAACGGCGTATATGGCGAGATAGACGCTTCGGACATGTCATCAGCGCGCACAGACGACGACGGAGAAATTAGAGGGGAAATAGGGGGAATATCATCGTTGACGAGAATCGAGAGAGTTGAACTCGAGTCGAATACGCTCATGTCGGTGTCCATGGTAGATGGGCGCAGTGCAGAATCAAGCCAACTTGGGCAATTTAAGGAAAGGAGTGGATCGTGGTTGTCCGGGATCGCTCGATGGCCGCCAAACAAAGACCGCCTATATGCGCTTACTTGATTGGTCATCACACAAAGGTATTTGCAACAATTGCATTTCGCTGACTCAGCACTGCCTTAAACATCCTGCGCTTAACTTCCATAGACTCTAACTCTAGACATGCGATCTCATGCATTCGCGCTCTTTCTCGCTGTGACAAGTTCACATGTCGCCTCTGCTGCGTCCCAGACATATGCTGCGACGCTTGCCTCGCTCTATGGGATGCCCACCTCGACGGTCCTTCCCTTTCCTTCAACCACCATTCCAGCCCCTACTGCACAGGCCTTTATCACTGCGGGCGCTTCTCCCGACAACCTCGGCTGGTCTCTCTCCAAGGGCCGTCTGCAAAACGGCGGCGACAACATGGCCTTTGTCGCCGACCCCTTCCCCTCGGCATCACTCACCAAGGACCCAGATATCTCGGCATCTTCTTACGCCCAGCCCGTTCTCCAGATTACTTATCCGGCCGGCAGCTACTCAAACCACACGGGAGGCGGTGCGTCCTACCGTAATTTCCCTGTTGGAACCCTTGCTCACCTCATTCCATCCATCAGGTGCCCAGTTTATCCAACTATGGAATACAACCTCCAACCTCCAAAGCGTCGTCCTTAGCTACGAGGTCGCATTCGATTCTGGCTTTGATTTCGTCAAGGTTAGTCATCGCGTCTATTTTTGGCCGCTCGTCGCTAATCTTGGATCTTCAGGGAGGCAAGCTTCCAGGCCTGCGAGGGGGCCCAGATGTCTTGGGTTGTTCGGGCGGAAAACAGGCAGACGGCAAGTCTTGCTTCAGCACTCGGTGCGTACTCGATACCTGTCCTTGGTCGGCTCTAAGACTATGCCTACAGCCTAATGTGGAGGACTAGTGGAAACGGTGAAAGTACGTACACTTGAGCAAACACGAATGGCAGTCCCTCAATCTCCTGTCCCAGTCTACGCGTATATACGTCCAGTCAATGGTATCTGCGATTCAAAGATGGTCCGATGCAATGACGATTTTGGCATTTCCCTGAATCGAGGTACAGTACATCTTTTCCGCCGATCCTTCCACTTGACATTGATCATCATTCTCACTCCCCACAGGCTCATTTGCGTTCCAAGCTGGCACTTGGAACAGAATTACTATGATGGTCCGCTTGAACAGTCCCAGTGCGTCTTGCATTTCATCTTCATCGTGTTGCGGGGAATCTAACCGCCCCCACAGACAACGTGGCCAACGGCCAGTTGCAGCTCTTGTACGTCCTTGCACCTCTCGTCTAGACTCCCCCGCAATCTCACCATATTTCCTCGATCCCCAGCTACAACGATCTGCTCGCCATTTCCCAGAATGGCGTCCAGTACCGAAACTCTGACGACATTGCCTCGGTTAGCGGCTTGTTCTTCTCGTACGTCGAATTTGCTCTCGATCCAATGCTTGCTCGGTCTGATTTGATTAATTTTCCCCCACAATAGGACCTTTTTTGGTGGTACGTCCTCGAGCATCATTTCTCATCACCCACTTTTGTCTCACACCATACGTCTGGCATGCAGGTGAAGATTCGTCCTGGGCCTCGCCAAAGGAGCAACACACGTACTTTCGCAACATCCGGATGTGGGGCTCCGACGCCCCGTCCAATATGACCGGCAACAAGATCAATGCTGCTACCCCTGTCACAGCTGCTGCGGTCTCACTGTGGTTGCCTGTCCTTACGGGGATGATATCTGCGTTTTTGGGTGCCGCTTTTGCATTCTAGTGTTCCGGACTCGCACGCGCTTTCGAACATTGTATGTCTTGACTAATTCCGGACATTGCCCGCATGAACGTTTTAACTGTACCCTCGGCGGTTTCTATATGTGTGTATGTAAAATGCTCACGCTTGTTTTAATGCAAGTACTTTTTGGAGTTACAGCGTATTCTCGAATACAAAATCGCTTGCTGCGGTCCGGCGAAATCACTTGCGGTACCTGTCCGGCAACACGCGTGAGACAACAGAAAAGGAAAAGCGATGGGCCATGCGTACCACAAAGTGCTCTTGCGATTTCTTCGCATCTTTCTCTGCAGTTGGAGCATACCATACAGCAATGCTTCCGCTGTCGGAGGGCATCCAGGAACGTAAATGTCAACCGGGACAATACCTGGCCCCAAATCAAGTTTGGCACAATCATGAGCCGAGCCCGTGGATAAAGTACTTACGGTCGCAGCCGCGCACAACAGAATACGAATAGTGGTAATAGCCACCACCATTTGCACACGAACCCATCGATATAACCCATCCTACAATTGAGAACAAAGCGCCAGCGAGACCATCAACCCGCCGAGCGGTTACAAGCTAACGACAAAAAGGCAACTCACGAGGCTCCGGCATTTGGTCATACACTTTTCGCAGTGCGGGGGCCATCTTGTTTGTCAACGTCCCCGCGACAATCATGATATCAGACTGTCGCGGACTCGCACGGAATACAACCCCAAGGCGATCTTGATCGTATCGTGCGGCCGCCATGTGCATCATCTCCACCGCGCAGCATGCAAGACCTGATCCGCGTTTTGAGTACGAAGCGTTCGATCCACGATATGATGAGTAATCTAGGCGCCAAGGGGCTTACCAAATGTCATTGGCCACATCGACCCTTGCCGTGCCCAGTTGGCGATCTTGTCCAGTGTGGAAAGAACATATTCTACACGCCCGAGTCCAGTCCAGTCCAGTCCAGTCCAGTCCAGCCCATCACCCCATCATTACAAACAAACCCGAGATCGGACATCCGTCGAGTGAGATGTGACCTATGAAGTAAGAAAAAAAGATGAACACGTACCGACTTTGTTATTGGGTGTCTCGAGGCTAAGCTGGTTTGATCCATGCTGCGCAAGTCTTGTGGGAGGTGTCGGGGGGTTTGGGAGAGGCGGCGGTGCGGAAAAGTCGGTTACTTGGTGATTGTTCGCTCTCAGAGTGGTTGTTGTGCAAATAGACCGAAAAGCTGCAAATTTATGGTATTTGGATCCGCTGGCGCACGAGTGGTGGGGAGTGGCTGCATACCGTGGATGCCAACGCTCTGGGGAGAACGGAATGCTACGCGTACGGACATAAGTTTAATCATATTGCATATTCTACTTCCTCGCGCACCGATTCTGCTGGCCATTAGAGGTCGAATCGTGGATGCCATGGCTGTAGTGTGCAACGAAGACTCTTGGGAACCTCACGGGCGAATCAAGAAGCGCCGATTGATTCGCTCCAAATCCCGGATTAGCTAAGACTATGCTTACGTGAGCGCAATACTAGCACCTATCCAGGCTTGGCCTCCACGGCCCCCAACTTTGAGATTGCGATATTTGGCTTGCGATCGGTGGTCCTCGAGATCGGCGACAAGGACAATAACTCCAAAACTCGATGTATGCCCGAGAAGTTGGTACCTCCTAAGGTGGCTTGGGGGTTATCTCCGTACGTACGGCTTCGTGTAAACCCTGCAGGTCTATATTCGACTCCTTGTGTGCCTAGGTTCCTCGAGAATTATATCGATCGTCAGAGATATATTGCACTTCATCGATGGTCTGCCTCCCCATGCACACAACGCTACCACGATATTGGCATCTGAGACAGTGGCAAAGGATAGATTAAGCTGTGGCTACTTGGTCAGATGATCGCGAAGCGTTCTCGAACTTGTCCAATTCAATAGATAGGTTCTTTCGAGCCAAAGTTCAAAACAATGCTCTCCTGGCTTCTGGATCTTCATGTTCGCGTAGTTTGTCAAAAGCTAGGGCTATATGTCTGATGTTCGCCAGCCTTCTGCAGTTAATGAAACCTCGAGGCCGCATAAATAACTCTTCGCTCATCAGACATCCAGAGTAGGCCTAATCGAGACATATACACGGCACCGGCACACAGGAAACCCAATCGCTGTTAACCTTACACATTCTGCGTTCCTGACTTTGTCGATCCAAGTAGGCTGCCAGTGTGTTTCTCGCCTCGCTGCTCCTATTTGGTTACTTGTCATATGCGCGCGACGTGTGTGTACCAGTTGAATTACAGACATCATGACCAACGGCCGAAAGTCGGACTTGAGATGACTTGTGCGGTCAAATTAGTGCCCCATACCAAGTCCGGATTGGAGTACATGAGCCCTGGTTTATACTCATGATCGATCTATGGTTGAGGGCTCATTTCGAGATAATTCTGACACCCTTATTCCACACTTGGTTAATTTCCATGTTGACTCTGCACCAAACACAGATACGCGAGAGTTGAGCTACTTACTAGCTTATAGCACCTATAAGCCGAGGGTATATGCGGGGCTATTAATCTCTGGGAGCTGCCAATCGGCGGGGCCCAGCACGTGGGCCCTCCGTTAAAGTTCCAGCTTACCCGTTCAGTACATACACAATGTCGTCATCAGGGACCTCAACTTAGTGTTCTGGTGGTTAAAGTCCGCCAGCCACCGCCAACTTACGATTCAAGGCAAGGTTCAAGGGACGTAACCAAGGATGCATCATGTTACGTTAGTGAATTCCGGCTGAATTCCATTACTTAATCTAGCCAAATATGAGAATTGTACTGGGAAATCTAATCAGGTATATGAAGATGAAGTGATCCGTCAATGGTTATTACTCTCAAAACACCAATCGTACGACTAACCTTGCCTTCGTTGAGAAAGGAAGAGTTCTCAGTTGGACTACAATAGAGTACTGCCTCTAGCCAACTCCATCTCCGCCCGTATAGTGCCCTACTTTTTTGATCGAGGCCGTCTACCCCTCGGCCAGAGGGTTAACACGTTTCCCCTTCTTCATAGCACCAAGAGTCACCTGTGGCCATTGAAAATGGTCTACAAGCATCGTAAAACATCCGTACACATGGCAAGCCTGTCTCTCAAGCGGCAAGGCCGCAATCTAATCCTACCCTGTCGGGGTGGAGTGCCGGACGGCGCGGAGCCTGACTCATTAATTAAACACCATAATCGGCTCAATTAGAGTAGAGCAAATTAAGATGCATTGGTGCGAGCGGCTCGCATACGTAAAGGAGTGTGGTGCGTTAAACTTGTGTGTTCTCCCAGTGATATACGCGTACCCGCGATTTCAATGGTTTGTCCCTAGCCTAACGCCTGAAGCTCAATCACCCAGTCATAAAACATGCTCATCCTTGATCACCCCGAAACTCTATTGGCAAGAAACAACACCATATGGGCGCTTGATCACAGAATCATCTCGTTCGATCGGTTATTGCCCCCGAGATGAATAGTAATGCTAATGCATAGTGCAAGGTAATTTTTTTGAATATCTAAGTTTTAGCCAAAGATTTTCGCCGAGTGATACGGACTTGCCACCGAGGCTATACTCTCCGCAAATGGGTTGGTAATTCTATATCAAGGAGCCTGTGAACCTGGCGACGTCATATGGGTAAACGCGAACTCCCTTTCACGCACATGCGCGGACAATTTGACCGCACCCTACATCTTAGATATTATCCGGCTTACCCCGATAGTTCCCATGTTAATTAACATGGTTCTTCAGCGGCAAAATCACGGGCTACGGCGACAGCCTTCCGATCGAGAGTAAAGCTTATTATTGAAAGATTTTCGCCCTGAAGATTGGCTTACGAAAGGAAATTTATACTCCGCTTGAGGTCTAGCACACCTCGGAAGGATCTAATGAGAAGATAAGGCGGGTATAACGCGGTCATAGTGAAGGAACCAAAGTATATGCAGCCGGCATCTGTGCCGTTGAGATAGGCAACAGAAGCAAATTAAGTCCAGATCGGGATCAACTCACGTGACAATGACTTGGTTGAAACGTCGCAATGTCCCTAACAATCTCTCTTCAGTCCACGAACCCTTAGAGGCGTGTTGAACTTTACGACAGCACAGGTCTAGAATTGTCTAGATGCTGCACCTTGGTAATGTGTCTGAAGATATACTTATTCATATTGCTTCCTTCCTAGAGTTTGATGATCTGTGGAGGCTCAGGCAGGCAAGTGTTTCGCTGCTCCAACACCCATGGGGGGTAACGTACTCATTCACACGCATAGGTTTGTGTCCAGGCTCGAATGGTTGCCAGCTCCGCCTCGGTGTGGCGAACTGCGAGCTCTCGCTTGAGGCTTCCCATTCGAAGTACGGACTCGGCCAGTCATCCACGCTCGCCCTCGGCACCATCCAATACGCTCATTAGAGATACTTGGCGTGCTATGACAGTTGATAGACGCTGGTCTGCCGCAAGCCCGTACCGTAACATTCACCGGCCGGCCGATGGAGGAGCGTGGGTAGGCATCGGCCTCGTCGGCGGTGGGCAATGGGTGCTCTGTGTAAATCAAGATGGCGATGTGGCGGCGACACATGTTGCGCAGGTGATCAGGTCTTCGACCGAGCAGCAGATTATCCACGAACCTCCGGTTATGCCAGTTCGTGATTGGTATGGTCTCGTCGGCTGGTTCCGAGTCCCGGCGGTGCTCATCGTACAACTCCAGAGTAACCTTCGTAGGTGCATCACGTTGGATAGAGAGTTTGAAGCACCGACTCACGATTCGGCGCTAGTCTAAAGATTTACTCCTACGCCTTGCCACCTCGAGACCGCTCATCTGCGTTGGCCGGCACAGAAGAACAGCTATCACATTGCGAGTTAAGCTTGGCTCCTCGAATTACCGTCTCTGCAATCCAAGTTTGCGCCCAGAGGCGTTGTTTGATGGTCCTATGCAAAGAACCAAACAACTCGCCCCCATGGTTCGTGGGTGTATGGCACTGGGGACCTGATGAGGAAGACACGCGTCATCCGCCTTGCCACGCTATGCGTACTGCTTATTTCGAGGTATGCGGCCACGTTCCATTCAGCGTTTTGGGGGTGCTGATCGAAATGGTCTTCTTAACACCGGCATCGACAAACAACAGGCAAATGATTGTGTATTTCGCCTAGTCGAAACTAAAGAGGGGCCACACGTTTTAGTGGTTCGAGCGAGCAAGCACGCAACTCACTTTGAGTTCTATGATCTACCGAAACATATGACCAACCCAGACCAAATCGAGCCCGAGCCTCAGATTCCCATCGCCTGTGAATCTATACCATGGGCGTGTCACCAGATAACACTCCCACAGCCTGGTGACGCACCAGCCACTGATGCCCCAGAGCGCGATGGTCGGATATCTGTAGTCCTGTGTATCGCGAGGTCCCCTCGGCTTAGCGAGCTCTTGAGCTACCACGTGTCCTTGGAGGACCAGAATCGGCGACTGGCCGTACGGCTATCGTTCCTGGGTGGTGGCACCCTTGCAGAATTCAGTGATGTAACTCGGTGTGTGCTTGGGGAACGAGGAGTACGAGGAGTCGCAATAATCTCGGATCCGAGATCGCTTTCTAAAACTGAGCTAGTGCTTCTTACCCTGGGCAACGACGGCCTCGCGATGCATAGATTCTCACAGCCAACGGGTGAAGATTCTATACCAGCTGCAGTGGCCATCGATGAGCTGTGTGGTACTCTGGCTATTCTAGGCAGCGACCACGAGATGCGCATCCATATCTTTGATCCCGAGGTAATTCTTGCCGAATAGCCTCTATCGTGCAAATCCTGTACTGCGCATTATAGCCTAGGGGTTTTGGCCAGTTGTGCATATACTGTGCTTTCTCATCACGAGAGTGGTTTTTTTAATATCGAGTAAAATTGATCGGTCTGCTTCCGAGTCTAGCCGTTGTGCTAAAAGTAATCCAAGGCGGCACGGGCGACAAATGCCGAATTGATGAGCAAGCTGCGGGCGCCCATCGGCTGGGCGCGTTGTAGCGAGAATCGGGAGACATCTAGTCTGGACAAGGGCCACCTGGTCTCCACGAACCCTGGGTTGGTACCTTATCTACAATCTATAGACATGTGTTGACCAGCTGCAAGATCGGGCGATATCTCCAATTGTTCAAACATGTGGCTTTTCCGCAACTAAGTCTAGATAAGGCTCGGTTGGTTCCATACTGTGGGCGCCAAAACATTTCATTTCGCGAATGGATCTACATGACATATGATGCATCATGTCCCAGTATAGCGTGTCCACTCCCCAAGATGTGGAAAGCAAATGAATCCGTATACGTGGCCGGAAATAACCGCGCCTCGTGTAGGTTGATCGAGCTCGGGTGCTGCTTGCCATCTATCCCGCACGAGCCTTGGGAGCACGAGACGCGGTTGGATAAAGGGAAAATAATATTGGCACTAATATTGAGGCTCACCGGGGTCACGGCCATGGAAGCAAATCGGGACAAATTTAGTAATAAAATATATTGGTCAAAAGTAGCGCACACGTCTAGGCGTGGTCTGTGGGGTATCGACAGAGCGCGAATGTTTTCGGGGCTTGAAAATGAGAACAAGAACAAGTCCAAGAATGATGAGTACTAGGAGGAATATGCATTTTCTTCGACCCGTGTTACGCTGGTATCTGTGCCACTAATTAGTGGACATGGCCAAAAGAGGCAAATAGAAGATGGCATACTGAGTTGCAACGTCAAGCTCCCTGACAGCGTCTTGCATGTGAATGGCCGTCTGCTGGATATTGTATTCCACGCTGTCGAGGATGGTGCCTTGGTCGATGACCAAATTGGACAGGTCCTTGAAGAGTTCTGCGAGGGCAACAATAGACTTGGCTATTTCTGAAATCTCATGATTCCTGGCGGCTAAATTCGGATCCGAGTGCTGCATAGCAGAGAGCTGTGATCGAGACTGAAGAGGGGTGAGAAACCGATCCGAGCCAAAAACTGGGGGCGCACCGCTTCTTCGTCCTGCTGAACAGAATCATACGCGTTGGTACCGTTAGAGGACACAAGGCCTGAGGCGATCATCTGATCGTTGCGGCTAATGGCATGGCCTTGAAGTTCTGATGGGCGATGAAAGTGTGAGAAGCCGATCGATGCATCGAGAAAAACACCGACTTTGCATATAGACACGCTGCTTGGTGCGGAACAAGGCGCTGAGCTCCTGGACCTTGGCAGCGAGTGCGCGCTGGAGATTGTGGGCCGAGGTGACATCGTTGGCGGACGAGTGAGTGGGTGGAAATGTGTGTGCCTTGGTGGATATTTGTTGGATGAGCGAGTGGCAACGCCTAAACTCCTGCAAGCGGAGTTGGGATCAGTAAGAGAGACGACAGGGCAGGGCGCACGCGTGTTATTTCGGCAGTTCGCAGCTCTATTTCGCGCTCTTCTGCTGAGCGATCCTTGAAGCCGGGAAGCACATGCTTGGCGTGAAGTTTGTCGAGCGCCAGGACTTGAATCGGAAATCAGTGGCGGAGTTGCAAAAAGGCAGCAGGTGTCGGAGTTCAGAGTTTGTGTATCTATCGGATCGGATCCGGAAAGTATAGATGCCACGTACTCTTGTTTCTCGTATCGACGATGGCCGCTTCGACTTGGTCCGAGATGTCGAGCCTGGGGAACGGTTAGAGGCTCCAGGGAGGAGGGGGGAACTCACCATGGGGGCGCGACGTCAATGTGGAGCGCGGCATTTTCCGGGCGTATGAGGCGCTGGGCCTCGCCATCGTCATTGTCGTCGTCGTCATTGTCGTATCTTCGTGCACGAAAGCGTGAGGAGCGGGCCTGTGAGTCTCGATAAGAAACAAAGAGATTAGTGCGAGAGCGGGTGGTGGGAGCGGCCATGGGAGATGGGGTCACGTGCAGGCCCCCGTGGACCGTGGGAATAGGGGCTCGGAAATGCGATCGGGAGTGGCCCGGATGGAGCGATGACGCGCGACAATGCAGTGATGTCGGGCACCGAATCCAATCGGAGGCGGGCCATCCGCCGGTTCGATTCGTGACACGCGACGCTTTTTGCTCCATTTCAATGCCTGTTTCAACGCGCTTTCTCCCCACGTTCCCAACCGTTTCCCGGCTGCTCTACATAGAACCCTCCGCCCCCGCCCTATAAAGCGCCCACCAACCTCCCAGTCACCCAACTCCCCTCAATGTGTCGTCAAATCACGTATGTCCCTACCCACACTACACACCACTACTAGACTAACTCCCCCCCAGTGAAGGTACCCAACACCGCGGCTGCGGCCACTATGTGAGCGCTTTGCATGCTGCCATTTCCCCTCTGACTCCCCATAGGTCCTCCACTGGGTCTCTGCGATATATGGTGCGGCGCCTCCCCCTGCTCTAGGCCCCTCTGACCCCCCTTCAGACTGTGAAGACCCCGCTTGTAACAAGAGCTCCAAACACCCAGACAACTGCAGGAACCACAATAGATGCCAAATGGTGAGTTCCTTGCCCCCAGCCCGTCTGCCAAAATTGACTTGCGCCTCGCAGGAATACGGACCCGATATCCAGAAGTACGCTTATCCCCGCACTCCCTCCCTTCTCTGACTCACTTTCCGCCCAGAATTACCGCTATGAGCTACGAGCCATGTGAACGGTTCGTCTTTTTCATTTCCCTTGTAACTCACTCTCACACGCCCCCAGGTGCAAGACGTACTTCGCAGCGGGCGGCAAACCTGTGCGACGATATTGAACCCTCCAAAAACATTATCCAGATACCACACCTTTCTTGGTTTCCCCCCTTGTGTCTCGACGCACGATATCTATTCCCCACACGACCTATTATCGTCTGCATACCTCTGTACGCTTTCTGTAGCTGTTACAAGTTTTTGGTGTATTCATTGCAACTCGATACTAGCTACAAATTAAATTTACTCGATTATTCCGACTTGCTCCGGCCATGCGCCTCAGTTTCTTGTGCTCTTCCACGGCAATGACGCACTCCCGCCGGCATAACACCTGAACCGAACTTGGACTCGGCCTGATCAACGGCCCAACCAACTAGGAATAGAGTCAAACAAACACTTCCCCTGATCAGATACACAATTGCGGCGCATCGGAGTTGCTCATTCGCCGGCCCGCTTTCGAAAATAAAGTTTTCTACTCGAAAAAATCTCTATGGCGACACCACAGCACAGGCACAACACACTCTACCACTGAACCGCTAAGCCAACAACCTCGCTTTCGACAACCCGAAAGTTGGTTCGAAACAGACTCCGTCGCAACGACTCGGCTCCATCATCCATCTCGTCACCCCACTGGTTGCAGGCTGAAACGGGCTGGCAGAGGTCCTCCAGGATCCGTGTCGCCACCACATCAGCCATTACAAAGGTCGGTCCCCGCTGTTTACTCGTTGGGGACGGTGGCGGCGTCCAGTTCCCACCCCAATAGACCGCTTCAACATCCTTCACAAGCTGTTTGTCTCCCCAGCGTGCGTCACGCGCAGCCGCAGACTCGGCTATTCCCTCAACTTGTGTTTCCGGAGCCGACCCACGCGCACCCCCCCTCAGTTGCCCTCCCCCATTTACACACCCAGCTGGGCAGGCCATGACCTCCACGTAATCGTAACTCCTTGACTCCTCGGCTGTCGCGCCCTTCCGAGCTGCAGTACCTATTGTCCGGCGACCCCGTGCCGTCATCCGGCCCGCTGCACCACGACCGACTGAAACTCCAGCATCCCGGCCCACCTTCCGAACGATGTTTTGTAGGTTTCGGAAACCGTAACACTTGGCGCCCCGAAACAGTACCTTGCCGTCAGCCTCGTCGACCACAGTATACTCCTCGTAGTCGCTTGTGCGAATTGTTCTAGTCGACACAGATGGGGACTGGGCGCTTGAAGAAACCGCATCGATCAAGGTTTGCAGGTACGAGCCAGAGGAGGATCCTGGATGCTGTATCAGCTCAGGAAACCGATCGTCGCCAGTGTTCCCCCGCTCAGCTTCAGCTGCAACAGGTACAGTGATATCCCAGCCCTTGTCTCGCATTAGGATCTCGAGTTCTGCAGTAGTCAAGACACAATCCACATCTCGTGTTGAAAGAACATCATTGTAGAAATCCTGTCGAGAGGCTTCGAGCTTCTTGTCGTAGCAAGGCATTACAGTCACATGGTAGAACGAGTCGGCACTAGACACCATTGTAAGATTCCCAATAGAACAAAGTACAAGACACACACCGTTTCCCTAGCCGTTTTGCCAGCCATTCTTTCACTAGAGTTCCCATTGTTTGCTGCGGACTCTTTGTCCGTGATAGAAATGGTATCATCTCCGGGTGTGCCTTCTCTACATAGCACACCCACCCAGGGCACGCGCTCGCAATCATGGGCAGTCGTTTGTCTCCGGGTTTATCGTCCGATGAAACCAATGACGTCGACGAAGCCTGGCGTTCGAAAAACTCGCGCGTGTGCTCCAGCAGTGTGATGTGTCGAGCAAATGTCGTGTCGTACACACGTGAAAATCCTAGGGCGTGCAACGCAAAGGCTTCAACTCTCCGAAGCATCTCCTGCATCGTTGCCGAAGGGTCAACGGAGACTGCGAGCGAGGCTAGGCACTGGGGGGCAATCGACATGACGAATATTTTGTGATCTGGGTGCAAAGGTGGCGGGTTCGACTCCACAGCTTTCAGAACCTCTTCGTGGGATTGCATGGATATCAAGACGGATTCGGCAGACGTGATGCACCCACTGCGCCGAGATCAGGAACTCACACAATCACCAACCCCGATTACCCACCTACAAGCCAAACAGTCGTTCAGGCTGATTTGCGCTTGCTGTAGCTTTTTCTTCCCTGAATCGTCGTGACCCTCTTCGTAGTACACACCGGCAGAGTCTATTCCGATTTGCGTCTGCGTCAAGGCGTAAAGTTAGGCACGCTTGCTATTGCTTGGGAGTGCGGCAGGCTCACAGAAGCCGCATTGTCAATTTGTGGCTTCACATCCTCCACGGGTTTTATGCATGCTTGAGATGGTGTAATAAAGTCGTTGAGATCCGTCAATGTCTATTGAGTTTGTTTCAGTCACCCGGCACCGCTGAGGCTGTGGCACAGGGACACACGCACCAGTCCTCTAGAAAAGCCCATGCCTGATTGTGTTAGTGAGATTCGTGCTATTGATACAGTCAAAGTGTGGTGGTGGTAAGGTCCAGTATTTGGGGCGGGGGTATCTGTGGGCCGTTCTTACGGCCGAAAGTTGCGGTGGTCGTGTACGATTTCCGATTACCGACCCTTGCGTCGACCGATGAAATAGCCGAATAGGGGCGCTTCATTGTTGGAGCAGTCACGTGGCTACTCTCACGCATGTATCAGACCCTCCGCTCTCACTTGCTATACTCCGCGATAGGGGTATAACAACGTTGCGTTCAATTGAAAACTACGGTTTACCACGCTGATGAGCGGGCTCATGCTGTAAACCGTAGATCCCCCCAAAGGTAGATTACAATTTGGCAAGTCTCGGGCCGGTTTTAATTTGTACAACCGCTTTACCCCACGTTTTCCGTTGTTCCAGCGCCTCGAGTCCGGTTGACACTTGTTCCAAACCCCTACATTGAAATTAGACACACCTCGTTGTGAGTGTATAGAGTTGCGGATGAGTGACGTACTGGTACACCTCCGAAAATACAATAGGCTTGACCTTTCCACTTTCAAACAACCTAATAACACGTGGGGGTTAGTTCCAAGCAAATCTTCCGATGAAGGTAGCCCGATCTTACTCGAATAAAGCTTTCCAGACAGATGGAACGTGGCCAATATCATTTTCTGAGGTGACCTTGAGTGCTGGTGCTTTTCGCCAATTACGTGAGCACTCACTTAGGTATGCACCCCAGTGAATCCCGACAATGCTAATGTTCTTCAACAAAACAAGGTTCAATGGAAGCTATACAAGCGCCTTAGCACCGGCACCGTAACTTTGCTACCAAATATAGTGCTCACTTTCTCGATCTGGCCGGCCGCGAATCCGACCACCAATGCGCGGCCCTGGTACGCGACTCATAAAACCAAACTCGCTTGGAACTGAGATATTTGGCATACCTTCCAAGCAATGCATTTGAGTGAGTCTTTGATCAGACCAACCGGGTCATAAATAACATCTGCAGAAGACTTTCATGACGACCAGTGGGGAAAAATCTCAGTCCGCAAACTCACCGACACCTTTCCCATTTGTCAACTTGAGAACTTCTTTTTGCCAACCTGGCTTAGTGTAATCCAATACTTCGTCAGCACCACCAAATGTCCTGCACACTTGGAGTTTGTCCTGGGAACCAGCTGTGGCAATTACTTTGGCCCCGAGCGCTGGTCGCTTCGTCAGCGAAGTCAAATGAATGCCCACCTCGACACGTAACTGCACCTTTTGCAATTTGAACTGCGGCAAGGCCAACACCGCCAGCAGCAGCATGAACTATGTAGTTTGGAAGAATTGGCATGGGTTCGGCACATTGCTTTAGCGAAATATCCTACCTAGGCACCATTCGCCTGTATTTCGATATTAAATATATGTATAAACACAAACATCCTGAACTTACCAGGCTGGAGTTGCGCTCTTCCTACCAGTGCTTCATAACTAGGGAGAACTAAGAAAGTTGAAATGCACTCGCTAACGGAAATATTACCTCGTTGGCCAAGTCACGAACACTCCTGCCGCTTGTTCGAAAGAAAACCCCTTTGGGATAGGATGCAAGTTTTGCCATTTTGAGGCAGCTCGTTCCGCATATGCGCCCTGTAGATTTGCTAAGAGGTGGCGCGTCTTCCCCAATAATGTAATGTATCGTACCTGTGCGCTGCCAAATACTCTGTCGCCCGGCTTAAACGGACAGCCCTTAGGAATAGGTGACGAATCAGCGATAACACCGGCAAGCTCGGCCCCCAGAACAAATGGAAATGGAGGTTGGTCTGCACGCGAAGACTGAAGCTTGAGTGCTATAGAACTTTAGAGGTCTAATCTCACGAACTCTGGTATTTCCCTTGCGCTTGCAAAATATCAAAAAAGTTTAGGCCTCTATTTAGTGGTTTCGTCAGCGAGTGATTCAAATTTAGGTGATATGATTGAAACGTACGCCGCGTATACCTCAACGATAACCTCATCGGCAGCCGGCTTGGGTTCAGGAGCATGGTTGGCCCTGTAGAGGGTCATTTTTGGGTGCAAATCGTCTACCAATCCCAACACTTACACAGGTTGCTTGGATGGATGTGCGTAGTGATCAATAACTATGGCTTTCATGATAGTGGTCTGCAGCAAAAGGCTGGTAGGTGTTTGGTTCACTTTATGGGCCAATGTCGGCTAGCGGTTAACCGGATGCCCGGAGTTGTAACTGTAATTTCAAAAGACAGTATGCTTGATCGTGGTACATAAGGTTACAGATCCGTCCATAGCAAACGACAGAGAGATAAAGCGAAGAATAGAGACAAAGCGAAAGATATGGATGTATAATATAAACAAGAATCCCTCAAAGTAATAGCAAGTATGCGCATGCCAAATGGGAATAGCAAGCATAGAAACATAATGGGAGTGATCGCGCGCGCCAAGAAGGAATGTCGGGTGTCCCGAGGCAGCAGTAAGTTTTGACATACTAGGACTCCGACCCTCCTACAAGTGAGGGGATATCAATCCCTTCCTCCTCTTTTTTGGGCATAGATGCAGCCCGCTTGGCTTTGCGAGAGCTACGGGGTTTCAGTTGTCCCAAAAGGTTTTTGCCACCACGTAAGAACAAAGGATCTAGGTTTCACGCTGAGCAACATGGCGGATCAAACAAATGAGGAAAGACTCACGGGCAAAACCTGACGCCGACTGGAACGATGGACTGGCATTGGCTTGGGCAACAAGGTCAGCTGCGGCGGGATGGTCTGATTGGTCTGCCAACTGCAATAGCCTGATGGTCGACACCCGTGTAAACCCATACAGCCGCAGCTGTCGGACAAACGAACTGATATTACTGTCAAAGATGAAACCTTTGAGTGCTGCGCTCGGATGATTTAATTCCGTTGACCTACCTGTGTCTGAAAAATCTGGGCAGTACCTGCTGAGCAAATTCAGTCGCATTCATCAGGAGGAAAGCATCCCCGGACTCGTTCCACGCCAGGTATTTCGAGTATTCGGGCCGAGACAAGATGCTGCGGAAAGGATCAATTATCAGGACCGGTGATAGAACTTTAGTCCACGTACTGATATAATTTACTGATGAAAGCTGTGGACTCTTCTTCGGTAGGCACGATCACTTCCGAAAGATTGGACGCTGGTTTGTTGACGCGATCTGCGCTGTGGCGACGAATGGGGGGCGGGACATCATCCACGGGGGAACTGGACGACGAATGCCTACTGGGTATGTTCACGGGAAACGATTGAATGGATCTGTATGCTGGAAAGGGCGAAGGGATGGACAATTGCGTTCTCAAGTGAGGATGGGAAGAGGTTCGAGATCGGATGGCAAGAGAGTTGTTTCGGATGCCCCCATGTGCAGCCACCGCCCGGGGTTTGGGAGCATCAAGCAAAAATGGATTTGGCACATCCGTCGTAGGTGGTGGTCCGAAAAATTCTTGCTGAAAGTTGTGCTCAAACCCAACTGCTCCCGTGGGGGGAGGTGTAGGGTAAGTGGTATCTGGGAGCTGAAATGGGGAGGCCTCAGGCGCTGGAGGGGCCGGGTAATAGAGCTGAAAGCTAGATGAGGGACCAGGTAATGCAAGGCTGGTAGGGTCAGAGCCAGTCGCGAGGAGAGATGAAGCTTCATAGGTTGGCCAAGAGGTCGAGTACGCGAGCCCCGCATCTGATGGGTAAGGGCGTCTGTCCTATAATCCATTGTGAGCAACTAGATCACGTATCGAGATGCATAAGCACTTACTTGAAGGAATCCCTGAACATCCATTGAATAGAGGGGCCGAATGTGGTGAGCGCTGAGAGCTTCATGGCACCCGTTATAGATGTACGGGACTTACCTGGTTTGCCATGTGAGTCTGAAGTTTCGTCAAGCGGCCGTGGGTGCACGGTGAATTGAGGGACTTCTCGACAAAACAGGCCTCTTTATCATGTGGTGAGGTTGTACTCAAGGTTGGGATCCAACGATCAGGCTATTGCGGGGCCGGTGCGAAGGTTGCTCAAGGTTGTTTACCCGAGTTATGTGGGCCCTGTCGCGCATAACCGTGCGGAGATCTCGTGGCCGGTTTGCCATCCCGTCGGGTCTTAGAAGACCAAGTTTCGCTCGAACCAGCGAAACCATGTGGATGGCTAGGCCCTATTCTCAGCCAGGAACGATAAGCCCCAGGTTGTATTTGAACCAGTCCACACATTTGTAAGCTAAAGAGTCCGTATATCTGTCACATGTGACATGATCGACAAAATGCGTCAGAAATAATTTGACGGAGTGTAGCACGTGGAAAGCAGATAAATGTGGGGGGGGGGGATCAAGCATATAACAACAGGCAGCACTTATTCATCATCATCGCCAATATCACCTGCACAAAATATCAGTCAGCGGGGTCATTTGAGCATGAAATGTAAAACAATGGCACGAACCTAATTCATACATCCCAAGTCGCTCGCGTTTGGCTCCCATCATTGCATCTCGCAATGCGCTGAGCATGCCTGGATATGACGCCAGGTACCGTTCCTTCTTGTCGATCATGGCGAGTCCTGTCCAGGGAGATCACGTTAGCGGACCCGATATCGGACGCTTCGGAAAAGGTTTTTTACCATCTCGGACTAATTCGGTGTTTATCGATGCATTAGGGTTGTTGGCAGTTTGTGGGTCTTGTGGATCAATCAACCTCAAATGGAGAATATTCCCGTCCTTATGGTCAACGTTTGCCACAAGTTTTCGACCCTAATAGCCCAATCAAGCTTAGTTCTCGGCGGGGAAAGGTTCAGATCCGGGCATATAAGCTCACCTCTGTAAGAGACCGGAAACGAGTGACCGCGTCCTCAGCGTATTCTGTCTCGGGACCAGCGAGCTTCACGAAACTGAGTCGGGCATCCTGCGCTTGAGGAGGTAGTGCCTTGAAGCGAGGGTCCAGGGGCCGGACGTTTGAGAAGGGTGTTGTTTCTTGATTCCCATAGTCGCTGTCCCAGATCCATGTTAATTTAGTTGAGCGTAAAGGTCGCGAGCATAAAGTACTCACATGAAGGTGAGCTCGACCTCCTTCTTGGCCGCTGAGGAACGCCTAACTTTTGCGCGATACCACTGGCCATCACCTGAGAACTTTGCCTAATTGTGTGACAGTTGTCACGTCTGATATTGAAATTCGCAAAACACGCTAGAACACTTACAGCTACCAGTTCACCCGGTTTTGGGACAAAACTTGGCACTACAGGGGCGTTCCGATAATGCAGCGCAAAGTCCTTCATCAATCTTTCCAGCTGGGCAGTGTCTAAAAATGCGTTGCGCAGCCAAAGTTGTCAGGATGTTAGTACCAAATGAATGCGCAGCACAATGAGTTAAGAACATAGTGCAGGCAATGCATCGCTCACTTTCATTGAGAACTTGGATTGAGAAAATAAATGACGGCGCCGTACGAATGTCGGAGATGAGGACATCCAGGTATTCGGGTTTGAGTGGTGTTGAGTCGCCATCGGCCGTCTCCGCAACAGTTTGCTCTTGGCTCGCATCGAAGTCGCGCCATATCTAAATCGTAGATGTCAGCTCAATCACCTCAGGCGTGATGCAATGTTGACTCGGAATTCACATTGCGTTTGTTAGCTTTGGCGTCCGCTTCGGCATCATAAAGTTGCCGTGACCAAGGCAGAGACTCGGCAGAATAGTCATGGATCGTAGCGAGACCTATTTGTACAACAAGTGGTCAGCAACCTGCAACAAGTACTACTTGGTTGGGCGATCCTCAGCGACGATCACCCTCGTCCCCCTTCCGCAGTAACAAGACAAATGGGGACGCATGCCTGACCTTCTCGAACCAATGTCACGGCTGCATTTTCTGTTTTATTCAAATAGAGCGCCCCGATGAAGCCTCCCGTTTTGTCCGTTGCCTCAAAGTCCACCTCGACATCGCGCTGCATATACCGGCGGGAGGCAAATTCCAAAGCTTCAACCCCGTATGGCTCGCCTTTTTCCGAAGCGCTCCTCGCAGTTCTCGGAGCGCGGATGCCACTCAGGACCAATGTAAGTGAAATATTTTCTTTCGGGATGAGTACCTTGAAGCGAGATCCCGAGGCGACGTAGTCCACCACGGCAGGGACCCGTCCTTGTCGTTTCAGTGACGAAAGCCAACTCGTAGCTTTAACGCTTGTCTAATCAAAAATAAACAATGAATAAATCTGAAACACGAAAAATCGGAGCCTATATGCTAACCTCCGAAGCGTTAATGATTCGTGGCATTGAAACCTCTTTGCCGGAGTGTATGCCCCGTGCTTCGGTTAAAGCACTTGAGTTCGGCGTCCCGAGTTAGTCACTATTGCCGAGAGGAAAGTCGTCTCACTTTTGTTCTGCAGCCATCAGCTTGTCGTATTCGCTGGACCGTGATTCATCATCGCGTCGATGTCGCAGGGCGGTCGCTAAACCTTTTTCTATGAGTTGTTCTGCAATGTTCCTGTATTTCATTATGATTGAAGGCGATCAGGACGACTCGTTCGATTCTACTCATGATACGTACGCCTGCGTATTCCCATAACGAATTGTTACCTAGATAAGAGCGAGGATAAATGAGTCAACCAAGTACGAAAACAAATGAAAACTTACCGCATCGCGCTCCTCAAATTCGCCTTCTTTGGGCTTGACAAAGTCAATATTTACTTTCACGTGTTTTCCAATGAGCTTCTTTCTCAGGAACTATATAAATGAACGACAAAAGAACAAAAAAAAAACGATAAGTAAGCGAGGCAAGTTACAGAACAAAATATATGCCGTTACCTCCCGAGCTTCGTTGGCATAATACGCTTGCTTGGGCTCAGACGCCCTGTACGAAGAGATTAACCACGCTGCGGGAAGTTTGATCATCAAAGCGCAGCGTAATGCACTCACTTCGGGGCACGGACGGAGCTGAGTTGTACGCGTCGCTCCCGCCCTTCCTTTTCCACAATCGACACCTGATCACCACTCCAGACTCTGTTCAAACGCAAGAAGCGTGCGGTCAGAAGGATATCACGGACCCGAGTGATAATGGAAACCTACCGCACTACTGTTGCATCGAACGTTCCGCGCTGAGCTACGGGTGGGGCACTAGCGGCCGTTGCCGGAGCTGCAGTCTTCGAATAGAGCTTCAGCTTCTGTTCTTTCGCCGACCTAGGCGAAGGTTTAACCATCCAAATCAGATCCAACACCCGGCGAGGTTGACCCACTTTTCAGCCGCTCGAAGTCGCCCCATGGCCCCGTTTGCAGCCAGCATACCAGCATGCCAATCAATAACACGAGCAAGTCCAGCAGCCAACAAAAACTCGGCAATGTTACCGTTCGGGTGCAGGACACTACCTGATGTCATTCGCGTCAGCTGCAATGAAACAGCAAAGATCAGCGCATGATACCTATGAAAACGCTAGCGGTAGGCGGTGGAGCGTTGGCTGATGTCGAAGCAAAAGGTGTCGATGTTGGAGCCGGGAGCGACAGGATTTGAACTCGAACCAAGCGTTGCAGGAGACGCTAGAAACATGTTAGTCATTGCCATCGCGTACACAGCAACTTCGACGTACCGATTCAGTAAAGAATTTAGCCTGAATAGGACATCATATCAGCAGGCCGAGCTACCTCTACCAAGCGATAACTAACAGACCTCATCACCAAACTCTTCTGCGGCCTCTCCATCTCTGCCGGCCGCTCGAGGACAACGGACCCCCGCCAACGAGATATTTGCAAATTGATGTTGGTCCTCCGGCATTAAAAGACGCACGCGTAAAGTGCTTCCATCGCGTACTTGCTCCACGATCGCTGCCCACTCGGGTTAGCGCTTCCCAACAAGCCAGATGGAACGCCGCCGGCTCACCGTCAATATTCTTCCCTTTCCACTCGCTGTGACATGCCTGATTTCAGGCACCCGGCAATACCTCGTTAAAATGTAAACCCACCTGACAAAACCCGAAGAGTCGGCTGGCATAGAGTATTGAACGTTGTGATCCTGCGCGCTGATTGGTTCCAACCCCATACCCAAGGCACCCTATAGACTGCTTACCTTGGGTCCTTGAGGGTTCCACATGCCGACCATGTTATTGCGGGCCTCAGATTCGAGCTCCTTGCGACGCGTATCTTCCTCGGTCGGCTCGCGTTTGATCTCTTTGCAGCGCGCGAACCCAGCACGAAGGACCTCTGTAGCGAGGTCTTTTCCATTGATTTCTGCGTGACCGAAATCAGATGGCACATCGTCTTTTGGCGGGAGAGAATGGGTGGTGGTAAAACTAATCGTCTTTCCAACCGCAAGCTGACGGAGGAATTCACGACATTCGTATGCCCATGGCTAAAATGCAAACGGGTGCAAGTTAGATACGCGAATTCGGGTCGAGGTAGCTGTATACGCGCCTCATCTTCCTTGGAAGCTGACCCTATGCGCGGGGAGGCAATCTCAGCCAGATGGAGGATGCTAAATATAATCTAAAATGTTAATTTCTGGGCAAATGCGGGGCACGTGCCTAGACACGTCGACTCGCCGTTCTTTTGGGAGCTGGTTATTGGGCCCAGGTGAGCCGCGTAACACAAGTGTGTCACCCGAGAGTACAGCTAGATCGCACAAACAAGTTTTGGTGAGGGATCAATCCAGTCACAAGCCGAATCTCCTACATTTGACAATCTAAGGCCCGCCGAAATTAATCAAGGGTGAGTAGCCTGTGGGCGTGCGCCAATCGTTATCTCGACTTACCGCTTTCATAGACATGGCGGAAGTATCCAAAATATACAGATGCAAAGAAAATGCAGTTACGACCAAAGATCGATTTTGATCCCGTCGTTCCGATCCAAGTCATCACGTGCTGCTAGCTGACTTTAATTTTGTCTTGTCAAAGGTATTTTTCGATCAAGTTTCATTCAATTCCTCTAGCTGGGTTGGCGTTGCGCGATTAGGTACAAGTTCGCTTCTCATACGCGCGAGTCAAAATGCGGCGGAGCCGAGAGCCCCTGGCTAACCAGACGTGGCACATACAAGTCTGAATTCATTAACTGATAAACAACAATAGAAATCGTACAGGTACTGTATTCAACCATAAGTCCATAAATGTAAGCTAAAGAACGAAAAAAGCACGAGGCTCATAAGATATTCAGTATATTCAATCATCGCGGGTATCATTTGGGGCCTGAGACGTAATAGCTCCCGCCCCTTTCTGCTCATCTTGCTGTTCATTCTCATGTACACTCGACGGTTCCTCGTCCCGAACCTCCGCGTCAGAAACCTTGTCTGTGCTCGTTTCCCCAACTTCAGCAATGGGTTCCGTAAGTCCTGGGTTGGAAACATGTGGCGCCAATCCCGCTGGCGCCGCAGATGTCGTGGGGATAGGTCCCGAGATCATGCTATGTGCAACTCCATCCTTCATAGGGGGATCAACAAAGTCCCACGGGCGCGGCGCCAAGGCAGCAGGCATCACCCTGTAAAGTGCAACACCCAAACCAGCAAAGATGGATCGAATCATTGGCCAGGCAAAGCATATATCCAGGTATACACGATGAAATGCAAAGGCAACGGATCAAACCATAAGCGAGAAGCATTTGCCCATCAGTATAGTCTAAAATCTTGAATTCGTAGAGCGCTTACCATGTTGCTGCACACACTACTCCGCGACCCTTGTCTTGCGCCTTGATTGCTTTCCACTCAAAGTCGATAAACTGAGCGATATATCGGATAAACGGCAACATCTCGCGCACTCCGTTTGAGAAAAGCGCAAAAGCCGTCAAAAAGTTCAGCACAGCGCTCGAAATCGAAGTGACCTGGTCGAGGTACTTCATCGTAGGGGGTGGGAAAACGACTTCATACCCCCACCAGTCTAGCAAGAGTCAATTTCAACACAGCAAGGGTCATACGTTGAGTGGCACTCACAAGTAAGCGCGCTCATACGATCTTGAGGGGGGTATACTCCCACGTGTGAGGGTAGAATAGTTGCAGTAGTGGCAAACCCAAGGCTCATCAACGTTTGCCCAATCTTCTCCATCCCGTCCACAAGGCTGCCGGCACTCGGCACGCTACCAGCAAGCAGCCCGTCCTTGTCCGCCGCCTGACCAAACCCAAGGTCTGGGGCGGTTAGCTGGGCGGTCAGCGAGGCAGCATTCACAGAAGACAAGTCGGGAGACGCCTGCAAATTAACCAAGCGCAGGTTCTTCAGCATAGGGATCAACGAGGATAGGTCCGCCGATCCCGCATTTGCACTAGTCTCGGTGCCGCCAGTGGATCCAGGAGCGCCAGCTGAGCCGGTCAACTTTGAAAAATGCTTCTCTTCTGCCTCCACGTCGGTGATATCAAGACAGCAACCGTGGATAGGCATAGCAACCGTCCCTGTGCCCTCACGAATCGTCTCCATCTTATCTTGCTCACGGCTATTGCCGCGTCCAAATCCCCAGCCCTTCTTTTTTCGCACAGTTTCGACCGTTTCCGCAGCTGCGGGAGGTAAATCAGGCGGGGGCAGCTCCCTCAACGTGGCAATGACTCGGTTCGCCTGGGTGGGAACCAAGAGTTGCTGATTGACCTTGTGCAAGGCTGGAGACGACTTGGTCTCGCTCTTCTTGCCTTCCCGTCCACCTCTAGCATCCAATGCAGCAGGACCGATAATCAGGGTACGCAAGCTATGCGCCGACTCGGCAGCTCGTCTATCGCTCTTGTCAACTTTGGGGGTCGTAGGTTTGCGAGAATTCAGCAGGCCGATCGGATTGAGACTGTTACGTCGCTTGTGGGCGGGCGCAGACCGATGACTAGTTGTGGCGCTCTCCTCGGCTTCTTCCCCAACCTCATGCACGACACGCTGGGTGGGTGGAACATAGGCCGGGAACGCATGTGAAGGGCGGCTATCCTTGCCGTAAAAGAAGCCAAACGAGCGCAACGAGATCCTGCGCTGGGGACGAGCCGGACGGGTAACAGGCTCGGTTATGCCAGTCGTCCTCGTCTCGGTAGGCTCAAGAGAGCCGTCGGTGCCTTCAAAGAACCGAGTGCCATTCGGAGACGTGGGCCCACGGACAGGAAAGGGAAGGACTTGGGACAACGGTGAGGGAGTGCGTTCAGGAGCTTGTAGGGGTGCGGCCGGGATATCAGGGATAGCTGCTTCGACTGGGGTGGCGCGACCATTGGGGACGATGGGCAGGTCGACCTGGCTCGGGGGCTCAGGAGCGTCAACGGGCCTTTGCTCGCAAAGGTCGCTTGATGCTGCCATTACATCGTTTTCAGCCGTCTCGGCTAATACAGCCTTTGCAGCCGCCGCGCGCTTCGAGAGAGAATTTTTCTTGACAAGAACATTGGGTTTCGACACAGTGTGCTCAACGGCTGCAGGATCAACTGGGGGGGTCTTGGGTCGAGACTCTGGGGGTATTTCCGCATCCTCGACCGAGTTGGTGTCCTTCTCGTCCTTGGACTGGGCGCGTTTCTTGACCAGCTTCGAGGGCGAGTGGACAATAGGAGCAGTGACCTCATTCTACAAACATCAGCGACCATCAGCCGAGAATATATCAACCAACCTCGGTAGGCTGCGACTCCTTGAGCTCCTCTTGGGTATTCATGGGTACATCAAATCCCGTCTTTGCCTCCTTGTGCTTTCCCTCGGGTTCATTGTTCTTCCATGGCCATCGCCCAAGTGCTCTGGTCGCCGAACGCGGAAAGGCCATCATGGTAAAGGTCGAGGTTGAAGAGGAGAGGGAGACGGATGTGTGGGGCTCCATTATACCCCACCAGCCGCATCTTATAGTCACATAGGGGCTCAGAGTCCTTTGCGGACCAAGTGGAGTTGCACGTGAGCGAAAAGGGTGATGTTACGTTCCAGTTTCAGGTGAAACAAATCATCAGGACCCTGTCGCTTGTCATTCAAGTCCGACTCGGTCGATCTCCTGCGGCCTTTTGAGCTCTATACATTGATCACTCTGCTGGCATGGCACTGCGCTTGAGTTACTCGACGCTTGGCCATACCACCCCCATAGATACGAGAGCGTTATTAACAATTAGCCTTTACGCCTAATGTAATTGCATTGGTAATGAATGTCATTTACATAACCAGCCCATCATAAATAAAACCCAAACGTCGGTCAAAACACTTCTGGATATGTTCCGTCTACAAAGAAAAATGGTCACGCGTGCGATCGTAGACAGCCCCGCCCTCTCTGCTGAGTTCTGCGACGCTCGACGGGCAAAACCACGAGCGCCCCCGCAAGGAACCCAGCGCGCTTCGACCCCAAAGATCCACCCAACAGTGCTTCGAGCACACTAATGGCAAGCAACCCCACTTCCTCCCACCAGGGCTATCGGACATAGGGGTGGTGGTTATGAATGCTCCAGCCCTGGGCCGAGGGGTATGCTATAAAGGTAAATGCGAGCGGCGAACGAAGATCACAATAAGACTGTTCGTGCCAAGGAAAGCATACACTGAGTTTGAATGGGCAAGATGAGGTATAAATGGCGATGTGCCTATGATCGGGTACGACCCAAACAAGCTCCCACAGCTATCATGCTAGAGCGGCAAGGCTCAGATACGATGGTGTCCCTAACCATGTGGGGCTCTGGATCCAGGTCATGATCCACTCGAAGTCACACCAGTCAGAGCTCGAAATGCCATCGAGGCCTTTGTGCTCAGGATACGATCTCACGCATATTGCAACAGTAGTCACCCTCAAAACGACATGTACCCCAAATATACCTCCTAAACTTCGATCCGAGGATTGTTCCTCATTCTTGGCATTCATTTCACGCTGTGCCGAGAGTCGATCCACTATCCATTACTGTATCTAGTAATAACACTCACAATGGACGGAAAGAAAAAGAGACACAAACACGGGAATCGATTGCAGATCAGACACAGTTTCCATGGCCAATACTAAGAAATCACACGCGACAGCAAGAGACAAATCAAAGGAAAAAATCAAGGAGAGTCGTCAACCGATGATGGATGGGTAGTAGGCACATAATTGAGGTGAGAGCAGAGTCAGTTGCAGGCTGAGTGATGGAAACAAGTACGCTGCAAGACAAGAGGGAAAGCATTGTAATAATAGAAAAATTAAATCCAGTAGAAACAACTTCACTCCCTCACCGCCGAACCATATCCAAACTCTGGCACTCCGCGCTCGGGTAACGAATCGCAACAAAATCATCCATCGGTACCGCATCAAGTCTCTTCCCCGATACTGTCATGCTGCGAGCATACCCCGCTGTGGGGGTTTGCAACGCAGGGTCTGGGTCAGATCCTTCAAGCTCGCTTAAACTTGACCCCTCGAGCTCACGATGTGAGAATCTCCCATTAGTTGCCGAGTTGGGCTGGCCCCCATGGTAATATTGTTCACCGTTGCGCCCAAAATTTGGCTCCCAATCCTCCCGCTTCTTATGTCCCCCGGTCAGGAATGACGCTATTCGCCTTCCCATGCTTCCTCGCTTGGTCGATTCTGGCTTGCTCATCATCGTAAAACGGTCGCGGTTGTCATAGCTTCCCAAGGACCTTCTCGACGCGCCAAAGTCGTCATATCGAGCACCAATGCGGGGTGGGGGAGCAAGGGGACCCTCAAGATCGGGCCGAGCCGTCATGCCGCCAAAGGATTGCCTTCTTGCCTCGGTGCGGAAGGGGGCTCGCGGGGCAACTAGCGGTTCCTGACTATAAACAGCGCTCAGACTGAAATCAGACCTGCGAGAATCATAGGCTGCGAGCGTTCGTGGTCGAGGGTCCGTATTTGATCGAGCGTTTCCGCGAGCAAATGCTTCGGAAGGAAGAGGCGGAAGGGATTTGTTAGTGTTAAAAACCGAGGCCGGGCGAACCGAAAAACCCCCTGGTCCGGCGCTTACACTGCGCCTCCCGGGGAGTCCGTTGGGAACAGTCATCAGCGAGGGCACTTCGAGATATGCGCCTTCTTTGCCGCCCTTCTCCCGCAGCCCTCGGTCCTCATCACTCCCGCTATCACGCCAGGGGAACCTTTGGGAAGTTGGGCTAGGAAGGATGCTCGAAGGGGCAGTGTTGGGGCTCATGGGCGCGGCCGATCTGCTCGAGCTTGTTGGGGTTGATGCTCGCCTGTCCAGATCCCTCGCACCACCCATCGCACCTCCCGCACGCTCACCACCCTGTCGTGCCACGAGGTAGGACAGCGGTGGAGGTGGGGCCAACGGCTCGTCGTCCAAATTGTGCTTCTCTTGTGCGACGGCGTGCTTGTCCTTGGTGGCTGTGCCCGAGCCAGTGACGATCTTCCAAATCTTGCCCAGCCCTTTAGATTTCTTTTTCTTTTCACTACGTTGGTCAGCATGAATAGTACCGTCTGCGCCTGTCGCAACCGATGGTGCGAGAGACTGCTGGTCGTATGGCACGCGGTGTGCCTGCTTCTCCTGATCGAGAACAAGGCTGTACGTGAAGCAAATTAAAGCGGATGACGACGAATGAGAAAAAAGCGCTCACTGCATATCTGCCACGCTGTCGTACACAGAGCCACGGTAGGGTCCATTGGGACCTGCGGGACCAAAACTAGCCTCGCTGCCAAATCCACTCCAATGCTTGAAGTTGAGGAAACCCTTTTTAGTGGCACGGCTCTCAAAGGAGCTCTGGGAGGATCGCGTGTGAATGGAAGGACGAGCGCCGGGTGTGCCAAGCGGGGGCGTAAGCGGAGTTGATAACCGACGTGAGCCGGGACTTGCAGGAGTTGTGAGGGCAGGCTGGGATCTGCCCATGACCCCCATACGGCTGCCACCGTCGGGCGGGGGACTGGAAGAGTAGACCGAAGTAGCGTCAATGTTGCCAACCGAACTCTTGCTCTGACGCGAGACCTTGCGACGATGACGCTTGGAATCGCGCTTGCGCTCCCGCTCTTCCTTGCGCAAATCGACCCGCTCCTGGATCATGCCGCTGGCAAGCAAGGTAATATCACGAGACGGGTCGGGACTGGCCAAAAAGCCCATTTCCTGGTCGGGATTTGTGGGGGCGCGGATCCGCACGGGGCCATCATTGAGGTCATAAGCCGAACGACGGAGGGTCTGATAGGTGTCGCGAAGGCGGTTGTCAAACAAGCGGGACTCGCGGGCGGCCTGCATACGGGCATGGTGTTCTGCCTCGAGGAGGGCAGCTTGCTTGCGGACAAAGTCGGTTAGGGTGATCCAGCGTGCCTGAGGTTCCTTTGGGTGCTACAAAGCGATCAGCACTGCGATCAACGAGGAAAAAATAAAATAAAATAAAATACCATCTGTGTCCAAATACGCAGGTTGGCCTCGGTGAGGGGGTTTCCTCGAGCGGGAGTGCGCCGTCGCTGGGGATCCGGGAGAATGCCCGCACGGACCTCCTCCTCCTCCCGACGGACAAGTTCCTCGTACCAGACATCCGACTCGCGGTCCCATATGCCGGGGCTAGTGACGTCGACGTCGGCCATGTCGCGGTCGCGCATCATGCACTCGACACAGACCTCCTCGATCGCCGCGGTGATGGGCTGGATGGGCCGCTGGGGGGTGACCGTCACTGGCTGCATCGACGTCTTCAGGGCCGGCTGCATCGGGTAGCGCGAGTCGTAGCGGGTCTCAACATTGTTGGTCAGCAGGTCGTCCGCAGAGAAAATGAGCGGCGCTTGCGACTCGGGAACCGCTCCCAGCGATGGCTCATGGGGCGGCGACGAGCGGCGGGGAACCATCTGTATGGCGGTCGTCCGTTCGGGGGTTTGGGACGGCGACGGCGACGGCAAAGGCGACGGGGGCGATGAGCGCGGGGTACTGGTCGTAGAGTCCATGTCCACTGCACTTCAACGAAACGAGGTCGCTATCACGTGACTCTGTTTGGGCATGTTTGCCAAGCAATGTATCTATTCCCGTCAACTTCTACATGCACAACCGCGCCTCTCCCTCGGGTCCCCAGGCCTTGCCCAGTGCAAGTCCTACGCTCAGCACCAGAACCAATAGCCCAAAGCTCGCGCACACCACCGCAGGCAGCTTGGTTCGGCCATGCCAAGGCTCGTGGGCCGGCAGTAGCTTCAGATAGCATAGCGCCGGGAATACAAATGCCAACGCTGTCGCACTAGCACCGCCCGTGATCTCCAACATAACCCCTAGTCCGAGTTAGCCCGCCCCAGCACGGCGAGTATGCCGACCTACCTAGATCACACGTCACAAGCGCCACTACACCGCATACAGTCAATCACTTGCCACCCGGCCCACATCCGCACTTACCGACCATCGACGCAAACAAAATCGACGTTGTAAATAATACATGCCGCGTTTGATCAAACGTCTCATGCGCAAAAAAATACTCTTCAATAACCTCTCGACACACCATCAGCTCCATGGGTGTTGTTGTGACCATGTTTGCCCCAAAGCAGAACCTTGCAATGTTGATCACCGTGTCGTCCTGTGGCAAATGTGTCAGAATCGTCCCACGAATCAGACAGCACCACGAGCGCCGGCTCAACTAAATCCGGCAGGTGCCGACTCACCGGCGGAAAGTTGTTCAGAACGTTCCCTTGTGTTCGATCCGTAAACACAAGGAATGCCGGCACAGCCATCGTCAGGCAAGCAACCAGCGACACCCCCGCCGCGACATGCGTGACCCGATCGAATCGGTCCATCGTCGGTGTCCGCATACTCCCGTATATCAACAGGCTATTATGATGGCATACAAATGCAAAGCTGATCACGCCGATGGCTTGGAAGATCTGGGGTCGCACAAACGAGAATTTGATAGAAGCCGACTGAGAGCCCTTGAGATCCGGTGCAACACGAGACTCTTCAAATAATACCGTCCCTACAATGATCAGCATCCCAACCAGCGCAAACGTGCTCGCGCGCGCGAGAGATGCAATGGACCGGTAGAGCGAAAGAGGATAAGAGATACATGTGGTGCATAGAACAACGATGAAATTTCTGTGGGTGAATATCGAGAGCACAGGAACCGTGCTAAGCGTCGGGAAGAGGGTCCTAATCACATGCGGTATGGTATCACCTACCCGCGCGGGATAATACATTAGTTTACGATAGTTACCCTTGGAACCTGGGCCTCCTACCGATAATTATCCCTGCGCATTTTACGCTCAGTCTCGACTCGATGAACCCTAATTATCCAAGAAGACTCACCGAATGCGCACATTCCTGTCTCACCGCGAGAACCAAGCAAGTCAGCTGCGAACTCGACGCATCCTTTCGGGTCCCCACATACCTCCAAACGCAAACGCAAATTGGAAAAACGAAACGGCGGCGCGCCCGCTCGACCCTGCCATGACATCAAGGCTTCGATGCTGCTAATTTTAATTATAGACGTACCATAACAGTGACCCATAATGTCAATATACGACGTGCGCCCACTTAACTTGGCGTTCCGGACGATGAGTCGAATTGTCCAGTCAGTTACACCAGCCAAAATGACGAGGAGGAGTATGCCGGTAACAAATCCCGCCTGGCTAACTGCGTATGGCAAACCTAATTGAGCAAATGTGAAATGTGAGGTACACGTGTAAGAATGATAAATGCAGTCGCGTGGACGAGACGCACCAATGATACCTGGGTGTCGTGATGTCTAGTTAGCATATCTTCGAGGGCAATCCGTTGAATGGCATAGCAACGAGACCTCAACTCGCACCCGCATCTCAAAAACTCACCGGCGCCCAGAATGGAATTGGCCATGTTAAACATCGAGTCCAGCATATTCCCGCCCTTGTGCTGTCGTGCGGCGAGCTCCGCGAGGTCTACGCGTTCGGCTGGGTCCTCGTCGTCATAGACCACTCGGCCGTTGACCAGCGCTGCGCCAGTTCTGCCATTCGACAATGTATGGAGCGGCAAGTCGGGATTTCGCCTAACCTCCGAGGCGTCGGCGAGCCCAACCAGAAGGGGCATACGTTGAGAAGCCGGGATAGAAGAAACTTCATCTCCGGCATCCAGGAGATCCGAATCAAGCTCGAACTCTAGGAAACAAGAAATAAATTTATTCGTGCCTGGGTCGTAGTTGAGAAATTGGACGCACCAGCTTCCCGACTGTGCATTGTCGACCTCAGGGGTGGACCTATTGTATGACCTCCTAGTCCCATCTGTGGGCTCCCACCACCCTCTCCTCTCAGGGCGCTACTAGTGCCACCGCTGTCTTCCTCATCTTCCAGTGCAAAGACTACCTCTGATGATCCGGCATGCTCGTCGTCGCCCAGCAACGGTTCATGCGCCTCAGACCCAGAACCTTTATTTTTTGAGCGTCCGAGCATCATTGCATTGCGTCGCAGCGCCAGCTTTTTTGTATATGTGTGGGCAAGTGTTGTAGAGACGTGTCGAGGTCGAGTGAGTTGAGAATGAGCGCGGAAGTGCACCGCCACACTCATGTAATTTACCTACATTTGATTAGAATCTAGTGGGACGATCCTGGGTCAGCGCACAATGAAGCATTGTTCTTGCCCTCGTCCATCCCCACCCAGACACTACAGTACTGTACTTGATTTTTGGATATATATCTTGCACTATGGAGACTGTTGTATCTGCGCCTGGAAAGGTGTTCATTGCTGGGGGATATCTTGTTCTTGACCGCCGCTTTCCCGCTCTGGTAGTTTCTACATCGTCGAGATTTTACACCGTCATTCGGGCTGCGACCGCAAACGGGGCAGGAAGAATCACTGTCAAGTCCCCCCAGTTCGAGAATGCAGTATGGGTGTACGATGTGACCGTCACTGGCGGGAGCGTCGAGGTCCAACTGTGAGTAGTTCTACGATCGCAGAGGCGTTTATGCAAACGAAGGTTTTGAAATATAGGGTGGACAATGGCACAGGCTCCAAAAACACATTTGTTCAGACTGCACTTGAAGGCACACTCGCTCTTATACTTGAAATCCGTGGTGTGGACGCATTCCTAGCTGCTCTTGGTCAAGGGCTTGAGATATTTGTCCTCGCCGCCAATGATTTCTACTCTCAGCGTGCAAGCGTGAGTTTATTTGTTTTGCACAAATCTATTTATTCTCAAGGATTTTGTTATAGCTCGCGGCCCGAAATCTCCCTCCAACGCTTGCCTCGCTAGATTCTATTCCTCCATTCCTCCCGCAGGGCTGTCCCATATCCAAGGTCCACAAAACAGGACTCGGGTCATCTGCAGCACTGATCACATCCTTGGTCTCCTCGCTCCTTCTTCACTTTGGTGTAATCCTATCCGATGCTCTTTCTTCAGACGCAACCTCTGAGGGTAGGGAACTCGCCCACAACGTAGCCCAATACGTGCACTGCCTTGCTCAAGGCAAGCTAGGAAGTGGGTTCGATGTTTCGTCAGCCGTATTCGGGAGCCAGGTGTACAAGAGATTCGAACCAGATGTTATTGCTGGGATTATGCAGGGAAAGGTACGTTTCCGTCTTGGTACCAGCTCCCGTTATTAACCGTAAATATCCAGCCAAGCGGAGCTGCCTTACTCGCCACTCTGTCTCCATACAACAAAGCCTGGAATCATAGTGTTTCTCCGTTTCACCTTCCGCCTCTCACGCGTATGATGCTCGCAGATGTGGATTCGGGAAGTGATACGCCGTCTATGGTTGGGAATGTCCTCAAGTGGCGAAAGGCAGAGCCAACAATCGGTATGGCTCCACCCCCTCCTTTTCGTTTCCAATTCTGAACGACCTCATCAGCCGATCAACTCTGGGAAGGCCTAAACAAGTGCAATTGTGGTCTGGGCGACATAATTAATAGGCTATCTCAGAAATATAAGGAAGACCCGACTGAATACGCAGCCGTTGTAGATAGACTTGCACGTGAATCGGGGGACGAGGTGGGTCTTATATCTTGGATCATAAGAGTCTCATTTCGAACCCAAATGACAACTGTGCGTAGTGGGAACGGCAGAGCCCAATCGAGGCCATAGAAATTACGGCGGCCCAACTGTTTGGCAACGCACGAAGCCTGACTAAAGTATGTCTGCATTCAGTGAGAAATTGGCGTTTTGGCTCACAAATTTACATATAGAGCATCCGTGATGGCATGCGTGCAATGGGGAAATCATCTAGTGTGCCCATTGAGCCCCCCGAGCAAACTCGATTGCTCGATGCATGTTGTGGAATCCGTGGAGTCATAGGCGGAGGAGTACCCGGTGGTAAGCTCGATATCCACCCCGTTCGATTGACTGGGTACTCAATGGGTCCTATTCTAGCCGGAGGTTATGATGCGATCTGGTTACTTGTCCTCCAGCCTCAAGATGCAGCGCTTGCGTCTTCGATCGTCGAAAGTGTTGAAAATCTTTGGCAAAGTTGGACTGAACTTTCAGTCTCTCCACTTCTAGCCACGGAGAGCTTAGAAGGTGGTGCCCGCAAGGAATCTATCACCGACGTGCCAGGGTTGAAAGCCGCATTGAACGGCTCAAGTTGAGCAGCGTAGTATTTGAGAATTTGAACATAGTGGAAGTAATAACATTGGAGGCATCATACACGTACCATTGGTCACCTCACCAAACCTCTCACTTCAATCATTTACCACAGCGATTCCAGTCTTAATGTATCAATTCATGTAAGAGCAAGACGACTGGTTTCGATTCGTTAGAAAGTACAAACAGACACCGTTACAACAAGTAACTACGCTTGGCAGACCCGAGCGCTCACCAACTAGCCGCGGTCAGGCCCTCAACCCGAAGGGAAGGCAACCGACAACGCGGGGCCAGGAGCAGCATCATGATACACTTCGCACAATAACCAGTGCAGCGGAGAGTGAGAGGACAGTCGACAAAAAGAACCCAATCGACAAACTTCAGTAAGAAAAGAGATGGGCAAAAAGCGTCCATCGACAAGACAGTGGAAACAAAAAACAAAACAAAACAACCAAATGTACAAAGAAAAACAATACTCAGAACGCACCGACCATCTCGGTCGCGCTCTCTCCTAACCAGGTCCACTCTACCAAAGGTGAGACAGTAGACTGCTCCACACTCGCGAGCGAGTCAAAGCGTAGATCCACAGCTTCCTCGGGCAACATCTTCAATAACCTTTCCATCTCCACCTCACCGCTTTCTAGCGAGGCATTCAGGTCATCAATGATCAACGGCGACACAATCGGATCCGAATCCGTGACCGATTCGGCGGACGAAGTATTCCAGGGTGAGCCAGAAGCTTCTTGTTCAAGCGCCGACGGTTGAAGAACGGCGTTGAGCCACTCGTCGTCAAGGACATTTTCATTTGTAATAGTTGTTGGGGTGGTGTTCGAGTTTGTGGGGAGGGCGGGGAGGGTGTCGAGTTCAATGGGAGCATGGAAGACGAGGTCGAGTTGGCCCGCTGCAGGGACGGAGCAACGCTCAATGAAGAGTTCACTCCGCACGCCACCCGTGCTAGGTGGCGAGCCGACTCGTTCGTGGAATCCATGTCCGTAGGAACTGACTGAGGGGGAGCGACTGTGGTTGCGCTAGAGGAAAGGGTGTTGGGCGAGACGGCAAGGGACGCTAGGGGGTTCAACCCATTTGCGTTGGCTCCAATACTGGAAAGGAGTAATGAGACTAAAAAAAAAGGTCTATTAATATATGTGGCCAATCCAACGCATATGGTACTGACCATTCTCCCAAGCCTTCTCTAATTGGCGCACCCGTTCCCTAAGCTCCTCATTTTCTTTCTCTCTGGACTCTTGTTCATGATCAGGCTTCTGTTGTGCCTTGGGTGGCTCTGCGACGGCTCCGGAGCGCAGACGTCGGTTTTCCTCCTCGAGCTCCTGGACGCGCGCCTCAAGTTCTGCAAACTGTTGTTTCCTGCGGTCGCGAGAACATTGGGCGGCAATTCGGTTGCGCTGAGCTCGGGCCTCCTTGCGCTCCTCGGGGGTCATGTCCGAGGGGCGTGCGCGTTTGCGCGGATTGGAAGACGATGAGGATGAGGCGGGGGACGCGGCACTGTACGTGGACTCGGTGGTCATTGCGTGGAGGAGAAGCGGGGACAAGAGGTGGGGCGAGAGAGAAGATAAGAGGACAGTCGAGGCGGGAAGTGGGAGGTCCACGTACCACCCCAGGCGCTATATACGTGTCTCTGACGTGGCAGTCCACACAGCCTCAACTCCACAGCCATGTCACGTGCTACACCGCATACACCCACTCCGTTGCCATCCCATAATTAGCCATGCATGAACAGTACTTTTAATTCGATTTTTGATTATCCATACATTGTGAGCACGGGCTGCTCATCTGACCTTTGTATACATACACCACGGGATATGGCTTCACCTTCTCGAGCATCAGCCACATACAAAATCATGTATAGTGAGACTCGGACCTCTTGCGCACATGTGCGCTTGCAATTCGCGCAATTAGCAGGGTGCGCCGGGCTAAACACGCACCGTGGATCCATGCATTCTGGAACTCGCGTGGGTTAGCAACACAGAAATGTGGCTCGCTTGCTTTTGGTAACGTACCAACGAGGTCAGTTGCTTGGCCAAGTGTGGACTACACGAAAGATTCAGCTGGAACCCAAAGAAAGGGGGGAATGGGCACACATCATGGGATCCTGGGATTGGCCGGGGGTCGGCGTTTGAGCGGTGCTCCTGAGCTAGCGGGCAGCACGGGTGACAATAAAATCCACTTGATGCAAACCAATACCACTGGTTAATGACAAGGAAGCCATCTAAAGCCAACGCTTACTATCCCGGCCAGCACATGACAAGAATAAAAAGGGATAATGGGTCGAAAAGAACAAATCGACCCCGGGGAGATGCGTGGGTTGGCGGCGTGCCCTTCATGCATTCATATATCCTAATTTTTTATGACTGAAAGTCACGGCCTTGCGCCACTCCGAAAACGCCTTTTACTCCGGTCGCAAGTTGTCAGCACCGGCATGTTCCAGGGGGCAGCGCTCTAATTTCAGCCGCAGCTATCCTGTGGTACCCCCACAAGATCTATGCTAACCCAGTTTGCTTATCGTTTCGCGCAGGGGGAATCTCGCCGAATTGATCAACGACTCTGACCATACTTAATTCGCTTTAACTTTATCAGTGAACAGAGGCTCATGATTTGGTGTCAATCCCGATTCTTGGGTTGTTAGGTCTTACCTAGATCAGCTACCTGTTGTCCATACCACGATTTTATATACCCTACCGGAACAGTGCTGGCGAGCATCTGGAGTTAGGTTCACGAGATCTATCAAGAATGCGCCGACGCAATTGTAAGATTTTGATTCTTGTCAACGTGTCCGCTTCGCCTGCATCAATTTTGGCCGGTGCGTGGCTGGAACCACCCAGGGGAACTTACCCAAATGGTCATTTCTTCCACTAAAAAAAGCTTCTGCCGATGACTGTCGGATTGTCAACTCCCAGATCTTGTCAAATATGCCATTCAGTCCAAGATACAGCACAAATTGTGAAACGCCAAATCTCCTCAAGCCTTATAGAGTGTGTCCAAAAACATCGTAGCAAGCCTCGAAACTAAAGCGGGCCCAACAGCACTGGAGTTACCCAGCCCTGTTATGGTAGTACCAGCTTCAGTCCATGCGATGGTCCCTTTGGATCATTATTTGCTTACCGTACAATGCGACCATGCTTCCCTTTCCTGCGGGTTTGCCTTTTGCCTCTGCAACGCAATCTTTAAGATCGGCTATGAACTGGTCCGCCATTGGGACCGTCAGGCGCTACACAGGAAACACATAAGAATTCTCGGGCATAGGCAACCGGTACCGGCCAGACTGACCGTGCAAGCTATATGCACTGCAGCAGGGTTGCTGAGTGCATTCAGGTGCCAACCGCGACGGCTCATCGCGTCACCAACTTCCAAGACGTTAAGATTGTCACCTTTGCGTGGATATGAGTAAAGTACTTTGGGCTATTTGCCACCTACCAAGTGGCTTGTCCGCGGCAGCAAAGGCTACTACAGACGCGACTGGCTTCCCCAATACACGCAGTTCGGGAATATCCTCACGGATAGCTTTTTCAATCTTCTTACGGCATTCGACAATCTCGCGGCACGACGCCTCGTAACCGCTGAAATTCGACTAAGTAAATCAAGCCCAGAAGAATACTATGTAGCTCACCTTTGCCCCATATATTGCATAGCGGCCCACGCGCCAGCAATGAGGGATCCAGGCCTTGACCCGGACATCGATGGAGAAGCATATACACCGCCTGCGATCACACTCTTAGCGATAGTTCAAGTTACTAAATCATAGTCACGAAAGCGCATACCAGTCCAGGTGGGATTAAGGTAGTATTGATAGCGCCTCAAGTCTGCAGAGCGGTACATGATCACGGAAGATCCCTGGATGAAATCCATCAGAATAATAATAATAGTGCATAGGGCGTACAAATGCTTACCTTGGGCGCGAAGCCATACTTCATCCAGAAAAAATAAGTTATAGGTTTCAATATGCGTACGGGAATACCCATACCTTGTGAGTATCACATGATATTGCGGTTACACCCTGCACACGAAAGTCGAAACGTGGAGCATCGTACCCCAGTTTCTCGAGAAATGGTACAATAAACGAGCCCAGGCACTGAAGATCGGCAGGATCAGAATCTGAGTAATAGCGTAATAGGGTCAACGTACACAATCTACGTGCAAACCAATATTGTACTTCTTCGCCAAAGCACCGAGTGCCTCAATATCGTCCATGCAACCATCAGGGAAATTGACGGCAGAACCAACAAGCATGATGGTATTTGAGTTACTAAATCGTCCATGAGTGTGATTTTCGCAAAAAGTTTGATTCAGGTCACGTACATTGCACGACGGACATGCTTTATGTCAACCTGACGAGTCTGGGGATCCACGGGTATATGGTGGATTTTAATGCCAAAGTATTCGCCCGCCTTATCGAACGCGGCATGTGCCGTCACAGGAATTATCCTACGATCCACGTTAGAGCTCCCGTACGGGTCATCGCTAGTACACATACATTTCAGGTTCAGTTATGCCTTTCACATCGCGTGCCCATTCGCGGTGTGTTTTGCAAGACATAAGAATAGACTCGGTACCACCGGAAGTTGTAGCGCCTGCTCCATTGGGATGGTTGTACCTATGTAATATGCAGTCAATCTTAAGCTGACCTAGCCTCAGGACCCAACATACGTTCGGAGACACATGGCAACAACCTCTGCCTCCATTTTCCGAATGGCTGAGTGCGCGCAAGTCAGTATTGATATATCCCTTATGAACTACATTCGCCGTACCAGGGAAAACATCAGGATGCAACGGGTTGCTAACGACATAGCGCTTGAACGCGTTCACGATCACTTCCTGCAAGTGGTGTCAGTCACAAGTCCGCACTAGATCGGGATACTCACCTCCATATCCTCGCCACCGTGATACACTGCTCCAGAAAGTTTTCCCTGCTTCCATTTATCCCCTCCTCCACATTCTTCGTCCATCTTGGCCATGGCTGCATCAATCCACTCCGGAGATCGCCCTTGTACGGGAAGGGAAAGGTAGCGAACGACGTTTGGCCCCGATGCCACAAGCTTGGTCTCAATATCATGCTTGGCCTTGGCCATCTCTGTCTCAACTTTACGTCTCGCCGCAGGAAGCCGGAGTACAAGGGTCAAAACACGCTATTATTGTTGAAACGCTATAAGTTCCAAACTTTGTGTTGAGCATCGTTGAGCTCACCTTTGATATCAACTCCCATATTTCCAAACATGTCGCAATTAGTCCTCGAGCTCGTAAGTGCCTATAAGACTTTAAACAATGTGTCGCAACGATATACGCAAACACAAGCGTCTTCAGGTTATTGAATGTGAGTTGCGCACGAATTGCAGGCACAGAAACTGCAGACGTCGCAGGTTTCGGCATTCTAGGAGGTGACATGAGGGAGCTTGGGCGGGAGGGAAAGTTTGTCCGTTAAATACGGTAAACTCAGAAGCTGGACCTCGGTGCTCAAGTCCCCGAGCCCGAGTGGGGTATCACACGGACTCGGCGCTTAGCACGATCTTCTGTCGTCTTCCTCCAAAATGCGCATGGTAGGATAAATTTATGAGGCAGAGGAATATACTAAAGCGGTTTGCTCGGTATAAAGCTCAATCAAGACGACGAATCCGAGGAAAATACAGAGGTTACCTGGGGTATGCGTTGTTCGCTCAAGCAGGCTGCTCGTCCCCTAATCCCTGCGCCTAGAGGATCAACAGAAAATTAGCTTATTTTCCAAGCTCAACTCCCGTTGTACTGATTTAGAGGAAAAGATCACCAAGCAAAAGGTGTTCTATATCACTAATTTACCTGAGCATAAATTGATACCCGGGTGTAGTCCGAGAAGGAGGCGCTTGATGACCTCGCAATGGAGCTCGAGCTAGCTGATGAAGACGAACCAATCGAGTACGGTACTTTCGTATTACTTCGTTTCGGACCCCCTTAACCTCCACCTTTCCAGGTACAAAATTGGTGAAACCTTTTTCCGTATTTCTTTAAAGCGCGGCCAGGAGCTCCTGCTGGAAGATCAAGAGTTGGCAGAAGCGGATATAAATGATTTGCAAAGCAAGATAGATGATTGTCAGCGAGAGATGAAGGACCTTAAAGTTGCTTTGTATGCAAAGTTTGGCAAGCAAATCAACCTGGATTAACTGCGGCGGCATCAGCGAGGCGTGGATACAATCCAAGGTGTGCGCGTGTAAAATTACAAAACGTTAACTACATACGATGCGAAAATAAGAGTGCAAACGAGAGCAAGAAGGCGTTTCAGAAACAGATATGTCCGTGTTAAATGAGACTATTCCAATGCACCCCAGAGTGCGAGACCAGCAAAGAGCGTGCCGATAGCAACGATAAAGGAGGAGTAACTAATAGCATGAATACCAACGCGGGGAAGTGCCTCTGCCCAAATTACCGTTAGTACTGAGTGCAAAGCCACCACAAGTCCAAAAACAACGCCACGGAACATGTCCGTGCGATTACTGGAAACATAAGCAGCGGAGATCAGAAGGGTGAGGCCAAGCGACAAGATTTGCGCATCAACACGTTGGAGGCAAGAAATGAACACGGGTATGTTCTATGACAGTATTATTGAGTAATCGAGTAATTATATAGATATATATACGTACCGGCAAAGGGACCCCAAAAACGAGCTCAAGCGCTTCTCTATCCCTGGACCGAATATACATGAGTTCATCCTCAAAGGAGGCGTCGGGGGCCGATAACGCCGCAGCGCGCTTCGGATCGTCTTCTTGGGCAGTCGAGAGCGATGATCCTGGAACTGCCCTCGTGTCGAATTGAAGGGTGTTTACATTGTTATTCCGCCATGTTTCTTCATCTCGGTCGCGAGCATCAAACAAGTCCTTGTACAGCGAGAGCTGCTCGTAACCCTGCATGACGCTTATTGTGGCCTCAATGGTAAGCCTAGAATAAAGTTCTATAAAATAACTCTAAGACTCTTTCCAAGTTTGACTCACCAGCCCAGCGCTACCCACCACACATCCCGGAACGCCTGGTCTTGCGGGGTCGGATGAGGGATCCACTTGGGATGGCCATGCCAGTGGTGGAGGTGAATATTGAGTAGGACCAGCACACCAAGTCGCAATGCTTCCTGTGCGACAACTAACCAACATGTACTTAACATATGAAAAAAATCTAAACCAATACACTTACCAGAGCAAATCGCCGCGAGGATGACACTCGTCAACGTGGCCCATCTGCCCCCGAAGGTGACGATGGCGTAAATTGGACCACGAGACGCATAGGACACAATCCAGCCTGCGGCGCCAACCAAGAATGCCCGAATGTTGGGTTTGTATGGATACTTGGTGTTTGAATGAGGAGCGCTTGGACAAGGAGCCCAAGCGAATGTGATAAGGACGACGAGCCCAGCCAAAACAAGAAGACAAGTAAAAGGGACAAATGCAAAAGATCTTATGACTTGAGAGTAGGACACTAGACCCGACTATTAGCACCAATGAACTATAGCAGAGAATGGCAACGCACTATCGGGGAGGGCGAGGGTGTCGTTACCACTCGAGTCGTCATCAGCCATTTCCCGCCTCATCGCCTCTCGTTCTGCGGTCGAAAAGAGCGGCGTGCGTTCATTGGGCACTGCCGCGGGCTGCTTTCCCCTGTCTCGTGAGATATCCGTGGCTTCACCAGTATAATTACTGGTGTTTTCTTCGTGAACTGGCAACAACGATGCGGACTCGGACCCGCGAGCGACGTGGGAGGCCATTATAGGAGCAGTAGTATTCGAGGGTGTGCCGTCCACTATATACCCAAGAGACGCAAGTCGCCTCAGAGGCTATCAGTAGGTGTGGAAGTGGTCGGGCCGCGAAGGGAGGTGCTGCGGCAACTGGGGTCAGCCGCGTGTCCGGGTGTTGACAGGGACATTTGATCCTTGATCGGTTCCAAAAAACAACACAGCCCACCCGACAAACAAATCCCAGTTGAGCATATAAGTCTGGTTGTTACATAAAAGCCCATTTCTGGTTAGTAAACTCACCAGACTCAGCCCTATTAGCATCTTGCCACGCGAGTCAGAAAGTCCCTCCCAGTGCATCCTCGTGCTTTCCACGCATTTTGTTGTCAAATGTGCGGCCTTAACATGTGGGAATGATATCATACATTTGACAAGCGTTGTTCGCGGCGATTAAATTCCATCAACACGAGCATTAGTGTTCTCTGACAAGGGAATACTCCGACATGGTTTAGCTTTGAGCACAAGCATCCACATGAATCGCTGTATGCGCAATCTAAGCGCCATCCGCACTGCCACAGCTGATGACTCTGATTAATCGCACAAAAAAGTGACTCGTGCACTTGGATGGTCTTCAAACGGTTGACCATCCTGTTCCGCCCCCTACTACAGCTACGCGCAATACCATCCAGAACCACGAATTTCGGCCCAATAATAGAGCGTACTAGGTTAATTATGGCAACCCCAGTGGCGGAGAATTTGCACAAGGATCCAGTTACTGAAGAGATGATATCCAAGAGGTGAGTCGCTCGAGCCGGCCAACACGTACGTGGCCTAATGGACTACAGCGAGCTCAAGCGTCGGTTGAAGGAACGGGAAAAGGCTGCCAAGAAGGTCGCAGCACCACCACCTCCTGCTGGTAAGCCCAAGGACAGCGGACCAAGCGAAGATGATCTTACCCCTAATGTGGGTCCATGCATATTGCACTACTATATCATATCGTCTAACTTAAGACCTTGACAGCAATACTTCGAGCTGCGTTCACGCCAAATCCAAAAGCTACGCCAGACACAAGAGCCCGATCCGTATCCTCACAAGTTTCACGTAACTCAGTCCATTTCGGGTTATATTCGCGAGTTTGGTCCTCCAGGAGTCGTCGAGAATGGGGGCTCTCTTCCGAACAAGAGCGTAAGCAATGACTGAATACTCAATCGCCTTGTTGTAATTAACCTCATTTACATCCAGGTATCTTTAGCTGGGCGCCTCCATAATATTCGGGTCTCAGGGGCTAAGCTGAAGTTTTACGATCTCCACGGGGAGGGTGAAAAGGTTCAAATCATGGCCATGGCACAGTTGGTATTACTCTTGCCTTTAGAATCATAAACCCACCTTTTTTCAGGGATTCCGAGTCACCCGACCAATTTACCGAAATCCATTCAATCTTCCGTCGTGGTGACATTGTGGGCGTCACCGGGTTCCCTGGCCGCACCAAGAATGGAGAGCTCTCAATTCGCGTAAAGAATATTCAACTACTCGCCCCCAACTTGCATCAACTTCCGACGCAACACTTTGGCCTCAAGGACCAAGAGCAACGATACCGCAAGCGATATTTGGATCTCATCATGAGTGATGATACTCGCAGGGTGTTTATCACTCGCAGTAGAATAGTTAATTACTTGAGGAGATTCCTGGATAACCTTGGGTTCCTGGAGGTACGCTCTCTTACTATATTCCTTTGAGTTGATTCCTAAGGTTGGGTGTTTTCCAGGTTGAAACCCCCATGATGAGTATGATTGCTGGGGGCGCAACCGCCAAGCCCTTCATTACGCACCATAACGACTTGAAGCTTGATTTGTTCCTACGTATCGCCCCCGAGCTCTACCTGAAGGAGCTGGTCGTTGGTGGACTCGATCGAGTGTACGAAATCGGCCGTGTATTCCGCAATGAAGGCATCGACATGACGCATAACCCCGAGTTTTCCATCTGCGAGTTCTATATGGCCTACGCTGACATGTATGATTTGATGGATTTAACTGAGAGCTTGGTCACTGGGATGGTTGAATATCTCACTGGGGGAACCAAGGTCATTTTCCACCCCGATGGGAAGGAAGGCAAGGATGGGCAACCGCCACGGGTTATGGAGATGGATTTCGCGCGGCCATGGAAGCGATACGACATGATCGAGACTCTAGAGGAGAAGTTGAACGTCAAGTTCCCACCTGGCGAGACTTTACATACCGAAGAAGCAAATAAGTTCTTGCGTGATTTAGCTGCCAAGGTATGTTTGCAAATGGTGCTGCTGGGAACAATTATTGAGAGATGGCATAGCACAATGTCGAATGCAGCGACCCTAAGACCAATGCCCGTCTTCTAGACAAGGTATTTCCACCTTGATCGGGGGAGAGTATAGCACATTGACGGCCACGCAGCTCGTCGGGGAGTTCATCGAGCCCTTGTGCATCTCGCCGTCTTTTATTGGTGTGTCTTGGTTCTCGTCTGACACGTGCTTGCCCTGAATCTTCCGCCTGTCAGTTGGACACCCTCAAGTTATGTCTCCATTGGCGAAGCGACATCGCTCCCGCCCTGGTTTGTGTGAACGATTCGAAGGATTTATGTGTACGAAAGAATTCTGCAACGCATACACCGAACTTAATGATCCTTTCGACCAACGTGAGCGCTTCGAAGAGCAGGTGAGTTCGGAGCGCACATGTCTTTCGCGGTTTTAACCCCATGACCTATTACACAGGCGCGACAGAAGGAACAAGGAGATGATGAGGCGCAAGCCGTGGATGAGACGTTCTTAAACGCGTGAGTTGTTTCAGCTCGATATGCATATTCCGAAAGTCTTATCTAACCGAACTCATGGTAGCCTCGAGCATGGCTTGCCACCAACTGGAGGATGGGGAATCGGAATCGACCGGCTTGTCATGTTCCTCACAGATTCTGCCAGTGAGTTTCCGTCAGTAGTTGGCAGAGTGAGTTCTCACAAACGCTCAAATAGCCATCAAGGAAGTTTTGCTGTTCCCAGCTATGAAGCCGGAGGCGACCGCTCCAGCTCCTGGTGCTGCCCCACCACAGGGACAGATATAAATATAGTAAAAATCCTAGTTCCTAGAACTCAATGTAAATATGTTGAATGTAACAAAGCGCTGTCGCTGTCCAACAAGTGAACGGAATGTAGACCGGATCAGCTCATCTGGTGGCGGACCCTGGCCCCTGAGCTTTGTCATAAATCACGCTAGGGGCGCTACAGGCCATGCGCCCCATCCTTTCTACAACTCCCTCACCCTACACCAGCGACACTCCTAATATCTCCGATCCTACACTAGAGCAACAGAAATCGCCATAATAATGTCGTCCGAATACGATATGTCTGATGGTGAAGGTTCTGGGTCCGACTTTCTGGACTCAGACTCGGACGACGTGATGATTGACTCGCAAGCCGACGGTACGTGTATATGATGTGCTGTCAGCGAAAGCTAACTTAGTAACACGATTAAGTCCCAGAAGACGATCTATCTGATGGGGACGATGGAGCTTTTGCGATGGACGAGAGTACTATCTTAAAGGGCAAGAGCAAGTCGTACGAGGTAGACCACAAGTCTTTGAGTGTAGAAGACCTCGAAAAGCAGATGGAGAAGGACGCAGAGCAGTTCATCAATATTTTTGGGATTGATGTGGGTCCTCTTTCCGCTTGTGGCGCGTGTCGTCATGCTAATTGTTGTATTTAGCTTCCCACGGCATTGATGATTTTGCGTTACATGAACTGGAAAAAGGACCAAGCCTTTGAGAAATTTATGGAGGACCAGCAACTGATGTTGCGAAAAGCTGGTATCGTTGCTCTAGATGACTCGGCCTCTTCCAAACCCAAGTCTGGGAAGTCCGAACCCTTCATGTGTCCTATCTGCTGCGACGATGAACCGGAGAAGGTGCTATCCCTCGGTTGTGGCCACGAGTTCTGCTCCGAATGTTGGACCCAATACTTGGAGGGCAAGATCCGAGGAGAAGGCGAAGTCCGACTAGCATGTATGGACGCGGAATGCAAGGTCATCGTCCCAGATGCCTTTGTTTTCCAGCATGTTGGACCTGTGACGAAGGAGCGATTCCGTGAGGGCCTTGTGCGACAGTATGTGGCAAGCATCCCCAAGTACAGGTTTTGTCCACACCCGTCCTGCGTTTACACTGTGCAATGCTCTGCGGGTGCTTCACGAAGTGCCTTGGACACGATCGTTCCCACTGTCAAGTGTGGGGCAGATCACCAGTTCTGCTTTGGATGCGAACGTGAAGGAGACCATCGACCCCTCATCTGCAAGATATCGAGGCTTTGGCTGAAGAAGTGCCAGGACGACAGCGAGACCGCGAATTGGATTAAGAGCAACACGAAAGAGTGCACGAAATGCCAGAGCACCATCGAGAAGAATGGGGGTTGCAAGTGAGTTCATTCTTTCATAGTAATAATGGTGTGCTGACATCGTGTGACAGCCATATGACATGCAAGAAATGCAAGGCAGAGTAGGTTTTACATCCGGTGGGCTGGATATGGTTTGTTGACGAGACCATTAGGTTCTGTTGGGTTTGCATGGGTCCTTGGTCGGAGCATGGTAACGCTTGGTACACCTGCAATCGTTACGACGAGAAGGAAAGTGTTGAGGCACGAGACTCTCAGTCGAAGAGCCGAGCATCCCTGGAACGATACCTCTTCGTAAGTTGAACACACACATAACGCGCGTATTGCCGGCTGAGGTTTATTCCAGTACTATAACCGCTATGCGAACCACGAACAATCCGCCAGGCTCTCCTTGGATCTTTATGTGAAGACTGAGAGAAAGATGGAAGAATTACAGCTTACCTACAATCTCACTTGGATCGAGGTGCAATTTGCGAAGAAGGCGGTTGACGAAGTCGTCAAGTGCCGCAATACGTTGCAATGGTCGTATGCCATGGCTTACTATCTGGTACGCATTGACTTTCCCTAAATTGAACTTATTGTTCACCCTATTTTGGCTCATAGGAAAAAGGTCGGTTACTTTTGTTGTTCTCGTTCGCATTTGACCTATGTGTAATTAGGGAACCAGAAGGAACTCTTTGAAGATAACCAGCGGTAAGAAAGACATTTAGTCAAATGCCCTGCGACTAAGGCCAAATCTATTAATAGCGATCTGGAGAGGGCGGTTGAAGACCTTACTGAACTCCTTGAGGGCCCAATAGAGACGCAGGACATCCCAACGTTGAGGCAACAGATTACGGATAAGACTGTAAGGGTGCATTTTAATCTGGGAAATGAGCGCTTATTTGCCTCATAGGTATATGTATTGAAGAGGAATGATATTGTCCTTGAGGATACCGCGAAGGGTATGTATGAACTGCCATATCCGATCAACCCCGCCCTCATTTTTGCACAGGATTCCAGGAGGATCGATGGAAATGGAACATCGCGCTATGACCTATTTACGTCCAGTCATGTTGCTCGGTGTATGCTATCAGTCGCGCACAGTGCTTGGGATAGAAGTAATGTTACTTTACAATGTGGTCGCTATGTATCAAAGTCCAACCATTCTACTATTAATTTTCTCACTGTGGCTGAGTGTGATGGCCGTGTTGGCCGGACAGCGGCCGAGCGCCATGGTGATATGTCACTTGGCAGTGCACGAAAAAGGGACCAGGACCCCGGAACACCGTAGCATTGCCTTGTCGACCCTCAAGCCAGCTTCTTCTTGCCGCCGACCGTCACTCCTTTCCTCACTCCCCCTCACCCGGCACCACTAGATCTCCTTGTTGCACTCGTAACGGAGCAGCCATGCTCTATCTCACTGCGGATCGCTTCGCAGTCTGTGAGTTCGACTTGGTCATATGTTGAATCGTTGTTAATTCGTTTTTCGTCCGCAGTCGTGCCGTTTGGTGTCATTGGGTGGGTGTTCTGCGCAGTTTTGCGGCGGAAAAAAAGATGTCTAATCGACCTCTTACAGTTTTTATCGTTACCTATGGTACTTGATCCGTGTTGCTGCGTCATTCACCTACCGTCCCATCCCCGTCCCCGAAAACCCGACCTACATAGCATCGGAAGATGTCACTATCATTGTACCAACCATCGACGCCGGCGAGGAGTTCAAGGAAGCCGCTCATTCGTGGCTCGTCGGCAAGCCAAAGGAGATCCTCATCATCACCGAAGAGCGCATGCTCGGCCCCCTGCAGGAACTTGCCGATTCTGTTGATCCCAGTCGTATCCGCGTCCTTACCGTTCCTTTCGCCAACAAACGCCTGCAAATGACCCACGGTATTCGAAACACTACCACAGATATCATTGTGTTTGCCGACGATGACGCCATCTGGCCCCCGACCATGTTGCCAACCATGCTCGCCTGTTTCGAAGATCAAAAGGTCGGAGGTGTTGGGACATCTCAGCGTGTTCAACCGGTTGGCAAGAAAATGACTGTATGGGAAGTTCTCGCTGCGTTCCGTCTCACCATCAGGAACATCGAAATTTCGGCTTCAACTCATATTGATGGCGGTGTCCCCTGTCTGTCCGGCCGAACCGCCGCTTACCGAACCGTTATTCTCAAGGATCCTGAATTTTTGCACGGTTTTACCCACGATTTTTGGCTCGGCAAATATCAGCTTAACTCGGGTGATGACAAGTTCCTTACCCGTTGGATGGTCAGCCATGGTTGGAACACGTATATTCAATGCTGCAAGGAAGCCGAGCTGCTTAGTACCATGAAGCCCAACTGGCGCTTCTTGTTGCAGGTCTTGCGTTGGACTCGTAACACTTGGCGCTCCGATCTGCGTTCCCTGTTCATGGAGCGCCATGTCTGGACTTCTCACCCCTACTGCGCCTACACCATGGTCGACAAGTTGTTCAACCCCCTCACCCTCCTTGTTGGTCCAGTCCTTGTCATCCGCCTTTGCGTTCAGAGCACTAAGCCTGTTGCCGAGGGTGGTTACCATCTTCCTTGGTGGTAAGTACATTGGCCTGATAGCCAATTGGCGTACTCACTCGACCTTAGGAACATTTTGGCGAGTTATGCTGTTTGGCTTAGTGCGACTCGAACGGCCAAGCTCTTGCCTCATTTGTGGCATCGCCCTCAAGATATTATCTATGTCCCGGCCTTTATTGCGTTCGGCTACTATTTCGCCGTCATGAAACTTTATGCTTTGTTCACGCTCCATGAGGTGAGGTTACGAGCTGTTTTAAGTGAGCAATTTATTGAACTATGGTTAGGTTGGCTGGGGCACTCGCGCTGGTATTGGTAATGCTACTGATGCCACGAAGGCCTTGGAAGCTCAGAACGCTCAGGAGGCCGCTGGGATTGCTGGTGGCCCAGATCGTGAAAAATTGATGCACCATGGTGGTGATGCCCGATATGATGCTGAGGCCGGCAACTATCAGCCAGGATATGCTCGGTAAATCAGGTTGAGATGGACATAGGACTTGCATGGATACAGTTACATCGCGCTTTATTAGGAGTGTTCATTTTCAAGCTTTCCCTTGTTTCTACTTGTTAGAGGTTGTGCCCAATCCATTATTACAGGGGCCATCGGACTCTTTCATTATTTTGCTGTTTTTCAATCTTTTGATACACTTGGTTATCCTTGCTCTGAACAGTTTGGTTCTTCTTTGTGATGCCCGTACGTGAGGAATGCAAATGATCATCCAAGTGATATTCGGCGCTTGCGCTCTGTAGCCAGCTTATGTGCGCCTTCACGTTGTTAGGGCCCATAATACGCGTTTGCGTTGTGACCAAGCCTCATCATGGATAGATTGACCCCAAGATTGGCACAATACGTAGCGTAACCTGTTTGTCAACAGGCCAGCAACACGTGCAAGCTTACCGTATCTGTCTCGTACTTTTGCTCTTGGGGATGTTTTTTCGTTGCACCTGATTTAAAAACCAATATCTACAGTTCTCACTGTTGTTTCCAGCACAGCTCTAAGCATGAAACTACAAGCCATGGCATCCAGTTTGGGCACCTTGTCCCAGTCTTTCCAAAGGCTTGCATGGGAGAGCACGTCATCTCGGGCTGTGGTGGGTGAAAAATTTACGTGTGCCTGCGATAGACATTCACCTTTTCACTTCTGCGTGTCGTTTAGACCGTGTTAATACTCGCAAAACTGTGTCTTGGGGCATCATACCGATCTTCCAATGATGTTGTTGCTGCCCTTTCACCACTCACCCAACTCCTCTTGATCGAGTTGTTGAAGCTCGCAATGTCTTTTGCGTGGTGGACTCGCGAGCGCCAGGTTCATTCTCCCGGGGATCAGTATGTTAGCCTCGAAAATGGACACGACCGCCCTCGGCTCCCAAGTCCAAGTCCAAGTCCAAGTCCAAACCCAGAATCCAGAGATGACAGTCAAGAAAACCCACCCTCGTTGCATCTGAGGTTTTCTGTTCCACCTCTTGGGACACTGATGCCGCTCTTCGGTATAGCAATTTTGAACTGCGCAGCTGGATTCGCGGTGAGCTGCGTTTCTATGTGTCGTGCTTCGTATTAATCCATCCACCTAAAAGGGCGTCGAGGCTCAGAGATTCGCAGTTCCGGGCGCCATTCATATGTTTAGCCTTTTTACGCCCTTACTCTGCGCGTTTCTCCTACAGTTATTATTTAGACGGCACTTTTCGACTACAACATGGAATAGTCTGGTATTTCAAGTACGTTATCGTTGCTTAAGCTTATAGGGTATACTTATACAAAATACTAGCTAGCAGGCTTGATGATAATACAAGTCAGTCATGCGCCTGCGAAGAATGTCAGACTCTAGGGTGCTGATATTTTTGGAATATTCGCAGTGTAGCACGAGTGTCAGCCCAGTGAAAGTGTCGAGCACTGTTCTGCTTGTCGGTCGGGTTTACCTTCAATCTATTTTGCTAAGCTGGATGGACCTCGTAAGTCTCAATGTCCTGCTGGCCGGGATGGCTACCTGAAATGGCACGCTAGGTATATAAATCTACGGATCATCCTGTAAGCGCGCTGAACATCGTCGCGTGGGGTTCATCGAGCATTATATACCTGGCCGGTTATGTATTCGCCAATATGGGTGATCTACTCAAGTTCAATTTCTCCTTATTCGCTTCTGCCGTGATGGTCTTTGCTGCCGCAGAGGTGATTGCCACCACCTTTGTGTTAAAATGTGAGCTTTATGTTTTAGTTGCGGATGAACAGTACTGACTTACACAATTTAGACTGTGATGCTGTAGTAGTTGGTGTTGCAGGTTATTCGGTTTCGTGCATTTTGGCTTTCCTTTCCCTTTTGGGTGGAACAACCCTTTACCGGCTTTTGATTGTTATGGGTCTCTGCATCTCGACATATGGGCTTGTGATATTTGTGACCGAGCGAGCCCTCATCGACCAAGAGACAGAACAGGAGGAAAATGTCCAGCTCGAAGTGAGTATGGAAAATTAAACCCCAATTACACTGACCAACTTTCACAGGAGTCTCCAATAAAAGCCGCGATTGCGCTGGGTATTGCCGGTATCGCTGCGGTAATTGCAACTGTTGCTATTTCATCGCAAGCGACTGGCGTTGGTCTTCAAAGCCCGCAGCCGACGGCTTGGTTCGATTTCGTATCTTTACCTCCAACTCAGACAAAAGCGTGGTGTCCTCGCCGACCCCTTACAAAACTTTCTGGCCGAAAGGAAACACGCCGAAGAGCTCGTGTAACATCCGCATTTGACAATGTCCTGTTGATTGTATTCTTCAGCCATCCTCGTTACGACGTAAATCTCGACTACCATCTCGAGATGTATCAGGATTATTTTCCTAACGTAAGTAGAGTCTTGCTTTCCTTGAAATATGCCAATGTAATCGTAGATTCTCTATATTGGCCCACAAACTCGAGAGGATGCTGGTCACAAGGGCGTATATGATGTGCTAGTTGACGGCTTCAAGTGAGTACGCGCGAACTGCCCTTAGGATTGATTCAAACCTCAATCTTTAGGAGCGATGAGGACCTGAGTGGGGATTGGTAAGCTGAATGCTATTTACGTGATGAATGCTCATTTGTCCTGGAGGTATAAGATGGCTGGTCGGGTAAGTATTCCACACTTAGGTGGTTCAGGGTACATAATCTTTCAATAGATGGCACACCATATGCTATACACAGCGATGAAAGAACACCCCTGCTACGATGGTTATCTCTGGGCACCATTCGATACATTCTTAAATGTTCCTCGGTTAATACAGTTTAAGCAGGTATGTCTCGAGAATTAAAATAATATAAGCATATGATTCAGCGATTTTAGGATACCATATGGTGGCATTCTCCATTCAAAGACATTGTTACATATGTAGAGAATCCTGCCCTCATGAATGACAGCCACCACGCGCCTCCAGGAAATGTCCAGCCGAGGTCTGCAAAAGAGCTCATCGCTGAATTCCAACATTGGGGCAAAGGTATGGCAATCGTCATTACCTAAGATAAGGTTATTGAACAACTTATTCCAGACTGGTGGTGGGGGTAAGTTTGCAGCAGATTATTGATTAGTTTAAATACTAAAAGAAGTGAGCCAGCGAACCTCACGTAGGGCTAAAAGTTTGTATGCCCGCTTTTGAGATGATTTCTGCAACAAAACGGTCGGATTTGAGCCAACTTACTAACGGCGCGTTACGTATGGTTGGTGGTTCAGCGGATACGCTTTATCTACCGGGTTACCTTCGAGAGTCTTTCCTTGAAACGCTCGACCCCTTCTTGGATACCGATTGTTTCCTAGAAATCGCTGTTCCCACGGCGGTTCATCTCGTCAGGCCACCGAGCCAGAAGATCACTTTTATAGACCATGTACGTTCTATTAGCTGCCTACAATCCCGCTGACTTATATTTCTTGAGTAGTGGTGGATATGGGAAGAGCCGCTAAATGCTACCTTCGTACGAAACCAATGGGCCAAAGGATACGAAGTAGATACCTTTCACAAATATCAGTTCGGGAAGAAAGATGAGAGCGGTCATTTTCATGGCGACCCCACGCATATAGCGGCTGTTCAGGACTTGCTAGCAGATTCATTTAAAAGACAAGGAATGGCTTAGCCCCTAGATTTATAATTATACATTCTTTTTAATTAGCCCGTATGGTATCCGTTGCATAGTTATGTACTTAATGCCATTTGCAGTCCATAAATTATCACCTTGAATTGGAGTTACAACTTCTTGTTTATAGTGCCTATTTATCTGAGACATTGATGCGCCAGGTGTAGAAAGGGGGAAAGTGACTGAAAAGACTTGTAAGGATGAAGGGGGTGGTGGTAAGCGCATACAAGGGCTAAAAGGGTGGGGAAGTGATAATAACACGTGATGCTGACGCAATTGCGCGCACCCATGTCAACCACAACCTCAATAAACTTAGCTCCAATTAGGATCACCTCTCATTACACACCGACAAATTTTGAAAATGAAATAAATATAGTCTCGCAGATAACCCATCTAGTCGATTCTTACTTCATTTGGGTTGGGGGGACAGTCGAAAAGCTCAATTTGATGCATGCATCTACACTTGAAGTGATGGGAAGCTCGCTCGCAGATGATGAGACAAACATACAGGAATCTATTTCAGGCTCCAGATCAATAGAGGCTCTTGTTGCCCAGGCTATGCAGGGAGGTTTTATAGCTAAAGATTTTTCCTGTGCTATGCCGTCCAACCAGGTCAGTATGATGCACTTGGTTGAGTCCCAAATTCGTTGATTAGAAATTGGAGGCAGACACCAACATCGGTGCTTGGAGCATCAATATTTCGCTCCAGAGACTTTGACGACTCCCTGGCTATGAGCCAGAGGCTAGGCAAGTGCACTAACTAGCTGTCCACCGTAATCGGTGCTAACCTGGGCTACTATCTATGTCCAGCCCGACGTCTCAAGAAACAGATTTTCTTGTCACTTGATGTACCAACGGCGATCAAAGCAACTGGACAAACACCATACTTCCTGCTTCAGGCAGAGAAGCATCTTCTGGAAACCCTGAAATCGCTTGGAGAGTAGCAAGGAGCTTCGTTATTTTTTCAGATGAAGTACAGTGTAAGCTCTATTTAACTCCAAAAATAGCATGAATTCTTTGGTAGGCCTCGTCCGAAAGTTTTGGGAGCAGTTCTAGCGCTTTAAGGTTGGATTCCACCTGCGAAACTCGCGTCGCACCAATGATCAGTGTTGAAACCTGTAAAACATAAATTTTCAGTGATTACCGCCTCCGGCTCTGAAAAATAGCCCTTACATGCGGATTTTTCATCACCCAAGCGAGCGATAACGTTGCGAGATCTGTTTGTAATTCGTGTGCAATAATCTCGAGTTTCTTCACCTTGGCAATTCGTTCTCTACCCTTCTCAGAGCCCAAAAGTTCGCGCAAGCTTGCGATCCAAGGGTCATCCTTACTAGTAGCATAACGGGAGTCGCTGGGGATCTCGCCGGAATTATATTTTCCTGTCAGGAAGCCACCATCTAAAGGCTGAGGATATAGGCATGTGGTTAGAGCCGCCTCAAAATTCTAGTTCACTCACGCTATAAGTTGTGAGGCCATATCCATAGCGATCGTACAGATGCTGGAAAGAATCGTGTTATTGTCTCGTCAAAAAGGCTCAGTACACATACTTGATATTCCTCCTCGACGCGTTTTCGATTAAAGGCGTTATAGCAACATTGTTCGGCAGCCGGAGCAATCAACCCGTGAACGTGAGCAATGTGATGCGCCTCCTCGATTTGCACAACGCTCCAATTGCTCGTTCCTAAATACCGAATACAAGATCTATTAAATTTTCTTCAAGATCAACCGATTACCTTACCCCAATAGAATGCTTTCCCTTGGTTAATTAACCATGTGAATCCTTGAACAATTTCAAGCATCGGGACATCGGGATCTGGGAGGTGCGCAAAGACTACCAACAGAAGCACAGATTTAGCATACTAAAACTACTACCTTGTAATATGTATATTCCCACCGATATCCACTAAGGTAACAGTCAGACGTAAGCTCTATGTGTTGTTTATAGCAATATAGTGACATCATACCATAGTCCATCTGCAAGCGCTGAAGACTTTCATTCATTCCCTCGACCAGGTGCTTCCTGCATAGGCAATCGGGTTAAAACTTGAATCAGATATGTTTTAGCTCGGGACACACCGTGACAAGCCACGATCATTTGGGCCTTTGCGTCCGACCCCACCGAACAGCTTGGTACTAACGATTAGTGATGTACGACGCAGTCCGAGTTCTTTGATCGCCCGACCCATCTCAATCTCGGAGCTCCCATTACCATAGCTCTCTGCGGTATCAAAACTACCAATGTGTGATCACTAATTTTGCTTGATTTCGCTATAATGGGATTGACGTACAAGTTTATTCCAGCTTCGAATGCAGCCTTGAAAATATCGTTCACTTGGGTGCCACTGACACTCCCACCATAGCTCAGCCAACCACCTAGGGACAAGATTGGCACTCGAAGTCCCGTGTTTCCTAGTCGCTGATAAACCAACCTATCAGCACCACTTTGAGCGGTAATTGAAAATAACCTCAACTTACACGGAATATCATATTTTGGGGGCTAGCTTGCGGTCAGGGTCGACATTACATATGAACGAGGGCACCCATTACTTACTCATATTCTTTTATTTCGGTAGTCATGGTGGATAGAGTTGCAAGGGTAGACCCGGTGAGGACTGAACGAAGATCGAGTTGGATTGAAGCGGATGCAAATGAAAAAGATCCGCCCCCCTTCATTCATGCTTTAACAAAGCAATCGCAACTTTGAGCTGTAATTGATTAAGATGCATTGGCTGGTCTATTGGGACCAAGTCGTAGTCTGAGTCTTTACTATATTTTATGTATACTTGCGTTAGTTGAATGTTGCTAGATACTGTCGCACCTTGGTCTAGGCCTAATCAGAGCTGGTCGACAATTTTTTCAGAACTCCGACAACAATTGGACAGCCTTGTCCCATTATTCTGGGTCGCTGGAGAAAGGATTACACCTAAATTCATATCACGTTCACGGTGCGCCTCCTAGTCTAGAATAAACGTTGTACGTTGTATGTTGTCCGAGCTACTACCTCAAGCCCCACCTCGCTCACGGCTCTCTCCAGCATGAATTTCTTCAAATATTGAATTGGCCTGCTCAAGGACAATTTTGGGAGGTACATTGTAAGTTTAAGCCTTAACAAACAAATCTGTGAATTTATCCACAGGCATTTTAGATAATGCGGCCGAGTCTGAAACAGCCTTGAGAATTCTACGATCATAGATTAGCAGAAGAAATGACTTGTCGTACTCAATGACGTACTGTGATTGGTGGTCTTCGTTGAAGTGGGGAGCAATGTGCCTAACGCCGGGGTAAATCAAACTGTAATTTGCATACGGAAGGGGGTTACTTACCTCTTGAACTTGGCAATTAGGAGAGGGGTTCCCTCAGCGCGCTGTACAATAGCAATTAAAATAGGGCATCCAATGACCTTGAGTATAGGTTGCACATACCCTGCGCTTATGCCCAACTGGGTACTCGACCTCGACCTCGTCCAAAACGGTACCATCATTAAGCGTGACGAGCAAGGCGTTGCCGATTGAGCGCTTATCCGGGGCATGATATTCTGCGCTGAATCGCTTATCCTCGACACAAAAGATTTTGGCACGGAGCGCGTCAATACGGGGATCGGCAGCAGCTTTGTCAGTGCTATCGGGAGTCAGATTGACATTGTAAAACGACAAAGTATAGGCTTACTAGTCCTCAGTTGTGAGACGACCATAGATCAGCGGGAATGCGACCATATAGTTAATGGCGTGGCTATGGGGGTTGGCGCGTTTCGTGAATATAGATCTCAGCAGGTAGAGGGATGACATACTCTCTGTCGGCAAAATTATCTAGAGGGCCTTGCTTGTCGATTATACTAAACTCAATGTAAGCCGCTTCAATCAACCCCAGGTCACTTTACATACCGGATAGCGGCTTCCTGGGTCCGAATGCGGACGCTCTTGATATCATCGGACGTTTTACCCATGTCTTGGAGTTTCTTATAGATGGTGTGTGCGGCCTCTACTGCTGTCTGGGCATGGAATTCAGCTGGGTACGAGATCTTGAAAAGGATATTCTCCATAATGTACGATCCATATTTCATTTGGAATTCAAATGGTTTCCCCTGCAGTCGTAAAACAAAAAGTCAATGCCCAGTAGACATCATAATTTAATAAATCCAATGACCTTGAATAAGACGTCATAGAATCCCCATGTCTTTGCAGTTAGCACAGAAGGAAGACCCATCTCCCCCTTTTTGACAAGTAGAGCCAAGTTGACGGCGCGAGAGCAAGCATCACCAGCTGCCCAAGATTTACGGGATCCAGTGTTAGGTGCGTGGCGGTAAGTCCGGAGGGATTGCCCATCGACCCAAGCCTGGGAGACCGCATCGATTGTTTGTTCACGAGTGAGGCCGCTATGACAAATTGGGTTCTGCGCGTGCCAAGAAATTTACAGAACACACTTACAGTAGCTTGCTCACGACTGCAGTAGAGGCAACTTTGACGAGTACGACATGATCCAATCCGACGCGGTTGAAGGAGTTGAGCAACGCAAGCTGGCCCTGAATCTCGTGGGCCTTGACCATGCTTTCCAGTACATCTTTAACGGCCAATGGCTGTCCTTGCCTGGCGAGATGGTCAGCAACAGCAAGAATGGCGCCCAGGTTATCAGATGGATGTCCCCCTGTCATCCGATGAGTTGTGCGTTAAATTTTTTTTGATATTGACGTACATTCAGCTGCAAGCCAACAATCGTTAAAGTCCAACCACCTGATCATTGTCCCGATGTTGAACGCCCCACGAATGGGGTCAAGCTGATAGTTCGTCCCCGGAACCTTAGTGCCTAAGCCAGCAAATTAAATATTGTTTAAAATTTAATACGAAAACGAACCGTTGGGAACTGTCGTCCCTTCGACAACTGGCCCAAGAAGCCGGGCACATTCTTTGAAGCGCAGACCTTCAAGACCACAACCAATAGTATCGATCAAGCAGAGGCGTGCCGTCTCCATGGCTAGTTCAGAAGTCACGTTGAAATCATGCACATAGTCGGCGATATCTTTGAGATATAATCAGTTTGTGTTTTCCTAGCTTGCTTGAAGTTCTAAACCTTTTACAACCTGATCAGGGTCAGGACGAACAGCGCTCTCGCCAAATCCGTGATGAGACATCCTAACAGCAAATTGAGCAGCCGATCGAGGTGCAATGGAGACGCGGGTGGTGGACGGGCAGAGGACGCGGGGAAGTGCAGAAGTCCGAGCCGCAGAGAGTGTTGAGAATGATAAGGTGGAGCGCAGGGAGGTGCGGACACTGAGTTTAGCTCGTGTAGCAAGCATGGTTCAACGACCTACACTGTCGGCGGTGATACTTTTATTGTGACTGGGGTGGGGAAGTCGCGTGTAATTCACGAATCTTACTGATGGGCGGATGTTCCGGCCGACCCCGAGGGTGATCACGTTGTACTTATGCGTGATTCAACTTTAAGTATTTCTACTACAAAATAAGGATTTTCAAAATCTAGCTATCTAAAGCAATCCGTTTGCCTCTAGAAGGAGTATGATGCCTAGATACATAAGATTTAGGAAGGGATTCGTCGGGCAGCCACGCATACTCACTATGGACGATCTCCGGTATAGTCTGGGTGCTGACGTCCACGGCAATATCAGCGTCAGTAGGAGCTTCGTAGGGGTCATCTGGGCGGTATATTTAAAATATTGCTGCTGACCGAATTATCAGTAATGAACTCACCAATACCGGTAAAACCTTTAATTTCTCCTGCTCTCGCGCGCTTAAAGACACCTTTGCGGTCTGTCGCCTCACAGTACGCCAGAGGAGTCGCGACGTGGATCAAGAAGAAGTTTCCACCCGCACCCGCAGTGCTCGCCACATGATCGCGGGCGGCTTTACGCGAGTGACGGTAGGGAGCAATCGGAGCGGCGATTACGGCTGCGCCCGCACGGGAGAGCTCGGCAGCGACAAACGCGATGCGCTGGACGTTCTTATGACGGTCCTCAGGACTAAATCCGAGCTCTTCAGACAGCTTTGGTTGGTGCCAATGTTACCTAAGATAAACAAACGATAGACATACCCGAGGAAAGCTCAGAACGAACGGTCTCTCCGAGCAACAGGGAAACACTTCGTCCCCCTTGTTGGTTTAGAGTTACTTGTAATGCTCGTGCGATAATTGACCGTCCTGAGTTATGAAGTCCCGTTAAAAATACTTGATTAGGCAGGTGGTTAGTGGGTGTATGCGGATTCCAAATGCGAATTTCTTACAGACGAACCCTTGCTTAGTTCGCGGAGGATAGGATTCGCGCAATGTTTTGACAACAGATTCGTAGCTGAACCAGTCAGGGATTGGCTACACAAGATGGTTATATCAAGTGCTCCATAATAATTTAGTAGAATTGCGCTCACAGCTCCCGTTCTAAGGCGTCTTCGAAGTTCGGTACCACTAATATCAAGAGTTTGGGTGCCCTTCGGAACTAGAGATTGCAGAATTAGATCCGGAAAGGCATCATTCAAAAGCACCATACCTTCATCGACTGGCATGTATTCATCCGACGACGGGAGATATGTCATCATTTGGAAGGGAACCATTTCGATGTGTAGCTCATCCTTATACTTCGTCACTAGTTCCTGGGCATCATATGGACCGTAGAAGTCCACTCCTCGCGAGTTCTTTCCTGGGCCAGCGTGATCGCGACCAACAATAAAGTGAGTGGCGCCAAAATTCTTGCGAATGATCGAGTGCCAGACCGCCTCGCGCGGACCACCCATGCGCATCGCCAGAGGAAGAAGTGCCAGAGTAGCCATTCCATTAGGGTATTTGGGCATAATGGCCTCGTATACTCGTACGCGCGTGTAATGATCCACATCTCCTGGTTTAGTGAGTCCGACGACGGGGTGGATCAATACATTGGCCTGTCGTTGTCGAGCAGCGCGGACTGTCAACTCGCGGTGGGCTCGGTGCATGGGGTTGCGGGTTTGGAAGGCGACAACCTTGCGCCAAGCGAGCTTCTTGAAATGGGTTCGCAGCTCGGTCGGGGTGTCTTATGGGTGGTATTAGTTTGCAGGTGGTAATAACGTTGGATTTCACTCACATCGCAAAGCGACATAATCGAAATGCGTTGGAGGTTGAACGGCTTGTAACTTTCCGCCAACATAGAGCTCCTTTACCTTGTTGTTCAGGTAAACAACCGAAGGGTGCTCGGGGTCTCCTCCGAATACTTTCTCTGCTTCAACAGCCTTGTTGGGAGTGTAGACATCTTCCACGGTTAAGATAGCCAAAGGATTCTCGTCTCGAGGGTCGCGCAGGGCAATCCGTGCACCAGGCTTGAGACCAAGTTGCTCCGCATCATCCTTGGAGACATCAAGATTGATTGGCATCGGGAACAACACTCCAGATTTGAGGCGGAGTGTGTTTACAACACTGTATCAATCCACGCATGCAGTTAGACACAAATCACAATCCAACATTCCCCGCACACATACGAATTATAGTCATCTTCGTTGAGGAAACCTTCAAGCGGACTAAAGCCTCCGTTGAGAAGAAGCTCGAGATCGCAAAGTTGGCGCTAACGTACAAGTAAGTCATGTTGCCATTGTGGCACCGAATATGAGTTACGCACCTCAGTCAATACGATATCTGGTAATTTCTCTGCCTCCTCCAAGAGCTGTTTTTGCAATGAAGCATCACGGATATGAAGATCCTAAAATTTTTTAGATATACAGGTACGTTCGGGAGACTCTAACTCACCTTGAGTACACCGCCATGGGGAGTGTTGTCCATCTTGAATATTGTGAACTCTGTGAGGGGGTCTGTTGTAGGTGGAGAGAGCGGATCTTCTGATGTGAGCAGATGATGTCTTTAAATTTTGAGTATCGGGAGGTTCTGAAAGATTCATCGCGATGGGATTGCGTGCTTGAGAGCGGGTGAGTAAGAAACCTGAATTCCGAATGCGATCTGGAATTACAACAGCCCGATATCTCCATAAATGAACTCCCAGGAGCCTCCCCTAAACTAAAATCGCCAATCAGCCCGCCCTAAACTGATCCTCCCGATGATCTACTGAATTTGGAAAGTATAAAAAGGGGTCATCGGACCGACAGTGTCCTTCTGGCGACCACTCTGACTGCCATCTTGCATTAGGATACAGATATGCATCCCGACTCTCAAGAGCTAGACCTCATCCACCAAACCCCCGTCGGGAAATCCGATTTTCCGTCCCAAAAAACGCGCGCCACAGTCTCACCCGAGAGGAAAGCCGATGCGAGCTCGCCATTCAGCCAAGATATTGCGTGTTCGCCAAGCTTCGTTGATTCTGAAGATTCGGTGCCTGCACTAGGTCAATCTGGCTCACCTTCACCAACAAGCCAACGAGTGTTCTTCTTGTCCGATGTGACACTCGACAACTCTGTTCCAGCGACACCAACTACAGATATTTTTGAAGATGCGCAAGTAGATAACATCTCAGATACCCCATGTAAGCAGCTTAAACGGTGTAGCTCGATGAGGGAATACGCTGACTCGCCAAACAGCCAGATACCACCGCATACATTCGACCCCATACCCCAAACCGCGCCTCCCGCTTCAGTTGACACCACACCCCCAAGCGCGCGTGGTGTCCCTTCCACAATGGACTCAAAGCCGCGATCCTTTCCTTGTAGCGATGCGTAACTTGCGGTCTGTATCATCCCCTGCGCGTCTGAAACGTGCCCCTCTGTCACCAATGTATGCTGAGACCGACGAAACGTCCCTGGACCTTTCAAGGAGCTCAAGTTCACCTGCTCCTAGCTTTCCGGCGCTCGACACGGAAAATAGACAAACATCTGAACTGGCTTCTCCGTCACAGCTGCTCACTTCGTATTCTATCCCACGAGAACAGCTATATACAGCACCAGAGGGCTTCTTTTTTACTCCTCCCTCGCTCAAATCCCTGGCATTATCGCCTCCGACAACAGGTCCCGAACGTTCACTTCCCCAAGATAGACCGTTGGCCGCCATTCATGAAAACACCTCGGCCTATGGGCGTGAGGTTAACTCAGAGGATGAAGTGTCGCGCATGTTGCAGCAAACCAGCCTCACCTCGAGCCGACATGCTCGTTCGTCCGTTGCTTTTAGCACTACATCCCGTTCTTCTTCACCTGAGTCGGTGGTATGTATTGCTTCGAGAATAACTTGGATTATGCCTGACAATTCTCAAGGTTTTTCTTTCGGCGGCGGCACGGATTCCACGCACGTTTCTCGGCAGCACCCCCAAAGACCAATCTACGATACCGGTTTTGCCATCGTCTAACCCCGTGGTAGAAGAGCCCACAAAATATGGTACCACCAACGACTTATATGAAGAGTCACTTGCAGGGAGTCGTATCTCGCGACGAGAGATATGTAAAGGTCTCGAAAATATTCAAACTCGAACATATGCAGATGATAAGGCTCAAATAAATAGCTCAATTGTTCCTTCGAGCGCCACCTCTAGAGTCGATCAGGATTCAGGTGAGCTGATATCGATTGTCAAGCTTTTGCATAATCTTAGCCCTATGCTGCTTAGACTGGATCTTCTTCGACCCTCCACAGCCGATTCCGGCCCTGCATGGCCCAGCGAGTCTCCCCTATGCTCGTTGTCCTTCGTAAGCTTGCGATTTTTACGAGCGTAGCAAATACTTATACAAATGTTCACTGCAGCGGGGCGGAAGGCGTAGTGTTGGATGACCAACAAACACCGAATCGCATCGTCTGGGGGCTTCCGGGGAAGGAAGCAGACGCCTTGTCTACGAACACTCACTCGTCGAATCAAACCAAACACTCGGAGCCCGAGTCTAACATGGGAAGTTCTGACTTTCAGCCAGCCAAGGATTTTCGCAAATCGGACTCCAATATCCCCTCGACTAAAGCAGTCAATACCAAAGCGACTAGTTTCGCCTTAGCAAAGGTTCGTGGTATACGTCGGACGGATCGCTGTTTCTAGGACTCATCCAAATGAGTATTTTAGGGTCATCTCTCTGTTTCTCAAAGCGAACTGCCTGCTCTCCTAACTTCGACAGACACCGCCTCCCCGCCGAATCTAAAAGGAAAACATGTAAGGTTTATGGATACCACGACAGGAGGCTCATCCCTCAAGAGCACGTTGCGAGATCGAAGGCCAGCAGTTGATTTAAATACAACCACGACACAGGGCTCAAATTGCTCCGCAAAACCGACGCCAAGTGACATCGCGCGGGTATTATTTGACCAGGTTGAAAAGGCGCGTTTAAGCGAAGTAAGTGTTGATTAGTAGGTACGTATGGAACTAGTGTATTAAGGTGTGCAAATAGGTGAAGCGTCCAGCGACATTTGGATCGCGACAAGAGACATTGGATCAACTTCGCCGGTTTGGTGTTCCGTTTAGACCCCATGGATTAGCAACCCCTCCAAACACCACGTCGCCGATATTCACTTCTCAATTTCACCTCGGTCCCGCACTCATAGATGCCCCACCTCAGGTTAATGCGGTTGCCCAGAAGTCTGGCCGCAGTCCAACCGCCGAATACGTACAAGATGCGCCGTCAAGTTCATGGCGAACTCCGAGCTTGAGAACGCAGCCCAGCTCGGTGGCGCTCCCAGTGCCATCGAACAACTTGATTCCTAGCTCCTTGTCCAACGTTAAATCCATTCCACTCCTGAGGCTTCGTGAACGCCAATGCGCCGAGATGGCTTCCAGGCGCAGGGACGGGCAGCCATCAACAGAAAATCGTTTATTATTCTCTCAGAGTATACAAGCCGCTGTTCAAGAGGCACCCGAAACTTCCATGCCGTGTTCACTTATTGCCGAATCCCTCTCGAAAACCATTCCACAGAGTACACCCAATAACACCGTGCCTGTGGCGCCCGCTTTGAACGATAAGGTTTTAACCAATACCTCCAGTGATCCGTCGGCCTCGAACCGCCGCCGCCCACGGAAGGGAGGTAAGCGTACGCAACAGGACACTTCGAACACCCAATCTGGACCAGCTGTCAAAGAAAATAACCGGACCGCCGTTAATAAGGATGACACTAATGGACGTAAGCAGCCCTCGCGACCAGGTGGACGTAGAAGGGGTCCCCAAAGGAATCGGGCCGACAGCCTTCCGCAAAGCACTTCTCACGCCTGAATTCTTTCGAACCTCGATTAAGACTCTGCTTTCTATTTCTCCTCTGCCTGTACTGTGTACTTTTACTTTTTGGTAGCGTTTCCACTTATGGACTATGTGTACGCGTAGGTTTAAGAAAACTAATTCAAGCGGTTGTAAATGACAGAAGTGGTGATGCAGTAATTCGGTGGGGTTCGCCTATATGCTACTCTGAATCTGTGGGCATATGACACATTTAGCCGTGGGCTACCTATATGCGTCCAAATACTATTTCACATGTGGCTCACATGTGTGGGTTGACTCCGTGGGTCGTTTGAACGCGATTGCCGATACATACAATATTAGCGCACGCAGCTCCTTTAAGTGAGCGGAAAATGGAGCACCTCCGTTGCACCTCACCCTCCCTTGAAAGTGAAGCCCTTGGCCGACCTACTCGATACCACGATGTTACCCCATATTCACACTACGTGGGCGAGCATAAGTACTTCATATTCGGGCATATCAGTCGAAGTGCTAGGAACATTAGTTGTTCAACTTGTATTCTTCTATGTTCCAGTCATTTTCTTCTCGGCGCTCCCTGTGCTGGTGCCAAAGTTTGCGTCTCAGCATCAGCTACAGCCTAAAGAGAAGGCTCCATCCCTCAAACAGATCGTCGAATGCTTCCGTGTGGTCGTTTCGAATCAGTCAATCGCTTTAGCATTCCACGTTAGCTTGCTTATGGCATTAAAACTGCAGTCAAGCTATCGGATGGAAGAAAAACTCCCGTCTCGGAATGAAATAGTATTTGGTGTTATAGCTTGTATGTTGATGAGGGAGGTAAGTTTCGAATGAAGTCGCACGGTTTCGGGTACTTACCGAAGAGCAGGTGTTATTCTATTACGTGCATCGCCTCCTGCATCACAAGGCAATCTATGCCTATATACACAAGAAGCATCATAAGTTCACAGCACCTCTTGCCCTGGCAGCACAGTATGCACATCCCGTCGAACACATACTCGCCAATGTAATCCCAATCAGCCTTCCTCCTCGTGTTCTGGGGTGTCATATAGTTACCTTTTGGGTATTCTTGGCGATTGAATTGCTAGAAACGACGCTTGTTCACAGCGGTTACGACTTTTTGCTACGCGCGGCCCAGTCCCACGACTTACACCACCAAAAATTTGTAGGAAATTTTGGAGCCATCGGATTGCTAGATTGGTGGCATAATACTCAATTGAATTAAAATGTTATATAAATTCAATTCATGCTGATATTCCCTCGGGATCATTCAAGAGGGAGAGACGTAATGTAGAGCCCGGGCTCGTCGCGGTCGCGATTCGGCCTCCGAAGTATAATCGACTAGAAAAGTTTGGCGCAAAACACTACAATAGGTATCTTGGGTCTCACCTTGGGCTTACTTTCGATGGAAGCGGCGTACGCAACGGCGAAACTGTTGGTAGTGAACCCACACCATAGGCGCGCTGTATACTGCGTTGGCTACTTTTTAGACAATCCGGGCAGCGTTTGCTTACGCTTAAGGTCGGCATCCCCATTGCGCTCCAGTACCAGTAAAATAACCCCAGCGTTCGCATGCTCGCTACCCCGCTGCGCACACATGTCTGTTGGGGAGACTCGTTCCTGATTGGCATAAGAATACTAAGTTGTTAAGAACCTTTGAATTTGGTCAAACTTCGTTCGATTTCTTCATGGGTGTCACAATCAGGGCGGCGAACAGCTTCTGCGAGTTCCTTTGCCAGGAATGCTCTCATTATCATTTCACCAGCGCCTGAACTTCACATTAGGAATTAGAATATTTATAAGAGCTAGGGAACCTTGCCGACTATCGTACCTGAAATGCTACAGGCGACCGCATTCAAGGAGTCACGGGTACCACTGGCCCAGCAACCCGCTCCAAAACACGCGGCCTAGGCGCTCATTGTAATCAATACATATAACGATGCTAAGATCTTACACATACCTCTCCTATGCGACCAATAGGTTTAAGGAGTATCCCACCGCTAGGCTTGAGCATTAGGGACAAAAAATCAGATTTTGGAGGTAGGACCCACCTAGAAACACCAGCGGACACCTCTCCATCAATAGTACAGGCAATTGCTCCTACTGTGTCTTGGATAATACTATCGCTGATCATTTCTTTTGGGGTTTGGTCGAGCCGAATGATACTCTTCCAGCGTTCCCATTCAGAACGAGCTCTTGGTGTAATCATTTCCGATGCATCTGTCGTAGGGTGGGAGGATGAGCCTACCACAAGCCTAACGGCAGGCAGTTACAATCGATTTATGACCTGGTCCAGAAATTCGCAGACTCACATTGGCGGGATCCTCCCATGTGGATCAGAGTGCTGGGACCCAACAAGTATATTATAAGCAGCCTTGATGGGGTTTTTGGTTCCTTGATATAGGTTTAGGTAAAATCTGGTGGATGAAAGCAAAATTTAAGTTGACTGACCACTTATTGCGCCGACCGCTCCAAAGTCCTCTGACGAATTCATTATCGAGGCATCGCATTCAACGGTCCCAGATACAGTGAGGTTAGAGCCAGTACCTGAAGCGAACCTTATGAGAGGCGGGTCGCAGAGCATAAGTAGTTGAATATACCTGCGTTGAAATGGGGATTATTTTCTAGTTCGATAATGGAATCCCGAACAGCTTGACAAGGATCTTGGCTGGTTTGAAAATTGTTCTGAGCAACTACACAAGCACTTATGAAAATGAGTACAGGTATTTGGACAGTTATGTGCTTTATAACCACACGTACTCTCTTAGCCCTTTTCTGATTTGGGATTCAACACCCCTGTCGGTAGAATGATTACCTGCACCTCCATGAACAGCAATAACGAACTAAGGAAGGTCTTTATCTCATGAGGAGGTTAGATCTGAACATAGAAATACCATAGTGCTTTGCGTATGCTTTTACCCAATTTTGGCGGGTATAGAGCAGTTCATCGACAATGCCAAATTGGCAATTAATCAACGGATTTGCACGTGACCTCTTTTTCATTTTGTACAGGCTCCATGCAGACATTGCGACTCAGACAACAATTATGGCAAGCTACTCGCCGTTATTATACCACCGGTCCTACGGCAACATTCGTACCGCCTGCATCTCTTCCCTCAAGCATCGAGTCTGTCATCAAACCCAAATTTCCATCGCCTTCATCCTCTAGTTTCTTTACTGGCCGACACGAGTATAACGATTCGGTTTCCCAGCTTCAGGATGCATTAAACTCGGCAAAAAGGCAGCTGACTGCAGCCAGGCTTTTACCTCTACCTCAAGCAGCTCGAAACTCACTTCCTGTCGGTCGCACAGCTTGGAAAAACCAAGAAGGAATAGCGCTCGCTGTTGGTTCCCGGCTTAAAACCTCCCAATATCGGCATATATTGAGTCTTCTCGGCTCTTTGAATGCCCTTCGATCCCTTGCAGACGTTGGGAATCATCGAGAAGTAATCAACAACCTCGCACGGGTACTTCATCGTTACGAGCGAGTGGACAAGGACGAGCTCTTATCCATGAAGAAGAATCCAGTGAAATTCGATAGCTTTGGTCGTAGCTATACTCTGGGGAAGCGCAAAGAGAGTTCTGCACAAGTTTGGGTGATCCCAACAAAGCCCGCTGCATTACCTGCGCCCGAAACTGCGATCCAGAAGGAGGTATTGACTGAGCTGGGACTTACTCCAACGACCCCGGACATTCCTATAACCGAGATCTTAGTGAATAACGTCCCCTTTTCGCAATACTTCAAGCTTCCACGCGACAGGGAAAAGGCCGTTCGTCCCCTACAAGTCACGGGATTACTAGGTGCATACAATATATTTGCGTTAGTGCGAGGTGGCGGTGTGTCAGGTCAAGCAGGTGCGTTGGCTCATGGGATTGCCAAGGCGCTTGCAGCCCACGCCCCCCATGTCAAGCCAATTCTCGTGAAAGGTAAATATTTTTTCTGTTGTTCGACCTGGAATGCAATTTGAGAAAATATTAAACAGACAATGGTTTAAGAAGGGATCCCCGCATGGTGGAAAGAAAAAAGACAGGGAGGGCCAAGGCTCGCAAGCGGGTATGGCATAGTTTACTCGCTATTACATATCTTTGTCTAACTAATGTTAAACCCCTCAGTATACCTGGGTCAAGCGCTAAGATTGAGAAATACACGATTTCCATATCAAACATACTCTTACTTTATATCATTCGATTGTTGCACAAATGTTGTATACATAGCCAAAGTTCTCTCGCACGCAAGCGCCGAGCGAACGAGTCTTGGAATTTGCAATTGAGAAATGATCTCAGCGTCGCCCCTCGATAACTAGATTTTGTATGACATTCTAGGCTCAAATAACGACTCTTCCCAATCTACAAACCTATCTGTAAACGAACCAAATACTTGCTTCCGCTGGATATCTATTTAATCATTTTGTATAACTCGCGATAGGCCACTAGTCCACTATGAGCGACTTCACTCAAGCCCTAACAGTTTGGAAAGGTGAACAGATCGCTAAATGGTGGAATGTATTAATTAGATACTAAATTCTGGCTAGAAATTGACCTCTCGGAGCTACAAAAGCGACTAGATACGCAAGGTCTGGAGCTTGTCGATAATCAAAAGGAGAGCGTGGTGGGCCGTAAAGCTCTTGCGGACAAGACTAAAGGTGAGGCCTCAAACCAAACCGTATGAATAAAATCAAACCGAACCACTTTAGAGTTCAAGAAACTTCCAGAGGATGAGAAGCCAGAGGCCTTTAAAGGTTTACTAAAAGGTATGGAACCTGATGTACTCGAGTTATTCTCCTATTCATTTTTGTTAGCTTACCAGAATGAGATTGATACTCTCACAAAGCGCTGTAAATCTTCCGATAATGCATTTCTAGGAGTCTACAAACTTCTCGCAGAGGCGCCGGATCCCTATCCCCTTCTCAATTCTGTTGTGGTGAGGTTTTTAAAGCTTGAGCGACCCCATCAATTAAAGACATTATTGTAATTGGTAGGACATGATGGTCAAAGTGTCTGAGGCCGAGGATCGACAAGCGGAACTTCAAAATATTCGGGATGAAAACGCTGAACTCAAACGTCAAGTGGCTGAGCTTGGAGACGTTAAAAAGAAGGCGGACACCTTGGAAGAGAAGGTGGCTAATTCATTGATGTTAATGGTCGAGTACTGATTTTGATGTTTTGCCCGCTTTTTATCAAAGATGGAGGGCATGATTCAAACTCGCGTCTCCCAAAAAGAAAGCGAATTGAATGCGACGTACGATGAGAAGATACGAAATTACGAGGATCGGTATGCTATCGTGTCGTTTCAGCCCACTCGTAGTTAACCACTCATAGGAAGAGAGCAAGACTTACAGCGACAACTTGCTCTCACTAGGAATCAACTACGCGACTTGCGCGCGTCTCATGACACCAGCCAAGCCAAGTTATTGGATCACTCTCAGCGTCAAGGTGCATTATACATTGAAGGTTATTTGCGCTGCACCAAATTGAAGTTATTACACTAATAGAACAGGAGGTGGATGCAAAACTCGCTGAAATGGACTTGATTGCTGCCGACTTGGAGAGAGCAAATAGCCGCGTTGCTGCCGTAGAGCGGCGGAATGTGGGTGTGGTGGCCCAAAGGGTGACGTTGATTAACTTGTGCTCTTTAGGAAATTCTTCGCGCGGAGATTGAATCTCTGAGAACGGGTAGTGATTCTGTACAACGGTTAGAATTCCCCCGCGCTCGTCACTCTATTTATCAAAACTCAACAAAACTTCGCAGCACTCAAGCGTTAGAAGCCCAGCTTGCTGAATCTGATGCCGAAACCCAACGCCTAAGAGTCGCATTTGAAGAGCTCAAGAAGACTACTTCTGCGACTATCAGTACCACTGAGAAGAAGCTTTCTGAGGTTGAAAAGGAGTCTGGGGCTAGGGTAAATATTGAAACGTATAGGCATATCGGTGTTAATGGTATCAACTTCAGGCGGTCGAGATTGAAAACCTGAAGACTAGGCTCAAACAATACGCTGACTATGATGAGATCAAGAGAGAGCTTGGGATCATGAAGGTAGTAAACTTTGTTCTGCTGGGTTCAAACTCACAATAATATCACTTTCCCAGTTTGTCGAATTTGGTCAAGATGATGATGATGACGATGGTCCTGCGCCTATGCCTGATCCTAATGCAGATAAAGCAAATCTGCAGCAAGGTCAATCACTCGAAGGCTTGTTGATGGCAAAGAATCGCAAGTTACTCGAAGAACTCACCAAGATTAGGGTAAGAAACATACAGTACCTACAATGCTTAGTATACTTATGTGTTTGAATCTTAGGTTTCTTACTCGGAACTGGAGTCTTCGTTGCAAGCTGTCTCTGAAGAAATTATCCACGCGAGAACTGAGCTCGAAAAGCAAACCACCCTCAATGAGAAACTGGAAAACGACTTGCTCCTAATCAATCAACGTGCTTCGAATGGTGCCCCGGAGGAGCCAGCATCTGATGTTCAGGACGGCCTTTCTGGGTTAAAGCTAGGACAAAAATCTACGGCATGTATCTTTATCTATCTACCTCTTAAGGATAATGAACCTTACGTTGTGCAGGGCACGGAGCGTGCTGCTACTCCCCAAGCAGACAACTCTATCTTGCCTATTGTGACAAGTCAACGGGACCGTTTCCGGCAACGAAATGCCGAACTCGAAGAGGTTGGAAACCGCTATTGCGTTACTAAACAATCGACTAACAAGATACCCCCTCAGGAGCTTCGAAAGCAATTCGAGAGCATTTCAGAACTTCGCGGTGAAATCAAAACTCTTCAGTCGGATAATATGAAGCTGTACGAGAAAGTAAGGTATATGCAGAGCTATCGAGATGAAGGGAGCGCGAGTTGGTCGAGTGTTGCAGCACAAGCAAATAGCGACCTGGGCAAGTATAGGACGATGTATGAAGACTCTTTGAACCCATTTCAGGCATTCCGTGGGCAGGTAAGTAAAGTTGTGTTACTAGGCATGCTACTTCTGATTTTGGCTCTAAAGGAAGCAGCCCGCGCAGTCCAAGACTTGAATGTCATAGAACGCACGGTTTTAGTAATTACTCGACAAGTTCTGGGGAACAGGCGAGCAAGGGCGGCATTTATTGGATATGCCTTCTTCTTGCATGGCTTAGTGCTTTACATTACTTACCAGTGCGCGGGGTCGTCCCGAAACTCGGTGCGCGTCCCTGCGGAAGGCGTCCATATATAACACTAGTTAAATTATATACCTAGCTCCGCTTGTAAGTGTGTATTAACTCGCAATAATGATACATGTAGAGAAGCTGGTGGGAGACCTTGCTATCGAATCCATTTTAGATCACTATCGTTGAGATGCAGACCGCGCCTTGTATATTGCCAGGGCTTTATTTACTGCGTCTAATGTGGGCATGAAAGCCTATCCAAAATCAATGTATCTATCTATGATCGAGTAGGTAATAGCCAAACTCACATCGCGAACAATTTGAGGATCATGTCCTTCATTCCGAGCTGCGGTCATCATAGGCGCAATTTTGGTATGAGTATTCATCAAATAGGATGCCATTTTATCACTCCGCTCCTTTCCTGATTCACTGTCGTCATATATAGCCGCCCAGAACTGGCGCAGGAATTCGGATGTTGCCGTTTGAAGGTTAGCCATGGCTTGAACCAAGTCGTCCGGGAGTTGGTCTGGCATAATGTTCAGCAAGAGTCTTACAAAACAAACAAAAAGACCGTACTCTTTCGTGACTTGACATTGACCCTATCTGATACATTCTGGGACAAGGATGTAAATGTGTCCTCCATTTGCTTTTTCCCGGGTACAAACTATAGAATACTGGGTTAGTTGCTTGGTGAATGCCACATTGGCGCGCGTACTTTATAAAGCTGGTTACGCCATGACTGCAGAGAATCGGCTAGTGCACGGGGATCTACGGACTAAAGCAACACGTCAACAAAACTCATGCGAACCCCCGTTAGTGCGGGCCCTCACCTGGGATTGCTGGCCATTTGTGATGTCATTCCCTGGGTTCCCAGAATCTAATATCTGCTGACCAGCTTGCAAGCCAAGTTCGATGCCAGAGTCGGTGTAAGGCCCGCGCAAGTCTTCCATGTCCAATTGTGAGTTGTAAAGCTCATCCTAAGGTAGATTTAGTTTTCAATCAGCCAAAAGCGCCGAAATAGCTCACAGGCGTCTCGGTACGTTGACGTTTGGCCGAAGATTGGCTGGCCCACATGGTTAATCCTAATCCACAAGTTTAATTGTCGACTTACAGCCCCGCATCCAATACGTTAGTTGAATGCTCATTGAATTTTCGGATAAGTGGAAGAGTGGAACGCAAGACCCCCGGCTTCATCGTAAAATCTTTGCAGTTGCCGGTCTATAAACGACAATCTCAGACCCCTGTTTTATTGGGCGAAAAGCCAAGTACCTCATCGTGATCTTCACTTGTCGCGTACAGATTAATGAGCAAACTTGAGGTTGGCGCGCGCTGGTGCAATGGTTCATCGCCTGTGAACCCGCATACTGGGTTAATAGGGCCCCAAGTAGCGAAAAATTGCCCTACCGTCATCCTCTTTTTGAAGATATTTATCAAAAATTGGATCGTCTTTTGTAGTGTGTTGAGTCGCTGCCGAACGTGACGATGCTCGATTTCGATCGAATAGCTTAGATGTCAGATATCGCGTCCAAAACTCCACCGGCGAGAGCTGTTTCGCAAAGAGGAATCAACAATTCAGACCTTTTGAAAAAGACATTGGTGAGGTTTATACCGGATCGGGGACGTTTTCGTCGTACGCACGCTTCACGACTGGGTATTCCATGAATATCTGCTGGGCGCGCTCGGGTGTGATGGTAATCTTGATGTCTCCTTTTTCGTTTGTGGTTGTATCTCGAAGCTCGAGCATTTGGGTCGGGCGGCCTTTACGTTGGCGTTCAAGAGACTCTTCCGCAAACAAAAGGTGCTGGTTTGGGAGTTAGGGGGACCGTTCCAAATACCACGCTACTCACCTCTCGTCCAGCCCAAAATTCAGCTTCGGTGAGATCCCCGGTTATTACAAGTTCTCGATGCAGAGCTGCCAAGTCTGTCCGTTTCACCAGCACAAACTTGCGTAGATCATTGGTGCTCAAAGGCCGATCTGCTCGCGGCGTGATAGTCACTGGTGCAGCATTTTGGGTCTCGGTAGCTGCGGCCTCGGCACGAGCTGCCTGTGCCTGTTGTTGCGCCACATTTTGCGTAAGAATGTTCATAATCAGCTCCTTGAAGTGTTGACCATCCGCTGCAGCTTTTGAAGACGAAAAGAGAAAGGTGTAGGCATTCGCCTTGGGATCGGGACCGTCCATCACACGCATGGAGACTGCCGGACTTCCTGGTTTACTAAAGAACATCTCTAGACTTTGTGAGAAGCAAGCGAGGCTTCAAGTATCGAGACGCGTACTTTGCAATGACCCAGCTGAGAGGTTGAGTCGTGGCTCTTTTTGCTTTTCCTCGAACCATGCGAGGCTGCGCTGGGTCAGCACCAAATGTCCAGGTTTTCCTCGAAACGTAGTCCTCGCGCGTGCGCGTACCGGGCCAGACATGGCTGAGATCAGATATGACACTAGGAGTTTGAACAAGGTTGGGTGGTACCGCACAAAATCCAATTCAGTCAAGCGCCAGCTCTTGATTTGAGTTTGTTTGGGGACAATCTTGGCTAAAGGAAGCGCGCAAGATTGACGATCTCTTGGATCGCCCGCCATGTCGAGTGTCAAATCCCAACTCATCGTATATGACTTTGACTGGTACATATATGCTTTGATTCTCCTCGTATGTAAATGACCGATCTCCAGGTCAATGGTGGACCAAGATACGGACCGTTATGTGCTCGAGGTTTTATCTCCCAAACTAAGACGAAAGCTAGAGGACGGGTACGGTCATCACGAATGGACAGACTTGCTGTAAGTCGGCAGATTGGCTGGTCCAACTTGACGATATCAAGGCAGAGGGTCGGTCATGCACGATCTCCACAAAGAAGGCGCTACTCGCCAACAGATCGAGCACGCGCTTGTGACTCTGCCCTATGTCCGTCTTTACGATTCCCGCCTTATAGTTATTAATTTTCTGTGAAGCACCCTGCGATGATCAGGGGTGTCAAGGCGCTGAAAGCGGCCACCTCTCCCAAGTCTACTTTTTTGTGTCTTTCAGCCTCTAACCATGTCTATATTCGGACCATTTTGGAGGTGAGTCTCGATCGAAGCTTGGAGCAGTAACCCACCTGCGACAGCACAACCAACTCGGGGACCTCTTTACCAAAGTTGTTACCAACAAGGCAGAATGGCACGGCGACCGACTCGATATCAAGCGCCACATAGGCCCAGACGACCCGCCTCACAACTGCACAGTCGGCTGCAGTCCAAACCTATGCAAAGGTGAGCCTCTCGTACACAACTCGTCCGCGCCTAACTTTGACCAGGATTGGAATTATCCAAGTTCCTGGAAGAATGTGGTCAGACGTTTGACCGAATCGTGTACATTGGCGATGGAAGCAATGACTTTTGTCCTAGCATTCGATTGTCCGAGTACGTAGACAAGACTTGTCTGATTATCTACTCACACCCCCCTAGGAACGACTTTGTATTGTGTCGACTAGCTCGAGCGCTAGAAAAACGGATCAAAAACGCGCCTCAAGGGCAAGTCAAAGCCACCGTTAAATACTGGGAAGGCGCCTGGGAAGTCGAGGAGTTCTTCACAACTTTGATCTCCTAAGATTACACATAGTTCAATAACTTGAAATTAAATACACCCAAATGAAATCCATCCAAAAAAGGATCACCCGGGTCTCTCTGAGCCTGTACGCGAACTGGAAGACATGAGCCGTAGAGTCCCGACCGACCTGCGCACCCGATGCAGCTCGTGTCTCGTCGAATGGAGACGAACCTTGGTGGCTTGGTGCTCTTGCACCTCAGCCTCGAGCCTCCGCCTAACCTCTTTGTGAGCTTCGGTTTCTCTTGTAAGAGCTTCGGTAGCTCTATGCACCCGATCCTCAAGCTCCTCAATCCGCCGCTTCAACCGACTAGTCACCTCGGCGCTCGCACCAAGCTCCATCTCAAGCCGCGACCTCCGCTGCCGCTCATACGCCAACAACCCACGAAGCCTCGCAACCCCATCCTCTCCCTCTCCCTCCTCCTCTTCCCCTTCCTCCTCCTCCTCACCTCCAGGCAACAAAAACGGCAACGCACGACAATCGAGCGCCGCACCGTCATGAAACCTCGACGGCTCGAGATCAGTCCGAGACACAACACCCTACACACTCCCAAATCTATTAAAAAACAGCACATATATGCACGTTAATACATCCAAACCTGCTGGTGTTTGGGCATATAAGCCGTGAGAGGGTCCCGGGTGCTCGTCGCCAACAAGGGCCGAAACGGCTCCGGCTCGCGATAGAGCATCGCGGCTCGGACCCTCGGTCGGGCCTCGGGTTCTGAATACTCGTCTACTTGGGAAAGAGGTCAGTGAAGAAAAAAGTGCGGTCGAGTATGGATGCACACGCTGGAACGCGCACGGCGGGTGGGTCGCCCTGTACGCTGCACCCTTTAACAAGTGGCGACACACCAACATGGTCCTTCCCTCGATTACAGCAGGAACTGTAATATAATTGCAATGACAGACAAGGTTGGACATGGCAGTACACCAAACTCAACCATGTAGGTTGTGGCTCAAAGTCGAGAGGGTGCGCGTGTTGACGCCGGATGCTGGATGAAAGACGGAGGAGGCTTCTGCCTGCCTCAATCGGAAATAACCTCCCCGATTCAACAAACGCGGGGATCACGCAGACTTGACCAGAATTATCCACTGGTATTGAGCTATAGAAAAAGATATTACATGTGGGTCACAGAAAATTGCACTCGTAAACGCGGGGCCTGTCCTGTTCATGGACAATACACTCTAGATACTTTGTAAAGAGCAAATCTCAGAAACATGTCTTCATCGGGGCCACGCGTCCATTCCGCTCATCCTCTTACCCCCCGGCCCAGTTTGCGGCGACGTCTGACCTTGGCTGGCCTGACCAGGCGGGCCCCCCTGGCCCTGGAACGGATTTCGGTGCGGCTGTCCAGCAGGCACCACCCCGCCTCCATAAAACGACGCACTACTCCCCGGCGGACTCACGGGTCCACGGCTTGCTGATCCACCACCACTACCTCCGCCGCCTCCACCAGCCGACCCAGGACCATAATACTGCGTGGGCTGCAACGGCGCGTACATCCCGCCCATGGGGTCGCCCCGATCATAATTGTCATAGCCATTGTTACCCTGGTACCCACTCGGTTGCCCACTCCCGCCCGCAGGATTGTACCGACTCACATACGGCTGATCGTACCGCACAGGACCACCGCGCATCCCGCCCTTGTCTTGTATATCGTGCACCATGGCAGGAGGCGGCGCATTAAATGCAAATCTACTTTGTTGTTGCGGCTGCCACGACGAGGCAATCTCGGCCTGTTGTTGCAAATACTCGAGCTGGGGATACGGTTGATGTGTGCGCTTGCCGCTTTGACGGCGCTCCCACTCCTTCATCGCTTCTTCTCGGTTCAAAACGGGCGTGAGCGTGTTGCGTTTTAGCACCGAGGCGTCTACGCCGATATTGCTCGCGATGCGCGCCAAGGCGGGGGGTACAATGTCCATCTGGTTGATCGTATTGGCGCGCGTGCGCGAGGGCGGGTAATACGAACTCGATGGGGGGTTTGGAGGCGGGGCACCTCGGTTCCCGCTGGCGGGGCCATACTGGCCTGGCCCCAGACCAGCTCCCATCTGGCCAGCTCCCAATTGACTCGCCCCCAATTGACTTGCCATCTGACCCGCCATCGCCTGCGATGCCAAGGATCCCGCAGAGGCCTGGTGCACCATTGGCGGCCTCTGCTGTACATACTCTCCAGGACCGGGTCCAGGACCCGGGTCGACATACACCGAAGGCGGCTGCTGTTGTTGCCCGGGTTGGGGTTGTGAGGACATGGGGTGTTGTGGCTGGGGTGGCATGGGATGCTGGCCCTGCGAGGCCATGGCATGTTGTGCCTGGGGCGGGATCTGGCCAGTGGGCTGTGGGGGCGGGGGGAGCGCATAGGGATTCCTAAATGCCTGACTGGCGCTCTGGCTGGCGGCGGCCTGGGCAGTATACGCCTGATGCTGGTTCAAATGGGCATTGTAGGCTGCAGCGTCCTGATACGCGCGCTGGCCCTTGGATGGTTGAGGGACGAGGCCGCCATAGGGACGTTTGGGATCGACGGCGGCAACAGAGGTGGTGGGTGTATTTCTGGGATTGGTGCCGCTCGGCTATACAACCATCAACAAGGTATCAAAGCAGATACCAAATCCACGTACAACATATGGCCGCTCAAAGCGCTCCCCGGTGATAAACGGGTGCCCCCTGGCCTGCTGCGGGGACCATCTTTCAATTGGGTTCAAATTGAGGAGGCCCGAGACAAAGTCGATAAACGAGGCTCTCGAGTTGGGGTCTGCGAACAAAAGGCATTTCGGTGGAAGCAAGTCGAGCCAAAGCGGACATCCGGATTGATCGATAAGGTAGGACGCAACGCCCCAAAATACGCAAGAAATAGAGGTTGTAAAAGCGTGAGTTGTACGGATCGGGAACAAGACAGACGAGGTTGGGGCACAAAGCCCCTATCGGCGACTCACCCTTGTCGTTCTCTGTGAGCTTGCCCTTGCCGCTGCCTGCGGCGCTCTTGATGATATCGGGAAGGGTTGTTGCGGCAAAGTATTTTTTGCCGGGCTGTTCATTGGTGTTGTTTTCACGCGAGTACTGGTCGATGGATTTGAGACGGTATCGCTTGCGGCCATATTCGTCGGTGTGCGAGGAGAAAAAGTTGTTGGTTTGCTTGCCCATTTCGAGCATGTACATGGGGGGCATGCTAGGGGGGGTTAGCTGGGACAATGGGAGAGAAAAAGACGCACCCAAGCATCTCGACGATGCGCGTGATTTGGTTGTACTCGCTGGTGCCAGGGAAGAGGGGGAGGCCGAGAAAGAGCTCGACGGCGATGCAACCGAGGGACCACATATCAATGGCCGAGGTGTAAGACATGCCGAGGAGGACCTCGGGGGAGCGGTAAAAGCGCGACTGGATGTAGGTGTAGACGGTCTGTCGCTCGTGGCAGGCGGAGCCAAAGTCGATGACTTTTATTTGGGGGGATTGGAGCCTGGGAGGGGTTGGAGGATGCAGGGGAGAGGGGAGAGTACTCACGACATGAGGAGGATGTTTTCTGGTTTGAGGTCGCAGTGGATCAACCTGGCCTCGTTGAGGACGGTGAGGGCGTCGAGGAGCTGTGTGGTAAAGACCTTGACGAGCTGAGTGCTGAGGCCGCCAAACTGGTTCTGCTTGATGAGCTCGTAGAGATTCGAGGAGAGGAGCTCAAAGACGAGGCAGAGATGGTTTTTGTGTATAAACTGGTCGCGCATGCGGAGAATGTGGTGCTCGTCGTTTGGGTCCCAGGTCGTGTTGAGCTGGAAAAGGGTGAGCGGGGCAGCAGGACAGATCGACTCACGAGTTCGAGGATGGTGACCTCCATCATGCTCTGGTTAAAGTAGGCGGGCTTGTTTTTGACGACCTTGACGGCGACAATCTCGTGAGTCTTGATGTTCTGGCACTTGACGACCTGGCCAAAAGTGCCCTGGCCGAGGACATCGAGGATGAGGTATTTGCTGGGGGCGATTAGCGGGAAAAGGGGAGATGGAGAGCGCTCACTTGCGGCCGTCCTCGGGGCCGAGCCAGTCGTTGACGTAGAGGATGTAGTCATAGTCGTCGTTGTCGTAGCCGTCGTTGTGGGCGGGTTTGCTGGGCTTTGTGAGGACGCGGCGGGGGTTGTGGGCAGACTCGTAGCGGAAGTCTGGGTTGCAGATGTGGTATGTTTGGGTGAGATGCGTGGTGAGGGCGCGGAGGGGCTGGTGGGGGTCAGCGGGGCCAGAGCACGGGATGCGACTCACACCGAGGTAGATGCCATCGGCGAATCGGCGGCCGGGGGGGGCGGGGTTGACGCGGGGGGCGAGGTCCTTGGGGTCGGCCACGGCGCGGAAGCCTTGGCGGGGCTTTGGGTAGTAGTGGCGGTAGGACGGCGTGCCCGGTGTCGAGGCGGGTGCGCGCGGCGTGCCATAGCGCTGGTCGGGGAAGAACTGGCCGAATGTCGGCGACGGCGCCTTGTCGTACCGCCCATAGTAGTCCATCTGCATGCGGCGCTCATAGTCGTCCATCGCAAGCTGGGGATGCGAGGGATTGCGCACTGCAAACCGCGGCAAGTCGAACTCGGACATGGTCGTCGTCTTCCGCTGTTTGGCCCTGTGGCTCTGCCTCTTTCCACCACGATGGACTCTTATGTCGAGCCAGTCAACACCAACCTGGTATGCATCCTGCTGTGTGTCTGCCCTCGCTGACGGCCCCAGATCTGCTGCATCTGCAGGTACATTGGCTAGCTGTCTGTCGACCGCGCTGACCCCCGCAGAAATCCGTTTGTAGATCCGACAACCGCCACCTGCGGCCACACATTCTGCCGGGAATGCATCGCCAAGGCCCTCGACGTTGCCCAGTGCTGCCCCATCGACCGGGGGGCGCTCGCCCTGGCCGACCTGGCGCCCGCCCCGTCGCTCGGTGCGTTTTTCGGCGCTGTTTTTCCCGCGCTGACTGTTGTAGTGCGCAACATGGTCGACGAGCTGCCGGTCTACTGCCCATATGCGGCCCACGGGTGCGCGCACATTGCCCAGCGCCAGCTCATGGCGGCGCACGCGGCGCAGTGTGCGTGTGCGCCGGTAGCGTGCCCCGCTGGCTGCGCCGACAGCGTGCTCCGGGGCGATAGTAGCGACCCATGCGCGCACCACCTCGCGCCGTGCGCCGAATGCAGCGAGCCCGCCGCGGCCTCGCACACGTGTCGGATGCGCACGACGGCGTGTCCCCACTGCCAGACGCCCACGCCCCACGCCCACCTGCGCGCTCATCTATGCGAATGCCCCGCATCGCCCACGCCGTGTCCGCTTGCCCCGTACGGCTGCCCGTTCACCGGCCCTGCACACGCCATGGCCACGCACGCCACACACTGCCCCTTGGAGCCCCTGCGCCCGTTCCTCGTCCTCACACACTCGCGCGTCACCGCCCTCGAGCGCACCGTCGCATCCCTCAAGGACCAGCTCGCCGCCGCCAAGCGCTCCCTCGGCCCGTGGTTCAGGCCCCCCGATGCCCCCGCAGACCCAGAGCCCCCCCGCTTCGAGTTTCGCCCACTTGTCACACGCAGGCGCGTATCCAGCCCCCTCCACACATCCATGTTCCACCTCGACGACCCCGCCCCGGTTCAAAGCCGCCGGCGCGCAGGCAGCGGCTCCAACCTGCGTCCAGACGACACGGATCCCTTTTCCCATCTGCTGCCGCCCTCGCCCACGGCTGACACGCACCGCACAGAGCCGATTCCCTATATTCCCCCCCTCAGCACCCACGCGTCCCTCGAGCACACCCTCAACACCCTCCGCAACTCGCTCGTCTCGCTCGCCGCATCCCTCGACATGGCAGAGCGCCGCCAAGAGGTCGCCGTCACCACAGAGAGTCTGCGCATGCACGAAGAGGTCGGCAGCATGCGTGCCATTGTCCACGGCCTGCGCATGCAAGTATCCGCCCTCGTCATGGAGCGCAACGTCGCCATGATCGGCAGAATGCGCTCCTCCGCCACACCCACCTCGGCAACATCGCCCACCCCATCCTCCGACGACTGGGCCACCACGGAAACCAGGTACTACAACCAGCACCCCCCGCCCCCCGTCAATCTCGCCGTCCCTTATAGCATACGCAGGCAAGAAACCAAGCTCTGATACCCTCATCTGTACTCTCACGGCCCATGTATTTATACCCAAATCCATTGTATCTACCGGCCAACTATTCTACTAGCCTCGTTGCCTACATACTATAACGAGTCTAAAAACATAAAATTACGCTAAAAAATAAATCGCTCAAATGAACAAAATTAGCAAGTCTACAAATACAGTGCATCTACTGAAAGTAGATCTGCTGGATGTCTTGTGCGGCAAACGCCATGTTGCACGCAGGGCACTTGCGCTGTCGCGTCGTCACCCGCGCATCGATGCACCTGCAATACCATCAGCATCTCTACACCCACTCCACAATCCACTCACCCTTTGCAAAATGCTGCACAAACAACCACATACATCAATTTACACGTGCTTCCACAAAATAAAGCTACCCACTATGCAAGCACTTGAGCAGCGTGTGCGATCTAAAGTTTACCTTGCACGCCGAACAACGCAACACCGCCTGCAAAAAATCAGCTCCGTCTCTACACATCCACACACTTACCATCAGCGACGCGTTTTCCGACTGCAAGCTCTGTTCTCGCCCGCTCGCAGGTCCCTTGGCCACCGCAGCCCGCTTCGCCTCTTCCTGTGCCCGTTTGCTTTCTTCCCTCGCCTTGGCTGCCACTCCCCGCGCCTCAATCGCAGCTGCGTCGGCCTGCATCCGTTGCTTCTCAATCTGCATGCCCCATTAGTCCAAACACCACCACATTCCCAAGGTCCCACCTCAGCCACCCTCGCCCGCTCAGCCTCCACCTGGATCTTCCAGCTCCGCGCTTCCCGGTTGCATTCTTCCACCCGATCCGCAAGCATCTGAATCATGCGCTTCTGCGTCACAGACTCCTTGTCCGCCATCGCCTGCAGGCTATTAGCCCCATAAGACATCATCCACCCACTCACCAGCTGCGCATTCAAATTCCGTTGGCTCTCGAGGTTCCTTTCCACAACCGCCATTTGCCGCGCCATGTTCCGGCTCATCGTCTTGCACTCGGCTTCCTGCGTTTCCTTGGCCTTCATCACCTGGAAATACTTATTGTCCGCCTTGGCTTTCTACATGTCCGTCAATACCAATCGGCCGTCGCTCAATCCGCCTACCTCGGTCGTAACCTTGAGCAACTTGTCTTCCAGCACACTCAAGTCAAACACCTTGAGCTTATTCTGCTTGTCCAGTGTCTCCCAGGCCTCGCTGAGCTTGTCCACTTCAGCATACACATCGTTTAGTGCCTGTCATCCGTCAGCACCCCACACAAAATCTCCCAATCAACCCACAGATTCAAGCTCGACGCATTTCAGGTTGGCAGCCTGCAGCTCCGCCTCCTTGGCCGCCACAATATTCTCCCTCTTCTCCCCAAACACGTCTTGCCACTTGCCAAACGCCTTGTGGAACTTTGCAAGCTCAACCTCTGCTTCCCCCAGACGATCAACACCCTGCAATCGGGCCTGGGCAGACCTACACAACCCATCAGTCTTTTCCGTCTACCAACAGAATAGAAATAAGTATGGCTTACTCGAGCCGCGCTTGGAGATCGGCCACGTACGAAGGCTGCGCCTGCGCCCCTTGCTCAGGCTCCCCATTGATATCAAGTCCCATGACATATTGCAAAAGGTCTTGGTTTCCCATCTGCGCCGCGATCCCTGCCTTTAACCGACGGATTTCCGACAACAAAACTCCTATCCGTTCCTATCAATCGTCAACCGTCAGACCAGGCGCAATTCAATCCAACTCGACCTACGCCTCGTGTGTCTACCAAGACCTTGAGCTGCGCCACGGCATTGGTTCGTTCAGCGTCCCGGGCGCGCCGTACCGACGCTTCGGCAGTAATCGCATCACGCGACTCGCGGAGTCTCAGACAATCCGCCTCCCGTTTTTGAAGGCTGCTCTGCAGCTCTTCGATCGTGGCTTGGGACTTGCTCTGACAAATGAAATTAGCATCTGCGCTCATTCAAAACAACAAGACCTACTATCGCCTCGTCATGCATCGCCCGCTGGTTCGCCTTGAGATTGTCCAACTCGTCTCTCACAGCGTTCCATCGAGTCTTGTACTCCTCAACATCAGCCTTGAACTGATTCGCGTGTTCCTGGAGTATCCTGTAAGGTGCGCTAGCCATTACAATCTCATCAGGCGGCGAGTGGACCTAACAGAATGGTGAGCCTCAGCCGCCACAAATCACAGACATCCTTACCGCCAGGCGAAGGCTCTTGACTTCGTTTAGCATCGTCGCGTTTTCCCGATAGCAATTAGCAACTTCCACCTGCCGGGATTCGGCGAGCGTTTGCCACATACTCTCGCTCTCAGAAGGTGCATGACCATTGGAAGACGTCGAGGGAACAGGCTAGATACTATATAAGCCATAGTAATCGGGTCATCACGAAAACATACGTACTTGCGCAGGCGCCTCTTCCCTGACCTCAACGGGCGGCGTCACCGAGCCATTCGGTGGACAAGGTCTCTTCCCCATGGCTTGCACCGTTCGGCTCTTTGCCCGTTCTAAACGATCCTCGGTAGCTTGCAAATTCTCTCGCAATGTTTCAATCTCTGCTCGCGAATCCGTGAGGCGTGAACGCAGCAAGTGAACCTCTGATCGTAATGAATTCACCTGCCGCAGTCCATTAGCAAAGACAAAAGTGTAAATGACAGCCAACGTACATCCGTTTGGGATGCATAAAGCTTGCTACGCAACTCTTCCGCCCCTGGCGGTGAATGAGGCGCTAGTTGTGTAATCTGCGCAATGAGCGATCGAGAGCCGGCAGAAAGGTCCTGTAGCGCAATCTGATAGTCCGAATCCACGCCGTCCTCCGTCTCATCATCCTCATCTTCATCCCGCTCCTCATCTTCGCTTGCCGACCTCCGCACAAGATCAAACAGTTCTGTCAAAGAAGATTAGCAAAATACAACAGACAAGCAAGCGCCACAAACCCCGCGTTCTTTCGTCTATCGAAGGCAGCTTTTCGGACCGAACGAGTGAAATAAGAGTATCCAGCAACTATGAACAAGACCAAACCGTTAGGTCATTGCATCAGATACACAATAAACTAACCTGGTTCCAGCAAGCTTCCAGCGCGACCATCCCACATTCCGCCATGTTCTTTCGTTTCTCGAGCTCTTTTGCAGCCAATTGAGAACGTTCGAGCTCGCGGGCATAGTGTCGCATCCGCCTATAAATGGCCTCTTTGCGAAACGCCTATAACCTCAAGTCAGCGTCAAAACACACGATCGTGGTCCCCTCTAGCAAAGTTCCAACTTGGTACGAACTAGTAGCCCACCTCGAGGTTCTCGTCCTTTGGCTCCTCATGCGGAAGATCGCCATTTGCCTTCTGCCTGGGCGAGTTTGTGTTGGACGGTGAATCGACCGCGCGCTTCTTCGAAGTGAGCGAGCTCGAGCTTGCTCCGTCGGGCGAAAGTGGTCGTTTTCGCGAGTCCATCGTCTACAACACCCCCTCTCTGGTTGCGGTCGCTCTTGTCTTGCTGTAGTTCGTAATGGTGGCTGTTCAGTGGCGCTTAGCAGTTTAGATTACAAAGCCTTTTAATAAGCGCCGAAGCGAATTCACAGCGAAACAAAGATATTGCATTGATCAACTACTCGATGTTTATTTACAAGCGAGGTATCTTGATGCGTGGTACTAACCCACCAAGGCTCTCCACTTCAATAATTTCGCAGTCTAGTGTATTGCCTGGGGTGCCTATTTGGGTCTCAACACAGCAAAAATCGATCGTCTGGAGGAATCATGTTAGCAACCTACCCGTTAACGCTAAACGCTAAACTCACATCCAATGAAATCATGGGGTGATCTACAAGACATGATTTAAACCATATTCCGCAACTCTAATGATTCACTTACGCCAGATACCCGTGTTGTAGGAGATCCCCTGTGCAGATGACACAATAAATGCGCGGAGCGTCGACATGTCTGGCTTGTCATCTAGAGGCCCACATCAGCTACCGCACACACCCCAAGCAAGACCACACCCACCGCTTCCATTCAACGCAACAACGACTAAATAAGCCTTACCAGCCTTTTCCAAAGGCTCCTCAAAACCGGCCATCTCAATCCCAGCTCCAGTTCCCATGGGCACAAACGCCTGCGACGTGTACAAATGCCTTTCTAGCAACTTGACGCTCCACAACGCTCCAGGTTCTGCCTTTTCGCCATCTCGAATGGGTGGCGTCGCGCGGTACACGCTCAGCGCAGTGCGCGCTTGCTCATTTGGAGGGTAAGACTGCTCCACAAGTGCAAGTCTATGGAACTTGTGCGCTGTCCCTTGGTTTGCACTGGTCACATACGTGCCGCGAGGTACCGCATTGATGTCCCCCCATGCTTGGATAACTGAACCAAAAGGCTTGAATGCCTCTGGTGTGATGGGCAGAGCAGGGATTGTCGGAGCACTGAGCACTGCTGGCACATTCGCAGTGTTTTGGCCATGCGACGCCGTTGGCGCAGATCCAGACTCTGTCAATGTGCCAGATGCTTTGGTTGCGACATCAAAGGTGTCAGCGCTGACAGCTCGGGTGCCAATAATGCGCACGCGTTTCACACCACCGTCTATGCATCAAGTTTATGTAACCTCCCAAGTTCGAACGGGAGATTGAATCCACCCACCTGGGTAAATTGTAAACTTGACATGCGTATAAACGCGTCCGACCACGTTCTCAAGTGGGAAAAAGTGTTGCCTGTGAGGACCAAGCTTCTGGCTGGACAAAATGCACGTCCATTTCTCGTCCGGATCCTCAGGGATAACCTGGCGAAAAAGGTTAAAATATCGTCGCTCTGAGGCTTGGAAACACCCAAACCTCATTGCTGTTGATTGCATGCATAGTGCAGCTCTCGGGGAAATTTCCCTTGAAGTATGCCGTATCGATTTCGGTTTGCTCAAGAACGCCCGAAGTACCCCTAATGCTCAGCTATAAACGACATAACCCAGTGTTAGTCACCACGACTTACAACCGAATAATGACCCAATCTTTGTGACCAGGCGTCCGACTTCGTTTAGTTTCCCAACCATCGCCCATGTCCTTGCCTGTCGCATGTGTAAAACTTCAACCATTCTACTTGTAAAGCCTAGGCGCACCTCGTCCAGGAAGAAGCAAATTAGGCCCTATCCCAAAGTGCTGATCCGAAGTAAAGACAACGCGAGCTCCAGAAAAGACGCTCGCTAAATCCAGGGGGGCAGAGATGTCTTCAGGGAAGATTGGAGCTACAAGTCCGTAGACCCTAAATCGCGCCTACAGGATTCACAGCGCATTTATTAGCCAAGCGTGGAACGAGTCACGATCATCACATATGCGCCCCCAGTATGAGGACGCCTTGGGGCGAAGCGAGCACAAGAGACTTACTATGCCTCCATCGGGATACATATTCAACTTGACATGTGTAAATGCATTTTCGGTTTGAGGGATGCGGAAGAGATGACGCGATGATGGGCCAAGTTCGACCTTGGGTAACAGTTCTTCCCACTATGTTCCACAAGTAAAAATTTATAGTTGAACCAATCACGACTATATGCACTTACACGTGGATCATCTGCTTGGGGTTCCTCCTGTGACTCGGCAAATAGTGCTTGGACAGAAGACGCAGGGGCCTCGTTCCCGTTAAAGTGGGCGGTATCGATGTCGAATCCAATGATGTAGCCGGAAGGAGCACCGAGGCGTATGATGCACCAGTCATAATTTGGATTATGACGCCGGGTTTCCCAGCCGTCAAAAACGGCCCCTGTAGGCTTGAACGTCCCTTTGTGCGAGACAGCGGGCTATGGTAAAGTTGGGCGCCATTTCACCAATGCGCAGGGGAATAAGCCGCTCACCTCGACTTTGAGAAGGTTGGACGCTTCAGCGAAAAACTCGTCCGACCAGCTGATTGCACGTCCCCCCAGGGCCACACTGGATATCTCTGCCAGTTATGTGATCAAAAGATAAGCTAACCGGCCGAAAGATAAGAGGCTTACCAGTGGACGTTGCACCAAAGACCTCTTGGAACTGTTCCAAAGGGATACGCTCGTACGACATAATGCACAGTACTAAGTTTTTTTCGGATTGATCGTGTGAAGAAATCGGAGGCGTCAGCTATTTATTGGGGTTCCAAAGCGGGGCTTGACATATTTACCCCGCGTTGAGGTCACTCGTGATCGAGCCCGATATGCTTCCATTCCGCCTCGCTAGACTTGATCGGCCCGAATGACATACCTTCGGTGGTAGCGCCCGTTGGGTGCTAAATAGTTTTATAGAACACAAACTACGGGTAAGATAACACCTTTGTTTCGCAAACGACCATCGCTAGGTTCTGGTGGTGGAGCTTGATTGTAACTCGGGTTGCGGTTTCATGGACACGTATACCAAGGGGACTTAAGCGAGCACATGTATCCAAGTCTTCTTACAAAGTTGTACTGCGATAACTCCGAAAATCTAATAATATGCCATACGTAACGATTGTCCGAAGTCTTATATTCGCAAGTGCTGCAGAAAGTGGAAGTTTAGATTGGGTGATGAGTTCCGGGCGCTTATTTTTTCAGGCAAAAGGTTATCAATTTGCTCTTGACTGCGACTAGCATTGAAGCTAAATTAATTATAGACTTATAGAATTATGATTGTTCAAAATTTGCTCACTTCATTGAAAACAGAAGGCGACAAGATCACTATTATCGACCAGCTACTCCTTCCCCACCAAGAAAAATGGATTGAGATTGATTCAATTGAGGCAGCATACGGTGCAATCAAGTCGATGAAGGTGCGATCATTTTTTCAGCTGTATGCGCTTGGGCTTGACCAATGTGATAAGATTCGGGGTGCGCCAGCCATTGCATCACTTGCCGCTCTCTCTTTTGCATCCCATCTTTCCATAGCTCTTAAATCAGATCCTCAGCCGGCTTTTTTAGCTTCACCAATCGCGTTGAGGGATCATGTTCTTCCCCAGCTCAACTACCTTTACTCTTCGCGCCCCACTGCAGTGAACCTCGGTGCTGCGACCCGCCGTCTACAAAACATTCTTCAAGAAGGCCTCGATGCCGGGCATGCTTCGTCGGACATCGCCGCAGCTTTGATAAAAGAGGGTCGACTCGTTGCAGACGAAGATCTCGGGAGGAACCGGGAAATGTCGAAACATGGTGCTGAATGGCTTGTGGAACGGATCAAGGCGCAAGGGGGGGAGGGAACAGGGCTTAATGTAATGACCGTGTGCAATACTGGAAGTTTGGCTACCTCGGTATGCGGTTAGATTACTCCCAGATTCAGATCATGCTAATTATATGACTTAGGGATATGGAACGGCTCTTGGTCTTATTACTCATTTATTTGAACAGGGACAACTGGGAAAGGCCTATTTTACACAAACTGCGCCGTACCACCAGGGCACGCGTCTCACAGCAATGGAGCTTGTGACAATTGGGGCCCCTTGTGCAATGCTTTGTGATAACATGGTTGGATCTCTCTTCCAGAACCAGCCCATCCATGCAGTTGGTGAGTCATTGGCAAATAACACATTTGCAAATTAAATCTAGAGCTCTATTTTTACATGCAGCTGTGGGAGCCGATCGAATCGCTCGCAATGGTGATACTGCAAATAAGGTCGGAACATACAACGCTGCGGTCTTAGCGGCCCGACACAACATTCCATTCATCGTTGTCGCACCCATCAGCACCGTAGATCTGGACACTCCCGATGGTTCCAAGTAAGCTTAGTTCTATTTGAGGCCTTGAGGGTCGTACATTTTATCCATTCGTCACACATTCCATTCCAACTTTGATCGGAGCTTATGACGCAATTTACTATTTTTTAATAATTTTTTGCAGGATACCCATCGAGCAGCGTCCAGGAATCGAGGCATGTCTTGCGCGCGGCGCTGTATACCCACCATCGAGTTCTTCCTCAGAGCCTGAGCTGACACAGGTAAGCAAGTCGATTTCAACCACTCCATACCTCCTCGGATCAATGCGTTCACACCTGACCGCAAATCTGTCATTGCGTAGGTTCTCCTGACGCCGCCTTCTCTTGACCACACGACATCAGTCTACAACCCGGCATTCGACGTTACGCCCGCAGAGCTCATCACAGCGATTGTGACGGAAAAAGGGGTTGCCGTGCGCAAGCCGGGTCAGCTTCATTTCGACTTGTCCGTCATCACCTAGAGAACTATATCTATGGGACGAAACACCTAGAGCACTTCGCGCAAAAGTTAGCATATGAATATACATGCGTGAAAATTTTATGCAACTCCTAAGCAAACGGATGAACGTACACTCATGGTTCATTTAAAGAGTACGAATACATCGGCCATTAGTGGGTTACCAAGTGAAGAAGGAACAAAGAAATGAACCAAGGCAGGAAGAGTCAAGCAGGATCCAGACTGGCGTTGCGTGTGCTCGAGCGTAAATCCAGCGCGTGTCCACACAGTCAAACGTGTCGTCAGCCAAGTCGCATCAAGAGCATCAAAATGTAGTTCCAGAGGGAGAAAGGGCATTATAGTAAAGGTAACCATTGTCCTATTAACACGTGCCTCAGTTAAGACCATGCCCTCGCCTAGGATCAAATAATAACCTTACCGATGATCAAACTCGGTAAGTCGAATAAATCTCTCCTGATCGAGAAGCAAAATGCGCAAGGCACCGGGGCGCCGTTGGGCTTCAGCAGAACGCAGTGCAAATTGACCGAGCGAGTGCTGTTCTCGAATGCGTGCGCGGCAAATTTTTCCCAATACTCGACAGTGGACTGATTCTCGAAAAGCTGAAAGAAAACGACAACGAACGTGGCGTTAGTGACGTTGATTGCGCATCTGATGCAAGAGCATCATCAGCCATATACAGATGACTTGCCTCATAGATGAATGTCCTTTTTCCCAAAAGCTCCTTCCGACTCCACTCGGTCAGCATGGTAAATTCCAACCCCACCAAGCAGATCTCGCCCGTTCGGCGCCACACAACGGTTGGGGTACCGCTGAATGATATTAGTTTGTCAAGCTCCTACAAAATATGATATTAGTACAGCCTCGTTTCCAACCGAGGAAAGCGACTACTCACAGCTAAGCTCCGCTGCAGGCACCGTTCTACAAATACTTCATCTTCGTCCGCGAGGGGCATTTGAAGAGCGATCAGCGATGGCCGTACGATAGCCAATGCGCGGACCACACGTAAAATATCGTTCTTGTCGAAGTGGCTGTTGCGAATACCGTCGTGTCATCGGATACGAGTGAAGAGAGATATTGTGAAGGGGTGTGGAATATGTATGGAATGAAATCGGAGGGAAAGGTGGCGAGAGAATATTCATTCCGTAACCCCCATTTCGCAAAAATGAGTAGGAGACATGGTCATTGAACCAGGTGCCCCGCATAAACCCCGGACAAGTTTTGATCCCGGTCATAAACAGCCACAATGGTCACCGACGCAAACACGATCAATAGACAATTGAGAAAGCAAAGGCACGAACGTACCGGTCATGTAGATAAGACATCAAGAAGTGATATCCTTCTGTATAATCATATTTCTTCACGCCATCCGAATACGCCCAGTTTGTACCACTGGTCCCTATGTGACCAGTGGGTCGGGGTCTAACGATCTCGCCGGTGCCTGTGCTAGGTTCTGATGCGGGCGGAGATGGTAGAGCTAATTGGCTACCTTGCCTTTGCATGCCGTTACTGGCATTGAGTGGAAGGGGATGAGATTCGGTCGTGCGGACAAACGATCGTGGGTCAACTCCTGTGACAGGCGCCACATTCCCGTTTCCTTGTAAGGATAGTTGTGATTGAGCCTGTGCATAGTGCATTCCCAGCGTTTGCGGTAGACCACCCCATGGTTCTGAGGGATCTAAAACTGCGGGGCTGTTTCCATCGACACCATTTGAGACCGGGGGACTTGGATTCGTGAGTGCTGCGGGGTCGAGCGATGGATTGGAATTGGATGAGTTGTCTGGCTGTTGGTTGAGGATCGCCGAGAGGATCGAGTATTCGAGGTTCGCCGCCTCAGAGCCAAAGGGATAGGCAGGATCAAACGTAATGTTGAAGAGAGGATCTGTAGGTGTGGAGAAACCTAGTGGAGAAATCGGGTTGGGGAGACGGAATTAGCGGGATGTGCCTCATTTGCGATGTCGCACCAACCTGGTAGCAGTGATGTAGTATCGTCAGTTGTTGAAGTAAGACCCGTATTCAGAACCTGAGTCTGCGGAGGGTTAGGCGGCTGTGGGCCCTCTGTGCTGTTTCTCTCTTTAGTACGCTTGAGCTCCTCTAGTCATACCGGGTGAGCCAGACCGGAAGGGCAATCACGCGACTTGATCACGCACCGAGCTCTTCGTCGTCGAGGAGATACTTGGCCTTTTTGCGGTGCCCTTCTGTGCAGTTGTCACCGATGCCCCGTTTTACACAACGCATACACGGGCGGGCTAGTTAGACACCCAGACTGAGCCAACCGTACCGGGCAGTGATGAAATTGGCAACGTACCGTCATCACATGTAAGGTGGGCTTTTTGACAATGGAAGCAGGCTCGATTGGCCTAGGACCATGTTAGCAACGCTCGGGCAAATGCAACTCGACCTCACCTTTTTCTTCTTTGGCGCCGGCGTGTCCTGGGCGGGAGAGGCGGCCCGGGATGTCTCTGCACTAGGTCGAACATCTCGTTTGCGTTTAGCAAGCTGAGGGGCAATCGGCACTTTCTTTGAAGACTCTGCTTGGTGAGTCGAGTCGAATCTAGTCAGATCACTAGTCGGGGGGCGGGGCCGAAGGGGAGGCTGTACGTCCATCATCGCAGCAAGTAAGCACTAGGCTAAGGGTCGTATAGCAATCGTTGGAGGGTAATAATGGACAGTGCAGTGGTGTTGTTCGTGTAGTAAGAGAGGCGAGATGAGACTAAACAAATCTTCTATAGATCAGCAAGGCTGTCGAAGGGGTCGGAGGAATGCCGGTACTCAGTCACGTGACAGATGTCCACACCATCACGTGTCATGCCACGGAATTGGTTATATGCACTGGATCATCCCATGCCTCGCATCTCCACGCTCGTCGCGAAACTTGCTCGCGCACTCGGTTCGCACCATCAGGCCCTCGCAGAGCTCCGCTGGATTAAAGAAGCTCTCTCAAAGCATCCAGACTCAAGCCCCGGTTTATTGGCTGAGAAGTTGCTGAAACGAGCTGGTGGTTGGCCTTTGCAATACCTTCTGGGTAAGCGCTTAATGTACCTTGGCATTATCGCTCAGTGATAATTGGCCAATAGGCTCTCAGCCATTCGGTTCCCTTGATATTATCACTCGCCCACCAACGCTCATACCTCGTATGTTTCCCTTTGCCGATTTCCATCACTTACTCATGCAGGAGCGGTTCCTGAATCAGGCCCTGAGACCGAATATTGGACGTTGTGTCTTGCGCGAATCCTACGTCCCCACACATCGGAGGATACCCCATTTCGTGTGCTTGATCTTTGCACTGGCACCGCATGTATCCCACTTCTACTGTGCGCTTCTCTGCCACCTCGGTCCGTCTCAGCACTAGCTGTCGACATTAGCCCAGCGGCTGTGGGGCTCGCCGATGAGAATATTACTCGTTGTGGATTCAGAAACTCTGATGGGAATATTGTACATGTGGAATGTCTTGATATTTTTGATCGGGGCTTTGTTCGGTCATTGAAACGATGTGTTAACGCTTGGGAGCCTTTCAACGTCTTGACAGCCAATCCCCCGTACATCCCACGAGAGGAATATGACAAGCTTTCTCCCACTGTGCGAGCCTTCGAAGACCCCTTGGCATTGCTTGGTGAGGCCCCATCTGTCGCGGGTAAGCAGGAACAGCCTTCATAGTTCAGTATTAAATTTTTTGATGTCCGGTTACAGCGAGCTCTGCTGATCAGATGGAGTATAGGAGACGAGGACTCTCATTCTATGTACACATCGCCTCACTCATTCAGAATGAGGGCCTTGTTCGGCCAGGCGGGCACATTGCTCTAGAAGTTGGCCACACTCAGGCGCCCATAGTCAAACGCATGCTCCAGCCAATTGTACGGAGCACCGATATCTGGACAGATCCATGGGGGGTTGAGCGAGTTGTTTATGCTCGCATGTAACGAGGGATCTTGATCATTTTGGCTCTGATAGCGATAGTTCGTATGCTACATGCGTTATTTAGAAGGTTGACCGGATGTACGGCCCGTCGCTAGATGTCAATACTATTTTGTTGAGCACTCGCTGTCAATTTGGTTCGTTATCGGCTTGGAGATATATAATAAGAAGTATCGAGAAGGATGCATTGGCCGGACTGATCGGATAAGGCGAACACTTCCGAGCGCAATGAATGTTGTACCTTGGAGGCAGTACTGTATTTGGAGATCGAATAACGTAGTAACATTTATCTAACAAAGCTCGTAACATTTAATATAAATTTAAAAAATAGCACCCAACCTTAAGGCGGGGGCTATTTGTCCCAAGGCGATTACGTGATTTCACCGACGCTCGTTAACAAAGGCACCGACAACCCTCCCGTGGCGAATCGCAGCCACGATCTTTGGACCGCTTAGTCACACATTACCTCCCCTCGTTCAGACCTGATCAGATGGATGCCCCAGAGTCCACTCCGCCTGCACACCTCATTTTAATCATTGACTTATCGCCAGTTCAATGGCAGCTTTCTGCCTCTGCGACTGACAATGGAGGGCAAAACATGGACCTAACGACTTTTATGTCCCAGGTCCTAGTATTTATGAACTCCCATTTGGCATGTAGGCAAGAGAATAGTGCAGCTATACTTGGCGCATTTCCGGGCCGGAGGTATGATTCTAGCTTTGTTTGACATCAATGATTTAACCGTCATGTATGGTAATAGCCTTACTCTATACCCGACCCCTCCAGACAGTGCCCAATCGAATGTCGCAGTCGCTCCCGAAGCAGAATCCAATACCTATCATGCTTTTCGGTCGGTTGACGATATCATGATGGACAGGATCCAGGCAGAGCTAGCTGCGTTGTCCGAAGCGGATCTACAAAGTGGGAGCGATTTTCACGTTCATGAGCATTCATACTCATGTCTAAGCTGTTATGCAGAACCTATTGCTCTTGTTCCTTCATTGACCCAAGGTCTATGTCGTAAGTCGTTTTCTATTCCCATTAGAATATCATAATTTGAACTTGGCAAACCCCAGAAATCAACAGGGTGGCTCGACCGCAACAGCTACCAGGCGATAAGCCCTCGGCAACTTTGGCATCTAGCACTGACTCGCGTATCTTGATACTCTCGGCGTCGCCAGATGCCTCGACACCATACATTCCTTTTATGAACTGCATCTTTTCTGCGCAAAAACTGGTTAGTTGTGTTACTACTTTGTGTTTACCGCTCTCCTTACTGGTACCTGTGCACAAATATAGCGAGTGCCAATTGACGTGTGCAGAGTTTTTGGTCCAGACACGATTTTCTTGCAGCAGGCTGCATACCTCACAGGGGGCTGCTACCTCAATTTGGATGGCAGCACTTCGCTCCTACAGTCTTTAACGGCGAGTTAAGTCTATTTTATTACGAGCAAGTGTTGAGCCTTGGCTAGATGTGCTTCCTCTCCTCGGCATCGCTCCGTGATCTTATCGAGCTCCCAAGCCAGGGTAAAGTCGATTTTCGCGCGTCTTGCTTCTGCCACAAAGACGTAGTGGACATGGGATATGTCTGCTCTGTGTGCCTCTCAAGTATGTGTCGGTTATCTCTCCCTGTTCTTGACGCTAATACACCCATAGTATTTTGCAAGCCTGTGGTTGTATGTGCGACGTGCAAGTATGTCGAACAATCATAGATCTTAATGCTAGCACTAACGATTGTTGCCTAGGACCAAGTTCCCGATCGCTTCGTACAAGAAACTACTAAGTGCAACTGCAGTGACAAAGTCTAACGGCACTAAACTAGCCAAGGCTTGATTAGGGTTAGGTTTAGGCCCCTAAGGCGAATAAATGAGCGCCAAGGGATTAAGCAGTAGTTGTCTACCCTTATACATTACATAGCTAGTACATGCTCCACTGCGCAGCCCGACGGAACGCAAGATCAGACCTGATCAGGCAATATTGGCGTCGAGTGACTGAAACCCCATCAACCACTCCGATTAAGGTGATGGGCTTTGTACGATGGAGTACTCCTGTATTTGTACGTCGATTCAAGCCGGAGGCTTTTTGCGCGGAGCCTCCAATGGCCTAATGCAGAAGGGCCCGGGGCGGGGTGTTTGGGATAGTTTGACTTGCCTCAAGCGGGCGCTTGCGAAGTGATACGCATGTCCGCGTTCGTTCAGAGCCGTACACACGCTCCTCCTTTACCCTTGCCACTCTACTAGTTCAATTCCTCATGAGCACTTCTCCAGTAGTTCCGCGATTTAAATGCAAGCATTGTGGAATACAATTTACAAAGCGGAGCAATTGGACCCGACACGAGTCCAACGTGAACGTGCACCGCAAGCCACCCCGGCGTCGTCCAGGGGCTGCGAGCATTGATAGCGAGTGAGTGAACCAAGTGCTGTGTTTTTGGAATATAGATCTAATCCGAGACACTAGGCACTCGGGCTCAAGCACTTCAGGCCTGTCCCCTACGAGCTCCCGAGTTCAGAGCGCGCCAGCTCGGGAGCCCGAGGGTCTCTCAACGCGTCGCAGGAGCAAAGCAGCCGAAGCATCACAGCAGGACCAGGCTGAAAAACTTGCTTTGAAACTGGAACCCGTGTAAGCAGTGGCTCTAGTATTCAGCTTTGTTCTGCAGGGACTGAAGGAGCGCCTATAGCCATGAAGCTCCTCTGAGCACGGACCCGAATCCCCTCAAAATTATGATCCGTGCTAATCGCAGGAAAAGGCAGCGTGTTTCTTCGTCTGCTGATTATGTCGTGCCGGGCGAGAAACTCCTGTCCGAAGAGGGGCACCACCCTAATCTGGTACTCACTTCTCCTGCCCAGCCCAATCGTCGGCGACCGCCACATCTTGACGCGCGTAATGTACAATTCAAGAAGTGGGTTCGCATAATACGGCGTGCTCGCTGGATACCTGGTGAAACCGCTCCCGGGACTCCGAACCCGCTTCCGCGCCAGCTTGTCAGGCAGAGGGCAAGAGAGTATGCAGCAAACGGTATTGAACCAGGCTCTAAAATACCCGAGGGAATGGGTAAAATCTACGATGTCGACTGGGCCGAGGTTTTGAGGACGTGAGTGTAGCACATTACTTCCTTGTTGGGCGGGTTCTAAATCGCACCACGATCGACAGATTTGACAGTTCAGCTCGCTGGGATGAAAAGTTTGCTGCTGGTCTGGCCCCTATTGAAGAACTAGGGGAATCCTCTACGGATTCTGATAGCAGTCTATGGGACTCTGATTGAACAAGTACTTTGAGGAGAAGAGCATGGTATCTTGCAAGCATATGCGATCACACGCAATTACTTTTGATCAATGTTTTTGGCACCCGTTCTGTATAACATCGTAATATGTTGCATGATTCAACAATGTATGTATAGCGTTAACTGTTCCTAGGTACACAAAGACATCTTGTCAGAAATGGCAGCGACGGGCGCCGTGTGATATCATGGACTAACCTCTCCTGGTCCCCTGGCCTCGTTTATCATTCTTCAGGCATGGCAGCGTGCCTTTAGGGCAGATATAGCTAGTAAAGGCATGCCCCTTGGTGCGTATGCCATTTAGAATGGACGATATCGATCGATCTTTGCAAGCCACCAGCACTTTCCTTGTGGCTGCGCTACGAAGCCTCCCATCCATCTTGTATGCGCGTTGAATCTCATCGCCACCACTCGTCCATAGGAACAAATATCGCATTGCGTATCGACATGAGTATATATTGTATCTATCAAGTGAAAGTACAAAAGATGGGCGACTATGGAGTCACATGCGGGTCCGCCTGGTGGAACTTGTCGATGAACTCTGAGGAATGCCAATGAGCTTCGAGGATCAGGATCAGGGCAAGAACACATACTTTGCAAATCTCTAGACTCGCACAAGACGGCTAGATCTACCCGCTGGAGGCTCAGACAAGTCGAACGCAACGTGTCCCAGAGCGAATCCGAGGTCACACCTCGCTCGCTATTTGCACCCTCACTCTCTTGCAGCACGAGTGCATCAACGAGGTGTTGCGCAGCCTCGTCGTAGCGCTGCGTAGTTCATGCACAGGTGAGAGTTTGAACTGGGCTGAATGCGGGGAGACTTACACGAAGGCTAACGCAGGAGATGCCCAAGTTATAGCGAGCACGGATGTACCCTGGATTCAGTTCAAGAGCTTTGTAGTAGAACGGCACGGCTTCGGATGGGTTCCCGCTGTTAGCTAGGGTTGCCCCTACACGGTTGAATAGGAGCCAATCCTGTACGACGTTAGCCCGGGACCGTTCATATCAACAAGCAAAGCTCACATCAGGGCGAACAGCGAGCGCGGTTCTAAAGCAGTCTTGTGCCTTGACATAGTCCTAACCAATACAGTTAGCACCAGCATGTTCAGCCGCAAACGTGTGCTCACATCCATTGTATTGAGTAAGACTCCCAGCGCCATCTGAATGTCCGCATCAATCTCCCCGTTTGGCGACTGCCTCGCCATGCTGAGGAGCCCAGATACATATTCCTGGTGTATTTCATCTACCGAGGCGACGCCCTCCACCACACCGAGTTCTCCCAACCCCCCAACCTTTCGAACCTTTGCCCCCCGGCCGGCCATCCAGTCCCCAATAGCCTTGTGCACGGATACCTTGTCGCCTTCGTTTGCATAGGATACTGCAAGTGCCAGGTACGCAGGCATACACAAAGGGTCCTGCAGAACCGCTTCACAGAGCGCATCAATCGCATGCTGCTCCCGCTCATTCTCTTGCTGCTTGACACCAAGTGCCAACCACGCCTGGGCATCAGTCGGGTCCCTCTGCACAGCTGCCTCGTGTTCAAGCACACTCTAAAAACAGTTCGGTCAGGTCACCCACTCGCCATCGGATCTCTATAACCGACTTGCCTGTTGCAGTCCCGGACCATGTCTATGCATTTCATGCGTTCTTGTCCCGGCTAAATACGGATTATTCTTCTGGAATCTGTACCTCTGTGGTTTAACCGGCTTGATTCCACTCGCAGTCGCCTCGAACGCGTCCCAATCTTCTTGCAGCTGTGCCCACTCGTTTGTCTGCGCAGTGGGCATGGCCACACTCCGCCGCGTCCGATCATACACATCGTAAAACAAACCCGCGTTATCAAACGCATCGTCCGACTCTTGTTCTGTCGCCAAACTCGACGGATCGGCCGAGTCGAAATGCACCGACTTGCGTCGCTGGAGCGGTTGTCCGGGTACGGCCTTGACCTTTCCTTTATCGGACGTCGTCTCGACCGTTGGTCTCGCCTCCGAGGCCGGGACCATCTCGCCGTCCTGGACGACGACTTGTCCGTCCCGGAGTTGGCGCATAAGCCCCATAAACTGGGAATTTCTAAACTTGGGTCGGGTCTCGTGTTCAAGTGCCTCGAGGAGCTGGCGTGCGGTTTCTGCGAGCTCGGAGCGCTCTTGTGGGTTGGAGACGGGGTTGGTCGTGGGAGCCGGTTCGGCATGGACGGGCTGGACCTGTTCAAAGTCGGGAAACACGATTTGAGGTTCGGGTGGGTGCATAGGGGAAGGTTGAAATTGATTAAAGGTGGACATATTCATCATACCCATTGGCGTGTATGCCATGGATCGTTGAATCGAAGCTACTAGAATAACGTGAATAGCCAGCTAGCCAGAATTCAAATGCGCATACCATCCATTCTCTGTATTTGTGCAGGCAACGCAGCTAGCAGACGTTAAGTACCAGCGCAAGACAGAAATTCTGCACGTACCAGCCCGCTCGATGCCTGACTGGGCTTGCATCTGCAATGCCCATTCAGCTCCGGCGCCTGCAACGCTCGGAGCCGCCATCCCACCCGCCGCACGCGCGAAATCTGTCGCCCATCCAGACGCGGCAGGCGCAGGAGCAGCCGACACAAGAGGTAACGCGCCTCTCAAAGCGCCTACATCAAACGTCATAGTCTGCCCAGCCCCGGGCATAGGACCCATAAAGCGTATCGCATCTTGCTCAAGTGGATTAACCGCAGCCCCACTCGGCCTTGTCCGAAAAGTCTACAGAGAATAATTAATAATCTTACTGCGGCCGGTGTCGGAACACTCACCGAGGTGGATGGACCAGGCTTCCCCTCGAACCGGTCCTGTATTGTCCCGAGGGGGTGGATTGAGTGGGTGCATGCTTACGTGGCTGTACGACGCGACTTACGTGTGCTGGACCTCTGTCTTGGTCAAATTGCTTGGAAAAGCCTTGGAGTGGGTTTGAAGGGCCGCACTCGGCGCCGCCGTTGAGGAGCATTGGGAGAGCCATTGTGCAAGTGTGGCCGCTCGATCAGAGTGGCGGGTATATATGGACTTGAGCATAGGCGCCGAGGCTGCCGGTTCTAGCCGGGCATGTGAAAACTAAGCGCTGCTGCCAAACAATGCCCGCCGTGTCCAGGCTGGCTGTGTCCAGCTGGCTGTGCTGTGGTTGTTCGTGTATGGTTCCCTGCATACAGCCAGCCTGTGCAGGACAGAACAAGTACCTGCGCGGCGGCGGGATTTGACAGCGGGTTCACGTCATGGGCAGACGTCACGGCTGATTGTTCATGGGGCGAGGGAATCGGCGCACCAGGCGCGAGTCGATCGACTCATTCCATGTGTACTGTATTGGGCAAACAATCAAGGACAACAATTCCGGAAACTTCAAGAGGAAATACAACTCGCGAGGCGAGAACAAATAGGAGAAACAGACGGGTGAACAAGGGGCGTGGGGGCTCCGAGGGAGGGGGAGAGGATTTTTGGAGAACGGAGAATACATGGGATGGTATCGATATCGAGGGAAAAGGATAAAAACGCAAAAACAAGAGGCAAGAGAGGCAGTCATGGTTATGCCGGTGTGGATTCGTCGTCGTCAGCCTGTTCTCGAGTGGAAGAAGCAGGAGACTGTTGCTCGGCGCCCGATGCAGTGACGGGAACCGAGACTATTTCAGAGCCAACCGAGACGGCGCGCCGCTTGGCTGGTCTCTCGATTCCCTCGTCTTGTACGACAGTGATGTGTTCGAGATTGGCAGGATCGGGGGCAGATTCGGGCGGAGGGGCAGGGACTGGAGGGGGCTGGATGATGGGATCGTACGGATGTGCGGCGTGGTTTGGATCATTGGCGGCGGCAGCGGCGGCCAAGAACTGCTGGCCACTCAAGAGACCGGCCAAAAACTGGGAGCTGAGCTCGGGTGGGAGCTGATGCTGCATGTGCGGGGGGAGGTTGGGATCGGCAGGAGGCCCTTGTACGGCAAGGGAGATGGGATAGTGGCCGTTTAGCGCACCGGGGACATGGTCGTGGGGAGGCTCTGGAATGGGCACCGGCGGGGCACTGGCGCTCGAGGGGCCGGCCTTGGCTGCGGCATTGTTGGCGGCAGTTTTGCGACAGCCAGAGCCGCCATCGGAGCGGACTGGGAAGGTGAGCGAGATTCCAATGGCAACGAGAGACTTACGGTGCCGGTTGAGGGCATCTGTGCGCGAAAAGGTCTTTCCGCAGCCCTCGCAGAGATGCTGGTTTGGCTTTGCATTGTGGAGGGCATAGTGGCGCTTGCAGTCGTGCTGGCGGGCAAAGCCCTTGTTGCAGTTGGGCCATTCGCAGACAAACGGGCGCTCCTCGGTGTGGGAGCGGAGATGGCCTGCAGCAGATATTAGCTAATATATAACAAGTAGCAGATGGCCTGCCTCTGAGGTTGAAGCGCCTGGTGAATGTGCTGCCGCAGCCCGGGACGGGACACTTGAACTGGGCGTCGTTGCGGCGGCGCGAGGCACTGGCAGCCTGTGTTGCGGTGGTCGTGACGTGCTGTTTCTCGACCTGCAGAATGGGCGGCAACCGCGGAACGTCGCCCCACTCGCCGTCGCCGGCAATGTACTGGGGCGGGGGCGACGCAGGGGCCATGGCGAACGGCTCGGCAAGCGCGGGGTCGAGGGCGCCGTCCAGCTCGTCGCGGGGGGCGCGCGCGGGGTCGGGGTGCGAGGTCGACACGACGGTCCGCATTCTGGCGCCGGGCGGCTGGGTGTCGTCGCGGGTGGTGCGGCCGCGGTGGTGGCGATGTCTGCGCGATCCCACCCCGCTTCCCTTTTGAGCGATTCACGCAGAGTGGCGGTGTGTCTTCGCGTGGCGGTGTTGCGTGTCCTGATCGCGCGCTCCCCCCGTGGCAGCCGTTGCCTCGGGCTGCGCACTGCTCCGCAGCACACAAGCACCAGACTATCCATTCAATGCCTTTCAATTACATTACGGTTGCCATCCAACTAAAATCCGTATGCAATCCGCATATCCTCGGACGCCTCCTCGTCGTCCACCGCGCTTCCCTCCATCACAACGGGCTCATGGATCCCCTCCACTGCCGCCATTCGTCGTCGTCGCATCAGCTCCTCTTCCGTCAGCGACGCCAGCGGGCTCGATGATGACAGTCGCCCCTGTCGTCCCCTCGTAGGCGCCCCATCCTCCACCCGAGGAGGCTGTGCGCCCTCATTAATAATCCCAAGCGCGTTCACCTTGGCACTCGACCCCGCTGGCGACCGTCGTTTCCGCGGCGTAAACGTCAGCACCTCGGCCTCCTCTTCGCGCTCACGCTCTCGGGCCCTCTCCTGCGCCTGTCCAAACGACTCCATCATCCAGCCCGCAATGTCATCGATCGCCTCTCGTGCCTCGTGCATCAATGTTGCCATTTGCAGATACCCATGGCTCCAGCCCTCGAATATGTGCATGTGCACCCACTCTCGGTCCTCGGCCTCCGATTCCTTTTTACTCATCCGAAGCCCCTCTCCAAATCGCGACCCTTCCCGCTTCTTCATTCGCTTTGCCTCGCGCACTCGGCCCGCAAACACAACACTACGCCACACCCATTACACGCCCATCGTCGATCATTGCACAGCATCAACGCGTATCACAAGTTAGATTCCTGTCTGCCTCCAACACTTCACACTTACGTATCATCCACAAACGGATCCTTCTCTCCGCATGTCATCAGCAACGGTGGGAATTCAGCCAACAGCGAACTCGGCGCCAACAGTGGCGAGATGCGATAATCCGTCTTGAAATCAGGATTCTAAATATACCCTTAGTTTTGACGCCCAGACAGTCACCAGCTCATCTTACATTCTTCGGTCCAATGTACAGAATCGCCATCGCGCGCATCTAAAAATCAATCAGCCATCATTCTTGGCTTCTCATCTCTCTTACCATACTGGGCGAGATGATTCGGTCCTGGAAAAATCCAGTCCGGCTAGTCATCGTAAGACGCGTCCCAATGGTCGCTCGGGTCTCTGGCTTCTCACTGTCTTCGTCGTCGGTTGCTTCTGGCTCGCCCCACAGCTTGCGTCCACCACGTCCTATCGTCGCATTCGGTGAGCTCAATGGCGTCGGCTTTTTCCTTGTAGCAGGCGAGGACGGACGGGAGATGCCTTCCGTCCAGCCCATCACCGATTCGCCTGTCCAGCTCTTCTTCTTGTGAGAACTTGATCCAGCAACATCCAGCGGCCCAGAGCCGCTGAAATGATCCTTCATCTCTTCAAGCCCAGGAATGTGGCCTTGACTTGCCTGGGACCGCAGCACCTTGAGATGGGCAGGTGCCATCCACGACGTAAAGTTGAAATCTAGCGCCGCATAATTGAGCACCAGAGAAACTGGTTTCGGTAGCGGTCTAGATGAAGCGGTTTCGAGAATCTTGAACATGATATTGCAGCATATGTTTGCCCCTCTTTGAAATTACGATCTTAGCACCATGACATCACTGCGGGGAAAGCACTCACGCCGAGTCGCCACTCATTATAATGTTCAGCTTGTCCCCAGCCATGCCTATTAGCTTTCCCCTGGATTCCACCAGGAGCTTGTAGAATTCAAACGACTCGTTGATCGCAAACGGATATGGGACTGCAGATCACGCGTTTCAGTCACGGCTTTCAGACAATTCAACACCTTACATTCAGGTGCCTTGTGATAATCTACTGCCAAAACTGGCTTTCCAGTTCGAATCGCCCACCTCCTGAGCCGCTCTTCATGATCCAACGGGCCCATACAAATGAACCCGCCACCCGGAAAATCGAGTATCAGCTCTCGCTGGTTCTCCAACTCGCGTTCAGGAAGCGCAAAATACAAGTACGCCGTAAACGGATGTTCGGAGCCCGGCCGAGGGAACACGAGCTTGCGTACAACGGGAAGACTAGGACGTTCGAGCGCGCTAATTGCACGTATCCACGGGTTCCTGGATGACTTTTCCCATGTCGCACGGAGCATTTCGATCGAGGCTGTCGCGCGATATTTGCGGAGCTATGCCAAATGAGCGTGAACACGAGGGCAACGTGATGAGCAGCAACTCACCTTTTCGTCTGCTTCGTTGGCATAGATGACATAGTAGAGAGAAAATGCCACGGCTGCAATATCTCGCAGCCATTTGGGCTGAATGTTCATGGCCGTTGCGTGTCCGGCATCGAGACCGGTAGCAATCCATGTTGCGCGGTAGTATGAGCGAGAATACTGATTGAATAGAGTTGATGAGTGGCAATCCTTTATTGGGAGTCAATACTTACGAGTCGGGCAAGAGGTTCAGGAGCTATGTGGGGAAGGTGAACAATGACATGGAAATCTAGACTGCCAACACTTACAGCCCAAGCCTATAAGGCTATCGAGATGGCGAGTAGCGTACAGCGTAGACAGCACGCCAACTATTATTTGCCACGGAGTAAATCGAGCTAAATCGTATGATTTCAACACCAAGTCGATCGTGGCGGTTTGCGCAAAACTCACCAAGGTATCTATTAATTCTTCGTATATAGAGTATGCGAGGCCCATCACGGTTGCCACGCACAAGGCGCCATACCCAGAATAATATTACAAGAAATACCTATGAATGTGTCAACGTTGTGTTCGTCATGTTCGCAAAGTCGGCTCACCTGAGTGCGTTTCCAGCTTGGAGACGGCCGGCCAAGTATGTGGTCTATCATGGGGAGGTGGAAGGTATATGGGCAGAGGGTGGCTGCGAGTCGTTATCAGGCAACCTATTGTCGGTGTGCCATGGGATCCCATCTGGTCCGACCTGGATATGACGGTGTTGACATGTGATTTCACCATTGCGAGCACGTGATTTCGGGAGATTGGCTTTGTCTCGTCATTCTTGATCAGTCGCCGCGCGCATCTAATTGGCTGCCTTGAACCACATCTGTGCAGGCTGTTGGATAACAATACTCCGACCCTCCGCCCTGCTATGTTTGCGATCGATGTTGCCACTCTCAATCGTCAGCGGTTTACTGTTCCTCCGCTAGAGCCTATCAGTTGGTCTGCGGAACCTGGTCCGAGCCTTCGTCCCAAGTCTCCCGCCGCGGATGCTCGCGATGCCGACACGGACTCTGACCAACTGGCTAGCTCACATTCTGAGGACCAAGAACCTCCCGACATTTGGACAACAAAGCCCAACCCAGGCATCGCCCAGAATTCGGTGCGTATCCTGTGTACTACGTTTGTCATTTACGAGTGACACCCTGTAAGACCTATTCATGGGACATACCCATTGGGGGCCCGCCTTCAAGAAGCGCGTTCTTATCTGAACAGTCAGCGCGCGTCTTTGTTGCAGCTCGGTTCCAGTAAGTCTGTATCCGGCGTTTCGGCGATTCACTTGATCTGGGTGTTTTCTATAGTGTTCAGCCGCGATTGGCCTTGACATCGGATGCTTCTCGCCGCTATATTTCCCCCTCTGATCTACTATCGTCATTGCGAACCACTTTGCTTGGTGGTGCATCATTGTTGTTTGGATGGAACGAAGAAACTGCCAAATTTGGTGTGAGATCCGATGGATCGGGTCAGCTTGGGGAAGCTGTACTGGTGCTTGGAGAACTGAGTGAGGAAACGACGTCGAGGTATGTCATTTGCACAAAAATAGATTGACTTTTCAAATGACTCTTATGCAGCTTGGTGGAGCCATTTTTAGCGATTGGAGCTTTACTCCGTCGCCTAGAGGGCACAATATTGGAGCTGCGCAAACCGTGAGCAAGATTTCGATTCTCAACGATCGCGCGCTAAAATGTGTCCTGTAGGACAACCATCCCAGCATCGCGCGCATTAGCCTATTCACTTCAATCCATTATCGTTCTCATTCAATCCGATTTGACTTGTCGATTACCTGAAACGCTTACAATGGCGTCCCTCGCGCGTTTATCCACAAGTTTTACCGATCTTCGATCTGAGCTTGACGCGTTGGCTACTTTATGCTTTCGGGTGCGCATATTTAATCGACAATGGCCAGTCCTAATAATACCTTGTCAAGCCTCTACATGAGTTGCCCCCTTTTATGGAGCTCCCTGATGCTCAGACGGAGCTCTTGGATCACATGTTTTCCGCGCTAGATCACTCGATTTCCTACTCGACTCCCTATAGGACATCTGTTATGCTTGCCTATCTTCTCGTGACATCAAGCCAGGACTTTAACAATTCGCTAGCTGCTACGATAGGTCTGGTGTTGCAGTCGCCTCGTCCAATCAAGAGCTTAGTTTCGGGCGACAAAATCGACCTTCCGTCTTTCTTCTCCCCGAGGTCGAAACTAGTGCTTGAAAGCGCGGCTCGGGCGTTGGATGTGCTGCGACGCGCTGATCCTGAACATCCCTTGTGCCAGAAGGACTGGGGATGGAAAGGGCCGGACTGGGGATGGACAGACAAAGACCTTCATAACGTGGACGCGCTTGTCCAGAAGCATATTTCAACTGTAAGAAAGGAACTGCAGGCCTGGTACGACCTCAATGGTCCTGTAGAGTCGGATAGCGACTCCTCGCTTTCAGTTCGCAGCGAGGCGGCTGTGCCTCCGACTTTGGATACACCTCTAAACCAGGCTCCAACAGTTGCTGCTGCTGGTCCATCTCGCGTGTATAAGCCCGAACTTGCCGCATTTAGTGTCTTTGATCAACCGCCGGGGTCCCACATCGCTGCACCCGCAGAAGGTGGATCCGCAGCACAGTTCATCGCCAAAGGTCTTATAATACTTCCTCTGTCAGCTCCTACACTCCCCCTACTGATCGATACAACCCTCCTTGCTCTTCCTCTGGCCCATGCTCAACTTGTTAGCGCAGCTCTGTTCCGCGTATTTACTGCCAGGCTTGCATTTAAAACTCATCTCAAAGTTTTGAGAGGATTTCTGCTTGGAGATGATCCGGTTTTTTGGTCGCGGTTGCGTGGAGCGTTATTCGAAGAGTCGGGCGTATCCAATGTCAGTGCCGCGGTCGGCCGCGGTATTAGAGCCGGGGTTCGCGTCCGCCTTGGTATCGTGGATCCAGGGCGGGATCAGATTGCCGACGATCGCGCGGAAAAGGAAGGTCGTTCTCGTGAATGGGGCGTAGGACTTGCTGTTGGGCTAAGTGACCGAGGAGGGGCAGGAACATGGCCTCCAGGCGGCGCTGAGTTTGGGTTACGGTTGAGACATGTTATTGACGATGCCTTGGAGGTTGGGTGGGGGACTGCACCTGCTTCAGAGTCGGATGACGAAGCGTCCAAGGCATCTCGTGGGAAGGATCCAGAGTGGCTTGTTTTGAAGGAAACCTCTTGGAGACTTGGGTTTATACTGAGGGATCTGGAGGAAGAGAGCGCTGAAGGGCGGGCGCGATGGTTGAATCCTAATGGTAAGCTAGATCTAATGCTATATTTAGTCCTAATATTTTGACATTGTTTCGTTCCCAGCTATCGAGTAAGCGGGATGGTTTTTTAACGCGGTCCTTTACTAACACTCTAAAGAGCACTTGACTTCCTCTGTTTAGACTACAAGCCTCCCGACCCCATTGACGCCATCGTAACACCCGACATACGACACAAAATGCACCGAGTTTTCACATTCTTGCTTCGGTTACTACGAGGTATATGCTAGGTACCGTTGATCGCGACTCAATATTGATCCACGTGCTAGTTGAAACGGTGACCCGGGTGCTGTTCAATACGATATTTCAATCAACTTTGAGCAACCCGCCTGTTTTGCTCCTCGCACGCTTCAAGACCCAATCTTTTGTTAGCAGCCTTATCGGTTATGTGAAGGACGTTGCTATTGGAGCGCATTGGAACACATTTCTAAAGATGCTGGACGAGATCGAGCGAGAAGATGAGAGCAAAGGGGCGTCGATTCTGCCTCGAGACTTCAAAAAAGACCGGATCACGTCGGACATATTCGCTGTTCACTCTTACTTGTCAAATACGATGGACCAGATTTTGGAAGCATGCCTACTTCGCACGCGTCAACGGAACGTGGCCAATGTGCTCATGGAGTGCGTGGAAGCAGTCCTCGTGCTCGGCAGGATGGTAGGCGACCGCTGTCGTCAACATTCCATCTCCTCTCCAGACTACGAAACTCAGGAAAAATATTTTGTTTTAAACATCAGCAAGGTGCTGCAACGTTTTGATAAACTTTATAACTCGCTGGTAAGTTCCTGAGAATCATCTGGGATAATGTTTAAAGCGACTCGTAGGTGGTAGGTCTCCGATCTTTGGACCTCAAGGGGGTCAGTATTACAGCCGGAGCTGAGCTCTTGTCCGCCGATGAAATCCAAATGTTGCGCAAGCTCGAGGGTGAGAGTGAAGGCGTGTATGGCCGGATGGCGACCTGGCTTGACCCGAACAGGCGTTGCGCCAAGTCAAAGGTACCACGCTCTGACACTCAAGCATAGAGTGCAATATTTCTTGGCTCGCTTCTAAAATTACCGGGCGATGGTAGCGTGGCACGCTTACCCCGCTCCGGAGCGCAACGGCCCGCAAAACAACCATGTTTTACTCCTTAATTCCTAACAACCCCCCAGTTTGACCTCAATTGGTCCTCCCCATATTTCGAATCACAAATATAATTATTTCCCTAAATATATGCGCTCTTGGGACGCATTCTACTGTTTCCCACACGCGACTCAGGTTATATATTACACATGGGTCTTCGGGCATTATGTTCGTCGCAAGCGTTGTCGTAACGGTGCTTCTTTCACCATCTGGGGAGGCACGGTAATCATTTTGTGGCGGCATCACCATCGGAAGACCTGATCGCGACCTGGACTCTTGTTGTTACGGCGCCACCGCCGAGCCCTTCCTTTTCTGGGTATAAAGCCTGCCATGTGCTGGTAGAATTTCGCTCAAACCGCAGTGATTCAGATATCTTCTCACACATTCTCTCTTTGATAACCTTTACATTCATTTTATCGACAATGTCGGCCGTCCTTTATTCTCTCGTTTCAGCACTTGTGCTCTCCCAAGGTGCCCTCGCTGTGGGCACTGCTTTTGGCTATGCGGCTGGCACCACTGGTGGTGGATCCGCTGCCCCTGCTGTACCTTCTTCGACTGCGGAGCTCGTCAGCTGGTGAGATGATTTCTTGCTCACATATCGAGGTTGGGCTCATAAACTTGTTTAGGCTCGGCGATAGCACCGCTCGTGTGATCTTGCTCGACAAGACCTACGATTTCACCGACTCTGAGGTGCGTTTCCTAAGGTTCACGTTGTCCTGCAAGTTATTCATCTATGCGCAGGGATCGGTAACCTCCAAAGCTTGCAAGCCTTGGACTTGTTCGCCAAACCCCCAGCTCGCTATTGATGCCGTGAGTTCATCGATAATAGTGCTTCAATCTCCCTTTAAACGTGACATTTCAGAACGAATGGTGCGAGCACTATGAGCCGAATGCGGCGATGGTAAGGTTTCTTTTATTATTATATAAATGTTCTATTAATTCGTATGGTTATTAGACCACTGTGACCTACAAGAAGGCTGGTGTCTCGGCTATTAAAGTTGCGTCCAACAAGACATTGTTGGGAAAAGGCAGCGCTGGCATAATGTAAGTACGGTTTGAATAGTTGGGTAAGTCTTGAGCTGACCGATATGCTTAGCAAGGGAAAAGGTCTCCGCATTGCTGGGGGCAGCAATATTATCATCCAGAACATTCAGATATCTGATATCAACGCCCAGTTTGTCTGGGGTGGTGATGCTCTCAGTATCGATGGCGGTAGCAAAATCTGGGTGAGTAGCAAAAAGCGATGCAACTAAACGCCGTCTAACATGTTTGCCCCCGTTAGATCGACCACAACTACGCAAGTCCTGCTGCTCCCACCAAGGTTGCTTATACTAACTTCTGTTCACTCTCTAGTTCAAGAACGTTGGCCGCCAGTTCATTGTGACCGTAAGCTCAAGGATTTAGCTATTGGGCTAGTAGAACTGACTTGGCTAATAGGGATATGGAGCTTCCAAGTCGATCACGATTTCTGATAACGTCTTTGACGGCACTAGGTAAGCACTTTTTGCTTTGGTACCAATTTTGAGTTTACTTATCAAAATTTCAGCACCTACTCGTAAGCTCATTATTATCTATATACAATTCACAGTCGTTAATCTATTTCGCATCACTGATAGCGCCACCTGCAACGGTAAGTACATAAAAATGCATTTAAGGGAGCTGGGAATTAATTTCATTCATATCAGGACGCCATTACTGGACTTTGCTCTTCACTGGTGCTTCTGACTCTATTACTCTTGCTCGCAACTAGTAAGGCGCTCGATATCTTCTTTCTTTGCCGTGTGCTGACGCTAGACCGCTTGGTAGCTTGTACAAGACTTCGTAAGTAGCACCAATGGCAATTGGATTCTAGACTGACAAAAAATACAGCGGTCGTGGACCTAAACTAGGCGGAACCAGTGGTTATTCTCGTGAGTTTATTGTCCATGAAGACTGGATCTCAGGCTAAGCATCGATTACAACAGAGTTGGTCCACATTTATAACAAGTTAGTTTCCTGGTCCTTTTACTTTGAGCTTCATGAACCTGACCTTTGGGTAGCTACTTTGTTGATATCGCCGGTCATGCTCTGGATGCCGGAGTTGGCTCAAAGGCTCTTGTCGAAGGCAATTATTTCAACCAGGTAAGTAGCCAATAATCTTTCAGGTTAAACTTGCTTTTTTTACTTACATCATATGCCGGATGTTCAAGGTTACTGAGCCTTCCACAACTGGCACTTCGGGCTCCGTGTTTGCCGCTTTGGACTCCACTTCCGCAGCTCAGTGCAAGTCCTCCCTCGGACGTAACTGCGTGGTTAACAAGCTGTGAGTGATTAAACTTGCAGAATTCCACCGTTTAGTTTACTCATACAATCAACCTAGCTTGTCATCTGGAGCGTTGAACCGTCAAGAAACCACCTCTGTATCCGGCTTCAAAGGCGCAGTAAGTACTTCTCAATGCATAGCACTAAATCAGTTTCTGAAACCTCTCTACAGTCTGCAGTCACCGGTGCGACCGTCATGGACTCCTCGCTTGTCGCGGCCTACGTACAAGCGCATGCCGGAGTTGGCAAGGTCAACTGAAGATGGGGGAGTGTTTACTTTAGTTATCTCATACCACAGCAATATACCTATAGCTAGTCTCTTTATATATAATTTGACATGCCGCACTGATTCCTCAATTAATGAGTGTTCGTTTCATATCGCGTGATGGCGCACACTTATCTATGGATAGCACTAAGTGAACTACAGACGCTAATAAATAGAGAGTTCACAGAAAAAGATAAGATATTAAAATTGATCTTGCCCGAACTAAGACTATTTCATGATTGTGAATCTTATCCGTGGGACAAAAACCTGAACTTATGCTTGCGAACTTGAAAAGTTGATCCGGATGTGAGGAATACCTATAGCGGAAGTGGAATATCATATTCAACAACTCGTTTGGGCTTCTATCTATATGTACCGAGACCTCGAAGACGAAACGTCTTCCAAACGCAACGGGTACCTGGTGCGCAGCCAATAGTGGCATGCCAACTAACTCCCTATTTTACACATGGACCTTCGGCACTGTGTACTAGCCGTTCATAAGGGCATATACGTAAGTAGTGATGGACAAACTTAACCAGGAATGCCCATGGTAAGCATTTCAAACCTGATATATGAGTGTGAATGAATATATAAGCGGCTACCAAATCCAACAATCTACTTCTGTCAAATTAGGGCATGTTGATTGAAGACATGGATATATGCGCGCGAGGGACTTGACTTCCAAATAAATCGGTAGCGCGCGCTCTTTCGATAGTTCCAACACTTGACACCCCAGCGATCGCACTGTGGAATTTTGTGATCAAAGAACTTCAGAACTTTAACGTGCCACAACGAAGCAGTGTACCGATGGTTGAATCAGATTCTAGTTCTTCCAGGACCGAAAAGAATTTTAGATATTGACACAACACCACACGGTAATCCGCTGGTCTTGGTTGTTCTAGTACTAGTGTTAGCTGACCTGTATTTCTCTTGCATAGAAGGGTTCAAACTAGACTATACTCTAGATTCCTAAAATCTTGTTCCTATCAATATGTATACGTACAGAATACTGGGAGAAGTTTGAGTTGTGCGTGCGAAATCACTAGCATCATGATGCCGGCAAGCATACCAAAAAAGAATCCACCGCGGTAGGGACCGGGTGTTTGCGGCATCATGTGCCCAGTATCTTTCCAAATATGAATTATGTGAGATATGTTTTCGATAATTCGAAGTACAGTTTCGTGTGCCCACAATCTCTAACGTGACCTTGGAGAGGGAATGCTGCGCTGTTGCAGACGAACTAAAGTAGGAAATCGAGGTTATTGCGGCGAAACCTGGCGGGCCGGCCGCCGTAAGCTTAAGGTGAGTGTTGGCTCGTTGGTAGATTGTCTCGACTATAAAGAGTCTGCTTTTGTCAATGTACGAAGCACGCCAGTCCTATATTTGCTTGTTTTCTCTACCCGTCGTCTATGTCTATTCTTCTAAACTCGCTCGTCGCAGCTTTGTTCTGCATTCGCGGAGCCCACGCTGTGGGCACCGCGTTCGGATATGCTACTGGAACTACTGGTGGTGGATCTGCTGCAGCTGCTGTTCCTACGTCCACCAGCCAGCTGGTTAGCTGGTAAGTCTGCCCTCCCCGTCTATTACTGTCTGTCTTTCTAAAAATCGTTCAAGGCTAGGAGATAGCACCGCTCGCACAATTTTGCTTGACAAAATTTTTGATTTTACTAGCACTGAGGTAAATAGGGTCCATGTTTAATTCAGTCTCTAGGTCCGCTTGACAATTAATTAAACTCCTGTTGAAACAGGGAACTACATCTGGCACCGCCTGCGCACCTTGGACCTGCTCGCCAAACCCCCAATTAGCCATTAACCTTGTGCGCACCATGGCTTACTACGAGATATGGAATTTCTAATCCCACGATGATTTTAGAACAATTGGTGCGACAACTACTATCCTAGTGCCACCAAGGTACGCATAAACAAGTATATATGCACGAACGCGCGGTCTTACTTTCATTGCTCTCTCATAGTCTACTGTTACCTATTACCAAGCGGGTATCAATGCAATTACTGTCGGCTCGAACAAAACTCTACTAGGGAAAGGGTCGGCAGGCGGAATGTGAGTTCTTTCCACTCGAAGTACTAGTGTTACACCGCCGCCTAATGGACCCCAATACTTCAGCAAGGGAAAGGGGTTGCGCATCGCTGGGGGGAGCAACATCATTATCCAAAATATTCGCATTTCAGACCTCAATGCTCAATATGTCTGGGGCGGTGATGCTATTACCATTGATGGTGGGAGCAATATTTGGGTAAGTCGTTCCATGTCGCGCCCGTCATACGATAACTTATATACTTATTAGATTGATCACAACTACGTAAGATTTTGAATTTCTCGTTCGCTGGGATTGTGTGTGCTCATAGATCTTTGGGACCCAGATCAAGAACATTGGTCGTCAGATGATTGTGACGGTATGCATGGTCTCCCTGAGTTGGAACAACTATATCAATTTTCACCGTATAGGGTTACGGAGCCGCTAAGGGAGTAACCATCTCGGACAACGTTTTCGAAGGATCTGGGTGGGTATACCAGATTTCTTTCGCGAGTTCTTTTAGCTAATGTTGGATGCGTAGCACTTACTCGTAAGTTACTTGATAGCTCCTTAGCGTAACAGAAAGTTTGAATTCATACCCACCCCTGCGTCAACAAGTGCCACTTGTAATGGTGGGTATTACCGTAATCGAGTCTTTCAAACGTGAACTAAACACACCTTTAGGGCGCCATTACTGGGCTCTCTACTTCACTGGTGCTACCGATACAATTACTTTTGCACGCAACTAGTACGTCGATCACTCAATTTCGACTCAATGACACTGATTAACGCGAATTGTAGCGTTTATATGACATCGTAAGCCACAAACTATTGCCCATATCAGGGTGTTGAACATCTCGTTTCAGCGGTCGTGGGCCCAAGGTTGGAGGGACCAGCGGATATACTCGTAAGTGCCCAGAGTCTCTTGTAATACTTACAATTTCTCATATTTGTTATTGCAGAGTCCATTCATATGTACAACAAGTGCGTATACTATAGCCTATACATAACAATCAGCTAACTAATATATTCTACAGCTACTACGTGAGCGTTGAGGGTCATGCCCTGGACGCTGGAACTGGTGCCAGTGTAATCATGGAAGGCAACTATTTCAACGTGGTGAGTACATGTCGGCAGTTGTGTTTAATTGAGTAATCGATCGTCTGACCAAATCTGGGAAGGTAACCACACCCTCGGTCTCTGGAACTGCAGGTTCCGTGTATGCTGCCATTGATTCTAGCACTGCTTCAACGTGTAGCTCTTACCTTGGGCGAACCTGCTACACCAACAAATTGTGGGGTACCCTCTTGCAATACTCGATGCTAGGTACTAATGTAGCTCGCTTGACCAGGCTGTCTTCTGGCTCCCTTAGTCGCACTGACACTGCCGCTCTCTCTGCCCTCTCCTCTGCGGTGAGTGAATTGTTCAAATCGAATATTTAAATTGGATGATCTAAATTCGTGTTCCCCTTAGTCGGTCGTTAAGTCGGCATCTATTATGTCTGTTGATTCTGTTGGTTCATATGTCCAATCAAATGCTGGCCTGGGAATTGTTAACTAAGCCTGTACTCGAGAAGCCATTTGCTCAATATTACCATAATATTTATTCTCATAATCCTAATAGTTTGCTCGACTACTAGGGCAGCGCGCATTGTCAAACAAAAAGAGAGGCTTCGCGAGTAGCCCAACTACCATCCCTCAGTTTGCAGTGCAGTTGCAGATTAACCGAACCACCTATTGTTCATCTATAATTTCTGGAATAACATGCGGGCCCAAAGGTTTTCAGACTTTTGAAATTCTCTCAAATTTGTATTTATACATCAGGCGGGAATACTAACAGCAAACTAATGCGCTCGCTTATAAGCCTATGCACACCATTTTAGCTGGCTGCCCTATGATACATTTTTTCTGACGTTTAATATCAAATTAATGGGGTATATGCATACCTACCACATACATACTGTAGTTGCTTGTAATTACTAGCTGGATGTAATCCCATCCCGGTTTCAGCGAATAATGATAATCCCTTAACTCGTATACCTAACTCGAATTTGCGAAGGCTCGGATCTTGCAATTGCAATTGGACAGCTCGATTGGGATATCAATTATCCCTGTCAATTACGCGCAAGAATGTGCTCAAAATATATGCTGGACATTCACACAGGGAAACGTTACCGCATTGTACTGCGGGTGGCTCACAAAGACACGGCTAAAGTCAGGGTTCAGGCCTAAATGTTTGCTCGCCAAGAGAACGTTTCTAATTTCGTCTCATCTCGGTTCGTATCCCAGCGGGCCGCGGGCCTATTTTGGGAACACAACGCGCTGGCACACGCACTAGATACGTTTCAACTTACTTCAATTGTCGCCTATCTGTACAGTGTCACTTCCGGATATGGGGGAAAAGGAAATTTTATCACAAATTTCCGGATCACTTGACCTGAGGCAGGGCTCGTACTTCACGGATGATCTGGTCGCCGCCGGGCCGTGAGTAATGGGAGCTCCATCGGCGATGCAGGGGGGCTTATATACTCATATTCAACATCCCTTCATTGCATCCAGCACTCCCCAATACCATGTTTTCTTCGCTACCACTTCCTATTCTGTGCTTGCTCTGGGCAGGTCTAGTACGTTCTCAAGACTGTGTTGGCACCATATCATCTATGGATGATGTGGCAGAAGCAGTCAAGTGCAAAACTGTCAACCTCAACGGCTTCACAGTCCCACCAAATGTTACCTTGAACCTTTCGCTCCTGGATAACACGACGGTCAACATGTTAGGAAATGTAACCTTTGGCGTATTCAATTGGGCAGGTTAGTGCCCCCCCGACAGTCCTGAGCTCCCTAGTCTGATCACACACACGTGGATTGTTTAGGTCCATTATTCCAAGTGAGGTGAGACTCTAAAGTTGACGACAATGACAACCTGAAACTAAATCTCCGAGTCGGGCAGCGGCAAGCAAATCTTATGTTAGTGTATCATGACCTGGTTTCCCGTCACGCCCAGCTTATCTGAGACCTATCCTATAGTCAACGGTAATGGGTACTTCTTTGACGGAAATGGTCCGTCGTATTGGGATGGATTGGGTGGAAACGGAGGCGTAACCAAACCACATCCAATGATGAAGTAAGTCGATAGAAATGTCCTGCTACACTCATCGTTGAGTTTAACTAATTATCACTCCAGGATAAAGATCTCGGGGCTGTTTACGGTACGTTAAGTTGAATTATAACATATTTTGTCGGAATGTCCTAAAAACTACGTGTGCAGCAAGTCGGCGTGATCAATTCCCCAGCGCATACATTCAGTATATCTAATCCCGCCCCTTTAACTATTTCTCACATTACTATCGATAATTGTGAGTGGCTTAGGATAAATGGCAAACTATGAGTCTAATAAATAAAATACCTAGCACTCGGAGCTTACCCAAATGCAAACAGCGGAGGGCTTCCCGCTGGACACAATACCGACGGATTTGATTGTGTAAGTTGAGCCTATAGCTTTGACATCCTTCCAGTTATAATAACCATCTACGTCAGTCAACTACCGATCTATCAATTCAAAACTCCTTGATTAAGAACCAAGACGACTGCCTTGCGATCAACAAAGGCAGGAACATATCATTCCATGGAAACACTTGTATAGGTGGTCATGGTATTTCAGTGGTGAGTCCATACGGACCTTGATGAATACATTCGGGCCAACCAATAGTCCAGGGGTCTATCGATAGCAACGTTGTCGCGACTGACATCCGGATTACTGGCAACACCATTGTTAACAAGTGGGTAGTCGCTCTCAGGTCATTCCGTGCGTCTTACGTAAACATATAATACCTTTTGCAGCACCCAAGCTCTAAGAATCAAGACGAAAGCTGCAGCCACGAACTCAACGGTTTCCGACATTACTTTCTCTGGGAATGATGCCACAGGGTGCAGCGACTTTGGTGTAATCATCGATCAGGGTTACCCCTCAACTTTGGGCACACCGGGCAGCGGCGTGGCGCTCTCGGTATGTTTTTCTTGTTCGGCCCCAACTCTGGGTGGCACTAACCTTGAATCATGTTAGAACGTCAACTTTGTTGGTACAATGAACCACATTCAAGTTGATGATACGGCGCGGCGCGTCGCCGTTAACTGCGGGAACTCCTCTTGCTCAGGTATGTATACCTGCCGAGTGCTGAACCAAAACAATTAAAGCTGAATTGTTTTTCAAGGTACCTGGGATTGGAATAAACTCAACGTCACGGGAGGCGAGGCTGGTCCCGTTAATTACGCAGGGATTATAAATTGGTCTCAGTAATAATATTATCATTTGTGTATCGTGTGTATACACACTGTATGTCCGAGAACACAAATTATTATATGTTTAAGGTTCTGTTATTGGCTGAATGTGAGGAACGCCAACTCAGTCAGTTCTAATGTGATGGTCAAGTCCTACGTTAATAAATTCGAATTGCACGAATATTTCCAAAATACAAGATGTTCCACTGTATACAGTATATAGCATGCCCAATATCGTGTAATGTCTAACGATAGCATCATTAATCCTTAAATGTCGTGATACTTTTAGTCCTCATCGCGAGAACGGCCGCCGCGAGGGCGAGAGTTGTTGTTTATAATATCCAGAATTTTTGATTTGGCTTGTTCGATAGCATTTTCAGATCCTGCAGCCATGATAGGTTAGCTACTGTGAAGAACTAACGTATTGATGACCCTCACCAATAATAACAATCGTATTGTCCTCACGGCCGACGGTAATGTCTGCGCCAGTTTCGGAGCGTAGACGAGCCACGTTTGCACCCTTGGTTCCAACAATGCGAGGGAAAGAAGAGCGATCGGTGAGAGTTAGGAACCCAACGTGTGTGGCGCTTTGTGCCTGAGAAATGGCTTCCTCGATCATGCCTCGTGCTTTGTCGAGTGCAGCTTCGTCTCGCCCGCGCAGAGTCCACTCGGTGTCCCCCTCCTCCCCATGTTGGTGGTTTTCAACAACCTCCCATTGTACTGCTTCTTCAGTATGCTCTTCGTCAATACGGGCAGCACCACCTTGAGGACGGCGAGGGGTCGAAGTACCCTGGCTGGGCATCTGAGATTGATCAACCTGTACGCCGTTCTGGCGCAAGGTACGGAAAAAGGTGCCCTGTTGGCTGATCGAATGGACGTAGCGCAAGGGAACAGTGATCGTCGTGGTAGCAGGATCCTGAGGGATTGAGCGTTCCTAAAGCCAGCGTGGTTAATTTGGTCATAACAACATTTTCCGTCGCACTTACGCTCATCTCCTTGATCGCGTTCTCACACGCGGTTCGTGAGCCAGCGACCTTGACAATGTTCTCCGGAGAAACTTCGGCAAGTTCTTCCGCGTTCTCGGGCTCGCCGATCTGGTTGTATGATCGGCTACCGGGGAATTGCACCGTCACATTATGGCGATCCTGAAGCTCGTTGAGGTTTTGGCCCCCTCGTCCGATGAGAGCACGGTGGTTTTGAGCAGGGATATCAACACCCAGAACAACGCGATCCCGTAATTCAGCAACAATCTTCTCCAGCTCGGCTTTAAGTTTCTTGACCAGGCCAGGTTCACCGCGTAACCTAACCTCATCTTCGGGCTCTTCACCACGAGGGCTGGATTACTATTGTTAATAAAGACCCTTTTATTGGAGTACGAGTATACTCACAAATGAATTAGGCCGGCTTGAGCTTTGGAGTCACTTGGCCCGCCAACCTTGGCGACTAGGTCTTTGAGGCCTTGTCCGCCAGCACCAATCAAACCGCTTTACAGATAGTTAACACTTCGCCGTTGCCCACTACAGTAGTACCTACCGGTGGAACCTATTCTCAATATTGATGGTTACGGTGGTCTCTTCGCCAACCTCGTTTGCAATGGCCAAGATCCGCTTCTTGGCATCAGCAATCGCGGATTTAGTGCCGCGCACCGTGATGGTCGTTTCCGGCTTGGGGTCGTACGAATCAGCCTTTTCGATATCAATCAGGGCGTTGGTCTCCTCCTTGAGTTCATTAATCTGCGATCCGCCACGACCAAGGATACGAGCAACAGCACGAGTTGGGACAGTGAATTCGACAGTTTGGTTGGTCTCCTTCTCATATTCATAGGCCTATTTTTTGTTAGAGCCAAGTAGATAAATCGGCCTATAAAGTACCAACCTCGACCAATTCGTTCTTTGCGCTGGCTACGCCCCGCTTCCCACCCTTGATCATAACTTCGTCGGGCCCCAAGTTCGTGGCCCCGCGGCCACCTCGCGAGTCGTCACCACCAAAGTTGATCTTGACACTATACTTTTCTTCAAGGCGGTTGACATACTTGCCGGCAGTGCCAATAAGCCCAGAATGGAACTTGTTGGGAATTTTGATAACTTCGGTCGTCTCGTCCGCCTAAATATATGCTGGATGAATTATGGTACGAAATCAATTAAACTCCGACGTACCAATCTTTCAACCTGCGAAAGGATGCGACGCTTGGCCTCATCGGCATTCTCTTTTCTTCCGGTGATCTATAAAGGCCGTTTAGTCAAAGTTACGCCATACTTAATTCAACTTGCCTTGACGTGAGACTTAGCGGATGGTTTCTTGCCCTTCTTCTTGCCATCGGCTGCTTCCTTGTCGTCATCATCGAAAAAGTCTATCCTAACGTCGAGTTGTTCTCGGAGCTTATTGATGCTAGCCCCACCAGAGCCTACGATACGGCTGGTATACTCCCGGTTGATATCAAATTCGGTGACCTAATATTGCGGCATTTAATTAATCTTTAGGAAATAAGAAACCAGGTGTATGCACGTACGTAGCTACTTTCGATTTCGTCATTCTTTGCCTTTTCAGCAAGTTGCTTGATGGCTTCGATAGCACGAGTAACGTCGCGTGTTGGTCCACGGACGAGGATTGCGTCCTCGTGCAAAGTATTGTCTCCGTTCATCTTGGCTTGGGAGCCAATCTTGATCGAGAGTGCCTTGTCCTCACCAATGATACTATACATGGGACAAAAGCTTAGCACGTGACTAACTGGGCGTAGAGTTGTACTCACGCAGTCAAGGTCGATCCATTCTTCCCAATAATCGCCGAGTGCCACTTCTTGTCTATTGTAATCTCCTCGGAGCGAACATCTCCCGACTCGGCCGCGAGTTTGCGCAGATCACGCTCCACCTCGTCCAGGTGCCTCTTTTTCTCAGCCTTGGATGCGCCCTTAGATACATCGTAAACCAGGAGAACAGACGATTTTTCCTCAGACTCGTCAGGGAAGAAGACCTGAGTATGATGTGCTTCTTGGAATTGCTTGATCCTAGAAGGAAATGTGAGTATCCTAATCAATAGCAATGAAGTGAGTACATACTTTTTGCCCGACTTGCCAATCAGGTACTTATGGACCATCCAATCAATCCCAACATCACGAGCCGCGCCCTCCAAGTCGGAAAATACTTTTTTCAGATCCTTGATGGCGGCATTCACCGCGGACTTTTCACCAATAAAATCAATGGCATGGCCTTTTCCACGAGGAGCAAGGTGGGCCTGAATGTCAGGGTGTGCTGGTGCCATAGTCTTCCCAAAGTAGTTGGTACGAATGAGGTAGTCATGGATGGGTCCAGACGGAGCTGGGACAGACAAAGACTCAGTGTACTTAGAAGTCGCTTGCTAGAGGCGTGGCACGTGAGTAATCCATCCCGTCAGTCAATCGTTCGATACTTACTTTCATAACTGCTTGCAGGCCCTGAGGTAGATCTTCTTGAAGACCCCAAATGGACACCTCCTTACTATCCGGATCGCTTGGAAGAGAGACAACACATTTACTCGATTCCATAAGTTCATGCCTAAAGTCGCCGAGCAATAAGCGATGTTGAGGCTTAGGAAGAGTCATTGAAACAGATCCAAGTGATTCGTCGAGTTCCTGAATGTTAGCCTTGACGGTCTCGATGATCTTGATTACGGCCGGGCGATCTCCGGATGCGCTGAGCTCACGCGACGTGGAAGACAGAGTAATCGAAACATAAGCTCCTTCTTCGCTGGCTATCTCCTCGTATTGAGACTTGCGACCCTCGATGAACGGGAAGAGTTTAGCCGGGATATCACGAACGCGTTGGGTGACGTTCGCCATCTTGACCGCGATAATAGCGTTGATATCGTTGATGGCTTCATTGACAGAGCTAGAAGGGCCAGTAACGCTAACAGGCAAAGTGGGTTCTTCATCATCATCGCTTGCAGGCAAGGGAGATCCAGTACGCGACGCAGTGGCGTTCCCAGCAGGCGGAGCAAGACCAGTATCTCTGCGAGGAATATCGACACGAACGTCATATTTAGCCCGAAGCTGGATAAGGTTTGCACCTTTTGATAATTGACGCGCATTTAGCATGTTACAACGAGCATATAGGAAGGAAATAACCTTTTTGACCAACAATCATACCAATAGTCGAGACCGGGGCTTGAACGACGCGAGTAACGATGGGACTAAGAGCGGCCGTGAGCTTGCGTTTAGCAGTCTCAACATCTTGCTCCAAATCGGCTTTTATGACAAATGTAGTCTTTGAGCGGCCGTCCTTACGCTGGGTGCTAGCCTCCAGTTTGACGTTTTTGTGTTGCTGCATAATGCGTTTGAGGATATCGGCGAGCGTAGTGGGCTTTCCATCCTTGCCAGCGGTCGAAAGATCGATGTTTTCAATAACGAATGAGTCGGTGAAGACCGTAGCGACAACGCGGGGAGCGGCCTGGCGGATGTGACCAGCAGCTCCCCAGGCGGAAGCGACAGCGGGCTTTGCAGGGGCCGAAGACGCGAGCGAAGGAAAAATCGTTTCATCCCCCGTGTTGAGTGGTTCGTTTTTCTTGGGTGCGCGTCGAGCCCCAGCGTCCTGACCAGAGGGCATGGGAGGGAACGGGTCCGGAGCACCCTCGAGTTCAACGTGACGCCGCTGGAGAGCTTGAGCTGCCGATTCTGCCATTATACCAGTGACCGAAAAATAACCAAAATTCTGAATAGTTCAGACCGTGCCGTGTGGAAGTCGTGTACAGAAAAAGTCTGGCTCGCGACGTGGCCTCATCTCTGCGCCAGGCCCTAGCACGTGTCCAATTCCCGCGCTTGCACAGCCACGACACTTAGAACATTCTGATATTAATTGGTGTTCTACTATTTACTAGTCTGTGTCAATCATCAATTCACCCAGTCAGTCATTTCCTGTGCTGCCTTCGTCAATACAATCACAGCAATGCCCTTTGTCTCCCTAGGCTATAAAGAGTGGTGCGTTCCCCACCATGAAGGCACACTACCCATAATTTCTTCGTGCATACAACCGTTGAAAATGCTTGATCAAACTTGGCAAGTTGTTGGTAAGTGGCGTCCCCATTTAGTTTTAAATCCACTTACGCATTTGGTACCTAGGATCAGGAAAGGTGCCTCCGTCAGATGTCGAAGCTTATGGAGTTCCCTGTTCGACCAACCCTCTCTACCGCCTCCCTACGCCCCCTCCTGGTGCACCTACAATCGTTTGGCCTGGAAACATGCCTGGAAATGAGACGGGTCGCAACCCCTCCCAACCATTGAAGGTTGCTAGGGATATGCATACGGTGCGGGACCTTCTCAATAATGCAAATTTGAACATCCTCTTACGCGGATGATCGCAAGCTAGATTACGACCAAAGGTCTATACTAGGCTTTCAGATCATTATATTTTGATCCTGACTCTGTTTGGCAGGTTTTCGAACACTTGGATTAGCTTCTACGTTCATTGCTGGTGTCGAGGCCCAGTTCTTCAGCGTTGTCGCGGTTACTGGGCCTCAGGATGATGTCCTGATGCAGGCTAGCAATGGTTTTTTGCTAGTTGGAATCCTACTTTCCGCCTTTGGGGCCGTCGCGTCATTCTTAGCGTCACGTTGGTTTGAGTATGTACAATCAGGTCTGAACATTGCATCAGATTAGTATTAAGAACTTCTACAGACTTTTAACAGCCGACGAGGTAATATGGCTGGAACACCGGTGGGCATACGCACGGCGAGAGGTAAATCAAGCAGTACCACAGCAGTTGAGACAAGAATATCGGGTGCGCAATTGGCTGGTGGCCAAGTCTCTCTTGATGCCATTCTACATGATTCTGTTGTAAGTTTCATCCCTTGGATACTTCCGGTTTTAATAAATATCCGCCCAGCGGTGCCCTATTCTTTGTCGCGGGGTTAGTTCTTTACACATGGACTAAGCAGATACGAGCCGTAGCAATTGCTTGTACTGTAACCACCGGGGTAGGTCCAGATCCAGTGAGTGGTTGTGTATTGGGCTAATACGATTATATTTCAGCTGTGTTGCGGTGTTATGTTGGGGATGTATCTAAAATACGAACCCAAAGGGGTTTTGTCCTATATTAATTTTACCAGGGCAAGGTTGTAGTTTGGGCAGCAATATCAATATTTCATAGCTGCTGTTTATTGATCGGAACCGCCCTGCCCGCGTTGCTTGAGTTTATCTTATCTTATCTTATCTATGTGATCGGATAAATACATATAAACAATCCAAGGATGGGTTTGAGCTCTGCTCCAGTAACAACCACCGCCAGTGGCTGAACGACGCAAGGTCTGGAGCTAACTGGAACCTGCCCACGCCACATTTCAGCTTCCAGACGCCATACATAAATTGGACTTGCTCCCACCATCCGTGTTCTCTCCCACGACTCATTCGTCGGGCTCACATACCGGGGCTCAACTTTAGACCTTGAACTCGCCCATCATGCGACCTGCGCAAGCACTCTCCGTCCAGTCGTACCACAACGACAGCCCGCCATTTATCGGTACCAATGAGGGCAGCTTGGAGCATCGGGAGGTTCCTCATCTCGATCTGGCTACCGTCCCAGAACAGCAATCACTCGGCACTTCCGAAGGCTCATCGTCAGTGGCGCCGGATAAGCTAACCATCTTGCATGCCCCGACGCCCATCACACCCACCGTCAATCCGCCCGTCGAGCAAGGCCTGTCCCGTTCGCATGTCCAACATTCTCGGCCCGCCAGTGCATTCGCTGCTTCTGTCCCCGGCTCCCCTGAAGACCGCGAGTTTACCAATTCTCTGTCCAATGGGGCCTTTGAGACCGACGCTGAGCCTGGCCCCCCGCGCCCCGCAACCCCAGTGAAGCATGTCTTGGATCCCTCAAGCTATCATTTCCCTCGCCACCGTCTCAGCACCCAAATGTCCGGTGAGGCGCCTTCGCACTTGGTAAGAGATATTCCTGACTTGTTCCAGATGAGGGGAAAATTCCGCTCGTAATTGGTTAGTTTGTCCTGCGTGTTCTTGGGCAGGCTGCTGACAGATGTTGACAGTGGCCTGTGGATCTTTTTCTCCTCCGACTTACCTGCATCTGTGAGTCAATCGTTTGGGTTATTCCCGCGGCTTTAAGTAAACAACCGCACAGACGAATGTTTGAAATGGCTAAAGACGCCATCGTAGAGAAGGGCAAGTATGAGATCATCGGCGGATATTACTCGCCCGTGTAAGTCCGTTGGATTGCCTGATTCCTGTGTGAGTAACCGTCTCGGTAGGTCGGACAAGTACATGAAGCCTGGACTAGCGCCCGCCATTCATCGTGTCCGGATGTGCGAACTGGCTGTCGATCAGACGTCAAATTGGCTTATGGTTGATCCTTGGGAAGCATCACAAGCGGAATATCAGCGCACAGCCGTGGTACTAGAACATTTTGATCTCGAGCTGAATCAAAGCCAGAAGGGGGGGATTATGATGAAGGATGGTAAGTGTAGGAATTATCTCATCTGGTTCATCTAACTGTCCCACAGGATCTCGAAGAAAGATCAAGATTGTGCTGTTGGCTGGTGGAGATTTGATAGAGTCGTTCGGTTCGCCTGGGGTCTGGGCTCAACAGGATGTAGGTTCTATCTGCAAGAGCGCCAGGGTTTCTACTGACTGTCTGTCAGTTGCACGTTATCCTGGGCCGATTTGGCTGCCTCATCATCGAACGCACTGGGTCAGACGTTTGGGCATTTTTGTTATCACACGACATTTTATACCACCATCGGTCCGTAATTCACAGCCATTCACATTTATTCCCCACTCACCCCATGAGTAATCTACAGGAAGAATGTAATTGTGGTGAAGCAGCTTATTTATAACGACATTTCGTCGACAAAAGTTCGGTAGGTTGAAATTGTTGTGATTCAGTCCAAAAGCCAACCATAATCCGATTGACAGCCTCTTTGTTCGGCGTGGCATGAGCATCAAGTAGGTTATTTGATGATTGCTTCTGCCTCACGGCTGACCCCACGTTTCCAGATACCTACTCCCCAATTCGGTCATCCAGTATATTGATGATAATCGCCTGTATCGCGGCGAGGAAATCGACTTTACCATGGAAGAAGTTCGGCTTAAATAGACATGAGCAAGGACAATACCCCTTTTGCTGATTTCGTGTGCGGGTCTTGTATTTTTACCTGTTGGATCATTGTCTAGAAGCGGAATCTTATGCATACACCCTAGAGTGATTGCACGTTGCATGATGAGATAAGAATGTATTGTGGTGCCTAAATGACACCAAGACCTTGTTGATACAGTGCACACCGATAGCCAATAGTAAAAAATACGACAAACAAGGGGGCGGCTGGCAAGTTGAGTATCAAAGAAAGCGTTGGAATACGGTGTAACAATATAAAACGCAGAGACGTGAGAAACACAGGACACGAGTCGTCTATTAACATGCAAACCCCCATAACAAGAGAAAAAAAACACAAACAAAGAATAATCCGAAATCCAGTCAGTCATCCATCCATACACAATCACGGACCCGCACCAAGGCGCTCCCTGAGTGCCGCGAGCTCTTCGTGTACTTCTCGGTACGCCTTGGTCAGGTTCTCGATGAGTGTCATGTCCAACGAGTCGTGGTCCCCGTCGTCCATGTCCTTGAGCAACTTTTCCACCTTGAGCCGCTCCTTGGCAATACGCGCACCCATGGTTGCATACTCTGCATACATCTCGGTGTAGCGCTCTCGCATGTCTGCAGCTGTCGCGTTCGCGGGCAATGGCGGACGCTTGGGTGGGATGACAAACCCATCCGTAGGGGGTTTTCGTCGGTCTCGCTCCCGGTCCCGTTCGCGCGGGGTGCTCCCCTCCGAGGGGCTGGGTACTGGCGCGGATTTGGGTATACGAGCAGGTGCCGTGGTGGGTGTAGGTGCGGGCCGGCGTGGTGCAGGTGTGCCTTCGTCTTCGGAGGATGTATACATGAGCGAGGCGCGGTCCTTTTTGCTCGATCCATTCACTTTGGGGTGAGTTGATATAGTGTTCGAGGTCGCCACAGTGGCTGGGGCACCGTTGGTCTTGGACGCCACGGCTGCTGTAGACTTGCGAGGCTTATCCTTGACGCGGGGCTTCGCATTTGGTTCTCGGTTGGGCATAGACTTTTTGGGTCGTGCTTCAACAGCACTCGATTCAGACTCGCGCTCGCGTTCTCGCTCCAGAGGGGGCTTTTCGCGTTTTGGAGGAATGGGGGTACGGGTTGAGGGATCGACTCGCCGCTTCTTCTTGAGCTCCAGGTCAAGCGATACATCGCTGTCCTGGTCCACATCTCGCCGCTTCCTCTTCTCCGACCCGTCCTTGGCTACTAGACGCTCAATGTCTGCAGCCGCTGTTGCAGTCGCTGTTACCGCCTTCTTCACCTTGTCCACCTTTTTCGTCTTTACACCCTCGCGATCCCCACCCTTATCCCTATCCCGCTCCCGCACTCGAGGCTCGTCCTCGTTCATTCGTCGCTTCTTGCCCTCTACCGCTGGCTTGGTCGCAGCGGTCGGAGGCGCTGCCGGCCTGCCCGATTCGCCATAGCCAGAGTCAAGTTCTCGCTCCAGCTCAAGTGCAATGTCCGCATCCCGCTTTGACCGCTTGGCTCCAGCTGTCGCCTCTACCTGCTTGGTAGAGCTCGATGACCCAGCTCGGGAATGAGCGGTCGGACGCGGGGGCGCAGGAGCAGGGGCGGCGGCGACAGGTGGTGGTTTACGCTCCCTATCTCGCTTGGTGGGTACAAAGTCCTCGCCGTCTGAATCTCCCGTAATGATTGGCTTGGACTTGATCTTGGACTTTTCCTTGCCGTTTGCACCCGACTTGGACTTGGTGCCCGTGCCAGACTTTTTAGCAGGCGCAACGTCCTTGAGAGGTTCCGAGTCGTCGGCCGGCTTGGCCTTTTCTTTCGTCGTGACTCGGACAGGGGGACGGACGGGTGGCGCGCGGGGCGTATCCACCGACATCTCCCTAGACGACGCATCGGTGCCTGCGGCGGGCGAGGGTACTCTGGAGGGTTTCGGAACGTCGAGACGACCATTTGGGGTTGCACTAGCAACAGCAGGAGGGGGCCGGGCTGGCAGGGGGTGCTTGAGGGTGCTCGGCTCGGATGGCTTGGCGCTTGTCGCCGGCGGTGTAGGCGCCGGAGCGGGAGCGGGCGGAGGAGCGGGTTGTTGGGCAGCGAGGGCAAGACGGGGAGGGGCATCCGGGGGGAGCTTGAGGTCGTCAAACGCCCGATTCGCGTCGGCTGTGATTCGTTTGATGTCATCAGGGGAGAGGGTGAGCCAGGAGCCGCCAGAGGCTGAGGTGGGTGGGGCAAGCCGGAGATACTGATACGAGGCGGGCTTGAGAGTCCATGTGGGAGAGTCGAGTCTGGGGCCAGTCGAGGTGTCGTCGCTGGTCGCAATCTGGAGAATGGTCTGTATATTAGAAATGGGGGAAACGAGAGGACGCACCGAGTCGAGACAGGGGCGGACCTCCTTGGGCTGCCGCTTGACGGCCGCTGCGAGCTGTTTGAGGGACGTGGGGGCGTATGCGAGATGGTGAATAAGCAGGACCTGGAAGGGATTCGGGGGGCCGTCGGGGGGGCGGGATGAGGCGCCCGGAGGGGGAGAGTTTGCGGCCGTGCCCGGTGCCGGGGAAGCGCGCAGGGCGGTGGCGACGGTGCTCGCTGTGAGGACGCCCTTGCGCACCGTCGGCCGCTTCTTCCCGCTCGACTTGGCGGGCGCATCCGGCACCCCAATGCGGCCAATCGTGCGTGCATTGGCCGTCTCTGCCGCAGATCGCGACTGGAGCAGCTTCTCCTGGTCGTCTTCCGTCAATGTGCGCTGCACAGAGCACTTGCCGAATATCTTTCCTACGACCTGCAGCGACGGCTGGGGGTGCGCCGTGAACGCGTACAGCTCCGTCGGCGTCCGCTCGGCCGTCACGCTGTGGATCGGAAAGTGCTGTCCGTCCACATGGAAGCCCTTGGGGACGATTAGCAGCAATTATCCACACAAAGAGTCACGCACCGCATTGGGCCCATATGCCTCAAACTGCAGCTGCTGTCCCTTCTTGCGCGCCTCGATAATCGCAGCAATGAGCTCCGGCGACAGTCTCGTCTGGATAGTAAAGTTCGGCTTGTGCGGCCCGGTCGAGGGAGACGGCGTGAGGGGCGCGCCGCGGAGGAGAATGGGGGCATTGGGGGCGAGGGGCGGCATTCCGTATGATGTGGCAGCTGACCTCGATCCACCGACGTTGTCCGTGACGGCGCAAGATGCCTCGTGGGCGTCCGTGGAACGACCCTTCTTATACGTCGGCTCTCGGGCCACTCCAATCGTCGTCGCTCGCTATGTGAACACAGCGCCTTCACTGCCAGTCACGTGAGCAAACATCTCCCGACTCGATTGTCCGTTCTGCGCTTGGGCCACTCCACTCCACCAGGTGGCCAACTTGGTTTAATCACGGCACTATTCCGGCCATTTCACCCCCCCTTTGTTTTTCGCACGGCAATCTCGGCCATTTCCAGACTTTCCACGCTCCTCCACAACTCTCAGCTTTGACCCATTGCTCGACCTGCTCAACCAGGTGAGCTAGCCAGTCCTTGCAGCACGTGACACAGACCTTGTTCTCGTCACGTGATAGCCGTCATTTCGCCCTCTGGTCCGTTGCTGCATTGAGCTGCGGATACAGCACCCTATAATAAATGCGTCTTGATTTGCCCCTTGCCCAATTTCAGTAGCGACATCGCCTGCGCTTTGCGAGTGTGTCAACCTAGCCCCACTCGGACTCGTTGGTAGATGTTTTATGCTAAATTTAAAGTGGATCGAACCCGCATTCATTCAAGTCCAGATAGTTTGGTACCTGTCGGCTAATCGTAGAGAGAGCCGAGTCGGCCGAAAAACACTCGAATGGAATGCTTGCGCAGCTCAACTAGACACGACAAGACATGCATATGGTCGCTTTCGCGCTCGCTCTTCAATTAGTTTTTTGCTTGAAAATCTTACAGAACCACCTTGAGACACCGTTTATCTCCACCAGGGAGCATGTGCTTTGGCTATTAACGTTCGGATCGCCACCGATGCCAATTATGCCGCCCGTGGAGAGTCACCACCGACAATGAAGCATACCTCTAACAAGCTCCTTTGATCCATTGCGCCCAATTAGCGCCCCGCTCCTGTCAAAGGTAACTTCCCGACCAACTCCCGTAACGTTTCCGCAACAACTACTAGGTCCATCGGACTCAAGATATGATACTCCGAACCTGGGCCGTGCCCACCATGACGAAACCAGGTTGATCAACGGACCTGACGGGATTTTCACATATGGCCCGCATCGAGAACTCTATATCCGGAACAAGCAACGTCATCCGTGGCACAGTTCTGGAACAATGTCGTTGCTGTTCAACTGTGCTGTACGCTTGTCGATTCGGCCTGAATGCGCTTGCTTGGTGGAGGAGTCCTTGTCTCCAGCGACCATCAAGGACGGCGATGTCTGGACAACGGTTTTGACTGGTACGTGCCTCGGCCGATCAGCTAACCTGTATGTATGCTAATTGAAACACCAGGTGGAGGTCCTTTAACTTTGCTGGCGACGGCAATAGTTTCAAGCTCTGTAGTGCTGAGACCACGCCTGTAGTTCACGTTGCCAAAAACAGCACGAGTAAATGGTCCCAGCACTCTGATCATTTGTCTCAACTTACGACCTTGTACAGCCTTCAGCATCCAACCCGGAAATATGGCTATCTCCCGCAAAACTAGCTAGAATTATAGCGCCCGTGGAGCAAGCTTTGACTTTGAGACTCAATGCTAAAGATCACCAGCAACTTACGGGTGGTACTTGCCCTGATCGCACTTTCTAACACCCGCTAGGTTTTTGTTCTAAACTAGGTCAATGCACAGATCAAGGGGGGGAGTCTGTGAGTGGGAATTCAAGGTAATCGGGCTCTATCGCTTGTCAGTCTCGACTCGTCTATTCTTCCTGGTCCTCGCGCTGACAACGGAATGATCCGGTCACCTAATTTCTTGATCCCCAAGTCTAGCCTTGTCCCCATCGGTACAAGCTCTATCTGAGTTGTAGTTTGTCTGCTACCGAGACACGTTTTCAAGCTCTAGTTGGATACACTTGTATCCTAAATCCGTTAGTAATTTCGATCACATAGTTTCTTGTTCCTCGCATTTCAGCTGGGTCGGGAAGCACATCTGACTGGGCTCGAAAACGTGAATCGATCAGCATGAGCTATGTGGGGAAGTTCCTGCCCCACTGTATGCAGCACCCACGACGCATGCCCCAAGTCAGACATACGCCGGACTTATCCCCCCGTTTTGCGGACCGCACGATGCCAGCAGGCACTCCCGTAAGTCGAGCCATCGACTCACAGGTCTCATAACAATTCGCGCACACCTACCTTACCGTTGGCTCGGTTCGAATATCCCCGATTCCACTTGCTGTGGGTTTGTTTGTTCGGGAGCGGGTGACTCCGGCGCAAGCAAGTGACGCATATACCCTGGTCGGCAAGTGCGATTCTAGGCGAGTGCTTTTCAGTATCAAGTTGGCACGTAAATGGGACATTTATCGCGCAAGCTTCCGGTAGCTCTTGGGAGCCGGTCCGGGGAAACGTGCTGAAAATAGGGGTGTGGGGAGCAGTAATGTCGTTGGTATGAATGAAGAGCCTGACTCACCAACGCTTCCAAGCATTTCAACTCGCACCAGGCCCTCGTCACGTCCAAGCATCACCACTACCTTTGGATCGGGATGCTGCATCAGATCAGGTTCAACCCCTAATACTGTAAGTGCGACACACTCTGAGGCGGGCGCCCAAGGCCAAGCGTGTGGGTACCGAGGACCAAACGCTGTTCGCTTCATATAGCATTCGATTACCCTAGCTTTTAACCCACCATGCAAGAAGTCCAAGTTAATTCGCGGAGTTGGACTGTCTCGCCTGTCAAACGTTGCTTTTGGTTACAGTCGTCGAGATATTTGGTACTGTCCTGTAAAGAATCGATTCGGGAAACAATACTCCGCAATAGACGTTTCTCGAAGCACGCAGGGTGTCTAAAACTTGCCGCAAAAGCCCCCAAAGCAATTGAAAGCATTCAGCATTGGTGTCACGTGACACTTATGCGCCACAAGTCAGAATTAATTACTTTTTCAAAATTACAACACGACGATGTTAACGTCGTGGCGTGAGTAGGCGTATGTAGTCCGGTCGCTTCCGAAGAAGATCCCGGTGCAAACTCTGAGATTCTCCTGGGGACTTGTGATCTCGCGCCCACCTCGATGAACAGAACTCGATCGTGGTTGTACGAGGAAATGACGCTTGTGCGGGGATGGGAAACACGGGCTTTAACCTGAGCTTCAGGGATGATCAGGCGTTGGCTCACAAGGCCAGTACGTTCCCTCGAGGATAATGTACTTACTCATTCATTCGTCCATATAAGCTTCGACACCCATGAACTCTCATCTTCACACCGTACTACCCTGCAAAATCCGCCTACTCATTGCCAAAAACCATAGTTTGTCAATCATGGCTCGGCGCATTGCAATTGCTCTTCTGAGGAACGATCTCCGTGTCTCAGACAATCCTGTCCTCTACGCTGCGCGCGACGCCCCCGGAATCACACACCTACTCCCTCTGTTTGTGTTTGACGAGCGCCAGATTGAACTCAGCGGGGTCAAAGGATTCCTAGACTCCCAGAACAGCGCACACAAGGCTCTCCCAGAGGCTAGGACCCGCATCTGTGGATTTTGGAGAACAGGAAGACACAGGGCATGGTGAGTATATGATTCGGTATATGTGATCGTGTCCGAGCTCACTGGGCGCTGTTCTCTAGCTTCCTCGCTCAATGTATATTCGATCTTAAGCACCGGCTCAGGTCCATCGGCTCCGACCTAGGCGTTTACTTTGGTCGACCGGAAAGTATTGTCCCATACCTTGTGCATCAGCTCCAAGCCCAAGAGGATAGAGTAGAAGGTGTTTGGCTGCAACGGGAGGTATGTGGATCCTAGTCAGTGGCCAAAGGCTCGTGGTTGAGCAGTTCATAAATATGCCTAGTCTGCTTCTGAGGAACGTTCAGTTGAGCATCGACTTGCCCAAGCACTGAAACATTTGCACGTCCCCTTTCACCTCGATTCAGGCGCTCGCACGCTTGTCCACGAAGCCGATTTACCATTCGCGATACTCACCAAGCTCCCAAATATCTTTGCCGCCTTCCGCAAGCACGTCGAGAGCTTAAACGACAAGATGGTTCGCCCCGTGTTGCCCGACCCCTCGCAAGGCGAATGGCGACCATTTCCTTCCCTCCAGGACGACAATAATGGTTCTCATCAAGGAGCCCCTTTTGCGTTACCGAGCGACATGACTGAGGCGCAACTTGTTGAGCAACTCGTGGCGCCCCTCGCAACTAACCCCGCACCGGGTGACCTTAATCCCACATTGGCATATTACGAGATTCGGGGGACTGCATTTCCTTTCAAGGGTGGTGAATCGCCCGCACGAAGACGTTTGGATCACTATATGGGTGCCGGCGGTACAGGCGAAGGTGCACCCGTCATAACGTACAAAAATACGCGCAATGGGCTACTTGGAACAGAATACTCGACCAAATTTAGCCCTTACCTGACGTTTGGTTGTTTGAGCGCACGGGAGATTGCCGCACGCTGCGACAACCTCGAAGACAGGCTGCGGACTGCTGGGAAGCTCGACGAAGCATCCAGGAAAAACATTTACTGGGTCAAGTAGGTGGATGTGGCATATATTCGGCTTCAATTGCTAACTTGATTACATAGATTCGAGTTGCTCTGGAGGGATTATATGTTTTTTGTCAACATCAAATATGGAAATAGTATATTCAAGTCTCAAGGTTTGTTAGCAGGGGCTTCCAGTGAGGCCAAAGCAGCAAGCGATTGGATATCATGGGACAACCGCGACAACAAATTACAAGCTTGGTTGGAAGGCCGTACAGGGGTGCCATTCATAGACGCATGTATGCGTGAACTTACATCCACGGGGTGAGCTGAACCATAAGTGTACGGTTTTGCGATTAGCTCACCCTGCTGGCCTCTTCGTGACAGATACATGTCTAACCGGGGACGCCAGAATGTCGCGTCATTCTTAACTAAAGATTTATATTTCGATTGGCGTATCGGAGCAGGTATAGTATCTCAAAATGTCTGGCCAGTATTGATAAAAATAAATCTATACTCCTAGAGTTTTTCGAATCTTTCCTACTAGACTATGACCCATCTTCCAACTACGGGAATTGGGCGTGAGTTATTCTTCACTGATATTTAAAAAAACAAACCAAATTTAATTATTTCATCTTTACTATAACCAATTAGCTACGTCGCTGGTGTTGGGAATGATCCGCGTGAAGAACGCAAGTATAACGTCATCAAGCAAGCAAAAGATTACGACCTTAAAGGTGAATATGTTGCGCACTGGGTCCCGGAGGTTGCCGGACCAGAGCTCGCTGGATTCCAACGGCATACTCCCTGGAAGGTTTGGCCCCAAACCGAAGGAAGTGCCGATTTCAACTCATACCCTCGGACGCCGGTCGTGGAGGATTCGAGCTGGCAAAAATTTTATCCCAAGGGCGATGGAGAGCAGGGAGGGCACGCCTAACAGTGAAGAGACTGTGGGCGGTCTAGAGAGGGTGAGGATGGCAGGGAGGTAATGCGACATAGTGAGAATAGTGCCATTACAATCCGAAGAAATCGATGGCCTGTGCAACTAGGGAGCATGAGCACCTCGAAACGGTGGAAATCTCACGGCTGAGTTCATATGCCAACAGATTACTTATTCGTAGTGTATGGGTACAGGACGCTAGCTAACGAGAGTGAGACTTGATAATGATAGGCGGATAAGAATTTATTTGAGGTCTGAGCACTTGATTGCCACACCCGCGATGGTGCACGCGTGACCTAGTAAATGATAAATGAGTATATATCCATCTGAAGGTTATCACCAAGAGGTATGTGCTCCTCTCACCATCTGTATTGCCTACCGCGGCTAAGGGCACATTAGTAAACCCTAAACATGCAACAAAGGTAAACGTACCTTGGGCTACTGGATCGTTGAGCTCCGAGTCTTTAGACCCAACCTTGTTGATGCGATGAGGTGGCAAAGGCCGAGCGCTTGCGCTGATCGTAGATGAGGCAAGAAGTAACACCAAGAGCCAATGTTTCATACAACTTAGAGGGTGGAGGGGATACTCAAAATATAGTAGACAGAGTGACGCCTTATATCACGGCCAAAGCCACAGGCTCAGGCAAATCGACAAAGATAACAGGTCCACAACTGATATGAAATAATGAGTCTGGCTCGGGTGAATGTTAGAGAGATGGGTTTGTCCAGCAACGACTAGTCAGGTTTTATCACGCAAAACAGAGAAGGCAAGAAGCACGCGAGGTGACACCAACATGCAACGGATGTAACCGTTTGATCCGATCCAGATCTCGGCGCTTGACACCTGACAGCCACCGCAACGAGCAAAGGACCGAGACGCCGATTGAACCGGCACATGTTTCCCTGACGATCATCGCCACGGTGTACATCGTCAACATTAGTTACAAACTGGCCTATTTAATATAATATAGGAGATACCGGGCAACATTGTGGAGCAACTGTGGGCTTGCAAATAGATATCAATAGTATTCCGTACCTCATACATAATTGTGAATGGGAAAAATATCGCAATAATGGCTTCGACAATGTGCTAAGTACCAATAGCTTATAAATTCACGCAAATTGATGCAACGCTCAGCCTGCATGTATAGCGAGAAACCCACGACACACTTACACGTACATGAACCACGCCATAAGCGAAATCACTATTCCCAGAGAAGGATATCTGAGACGTTCACTCATGTATGCGTTTCTTCTCCGAAATCCTAAGATGTAGTTTGGAGGAAGATGTGCTTCATTCTATGGATTTGGCCTACAAATAAGATGCCTTCCTCTCCTGCCGCTTCGGCATTGGATTTCAGCAAGCTTCAAATTATCTTCATTAGGGTTTCAAAGTCTTTCATATGTTCGAACGCCTATGAGAAAAGGCGAGCATCACGATTTGCATGCAACTTAGTTCCAGAACACCCTATTGAATCCGGATAAAGTATCATCGAGAATGTCTTTTTGAATTACAATATCGTACGTCAACATCTCCTGTCATTTCCTGGAGAAGGCATTCTGAGCGCCAAAACATTGCATGGCGTGTGCTCGTGCCTGCAGCGGAATTCCTGGATGTGGCACTTCTAAATTGTCAAATTAAGCATTCCAGCAACTCTCGCGTTGGGTAATTTCTAGAATGGGATGAGCGCTTGTTGTGCGATCGGAGCATGATTTGAAACAGTTGCCTCGGCAAGGGAAAGTGGTAGATTATCCTTATTCTGAGTAAATAGGCTAGCTAAACCCGTACTTGCCGAGTAGCATTTGCCACTCACCCACTATATTTGACCTCTGGACGTCGAACCTGTTACGTATTCGAAACTTTGCTTAAGCTTGCTCACAATGGCTCTCAAGCTTGAGCTATTCTGCCAGCGAGGTGGCCTAGATCTGTTGAATACATACAAGATAGGTCCTCCGTATACCGCTCTGTGCAAGGTTTTGCAACCTGATCAGTATTTGGTATGTTGCGTTATTATACACGTTGCAGTAAGCGTTGGAAGTGCGCTTTCTTGAGCATGATTCGTCGACCTTATAATTACCGACTTCGCCAGTGACCAGACTCTAACCCAGCGCACCTGCTGGGGCAATCGACAAGGGGAGGGAATCCGAATGTACCATATCAATAACGCTACCCTCTGGTTCGACATTTAATTCCGACGGAGTCACGATTGGTCTCACAAAGGTCGTTCAGAAAGTGAAGCAGACTACATTATCTAAGCAGAAAACCGGGCACTGCTCTGCATATGATCGACACGGTCAGGAACGCCCAAGGTTGACGATATCCTTTTTGTCTTGTAATCAATGACACCTCGAAAGCCGATTCGGCTACGTGAAACATATGTAGAAACTGTAGTGAGTATTAGGAACTGTAAGGAAAAAATCTCCCAGTTCTACAGCATGCGCGGCGTATTAGTTCCCTCGCGGCAACTCCTAGGCGATCGGCGGAGAGGATCGGCGATAGTAATGATACGTGATATAAACACAGCCATAACTCGCAAAGCTTGAAACCGATTCTAGACCTAGAAGTTCGAGATCGCATAATATCATTATTCTCTATGTATTTGACCTATTAAGATCGATATTATTTAATTAATTCGGAAATTTCAGTTACACGTTCGTACTTGCAACTGGTGTCAGTGCTGGAGGTCGGTTATTTCGGACGATTAGGGCTGACGCGCTGGGCAGCTTCAGCAAGAGCAATTTCTCTCTGTTCGAGCTGCTCGTCTGTCATCTAGAGAAAAGAAAATCCAGTGCTTTGAAGCACGAGCATACATACTCGATTTTACGACTCACCCTTTGTTTAGCTTCGTGTTCTCGTAGTGCCTATGGTTAAAGAACGATTAATTTGGAACCAACAGAGCTCATGCGAGATTATACCTCTATTAAAAAAGGGGGAATTTGGTTTAGGAATCACAAAATGTCTGGGTTTGCCTGCTGCGCTTACCTTCACCGCGTCGCAAAGTCTCTCGGTGAACAGCACTACCAAGGTAGATTCCATATACAGAGAGACTCGCTAGCCCAAGAACGAGTGATCTATGTAGAACGTCTGTGATAGCGGGGGACATGACGATGGCTGTAGATATACGTATGATCAATCAGCTTAGTCAGCTACTTCACTGGTGTTGACGCTTCCACTGCGGGCCTCCACAACACACACGTATTTGAGGCTAAGCGTATGTAAGTCTGTCCACGGTACTACGAAGACTGAAATAATGGAAAAGATTGTGTACTACGTAAGGGTACCATGAATTGCTCTGTGCCACGTGCAGGTATCCTTAGATTGCCCAGGCGACAGGGGGCCTCAAGGTGAGCTCCCGACTAACATGGAAACGATAATTCAGTATTTATGCGTATAACTAGGGCAGCTGATGTGGTTCGGTACACCACTATTCGTAATTTCTTCAACCGTGTTGCACAGGCCGCGAGCGGAAATTCTGTCACGCGCCAATCTCAAACCTGCCATCATAAATTTAACTATATTTGGCAACAATCGACACCACCAAGGCCTTCGTTCAAGTTAACCCCGGTTCATTCTGGTGTTTTCGATTGCCGTTGCTTTTCTCTGCGTCCAGCATTATGCTCTGCGCATGATAATCGTTCTGATATTCCCTCTCCTAAAAATCCAGCCACCAAGGCCTTATCATCTGGCCAAAATCATAGCCAAACCAATCGACATGATAATCCCGGAGAGTCATATAGCAACGATACCCGAGAAAGAGTTGATTCTGCTGGCTCTGCGAATCCACATCTGCAGAATTATTCTGCCCTATTTAGGCAACTAGCTCTTTCGTTACCACATGGAAAGCAACCAACCAAGCAAGATTTCTTACAAGCGGCGACCAGTATGTGGCAGCGTATGCGGATTAGGTTCAAGTGGTTTACCATCAAATCATTCCGTAAATTCAACGTGGATGACATGTCGGCGTTCTTGAGTTGGTTCCTAGTCGGGCAAACATTGTGGATCTTAGTGGGGACGTAGGTCAACATTGTTTCTACATGTTTGAGTATTTTCTCACCCCGGTTTTAGTACCACATTCTTTTCCGTAGTCTTCGCCGTATTGAACAGTCTAAGTCTACAAGGTACGAGTTGTGTTACACGGTCTGGTTGTAGCAGCCCCTAACAGCTTTTTGAGCGTAGAATATGTTGCTCGAACAATAAGTGATTACCTCACTTCTGAAACCGGTATTCGCATAGTCTTTGAATCCGCTGTGGTTCCAAAATGGAAAGATTCTCGTATATCGTTTCGAAACGTCTATGTATCTCGGCGTCCAAACTCAAATGATGGAGAAGCCTTGCCCCGAGACGCCGGGCAACGAGCAGCCGCCCGGCTGTTAGCAGGACACCACCCTGCGTACCACGATATTGCTTATCATGATGATGAAGAAACTCACGGAGTTGCGACTGGGGGTATTCATGTGTCTGATGAGGAACCCTCAGATACCGGGGATGATGGATGGACAACATTCGATCTCGAAATTGATTCAGTGGACGTGACCCTTAGTTTTGCGCGGTGGTTGGAAGGCAGAGGGGTGGTTAAAGATGCTACGGTTAAGGGTGTGCGAGGTGTAGTCGGTAAGTGAGTTGACTGATTTATATCTGCTTCCATTGATATTCTCAGATCGTCGTTCCGTGTTCTGGGATCCCGAGGTCCACGTCGATCCAACCAAATTTCGGCATCCTCCACAGTTAGGGGATTTTGAGCTGGATTCGCTAGAAGTGGAGGACCTCCTAGTAACTCTGTATCAACCTGGTGAATTCAGGCCGTTCACTGCATCAATATTTCGCGCCAATTTTGGAGTTTTCCGCAAGCAATGGTTATTTTACGACTTGATGTCGGCCGACCATAGTAAGGGCGTCCATTTTCAGGCTGCTTAAATACTAATTTTGTATCATTACAGTTGTTGGGCAATATGATAATTGTCTATTCAGCCTTCATACACCCCAGAGTATTGGTCGCACTAAGGAACAGGAAGTCAAGGATACTAGGTGGACACGTATGGTAAGAAATCATTATTTGCTCTTAAGCAACAGCCTTGATCGTAGGTCCCGCTAGTCTCGATTCCGAATTGACGGTGTCAACATTGACCACCTGCAAGCTGCAACCGGCAATGAGGGCCTGGTTTCATGGATCGTGTCGGGTAAGGTCGATGCTGTTCTTGATATCAAGTTTCCCCGTGATCCTGGAGCGTTTGATTTCGGTGAAATCATTGGGGGGCTTGCCGCTGCCGCTGCCGAACAGATTGAGGGAGCGCGCCGGGTTGGTGCGGAACTTCTACCACTAATATCAGACCGTATCCCGGGGCAGCGCGAGCTTGCCAAACCCGCTTTGCGTGCACCTGAGGACGAGGAACAGCTGGAAGAAGAGTACGAGAAACCTGTAGTTGTTATTGACATCGACCTTCGATTCCGGGACCTCAAAGCCGCCATGCCATTGTTTACGAACGAGCTATCATACGTGAATCACGCGCTTGTAAGACCAATTGTGTCGTTCATCAAGTAAGTGTAGGGGAACAACGTGCTTGACTTTATTAATGAGTGCAATAAAGCGCTAACCGCACTCTGGTACCCATCCGATGTCGGGTGGTGAAGGACCTCGAAGAGTTCCACGGGTCATGGACGGTAGGAATAACTTAGAATACAATACCAATTTCATACTGATACACTACATCTACAGATGTGGGAAAGTATGTTTTGCACTATATTTGTTACAGTACATGCTCATGGCATTAACGAACATTTTACAGCTGGTTTGACTGATATTATTTCGCAAAAGGTAAGTTCGTCCAGGTCATCGGGTGTATATGCTGACTGGCTCCCAGACTTACGAGGCTGTGGCGTACCACGTCACACAAGCAAATATGCAACGACGGCTTAAGACCGTTGCGATGTGGAATCTCCACCTCGCATCGAGAAACCTAATCACTGCGGCTCGCAACATCGCTGATCCTATGACTGCCCATCTGCGTGCTGCCTATGCACACGGTTCTTGATTTAGTGCATAAATTCATGAGTAGTATGCTAAATTCATTTCGGTCGATATCTTTGTGTAACCTTGTATTTACCATTCGATGAAATGCATTCAAATAAACTACGCATACAGGCCCGGGGAACATATTGAACGTTTAAAAAATAAGGAAAGCGAGAGAAAATAATGATACAAACAGTGAATGATGAAGGTAGCCGGAACATCCGTTTGCATTTTTCAGCGCAGATAAGTAGAGATCAATATATGCATCTTGGTTTGTAAGCCAGTGGCACAACCCCGTTCAAGGGGACTCGCGGCGGCGAGCAGGCGGTAGATTTAGCAAAGGCCCAGGAAGTGCTAGAAGCATTGAACGGACATTATGCGAGGACGGGCTAAGCGTTGGCGTCGGGGGAAGCGAAACAAAAGACGTCTCAGAGTCTGAATCACACAACGATGTCGAAGATCCTGACTTGCATGCGGATGTAATCGAGTGCAGTGGCAATGAGCAAACAGACGCCCCGAAAGGTGGTGAAGGCGAATATGGGAGTTCCGAGAACGAAAAAGGACGTCGAGGTGAGGATGGTCCGCATGTTGGATGAGATTCAGTAGGTAGACGGAAGTGATGACACGGTAGTGTGGGTACAATGATTGCTTCTGGGACAATTATCGACCCCTGTCTGATAGTAGGAGTCGAAGATCCGCTAGAAGCAATGGCTCCAGGTGTGCTTGACGATATACAGGGGATATCCGCAAAGGCATTCACCCCGGTAATCTCCGTGGTTCGCCCAGAACCAATTGCAGGGCCACCGCACAAGTCGTCGCGTGCAGAATCTGAGCTGATACGTTCCGCCTTAAACACATGTCGAGCAAGTGCCTCTAGGAATTGGGTGTCTTGGTCTACTTCAGTACCTGCTTGTTTCTCTTTGACGTCCTCTTCGACGCCGGCAAAAGACCCAAATCGCGTTAACTGAAGAGGCTCCGAAGCCCTACGTCTGGGCTTGCGACGGGGAGCTGACGGCGAGGGCGGCAGAGGAAGTCCGACTTGGGTTGGCGAAGCAAAAGGATCTTTGAGTGTCATGCAATCCTCAGATGGCTGGGCAGCGACGCGCTCGAGGCTATGGGGGACACCGGTGTTGATGGTAGGAAATGCAGGTGGCTGGTGCACCGGCTCGTTGATAATGACTATAGTGATTATTTGGGTTAGCCAATAGTAGAATTATCAAGAATTAACATACCAAAATGAATCGTCATAATGCCCCCGCCCCAAAAGACCAGTCCAATGGCAGTGAGGAGCCTCAGCTCGGGAACCTGGCGGCCAAGACTGCCCTCGATGACTTGCCCAACCGCTGCAACTGCGGCGACGCCTTGCAAAGCGGAAGCAAATTGCCAAAGCCGAGGGAAACATAGAGTCACAGGCAGAGAATCATCCAGACCAGTAAGCCCGAGCTCAGGATCAGCGGATTTGAGACTTGAGTTGGCATAAACAATGATTGTTGGGTCTTCACGCTGTGATTCCAAGCGGGCGGACTTGACAATGCGAGCGAGCGACAGGAGCAGGGGAAGCGGCAAACACGTTGAAATAAGACATGGAAGTGAAGACGGTAGAGATGGGACTTGAGCTAGAGCAAAAACCGAAATGAGCGATGAGAGGCAGGCTGAGTCGAAGGAATGCATAGTGAGTTTAAAGTAGAACCCGTCGGGGCATAGTGCTTACTGGAGACAGATACAATTATGAGAGCATATATGCGCCAGGAAGGCACTCCATTGGATGGAGGGGTAATAGACAACAACCTGAAAAGATAGTCGGGAGTTAATAGTTGAATCATCGCAAGTTGGGCTGAGGTGTGGGGCCTGGTCAGTTAACAAATACGGCGGCACTTAGATAGCCTACCAATTAGAGTAGCCAATGTCTGCATGGCGAACGCGGCGGAGAGCCACCAGCGTGCAGCAGGTCTAGCTGATTCAGCCACCAGTCCAAATATTCCAGCAAGAGTCATGAACACCCCAAACATGAGCGTTGCATAAAAATCCGCTGTTTTTACGGATCTAAGAAAGCATAAGAAAATAGACGATTTGCTGGTGGAAACACTTACGCGAGATATTGCGGAGAGCGAGTGGTTCGCCGGAGAACGAAGAGAATGAAGGTTGTGGGACATAGGGAGATATAGAGAAAGAAAGGAGAGGAATAGAATAAGGTGGGAGACATGATGGTCGTAGGGGGTGAATGCATATCATTCCGTCTCTTATCAGTCTCCGCATTCAAACAAGGCTAAAGTCGTTCCGAAGTTTCGTGTATATAATATACCTATATTCACACGCGATCGTGTCCTTGTTTGAGTATTGACATACGAATAGAGCCGTTCATCGGCCGGGTTGGATCCACATATGGGATTCCTGTCTCGTTTTTAGCCTAATTTGATCAGACAGGCTTCTGCGATTGGCGCTGCTCTGGTTCGAGAAGCGGACTCATCGAGCCGCCTCCTAATCTTTGTCCGTTGGCACTCTCGCTCATATCACGCATACATGGTGCTGAATGATACCTACGTGACGAAAACTATCTATATGCGCTGTCATCGCAATAGCTTGGGGTCTTATGGTATATATATCGCTTGGCAGTATTGTCGCTGGAGGCTGTGGCACTCTGACTTGATCGTCGATCCTGACATGTTCCCGAAGATCTCCGATTCTCACAAATCGGGAACACTTACATCCAAATAATTTAAATTGGCACCCCATAACAAGCCCCAAGAATGTCTAATGAAAATGGTTGGATATACACATTCAAAGAATCGCTGTGCTAGAACACCTCCGAAAGCTATGACTACTCCCGCGATGGGTGTGCCCAAAGGCGGCTGAGGGCATTCGATCGCACTTTCAAATGTTCTCTTGAAGTCGAGTGAGTTGAAGAGCGCGCAAACTCCCCGTTTCGCTTGCTGCTGAAAGAATGAGCCGACATACCGTCGGCATCGTCAGCCTGATGACCGAGTCAAAAGTTAGCGGGGAAAGAGTGAGCCCAAAAGTTGCTCACACTACTCTTTCGGTAATCACGACTGGGGACCGCGGTTTCATCGCTTCCCTAAAGAAGGTCGAGTTAATATCATGTTGTTAAAAAATTGGCGTAAACATACCAAGTCATTCTTCGACCTTCGATAGCCATGCGAGTGAAACGCTTCGGACTTATTATCTCCAGCTTTGTCTTGAGAGGGTTCGTTTCGCTTCTTCGAAGCACCCACCGATCGTTCGACACCATACTTCAAATTGGTATACTTAGAGCGATGAGGGTTGATAAAACTAAGAAAAAGGTTACTCGACTTACGTTTACGGAACGAGCAACATGTGGTGGGCGCTCCGAAGTGTCGCGATATCTCAATAGCGAAACGAGATGCTCATGTGGTCGGATAATCACGTTCACAAAGCCAACTTCGACAGCCTTGGAAAAAGCAGCCGAGAATAGTCGTAGACGTGTTTGAGTGTCGAACGCCAGTTTATGTGGTGTACCCCAATCAAGTGCCATCAAGTCGTCCGATCGGTATATGGGGTATGGGTATACGGTTCGCTAGGAGCGTAATCAGCGATCACTTGGGGCAGAGAATAAGGGAGCTCCCTTACCAGCTGGGGTACGGGACGACCGAGGACTCCACAAGAGACAAGACTGGCGATGGCAACAGCGCCAAGAGCACCAAGGTTGCGCATGTTCGAGATGAGTAGCAAGCGTCTTGTTGTGGGATGGAAACGAGTGGCCAAGTCAAGGAAATTATAGACTATATGGGTTCCGAGCATAGGGGTAAGCCGTCGAGATAGGAGTAAACTACCTTCTAGATATGGGCTGTATCCGAACCCACCCCTATGTGCACACCGGGGGTTGGGGTTGACCGCTCCCCAACAAGCTCCTTGGAGGGTATATAAGCCCAGGATGACGACTCTCATCCCCATCTCACGACCACTACCGTCTCCCCGGTAGTACTCACGATTACGATTTCTCACGTTTCACCACTCTCTCGTTCAACTTTTCTCCGTATCCAGACACACCTACCATGCGCACTCCTGCGTCGTTTGCCCTGGTTGCCCTAATGGCAGTCGGTATCACCGCCGCTCCCATCAGGGTTAGCCACCGCTCGTCGGTCCGCGCCGCCACCCATACATATCATAGCGATGCTCCTGGGGCCAACTGCCAGGTGAGCTCGCATACATTCGCGTTTTATTATCTCAAGGCTGCTCACTGATGTTTCGGCTGATGTCTCGCAGCTCCATGATCAAGGTATGGTCAATTTTGTCGGCGGTGTAGAGGACACTTCGGTCAAGAAGGTCCAGGCTCTGAAACTCGACGTAGAGTGGGTCTGCTGGTGGTATTGCTTGGCAATTACTGATTGTTTGCTATAACAGCGGCCGCATGAAGGACTTGAATAGCAAGATTGTGCCCGACCAGGCTCCGGGCCCTGAGAAGGACGGTCATCCCCAATCTAACGAGAATGAAGGAGGAAGCGAGCCTTACCAGAGCCCGTCGCAGCCCAACTCCGAGTCTTGCAATCACGAGTACTGCCCCAATTCCAGCCAGTGAGTGTCGGCCTTGTGATTATTGATCGTGTTTTAACCCATTTGGATAGCAATCATAACAAGGGAGAACCTGCCGTCGCAGCCACGGTACAGACTAACCCAGGGGACGAGGAAGAGGGTGTCGATGCTATCCGTCAGGCGGGAATGTCAACGGCCGAGTCGACCCATGGGTCAGTCACATATTTGATCTAGCTAGTGCTATAGCGTACTGAATCGGCTACAGCACTCTGCATCATTCGAGCGACACGCTTGGAGATGCAATCAAGGCAAAAACTAGTTTAGCTCTTGACGATTTGCATCACAACAAGGACCAGGCTACGGACGATGCTCGGGAAATTGGGAAAGATTCCCACGTCGAAGCCAAGGTCGATGTCGAGCCTAACCATGATAATGTGGAGGATGTTGGGACGTCTTTTAGGTTGGCACCCTCTTTCTGATTAGGCCAATTGCGTTGCTCATCAATATTTTCCTGGTGACAGGCCATCTCTTTCTGTCGTACATGAGAGCGGCGAAGACACCAAGGAGCTAGTGGAAGGTATTTTTGTCAGATTCGTACGAAAAACTGGGCTAACAGAAAACGGAACTTAGACTTTGGTCGCGGCGCGGTTGCCGCTAGTGATGGACCGACCCGGGAACCGAATGCGGATCATGGGGGAAGCATAGCCGCCAGGCCTTACGGAGGAAGTCCGTCAGCCTCCGTTGCAGTTACTCGTCGTCTCACTAGAAGCTAGTTTACTGTTTTGAACTTCATGTTTATCGCGCATTTGTAAGATGTCATTAAGGATATAAATAGTCATTCATTTGCCTCAGTTGTCCCTTGGGTTTTAAAACGCGAGCTTGATTTGGTAGAAACTAGGTGTACAGACGGGACAACTAGACAGCTTTGGATGACGAATGTTGCATTAACTGATCACCGCTCCTCGAGGTTGTTGAGAACACGGAGGACGTTGATGAACAAATTGATAAAGTCGAGATAGAGGGAAACTGCACCCAAGATAAACTCGTCTGGGCTGAGCCTCTTGGTGATAATGAAAGTCTATCAGGTTGAATGGTTAGTCGCTAGACGTGGACATCCAACAGCCCTACTCACATCGAATACTATATAGCCACTGAAAATGAGGCACCCTCCACAGGCGTAGATGAGATCTATAGTTTGGTTAAATGGCACGAACATGCCAACGATCCCAGTCATCACTATAGGCTAGCGGTGAGTTACAAGCAGAAAGTTCAAATTGATTGCTCACTGAGCACAAGCAAACCACCAAATAAGAACGGTCCCATGCCAGAAAAGTCATATTTGCTCTGGAGAGTGAATAAAGTCAGGCCGAGGAATACACCAAGAGTAATCAGCCTGAACAAAAATTAGTAGGAATGGTGCGAGTTAGCGGACATTAGCCTACATTGCTTGAAGAACGATTTTACTCTCATAGTAGGATACTATGAGACCCAAGCTTAGGGATTCCAGGATAGTGAAGCTCCCGAGCAGGATGTAATTGGTGGGGTGGGAGTGGCGCTTCCAGTACAACAGCCCAAGGTTAATTAGAGATCCAAATAGAGGGATAAAAATCGACCATTGACTAGATTAAAGGATTAGTAACATCTCATTCACCTGTGAAAAAGCTTACTGTGCTTGAACCCATGCGATCGAACTTTCGCTCGACGCCAGCTTAGCAACAACACAAGTGCCGAGCTGACATTAAAGTGAGACACATTTCAGGTCATCATGGAGTAATTAAACTTACGATTTGAACAAAGAGGATAGAGTAAACCTAAGAAACATGTCAGACCAAAAACCGGTCGTTCAACGGTGGCTACTTGCCTTGCGTACAAACGCCTGTCGGATTTCGGGGGCAGACTCAAACACAGAGACTCCATACCTAAGATAATTCATTAGTGATTAAGTGGGGTATTGAATGAAGACACGCACTTGAAGTCATCTGGAAGATCACTGTCATCGCCAAAGGCGTTCACGCCACGAGAGGACTGGCCACGGGTCTCGTTGAGCAAAGGCTCCGAGTCTTGCGCAGAACCATATTGCGTATACTTTTGAGGAGACTGGGGAACGGGTTGGTAGCTTGGGGGCGCCTGGGGATAGTGGGACATGGTTGTGGCCGATGAGAGAACAGGCGGCGTCAGAAGACTCTTCTAGTAAACCTCACGTGGACATTTCAAATTCGCCCCACATCCGTCATCGGGGTTCATTTTGGGTCACCTTGGCGGGCCAACCAGTCGAATTTACCCGGGGGAAGGGCCTTTTGAGCAATAAATATTTCAGCAGAAGATAGTTGCTCAGTCTCTCTTTTCCTGAAAAATAGTTACACCTTTTCGAGCTTTGACATGGTATCCCAGCCCAATTAGATAACCTACCTTGAACTCAGGGAAGAGTTTACAAAACGATCCAAGCACAGAATCGGCAGCTCTGAATCTAGGTGTACCTATCCCCCGAAAAGTACCCGGGTTTCTCGTCATTTTTCGTTGAGAATAATTTTTAAAAAGTCCCAACTGAACTTGAGGTGAAATTTGAGTCTGGAAATCATTCAACCAAAGCAAAAGTAATGCCCTCACCCTGGATCGAACAGAGGACCTCGTCATTGCATAAGCAATTGCAAGTTCGCTTACTAGTGACGCGCTCTACCACTGAGCTATAAGGGCTTGTACAAACAATAAAACAAGATTGTTATAATCCTTGTTCAAGTGTAGGCGAATACTAAACACGATGTCTAAGTTAAATAGTGAATCTCAGGCATCCCTTCAACATAAGCGCATAAAGTATGACTTCGACGCTGCGTGTGCCAGTCGTAGTCGTACCTAGGAACAAACACGGAAAAACACGTAGCGCTATACATGTGAGAACGACGAACTAACAAGATTAAAACAACGAGACAGACATACCTCAGCGTAAGGTCAAGACGCTGAGACTCTAACAACGAAGCGAGAACGTATAAATAGTCGCATAGGGGCTCGCGGAAAAACCAACACGAAACAACCCGGCCGCGCGTCCATGCGGATCGCCGGCCATCCTCCTCGCCCAGCGCATAAGCGCCCGGAACTCCTCCGTCACTCACGTGACCCTCCTACAACAGCGCATATATAGTATACCGATACCATACTCTGCCACGAAGAGTGGGTCACTCGAATCACCCTTAGTGAGTATGGGCACGTATTACCCGTGGGATAGTCACATCATGGCACAGACACGCTTGCACCAACCAGGGTAGCATTTCTCACCCACTAATTGCGAATTCACACATGAGTTTGTACAAGAAGCGGATAGAAAACAGTGACAACACTACATGAAACAAAACGTTGGTTAAACAAAACTAAATGTGTCGACAGTGTTAAAATGAGTTTCAGTCATTGGCACACGCATCTGCAAATCCATCAACCACAGCAGCCTCTCGCTCTCGCTCAGCGGCACGCTTCACTCGTTCAACATCGCGCGAAGATCGTTTTAGCTCTCGCCCCCATAGCGCCATAGCCTCTTCTTCCTTCACTCCATTGGTACCGCCAGCGCCAGCACTACCTAGACCACGAATAATATCTTCCTCTCTTATCCCCTCCGCCAGACCAACGAGCGGCTCGCCAGCAAGTGCGCCAACTTTCCTCCGACTGGGGGTAGCCTGTCCAGTGGTACCGATAATTTTGATGAGGCCACCAGTTTCCAGCACTCCCAACAAATCCTGAAATTCACTCCTGGACACTGGGGCAAAAGCACCGTCGGACGTAAGGATAGCCGTGTAGGCGGCGTGGAGCGCCGATGCTTCGTACATTTCCGATTCGCCTGCTCGAGCCCGTTTGCTGGGAGACGTTTGTTGAGTGGCTCGCGAGGTCCTACTCGGGGTTCGCGGGGCAGCCTTGCTGGGAGTTCGGGTCAGGTTATTGACTGATTTGACTGGTAGTATGACTAGACCAGCTGCCGCACGCCGGCGGGCGACAAGAATTGAAACCAATACCAATCGCGCCTGCATTCCAAGTCCACGCGCGGTGCCAACAGCTTGCCCGCCAGCAAGTCCGTCTCGGCCCCGCAACGCATCAAGCACGTGCTTCATAGTAGCAACTCCACCAGCTGCCCCAGGGTTGGCCGGAGTAGAGGCTCCCAAAGTTTTAGAGGGCGTCGAAGGAGCAAAGGGGTTGACTTCTCGTTCCGCCAGCTCAATAGTTCGCCTGACCGCGTCCAATACCGCTCGGAGGTCGCCAGTTTGAGCAGCGATCTTTTTCGAAAGGAATGTGAGAGCAGTGGGGGCAATAACTAGTGCGGCCCCTGTTATACGAGTGGTAGAAACCGACGCCGTCGCCGTACTTGCTTCGGACACGGATTCCAAAGAGGCCAGTCGGCCTTGAACAATCTTAACAATATCCTCGGCGGTGTATGCAGGAATATCGAGGGAAAGGAAGTTCGTCGTCACTTTCGTCGTCTGAGATTCAGCAGCAGCAAGCGTGAGGGTATTGGAGATCCCAATGATACGTAAAAATGAGGGCACAGAGTTGGCCACTTCGAAGATGGATGAAAGAGCTGAAGGAGTCCTTAGGACAAAATCCATTTCATCGAGGACGACAACGCTGCAAGAAATGTAAGTAGAGACTTATCTAGATGGGCAATACTACTTGCCATTTGACCCCCTGGGCTTTCAGAGCCGTTTCAAACTTCTTCTTATCCAAAGCAGCACTACCTTTCCCCTTGGGAACATGGAAACCCCCTTCTTCCAGAACTCGAGTCCAAACCGAGTTTTCTTCCTTAAGACCGGTACAATTGACATAGATTCCCTTGATGCCATCCTTCTCAACACCACGCAAGACCTCGCTAACTAAAGCCGTTTTGCCGGTTCCAGGAGCACCAGATATGTAAGCAGCCAGCTTGTCAGAGTTCTGTGCGGTTCCAGCAACGAACGAGGCAAGGAACTCCGTTAACAGAGCCCGCTCCTTGTCACGCCCAACCACCTCCCCAGTCCCAGGCCGAAGGAGAGCGCGAGCACGAGCATGGAGGCTAAGGGGAGCGACTGACGGAGTTGCAGGCGGAGTAATGTGTAGACGGGAGGTCAGAGAAGGAAGTCGAGCCGGGGTAGGAGTTGCCTTCGACGGGAATCTCGGGCCTGGTGTCTTGGATTTTGTTACTGTTTTGGGTGGCGTCTTTACAGGCGAAAGCAATCGGACGGAGCGTTTCGCTAGGCAATAGCAGAGTGAGGAGTTGAGAATTGAACAGTAATAATTGACTTACGAGGCTCCCTGGATGCACTATTACTGTCGCAGTCGCTCGTCTCGTTGTCTTCGGCTTCTTCGACAATATCGACTTCCTTGCGAGCGATAGCACGAGCACGGGCTCTAGATTCGCTCGCCTTGGCTGGGGGATGGTTTTCCTTGTCGTTTACCATCGGGCTGGCAGATACACGAGTACGTTTATAAAGAGGAGAAGACGTAGATGGATCCAGTTTTTTGGCCATGTCTTTCGATTGGGGTGTGGGTGACGCACCGCGCGGAGTACGTTGAGCCCTGGGTCGTTTGCCTAAGCCGGCTGACATTGTTGTAGATGATTAATGTTTGATGTTTTGAATGTTAATGTATGATGGAGAGCTGAATCTAAGCACAACTGGAGATGTTTGTTCAGCGGACTCGTGTGGTGAGTGTAGAGTTGATCAAACCCAAAGTATCAAAACAGGACGCGATTCACCACGTGATCGCGAGGTCCAATCCCGGTTAATTTGATTCACATGCATACAAGTCAATTTATTCTTTAAGAGTGCGACCACTTTGGTTCACGCTTCTCAGCAAATGCAGACATCCCTAGAAATATTTATCAATATGGCGAACAACAACCTTCCTTCATAGACGGAAACTCGAGGGCCATCAGGATTTACATTATCGCTGGTGCCGATGACGACCATCTCGCCACCAAAACGGTTGGATAATCAAGGATACGACTCCCCATGAAAATGGATTTAGAAGTCCCAAAAATCCGCCATCAAAAGCATGGCGCATGCCAGAAACTTCTTTCCTCATAAGATATAATAAATGATTCGACATACCTTCTTTTTGATCCCGAGTAGCAAACAAGCTTTGGAAGAGCCTCCTCTCAAAGTGTAGCCCATCACGCAAAGAGAGTTCATACGCTATTTATAGTATGGTCATTAGGTAGTTCAAAGGCATGAGCTTTTAAATGCTTACCAGCATTCACACTTTCCTTTCCGGCCTGCACGGCGACCCTGCCCATCCCAGCAATGACACCAGCCATCTCAACTGCCTCGTTGACCACGTCACCCTCAACCACCTTGGAAACGAGTCCCCATTTTTCTGCCTCCATCGCAGTGATCATACGACCAGTAAGTACAAGTTCCATCGCTCGTGACTTGCCAATGGCATGAGTCAAGCGTTGGGTGCCACCCGCCCCCGGAATGACACCGAGTTTAATCTCAGGCTGACCAAACCGTGCAGAAGGAGACGCAAGAATGATGTCACACATCATTGCAAGTTCACACCCACCACCAAGCTTTAGTGACATCAGTTCATCTGCATATACTAGATGACAAATGTACTTACAGCAAACCCGCTAACTGCGGCAATTGTTGGCTTGCGGAACGTGGTAATCCTCGTCCAATCTCCGAGAAAGTTTTTTTTGTATACATCCGTGACTATCACCCATCGTCAGTCGAATTTTGTACCAGCTTGGTAGGAACAGCATACATTCTTTGTCCTTCATCTCTTTGATATCCGCCCCAGCTGTAACGAGCGCGTGAGGCATAACTCTACATCCAAACAACTCGCCCACCTGCAAATGCTTTTTCGCTCCCAGTCACAACCAATACACCAACCTGGTCATCCTTTTCGGTTTGATCAAGTACATCATTGAATTCTTCAAACAGCGGGCTGCTTAGCGCATTTAGCGCCTTAGGACGGTTGAGGGTCAGAAGCGTGACATTTGGCTTTGGTCGAGAGACTATAAGGTTCTCGTATTCTCTCGACAATGCACAGGCAGACGCGAAGCCCCGCCGAAAGGTTCGCGCGGTAAAATTGGGTAAAGCAGTATGGCAAAGCAGAGATAGCATTTTTGTTACCTTCGACAAAGTATCGCGCCGAAATAACTAGGATGAATAGTGGGTGCTATATAACAAGTGCAACAGTGCACGAGGTTCAAAGATCCGAACCGCCCGGAAGAGGCGCCCGGCGTTTACACTCACTCAACAACCACTTCAAACACGGTCGATGGGTCCCACTAGCATTGGGCGCACCGAGTGGCGAAAATAAGGTGTTGCAAAACTATGACTAATAGTTATGCACGTAGCTATAAGCCCGCACAACTTCGAATAACGAAGAATCAGAATCAGAGAGTAGGTGAAATATATTTGGCATGTCATTTGAGCTCGTGAACACTGTTGAAAGGAAGATGTTGAAGCGGGCGGAAGTTCTAGTGTGTATCTTGGCACAACACGCTCTGCCCTGGTAGCCGATCGGCTTGTGAGCTGTCTTGGGTGGGCTAGGTTTGGCTTGGCTTGAGGTTCGCCATCCTAGCAATGCAACGTCACACGGCGACAACCCAACAATCGAGTTCCGCTACGCCCCCCCATAGGAGTGAAATGCATCTGTTCAATTCATCAAAGCCAGTGTACGTACACACCGATTCACTAAGCAGCTTACATGGACCACGCGAGGTTTAGCTAAGCCCAGGAACAGGTACTCTGGCGGAAGGTATCAATAATCATCTCATTTTAAGTAACGTGCAAGATCGATCAAAGCCTATATAACATTCACGGCTTACATATCCACAGTACCAGTAACAAGCACAATTACTGAACATGAGCAATGAAGCACAACAGACAGATGATAGAAAGAAAAAACCGACTCGCAAGAATTTTAGCAGCTCAACACAAACCAGGGCCGTACACGGAAAGTTGTTTGTGCAAGGCAGCGTCCATAAAGCTAGCGCGAAAAACGACCACGAATCCGTCGAGGACGGAACGGCAAAGATGTGCCGTCTGCCCCGATACTCACGTCAATCTCAAGGGCTGGTCATGCATCTGCAGATTTGTCGGCATCTGCGTCTTTAGACCCCGTGTGCATGGGCGAGTTTATCGAGGCAGCTGGTGTTCCAGACCTGCGCTCGCTCGAGTCTGGCTGTTGAGCCATCTGAACGTCAGGCGGCTGCGGATAGCCAAGTGCTAGACTGTCGAGCTCTGAATTTAACTGTGAGTCCTGCGTTGGGGGCTGTGTCTGAGATGGGAGAGAAGGATCCAACGGTGGGGCTGGGGCTGGAGCGGCCTGTCCTGGTTGAATTTGAGGCGCTTCTGTCGGGACTCCGGCTGGAGGAAGGGGCTGACCACCCGGGGGAGGGAGGGGGATTCCAGGAATGGGGACTGTTTGGATCATGAGCTGGGAGTGTGGATGCCCGTGTTGAGGAACGTATGCTGCGAATAGGTGCCGGGGTCTTAGTTCCGAGGGAGCGAGGGAATGCATCAGCACATACCAGAAAGGGCGGTTCGGAGAGCCTGGTTCTCGGCACGCAGCTGTTCAACCAGTATCCTCGAATCTTCCAAACGCCTATTGGCCTCATCTGCGTTCGCCAGAGCAACATCCAGCATAGCGGATCGACTCTCGAGCTGCTTCACGTGCCTGATGAAGAGGCATGGGCAAACAAACAAACAAACGGGCTAAAGATACTCACTGATCACGCCGCTCACGAAACGCGCGCTGCGCCTTGCGATTCTGCTCGGCTCGCTTGCTGTTGTTGAGGGGGCGAGTGTGGCCGGCGGGGCCCTGCTGGGCGGGCATAGACGGGGGAGGGGCAGGGACCGGGTTGACATCGGGACGGTACATGGGTGGGGGGTGATGGAACTCGGAGGGACCTGGGTTGGGCGGTGGATAGTCTTGTGGAAAATCATAGGGGACACCGGGGGCAGCTGGCCCATCGTCAGTGTGAATGCAGACACCAAGTGGCAATGCTTACGTGGGCGGGCATTGGGGTCGTGCATCGGGGGATGGGGAGGCGGCAGCGGGGCCTGTTGGACTTGGGGTACGTTCATCATGTGGTGATACGGCGAGTTGGCTGTGAAATAAGCAATAAATGAATAAATGAAAGGATATAAGCATACGTAAGACAGGCACTGACAGCGACGGTCGGACTGAGATTGCATAAGATGTCTCGAGTACCTTGGCTGGTCGGGGTAGGATGTGGTCTGGGATGTGTAAGACAGATCGTCCCGTGACGAGTGTCGGACGGCGTTTAAAGGGTAGGCGCGGCCGGGCTCAGGGACTCGGGTGATCGAAAAATGGTCCTGCGGAGAGTGGTGAGTGTCCTGGTGCAAATGCCGCGGGTGGCGGTGATTCGACGGGGGGGTGGGGGACATGTTCATGGCAAGGCTCATTGACGGGGATCAGGCAGATAGGACGCACCGACGACTAAGGATTATGAGGCAGGACGGTTGCCTAAGCGTGACCAAGCGACGGAGGTTAAGAGCGCTGAGGGCCGTTTGCACGTCTGATCTGGACTGGCGGTTTGATCTCGTTGGGACCTGCTGGCCGTTGTTGCCTGTTCCCTAATCAACCACTAATCACGGTTGTTTGTGCGATCCTCACTCGACCAAAAACACCCCAGTCCATTCCCGCGGGCTCCGACCGGCACCCGACGGATCCGTGGCTTCCCAGCGACGCCCCCACCCGTTTCAGCTCAGTTAACCCTGTCTTGGGCTTCACCTGCCCATTGGCATCCCAACTCCCTGTCCCACCCTGTCTCTTGCGACTCTGCTCTGCTTTTGGCCATGTCACAGCTTGCCAAAGACACACACCGGCCCGCTTCTCGGATGCAAATACAGATGTATGACCAATAACCGCACTCGGTCTCTCTCACTCGGCCCTGTTTTTTACCTACATACTAACAAAAGATCCTTTCGTATTTATTCAGATAGCTGTTCTGGCTTGCCGGACGCTAACTTTGACTCCTCTACAATAGCGGTTGCTGGAAAGACCTAGCTGACTCATCACACTCAGGGTCGGGTCATCTGCTTCCGGGAGTCTTCCAAACCCGTCAACATCTGTGCATATGGTGGTCCGTGCGGCACACTGGCTGTTTAGCACCTATTTGGTCCTCGCTTAGCAGATCGCTTATCTGTGCGCTGAGTCATTCTCTTTGTCAGCACGACGCCCATTCTGGGACTTGAGCGGCCTTCCGCACTACACGTGTGCCACCCCAGATGACTCGCCGTTCATAACCCACGCACGCATGCCCGCAGTCTTCGGCGGCTATCGTGCCGACCCAGCCCACGCAAATCGCTGCCTTGTCCCGTTCTGGAGAATTCTGGCCGAAGCCACCGTGGCCTTCCTAGCTTGGTACAGTGCAGGAATTCACTGTTCCTCAAAGACCCATGTAACGGAGCTCTGTCTTTCTCCGCAATCGACTCCACAAGAAGAGTCCATATCGCCTCCACATATGATGCACGGTCCATTCCCAACAGCTCTGCTGGCAGACCTTACTATCTGGCATTCTACAGCCCAGACCTGCTTCCAGATGCCGTCAAATTATTCGATACAGATCGCTGGGTCCTGCTATCTAGATACTACTGTGCTTCCACACATGGAAATCGCGATTGTGATATTTTATGTCCAAGATGTGCAAAACAATCCGCCATTCTCAAGCTTCTCCCTAACACCTTGCGGAATATCCACCTTTCCTGAGATCATGCACAAGCATATTGCGTTCAAATATCTCCATCCAGAGATGGGGACGCTCGTGTGCAAGTAAAGACCGGATATAGGCGTTATCACCGCTCGTTATTTTATCTTTTCCAGAGGCATACATGGCTCCCTTTCTGTCACATCTCCTCGGATCGGTGAGTTCGGCCATTGGCCGTGTTTCCGCACCTGGATTATCAAAATGGACTTGTACCTGTTGGCAACGAGGAAGTTTCTTCGATCAACGGGTATGCATATCTTGGTGACGATATGTCTGGTCAGTTTTAAGTGCGCATGCGCTAGTGTTCCGTTAGGGTTAATTATAATTTTGAGTTCTCACTAAGGGCCGGGTGCCTATTAGGGTCTACTGGTTGGGAGATTGAGCAGATTTCCCCCCGTAGGCCCCGACTATTCACCGCTAGAGGTAAAATACTTGGTCTCGGTTTGAGCTTCTCGGCGAGAAGGTACATGCAATCTGCTGCACGCACAGCTCAACGGCACCCAGCCGAAAGGGCCAACCACAGCGGCCACATCTCATCCGGGCGTGGAGGTCGTCCCACATCAACTTGCCACCCCTAGGTCGGGCAAACATCCGCCGCTATGTTCACTGTCACAGGCCCTACGCAGATTTCATCCCCAAGTTCCGGCGAATATCAGATTATCCCTCGCGCTCGTGGTATACTTGAACACAGATAAAATATGAACCAACTGTTCGATGTCCATGTATGCGCGTCGATCGCGTCTTTTCCGTCGATACGGTTTGAAATGTGGTTAATTGTTGTGTGATTTTGTCTCCCCCAAATTCCATCCTCGCACCACGTCAGTGCCTCATTCGATTATCCCCCCCGAGATAGTTCGTTTCCAGGCATGCTGATGGATGTTATCAGAACCTTAAGCCGCGTGGGTCCCCAGAATACCAAACGTTCATCAGTTTTACTCATGTTCAGTTGTCATCGGAGAAGAAAACTTTGGAATGCCTTGTCGGTCACCAGCAAAAGCAGTCGAACATGCATATAGTGTCGGGTTATAACATACTTGGCCCGACGATTCGTTGTATCCCTCCAAATAAGCCCGAAACTACCAAATTCTCCTACCTATCACCATTTTATGTTAGATATGATAACATATACAGTCATCATATACTATAAACCCGCCTATGAGCTATAAAGCATTATTCGGAGCTTTATATTATTAAACTAACATTTACTTGTATGTTATCAGCAACATTCAAGTAGGAGTTCTATTTTGAAGTAATTTACTCTATCTGGCTTTAGCGGCATGTTACAAGCGATATAAATAACGCAGTATTGGTGACGCCCTAAAACCACATGAGAGGAGCTCACCTAGATCAAAGCTAGTGCACACATCACTCGATAGATGTGATGTTACTAAGGTTTGGAGTCTGGGACCGCGGTAAAGATGTAAACAAATGAGCCGAGGATCGGAAGCCTCGCAAACACACCCCGGGTTCGTGGATCGCGGATTTGTGACGACCAATGGAGTTTGAGGTGACACAGCCCAATAATAACGCATAATAACACAAACGTCGTCAAAGGTCAGATGGAGTGCGTTCGCATCGTACCCAATCACTTCTGACCAAGCCACTAGCGCTCAAGAGGCGCACTTTCGCGCTCAAAAACAAGCGCCCGGTGTGAAGCTTTGTCCGAACTTGAATTATCCGCCAATCGGAACGTGTCAACGTTAACTTGGGTGGCACACAACCAGACATCTCCCCTCTCTCATCGCATATCCTCAAGGGCTCTGACTACCCAAATCTCAACCAGGTAAGTCGACTCGAAGAATAAATTCCAGTTCTTCTAGGACCCCGAGCTCGCTCCGTTTCGCAACAGGAGCGCAGCTGAGCTGAAATTGGCGCTACCGGGCAACTCGGGTGCTGTTCCGAGAGCCTAGGCCGCGGCTACCTGCGCAACTCTGAACCGTAGCTTATTCGCGTCCGAAACCATTTGAGTTAACTCGCATTCTCCAGATCGCTCAGTTACAACCTTATACTAGCTATTATACAGGATGGCCCTGCTCAGCGACGGCGTCGATTGCGCATATTGGCACGCGGCGGAAGCTCAGCATGAGCTTTGGTCGCCGACCAAACGTTTGATACCGAATGTGCAAAGCCCCATGCTCGCACTTTTACTAGGGTCTGGAAGGTTCAGGACTCTAGTATAAACAGAAATACCAACCTCGGATTAATATTGTTCCAGGCAAAGCCGACCTGGCTACTTTTGCCATCTTCAGGCAGTATTCATGCAATCGGCCATTTAGTGAGTTGCAGCCACAACCGCGCAATAATTTGTGTGTCAATTTGAATTTATCCTGCCCTGCCTCGGCGTTATTCAAGGCGAAACACCAGCACCACGCAATTATCCGGGCAATCATAGCGGTTAGACTTGAGCTTAATCTGCAGGTTCCCAATGATGCTACCGCTGGATGTTGCTCAATAGCCCTTCTTGATTCTTGGTGGAGCTTTGTCACTTGCCTCCTGGGCCAGCCTGGTTTCCCATCCTTGTACCTCGGCTACGGGCGGGAACACGAGAAATTAGCATGTTGACCAACCAAATCGCGTTTCTCGACATACAAGCTAGCCGGAGTGTTGTGGCCGAACAATCTGAGCCCTATGCCAACAACAAACCAGGAGTTGAACAATGTGAATGGGTTCAAGCCAAAAATCTTGCAATCATTCACGAAACAATATAACATGCTCTATTCTCGTGGTTTGGACACTCCGGGTATTCTTGTAAGCATGCAGGGATGAAATGCACTCGCAGTTTCAATTCCCGGTTTTGTGCATAGACTTACCACGAAGAGCTGGCTTTTCTGATTTGGGTGCCGCGAAAACCATGTTTCACCTTATGCAGTGCATGCGGGAGGGATCAGCATGCATGCGCGCGCGAGACGCCTGAAAACGAGGTAAAACACCCCCAAACATTAATTACGCTCGTCACCACACGCTCACGGCAGTGCACCAAACTCACGTTTTTCTCACGTTGTCCCCCCGCCTCATTGAGTAGGACACACAGTACAACACAAACGCCAACGAATTCGAAGCGATCGACCTGTGACACTGCAGGGAGGTCACCTGTAGACATGCGTGGGCGCACATAAACACATGTAAGCATGTGACCTCAGCGGTCCTCTATGTGTGTATACGTGTGTCTACATTTAGCCCCCCACAGTGTGAGCGGCACTTTTTCACGTGACCCCAACATTTTGATTTAATGCGGTTTCATTATCCTGTAAATTGCCCCATCAAATCAGGTTGTTACGGTATTATTATTTCATATGGTTGTAGGCACAACAATTAACACCGGCGTGACGGCCGTTTCTTCCCGAAGTCCAACCTTGTGAGCATGTTGGCTGTGATGTCCAGTGTTGATCTGGTGGTTGCGTCGATCGTCTGAGTGATCGCCGGCACCAGGTGGAAGTTGCGTGATTTGATCATTGCGCTGGCACAGCATGGTGTTGGCTCGATCCAACAGTTCATCGACATTTGACTAGAGTTTGGAATAGGAACGCACTTGCTCCTTAAGCTCGGACAGTTTGTTCCAGCCCTTGCTACATCTCTGGTTGGTTCAGACGGGAGATCGCAGCCCAGCTCTGGTTTAGGAAGGTTTCTAGATCTTCTCAGTGGCAGGGGGAGTGATCATCTTCGTCGTTTTAAGTTTGGTTGCAGCATTGCCTAGCCACCTTGTTGAGGGTTGAAGGTTTCACAATTAGCGGTAGCTGAAGGCGAGGCGCACATAAACGTGTCATCCACAAAGTAATTTGAGCAAAATGCCGGCGTTGTCGAGTTACTCGAGCCTGCTGTCTCTTGCAGCATCTGCACTTGCTGGTCATACGCATCCATTGTTCACGGACCTGCCGGCTCACGAATCATCCACCTCAAAGCCCTCACGTCACAAACATGCCGGGGCTGCATGGCACAAACCCTCCTTTGCCTATCGGCTCTGACATTGGGCGTTGTGTCAATTCCAACTCCCCCGCCCCATTACTTTGTCCTGTCAACGACAAACGTGTCGGATCACGTGTCTGATCTCTGGCTGACTCAGCCGGGTGCGGGGCATGAGGATGGCGCGTGGCCGCCTACCCGCAGAAGCATTATTGATGTGTCGAGCGCCACACCGTGTGTATCGCGTGCAATGTACGACTCCGAGGACTCTTGAGTGGAAAGAACAATGAAGGGTGGCCCGTGCACGGGCGTTGTAATGGCTTGTGTGGTGTTTGTTTGGGGCCAAATGGCACCAAAAGCCCCCGGACACCGGGATGAACAGTCAAGCAATGAGCTGCTTAGTGCAAATAGATCGGCGCGGGATTGGCAATCGTTAAGCGCCGTGGGGTATTCGGGGTCTAAGGGCACTTGTGTTGAAGCCATCATCCTCCTCCTTCCTTCCTCAACCGCCGCCTCCTTCCTTCCTCGACCGCCGCGATGGCCCAGCCAACTGCACAGTCGCAATCCCCGTCTGCGTCCAAGGCCACTTCGCGCTCGTCGCGTCCATCCCAGGCGCCGGCCTCCACCGCGCCCCACCGCACTGTGAGCTCATTCGCATTTTGGCCTCTGACGCAATCTTGTCCCGTATCGTCTACTAATGTCTCTTGCTACAGCAGTCTACGGAGCCTGAGGCTACCTCGAATGGCAGTGAGTGCATCATTTGGGCCCCAACACTGGCGCTGACAGCCTTCCCTTTGTTTAGATTCAACATCATCTCTTCCAAATGGGAAACCTGCTCAACCTGCGGCTGGCTCCGCGCGCCCCTCTTCGCCGAAGCAGTCCAAGTCAAAAAAGAAGAAACATGGTTTCTGGGCAGCCCTCAAGGCAGCGCTTATGCCTTGCGCCGTCCCCTCGGCCGCCCACCCCATTGAAGATGATGTTCGTCCCAGCGAGGCCCCTGCCCAGGCCCCCATGAGGGAGCGCGAGAAGCCGATAACTTCTCAGATCTCGGAGAAGCCGGTGGCCGCTCCCGCTGAGGCTCAACCCGCGGTCCCCTCATCCTCTTCGGCAACCAGCACGACCATTGTGCCCGAACACAAGCCCGCTGTTGCTCCTTTGGTTCCAGTCCCGGTTCCTGCCTCTCCACCAGCCGAGCCAGAGGAAGTTGTACCCCCCAGTCCCAAGCCACAGCTCCTAACACAAGAGGAGTCGGAAGGCGTCTTGTCGGGTTCCGTTCAACCTATAGGTTCTACAGGTACCGAGTCGGACGGCGAGACTAGTTTTACAGATGATGATGAGGCTGCCAAGGAGCAAGATGAGCAGGCAGAAGAAGATGATGAGGAGAGGCTTATTATGCAGGGTGGTGCGGGCATTCCTATCGGGCCGGTGAGTAATATTTTATTTGCGTATGACATTTACTCATTCATATTGCTCGATATTAGGATGGCCAGCCGAGGCCTCTATTGCCTCCGATCGCCCCATCTCATGCCGGGCGAAAATGTCTAGTACTAGATCTCGATGAGACTCTTGTCCATAGCAGCTTCAAGGTATGAGTTGAATTATTTGGTTATCATTGCTTTGTCAATCTGACCGCGCTTATTTTTCAGCTTATACCCCAAGCTGACTATGTTGTTCCGGTTGAGATCGAGTGGCAATGGCACAATGTGTATGTGATCAAGAGGCCAGGTGTTGACAACTTCCTTAAGAAAATGGGAGAGTTGTATGAGATTGTTGTTTTTACAGCGAGTTTGAGCAAGGCAAGTTTTTCCATGCACCGGCGTGATTTTCGGCTGACTTTGAATGGAATAGTACGCGGATCCCGTGCTGGACAAGCTCGATGTTCATAAAGTCGTCTCGCATCGTCTGTTCCGCGAGAGCTGCTACAACCATAAGGGTAATTACGTCAAGGTACGTGATCCGATGGATTAATATTCTCCATTGTTCATTCTAACCTGCTTGCATCCGCAGGACCTCTCCCAACTTGGGCGCCCGTTGACCGACACGATCATCTTGGACAATTCACCCGCGTCGTATATTTTCCACCCTAACAATGCGGTGCCCGTTTCGTCGTGGTTCAATGATCCCCACGATACCGAGTTGACCGATCTGTGCCCATTCTTGACCGACCTGAGAGTCGTCGATGATGTTCGCGGGGTTTTGGATGGTGGCCTTTGAGGGTTTCATGCAGTTATTTTATTGGACTAGCGATCACTGTTTGTAAGTCATACCATACAAACTGGCGAGAACACGGAGTGGCATTCCGACGACGACCATGCGACGATACAACGATCACGACCCTTTATTCCTCATAATCGATCCATTAGCCTTCTGCTGTCGGCTCCTCATATTCATTTATCATTGCCATTACTTTTCATCTGAATTATCTTTTGGACAAGCACACGTTGACCCCGCTCACTTGTGGTCCGTTCTTGTGATTCGTTGTCCATATTTACTAAACACCTTCCTTTTTCTGTTTCCCGTTTGCCAATCCTGTCCTGTACCCACATACTCTTCTGTCATTGCCGTTTTCAAGCATGTGCTGTCTGCATAGTGCGTCTCCGAAGCTCCCCTTGTCCTCCGTCTAATCGCTGCGCGTTGATACTATGTCACTTCCTTGCACCAACCTCTTGATATCAAGATACATATACCCAAGCATATCAATTAGCTTCATTAACATATGCATGCATGCGCAAGTTTTCTTTTTTTTTTTAGAGGCAGGGGTTGTATGAGATGGATGGCATTGAGATACTTCCTTTCTGTTTGGTACTTTGGTTATGGGATTGTCTACGTTTTACAGAGTCTGTCTACGCTTTTCATTTAGTTTTGTGCTATGCCCACCCCAATGCAATATGCTTTGTTTCGCATTCAGGTCTGCAAAATTTGAGGTGGAAAGTCAATTGTGATCTAAAGCTATCTATTGTCAAGATTATGACAGGCTGTAGACTGAGTGCTCAAAAAAATACTATTACTATTACGGGTATACCAATATAAACATTGTGAACAATGTAGCGGGCTCTGGTGTTTATAATCCGTAAGCAAAAAAAGTCGTTTAGCCAATAAACCCATATACAAAATATCATTCGTGACGTGTCATCGGCGCGTCCGAGGGGAACCAGTGACACTCGCTCTCTCCCAAGCCCCAAACTCGTGGTCGTCGCCTCGCGAATGTGATATTGATCTACGGTGAGGACCGGGTGTATCTTCATCATCCTCGTCATCCTCGTCATGAGCACCTATGAGGCGCCGCCCCTCTTCTCCTTCGTGTTTGGGCCCGGTGTAGGAATTAGACCGGACGCGTAACGTGTCGGAGTCAGAACGTGTCTTGTTTATTTTGGGACTGAGTGAGGTGGTGGTTGTGTTGACCCTTCGTTCGTCATCACTCTCATCTTCTGCGTCTCCAATCTGCCACATTACTTCCGATTGGCCGGGCTCGCTGGCGTGCAACACTTCCAAGTCCCGCTCGTCTACTTCCTCGTCTGAGTTCTTCGCTCTTGACCGTGAAGGAACGCCAAGCGTGGTTGAAGAACCGGCCGCGGCTGGATCAGGTTTCTTGTTGGTGAGCAAGACTACACCGCCAATGAGGACCAAAATAGAAACCGTAATTGCAAACAGTGTCCAGCCTTTATATGCGTCAATCTCGTCATTAAAGACCAGAGAATTGAGGAATCCGGATGCAGTATAAACCTGAGCACGGCGTTTGAATTCGACAGGGGCAATAGACGAGGATGCACTCACACCGTAGAATACTGGTACAACGAGCGTGCTATCGTATACCTGTGGTAAGATGTTCGTTAACCTAGTGCTCGAATATAGTAAATATTGCCCTGACCTTAAGACCCTTATTCAGAGCTATTATCTGGGATATTGCGGTAATAGCTAGGAATATAAACGTTATGATCGCAGCAGGGTGTCCAAACTTTGATCAGGGTCAATGAGTGAGCTCTAGAAATCGTGGTAGGGTCACATACTTGATTGCCTTGATTCTCGTTGGTCAGGGTTCCGGAAATTAGTTTGACGCTATCTTTAATATTAGAAAGGCCCAAAACTAGTGAGTGTTCCGTGATATAATGCTTACCAGGCCTTTGCAAATACTAAACAACCGCCCGCCAAACCGCCTCCGACGCAAGCCCAGCCGATCCCAAGTGTCCAAGCCAGCATATTGTCGTCCCTCGACGCCATCCAGCGTTCCAAGAGATCTCTAAGCCACCCTTCCCACGTTATGCACCTCACTCTCGCCTTGCCTATGACGTTCGTGGGAGCTGGTTGGCGACTGACCGCGGCACCAGCAGGGAGAGCGGATAAATCTGAACGAGCGGCGAGGACCGAGTCCAAGAGGGATGTGCAGAAAAAGACAATGGTAAGGGCAGCAGACATAAGGATAAAAAACAGTAGCCAGCCGCCGCGGCTCCAGAGTGCTGAAAGTCGGACAATATCCATTTCCGTTTCAAGGCCAGAGTTGATGGATCCAAATGCGACAATACCGCAAACTCCGAGAATAACTACTACCGTACCCTAGTACTACGTTAGCATACACTTGTTTTGGCGGGGTGTCTTAGCTCACATAGATATCTGTTCGTCCCACGGGCGTTCCAACAAGGAGCGACGCAAACATAAAGTTAAAAATCAACGACGTGCCTATCCGCTAATAAGACCCTGTAATTTAACGGCAATAAAAGTAAGCTTACTCCCGAGGGGTGCGACGTATTCTGCAGTAACACAGGTTAGGTGATATCATCGGTTACAAGTTGCAGTGCACACCTGCTCTGATAAATTCCAACGCAAGTGTACTCCCCAGCAGCTGAGAGAGTCTGTTTGAGATGCTCAGTACGTTTTCTTGAGGACCCAAAGGAGACACCTCACATGTAGAGAACCATTCCAAGCAACCATAACGGCCTGAGATAGTCTTTTTTCTGTCTCGACGCCTTTGGAAGCGCATTTTGTCGGACGTGGTCAAGCTTGGTAAGGTTTAATCCACCTTTGATAGTTCAGCAAATAGCGAGATATACTTGGGCGAGGAAACTCACCGGCGTTGAGAACAGATGCCAAGGTTACGATACACAGCCCAATAATGAACGCCACGACAGGACTGGAAGCACGGGACATTGAGCACGACATCAAGAGAGAATGATAGCACTCACTTTTGGGTGTGCCGCTGGATTGGAGCAAGGTTCGTGGGGGTTGCTGACGGGAGTGTTGTAGTGCTACTTGGCTCTCCAGCTAGGACGGACAGAGTCGCGTTTGCGGAGGCCATCTCGAAGACGTTGAGAGAAAAAACTCGGGCCGCCGAGGTGCACGGGTGTGTCGGATCACGGGTGGGGGGGTTTTAACGCGCGGCGCGCGTGGTCGGGTCAAGCTTGCAGCAACCAAGGCGATCATATTCTACTTTCGGCCACCGACGCTAAGAGGGTCTGGTGGCGGTGTTCCATGACGAGGCTGAAACTGCAATTCGCAAATTACGTATACACTGGGAAAACAAACCACCGCGACAACTACAACCAAATCTGTACCATAAGGGTATCTAAGATTTATTTAAATTTGATGATGTATTCCTCAAGTTGGAGGAATCAGGCATGCCCGGCGGGTCTCGCGAGCCTCCAAACACACTGTAAAATTGGGCTGCGCTTTGAGAGCGAGGGACATCAATAGCCTTTGTCTTTGCAGCCTTGGGTGTCCGTAAATTCGCAAGGGGGTCTTGGGATGAAGCGGCTGAAGCGGTTGGTGCCCTGATCCGAATTTTCTTGATTTTAGGGCTCAGCGTTGTTTCGGGTTGAGGTGCACTCTTCTCGGGGTTATTAATGTACTCCCAAAAAGACTTGAGGGCACATGTTAGTTGACTGCATCTCCAACAACGCCGTTGAAGCTCACCATGGAGACTTTATTGTTTGACCGCAGGTCTGAATAGATCGCCCGCATTGCAGCGTTCATTTGGCCTATCTTGTTGGCCAAATCTTTTATTCCTACATTGGGTTTGTCCATTTCCATGGCGATCAAGAGTGTGGCGAAACAAAACTCGACCGGAGAGGTTCTCGACGTTCGGGATGGAAGGGGGAAGGCGATCTCGCGCAGCTGGCTATCATTGGCTATATCCCATAAAAGCTCCAAAGCACGTTCTGATTTGCGTTGGACTAAGGTGACCTCCTCATCATTCATGCCTTGGCATTGAAGAAGTCTGGTTTGCTGAAGTTGGGAAGGATGAACATAATTGGGGAGCCTGGCAATGCAAGCGATTGTCCGGACGAGATTTTGGAACCCTTTCCCGCGATCAACGGCGAGACTTATCAACTTGTCGAGTTGTTTTTCATCGAAAAGTCTCGTATGGATCCGATGAATGAATTTAGCAATGGGGCCATCGTATGACTGGAACTGCTCGCCCGTGGTGAGAGCCATACCTAATTGGACACGCTAGAAAAGCCTCATTAAAATGTTCCCCTCCGTCGCCGCAGAGACTCACTTGGAAGATATCCCTCTTCATGCCACTTGTCTTTCAGTCTCAGGCCGATGCAATACTTGTTGGGTCTCACCTCAGCTGCTGGGCTTAACTCTCTATACTCGATACAAATAATTTGTTTGTTGCGAAATTGTTTGCGGAGATTCTCGGGTAACAAGCGGGGGTTCTTTGTTGGGTCGGCCTGTTTAAAGTAATACGAGGTGCCACTACAGACATATTTATAATCTGATAAACGGATGGGGAATGAAGGGCCTACCCATCTTTATCTAGTACCAAGGGACGAGAAAAGTAAATTCAGGGAGTCCAGCAACTGACTAGCGACTATCAACTAACGGGAAATCTGGGAACTGATCAGGTTCAAACAAGCAGATAGAAATTAAACAACTCACATGGCCGTCCAAGAAGCTATGCATTAAGTGAGTTGGGCCCGAGTCTTAAACACAGAGATAGAGCAACTCACCGACTGATAGATGTCAAGCGTTGTTTCCCATCGATGCAAACACGAATCACGTTACCATGTTTATCGGTCGACAAGCCTAGAGCCTTGTTGGTTAAATTATAAAACAAAGCGAGGATGTGGACATACTAAAAATGACCTGTCAAGCTCCGAGCTATTAGGGTGCCACAATTAAAGCTAGACCACCTAAATCTTACCGGGGGGATGTAGTAGTTTCGTAAGATAGAGTCGATGAGCTTACTCTGCTTTGAATCTGACCAGCTAATAAAATATAAACCCGCTCATGAGAATCATATTCGGTGATGCTCACACAACATCACGTTGATATTCTGGATTCAACTTGATATCCCCGTCTTTCATTAATGCTACACGGTTCGTTAGCATCCCTGTTTATATCAAAAGTAATTTGACTGACATGCCAACCAAGTTGTGGCATACTATTCATATCATGAGCTTCACCACTTTGATTCATCAATACTGACAGTAAATACGCACCGAAGAGGTATTAGGCGTCTGCAAAGCATTGGCAATCTTGTATTCGGGTATTACCCTCCGACGTTTGTTGGATCCAGGGAGAGCGTGTTCGTATTCGTCAGAAATGTCGGTGAGCTCAGAGTCACTGGACATGGCAGCTTGATGAAGGCGCTTGATGAATTGGAGTAAGCTACCTCACCACTACTAATTAGTCAGACGATTGGTCAGGAGCCACGATGGCTGTGTCCCAAATTGTTTACTTGCGTACCTCTCACTCACCACTCTAGTTTGGAGCAGCGCCTTGTAAATTTCTTACCAGTGATCGCCCACTACCGGTCTAATGATATCTGCGTGCAGTTATCCTTAAGTATATCGTCTTTTGAGAGCAAGCAGAAGTCGATTTATTCCTACGACCTCCCACTTTACATTGGCATGTCTTCGCTCGAGGCGCAGGTAGACCTCCTTGCCTCTCTAGTTGAGCGCCTCGATACAATACGCGAGATTTCCGCCGGGAACCTCCCGGTTCACTTGCGCTCCGCTATTACAAATGTGTCGTCCTTGGCAGAAGAGTTGGCCTCAAGCCAAGTGCAAAATGCTCTAGCGGCTGCGGAAACCGAGCAAGGCATTAGGGCTGTTGATCTTCAAAATAGCAGGCGAGATATACGCAAGCGGAAGTAAGGACACCGATCACCTAGAGATCCTGCCAACTAACGATTGTTCGTGCGTCAAAATAGAAACCAAGTCGAGACGACACCCCCCATAAAACCGCCAGAGAGAAAGAAGTGCTCATATCACCCCAGAGCGCTGAGTGACTCATCTGGGGACATGAACCACCAGACTCTGCAGGATTTTGTTCGACAATTCAATCAAACTAACCAACAAGCTCAGCTCACCATCTGGACCCCAACCAACTCGTTCACAGGGCAAGGTGGCCCACTTCGGCTAGTTGTACCTAACGTTTTTATTGCCTATATAAAACTAAGATCCAGAGAAGCTCCACGAGACCCGATCAAAGTCGAATCTGTGACGGTGACTGGGGTTCGGGAACAGGTGTGTGTCCTGTTGGAGCAATGACTCACTCTGGTTTGATGCGAAATAGCGAACGACTTCTGAATTTATGGTTTTTCGCTTGATGTCACAATTTATATTCAGAACCTTGGCTCGGGATGGAGACATGAATGTGTCAGATTTATTAGTGCGTGCCATCGTGTACACGGGCGTACGCAGAAATTGACCATTTTTAGTTGTTATTGATAACATATCATAACTTATATACTGCTAAATGTAATCAGTGCAACATGATCTATTCGGCCCAGGTAAGTATAGATATCTAGCGATTGCGCAATTATTGAAATAGCCGTCAGGATAATACCCCGACAATTGTTCGTTACTGGGTGGAGACCGAGAATAATCAGTGGGGTCTCCAATGCTACCACGAATCATGCACCCCTCCGTGAAAACTGGAGATCATTCACTTCATCAATGGACAACAGCTGAGTCTGTCGACACTGCCGCCTTAGTATATTTTGCATTTTCGGCCCCGCATTTGACTGACTTGGACGATATTGTATGTGCAATGTACCTACATTTCTTTATCTCAACACCGTGTTGGGCCAAGAGAACTAAATGTGCGCAAGTGAAATCAAGTGGCCCCAAGACTGCGGGGAACCAAATTTATGGAACTTTATGATAGCACCCACCCCTGATTTCATTACTGTAATTGCAAGCCTGATTCTGACGCGAATCTGAGATCCACTAGACAACCTTGTTTGTTCCGACCTTCGGACAAAGGAACCACGTGCGGTGAAAGAGCCGATAACTTGGATCGTCGATCACTAACAATTGTGCGAGTGAGTTCATCCGAGTCTGGACGTGGCGCGGTGGTAGAGCCATGGGTGGCCATCGTCTGAATCCGCGCATCGCCGCAAAGGGTAGGTATTCTACCCTTGCAATTCAACCAGAAATGTAGTCAAAATTAAAAACGTATACTCGCAGCAGATTCACAAATAATGATCGCGTGGACATATAATATTGTAATATGCGTTTATTCACCGGCCTATTCATTGAATAGAATGTGGGAATCCCCCGACGCGTGGTAATTCCCGACGGCATAGCCACCCGACTGGCGACTTGGCCATTGGCCACCACACCTTCACTTGGTCTGTGCGACTGCTCCCCGCCACCACCCACCCAGCAGCTAGCCAGCATCCTATTCTTCCCGTTCTTCTTCACTCGAGCTTGCGGCGTGGTCGTCCATCTGGCCACAACGGTTAATCTCGTGAGTCTCAGCCCGCTCATATATGTCTTTTCTTCCTCCGCAACTTAACTCTGCTTCCGACAGTGGTCTATTCTCCTCGCCCCCCCTTGAAAGAGTCCCAAGCGTCCCTCCGGGCTTTCCCAGTTGCATTTCAACCAGGGTGAGTGCATAGTGGGGCAACGCGCCGCTGTTACATCTCTTGATTGTTCGTGACTTTGAATAACGATATTAAATCACGCCCATTTGGAACAAACAGGCATATTAATATCCGTGAGTTGCTTTCTATTGGCTGTTATCTCCTTTGGCGGGGTCAGAGAGGCTGGGCTCCCCTATGGCGCCCATGGTGCTCAGATCCGGATCGCGAGCTCTAAAACTATCGTACCGACCAAAGTTTTACAAGCTAACCACTCTCCTTCCCCATTTACTTTTCTAGTCGCTCGGCAGACCCCAGTGTATGGTATACGTGTGAAAGATCCCAGAAGTTGTAACCCAAGAACGCTCCGGTGTATTTCGCCCGCATACACGGTCCCAGAGTCGCATACATTGGGCCCTACGTCATGTCTTCCTTCCCACACTTGGGCTATCATCCGGAAGGTACCGGACTTGAGTCGCCTTTTGGAGGCGATGTCCTCCCAACTGGCCTGCCATCCCTCGTCCCGTCCACCCCAATGCCTCCCCAGTACTCCAACATGGGGCGTATGCTACCAGAGTTTCTAGATCCCAGCGATGACCCGAGCGAAGCCAATCAAGATGAAGAGGCCATTGTTGCGCAGGGTCGAGCAATCAAAATCCTTGGGTATGGTCCTACTGAGGGTACTGGCAATACTCGCATCGTCATCCGTCTCTTATTCCGGCGCGACCGTATTCCGCGTAAGACTCACGTCTCCCTTCGAGTAAAAATGGGAAACATCCCTCTTATGACCGCCATTCGCGGAATCGAACCAGGGAGTAAAACCCCGGGAGAATGGCAGCTTCATGTTACAGCTCCGGACCCAGTGGAGCTCAACGTTGTCGGCCTCGATGTTCCACTTATCGTTCAGATGTGTGATGTAAACACAAAAACGATAATAGACGATGTGTGCATAGGAAGCTTTAGGTTTTGGGCCCATCGTAAGTTTGTTTCTTTTTCCTTTAAGCGTTATTTACTGAAATGATGCGAAGCATCGGCGGGCGAGCTCCACTCGAGTGAATCAATGCCGTTCGATTCCGAGGCGCACATGCATGACATACCAGACTCTGTTGGGTTGGGAATTCATGGATCCGCACACCCCACCATCGAGGAGGCAGCTCCGAGTGGTTGTGTTGACAGTCCTCATCACCTGGACGATTCGATGGCCATTCCGGGCCATTCTGATATGCAAGATTCAATGACTGGTGGCTCGGCTCATGAAGACACTTGGTTGCCTTCCGAGGGCCCGTCATACGAAACTTTGGGTGTATCGAAGAGCCTTGGTCACGATTCGACGTCACCTACAATTGTCCGAAATCTCCCTCCAACGTCTCAAAAGCCAGTGGGAGACACATATCCAGGTTCCCTTCAATTGCACGGCGACCTGAATAGCATGACCAAAGATTGGTGTGTCCTTATCGTACAAGTGTGTGTCGAAACTAAGTTTTTGTAGGTCTCCCGAAGAGGTTCAAAATAACCGGCGGATGGTTGAATTCTTTTGCGTTCAAACGCGTGGATGTATCGACATTACTTTCGCCCCGGTTGACAGCCACGAAGCCCGTGATACAAGCAAAGTCATTGTGTCCTGCATATGGTGGAGTGGTAAGAAAGACTATATTATCACGTCGGTTGACACAATCAATCTACTCGAGAGATTGGTGAAAACCAAGTTTTCGACTGATGAGAAGAACCGCATCCGGAGGAATCTTCAAGGCTTCAAGCCAGAGACAGTGTCGAAACACAACGAACACTCCCGAGACTTCTTTCAGACTCTTATGGATTTTCCCGCACCGAGGCCTCGGAATATTGAAAAGGATGTTAAAGCGTTTTCTTGGTCGAAGTTGCCTAAAATGCTTGAAAAAGTCATTTCTAAATACGTGAGTAGGGTCCGCTTGCATCCATGACTTTCATCTTAGATTAATTTACATACTCGATAGTGGTTCATCACTTCTTCGGGTGACTCTGATTCCGACGATCAGGGTAGCGCATCGCAAATCAAAACTGGGTATGAACTAGACAGCACACCTACCGGATCACCTACGGCAACTGGTTCATCGCTGCCTATAACCAGTATATCGAGCTCTTTGCCGCAGTCGCAAGACGAAGGTTTTTCAACTTCCGCTGGCGTCCCACCAGAGTCAAATTCGCTAATATCTTCAGCTGAGGACCGTAAACCAACCCACTCGGGGTTGTTCGAGGACCCAGAGTTCCACGAGGATACGACCGCGGCGCATGATGTTTCGATCTATGGACACAGCGACTCGCCTACGGGTCTCAATGAGTCTTGCGCGGAAAACGTACACGGTTCGCAAATAGGGCAGGGCCATACCGCATCCCAGTACCAGGGACATATGCCTGTATATTCTGAAGGAACGGAACTCTCGCCTCCCGGTGGTGGTTACCCATATACTAGAAAATGGGCTACTCAGCAGTCCCCATCTTATGGCGCATATATCCCATAAGTTTGGTTGGTTTCGTTCGGTTATCGTTTTTTCGGTTCTGTTGGGGCCTATTTTGTTCGTTTTCGGGAAGCCTCGGGAATTCCTTTTTGCGAAACTAAAGAAAAGGTTATGTGGGTTGTGAACGGTATCGACATATATATATATTAGTTTGCGCGTATACATCGAATAAAATTTCCGTATTTTGATGTTTCAAAATATAGTTCAGCGCGCCAACGCTGATTTGTTCTCTCGTAGCCACCCGATGATCCCTACCACCGTAGCACCAGCGAATAGAGTTCCGACGTATATGATCAGGCTTGCCCACCGGCTACCTTTTTGGAGACCTGAATGCACATGGTCAAGCATGGGTCCGCCAATTAAAACTGACGAGATCGGTGTGCTCAACACGTTCCCGAGTCCCTGTTATAACAAGATAATTAGTTTGGCAGGTCGGTGCGCTGCTCCAACACGTACGCGAGAGAGCATCAACATGCCCAGCATGCTCGTTGCTGCAGTTGTGTCATCCTCTGACGGTAGTCTATGTTAAAACGGATAATGTAACGTGGGGAGAACTTACTGGCGATCGGACGGACGAATCCAGTCCACAAGCTGGAGAAACCCCCCGCTAAGGCACCGAAAAGTAGTGCATAAAGGCTCAGGGTCGCAATAGTTGTCACTACTACGCCCCATAGCACAAACGTTATAACTGAAGCTGCGGCGAGAGTGAACGTTGTGAGAACCCATGGGTTGAAAATGTCTGAGAGGTGGCCGAGGGAGACACGACTAACAACCGAGGAGCCTAAATAAATGAGCCGTGAGCTGGTATTCGGATGGATAAATCAATTTCCGTACCGTTGAGAAGAGCGACCGCCAACGAAGCCTGGTTATCGCTCAGCATCATGTCCTGGGCAAACGTTGGGATATAAATCACGGGAAGAAAATAGGCGAGTCCTTGGAGTGCTGTAACAAAGAGCAGTAGCCAAAAAGACGTGTTAGTGGACCAGCTAGTTCTACTATTGGCAGCTAGGGTGTGAATACGATCCTCCGGAAGCCTCGGCCGAACAAATGGAAGGACAGATGATAGGAGAACGAAAATAGCTATGGAAAGGTAGCGGAGGGTAATGGCAGTTCCTTGAGGCCTGTTTCATTTAGTTAGGTAGGTTGGGTATTCCTAGTCGAAGTTGTAACTACCGAATTATGGAAGGGAGGATAAGAGGTAGAACAAGACCTCCCACGGCGGTGCCTTTGGGTGAGTATTAGTTGGGGGGGGGGGGGGGCGAATGGGGGGAAACCGACCTGCGTTCATCACTCCATTTGCCAGACCTCGCCGGACAAAAAACCACTCCGACATATACGACACGCTGAAATGTTGTTCAGGCTAGTTTTGCTAGAATAAGAGTTATGGTACCGACGTGGGTGCGTAGATCAAGGCTATTCGGGTGTCAGTCCTTGGTTCCGCTTAAATCCGATATAGCTTACAGCCTCCCAAGCCATATCCCCCTCCCTGGAGTAGTACGAGTTGCCAAGGCTAGGTGACTTAAGTGCGCTACCGGTAAACATTGAGTTCGACAACAATCATACCTTGTTCGCAAAGCTAGCACCAAAGAGGCTTCCGAAGCAAATAAAATTGCCAGCCCACATGCTGGTCCTACGGTGCGACGGATAACGTGCGACAATGGGATAAAGGATCGGCCCTAGTCAATGGTGTCATTGCTGCTCGAGAGATAGCCTTGAGAACACACCCGAGCAATACATGAGTCCTGGTTTAGATGGGGTGAACCCATGCACGAAAGGTAGATTTAGTGTGGAACGTAACGTACCCGAACATAGAGTACCTGCCAAAGGGAGTAATAACTTCGCGCCAACTTCACCATCAAACTTTTTGGAGTAATAACTCAAGAATACACCAAACGAATTTGGAAAGCCTATTGATAAGGTATAAGTTTCAGGGGATGGGGGTCAAGCATGAAGAATGGGTTCGCACCCCATATTAGCGTTTCGACTACAAACGCACCAAGTAGGTACAACCAAGCTTGAGGGCCACGGTCGGGTGGCGGTAGGCTGTTTGACTCGACGGTCGATTGATCGATACCTTCGATTCTACTGTCTACTTCAATGGTACCGCTTCTCGAGGAGCTCCGTTCGCTAACGGAAGGCCCGGGAAGATTCCGAACGCTAGCAGAGCAACCATCCTGAATATCTTGGTTGAGAGAATTTGACCTAGATTGTTGTTGAACACCATCAAACGACTGATAAGAAGGGAACTGGGAGGCCATTTCACCACCATGATATGGGGCAGCGGTTTCAAGCGGCATATTCATATTGTTCTGGGACAAAGTACCATGCGAGGCTGGCCTTCAGGCGAAATGAAGCTAAAAACACGAATAGAGTGATGGTAGGTCAGATTCAGCAGTAATCCCCGAGTCATGCGTTTTTGGGGATCCGATTGGCATTTTACCGGTATATAAAATTAAATCAGTAACGTCACCTCGGGTTGAATCTTCATAATCTATCGCCTACAACATAAATACAATGAACTATGACGAGTCTTTCAATCCCCGTCGGTCAGCTAAACTTTGACTAGACTCTCATTCTCTTAACACGGCCTTCGACATATCTTCCCTCTTGTTCGTCATGCGGCACGCCAGATTTTGATCGCGCCATCAGCGCTGGCGCTAATGATCTCACCAGCCACAAGGGGATGGTGCTCCACCCACGTTATCACTTTATCATGAACCCTCGGCGGAGGATCTGGGGAAGCTACCTTAGCCTGAAGCAGGTTAACAACGATACAGTAATATTATCAGTTCCATACTACGTACATCAATCAAGTCCCACTCCCATATCTTCCCTTGTTCGTCCCCACAAACTACACTACCTTCACCATGACCGAAACATGCGTGCGTACGATAGTCGTTGCTTAAATGACCTAATTATTTGTTATTAGTTTAGATAACGATAAAATAGGGGAACATAAAAGCATGCCTGAAAAAGTGTTAAGCATTTGTCCGTTTATTCGGTCCATTAGCCTTAACTTGGAGTCTAGCGTGCAAATTAGCATAGTTTGATTATCTGCGGAGGGTGAGATCGAAGATATCGGCGCTAGAAAAGGTCAGTGCAGTCGATGTATATATTTCTATCTAGTACCGTCGCACGTACGTCCAATAAAGTCACTTTTCAACTCCCCCATCCGTAGATCGTATGTTCGAACATGACCGTCCACCGATCCTGATATTATTTCTGTGTTCCCAATGTGAAGGCAGGTAATACTATCTCTCGCTTCGTCAAGGACTTGAATGGGCGTTCTGTTCTGAGCCCTTTTCCCGTAAGCTCACGAAATGAGCCCACCAGTAATATAAGACAGCTAATACCCACTTTAAGTCCCAGAGACGTACTGACGAGTCATAAGAGCCTAGTCCGCGCGCCAAATTTCGTGAGTTGGGAGAGTAAAAGAGCATGTATTCGGCGTACCGCTTGCAAGCACAGATTCATCCGCGTTGAAGGCCACGGCATTAATTTTCCCCAAATGACCAGGCATACGGCGTTCGGTTGTACCTGTGGTCACATTCCAAAGAAAAACACTCCTGTCCCCTCCCCCAGAAGCGAATCTTGAATTGTCGTGCGCACTATCAAGATTAGACAATAAGTAAAGTTATGACCAGAGCTCGTCATCATGGAAATGCTTACACGCTAATGCCTAATACTTCATACCCATGACCTTCGTACTTCTTAATTTCAGTCCCCGAGTCGGGATTCCATAGGCGGATTGTTCGGTCTTGTCCCCCCGTCAGTACATACTTCGCTTCCCCTTTGGCATATGTCGCCACGTGAACTGGGCCTTTATGGTTCTGCAGGGTACAGTGCAACTTTCTAGGTACAGGCTGGAGTTGTTGTTTCTGCTGATGGGCGGACTTTCGAGACATGTATCAAGGTGGTTGGTTGGTGATTAAAGTTACTGAACCAGGTGTCACGTGCCTAAGTTAAGCTCATTTTCATTTGCCTTCGCATTTTCAGGATTCATTGATACTAATTAATGATCTTATGTCAAATACCAAGTGCTGCATCCACAAATACAACGTGTTAATCAAGTTGTCCGTAATTATGAGGTTGGTGGTTACGAGTAGATAGCCTAGTTCTACCTAAAATGTTGTCTCCGCTCATCGAGTTCCTAATGTCTTTTTCACTCGAATGGGTTCGTGCGGCCGCCCTGTGGAAGTAGGTAAATTTTACAAATGAAATGAGCAATAAGGCGAATGCGAAGTAATAACAAGATTTGCTTTGCGGAAACAGACTTACCTGCCCAGCTGGGTCCCTCTTTTCTTTAAGGCCACACAACCAATCAGTCCACCATCGACCTTCTATTCTTTCTCGTTCCAACTCTTCCTCTTCCTCCCGCGTCTCCACTAACGTTCTCCGGATCCTCATTCCTTCACCTGGCCCTGACATCCTCGCGGGGACAGCTCCACCTCCTACATATATGTGCTGGGGAGCTGGCGTAGTAGGCAAATCTAGCGGCCGAGGAGCTGGCACATGAGCTCCGTTCTCCTCAATAAGAAAGGCGGACCCCAGAGGCTTTTGGGGTGTCGGTTGCACAGGGGTTGTCCCCCCAGTAATTGTCGACGTCGAATCAGCACGCTCACGTCCCCTCGATGCGACATCGGGCTGAAAAGGATTGGCGGACTTCGGACTCACAAGTGCCGCATCGGATGCCGCAGCTGCTGGATCCCTGAAAGGATTTCTCGTGGTATCGTCGGTCTCCGTGCGAACCAGCCGGTGAGGATTATGCTGCTGCTCGATATCGTCAAGTGTTGTAGGACTCTCGCTTCGTAATATGGTAGCGCCTCCCCTATTTGACCCCGTAGAACGTCGGAATAACAGCAGACTCGCTCGTCGGCCAAGTTCAGCGAGCGGGGATGGCGTAGATGAAGTCGAAAGGGCTCGAGACTCGCGTACTGCTTTCCGCCGTAATCGTTCGGCAGTTTCCCAGCGCTTAAGATTCTAATAGACCCCAAATAATCGTTGACGCAGCAGATATCCCTAAATGAGCGAGCAAAAAGTAAGGTTTTTATAGGATAGCTTACCTCTATAACTGCTCGTTCCTCCGCTGCTTCCTCGGATAACGGGGGGTAAGACCTGCCTGACTCATTTCCCGCCCCTCCTTCGTCATCCATGCTCGATGTCATGCGAGTAGAAATGCCGATTTCGGGGTCATCCGCCCCGAAATCGGCCATCTTGCTCTTGCCCTTCCACCGCCCTTTCCGGCCCACCTCTTGCTCTTCGTCTCGGTCGCTATCATCCAGTTGGTTCCACTCAGCTAGATCTCGACTTTCTGCTGGAGGAAGAATTGTACCACCATTGGATGACGCCATAATCCTAGGTAAGTTGGTGAAGGGAAACACTTCTTGGTTCACGTAATCTTGAATTGGGACAACCCCAGCCACTTTCAGGGTAAGCTAGGATGGGTAGCTTCGGGATAAATTAGCACAGGGCATAAAGAATTATATGTACGCATACTCAGAGGAAATCAAAATCGCACCACTTGGTCCGTCGCAACCCAATGTAAATGAAGAATTTATCCTCGAACGAAATATGTTTTGATAGCTTTGTTGACAACCCTGATCGAGGCGAAGTAAATCCAGGACAAGCCCTGTCTACGTGGGGTGTGAGACAGAGCGTCAGTGGTGGAGTGTTCGCGCTCAAGATGTGAATCAAATCACGTGTTATGGCAATGGTCCCTAGCACCTCAGGGTCTATATCTAAATTAACAGTGTAATTCTTCAAACACTCTGCTACCTGTCATTTAGGCGCAATTTCAGATTTAAAACGAGTAATCCAAAGCACCTGAAGAGATATACACAAGAGTCTTAAATTCTTCATACCAAAAAGTAACGGGCGACAGCCGGCTATCTAATGAAGGAGACTTTACCACCCTGCCGCGACTCCGTGTTTCCGTGAATCGCTCGCAGCTATGCATTTTAACAGTCAGTTCAACAAAGATCCAGTAACTAACGAAAAACTCTTACCGAAGATATTACCAACCTCGTCCGAAACCACAGCCTGAATCTCGGCTACCCCCAAGTTGATATCAAATACTGTCCATTCATCAGCACAATTTGGTTCTTCATGACTAGAAACGTGCATTTGGTACTTACCAGACACATTGTGCCCTCTTTGTTCCAATCCTTCTAACTCCCGATTACCAAATTCACTCTCAATAGTCACCACGGTTGGGAGCAGTTGATGATGTACTCGAGGTGCCTCCACTGCCCCGGAAACGTTCATTCCACGGTCTAAGTTTAGGATCGCTTGCGCGATTGCCCCAAAGATACGAGCCCCACCAGATCCCCCAAGAGCAAGATAAAACTTGCCAGATGCGTGTTCAATAATGGCGGGAGCCATAGAAGATACTTCGCGGCACAATGAATTACTAAATACCAAAACATAATTGTGCACGACATACCTTGGCGCTTCCCCCCCTCAGGATAGTTCCATGGGCTAGGTTGTAATCCAAAAGCGTTAGGGGTACTGGGATGTGGGTGAATAGTAAGTTCCTTGCTCCCCAACCACTCTACATACTTAAACTTACCCAGGCATTGAGAAGTCATCCATTACATTATTGAGAATAATACCCGTGGCAGGATCCATGACACGTGAACCCCAAACCAGATTGACTGAGCTCGTGAGCGCGATGGCGACACCATCAGCATCCACAGCAGACGTGTGAGTCTGAAAAGTACGTTAGTTTACATTTTGAGATCGACCACGGGTTGGCGCACCGTGCCATGGTCAATTTGAATATCATATATGGGATGATAGTATTCTGGCAGGTGAGTAGTATCCTACAAAAATGTCAACACATCTGAACCACATGAGGCCGACGGTTTTATACGTACATCCGTGATCCGTGCTGAAACTTCGTCGCCAAACTTCTTGGTGGGTATTTCGGCCATTAGCTCATGATTGTTGCCAAACGCAGGATCTCCTAGGCGAGTTCGTGCTGCACTGCCAACTTCAAGAACAATAAGCACAATACTGTAACCCGAACAAATAGTTCGGAACCCACATTTTAATGCTTCCACAATTCTATGCCACCATAAACCATCTTCGTTCTTCGTTGCAGCTCGATCATGAACATTGGGCCCGGGTCCAAATCTTTCCAAGGTGTTCAATACGTGTAGAAGAATGGGGCCACTCGACGGAGGGTGGGTTGCGTAGACGCGGCGCCCCCGATAAGTAGTTTCCAGAGCCGGGCGTTGTACAACCTGATAAGATGCCAAGTCATTCAAGGACATAATTCCGCCAGTCGCCTGAATTTTAGAGACAAGAGATGAAGCAATTGTACCCTGCGTAGCAGCAAAATTAGATAATATTCCACCAACGAACCTATGTAATTAATACTCACGGTATAGAATGCATCAGGTCCTTCGATAGCAATCGAATTGAGAGTGTAACTAAAATTCTCTCTTCGTATCCATTGACCTCGCGTGAGTAGTTTCCCCTGAGGTGCGAATATTGGACTCCAGTCTGGATCCTGTTCCATCCAGCCTTGGCCATAGACCTTGATACGCTTGGCTAGTTCAGCCGGAACCTCCCACCCTTCGCTTGCAAGTCGAATGCTGGGCTCAAACAATCTTGCCCAAGGTAAGCGTCCAAATTGTGAATGAGCGGCATGAAGACCCCGAATCTCCCCAGGTACTGCAATAGAAAGACCCCCGAATTTAGAAAGAAGTGGGGACTTGGAAAACATAGTGGCGTTTGATAGTGTGGGGGCTGTTTCGCGGAAATCAATTGTATGAACGAAAGAACGACCCGACGGGGACTTTGGAGGGATGCGGATGATCATGAAGCCACCACTGCCCAAATGCGGGTCAGTTGATGGACGCATGAAAATGCATCAGACCTACCCCCCAATGCCAGCTGAAAAAGGGTTGACCGTTCCAACTATGAGCCAGCGATCCAAGTTAGTTAGCTTTCAATGACCTGATTTAGAACGTACCACAAATATTACTCGCGATGGCCGCATCCACCGCATTTCCTCCATCCTACGTGTACACCTATGAAAATGAATACTCTATATTTCCAATCGTACCCACCTTAAGAATATCTACACCGATTTTCGAACAGATCTCTGCTTCGCTCGCAACGGCCCCACGCTTGGCTTCGATAAGGTACGCCGGGTTGCGTGGCCCACTTGTCTCCGAGCCGCCAGTGGGTGTAGGATACGCTGGAGTCGGCGGGCGCGGCGAGGGGCCAGTATTATGATCTGAGTATATATATGAATAAAACAATTGCCTGTCCAAGGACAAACTTACTGCCAGATTGAACAAGCATAGCACTTGCAACCAGGGCAGCAACAAGGATGAGACCAAGCAAGGCTCCTAGAGCTCCACGTAGGGGGATTGGACGCTGAGTACGCCCATCTTCTGCATAAAGCGGGAGTGCGTCGCGTTGCTGGTCTCTACCCAATCTCAGAGCTCGCCTCGCCCGAGCGATAATCCCTTGCTCGGCTTCCTCGGCATCCTCGTCGTCCCCGTCTCTATCCTCATCGGTTTCGTAACCATCGCTTTCACTGCTTGATGATGGCTGCTGCCTGAGCAGCGCAGTACGTTCGTTGGGATGAGAGTTATCAGCAAAGGTGACTTTATTTTCGCGAGCTTTGCCCTTGACGCTCTCGGCAGGGCGGGTCGGGGAATCCGGATCCCGCAAGGGAGAGGTACTCTTTCCTCTTGCTACGACTGCTGCGTAGCTCACAGCTGGTCTGATTGCACCAGCGGGCATTGTTGTTCAGTGTGGTCAGCTCGGAGCTGTGACGTTCGCCGGATCTCACGTGATGACATTCATCATGGGACTCTATGCGTTAACATTATCCTTTTTCCTTTTTCGCTTCTTCTTGCCCTCCTGATCCGCAGCTGCCGTTTCGACAACGCCAATGCCAACTTGACCCTCTACAATCCCATTTTTCTGCTTTTTCTTCTTTTTCTGAGTGACTTCGGTTGGAGCCTCGGGTGCAACCGGTATGACATCCACCACCTTTCGTTTAGATCCACGGGGTGCTGCGAGCTCCTCTTCATCTGCCTCAACCTCGTCGTCGCCCCCTATCCCCGCAAGGACCTCTTCCATAACCGTGTCACCTTCAACATGGGCGGCTCCTGGTTGGACAACCGCTTGCCTGGCAGCATTATGCTCCGGCGCAAATGGGTCAGGTTGAAGAGAGCCATGCAGAGAAAGCATTTGGTTTGCGATTGTGTAACTACATTAAGGCATCAATATAACATGTGCAGGAGCATGCCTAACACTCACCCAATTACTGTAAACTCTACTAACCCAGTCTCACCACCAAGCGTCTCCCCAGTTTGTGAATTTATCCATCGCCCAACTTCTTCATCACCTTGCTCCTCGCTGTCTTGTTATCCAAACACATAGGTATATTAAATAAACTCTTTCAGGGAGCCAACTCACTTATTTCTGGATCATTTGGTACCGGTCCGTGAATATACTCCCATTCACCATCTCCAGGTATGTGAGCCCGGTCGATAGATGCATTAAACGTTCGGTGTACCAGTAGGCCAATATGGTCAGTCGCGTGAAGCGATATTCGCCCCACTGCGAACAATGAACCCGCCGAGTGAAATGGAAAACCAGCACGGTCGCCAATGGTGTGTTGTCAAAATTACAATATTGATACCCCCCGAATAGGTTTTGACACGATCAACAAATAGCACCACCTACGAGAGGTTATTTAACACTCACTGATGCGCATCCCAATCTCCGGTGCCCATACTCCTGCGTCAAACTCCACTTCGGAGACTGGATAAGGCCCTTCTGCGTATAATAGCGCCACATTTTGCTTAAAGGTATGATCCCTATGTGACAACAGCACACCACGAAGTGATGGCACATATCTGACAAATGAAAGGCAAACAGAGCCTTAAATTAGCACTCGGTGCAAACAGAAGTCACTCAAGTTCGAGTTACGAGATGGCAGGCCAAACCCTAGATATAACATATACTTACCGCATGACCAGGTTATCCAAAATCTCCTCTATACCTCTCCTAGCGTCGCCCACGAACCGAGGAGGCAGACTCACACATGTCCGTGCGCGCACAAGTTTGAACTCTGCCCTAGAAGTGTTCGGTGGAACTGCCAAGCTCTTCTCCTTTGTCTTGTCTTTCCGTCGCACCGGTGACTCTGTTTCTAATACTATGGCCTCGAGCTTCGCTCGTTTCTCCGCCCTTCGTTCCTCCTTAGACTTTTTCTTTCCACTCCCACTACTATCCGCCTTTGCTTCTCGTTCGCCATCTGCGTGCTTGCGCTTTGAAGGCCTGACTGTAGTTGGAGGCATATGAGATTATTTCAGGGCAGAGATGGCGCAGGTAGATTAGCGAGGTCGACGATCGGAAGCCAAACGTGCCCAATAATATATCGGACCGTAACAAGCCCCTAGGAAAATGCCTAAATAGAAAGCTCTCAAATAATACGGAAAGCTGAGCTGTGCCAGGTACGATAGCTATATCGCTAGGAATGGGAGCGGCTGGAGTATAAGGGAAAGCGAAGAGTCGACGTCGGGAGTCAAGATAAACCGTAAATTTGTGAAGCGCCGGGACCTTGTTGATTACTTCATCGCAAGCGATCACGATCGGCGAGGCAACTTCCAAAGACGCACCAACAGGACTAAACTCTTTCAAGAAGAGCGGCTGGTGAGCTACAGTTAGGTGTGGCGGCTCGAGTATTCCCCAGCTGCACCTTGGACAATAATACAAGAATTATTAGCCTACCAAAAACGCGTCACGCAATCAGACACGCTGGTACGTATAGCTCAAGAAGTTGCTCGCGATGCCATATTGCTCCTCGAGCGCGTAAGTATTACTCAATGATGGCCAGGAAGATCACGGGCTAGCTGCAATGCGCTGCTCCTGGGATTTGCTGTGGCCTAATCATTTCTCAACGTGACGTGCTATGATAAATTGCCATGTGTTTGGCACCGGCAAGCGAGTGTCAGACCTCGACAATAGCTTTATAGATCTACGGTTATTGTAACCCACCGAACTTTGCATTGTAGCCACTAGCCACATCCCATCAGACCTAAACGCTCTGCTGACCTAAGATTATTTTCGGGATCTCTTGCCGTACCACAGCAATCTTTTGCTTTGCTTCGTGTTCTGTCTGTTTCTTTGTGCAGCTAGCTGTTCGATTGATATATATATTAACTCTAGTAATCTGTGCTTTGACCGTCGCGGAAATTTGATTGGAACGAAAAAGGAAACAGACCAACGGACCGAATAATGGCGAGTCCTTTCCCGTCATTCGTGTTTCGGTACTTATTATTGGATTCGTTGGTTCCACTTGCATCTATAAACTGTCGCGCTTTTCGCTGACTTTCTCCGACTTGCTTCCGCTGTGGCTGGTGAAAACTGGTTCCATGTGCATATTTCGCTGCTCTCGTTCGATATTCACTGCTACCTAATCTACACTGCTGGTTCATTTCACTACCTCGTGGCCGACTCCACCATACTTGTTACCTTCCGTTCTCTAGTCTTCACCCCGCGCATTGGTCCAAATTGTGATTGTGGGCGCGCAGATATTAGGGAAAGCGTTCTTAGAGGCCGGAAGGCAAGCTGCTCGAAGTGAGTACCCAGCTTTTGGCTTTTGGCTTTGATTTCCGGTATAATTCTCCGCCCATCATTGGTCGTGGAGTTCTCATGATCGGGCTTGCGTTGTAGCCCTGCTGGCATTAAAAGCTGCCGGAATTTATCTCGGTCGCCTTCCAAATGGGTATGAGCGGGCTGCACCTCTTGGTCGTGCACGTCATGGCGTCTCAGTTGGACAGTGCAATCGAATGATGGTGCTCAGCATATTGATCCATCTGGGTCTGCCAGTCTATTCGGACGCATGTATAGGTTCATCTGGGGAAATGAATGATGCGATCACCATGGAGAGGCTCGGACATACCTCATGGGGATCTATGCATGTCGTACGATTGAGTTCGTGTACGCCTCGCGCTGGGTGGGCTGTTTTCCATGAGCGTGTATGAGTGACGCCAGCATACTGTCACTTAACCTCCACGTAAACCCAATAGCGTGAATTGACGTTACATCGGTAGATGCACGACACCGACCTGCCGGTGCGATGGAGGGCGAGGCAGCGGGTATTGGAAACGCGACGAGCGGCTCGGCGACAGACAAGCTAACCCGGGAGCATAAGATGACGCTGGATGAGGCCCAGCTAATATTGAACGTGAAACGAGATACACCCATGGAGGACATTATCAAGGTGAGTGTGGCTGTGTTGTTTTTGAGTAGGTTTTTACGTTTGGATGATGTGGGGGGCTCTCGACCCGCTGATGTGGGTGTAGCGCTATGAGGCATTATTCAAGCAGAATTCGCCGCCTCCGCCGCCCGAGCCGGGAAGCGCAGCGGCGACGTCGAAGAAGGCGGCAACGCCAGCATGGTCGCACTACTTGCAATCCAAGGTGGTCCGCGCGCGAGAACGACTGGAGGCCGAGACGAAGGTTGCAGAGGAAGATGCAGGAACTAAGGATGGAAATAAACAAGGGTAATTGGATGTATAGTACTGTCACGTAATTCGTCACACAGATCAAAATTTCCGTTACGCGTGACCGAGTCTCTCGAACGACGACGACGACAATTGATGGGCGTGCTTGTCGGTGCGCTCGGAGCGCTGGGAGCCATGCTTGTTCCGGGAGCCATTGGTCGTGGGGCTGAGACCCACTCGCTTATTGTCGCTGCTGCTGTCGTCGCCGTTATACTTATTCTCGGTGGGATTACTAGCTATTATTCCAATATGAGACTAACCGCCTTTGTTTTTCCAGCATATGTAACAAATCCATCGGCAGCGTCGTTCCGTACATTCCTGACCGAACTCGCGTTCAGGAGACATCTGAGCAAGCTGCATGATGCCTCTGAGGCCGATCCGCCTGCGCTGACCTGGGCCCGCCACAGTCACCAGATCGACGCTGCTCCCCATCTCCAGTTTGCCACGCGGGCCTCGGTCTCTGTCCGCTCCTCTGCTCATATATTCCGTTCTTTTGGTATCCTCACCATCGCCGCTGTAACCCCCGTCGCCGACCACCGCAACAAGCCCGACCCCGACGTGCAGGGTCCCAATTCATTTGCCAGCGACCAGGGCCGGTGGTTTCTTGGGGCCTTTGGCAAGTGGTGGCTCGGAGGGGCACTGCTGCTAGGCAAGGCAGACGAAGGGCATGCGAATGCCGGTCTTCTTGATATTAGGCTGCTTGATGACTCGGAATTAAGTAGTAAGCTGGATTTTTCTTATTTTTTCTCACTTGCTGAGCCTTTTTTTTCGTCTAGAATGGACCATTATTCCGGACAATAATAGTCGTCGAACGCCCCCACCGCTGCCTAGACATGCTTCGCTTCCACTCCATGCACCCACCAAACAACCTTCCCAGAAACCTTCTAAACCCAAGTCCAAGTCGAAATCCAAGTCGAAATCCATAGCCAGTGGGAATGCATCGGAATCTATCCCACCTGTTTCCAATGCTGGCAACAGCAATAACACGGCCAACATTGATACACATCCTCTTCTCGCCGAGCTCTTGCAACACATCGCCACCACTCAGACCATGCTATCTAATGCTCGTGCTCAGCTTGCTCAACTCCATGCCGCGACTGCCCACACTCGCTCGCAGACCGAGGAGCATGCTGCTCAACGAGCAAAGCATAATTCGGCTTCGACGACTTCTGACGCAGCAAAAACGCATACGCAACAGCTCACGAGCGCCCGAAGGACACTAAGAGCTTCGCAAAAGACGTTGGCTAGTGTACAATCGACTCATGCTGCATTAGAACAACGCGCGCACAATTTGTCTGAAGAAGCCAAGTCATTACAGGAGAGGGTACTTAGAGACCAGGAGAGATTGAAGGAGGGGGAGGAGAAAGGGAGGGCGAAGAGAGAGGTGATCGCAGAGGTGATTCTTTCACGGAAGGAAGAGCTCAGAAGGGTAGAGGAGGAAATCATGGGGTGTTCGGGGGACAAGGAGGTGGTGGGCCTGGTGGGGAAGGTGCGGGCGCTGGAGGCCGAGGTGAAAGAGGCGAGAAAAACCTTGGAGGAGTTAAAAGCGTCTCAGGCTAGCGTGAACGAAGAGTTGATGAAAGCTGCTCAGGAGCGCGAGCAAGAGCAGGAGAAGGAACCTGGGGTGGTGTACATTGGTCAAACGCCTGTGCGTGCAATCGGCAATGCCGGCCAGGTATGTTCGCCACTTCCGTTCAATACGTTCCAGCTGATTTTTATTTCGGCAAGTCGAATCCTCAACGCATATACAACCTCGTTCCCTCTCATGTTCGCGCGGCTTCTGGTCCTCTTGGCATGCCTAACGGCCATCCAACCTCTTCATACTCTACGAATCTAGGTACCACAATGCCTCCCACTGTCTCACCCTCGTCGACGACCAACATCGCGGATGCTGCATCCCCCGCGCGTAGCGCGCGGAGCAAGGGATATGCTATTTTTGACACCGACCTTGCGAACCTCGGAGGACCCAAGCTGCCCGGATTGAGCGCAAAGAAGAGTACTTCTGTTCCTACAATGGCAAGACCATTAAACAAGGGAGCGCCTGGGGCGCCCGGACCGGGCGTTGCAACTATTTCCGGCATGAACGCGCCCGCTCCTATTGTCAAAGACCTCAACTTGAACCAACCGCCTCCGAATCCCAACCCAGGAAGCGCAACCCTTGCTTCTACACGTTCGGCGTTCTCCCCTTTTGACTCGGACACGATGCCCATCCCTATCCCGAAACGTGGGATAGCCGGTTTCACCCTCAACCCAGACAACGCCAAGTACAGTCCCGTGGTGAATACCAAATTTAGCCTTTTGCCTGATGGACACGCGTTTGGGATCGGGATGGAGTCACCCTCGGCTGGGGCGTTTTCCCCTCCCCCGACTGCATTGCTGCCAAGTTCTTTGCTCAGTGAAGATGGCCAGAGGTGGGATGGTGCTGAAAGTCCTACTTTTGCTAATGGATCGAGTCCTGTCCATCTCATCGGCGAGAATGGAGTCAACGCTGGGCAATTCGGTAACGGGCAATGGGCGAACGGAACGAGCCCTGGGCAGTATCTTAACGGAGCAAGCCCCCCTCGTTGGGAGAAGGATGCCGACGGGTGGGTGACCGAGGCTAGACCCGCCTTGAACGGGTGGGAGAATAACGCATCGGCCGGCAACTGGGACAACAAGCATTCGAACGGATTTACTGCCAAGGACGCAAACCAGGCCCGTGATGGCTGGGTCGGTGACTCGGATGGCTGGGCTGGTGAAAACAACGGGTGGGCAAGCGAAGGGCGCCGACGCTGGGCAAGCGAATCTACTGCTGGGGCTGGGGCCTGGGCTCCTCATGCTGAAGGTCGACCACGCTCTCTCTCCGTCGAATCCCGCTTCGATATTTCTACCGGTCGCCCCCGCTCTAATTCTCATGATGCACACCGATTGTCAACTGGCGCGGATTCGGGGTACCACACTGCTACGGGCCATTCGAGTGTCTCCGCCCCGAAGAAGCGTAGTTCAGGCTCGAGCTCGGGCGATGATGTTGCTCAAGACACGTCGGCTGCCGGTCTTTCATTTGCCCCACCGTTCCTCCAGCATTCCCCAGTGTCAGGCCCCCTTGATACCCCTACTTCATCATTCGGATCGGGTATTTTCGGCCTCCCGGGGCATATATCCACTCGTCGCGGTTTTGATGCGCAACGTGTTAGTCTTCCGGCCCGTGTCCCTCAAATTCGCGAAGTTGAAGAGCCTGAGCACGCACCTACGCCCGAACCTGTCGCCACAACTACTCCTGCCAAGGGTCGTCGCTGGTTCCCGAGTGTCGGCGGCGCGAAAAAGGATAGCGAGACGAGTACACGTGTGCAAAAGTCCGAGTTGAATCCCGATGCTAAGGTGTTCAGCTTTTCGCCCGACACGTCCAAGATATTCAATTTCACGCGTGGCCGAACGTTCAATATGGCTCCACCTGCCGCTCCTCCTGCGCCCGCTGAACCGACTACCGTTTTCTCTCCCTTTGGGCTCGGGGGAAGTGCCAACTCGAGCACACCCGCGCTCGGGAACGGGAGTGTAAGCAGCGCAACCAGTGGCACGTTTTTTTCTTCGCTATTGGCGTTTGCGCCTTCCCCCGCCGAACGCGAGGCACTCCAACGCGCTTTGGGCCCCAACGGGCTGACGCGTACGCTAAGCGGCACATCCGCGCGCTCTCCGTTCACTTCCCCGCTTCCATCTGCTCGTTCTAGCACGGTAGATTTGAGCGACAAGGCTGCGTTTCCTTGGAATGAGTCTGCAGCTCCCGTTGCACAGAAGCGCACGTGGTTCCCAGTCCGCAAGAAGGCTGCTGTCGAGGAGGCTGAGTAGGCTTGGAGGTTTTGTATGAAAGGAATGTATGAGGTGTTCGGAATGCATGCTCAAATTTGTGATAAACTTGTTTATATGACTTTGATGATCTCAGTGGTTTTATATATTCATGTGGTTTGATTCCCGATGAGTCTGGCATTGGACTTGTGGCCGGCCACATGAGAAAGGAAAGCAATAGCACAATATCATTCTACGAAACCTATATACAAGTTATGGATGTATGCGTTCGACCCTTTGGCGTGGGCAGATCACTTCGACAATGGATCATCCACGCGCCTTGAGTGCTGCCGCATATTGAGTTTGCAGCGTGTACACCGCCTTCACATGGCAAGTTAGCCCATCGAAAAAACACTTGTTTTACATTAACCTACCGAGCCAGGGAAAACAGCATAACCATCGTCCCATGTGTTACCAGTCGACACAACGCTACCGGCTTGCCTGCATTACAGGTCAGCCATGTGAATGAATAATGCCTGAGAAATTTTCAGCCCTACCAGATAAGGTCGCCACTCAGGCCGCTAGAGACGATCTCGTTCCACCAAGCCGTGTACGTGGTCTGTGCGCGCAATCGCATCAATCCATCAGCCCACCAACGAACAGTGACCACTAGTCACTCACCGTCTGGTCGCTAGTCACACCAAACTCCTCCAAGATAACAGGCTGATTTTCCAAGATATCCGCATAAGTCCACTAATTCACCTTCGCTCGGCAAATTCGAATTCACGAACCTTGTTGGCTGACTTCTGCGAAGCCGCATGATCTGCAAATGAATGATCAGAGTTCATCAGTGCGTCAATTTTTAGCGAATATGCGCGCTTAGCATACCTCTGATCCACTGGACTCCCCAAAGCGTCGCGTTTGCCGACTGGCCCCAGCTCACGGGGTATGAGTGGAATGTACCGAAGTCGAGCGTAGAGATTTCTGGAGGGCAAAAGAAGCACGGATCATGTTGAGCATCATGCGTCTAGAAGTTCGGATATTTTTCGATAAAATTCTAGCCAAACTTACTAAGGTTGGCGTCGAAGTCAACACCCTCGCCGCCTTGATACGGGTAGTTCGGCCCATTCGCTGGAGTTGCCATTCATGAGCACATGGATCCAAGTGATCCTCTAGACAAACCTTGGTTGTAGAAGCCCTCATCACCGAGGCCAACAAGATGGTTACTGTAAGAGACTACACGTTAGTATGAACATGTGACCGTGTCTAATCATCGCTTACGAGTCGATCGACTTGATGTATGCGGACATTTCAGCTAAATGGTGAGGCGTTAAAACAAAAACCTTCATAAATCTGTTTAATAGGACTCACTGGCCCAGTTTGTGACCGTCTTTATGGGACAGGTAAGCTAACAACAAGTTGACATGTAAAATGGGTTAACTTACGGTGGTGGTGCAGGTTCCGGTCGAAGTACCAGTGCTTCCCCTGCAGCGGGGCTCATTTGCCAGTTCCCTAGGGCACGCACGCCAACTGTAAGACTCAATAGAATTTTGTTTTTTGCTCTCTTACCAGCCAAGAATTGTGGGCTCATTTTTGTAGCGACCAACGAATCCATTTATGTACGTTTTGAATGCAGCTTTGACGGTCGCATCTAAACAGGAAATTAGTGTACGATGATGAAACGAGCACGCATGCCCCACCTGTATAGAAAAGATCATGGTTTGCGGAGCCTAGTAATTGTTTCACGTAGACATCTAATAATGATGAGTTTTTATCCTACTTCAAGCCCATACCTGGACCTACCCATTCCACCATAATCTAATTTGGCAAGAGTCAGATATTGGCTCACCACGACCATGGCTAACTTACCAGACCAGTTGTTTGTGAGCGCGACGATAAGTCGAATGTTCGCCCTGGTAATGTTTAGTCGGACTCCTTGACACTTTGTCAAGTTGACTTACGCTTTTGCCGCCGCAACGACCGTATCTAGCGGAATTCCTTAGATTGTGATGCTACTACCAACGCCTCTCCCTCACTCACCAAATCTACCCAACCCGTTAGAGCCAGTGTTTAGGGTGGCAGTTGAACCCGACCACAAGTTGTAATAGGTCCCGCTGGCACTCGTAACTTCGTTAAATCCCCATGTGCGGAGCGTAGTGAAACCTCTGCACACTGTTAGCACACGATGAGCTATTAAATAGGAATTCGATTACTCACGCGGCACTCAGGTCAGAGAATGCTTTTGTAATATCGGCGTCCGTTGCCTGCTGGGCCATCCAGTAGGCGTTTGACTGACAATAATCAATCGTTTAAATAACGCCCCATCTCGTGATTAATAACCACTTACCCCAACAACTGTGAAAGTCTTGCCGTCCAGTGTGAACTTTTGACCCGAAGTCTTGACGAAGCTTGTGCTCGCTGGCACAGAGGCTGTAGTGGTGGTCGTAGAGGCCGCAGAGGTTGTTGTTGACGCCTTAGTAGTAGTGGTCGTGGTCGCGGACGAAGAGGCCAAGCATTGAGAATAATCTGTGACTGTGTTAATGAAACATTTATCCACATGTGACCAGATACGTACAATCGTTCTGGTAGACACAGGCGAGTCCAGAATCGCACGTCGTGCTACCTGTGTAGTTCAGCCCTCCGCACTGTCCATACTGTGCGACGGCTAGCACGGATGTCAAGGAAGATGTAAAAACAACAGCTCCAAGTTTGAATGTAGACTTCATAGTAGATCCCGTTGACAGTGTGCATATTGGCTACAATTGCGGTATCTTTTTATACTGGCGATGTGTAGTCAACGGAGCAACCTCGCATATTACCTTTCACACCGGTTGACAATGCTTGAACTGGAATAAGGTAAAAGAGTTTCTCCAGCCATAAACCAACTAAGCGACCAATAGGCTGGTCTGCCGACACACGCGTGATTTAATTTGGAAACCCACAGTTGGCTAAATTTGTTCAGGCAATTATCACCAAAGGTCACCCCCGCATCGCGTGACCGCATACTTGGCAAAAGTAGATATGTTTTTTATAGGCAAGGTACGTAAATAGTGCCAGTATGTTTCGAACGTGCCTATCGTCAGCTTGGCATGGTCACGCCCCTGCTTCACCCCGTAGTTTTGCCGTAGACCCATGCAGTATTTGGTCACATCCGACATAGCTGTCATTATAGCGAACTAGACAGTAATCAATATACGTTTGATGTAGTTGACATGCCTCAATCGTGCCTTGCACGAGGATAAGGTCCCGTGAGCTCAATCTTACCGAGCTAACCCGAATTGATGCTCGCAGGATGAAACACGATTACTTGCATCGAATCGTGCGTCGTGGACGGTAATTGCTGAGCGCCACCGTTAGGAACTAACAGATCTCAGCCAGGCCTGCCAAGGGCCTTGTAATGACCATATTATTTTCAGGCAGTCACTTGACGAATGGGATGATCTCCCTGACCTTCCCACGATGTTAGGACCTCGATGCGGGGCCCGGCATGCTTGTACCCTGGCAAACGGCGCATAATGATATTCTACTGTATCCCTGTGAGCGTATCCTGTGCACGTCAACGTTTATTATTGCCAGGGCAATACAGGGGCAACATCCGTAGCGCTTCAGAGCCCACGTTCAGATAATAGATGACAACCTAACTCACCCAGCACTCTAGATCTCCAAGCCCTGCATGCACTCAGTTCGCGTAGCACCTCACTGAAGCCCCAACGATGCAGGGGGATCCCATACGATTCCTTCTGGTACTTCTTGCTCTAATTTGTCATGCGTGTGGTTCTAACATCTTTCGGTTGTTTCACATTTATTCACTGTACATGAGCTAGAATATATAACTACTATGCCTAGCAGTAACAATTCCCTCAATTTGATCAGGAGGTAGTAATACGTACTCCGCCTCTTCTAGCGTTTCTACACCTGCCGTCTAGGGTGTCTCGTGAGCTCGAAGATTCCCCTATTCCTATATATCTAAAATGAAGCAGCTTGTTTAATTTTGTCGATAGTTGGCATGGCACGCGTACGTGGTCTGCTCCCTCGGCGACCGCCTGCTCCGTAGGGGCAGGCTGATCCACTAGCTGAAGATTTAGCGATTAAAAGTTTCGATGGTGTAGGATTTCGCCAACATCACACTCTCGTAGCTTCCTCATTTCCATCGTAGAACCAAAAAGTCGAACACTGAGCTGAGTTCAACGGCACACAGAACTATGTCAGATCGCGCGGATAGTTTATCTATTGCGCCACGGCCTGTGGAAAACACAACGTGATAATATTGTTGGCGGTACTTCCACCAGCGATACTGAAACCAAATTCAATCATATTTTGGAAAAACCATGTATGTACGCCGTAAAAAAACATGAATGTTTCCCTCAGCCACGGGCCTTAAGCTTTGCAGCATAGGTCGTCTGGAGGGTGTATTCGGGCTGCATGTAGATGTAAGGCGCTATCTCTGGACTTTAATAAAGTGGCATACCTCCCCGGGATAGATGGTATATCCATCGTCGTGCGCGAGCCCGAATGACAAGGAACTTCCGGCTTGCCTATAACACTGTCAGCGAGGCTCAGCCTCTTACAAACCCAAAAGCTTACCAGAGGAGGTCCCCTGTGAGCCCGCTAGACAGGATAGCATCCCACCATTGCGTGTAGACGGGCTTAGTAAGGTATTGTGAGCATGATATGAGTACGGCGTTGGGTAGTAGCTTACTGATTTATTGTCCACGACGCCGAATTCTTCAATGATTACGGGCTAAATAACGAGATTAGGATGACGCTAGGCTACATAGACCACTTATTACCTTGTTCGCTGCTTTTTGGGTAGCTGCATGATCTATATACAACCGACCAAATTTAGTCCTACTCACTCCGAATGAATGACGCAACCAACCTAGAATCCATTGAACACCCCAGGCCGTGATATTAGCTGATTGCCCCCAGTGCTCTGGGTAGGAATGGAAAGTGCCAAAGTCGAGGGTGGGAATTTCTACAAGGAAGTCAGCGTCGTTCCTTAAATTCCGTAGCTCGTTAAAACCTACTCAAGTTAACTTCAAAATCAACACCTTCACCACCTTGGTATGGGTAGTTTGGCCCGTTGGCTATAGGTTATCAGGTTAAACCCCAACCAAAGCTATACGTCTAGCTCATACGTACGATGGTTGTAGAATCCTTCATCACCGAGCGCGACGAGCTGGTTCCTGCATGATACAAGTTAGGTATGTCAAAGGTCGCACCTGATATATTGGATAGAATCACATACGGAGCAATAGACTTGATATATGCGGAAATTTCAGCTACATTCTAGTTAGTTCTCGTCCCCGAGGACCGAAGCTCCACTCACTAGCCCAAGCAGTAATGGTCTATTTGCCAATACATAAAATCAGTGCGCATGCCAAGACTATGAAATTATGTACCAACCGCGGGCGTGCAAGAACCACTCGTTGTTCCGGTGCTACCTCTGCAACGAGGTTCATTGGCCAACTCCCTATCCAGTAACGTGTTTACTTTGTGAAGTTACTTCAGCAACCAGCTAACGTACCACGCCATAATGGTTGGTTCGTTCTTGTAACGACCGACGAACGCATCAATGTACTTCTTAAAGGCTGCCTTAACACTCGCATCTGCCCCAAGTCAAATCAGTTCTAAGTCAGCGCCTATATAGAATTTCTATTTACCAGTGTAGAAGAGATCATGGTTGCCGGAGTTTTTGATTTGCTTGACATAAACATCTAGACTAGGATGTTAGAACGTGATAGATATTGGCATGATAAGACGTACCCATCCCTCCATAATCTAAATAGATTATTATCAATTCTATTCATACGTGCGGAGCCTGAGGATAGGGCGCTCACCTGCCCAGTTGTTGGTCAAAGCTACAATCAAACGGATGCCGGCACTTTGCAGCCGAAGCGCTACGTTAGTAACGTTAAAAAATAAATGTTTCAGTAGACATACGCTTTGGCAGCTGCAACCACTTGATCTATATCGAAATACACGTTCAGCTCTGAACACTTGTCTTATTTCAACTCGACCATACCAAATCTTCCGAGACCATCAGCGCCAGTATTGATCGTTGAGGTTGTGCCAGACCAGAGCTGATAATAAGTTCCACTTGGGCTAGTGACTTCGTTGAACCCCCAAGTACGGAGGGTCGTAAAGCCGCTAATCAAATAAACTGTATAAGACACTCAACACTAGCCCAAAGCTTTGTGCCGCTTACGCGTTCTTAAGGTCGTTAAACGCCGTGGTGATATCTGCCGGGTTAGACAGCTGGGGAATCCAGTACGCGTTGGACTGTTGTTTCCGTTTCGGATTATATATAAGCACTATAATTGAAAAAAATCTGAAGCAGCACTCACGCCGACAACTGTGTATAAAGCACCGTTAAGGGTAAACTTCTGACCGGAAGTTTTAACATAGGCGGTGCTGGCGGGATTCGGCGTAGTTGTGGTGGTCGTGGTAGGAGTACTGGTGGTGACCCGGCTGGTGGTTGAGGTTGGAGCCACGGTCGACGTGCTCTTCAAGCATTGGTAATACCCTAATAGCTGGTTCTATTGATGCCAAACTATATGTCAAGCGTCCTACTCACAGTCGTTGATTACCACGCAAGAAAGGCCAGCGTCGCACACGGTACTACCAGTGTAGTTGATGCCACCGCATTGGCCCCACTCCGCAACAGCGACAGCAGAACCAACAGACGCCGCAAATGCAACCGCAGAAAGCGCGTACTTCATGATGATGAAAGGGTGTCCTTTTGCCTAACAAAAATGCTGCATTTTAAGGAACGCGAGAGGTTCGCGTACGATATAGTGGGTTCATAAGAGAGTAACTATTGACCAAACGCCAAGGATCTTGGTTCAGTCACCATACATTGCGTTCAACCTAATCAGGAAGTTTCTTACACAAGAGAACGTGACAGAACCTAGTCAGAAGACTCAGCCAAGGACAAGATAGTCGCGTCAGATCACCAGAAACCAATTGGGGATATTCAATCGGTTTGATGGATATTCTCCGCTGGATCGCGTCATGGTCATAAGATATATGGATTCTGGTGACCGGGCCGTTATTTCACCGAGTAGGTAGGATAGGTAGCCACCCGCAAAAGTGTTCCGATCTTGATGATCGAAGCAGTTTGAATGGACTTGAGTAAAATTCCAGAGCCAGTGGAGATGAGATTAACTTCAACAATAATAATAGCTAGGCAAATATTTGATAACTATTCATAAGTAGCTCATGCTGCAGGATGAGTGAGATATGCCTAACCAGTTAATCGCACGAATAACCTAACATCACGATCAGAAAGCTTGGCGAAACGCTAATGACGGGTATGGTGGCTCTACTCAGCAGACACGGGGATAGCCAATAGGGTGGCATAACGGTAGGTAAACATAGTCTTTCAGAGGGAATGCAAGTCAGCGACAATCCTCCGGCGAACATGCACGTAGGGATTTCCGAATGCTGTCGGCCTCGACCCAAGGTACCACGTGGGATACCCTTGCTCGTTTAGCCAAAGTCGATGAATTGACCTCTTACACGAATGCCCGGACCTTGGCACCGTGAGAATATGGCAATAATATCGGGGCCAAGGTGTATATATGCGTATCTTCGGTGCGGAGGAAATTCGGTGGTATTTGCAATTACTGAAAAGGTCTAGCCCAAGCCACCCATCACAGCCAAATTCCAAAAACTTAGCAATAAATTACCTCGCAAACGCGGGGGAATTTCCTTCCCTGACAGGCTTATGGCTCTGTTGACGTGAATTACAATAATTTCAGGGAGCGTTTGCTACAGCACGGTTTCACGATCTCGACCTACGACACTGGTACGCGAACATCTGTTGTCAACTTGTCATAATTGATTATGCATATATGGTCGCCAGTGCATAACCCGTCACCAGCTCAATGGTTCTGTATGGACGCCTGTGCGCATTCACTAAAATTCTCGTACAGTACACTCCAATCCGCACACGCATATATTCATATCACAAGCGCGCTCACCTCGTGCTCACCGCGTTCACGTGACAATTCGAAGTGTTTACCCTCCCATACCTACGCCACCACTTAAACGACCCAAATGGCCCCCCGGGATGATGCCTCATCCGGATCTGACGCAGAAATGTTAGAGGATTCGGATATTGAGTATAATGAGAAAAACCGCGCGGAAGCTGGAGGGGGGGAGAAAGGTAAGGGAAAAGAGAAGGAAAAGAAAGGGAAGAACAAAGCAAAAGAGGTAAGCATGTAACAATTATCCAGGAAAACGTTCATTAATATAGGTATGAATTAGGGTGGGTATGCATGGGAAGCAAACTATGTGCGATCGTGGGATCAGGTGCAAGAGGATGAAGGAGGCAACCTGGCTCATTCTGTAGAAGATTTGATTGCAAGAAAACGGAGAAAAAGGTACGCTCGCGTAGTATTTTGTGAACGTTCCTGATTTAGGATATACAGGCTATTTGGTCCTTCGTCCGCAATTCGTCGAGCTATTATTAGGCATCTTGTGCTACTTATTGACCTATCCGCAGCAATGGCGGACCGAGACCTAAGGCCGACGCGTTTCGAGCTCGCGTTGGATTGTGCGAGGGCATTTGTTGTCGAATGGTGCGAGCAGAACCCCTTGGGTCAAATTGGAGTGGTTGGGATGCGTGCTGGGATTGGTGAAAGAATTGTCGAGATGACTGGTAAGTCTAATTGAAGAAGCCCCTACCTAGTACTGAATGATTACCAGGTAACCCTCATGATATTCTTCGGGCGATTGCGGATAAGCGGAAACTTGAGCCTGCGGGAGAACCGAGCTTGCAAAACGCGATCGAAGTTGCACGAGCAGGTATGAGGCAAGTGCGTCTTTGGGTACCGATACAACGGACCTGGAATTAATTTAACCGGACTTTGGACAGCCATTTGCCGACCCACTCGTCAAGAGAGATTGTAATTATTTTTGGCTCACTCACGACCTGTGATCCTGGCGATATTCATGAAACTCTGGACAACTGTATCAAGGACAAAATTAGGATATCGTTGGTCGCTTTGACTGCGGAGATGAAGATTTGTAAAGAGCTTTGCGAAAAAACCGAGGGTGAGTTCATTAGGGAGTCTCGCACCGCCAGGAACACTAAAATCAGATTACAGGAAAATTTGGAGTGGCTCTCAATGAAGGACATTTCAAAGATCTACTTTTCGAACACATACCTCCCCCCGCACACCGGGCGGCACGGAGTACGACTAACGAGTTGTTGCCAAACCAGGCTGCCAAGACATCACCGCTTAATCCTAACGCAGACCTGATGCTCATGGGTTTTCCAACGAGATTACCACCCACGAGCGCACCAACATTGTGTGTATGCCATCCTAGCAGAATGCGGGCTGAAGGATTCTTGTGCCCTCGATGCTCGGCCAAGTTGTGTGAAGTGCCGACTGATTGTGATGTTTGTGGCCTAATGGTGGTGTCATCTCCACACTTGGCACGCAGTTATCACCATTTATTCCCAGTCGGCCCGTATGTCGCAATGTAAGTGGCTATCTTGCATGCCTGTTCGTTTGGCTTTGATCGATAGAATTCATTCAGAAACGAGATTGCGGCCGAAGACAAACCAGCGGCAACGTGTCAGGGATGTGCGACACCATTTCGAACGGAAGTGTCTCGTTCGGCCCCCGCGGGTGCCAATGATGGAATCAGCACGTTGGGGCGATACCGGTGTACCAAGTGCAACCAGGATTTTTGTAACGAGTGCGATGTATTCATCCACGAGAGTCTTCATGTATGCCCTGGATGTTCCTAGTTGCGCAAAACGATTCTATCCGAGATGGACGGGATTGTAGCCGAGTGATGCGCGTCTAAGAATATTGGGTCGGCACGCGGACCCTGAAAGCTCTGTAATCCGGAAGAAATCTCGAGACATTGCGTCAGTGCGCAGCACAGGGCATGAGAATCCGGGACAATTGTGTTGGGAAAGGTGGGAGATTCCTGAGCCGGCTTGGCAAAGGGGCCTGGTTTTCCAATGACAGCAACTGGTGTCAACCCTTGTGGTCTTCTCAACGACGGCGACGAGTCGCACTTACTCTCCTTTTCTTCCGAGGTTAGTCGCGTGTTTTCCCAACGACCGAGCGCTCACCCGCGAACAGCCCCTTTGCCTCTACCACCATGATCACCTCATTCATCGCCCTTGCGCTGGGCGCCGTCTCGGTCATCGCTGGAAATGTCACCGAGGGCGGCGCTTGCAGCCAGTCGAACATTTACCTCACTGCAGGCTCTTACCAGCTCAACACGGACTGTGATCCCATGACATACTGCAGCGGCTCGGGTGTTTGCACCAAGAAACGATGCCGTAAGGACGAGTAAGTCGTGAAGCTGGCCTTTCTACCGTTCATTGCTCATCCGTTTTACACAGATTTCCTTGTAGGTTCTTCAGCATGTTTTCTAGTTTTCGAAGCTGACCTCTGCTAGTTGGATACGGTGATACAGAGTTCAAGAATTATCCGAAAATGTGTCCCTCGGGACAGTTCTGTACGTATACGGTGCTTTGCACTCGATGCCATCGGCTTGCTCATTTTTTGACCCACTCAGGCCCGGATGAAGAAGACGAGTGCCAGAACCTCCTTTCTGTCGGCAGTGCTTGCCAATTGAACCGTGATGGTACGCCATTTTTTCCGTTCCAGACAACTCTTGCTCACAGCTCTCGTCAGACGAATGCGAGCCTCCGTCGGACACGTCCCTCGCCACCCCTGATACCCACAAGGGCGCCATTTGCCTGAATTACACGTGCATGTGCGTCTGGCCAAGTTTGATTTTGCGGTTGTGTGCTTACATCACTTATAGGTACGCAAACGTTACCGTTGGTCAGCCATGCGTTGTGGAAAACATCGCCTACATTGCCTACAATACGACTGGTGAATTCATTAACATCGTCTCGCGGTGCGCGCGCTTGTTCCTCTTGGACCTTTGGAAGACCCTGACCGAACTGATTTCAGGGGCAACTGCCGCAAAGGACTCTACTGCGATGCCGCTCAAAAGGTTTGCATTGCTACGCAAGATTTCGGAGCCGCTTGTACCGCTGATAAAGAGTAAGCGAGTCGTAATCCGTATGAAGGGAAGGGTGCTCATTTATTATGCTAGGTGTACTTCTGGGAACTGCCTTGAAAACTTGACCTGTGGTGTAGCAACTGATGCTCCTCGGAAGCTGGGGACATGGGTTTATGTTGTAGTTGGCATAGCAATTTTCGGAGGTATGAGATCCTTCTTACTATCAAAATTTCTCATCTGAATACGTCTATAGGCATGGCCTTGACTGTCGGTTCGTTGTTCATGATTCATCGCAAGGAACGTGATGAAATGCGACAACAGCGAGAGCAGTACTGGAGGGAGCAGGTTCGTCTTGGCCACATGATTTATAGAATATGCTTAACTAATTTTCTGTTTGTTTAGGCCGCGCTCCGACAAAACATCTTGCAAATGCGCGAAACTGCCCAAGCTTCTTTGTTGTCCCTGCCTTATAATGGTCAAAACCAGTCTGGCTCGGGCTATAATTCCCCCTCTCGACACAGCAGTTACGTTTCGGGAAAAGATATGGGCCCGGCCAGTGAGGATAGTCATGCGGGCTTTGTTACACATGCAGGGTACGCCGGCGGTAAAGTGGGTAGTGGACTGCGCAATTCGCTAAGAAGCGAGGATGGACAGGATGCAATGGACGAGGCGATGAGCATGGATGCCTTGGTCACTGAAAGAGAGCATGGCAGCACTGGAAAGAGGCGCAAGGGTGGCTTGAGTCTTGGCGGCAAGCGATGATTTGGGTATATGACCCTCATGGGATGCCTGCGCTGCTTTCTATCTCGAACCTCTCACGCATCAAAGACTCTTGTTGCTTTTCCTTATTCTCATTTGTGTACGGCCATACTCTCTGTCTCGTGCATCCAACATAAATACTACTTGCTTTTTATTCCGTTGACTCACTTTATTTTCTCTCATCTATACTTGCTAACTTTCACGGACCGTGACATGGGAATGATATGGACCGTACGCATTGTACATTTTTTTTTGAACTTTTTCTGTGATTCTACTCCCTGTTTGATCGTGGCTTGCTCGCATGGCATCTCAATTAACCGCTTTCCAAACTAGATCAAGTTCGTTTCTGCTCTTGTCTTTCAATTGGTAATATTCGGAAACCATTCCTCTCGCTCTCGTATCGTCCTGGGTTTACGGTGTATGCGTATCCTTCACAATAGACTTCTCAATCTTTTGGTGCATTAGATCAGTCAGCGTGTAATTGTGAGCTCTTGGTGGCGGGTCTTCGTATTCTGGCGATGGGCAGACGGGCGGCTCACTACTTGGGCGCTCAGGGCTCGGGGCACTCTAAACGACTGAAAAGTTGTTATTCATTTACCGTGAACATACACAGATGGTTCATTTTGATTAGGGCCACTTTGGGTGAGTGGCACCTCGGACGAAACATCGTCAGCAAGACATTGTTTTCGTCGCGATAGCTCGAAATAGTCTTGCGGGCATATTGACTAGGGTTCGAATTAGGAACTCATCTATTATATTTACTATCCACCACTCGTTTTCGAGTCTAAAGACATTGGGCGAAGCGCCCATCCGAGGCTGGTCCAAGTCCCCATCATTTTGGGAATATACACTGGCACGGCAACCCGCGTATAGGCCCAAGCACTATAACCCAGAAACAAGCCTCTTTATTCCACGTGGAACCCGTCTTTGTTGTGCGAGCAGGCCGAGTCGAACAAACGCTTTCATGTTTCCGCTTCTTGCATTTGGCTGGCGTTCATCGATTAGCGTACTTGGGCCCAACCACCGTATGCGTATCCTTTCCTTCTGGGCAGCTGGCATTATAAGTACCCTCAAGGCCTAGTCTTCACATTCATTAGCACGACCTCTCACGTTATTGTATCGGAAACCGACCCATCCATTTGCTCAGCTTGCCCATCTTGTCCAGAATGCCTCGTATCAGTGCCCAACACACGCCCCGTCGTAGCAGCCACGGACAGGACGGTGGTGCACTTCCCAAACGCGTCCAAGCTGGTGCTCGAGTACATGTGACCTACCAAGAGTTCGTTCAGTTTATGGAACTCTGGGATGCGAGCAAAGGCAGGCCCAACCGGGAACAGATTGCGGAACTTAGCACAAAGCTTGGTCGGTACGTCGCTCATTGTTTATCTGCCTCCGCTTTTCCATTGTGGCTAACATGGTGATGAATATAGGTGCCGAAAGCAAGTGGCGGTTTGGTTCAGCAACCGCCGACAGAACATTGCTAATGAAGCCCGCCGGATCGGGCGTCAGCTCACGGCCAAGGAGCAGTCTAACATTCTCTGGAGCAAGTACCGCGAGACTGCAGCCGAGCGGGAGAATGCAGCCGAGCAGGAGGTTGTTGATGTTGCTGCCACTGGCTCCCGCGGCACATCGTCTTCTCCAGGCAAGTCTGCGAGTCCCGTTCCAAGCCTGAGCGACGATTCGAGCTCCAGCATCTCGGACTGGTCGCCCACCGCTAGTCCTGAGGCCCCCGTAGCTACACTCGAGGGTGAGTATTGATTGGATTGTCGTGCTTTGGGTTAGTGTGTCAACTTGGACCATGGCCAGATGTCTCCGTCTTATCGCCCTTGGGCGCTTTGCTTCATGTTGCCAACCGCGAGAAGAACGTCTACGAAGCATGTGAAGCTCTTCTTGGACTGGGGTACCCGCATTGAAGTCTTATGGAATTAGGTTGGTTTGTTTCTACTGTGCGTTCACCCTGGCGGTGACCACACACTATCTGGGCTTTGTATCTATATTACTTTGGCTGTTCGACGTTGCACACATTCCTATGTAATCCCACAAATATCGCCTCTCACTATTTTCCATCGTATCTCTGGTCATAATCTCCGCTTTGTATTTTGCTCTCCCCGTGACAACCTTATTTCTGCGTACATCACGTTTGCTTTTTGTTTCTACTTTGACATTCCAGTGCGCGACTTGTTGACCCGCATATAGCTCCATGCGGCCGAGTGACACTTTCGATAACATTTGTTTACTCATGTTAACACTTGTGCGCAGTTTGGGTTTGTTGCTAATCAAGACTTGAACGCTTCCCAAAAACCTTTCGTTTCATTCCCCTGGGCGACTCGGACGATGCTTGTTTCGGGACGTAAACCGTTATCTCTGATAAAATGCTGCGCGGCAGCCATAATCGCACGCTTTTCTTCTCTGGAGGCCTGAGATCCTATCCAAACGTAGAGCGCCTTTGGTCCAACCAGTAAGAACACATCGGCTGGATCAAGAGCTTCACGAGTGGCGGAGGGGAGCGATATATACGGAGGGTTGGACGAAGGCAGTATGCGAAGCAGGGTGGGTTCGCATGACCCGCTTCTCCCCCGATCTGGGGCCTCTGGAGGATATGGCAAACCCAGGGCGCGGAAAAAGGGAACCGAAGCATCGCCATCTACGTTTAGGGGGACTCAGTAATAGACTTAGGCGCTCAATCGTGCGGCTCACCGTACACCTGCACTTCACCAAGTGTGCCAGCCAACTCTTTAGCGATCTCAACTGCTTTGAACCTCTCTTTCCCGGTGGACCCTTTCGCGTTATATTGCATGATAGAAGGTGGAGTATTTGCCTCCCCTCCAGGCTCGAATACGTATACGTCTCCTTCCTCTAGATATTTGACGGGAAGGCGAACTTCTGTAACTGAGTTGGCTGTGACTTGGAATAGTTTAGGGGGACGAGGAGCATCAGGCTCCGGGTGGGTGAACCCAGTACGAACACCCCCGGAGAGAATACGAATCCCATCGGGGAAATACGATCGGAAACGAGGGGACTCGAAGTATTGGCACTCGCGGTACTGTGTGGGCGCCCCTCCTAGGTCTTGAAGAGAATGGGTGGTCAAGGACGGTGTTGAACTTTATTGTACTTACGGTCGTCAAGTTCAACTGTTTTGTACGCCGCTGTCCCAGCTTCATCGAGGCTTGTCTGAGATCCAAGCCAAAAATGTAAATCATGAGACAATGCTTCGGTATCCGGATCCTTTTTGAAAGTCTATAGAGTTTAACATTCAACAATGTTTAGTGTCTCATGTTCCTACTAATTTGATCAAATTTTACTCACATGAAGGACAATGTAAGAGTCGCCATCGTAGAACTGACCCTTGCGTTCATCAGGCCAACGAACAACTTTAAAATCTTCGATCCTCCAAATCCAAAACCCTTCTTCTTGACCGACACCTTCCCAAGCCCTTTCTGTATCCCCAGCGTGTTCGCGCACACGCTGGTGTATCTGTGGGATTTGATTGATCAAAAACACAAGTTCTGTCCCAAACCAGTAGTTGAAGCAGAAAGTAAGACTTACATCGCTGCCCCAAAGGGCGATGTTGGTTTCCGCTATATCGACTTCTGGAGGTTTGTTCAAGTGGGCCATCACGGTTGCTTCGAGGTCATACGTCGACCCATGACGTATGTGCCCATGCTAGCGCTACACTACTTCAATATTACGCCAATCAACTTCCCTTTTGGGGGACAAGAAGCCATGAACCAGGTGCGGGTTGTTGAAAATACCAACCAAGGACACGCCAAGGAGACCCAGGAATTGCGAATTGGAGAGATGACGATAAAGCTATATTTGGCGTAGTTACATGATCACTACTAGTACTCTCGGCTAGAGCTCTGGATATTTAGCCATAAACGCGTCTAACCTAGAATTTGCGCGTTTGTTCACCGAGTTTTGAAGAAACGCAAAGTTTCCAAACATCCAACCAAATAGTCCAAGAGCTTGTCCTTCGGGTATGAACGCTATTTGAGCGGTCTGCGTTTGTTGAATGGGTTGAAAATACGTACCAGCCCAAGTTGGCATATCAAAAGAGTCAGTTTGTTCCTTTACTTTTCCGTCAATAACCAATATATCCGCGGTGATTTGGTTCGTAACCGGTCGGTCTCCAAACTTGTAGACAGCTTCGAAACGGACAATTGCCTATAATCCCAGTGACTCAGCGCAAAAACATTGGTGGAGGAATTGCCGACCAACCCTTTGTGAATCCGACCCCGAAGGTTTGACCTCATGCACATTCCACACAGCCTCGGTTTTATCGCGCGTGGAGGTAAACATCTTGTACATAGCTAATGCCCGTTTACCTGAAGTAATGCATGCATTGAGATTGTCAGTTGGGCCGGCGTGTTAATTAGTTCGGACCTTCTAGTTTTCCAAATGCAGGATCTGTGAACGTATAGTCAGGAGCGGCTAAGTTCTTCATTCCTTCGAAGTTGCTGTTTGTTACAAAGTCAATTCACTTCCAGAATATATTGATAGCACGCTCACCCTACGCTGTAGGCCTCGAACCATTTGGTAGCAATAATAACTGGGCTCTGTTCCATTATGGTAATAACTGTATCAAAAGTGTGGCTAGCACAGCACGAATAGGAGAGGATGAATATAGGTTTAGTGACGAGAGACGACAGTTAAGAGGACTCCTCGTGGCCATGGCACCACGTGCTGCCATGGATCAATAATCATTTATTGTTTTCAGTTACTAAGTATTTGGGTAACATTTGATAGAGAATCACTACCCAGGAGGAATTACATCCACCGAATTTCATGAAAGTTAATTTTCAAACGGAAGAAATTATCTTCAGTGAGGTCTCGAATTTGACGTTACCACCACTGAGTACAATACCGATGTTCAGTTTCCCTCCCTTTTCGGCGGCCCATTTAGTAGCTTCCTCCCGGAATTCGGAAGAGTAGAGAACAACCGCCAAGGGAACTGCAGAGGAAGGCTCAATGATCAACTTCATACGTTCCCATGTGAATTTCATTGCACGGCTAGGATGTATGCGTAAGTTTATATAATATCTAGGTCAATGAAAACTTACGAGATCTCCTCATCCGACGCCATACATATAGAATCGACATAATCCAAGATAAGTGGGAAGGTAACATCTCCGGTGGAAGTCAATAGCCCGTCGCAGATCGTGTGTGGGTCGACCGATGGGACCCAGGTTTTAGTCTTAAATCCTTGATAAGCATCCCCAGATCCTAATCGAATTTAAATAGATCCGTCGCGTCGCATCGAATGGTAAATCGTACCTGCTGGCTCTGCACCGACTACTTTGGTGCCTGGCTTTAGTCCTTTTGCGACAAGGGCACAACCCGTCAGCATTCCCCCACCGCTAATAGGTGTCACGATCACGTCCAACGGCTTTCCAATCTCCTCTGCTTGTTCGAAGAACTCGATTGCTAGAGTTCCCTGCCCGGCGACGATCCTGGGATCGTTAGAAGATGGTACATATATAACCCGTCGCTCCGGGTGGGCAGCCTCTTCCTCCTTGATAACGCGGTTCATTGTTTGTTCCCGAGCAGTGACGACGGGTTCACAAAGCGTTACGACCCCTCCATAGCCTCGGACTGCATCAATCTTGCAAGGCGGTGCGGCCTCGGACATGATTACACAGCAACGAATGCCAGCGGAATGGGCAGCGTAAGCTAGGGCCTGTCCGTGATTACCGGATGAATGCGTGATGACGGTCAATGTAGAAGGTGTGAGGTCGGGATTTTCTTCGAGAAGCCGCAAAACCGCATTGCTCGCTCCTCGCGTCTTGAAGGCTAGAATTCAAACTTCATGAGATATGGGGCAGGACAAGCACTTTACTGTAATCTTACATCCGATCTTTTGTAGATTTTCACACTTGAATACCAATTGTACTGGGAAGTTGAGAGCCTCGGTTGCAAGTTTGTCAGCCGTTTGGGAAGTTGTAACCATAGTCCGGTGAATGCGGGATCTACGAGATGTCTTTAGTTTTACACCTTGTCTAAGGTACATAGCAGCAAAATATTGTCGTACTGAATCTTTTCCGCGGCACGCTGAACATCTGATAGACCGACGGGATGTTGATGTTTTCCTTCGGCCATAATAACACAGTATGCGGATGTAGCTTCTAGATAATAGTAAGCCCTAGGATCTAGGAAAAAATCCTCATATTCACGTACATGTCGCTTGGGAAAGTTAAACTCAAGCTGCTTCAAAGACCAGCGTCAGGGTTAGGGTAGGACCACAACTAGTTGTTTGACGGCACGTCACGTTATCAAGCGTCCAAAAATAGCTAGGACGAATAGTGGGCTTATGTTTGACATTTATCACATCTGCTATTCTATGTCTACGCATATATCCTATTATTATTAGAGGCGGGTTCCCAAGACCTTGACCGAGTTCAACACAACTTTTGTCTCCGGGGTCACGTGCCATATGCAGAGCTCTCACCTCTCCATACAGGATTCAAGCTGGTGCCTTATCCATCTCCTGGCGCAAGGCCAAGCGGACAGCTTCGCCAACGTCTTTGGCTTGATAGGTTGGCGGATGCTTCGGGGCTCCTGAATTCGGGTCGTAAACACCAGTATGGACGAGAATTGATTTCCAGCCGGCACCGTTGGCCCCAGCAATATCGGATTCTGGGTTATCTATGACGAACGGGTCATACACTTGGCATAGTAAGAGGACCGTGATATGTTAATAAACACTTACCACCTATCATATAACTGTACCATGTAGGTTATAGGGTGATTTCCCTTAAATTATCAATGACTCACATTGGAGGTAGCTCAACTTTGGTGTTGGTTTGCTCAATGTCAGCGAGCTGCCCTAGAAGAACAGACTTTGCAAAATCGTATGTTGCTTTGTAAGGTTTTCCATATTGCTTGAACGGATACCGCTCGCCGAATTGGGCCTGAGGCGTATATTGAATTGCCAAGTTCAAGATAGTGCCAGTACCCACCTCGTATACTGACTGGAAAGCGGTGATAAATCCACCTTGCCCCAGACGCGGGTGGGGGAAATCTGCTCCCCAGATGAGATCCGGATTGCAGAAAATGAGCTCAACTGGTTTTGGACCATGGTCTACACAAAAGTGAGATTTTTAGACTCGTGTAGCACTGTTTGCACTCACCCTGTTGCATGCGACGCCATATTAGTGAGTCGAGATAAACACCTCTCAGAACGTCACATGCAATCTGCGTATCCAAAAACCAATTGCGAGGATCATGGAACGCAACGACGGCATGTATGGGCGTTTTCGAGAAGTCCGCATGCTAGCGTGACGTAGGCTGGTAAGCATCCAGAGCTTGTACATATTCTAAATCTGACATACCCGTATGGTAGAGCGTTCTTTTTCGGAGAGGCGATGTAACGGCGAAACACTGCAATATTGTACACGGGCTCAGTCAATTTGGGGGTCAACGTAGGATGGTCACGGACGCTTTATTCCATGCAAGAATGTCAAACGGTGTGTACGCGTCAAACCCATAGCTAAATTAAGATTAACACGAGATGAAAATGGGTAAAATTCTGTACTTGCCTCTGGGCAACCTGCCGGACTGAATCGCCAATCCCACCCAGAACGAGTATAGGCTTGTCCTTGTATTCGTGTGCGAGTGGCTTGAGGACTGTATGTGCTTGGACAACCTGGGAAGTTTTGATCTGTGATAACCACCTAAGATATACCGCACTGCTTTAATGATATTTGTCGTACATGGGTGCCGAGCTTGGCTGTCAAATCGGATGCTCTCTGCTCTTCTGTAGTGCCTCCGCCATTGGTGAGCACTATGAACGGAATTTTACTAGGTAAAGGTGAGTATCCTAACCATTTCATCCAAGGAATGAATATAATCTTACACACCGAGTTCGTTCTCCCCCTCAAGGATCCTCATTACTTTGTGAACTCCCGGAATGGGATGGTGGCCTCTAAGTAATACGCCATCCTAGCTCAAATTTGCCATGAGCACTTTTCGATCTCGGACACGGTCAACGCACTATATCAAAAGTGAATGCAACGGGCGGTTTATGTTTAGCACCCCTATGTATGGAGCGTTGGACTGCGTATAGGTTGCATAAGTGTAAAGTGCCATGAAAGGATTGCACGCACGTTGCGACCGACTGGCCCCAAAAGCAGGAGATGTTGGGGACGTGAAAGCAGAGAATGCGCGCCATATCGGGGAAACTTTGAATGAGCGTGTTAGGCTAAGCATCCTAGAGGTGAGGTGATTGATGTTTTTGCGGCACGTATATGGTATCTGGGAATTGTCAAATGTAAAGTACCGTGCCCACCTGTAAGCGCCGATCAGTCCTAGATCAAATGCGACGCTTGCCATGCGTTGCCGCGCGTGCAGGTTTGGGTTGAGACGAAGGGGCTCAAGCGCTTATCTTGATCTGGTTGACCATGTCCACCATCTACCTCCCTCAGTATCCACCGGCATCCCTCGGATGATCTCAAGGAGACCTTGCAGCATATCCGCTTTATCATGGCGTGATATCATGAGCTGGCTGCACATCACGTGATAATTAGGCACGGCGCGTCTCCCGGTTCCCTCATTCACCATCGCAACGTGCAAAATTCCTATTCTCAAGTTTATAATTACCCCTGTCTGAACTCCTCAAACCGACACTCTTTGTACTTTTTTCCACGCTCTCGACTCGATGTTACCTTCATACAACTCTTACAACCGACGACACCCATACCACTCCTTGTCTCGCCCAACCCATGCAGCATCGTCCCTCCGAGACCGCCTGCTGTCTCGATCACGTGTTACGAACCTTGGATTGATACTAATAGGATGTGTACTTGGCTTGTCGCTCCTTTCCAACCTGCGCTACATACTCCTACTATCCGAGTACAAACCACGCGCTCCGACGATCCCGCCGCTCATTGCAGACACGATATCATACAATTCAAGTGAATCTCAGCTGGACCATTTGATCGTAGTTGCCGGGCATGGGATATGGAAAGGCGTTTTGCCTTTGGAGTATGAAAAGGACGAGGAGTGGGTGCTTGATGTCGCACAGGCGGGACACGGGAACCCTAGAGCCTTTTACGCCCACATTGCCAAAGGGTACGCTCCAAACTCCACACACTCAACCACTCTAACCACCATACACTTGGCAGTGCCCAACTCGCACTAGAAGACAAGCACAGCTTGCTAGTTTTCAGCGGGTGAGTCGAGTCTAAATCTTGTCGAGTCGAGTCGAGAGTTTTGACACGAGTGTGGGTGTAGCGGTCAAACCCGCAAACCGACGCATTTGACAGAAGCCCAGTCTTATCTCTCGCTTGCGCTCTCGACGGGTCTCCTTCCTTTAAGCGCGTCGTCTGGCCCGTTTGAACGTGCGACGACGGAAGACTTTGCACTTGACTCGTTTCAAAACTTGTTATTCTCGGTCGCCCGGTTCCGGGAACGCACTGGGTGGTACCCTCGGCGGATAACAGTCGTCGGATTCGGAGTCAAAAAGGAACGGTTTGAAAAGTTGCATGCGCGGGCGATTAGGTGGCCTGTGCGGATGTTCAAGTATGTGGGTGTGGACGTGGATGGACAGGGCGATTTGCAAGCGTCTCGAGCTGGCGAGGTACGTTTTTCTTTTTTGCTAGTTGAGATGCGAGCCAAAACTTGGTGGTCTAGTTCAAGAATGGGTTTACGCCTTATACGCACGATCTCTATGGATGTCACGACTTTCTCGCTGCTAAACGTCGCTCCCGAAACGTTGGCGCACGGTTCCACCCGTACCATACCTCTGCTCCCGAGCTCACTGACCTGCTCGACTGGTGCCCACCTTCACGCCACCAGCTCTTTTCGGGACCGCTTCCCTGGAGTCCTGCCCACTAGACCCGCTGTGAATAGACATGACCTAATTTATTGCGCTGCTTGATCTACTTTTTCTATTCGCTCGCACAACGCCATACGACAAACTTCTAGGATATGTACAACAACAATAACAAGACAGTATGCGTGTTAAGATTATGAAAATGGGATGACAAGTACAGTGCGCAAGAGTCCAAGTGAAAAAAAGGCCAACGTGGGTAAACCAGAGAAAGGGGAAAAGTCCAGGGTGTCATCAAGATCCCAGGCGTGTCGCGCACAAGGAAACAAAAAGGGGTAGTGTCGTCAAGACGTGATTGTTCGGTCACGTAGTCGGGTCCCGGGCGCCACTTTTGGAGCGGCCTCTCGACTGGGACGGTCTCCTAGCAGCCAGCGAGCCCGAGCTGCTAGCGCCCAGTCCGTGTATCGGCACATAGTCGGGGTCAATCTTGCTACACTTGAGATGCAACAACAAATGATGCACGAATATATGCTCAAACCTGATACCAGTCAGCGCACACCCCCAGCAAACACACACACGCACCTCGCATTCGTAAACACAACCGCCATCGACTCCGAGTCGCACCGCAGCAAATTGGGTGCCATGACCAGGGCCAAATTCGCACTGGTCATCTTGGTCACCGCCTGAACGCTCTCGGGCAAAAACAACTGCAAAAAGCTAATGACAAACAGCAACACGCGACGATTGTTGGTCGGGAGCGCCTTGACGAGCTCGACGACCTGTTCGGGGTCTTCGGCCGCTTGGATGCATGCATTGTACATGTCGGCCGGGATGAGCGGTTCTTGTAGTTCGCGGAGCCAGAGTTTGAAGAGTGAGGCGGGAACGTTGCAGTCGTCGATACCTTCGAGGTTGTAAAATCCCTTGTCGATTCTGACGCGGAGATCGGAAACCTCGTCGCCATCACCAGGGATGCGGAATATACCCTCGGACTTGGTGCCGCCAAGGGCAAGAATGCCGTCTGCGAGAAAGGGAAGGATGATGGGTACTTTGCTGCTGGCATATGTGCGCTCCTGGAGGCGCATGGTGGCCGAGAGAGATTCACCAAAGGTGGACGGATTGAACGCCGAGTCCTAAAAGACGGTGAGGGAAGAAGGGTCTAGAGTTGGTGGACGTACAGCTGCATTGGTGATCTCTGTTGCGGTGGGGGGCTTTCCCCTTGGGCCTTTTTTCGCAATGACGGGGAGACGGTGAAGGCAGTACTTGGCCATGACGTCGATACGACCTTCTGTGTGCTTGACCTTGCCGAGCATAAAGGAGCGCAGGTAGCCCTCGAAGTTTTTCGAGGGAGGAAAGGTGACAAGCAGGACACAAAGCAACTGCCAGCCTCTAAATGCGCTTTCCCTAATACCCGTTAGTGTGGCAAGAGGGGACAGCGGGCTACTTACGGACTGGGATTGTCGGTGAGCTGCTTGACGACCTGACAGTAGATTTCGTCCCTCAGCTCGCCGTGTTCGATTCCTTCGGCCAACAACCAGCGCTCCTCTTCGAGGACGTCGCCGGTGCCGAGACCAGGCAGCTTGCCCGGTGGGCCCGACTTGCTGCCCGACTTGGGACGCCTGGCAGGGGAGGGGTTTGGGTCGGAGAGGGACGAGGTAGAGTTGAGGATGGACTCGGAGTTGGGGACGCGGACGCCGACTGGGCGGTCGCGCTCGCGGTCACCCATGATGCGCTGGATGACCTTGAAGACCAAGACGGCGTCCTTGTGGAGAGAGCGGTTGAGGATCAAGAGGGGGGAAGTGAGGGGTTGCTGGACGCGAGTGAGTAACAAAATGTGAGAGAGGATAGACGGACCTTTTGCCAGACCATGAGCTGCTCGACGGGAACGCGGCGCCTGAAGATGAGGCCAGTGCGGTGCGTGGAAAAGTACCTGCGGGCAAAGTCGGAGACCTGGAACTGCTGGATTTCCTGTGCGAGCTGGCGAGGGAGGACCTTGTGCTCGCTAGAGGTTGTTAGTAGGCAAGGCGGCCAGAGGAGTACTCACCCAGTGCTGAAGCGTTTGGTGCCCATCTCGACGAGAATGGGCCTGGTGCGGTCGCGGTTGACGGGGCTCATTGTGGCGGCGGCGTCTGGGTCGGGGATGGGGTCGCCGATTTTACGGTCGCGGGCACCTGTGCGCGGAAGCTGGACATCCGAGGGGAGGGTGCGGAGGGGATACTCGATGGTGGGACGGGGGTCGCCGGTATCTATGGTGGGACGGGACGCAGTCTCTGTCGTCGGACGGGGAGTGGCGTCAAACGTGACACGCGAGGGGCTCATCTGCTCAGAGGGCGACCGCGTGAGCTGCTGGGACATGGGGCGGCCATTGGAAGTGTCTGTGGCTGCGCTCACCACGCGCTCGTCGCGCTTGGGGCGCTTGCCCTTGTCGGCGAGGCTGTCGACGGCCGCGTCGAGGGAATGCTCCGTCTGCCCCTGGAGATATGGGCTGCCGGCCGAGCGGGGGGCACTGCGGGCACCGGTGGACACAGTGCGGGGGCGTGGTTTGTCATCGGCGAGGTCGACGGCCGACACCGAGTTGAAGGGCGACGCGGGGATGGGTGGCAGCGACGGGCGCAGGTGCTCCGAGGTCGAGCGCTTCATGGCCGACGCGCGGGGGCGCTTGTCGTCTGGCTGGCTGGTGCGGCTGAGGCGGCGGCCGAGGGTTGTGGTCTGGACGACGCCCAACGGGATGACAAAGGCGTCTGTGGGGCGTGTCCATGAAGTCTCGCCGGTGCGGGTGTGGTGGTAGTATGGCACGGGCGGAGAGCGCGACTCGTCGTTGAGTTCCCACCACTCGCCCTCGCTCGACGGCGGCAGTCTGCGCACTCAGCGGGGAAACAGCAGCACCAATCCACTCACACAAAGTTGCCTGCGGGCGGGTCCCAGCTGCACTCGCCCGTCGCCGGACACGCGTAAAAGTGCGCCTGCGTGTGTGGGTCGATGATCGTCACCCAGAAGTTCGCCCCCCATGCTGCCGGGTCTGCGTGGAGGCCCTCGTCCGCCGTCGTCCACCGCGAGCTGTCTGTGCTCGACGACGGATGGTGCATCGTCGTCGACATCTTCCCTGCACCGCCACACCCGTGACCGATCACCTCTTTATCTATTCCATTTTCTATTATCCACATGCCCACCCCGTTTCCGAGGTTGTCTGACGGCCGCGCATTCACCCAATACCCGCAAACGCGGGAAAACCACAAATCCCCGCCCTGATTCCCACCCACATGAATCCTTGGCCTCGACCGCTCCTGCACTTGAATGGATCCATGGCAACACCAAAAACTTTGGTGGCGACCCAACGCGTATCCACCGCCACCCACTTGCTCATATAGGCCCCCCTCTTCAGCGAGTCTAAGCGCCAAAATGCCATGGAAAACCCAGCGGGATCTTCAGAGTGCTATTATCCCTTGGACGTCTGTCAACCGTTTGCAGCATTCGCTGATCTGCGCCGTGGCGTAGGAATCGCCACCTCGGCTGTCCTCTCAGACACACCACCGAATGAATTGTTCTCCAACGAACGCGAGGTGGCATTCCTGACCAATAGATTGAGAGCTTCACATGCGTGAAATGAGAGGTCCAGACAAACTAAATCCTACAGACCCGCACCAATCCTATTCGCACTCTGTATCGCACCCCAAACAACCCCTTCTTTTTCGACACCACCGTCAAAGTTCACAAATTCGACAATGCATCGCTCGACAAAGGAACCGACGTGTGAGCGGTTTGTGTTCCTTCGCCGACCTGCGCGTGCATGTATTGCATGCAAACACTGGGGCGAACGTCCAGAGTTGAAACTTTAGTGCGCCGCGCACTGGACAAGTTTGTGACCATGCGCCCACACAATCCGGCCATGTGCTCACTGTCCGGGCCAAACACGGCGCGGCGATATTCAGGGACTGGTTGTCCGAGGTACACAACCCCAAAAGGACAAAACTAACAAGCTCCAAGGAGAAAGTTTACACACAACACCGACCTAACTCTCGGCCCAAGGTTTTATTATGGTGAGTTGTATCGGCCGCCTGGAACATTTCACTAATTTGGTGGTCGTCGTGTTTGCGAGATATGATCGAATTGTCCAACGCCATTTTGAGCTATTAGCTTGTTGGTAATGCAGACTGTTGACCCGCATCCTGTGGACTCTAAGCGTGTGTATCATCCCCAGGCTTTACCTTCAATGCGATAATGTTCGAGTGGCAGGAGTATCGCTCGCTCGAGTTCAACATTGGTAACTACACCATGATTATGATGCCCAAGTTGATCGGGTGACTCAAGTTATGATAGACTTGGTACTAAAAATAAATAGAATGAACCGCGCGTGAGTGTGTTGTATCTTCCACTTCTGGAGTGGTATCCTTTGATTGACCACAGTTAGGACTGTGTGTGGTAGGTATCTAAATGCGTGTGGGGGCATGTCGTCGGGCGCGGAGCGGATCGGTATCTGACTCTATCTAGTGCGTCCTATCGTCCTCTGCAGGCTCTTGGTTTAGCAGGTCAGCATGTGATCAAACTTGTCCGGGCAAGGATCGCTGTGTTAACATGGATCCATATTAGCACAGCTGATCAGTTACCAAGTTGGTACACTTTTATTTCTCACCACACATATCCAAATGCAAAATCCAATATTCGATGCTCACTACATGTAATGGACAGCCTACTTGCTTCCGGCAGCTTTTTACGCAATAGTTGGTGTACCCAAGGGCTACCTTGTCGACTGAATTATGCGCAGTTGTGAATGCTTTGCGACTTGTGACCTCTGCAGCCACTGTTGCTACACCCCCTGTCTCTATCCCACCCAACAACCTTGGGGACTCCACCTACACAAAAGCCTATTGGCTGGTTTGTCGGCAGATCTGGACTGTGACTAGTACTTCATAGGGTGCACTACTCGAGTGAAATCGCCGGTACGTCGCTGTCCACCTTGCGCCACCTGTGTTGGCCATTGCACAATTGCACTTGATTTTATGTTCTAACTTTTTGGCTGTAGGATTTACCATGTTGGTATTTGAACACTTTGTACTCTTTAAATTTAGGATTACACTTTGGTATGTGTGATGGGACATAGACAACATCTAATATATGCGCAAACTTATCCCACAAAACTTGATACGCAATTTAGGAACCGGTGATCCAACCAAAATTTAACCGAGTCTAATACCTCTGAGTTCCTACATGCACTCATCGCTGAAAATTTCAAACTCTCGCCCACAAAAAGGCAATCCCAAAACCTTGATCTGCGCTCGTCCCATTTCAAAACAGTCCAGACCCACATCCAAAAGTCAGAAACTCAAATTATTGGATAATTATCGAGTGGTGTCTATTACAATCTAATAATATATACGTTTGTTCCGTCCTAGTAACTAGCTCCGATCGCTGCGCCCGACGTGGGAAGCAAAAAGTTGGAGGCTACGATGCCTCCGCTCGAGTTGCGGGCACCTGTCAGAATGGACGAGTCTACGCTCTTGAAGGACGAGTTGCTCCATGTGCCGGATTGCCACGAGTTGCCACTGGCGGTGCCTGATCCGGCCAGGTAGTTGGCCTTGTTCAAGACGGCAATCTGGGAACCGCCGTGAGTAGAGAGATCTCGGGAACGGCATTTTACACTTACATTGCTCGTGATGGTCGGCGACGAGTCGGCAAAGTCGAAGCCACTGCCAGCAATATTGTTCCACGCAGTGTTGCGCGAAATGACCATGTTGCCAGGTTGGGTGTTGTCCACGAATCCGCCCGCGGCGTTGTTCCAGGCTTTTGCAAAAGTTTGTTAGAATGGTAAAAGGTTGCTACGGTGTGACGTGATGGGTGGCACTCACCAATGCTGTTCTTTACCACGTGAGGAACGGGTGTGTCTGTTGCGCCGCCGCCGAGTTTGAAACCATTGCCGTCACCTTCAAACGGACTAAATCCCCATCTGCATGGCCGTCAGCAATACAGTTCACATCAACAGGGGAATGCATACCGGTTGAAACCATTCCCCCATGAGTAGCAGTTTTCGACTGTGACCGGGGACAAGAATTCCCTGTATGCGCATGTCAGACGGCTAAACAAAGCACGCGGGTAGATGTATATGCGCACCAAAAGTCGAGTCCGTCGTCTACATTGTTCCAGAACCGCGATCCGCGAATAACGTTCCCTGTGCCGGATCCTTCCTTGATGCCGATTCCGTCGGCGCTTTCGCCGTTCTTGCGTGGGTCACGGTTGCCGTAGCTGTCAAGGTTGACGACAATGTTGTTGCTCGCTGCGCCTTGTATTTGGAAGCCGGTTTCGTAGTTGTCGCGCGTGATGAGGCGCTCGTAGTAGTTGTTCGAGGCGTCGCGGCTGGGATTAGAGGTGAGTAGGGTATGGTAGATTTTGGTGGGTACTCACGAAAAGACACCATATGGGCCATTGATCAGCCTGTTCACGTTAGTATGGACTAAGGAGCAAGATTATTCACGCACTCGAGGCCGATGAACCGCCAATACGAGCCCGAGATGTGCAGAATACCACGGTCAGCGTTAGGGATGCTGCCCCCAAGCTCTGCGGGCGTACTGTACCCCGTTAACACGTGCTTCGATCGCACAAAGCACTTGAACCTACTAGGGTAGCCCTTCTCCATCAATGATGACCTTTTCAGACTGGTAGTTGGACAACGTGTACGGGGCACTCGAGGTTCCGCTTTTGGTGATCTGGATATTGGTGGTGAGCGAGTAGGTGCCCCCCCGGAGATAGATGGTATCTCCCGCAACGGCGCTGCGAAGATTGGTGAGTTCAGCCGAGGTATTGGCAGAGCGGAACAACGCACGTGTTGATAGCCTTTTGGATGGAACCAAAGGGTGCGGCCAAAGTTCCTGCATTTGAGTCGCTACCTGACGTAGATACGTAGTAGGCCGTCGCGCGTTTCTCAACGGGCGCGGCGACGGAGCGAGGAGCGATGATGGAGCCAGAGTTTCCCATGATGCAAGAGCGAGAGGACGGTGTTCATCAGCCTGCCACGCGAGGCATTTTCTAGTGTGGTGCGGGCCGGGTCAGGTCTGACTGGAAACGAGTGCGGGCCGTGGTCAGCGACCGAGTTTGAGCTAGAAATAGGTTGGTAAGGGGAAGCGTCGAGTTTCATTAAAGTGTAATAGTCAGGTGCGTGGTTTCTCCGAGTGCCAAGGCGAGCTTGTTGAGGTGGTCCAATCCTGGCAATGAGAGTGACGAATGAAGCAAGAAGCAAGGGTTAGCATGGCACTCACGTGGGCCGTGGTGGGGAAGCATATATTGTCTATTTGTTAAATTGGAATGTACATGTGGCCGGCGGGGCGGGGCCGTGGCGGAATGTGGTGCCAGCGCATGAGGTGGGGGTGGGGGGACAATGAGTTGAAATGAGCGCATATAGCATATAGTGTGACCTGCTGAGTCAGCATGTTGTGGGCGGGGTCACGTGAGGTGTGGACGGCATGAATGATTGGGGATGGCATATGGATCGCCGACGATGGAGTGTGACAATGGCAGCGTCGATGTGACGTGACTCGGCTGGCGCGGTGTATGCGTTGTCATCGCCAGGGATTACGCGTGTTTGCTGGCTGAGAGCGCTGGAAGAGTGGCGCCGAGCAAAACCCTTCGCACACCGCCCACGGGCCCTCTGCCGCTGTCCCACCACCCTCTGCCGCCGTCCAACCACCCTCCGCCACCATTCCGCCCGACGTCGACCTCGCTACCGCCGCCGCCGCCATGAACATCGGCGCATTGGTCTCGCGCCCGCTCGCCGACGACCCCTCGTCCGACCGCGCCGACTCGCCCCTCTCGTCCGACGTCGACCAGCCCGTCCACGACGACGTCGAGATGGCCAGCGTCGACGACGAGCAAGACGCCGACGCCGACGCTGACCCAGACGCCGACGCCGACGGCGAGGCAGACGAGTATGACGAGTCCCGCCCCGACACCCGCGACTCGACCGACGACGCCGTCGACGACGACCCTGGCTACGACCCCAGCCCCAAGGCCCGCCGCAAGCAGCCCAAACCCAAGCGCAAAAAGAACAAGTCCAAGAGTGAGCCACCTGCCTGCCCTGATGTCCGTGCTCATCATCCCCAGCCACGTCCCCCAGCACGTCCTATCCCCAGTCCCCCATGTCCGACAGCGACTATGCTGCCGGCTCAAAGAAAAAGTCGAAAAAGGCCCGCGCCGTCCCCATGTCCCGCCGCGCCGCCGCCAACCGCCCCAACTACCGCGACGAGGACCGCCCCGACTGGATGGCCGAGTCCGACGCCGAGGCTTCCGACTCCAACACCCCCGCCCAGCCAGACCACTATGACACCGAGGACGAGATAGAAATGGTCCTCGGCCATTCGCGCGACGAGGAAATGAGTAGGTCCTTTCTTCTTTGTTCAACATCTGTTCACCCCCCGCAGAGGACGACCCCGAGGACAAGCCCACTTCCAACATGCGCTTCCACATCAAGTGGAAAGGCTTCTCCCACCTCCACAACACCGAGGAGGCATACGAGTTTCTCAAGCGGTACAAGGGCCTCAAGCGGGTCGATAACTATATCAAGAATGTCTGGGCCCGCGACGCCGCTTTCCAGGCCCGTCGCGCCGCTGGCGAGCTCTCTCCCGAGGAGATCGAGGCCTACCAGCTCGAAAAGGAGCGCATCAAGGAGAACCTCGAGCAGTGTCGCACCGTCGAGCGCATTGTTTGTTCCCGCCAGCGCCAGCAGCTCGATGGCACCGAAACAACAGACTACTTTGTCAAGTGGAAGGGCGGCCTCACATATGAGCACTGCACCTGGGAGTGTGAGTTGCCCCTTGTCTGTTTGGTTATCTACTCATATCCCCCAGTAAAAGCAGACATTGAGCGCATTGCCAAGCCCGAAATCGAGGCCTTTGAGCAGCGCGAGGCTTCCGGTCTCTTTCCCTATCGCTCCCAACCGTATCCCAAGGATCGCCGTCCCAAGCCGGTCGTGTTCCGCGAGGATCCAGAGTACATCCAGACCCTCGATGTCCAGCTCAAGGACTTTCAGCTCACCGGCCTCAACTGGCTGGCCTACATTTGGAGCAATGGCATCAATGGCATCTTGGCAGATGAGATGGGCCTTGGCAAGACGTGCGTGCACTCTTTGTTTATCATCTCAAACTAACTCGCTTTGCAGTGTTCAATCCGTCTCGTTCTTGTCCTATTTGGTTCACACTCAACAACAATACGGCCCTTTCCTCGTGGTTGTCCCCCTTTCTACCCTCCCTGCGTGGCAAATGCAGTTTAGAACCTGGGCTCCCGACTTGAATGTCATTTGCTATGTTGGTTCGGGCGTGGCTCGCCGCGTGATTCGCGAATACGAGTTTGGCCCCCCGAAAAAGCTCAAGATGAACGTGCTCTTGACAACCTATGAATACATTCTCAAGGACAAGAGCGAGTTGGGGACTATCAAGTGGCAGGCGTTGATGGTTGACGAGGTGATTCTAGCGCCGATTAGGGTTGTTTCTTGCTGATTCGGATATCTAGGCCCATCGGTTGAAGAATAGCGACAGCCAGCTTTACGAGGCGCTCATGTCGTTTTCCAGCGCGTTCAAGGTGTTGATCACCGGCACGCCCCTCCAAAACAATGTCAAGGAGCTGTTGGCTTTGATGCATTTCCTCATGCCCGAAAAGTGTAAGTGCTTTTATGCGGTTTGAAAACTTGTCTGATTCCGTTTCCAGTCCCCCTCGCAGGAAACGAATTTGAGCTCACAGACGCCAACAATGAGGGCAAGATCAAGGACCTGCACGATAAGCTCGAGCATATGATGCTCCGTCGCCTCAAAAAGGATGTTATCAAGAGTTTGCCGACCAAGAGCGAGCGCATTTTGCGTGTAGAGATGAGCGCGATGCAGACGCATTACTACAAGAATATTTTGACCAAGGTGGGTAGCTGTGACTGTGAGGCTGGGCAATGGGACTCGTGGGAGCTGCGGGCAGTGCTTTCCGGGACTGATGGAACGGATATGTGCGATACCCCGGGGCGTTGCCAGGCCGGCTGTCACTGCGGAAGCGGGGCTCTGCCTCGACCTTGTTGTGTTGGAACGTGAGCTGTGACCCTCGGATTTGGGGCGTGGATTGCGGCGATGCCACGGACGTGATGACGACGGTGATGAGCGTGAGAGCGGCAGCTGACCTCGGCGCTTTGCAGAACTTTGCCGCGTTGAACAAGACCGCGACTGGCGAAAACGCGCGTGTCAGCCTGTTGAACATTGGTCAGTGCTTCCGTATTTGGCCGTGTGGGGTCATGCCCGTGCTGACTCGCGTCACAGCGATGGAGTGTAAAAAGGCCGCAAACCACCCATTCTTGTTTGATGGGGCAGAGGTAGCCAGGGACTCGCCCGAAGAAACACTCAAGGGCCTCGTGATGAATAGCGGAAAGATGGTTCTGCTAGACAAGCTGCTCGGCCGGCTGAAGCAGGATGGGCACCGAGTGCTCATCTTTTCGCAAATGGTTCGACTGCTCGATATTCTATCGGACTATATGACGCTGCGCGGCTATCTCCACCAGAGGCTGGACGGAACCGTGGCATCGGACGTGCGCAAGCGCAGCATTGAGCATTTCAACGCGCCCAACTCGCCCGACTTTGCATTTCTGTTGAGTACCCGTGCGGGTGGCTTGGGGATCAACCTCGAGACGGCCGACACGGTTATCATTTTTGATGTGAGTGGGCTGCAGTATTTGATCATTCCGCAGCTGACGTGCCGCAGAGCGATTGGAACCCCCAGAACGACCTACAAGCCATGGCGCGCGCGCACCGTATTGGACAAAAGTCGCATGTGAGCGTTTACCGATTTGTGAGCAAGGGCACGGTCGAGGAGGATGTTTTGGAGCGTGCGAAGCGGAAAATGGTTCTCGAGTATGCGAGTGAGTGTTTATTTTGTTTATCAAATTAATGTCCCGATGTTGACCCCGTCCCAGTTATCAACCAACTTGACACAACTCAGTCGCACTTGGGACCCAAGCCAGCGTCTGCCAAACCAGATTTTAGCAAGGAAGAGTTGAGCGCCATTCTCAAGTTTGGCGCCCAGAATATGTGAGTGACTCGTTTGTGGTGTGGCGGTTTTTTGATGGTGGCATCTAGGTTCAAAGCCGACGAGACGCAGCTGAACAAGCAGCTCGACGAGATGGATCTTGACGATATTCTGAACCACGCCGAGGCGCACGAGACGGTTACTGGTGGAGCCGAAGGTGCTGTTTCGTCGTTGGGCGGCGAGGCGTTTTTGGCCAACATGGCCGCTATCACCGATGTCTCGACCGACATGCTTAGCTGGGACGATATCATTCCCCTCGAGGAGCGCGAACGATTCGAGGCCGAGGAAACCGAGCGTAACGAGGCCGAGGCTGTTGCCCAGGCTGCTCAAGGCAAGAAGCGCGCGGCGGCTCAGATTCAGCCCGGTGCCTATGAGGGAATGGATGCGGCCGAGCCAACACCAAGCGGCGGAGGACAGAAAAAGGCCAAGGCCAATGCCGGTCTGCCACGCAAGACGGCGGCGCAGCGTTCGATGGAACTCAAGGAACGTGATCTTCGTGTGCTTGTCCGGAGTTTGCAGCGCTGGGGTGATATTCGATTGCGTTTTGCTGAAATTGTGAGTCTTTTCCATTTCGGTTCCGACCGAGGTCCCTTTTTAGGAAGAGTGTGAAATTGACTGGATTGAATCAGGTCAAGGAGGCTCGGTTGGAAGACAAGAATCCGGGGGTAGTGATCAATATCTGCGATGAGATTCTCGACCTTTGCGAGCGTGCCCTTGCGGAGCACCGCGAACAAACTCGGATCAAGGCGTCACAAGGTCAACCGGTTGGCGCCGCGTCCAAGAGCAAGGCCGTGCTGGTGACGTTTAGATCCGTTGCCAACATTAATGCCGAAACGGTTGTCTCGCGGTTCCACGACCTGCGCATTCTGGACGAGTACATTTCACGCGCAGAAGAGCCTTATGCGTGGGTGCTGCCCGTCGAGAATATCCGACCTACGCTCAACTGGTCCGGCAAATGGGGACCTGAGCACGATGCTGCCCTGCTTATTGGCGCGTGGAAACATGGATTCGGTAATTGGGAGAAAATCCAGGACGATCCCCAGCTTGGGCTGCAGGGAAAGTTTTTCCTCGAAGAGGGAAAAAAGGGTGAGGAGACTGGAGCGAGCAAGCCGATTCCGAATGCGATCCATCTGGTCCGGCGAGGCGATTATTTGCTGGGGATTCTGCGCGAGCACGACGAAAAGATCAAGTCGTACCAGTCGAGTTTGACGAAGCGCAAGGACCCTCGGTCGCTGCAGTCGCATTCCATGTCGCCTGCGCCAAGCATCGGTGCTCCGTCTGTGAAGCGGCGGATGAGCCCTGCCCCCACACACCACGATATCGGCGGTGGCGATGAGCCTCCCCGAAAGAAGCGACATGCTACGCCCGAGTTTACCGATTCTGATAGTGATGAATGGTGGGTCGATTCTGTGCGTGCGTGGCGTGTGCTTATGATCGTACCCCAGCCCTTCGATGGACGAGGCCCAAACCAAGGAGGAATTGCGACCCGTCAAGAAGCAGCTTGTGCGTAAACCTTGGTTCTTGTGACTTGCTCTCACATGGTTGTAGAAACTGCTCAAGGGAACGACTGATAGTCTGTCGCGGGAAGAAAAGGTTACGCATCTGAAAGACTCGCTTGCGGCTATTGGCGCGCGGATCGAGACTGTTGTTGCCGAGCACGCGGCGCGGGGGGAGAATGCGGAAAAGTGGAGAAAACACTTGTGGATGTAAGCGCGATGAACGGCCCGGCAAGGACCCGGATGACTGATTTGAACGTTAGCTTTGTGACATATTTTTGGCCACGGGACGTCAAGGCGCGCAAGCTGCAGGCTATCCATCAGAAGATTACTGGGGTGGCTGCGCCGTCGCCGTCGCCCAAGGTGACGCCTGCGGCAAACGGGAACAGCAAGGCGGGCAAGTCGAACGGGAGCAGCAGCCACTACTCGACCCCTCCAGCCCGGGCGGCGCCCAGCACGTCTAGCCGTTCAAATGGAAGCAGTTCGCGCCACTATTGATTAACCCGACTTTTTTTTTTTTTTTTTTATCCCATTCTGATCTCGATATCCTTTGGTGCATTTGCGATTATATTCTTTATCCGTTGACTTTTTTTTTTTGTTTTTTTTTTTGTTTTTGTTTATCCATTTCGGCGACAACTGCATTACTAGCCCAGCCCGTGTAATTATCAGCAACATACATTTCTGATCGATCTACCTGGAGTCCAATACGATCAGATGATAACTCTGCTGTTCGGGTTGCCAGAGAGACGGAGATGTTATTACATTACATATAGGATACATGGGAGGAGTGGAAAATATCAAAGCGAATACACTAGTTGGGTAGGGTGGCTCGCAGCCCTATGGATATCAAGAAAGGAGACGCAACAGACAAATGGAAAGGGTGTGGGCATGGATACAGGGAAGCATATGCCACGTGTGAGACAAATGGCGGCATGGGCGAGTGGCATGTATGCGTGCAAAACACATCGTGATCATGACGCGGAGTGGGCGGGAGAGTGCGAACGGTGGCTGGCGGACGAGGGTGTGTGTTGGTCGTCAGAGTGGTCGTGTTCGCGGTCGGCTAGGGAGCTGGCAAGGGATCTCGGCAAGGCTCGGCCATGATCGACGTTTTCGGCCAGGGTTGGTATTGGGCCGGCAGCGGGGTGGTAGGTGGGTGTTTTGAGCGGGGGAGACGGCGAGCGCGAGTCGGGTGGGCCGTCCGACTTGCGCTGTGTGCGTGCCCAGGAGAGACCGCAGCTGTTGCAGAGGGTGTTTGGACCTTGGGGACCCTACAGCAATGTGAGCAGCCGAAGATGGATAGATTAAAGTGCCAAAGAGACGCACCTTTCTCCATTGTGGCGAGTCTGTTCGGCTGCAGACGGTGCATTCGCGCGACGGGGCATCGGGGCCAGGAAAGGTGTCGGGCGAGAGGGCGGTCCCGTCGAGGGTCTTGACGCCAGCCCCGCGGCCGGAGCGCGAGTTGCTGGCGACAGAATATGCAAACGCGGGGCGTTCTGGCTGGGGTGCCGGAGTCGAAGTCGAGGCAGCTGCTTCGCGACGGGCGGCCTCTTTGGCGTACGAGAGGCCACAGGCGTTGCAGAGCGTCTTGGGGCCGTCGGGGCCCTGCACACGGTGAGTGGGCGTATATGCGCGGGAATGGACAGACCTTTCTCCAGGCGGGCGAATCGGTCCTGTTGCAGCGCCTGCACGAGTACTGGTGGTCGGGGGGATTCCAGGCGCGTGTCTGGGCCATAGTGAAAACAGACTGGTCAGCGTGCATCGGGTGCTCGACATAGGGCTCACCCGCTTGGCCTTGCGGTCGTCGTGGCGCGACTGGTGGTCGTCGTCGACCTGGTCCCAGCGGCGCTTGTCGTCGCTGACAAAGGCGACGTCGGTGGTGGGCGTGGGCACATAGTGGACGTGGGCATATGGGTACTGGCGGCTGTGGGTGTATGCAGTCGGAGGGTGGGGATGCCATCCCCGCGGCGGACTCGGCTCGTGTGATCGGTACCGCGGCTTGGACGCAACGACGACCGACACGACCTGCGCCCGTGCAGCCACCGCAGCCCACGTCTCGGGCGGCACCTGCACCAGCGTGTCGCAAGTGCCGATCCGCGTCTGCACCGCGAGTCGCAGCTGGCTGCGCTCCACGTCCTTGAGCGACTCGAGGTGTGTGAGCGCCGAGTCCAGCACGTGCTAAACACATGTAAATACACCGGAAATTCACATTTCCCACTCACCTCGTACGACAGACTCGACAGCACAAAGATGTGTTCCGTGTCGTGGGATAGAATCAGCAGCGCCCCGTCCTGGAATGCCGTCTCCCGCGACACCCCATTCGCACGCTGCTCGGCCGTGGCCGCAGCAAGTGTCGTGGGGGACGGGCGGCGCGGAGGGTCGTCTGGGGCCATGGTGGGTCTGCGGTAGCGAGGGCGCATTATAAGGCGCGTTTGATCATCGAGGATCGAGAGCAGATCCTATCACGCATCAGATCCAGTCCACTCCCGGCCCCCCGTGGACATTCACACTTTCCCATATTGCTGCCGGTTTCACTCGTCCCCTGACTCTACCCTATTCCGATCCCATTCTCAATCCCCAGATTCCTTCTTGCAACGCCCAAGCTTGATGTCGTTTCCTCTGATCAAAACCACCCATGCCACGATTGCCAAACTCTCCTGGGGATCGATCGGCCAAATCATGATTCAATGCCGATCCGTCACACAGTCACCCTCACCTCACACCCGTTTCCACTCATGACAAGCTAAAGTGTCAGTGCCTGTCTGATTGATTGATTCTCCTCGTCGCGCCTCCCCTGGCTTATACGGCATCTGCTCCTTTAATTACTCGTCTAGGCAACACATGGTTATCTGATTTGCTTTCGCTTCACTTTGCAAATTAAATCATGATCTGATCCCACCCACACCGCTCCTGCGGTAAATGATCCTCTGATTCAAATTGGCCACCTACTCGCCACAGCTTGTCCACAGTTTATTCCCTTGCCCCGCGCTCCCATACCACCATTTCCCATTCACCGCCCCATTCGACACATCGGGATCCACACCTCGATCTCCGGCAAAAACCGGCCGCGACCGTCGGCCACTTGCCCGTTTCAGCACTCCATTTCGACCAACTTGTCTATATTGCTCGCTCATACACGTCCCACCAGCAGTTTCGACTCGTCCATCGGAAACCCGCCTTTTCTATGCAGTCATCCAACTTGCGTAAGGCGCAAATCTCGACGCTCATTCCTGTCACGGAGCTCACGGAGCTCCCGCCCATTTGATCCCGATTGAAATACTATCATCGCGGACATGGGCGCAATTATCCAGTCATCCCCCATGACAAGTCTCAATATCCCCGGGTTCGTTGGGGGCACACCGGAAATCTGGTCGCTCCCTTTTCAGACAAGTTCGGCCAGAGATCGAATCTCTTCGGCATACAATCACCCACGTCGCTCCATCATTACAGCACACCATCATATAGCACACTAGCGAGCAAACCAAGAAAGATACAAGAATCAAACCGCGTCATAACACAAAGCAATTGCATCCAACACACGTGTCATCCAAACTGTCCAGCACTGCGGGGTACGCAGATCCCACCTTGGGCAATGCGTTGCATCTAGTCATTACATCCTACTATTCAGTGTCTCGTCGAATTCGTGGCTTGGCCCTTGAACCGTTCGACCGCACATCCTCACGCAAGTTGCCCACCTTTGGCCGGGGCACAGATCGAGGCGGCCGCGCGGGCGATGGCGTAGGTGTGACCGAGGACGGTCGGACAGGGGCCGGGCGACTTGGCGTCGTAAATTGCGCAGGGGCGGGCGCGGGCTCTGGTGGCTGAGAGACCTGTGGCTGGTATACACTACGAGAAACGTGGTCAGTCCAAAGAGGAAAAGGTGGCGTCCATCGCAATGTTGAAATGCATTCAGACACAGAACTCACTGCCTCGTGCGAACTCTCAGGTTCGGTCCAATCTCCACCTCTTCGTCATCAGCCGTTACTTCATAGGTTTCTCCACCAGCCGAAACAGTTACGCGCACGGGAGCTGGCTTCCGTTTCACGTCGCTTTCCGAGTAATACCCCCCTTGTCGTTGTGCCGCACCACTGGCAGTCCGTTGCCCAGAGGCAAATGACCGCGGCAGTGGAGTCGCCAGCTCCTTTTCAACCGCTCGACGGTGCGCTATCAAATAAACACAAAAAAAGTTAGTCATGCTGGTTTTAGTTTCAACGAACCAAGCCAGTCGCATTATTTCATGCGGCGAAACAGGGTATCACCCAGGAGCCACAAACAGTGATGCTGGGAAATTCGTCCATACGGGATTTCGGCACCCACCTTCCACAATCTTGTCTCCCACTTGCCGAGTTAGACTTTCAGCCAGGGCCTCGTAACGTTTAACTTCCCCTGTTCGAATAGTTCAATACCACGGATCGACCTTTTCGACGAGAACTCACATGCAAGCTGCAGGGCACGCGCGCCATTTCCTTGAGCGTATTCATATTTCTGCTCCTACATTCCCATAAGCAAACAATCAAGCGATGCGAACCCGACGAGCACTTGCTTCTTGGTACTTGCGCTGCTGGCTCGCAGCAGAGTTTGCTTGTCGTCGTAGCTCAGCAATTTCCGACTCGAGATCCCCAGTCAGCGCAGAGGGTAGAGGAGAAGCCCCCCGAATGACCGACTCGGTGTACTGAGGATCAAGGTCAGACAGCGCTTTACGGTGCCGACGCCTCTCGCGCTCCGAACGTGTCGACGTAAGCGCGGTGGCGGCAAGGGATGTAGCGGCGACCGAGTGTGGGTCGTCAGTCAGGTCAGGATCGTCGACTAGTTCGTTTGTCTTGGTTGAACTTCGTCTTCTTCGTCCACCAGATTTTCGGACCCGGTGTGTGCTCTTGTGGTAGTGCGTCACCGTCCTGTCCTCCCAGTGATCTTTTTCGTCAAACACTCCTCGGATAACCTCGGAGAATAGCATGCCGAGAGCTCAATATGTAGACAAATTAGCAGAGCGAGTTGTGTATGTATAATACTCACAAATACCAAGCAGACTCGCAGTAAAGCGTGCAGCTTGTCCAGGAGGCGCCGACACAAGGTCGAGTAGGAGCCGACCAGCAAGGCCCGCAAATACCCCAGCCGCCGCACGCGCACTGATTCGCATAACTTGGTGCAATAAAACACCCTCCCAAAGTCCAATAATAACGGCACCTATAGTCCCTTCCTATAGTTATCCCATGAGTTTAAAAACAAGTGGCTCGAGGAAACTAAATCGATTCACTTGTGCATCTAGATCCCGCAGTAGACTTTTCCAAAAACTGCCGTCAGCCGTGTCTGCTGATCCTACATGAAGCTCGATTCCCCCGAAATGGGCGTAGAACAGCCGGCCAATTATACCGATAAGGAGACCAATTATGACTGTCCATGCTTCGCTCGACATTGACTTGCGTTTTAGCAACGAGTTATCTGGGTCAGAAGAGGCAGGATTTGGTTGTTCAACGCGGGCTGTTGATGCCGGGTCGTTGGATGCATCGCTTTCCGAGGGTTCAGAATCGCTGTACGCGTCGACGCTTTTCTTGCTCGAGGCCTTTTTTCGGAACGTGGAAGACATGATAGAACGCGGAGTTGGATCTAGAGGATTTCAAGGCAAAAGGCCATGAGTTGAGTATATCAAGCAGATACACCTCGAGGTGGGCGCGTGTGGAAAACAAAACAATGGTTGACTTTTTGCAAATTCATGCGCGTGACCCACGTCATTCTGTCCAACTATGTTGCCAAACGAATATAATATACAAGCATAGAAAGATACACATAGAGGCAGAGCTATATCCCCGCGTCCTTGTAGTTTGCCATGGGATCCTCGAAGTTGGATCTTTGCATGCGGTACGCCTCTGCCAAAGTATGTTAGTAAACCCTCGGGCACGTTGGCAACAGTCACATACCCAGCTCTTCCTCGGTCACGTCTTGGTGTCCCCCCGCGCCGCTGTGATATCGGCGCCGCTTGTCACCGCCGTCGTCGTCCAACTCTCCCTTTTTCCGTTTCTTCTCTTCCGCAATCGCCCGCTGCAATTTATCCTTATCCAAGGCAATGTCCTTATCTCCTAATCGCTTCTTGGAGAGAGCAGGGTCTTCAGCTTGAGCTCTATCCTTTCCTTTGCCATTCCCCTCGAGATGGGATTCGAGCAAGGACCTGGGTGGGTTGAGCAGATTTTGGGCAATCGAGGCTTCAGCTGCCTCAATGCCAGCTTCGCCGGAGCAATACGAGCCGTGAAGAGTAGAGTGACAGCACGCAAAGCCCCACTTGCCAGTGGAAACTTGGTACCAAGATCCCCAAACAGCGGCGTGGTTGTTCACGAACACTAAAATCCCATTGAGTAAGAGCCTCAAGCCACCAATTCAAATCTTGCGCACCATCTTCATCATATTTCGATCGTGCTTTCGCGCGTTCTCGGCCTTTGATGATCTGGCCGGTTCGAGAATACTCGACGTAATCTTCAGTTTGCCCAGCCAACAGCTCTTTTGGAGCCTTTTCAAGATATTCCTCGCCGCCATACTTGTCCAAAATCCCGACCTTGCTTGTGTTCTTGAGCTGTTCCTTCTTCTCCTTGTACTGATGGTGTAATATCTCGCCCTGAGTCGGGTTGGCGTTCAAATGAACATCGTTACCACGAGCAGCAGATTGCCAAGCAAAGAGCTGAAGTTTTTGAACTTCGACCGCCTCGCCAGAGTTGCGCAGAAAGTTGTCTCCCGCAAATTGAGCCTAGATGGTCGTGTGAGAGACACATCAGCAGTTGGCGAGGCCACTCACATCTTCCGGGAGAATCTCCTTGTTTGGATTATCACGCATGGAACGTGTCTTGGGGTCATAGTACGCGCTCGAAGGGTCGAGATTGCGGAGATACTTGGCGGTATCCTCGCGAATACGCAAGTTTCGGACGGTAATACGGGTCTTTGTATCGAGTTTCTGGCCCACAGCATCCGCTGTATCGGCGTACTTGTCTTCATCCTCGTCCTCCTCGTCGCTCGACCCAAACTCGTCGTTCCCTCCTCCACTCGCCTTTGCAACCTTGCGTACAGCCGCATCCGTCTGACTATCAATCTGCTCCTCACGTAGCTTCTGCCTAGCCTGCTCGATCGCCGCGTACTCCTCGTATATCTTGTTATGCTCCGCCGGATCGTAACCATTCCACCTGTCTCGTTTAGCGTCGTAGCCGGCCTGTATATCCTGGATGAGTTCGTCCGCGGCAATATCCTTGTTGGTGTATTTGGCACCCTTTTTGCGTGGTCGTTCAAGACAGTCTTTTCGCTTATGTGTCATTGCGCCACAGTTTTCGCATGCGCCTTTGCGGTACTTGGTCGCAGCGGGACCAGCCTTTGCCCCTCGGTCGTACCAATCACTAAGCTTGGACGCAGAGTCATCGTAATCTGGGCGGCGCTGATGGGCGAGCGAAGGTACACCAGTGTCGAGATACCACGGCGCCTTGGAGATGTACTCTGTAAAATGAGCCAGGAATTAATGCCAAACCACGTATAAAACTCACGAGGAATATGTGGATTGATCGGACGACCTTGCTCGTCTAGCTCGGCAGGCGCAGTACCCGCCTTGCGCGCAGCGTCCAGGTCTTTCTGGCGGCGAAACTCTTCACGAGAGAGTTTGCTAATATCTGTTGTATACCTATCAGTAAAAGATAGTATTTTGGTATAAATGTACGTACTAGAAGATGCCATATTGTCCACACAACAGCCGGCTGTTAGGAATGGCAGTGGTGGAGAAGTAAGAGGTGGCAGTGCATCACGTGATAGATTGCTGACACATGAGCCACCTCATCCTGTAGCCACCCAAATCTCTCCGATCATCACCAGGCACCACAACAAGGGACGTCACCGGCGTGAACTTGGTTCGATGTGCGTTTGATGAGGCACGTCAGAATCGGCCAAATCGGGAGGCTATCATCCTGATTCTGCTAGACCGTCAACGAATGACCGAGAGCATGTGATTGTACTTGATCCAATGGCGGGTGGCCGCTCGAACAGACTTTTGTGTAATAAACTCTCCACATTGCTCGCCCGCGCTATCCTTTTTTTGCTCAAACACACCCTCGGGTCTGGTTTTGGTTTTAGACTCAATCACCGGCGCTAGATTGACGCGGATCCCGCATGTATTCCAGACTTCCTATACAGTCAGCCATCCATTCAGATTGATCTCGAGGCTTCGTCGCACACACTATTCTCTCGCCCGTTTACCCGCGTTCATATTCGTCAAAGACCCATGATATACGAAAACATTGAATACAACATGTACAATCTCTAGAATACCTTCTCTAGCAATTTTTTCGATGCCTCGACGCCAAGCTGTAACCCCTATCAGCGATGGATTCAACTGAAATGCAAACGCTCGACTCACGAAGGTTGCTGCATTGGCTGGGAAAGCCTAGATGTACAAGTCAGTTTGGTCGGTCCAAGGAATGCACGAATCGTACACACCCTTGCCATTGCGGGCCCAAAGCCCTTCCACAACGCCCCGACACCATCCGCAGCAATCGTCTTCCTTACACAGTCTACAAATCCGGAATATGTGCCCGAAGGAGCCGATTGTAAGCGTGATTTGATGACCTGCACAATTCAGAGCAAACATGCAGTTCAGATCGTCAGGTTCAGGTCATGTGCAACTGTCACAGAGTGACCTACATCAGGTGGGATCGCAACACTCCACATGGCGACCCCTGCAAGACCACCAGAGAGAACAACCGCACCAAGATTCAACTCTGATGGGTCCGAACCAGCGGGCGTAAGTTTTTTCTTTGCGACTTCGTACGCCACGAAGTACCTGGTTTGTAGATGTTAGGGTAATGCGCCCAATCACTTGACTAGTAAAGGAAGGAGTGGCCAGCCACTTGGCGGCCATCGAACGCGAAAGGGGGTGGCATCATGGCGAGAGGCCATGCCCGAGCGGGTACCACCCCCACCAAAGATTTGCGCAAAGCCAAGAGTGTTTCGGCTTAATTTGAAAAGCGCATTCTACTCACGCTGCACTTCCTGGACCGTCTCGAGCCAGAGTTGCGGCAGTTCCCCTAAAAATGCTCTTTAGGCCGCCTTCCCGATACAGCTGACGAACTACATCAGTCGGCCCACTGTACTTGGACTATTCATTCGGAGATTAGAAGCTTATCCACGAAAGCGGCGCGACAGGAGTGCTCACCTGGCCGCCTTGACCCTGTATTTGAAGCAAGACCTTGACACGCTCCGCAGGAGCAGCGACGAGGGTGGTTGGGATTGCACTAAAGAAACCGGCGAAGGCTAGTTCACCGAGCGATAGCGTTTGAGATTTGCGATCAGGAGTCGCTATCAAGGATGTCTAGGTTAGAGGCGACGTAATCCTAGCTATGGCTTTGGCCAACCTGAATACACAATCTTCTTGCCAAGATCGTATGCCCAGAACGAGATGGCGAAGATCGGTGTGACTCCTGCAAGTGGAGGACCCATACCACGATACAGGCTACATGCGCACATTGTGAGATATTGACGCCATGCAAGATCTAAAACACCCACCCTCGGACTCCATCTCGTGCCAGCGTCTTTCTTACCACATCCAAGGCTCCAGTGTATGCTCCTGCAGGAGCAGTTTGTAACCGTGTCTTTGTGAGATCAAACGGGTGACCTATGCGATTGTTCGATAAATTTTACGGGAATATAGTAGTCTACGCACCGACTAGAACGGCCGATACACCACCCACACCTCCCGATAAAAAGGAGACAATGTGGGACGTGGTGTGGGGTGTCTGGGTGGACTCGACGTCGGAGGCAGCGTCAGACATGGTGTTCGGAGCGTTCAGGGGATGAGGTCGCCAAAATCAGGTTCCTCGTACTGTTATACTCTTCCCAAGGCTCCCGGGACAATGCGGGATCCAAAATGAAGGCTCAGATGACAGAGTGTGAATCCGGCATTCACCGGTTATTCCGGCTCGGATTATGTATGATTCTGAGCACGTGCCTAGTGTATCAAATTGAACTTTCTTCATGTCTGTTGTCCGACTGAGACTTGCATGCCATGGCCAACGTAATAGGCCATTCTACCATATTGTTGCTATAAATGTGCGAAAGGCGAGAGATGCGGAGCCGCTCGAAAAGTTGGGCGAATATGATCCTATTCCCAAACCACGACCAGAGGACCCGAACATAATAGAAAAGCGGATCACTTGGAATGCGGACAGGGTAAAATATTGGATCGGAGAGGGAGCGCAGCCGAGCCCGATAGTAGCCCGGTTACTGGAGATGGTAAGCCGACTGGCGTCGTTTGATTACCTGCGCAACCAACTCGAAAATTAGGCAAATCTTATACCTGAGGATAAGGTATTCAAAGGAACAAAAAAGTTTCGCCAACTTAAATCGGGAGCGGGTCCAACTCCAGATGGAACGTCCGCGTCATGACAGGATTATGATGCGGGTTGTTGGTCCAAGTTGTCTTAGATCTCGTTTGACCTCTGGCCAGCGCGCAACTAAATTTTATGTTTATAACTGTGCTTGAGCTTGACCTCTCACAAATGCATGCATTTATGGCAAAAATTACGTCCAAAATGACAACATTGGTTGGATGAATGCGAAAACGAATAGTGGACTCGGTATTATTGCCATTTTCATATTTAAGCGGAATCAACGGGCCGTGACCCGGTTTGTGATTTCTCGCGACCAACCGCATAAAATACTACTAATCAGTTTCACCATCGAGAAGACCGAGTGATAGCGTGTGTTCTTACGGTACAAATACCATAAATATTCACGAGCAAACGTCGGCCGATGGTTGCAGCGCACACACCGCATGTAGTGCGCAAATTGTTAAAATTGCACACGCGCTGCAAAAGGCTCCGACATGAGGCCTCGGCATGCAGCATCCCCTGTCGATATTGGTGGATAGACACAACCGATCATAAGATGAACGTCGAGAATTGAGCCCCGGCAATTGAGAGAGTGTGGCCCCGGAGGGCGCTAAAGGTGGGGGCGGGGGGAGAATCACATGCCTGGCAAAGGAATGCCTGTGATTGGCTAGGGGACCCACATCACTGGATCGGGCGTGGAGAATCACGTGTGAACGGCATGCAGCTACTTATGGCGCCGGGAGAGCGTGCAGCAGACCACAACTCCCACCACCACTACTCTCATGTCGAACCAGGTCATTGTCGTCGGCGGCGGTCTCGCCGGTCTCTCTGCTGCCCACACGCTGCTCGAGCGCGGTGCCAGCGTTCTGCTACTCGATAAGCAGGGGTAAGTACTATTATACGCGTGTCTCATCCATCCTAATTTGCACAGATTTATGGGTGGGAACTCGACCAAGGCCACCTCTGGCATCAACGGAGCGGGCACAACAACCCAACAAGAGCTCGGTGTTCCCGACTCGGCCAAGATCTTTTTTGAGGACACGAAGCGATCGGTACGCTATTCATTCTAAGCCGTGGCTCTCACTTACCTTTTCATAGGCACGCGATCTGGCGCGGGACGATCTTATCCACGTGCTCACCCACCGCTCGGGCGATGCTGTCAACTGGCTCCAGGAAAAGTTTAATCTTGATCTCTCCAAGGTTTCCCGCCTCGGTGGCCACTCTCAGCCTCGCACCCACCGTGGCAATGCCCAGTTCCCCGGCATGGTTATCACCTATGCTCAACTCGAACGCCTTGAGGACCTCGCTATCTCGCAGCCAGACCGTGTTCAGATCCTTAAAAAGGCCCGAGTCACCCGTCTGCTCAAGGAGGGTGAAGCAGTTGTGGGTGTTGCGTACGAAAAGGACGGCAAGGCTCAAGAGGCATACGGCCCCGTCATCCTCGCCACCGGCGGTTATGCGGCAGACTTTACAGAAGACTCGTACGCATCTTACCTTTTTTTCCCGCCGTGCATTATACTGATTATATCATTAGTCTTCTTAAGAAGCACCGTCCGGAACTCTGGGACCTTCCCACCACCAATGGTGACCACTGCACGGGTGACGGACAAAAGATGGCCATGGCTGCCGGAGCCAAGGCGATCGACCTTGAGAAGGTCCAAGTTCACCCCACCGGTCTCGTCGATCCCAAGGATCCTCAAGCAAAGGTCAAATTCTTGGCCGCCGAGGCTCTCCGAGGCGTCGGTGGTCTCCTTCTCGATAACGAGGGTCAGCGTTTCGCCGACGAGCTTGGTCACCGTGATTATGTCACTGGTCGCATGTGGGAGAATGGCAAGGTGATTATTTTTAACGTTTCCCTCTTAGTAATGCATACTCAGCTCCCGCCAGTTCCCCATCCGCCTTATCCTCAATGGCCAAGCTTCGAAGGAGATTGAATGGCATTGCAAGCACTATGTTGGCCGTGGCCTCATGAAGCGCGTCGAGTCTGGTGCAGAATTGGCAAAGGAAATGGGTCTCAAGCCCGAGGTCATCAAGGCCACCTTTGACAAGTACAACGCAGGTGCAAAAGCTAAGAAGGATCCGTTTGGCAAGAAGTTCTTCCACGGTGGCGAATTCAGGATGGACGACTTTTTCCATGTTGCCCTTATGACTCCCGTCTTGCATTACACAATGGGTGAGTACCCGTTGCCAACATGACCGAGATAGATTTTGACCCCCACTCGCAGGTGGCCTCAACATTGACCCTGAATCGCGAGTCCTCTCGGCATCTGGCGCGCCTATCCCAGGTCTCTTCGCCGCTGGCGAAGTTGCTGGTGGTGTTCATGGTGCGAACCGTCTTGGTGGTTCCTCACTCTTGGGATGCGTCGTCTTTGGTCGTGTCTCGGCCGACACCGCCGCCGCCTACCTCCTTGGTCAGGGAAGCGGTGCTGCTAGCCGTCTGGGGGCCGTCAAGGGACATCTCTTGCAGACGAACGTTCGCGTCGATGAGAGTTCGAACAAACTCGTCATGGAGGTGTCTTGGGGTGGTCACCAGGGCCAAACCTCTGTAACGAGCAGCTCCAATGTTGGCTCTGAGGTCCCGCCTTCTGCTCATACGGGCAAAGCCAAGGAACCAAAAGATGAAAAGGCCAATGCCGCCGCCGCCCCAGTGAACAAGGGAGGTAACTACACCGCCGAGGAAGTAGCAAAGCACAACAAGAAGGAGGATTGCTGGGTTATTATTGACGGCCAAGTGCTCGACGTGACTAGCGTGCGTTTTCTATATTTTCTACTCGAGTTACAATACTGATAATAGTTGAAGTTCCTCGCTGACCACCCTGGGGGAGAAAAGGCCATTTTGTTGTACGCTGGCCGTGATGCCACCGAGGAATTCAACATGCTCCACGACCCCAAGGTCATCCCGAGGTATGCTCCTGAGTCGGTGATTGGCACGCTCAAGAAGTAAAATGAGTGGTTGGATTGTTGCATTATTATATTTGTATACATAGTTTTACGCCCTGGCAATATCGTATTTTGCTGTGATTGATGCATGACCACACGAAATTTGTGTATCCTGGCCCCGCGAAGGTTTGAACCCATGGACTGGCCACCGCATACAATACTTGTCTGGTGCTGTGGATTTGGCACTGCAATCTGCTCCCCAGACACACTGTATGCGCCTAGTTCGTTGACGGAGATTGATCTTTTGCGACTCGATGGCTGTATTTGGCGTAGTTGATTGTTGGCGACGTCAGGTGCGAGAGTCTCACTTCTGAGCTGACTTGGTTGAAAATTATGCCAGAGATGTACTAGTACACGATTCACCCGTAGTTTATGACTCACGCGTGGCACAATCGCCCTTCGTCAGATGTACTCTGGGTCAAGCGAATAGATCTTGCGGTAAAACGGGCCTTTGTCACAACTCGAGACGCCCTGGCGGGATTCGTGAGTGATATCCACCCCTGAATGTCAAAATAGGGCCGATGGTCAGATCAGGTGTGTATTATTTTGAGCCCCTGTTCCTTATGGTGTTCAGACCCAAATACGATAAGTGTATGCGCAGCAGGCCCACAACATATCATTACACACAGTCATCAATCGGTTTCAACAGCTGTGGCAGAGAATAAATAACGATTCATACCCTAAACACATTCAGCCTGGCCAGTAGCGCACTGATGGTACCGCAGCTGTACCGCTTTTAACAAGCGTTTCCGCCAGGTACATCGAATAGTTTAGTATTGCGCGTTTCCAGGTGTTGATTAGACGTACCACGGCAATCTACAGTGGATCGTAGATCCCACCGATCTCAAAGCACGACTGAGATCGTGGTTTAGCCTTTTTAGGATGAAACCAGGTTCATTCCGGGGTATGATTGCAATAGAATTTATGAATGCCGGAGTGTAGGGTTGATATGCGTCATACCAGCGTGCGATCTTCTGGAAATGCCCTACCACTCGTCTGGTGGCCACGGAGCCATCCGAGTCGGCAAATCGGTCACACGCTGTGCATCGCAAGTCTAGCGGGCGCCCGCCCTGGTGCTAGACAACTTTGGGCTTGAGGTTCGCTGTGCTACTGTATAGGTTAGGGCCATTCCGAATATCAGGCTATCAGCCGGGAAAACCAAAGGTTGGTATATTTCGCCCCAACGAGGGAAAACTTGTTCATTTTTCAGACAAACTCAATCTACCATTTAAGGCGCATAAAATCTTTACTTGAGCATACTACTCTAGAGTAATTTCAAGATCTCAAGTCTCACCCTTGGGGTCGTACTTGTACGACCCGTAGACAGGCTCCCATTGAATAGCTTTGACTTTGTCACGTATTTCCGATTTATCCCACTTGACGCCAGCCGACCCTTCTTTAATTGCCTGTTCAGCTACTGCTACGGCAACTTCGAAGTTTGCCCTCCTCGCATCTATGCGGAAAACCAAACTATTGGTTCATGATAATAGGAAAATGCTCAATATTACCTTGAAAATCCGGTAGCAAAGCTTCATCCGGGTCTTTGAGAGCTGGTGCAAGGGATGCCAACGCTTGAGTTCCGGCCAAGAGCATTGTGTCACTCATGATACGAGACTTGCTAACAATGGCACCAAGCCCTAGGCCAGGGTAAATCAAGGCATTGTTGCACTCGGCGATACTGTGCGAGGTATAAGCTACACTCCTGTTGAACGGTCAATAACTTACTTGTAGTCTTTACCATTTGGCATCTTGGCCGGCGGAAATGGAGATCCAGTTGCAAGTAATGCGCGCCCTTCTGTCCAGTCATTTGCGTCCTTGGGGTCGACCTCTACGAGACGACTGGGGTTGGAAAGTGGGAATATAATGGGTCTTTCGACGTGCTTTCCCATTTCTCGTATTACTTCCTCTGTAAATGCGCCACCTTTCGTAGAAGTTCCTATATAGTACAGTCGTATAGGTAGGCATACCCATACTATAGTTGGAGAACACTTGGCTTACCTATCAAAACGGTTGGCTTGACTTTTTTAACGACATCTAGTAGCTCTACCCTGGATTGGATACCAATGCCCTCCCATTCGTCATCATTCCTAACAAAGTCTTCGAGGCCGTGTCGAACGCCGCCTTTCACGCTAACCTTGACAAGGCCTTCCTTGTCGATGAGGTAAAACTTTTTATTGGCCTCATCGCGGGGAATCTTGTCGAGCACCACCATTGCGTCCCGAAGTTGGCATGTTATCCCAAGTCCTGCAGTTCCGGCACCAAATACGATAATCCTTTGGTCCGACAGTTTGCTCTTGGTTACTCCCACCGCCGCCATAAGACACGCTAAAGTGACGGCCCCAGTACCTTGCCTGAGCGCACATAAGTTCAGATTAATATTGTATAGGGTTGAATATAACGCTTACACGTCGTCATTAAAAACGGTGTGCTTTTCCCGGTACTTTTCTAGGAGGCGCTGCGCGTTTGTGAGCCCTTGGTTCAAGTTAGAATGATATGGCTAGGCGAATTGGGAAGTGTACCAAAATCTTCGAAATGAAGCAAAGAGTGAGGGTTGTACTTGCGAACCAGTTGTACAAATCTGCAAGGAGCTTTGGTTCATGCACCCCGTCACTGCATACGAGTCACTCACTTGTCTACAAATCGATCGTAATCATCGCCTCGCACTCGCTTATGTTGCCAGCCCTACGACGCAATGTACATCAAAAAATAGCTCATTCGGTTATTACCAAGACTTACAACATATAGCTCGTCCTCTAGCAAGTCTTTATTATCTGTTCCAACGTCAAGTGTCACGCTCAGGGCCTTGGATGGGTCGACACCACCAATCAGACTGTCGAGGGGGTGCGTTAGGAATAGCGCAACCCGTCATCTTAGCTTACGAATAGATGGTTGATTTTGCTGTTGAAATCTAGGGGAAGATTATGGGGTCAGGCCGTTGAAACCAAAGTGTGTTGAGATGTTAAATTGTGACTTACGCCAATACCCTAGCGTGTGGTTAGGTCAGCGGTGTGTATGCGTTAAAGCGTAACTTGGTTAAATTACTCACGCCAACCCCCTGATCTATTTGCAGGGGTTATTCATGAGTTAATTTCCGTAAGAGTGACCAGCTTACCACCGATACCCAAGATAGCTTCGGCGTCGGATACCACGATTAGGTCAATTTGGCGATGCTGAACTTGATCTAGATACATTTTCTCCATATTTGACTCTTCGATATATCTATTTCACACCACATCAAACGATGAAGAAAGGGTTTGACAGCTTATCTTACGTTAGGAATAACCCTTCGCTCTTGCGAAATAGATGCGAATAGTTGGCGATGGCTTCTGCCTGTATTACTCAGTGTGAATGAGGTCGATACCAGGTGATTTACTGTAAGTTTCTTTTACCTCCGTTGGAGTATATATAATGGGAATCATTTCCTTGAGGTGTCTTGATATAAGGGAATAGTACAGAACCCAATTTTGCTGCTTGAGGCTTTGCAGAAACGAGTTCTTGAGCACTGGGCTTTCTCGGCTAGCAAACTATTGTCCCGTTAGACCCACACTGCCACGCAAGGGTGGCAAAATATCCTCACCCACCTGTAGGTAGGCACGTTTACACTGCTTGTCTAGGGTTTGCACGTTACCCGGCAGGCGTCCATTCAGACCAAATGCCTTTCTTTCCTCGGCGGTAAAAGCAAGTCCTTTATTCCACTTGGGATTGTTGAGCAGAGCTTCTCCCCGAAGAGCCACATGAAAGACGGTGTTGGCCTTATCTGGATGAAGTAGATGCCAGTTGACATTTTCAATCGGGTGTTGAATCTCTTCGATAAATTTATTAAATTTCTCAAGGATCTTGTCCATGGGAGAGTGTGAAGTTTGGAGGTAGGTGACTTTAGAGGGGATAGGGGCTCAAAGTGCGCGTCTACTTATTAGTCGGCCCTGTGTATGTAGCAAGTGGTATCTATCGTCACATCGATATCCCATCACATCACCAAATCAACCATGACCTCATCGGCCTAGATCAGGAAGACTATTTTTAATTGTTTCACGAGCGTATCTCCCGATATATGCGCACGTTCGTGAGAATAGGGAATCAGGTTTAGAGAGATACGGATAAAGAGATAGCAGAAACACGAGCAATAACGACTAAAATAATTCAGATCGACATAAATTTAATTAAATCGCAGATTGATAACCACCTCGGCCACTCGCGCTGGTGGTTAAGCGAGCTTCCGCACAATGGTGCCAGGTGGTCGGGGAGCTCTACCCAAGGTCGTTCGCCTCGCTGGAGGATTACTCTGTTGTGTAGCAGCGGGGCGTTGTGTCGGGGTTGGGTTGCACTGGCGCCCAAGGTTCTGACGAGCTGCGTTTGAGCTCGTTGATGCTGTGGAAGGGCCGGGTTGGCCTGAAGCCCGCCCTGGCGTCTTGTTGGACGCTTTAATCTGGGCCCACAATGCCATCGTTCCGCTTTGCTCCACCTTTCGCTTTTTTGCCGAGTCGAGGGTTGAAGAAGCAGGCTTGTATTCCAGAGGAGCCAATTTTCGAGAAAGAGCAACAACAAGTTTTTCTGTTGTAGACCAAGGTGGCGGTTGTCTCAACAACATCAAGTCGCGCTCCCTCTCGCTCAGATGATCATACTCTACTTTTCGCACAGCATCCAAATCCTCACTCTTGGAAGATCCAGAAGATTCACTGCTGAACCGTTTTCGTTTCCTGGGAGGGGCTATACCAGCCTGAGCCCGTGCGTTATAAAAATGTGGAACCTGGATTGATGCTGGAACAGCAAGTTCTTGTGCGATTATGTCATCCAATTGATCGCCGTCTTCGACATCCGAGTCTTGCGAGGCGGATGGGCTATCGAAATCAGATGACCCAAGTGAATCTAGGATACTTTCTGGAGGGGGGATAAATGGTGTTTCAAGTTCTTCGGTGTCCGACGCAGTCGAGCTCCCTTCAGATGCACTAATATCATGATCCCCAGGCATAAGGAAACCAGGGGAGAGGGGGGGCAAGCCAGGGCTAGCTGGGGGACTGATGGGGTACAAGTCATCATCTAACATATCGTTTGGAATGTATCCCTATAAACCAAACAAAAGTTTGCGATTGAAAAAATAAAGATGCTAAATAACAAAAGAAACACTTACCGTACTCGACATTATCCTAGAGGAAGTGGAACGAGAAACTCTAGACTGACTCGCATGCCAATAAGGATATTGGGATGTTATTTGAGATGCCGGTCGCAGGCGATCAACATGTATGACAAAAGGTGTTGGAGGTGACTCGTCCGAAGTTGTATGTTGCATAGGATGCGAGAAAGTGGTAGCTTCGAGTTTCGCAAGCAACCCAGGAATTCTATGCTGAGGTTCCGGCCAGAAACACTCCAAATGATCCCGAACAGGCAAAAGAGACGTCTTCCTCCATTGTAGGTACTCGCGAGCACAACGATACCTAAGTACTACTGATGTATCCCTGAGATCTACTTAATTGAATGAACACTGTGTGACAAACACCCCAAGATAGGCTACTCACCAAGTATGCACAATAGAGGGAAAGCCGAAAGCGAGTAAAGCACCTGATATGTGATGCCTCGACAACCACGCAAATTCCAACTTCGCAAATGTATAGGACCAGGATCACGAAGCGTCAAGGTAGATTTGAGATTCTTGACGCCCTGGTCGGTCAGTCTAGTACGTGAGGTATCAAGAACACAAAGCGAGGTGAGAACCTTCAACTGGCTAATATTCCCATCTTCCATTTCCTTGCATGCCGACAAGTCCAGAACTGTAATAAGGGAAAATCTAGGTGTGGGAGGTATGACTGCTAGCATTGTGAGATGTGGGTCATTCAAAGCGAGTTGGTATCTCGAGTAATGCTCTGGTAGTCCATGGTAATGTTGGATCAAAAATGCCCAAGTTGCCGGCTCCATACACGAGACATCTTGACTGGCCCATGGAACTAGAATATCTCCAATATTGACCCGTTCTTCTCCTTTGATACTAGAAACTAACATCTGCGGACTGAGCGGTTGGTCGCTCGTATCAATCATAAAATACCAGGGCTTCAGGGCTTGAAGTGCGTAGTACGCGAGCGGCGCCACATAAAGAGTCTCCTGGTTGTATAATGTCCGCTGAGAGTGGTTCATCGCTGCTGGGTCGTATCTGGGTGGCCCACCAGGGGGGAGCCTGTCATCACCGGTTACAGAATCAAGAGTTATCCGGCGCGTTGGCCGTGGGGATGGTTGCTCGCTCAATTTTGAGGAAAGCGATTGGGTGGAATAGTAATCAAGATAGATGTCGCTGGATTCAGCCATGTATTAGTACAATAGTCAGTGACTTGGAAGATAACAAACGCGTCTCGATCACGTGAGAGGCTTTGGCTCGCGCTAATTTACCCAGGTGGAGTATACTTTTCACGAATACATATTCCATATTCATTGGATATAAGTAATATCTATAATGTACGTCTAGTGTACCATAAGTTTCTCAGCCCTCTCACAAGGGCGATCCCTCCATCGAACATAAGGCACACAACTCCAATGGTGAGCCACCTCGAATGCGAGCGGATCAGATACCGCAAGCCGAAGATCTAAAAGTACATCAATCAGAAAATCAGGTCTACTAACTGAGCCACCCTAAAAAACTCCGCTCACATGTAAGGCCGACGATTAACCAATTAGCCCCAAGTCCAGTGAGCAAATGCCACCACGCATGGCCTTGGGTCAAAAGCCCCATCAAACCGGCATCATTGCCAGAAGCCCATTCGCGTACGCTGCCAAGACTATCGCAAAAGATGTTATCGGCAATCCATATCGCGAATCCAATATTGAAAATAAGGAGCCCTGCGCCAAGTGTGCGGAAGGCTACACTACCTGGCGTCTTGCCGACTGGCCAGATACCTTTGGGATCTCTAGCGGACAGTGGCACCTTGAGATTTGGGTGCGTGAGGAGCCCCAAAACAATGAGCGCATTTAGGCATATTAGGCAGCCAAAGGTGAACTGGTGGAGGAGAGGGATAGGGGAATACAAACTTGCCATCGTGTCAATAATCAGTAGTTTAGGATTCAGGGCGACTTACTATGCAGTGCATATGCATAAGGCGAATAATGGTGTTCCAATCTGCCACCTAAGACGGAGCCAAAAGTCGGGATCCTGGGTTTGTGGCGGAGAATTTGCTGTGATCGCGCGCTCACCGGGGCTGATCGCAAGAGAGTCTGATCGGATAGGCACGCGGATTGAATAGAGTGCTGCGCAGGTAACTAGCAGCATAGGCATCTCGTCGAACATCACCTGCGCACTCCATTTCAGCGTCGCGTGGAATACGAAAGAACCCGTCCCAACCAAAGCCAATAAAAGATGCATCAGCAAAAATCGTCGGGCATGCGGAAGTGGTCTGAATTTGCCATTAGGACGTAGAACTGTGATGGCTCCTACGATGGCTAGCGTTACAAACGGGATATTAGAGAGGGTATTATACGTCTCCGCAATGAATCGCGTGTGCACGTAATTGTTCTTGAATTTACAGGACGTTTCAGAGGTTGCATTTCCAAATATGCAAATAGGGTGCTCACCTCGCACCAATCAATGGTCGATGTGTGATTTCCCCAAAAGCCCGAGGTCAACTGACCAGTGCGGTGAACGGGAGCAGGTTGTATCATGGTCGCAGAATGCAAACCACAAGGGAGGGGGGAGGCTGATACCATGGAGAGCACTGCTATTTTATCCGTCGTCATGAGGAGATAAACCCAAGTGGCTCTTGCCAATCACACTGATGGAGCGAGCTTCGTGATGAAGCTGAGCGCGTCAATCATTGTTTCACGTTATAGAGATTTGATCGCCGACTGGCATTGGATGAGTTAATAGTGTGCCATAATGGCACCCTGCTGTGGTCAATGAATTGCGAACTGCCAAATCGGTATGGACAACGCAATGGCCCAAGTGGGTTCGATTGAAGTCCTGATTTGTAGCTTTGCATAGCTTGAATTTGGCCGAAACTTCGGACTATTGAAGCGATAGCTCCGGTCCCACCGCCAAGCCTCTGTGGCGCATACGTGCATCCCCGTATGACAATATATGCCGATTGGCCCGTGATACAGATTCAACCCATCATTGCAAACGGCGGAGGAATAGTTCGCTATTAGTTGTGTTTAACGTAAAACGGGAGTGCCAAATAAGGCAAGTTGTCAATGTCCAAGGACAACTATACATGACCGCTGTTCACGAGAGTCGCACTGTGTTGATCCGCCCGCCAAAGATACCCACATGATCTATCTGGGCTTTCCAGCTCCGTAGACCACGTGTCGGCCGATGGCCCGACCCGGAAGCAAACCGAGCCCTATATGAGCTCCAGCCGGCGGGTTGGCTGGGGCGATTTTTGCTCACACATCGAAGCCACTGCTCGATTTTAGCTGCCGCCGTCGATCAACCCTCTCATACTACTTGTAATGGCTCCAACCGCGACTTCTCCCCTGCAGCCAACATCGCCTCAGGTTTCGAAGCAATCGCTCGCGAACCGCAAAAAAAGCGATGTCGAATACACTTCTCAGCGTTTGATGTCTATGGAACACGATTACAGTGCTCACAAGTAAGCTTACATTCCCCGCGTTCCACCCCGCGCGTGATTTGTGCCTGCCAGTAGCTGAGATATCGCATTCCATTTATAGTTACCATCCTTTGCCCATGGTCTTCGACCGTGCGCTTGGTGCAAAGTAAGCTATTTAACCTACCCGATCGGTCCGATCTTGTTCTAATTAGTCTTTAGGGTTTGGGATCCTGAAGGTATCGAATATATCGACATGTTGTCTGCCTATTCGTGAGTAGTTGCATCGGTTGCGCCTTAACTCGCTAATTGCCCCTAATCTAGCGCTGTAAACCAAGTATGTCATTTAAATGGTGAAGTGTGACGTGTCGAAATTGACACCCTTAACCAGGGACATTGCCATCCTCGGATCGTGGCCGCGCTCACGCAGCAGGCCCAGCGACTCACCCTCTCATCTCGGGCCTTTTACAACTCCCAGTTTGGGAGATTTGCTGAGCAAGTCACTAAATTATTTGGATACGACATGGTTTTGCCCATGAACACTGGGGCTGAAGCCGTTGAAACAGGGATTAAGGTATGTATGCATCTTGGACTGGCCTTGCTGTACTAACACTGCTCTCTAGTTGGCCCGCAAATGGGCATATTTGAAGAAGGGAGTTCCTGAGGGCAAGGCGATTGTCCTTGCCGCAAAGGATAACTTCCATGGGCGTACAATGGGCGTGATCAGGTGAGATTTATGCTACATTTATATAATACAGCTGACTCAATGATCTTAGTATGTCGACTGATCCTGAGTCTCGGCGCGAATTTGGCCCGTTTTTGGAGAACGTTGGCCCGAACATTGAGATCGATGGTCAAATGCACACTATTAGGTACAATAATATCAGGGACCTCGAGCGCGCGCTTGAAGCCCATAGCAATAACATTGCTGCGTTTTTGGTCGAGCCGATCCAGGGTGAAGCTGGGTAGGGTGATATCCATATGTATGCGCTCTGTATGCTGATCCCCTGATTTTAGTATCGTCGTTCCTGATGCAGGATACCTTTCTCAGGTGCACGCGCTGTGTAAAAAGCACGACGTGCTCCTAATCTGCGACGAGATTCAAACTGTAAGTCGTTTTGTGTGGCGATCATGACACGACTGACATGTTTGTAGGGACTGTGCCGAACTGGCAAGATGCTGGCGTGCCAGCACGATAACATCCGTCCGGATATTGTCCTACTCGGGAAGGCGCTCTCTGGTGGGATGTATCCTGTCAGTGCTGTCCTTTCGGATAAGGACATTATGCTGTGTATTAAGCCAGGTGAACATGGAAGCACCTATGGAGGGTAAGGAGAATTTCTATGGATGATGTCGCGTGAAACTAATATTCACTCAGGAATCCCCTTGGGGCGGCGGTTGCGATGGCGGCACTCCAGGTCCTGGTCGATGAGAACCTCGCTGACCGAGCTGAGAAGCTTGGACATATATTCCGCAACTCCATCAACGAGCTCAACTCGCCGTTCGTAAAGCTCGTCCGCGGCAGAGGTCTCTTGAATGCCGTAGTAATTGATGAGAGCAAGAGCGTCCGCGGCCGGACCGCTTGGGACTTTTGCTTGTTGCTCAAGAGCCGTGGTGTGTTGGCGAAGCCGACACACGTCAACGTGTGAGTTTTTTGTGCATGTAGTCTGATCTTCTCACGCCCAACGATTTCCCAGGATACGCTTTGCCCCGCCACTGGTTATATCCGAAGAAGAACTGCGTAAGAGTATCACCATTATCGACCAGTGCTTGCGTGACCTTGACACGGTATGCCATTGTGATATTCTATTGAATGTGTTGTTGACCGGATGATAGGTTGAGTTTATACCTGGAGCTGAAGAAGGCCATTAGAACACACTTGGCTAGCAACCAATACACAAGAACGCCTGTGTCGTCGTCCGACCTCCGTTCTCGCTGCGTTGATATTAGGTTTGATACGAAGGGATGGGAACTATTAGTTGGATCCGATGCATTTTTACGCTAGTCATAATTTATCATGGACTCGCAAGTCAAGGCGTTCTTGTATCATATGTACGAATATACACAATTTTGCATTGATTATGACAGGGTGACTGCGAGGCACGAATCACGATTGATTGACAACCTTGGACATGCAGATCAAGAATTCGAATTCGAAGTTAGATCTATGATTACACGTGACACAGATCGTAACTAGGGACCTTGAATAATCATCCCGCGCTCAGCCAACGCAATCAATCTCCCCTGTTCCCTCTAACTCTCTCAGCGTCGATGAGACTTGTCTGTTGTAGCTAACTGGTAGGTGGCATCCATACTGTTTGTTGCTGGATAACTTCATTGTGGTAAAGTGGTACATAGCCTTCCATTGTGTGCAACCGCGATGGCAGGTAACAATGAAGCTCCCCCGTGGCTCCGACCAACCCCTATTTTCGTAATATGGGCCAACGCTGACGACAAAAACAAACCACAGTCCTCCGCCTCTGATCCCGCTCCAAAAACCTCCCCGACAACCACCTCGTCTACGACCCGGGGGTCTGAAATGACATCACCAAATGGCCCGTCGCCTTCTCATACTGCACCATCTTCGGTCGCGACCGATGACAATGAGCAATATGCAAACTGGAGACCGCAACAGATGACCTCCCAACGGGTTCATTCACCGCCGCTTTCGCCTCTTGATCTAGCTATGTACCCGGGGGCACCTGTTTTGGCAGATCCTGTCGCAGCCCGCCGAGCTGTTGCTGGGCTCAAACCACTGCGTATATTGAGCTCTCGACGACCTGGGGGTACTGCAAGTGCTGGCCCTAGCAGACGTCCCAGTGTCGACAATATGAACGCTACATCAACTTTTTCCGGGTTTATAGGTCTCTTTTCTGCAGCGAGGAGGGCAAGCGCGGCTATTGTGACGGTGAGTGGGATGTATAGATCGGAGCTAAGAATTTGGTTCGATGAATTTTTTTCCGTTAGGGCCCCTCGGCGGTTTCACCCCGATTGAGCCAGCCTAGCCCGGCCCCAGTCTCGCATATACCGATTCCTGTTTCGCCACTTCCTCCACCGCGCACTCCGCCCCTCGTTCCCACTCCGTCATTGTCCCCTGAGCAAATGGTGCCGGAATTGAAGGCACATCTTGAAGCGCTAGCGGCCCAAACCAAGTCTGGTCCCGCATCTTCTTCGTCCCCGCGCCCCATTCCCACGGCCCAGCCAGCACTTGAGGGAGAAGAGGAAGATATTGTTTTGGAAATCAAGGATCTAGATGCTGGGAAAATTATTACGCTCAAGAGCCGGGACGTTGTCGCATCGAGTGACGTGGTGAATCGTAAGTCTCAATCTACGAGCCCACCTTCGCCGAGCATCTCAGAATTCATGGTCGTTCGTAACTTGGACGTACAGCCCCACACTCCACCGCCCTTGCAACCACAACCAAGGAGCCGTATTTCAGAGCTAAAACTGCTACCTCCCAGCCCAATGAGGCTCCAACTTCACCTCCCAGCCTCTGACCCGATTCAATCACGACAACCTTCGCCAGTCACGCCTCTAACTGAAGCCGTATACGTCAATCACAGCCTTGAACGATCTCTTTCAAAACTTGAACACGTCCTTTATTCTGCACGAAAGTCTCATAACAAGTCCCCTTCCGTTTCTACTTCTTTGTCTAGCCTTTCTTCTCAAAGCGATGGGCCTTTGGGTGGGCGTGCGATGCATTTCTCCAAGACGAGTTCCCACGCATCGAGTATATTTAGCTCTCGCGTGACCAATTCCCCTTTCTCCACACCCCCAGCGTCCCCTCCCCCAATTCGATCGAAACCAAAACCCGTTTCACTACCATGTGCTGTTTGTGGGCGACCCATGCAACGCATGACAAGCACACAATGTGGACATGTATTTTGTCGGGGGTGTATTGAGGGTCGATCGGTATGTCCAGTTTGCAAAGCTTCCACACAGGACAGAGACTTGAGGGCTATTTATCTGTTTGTTTGAGACTCTTTATGGCTGTAATTGGACGTGTATTGCTTGTGGGTTTGCCGTACTATGGGGTTGTAATCGTTTTTATCACGTTTTCCTTTTTCACGTTTCTCATGTTGCGGATTATAGTAATGTGCTGTATTATTGTTATCTTATCGGATAACCGCGAGTTTCCAATAATGTAATTTGCCCGATGTACTATGGTAGCGCATACAGGGCCTCGGTAGAGTTTTAACTTGGCTAAACCGGGATAACCTATCTTTACGGACTATTTGGCACCATACCACTGCACAAACGGCCCTTTCCCGCTGAGCGCATTCAAAACATTTCGTGCAACTACTCGGTGTGCTTGTTCCGACGGGTGGAGCTCATTCCACCTGGAAAATACCTTGTTAGATTGACCCCACAAAGGCAACTATCCCCCATCTTACCACAGATACGAATCCCGGACAGCAGGCGGTTCAGTTTCACATACCAAAGTCGAGTTACCGTATGGATATCGGCAAGCTTGGATCACTCCCGTTACATTATATGTTGGGCCGACGAGGTAGTCTTGAGGATTCTCGTACATATCTCTGAAAAGCCTGTGGGAGTCGAAAATACCTTTTTGGAGATATAGTCAGTCTTGGGTGGTCGGACTGGTTGCTGAAACTCGATCTAGCTCACCGAATCGTGCACCCGGGAATCGGCCTGGGGCGATATATTTGGTGCGAAGCGCCTGGAGCTCATTGCCAGCTCGGACCAGCTCGGCGATAAATATGCTCCATTCGGTCTGGTTATGAGGTTGATTCCAATACTTGGTGTCGTACCCATTAGGGCTATACATGGGAAGGAGCCACATTGGTGTCATCTGTGAATTAGTGGGTGAGTTGTGTCCTATACCTTATAGCTTGGGGAAACACCCTTACGTTTTGGATCAAAAAGTTCCTTGCGCCTTGGTCGTACAGCGCCTGAACCCAGTCAAATACGCACTCGGTAGTATTGACGATAGAAACCTCTGGGAGCGGGTCCGTAAGCAAACACCCGACACCCACGTCGTTGGTTCCGATCCAAATCGAGTACATTGTATCCTTGCTCGGTAATGGAACATAACTTCCATTCTTCCCGATGATGTAAGTCGTGTCTTGTCGAGGTTTGCCTGTGGATTTGACTGTTACGTTTGCGGTGTATTCTGGGATCTGGGCTTCAAGAACTGGTTTGTATATACGTGGGGTAAGTTTGCCTGAGCATGTCGCCCCCGAGTGCGCAAAATCATAGACTGAGACGGTCCCGTTGGACATCATGGCGACGTGGTCGGGCCATCGATATCCGGCTTCACGAGTGGGCTCAGGTTAGTCAATACTAAATTTGGGGGTAATTGTATACGGACCATCGCCATTCATCGTGTTGTCAGTGTAGGAGTCCCCAAAAGTTACTAAATTTTTCAGCTGAAACGCCGAACACGAGCCCACAAGGGCAAGGGCGACGAGTGGGAGGAACATGGACGATAGCAGCTAGGATATGGGACCGACTATCCACGGGTCAGGCACCATAAAGTCTGGCGCATTTTTATACTACCGAAACCTATGGTGCTACTTCGGGTCATGACTAGAACAGGAAACAGCTCCGGGACAACTGGACCAAAATGGTCAGCCCTCCCTCGGCATATCAGGCGGTAGAACCATCAGGGAGGCATCTTTCGAGGCTTCGGGAGTCACGAGATACTAGTTGATTGAGCAGCCCATAAATTATCAGGTACAAGGTGTCCAGCTGGCAAACGATGGTCCAAGAAAGCTGGAGATTCACGAAAAACAACTAAGTTTGGCGAGCATAATTCAAAAGACGGGATAAATTGGGTGGGTGGTCCACCGTCCGACAGCACGCTTGCATACGGGGCATTCTTGGCGAATACGAAGCGCTTCCTTGATGCAGGATGCACAAAATATGTGCCCGCAAAAAGTGCTGGTAATGTCCACCGCAGGGTCCAAACATATCGGACACATAATGCCGTGATTCCTTGGAGGAGGGCTATGGGTCGACGAAGCTTGAAGCGATTGGGGTGAAGTAGTGGTCTACGTAGGGTAATTGGAATGTTGAATTAAGACATGCGTCAAGGAAGACTTACCTCGCAATGGGATCCAGGGTGATTCCTCGCTCCGCATCTGTGACAATAATGTGCACTTCCCGACGTAGTTTCATCCTTTGGGTATGCCTCCCCAGCAAGGGTGCTCGGTCCTCCAAGATGACCACTAGGCTGAAACGGTGTGGGAGTATAACGGGCATGGGATCGATTTGGCGCATGGATGTCCTGGTCGTATGACTGGGAAAACCGGTCGTAATATCGTTCTGTGTTTGGGTTTAACATGGGACCACTCGCGAGTGGGTGGCTTTGTACATCGGAATCGTCATAGTCGGCGTCTGTGAGCATGTCATCATCATCTTCAGTTTCATCACTCTCGTAGACAAGTTCTTCGTCCGAAAAACCATGAGGTGGGTAGAATGAACCAGCCTAATATAAGCAGTGTGTCAACTTGGTGGGGAATAATACTTGGATATAAATTGTCTCACATCATGCAAGGGTTGGCCTCGACGACCCTCAGCACTTGATCCAAGTGAGTCTGGGGACGGATCGTCATCGTTCAAACCAGAGGGGTAATTACGCTCTACAGTATCCCTTTCTCGTCCCTAATATAGAAATTTGAGAAAATGCAAACAAAAAATACTACGTATAAGGGAAAACTCACCCTGTGGGCCCTGTGATAACCAGCAGATTCACGAGATTGATAGCTTAGCGCATACTGATAAGGTTTTAGTCAGAGCGGCCCTATCGTCCAGACTAGCGAGTGCGGAATATGAGGCTCACTGGATGTGAATGAGTTGAATATGCTGTACGTCGACTGTGTACTCGTGCATCCCCTAGATGGGCGGCTAGGGTAGCTGGGGTATTAAATTCACGACTACATTGGAAGCAAAATGTCTCGTTGTCCTCAAGTACACCTGGTGTTAACTAGTATATATGAGTGAAGAAATACACAAACTCAGCTAAGCTGGGCAATACCTCATTTGGCAGCGGCGCACCCTGAGACGGTTCTGGCAGAGAAAGGTGCGAGCCAACATGCCGTATTGTATCAGTACACTCCGCATCGCATGCATGGCAATAAGGCATATTATTTATATGGTCCTCGCAAAGATATTATCAACGTCAGTCAAGAGTACTAATTGTGGGCTTGGGGCCCGAGGTCGAGTCCAAACACGCGAGACGTCGACCCCGTGATCAACGTGAGCCTCGAGGTCGGTCACCTGATCGGGTTTCAGACAATCACCAATGGACTTGGTTATTGTTCGCATAGTCTGGCCTAGCACAATTCTTCGTGCTGTATATAAAGTGATGATGGGGAGATAATGGTAGTACTTACCTTGCATCCCATCCGCGATGTCCATTCCACCTGGTGTAGAGATTAAGCACGCACAAGTTGCCACCTACGGCGGAGAAGGGGAGTGGTTCACTTATGACGGGGAGTTGGCATTTGAGAATGTGATGGTAGTGGATGAAACTGCCAACAAGGCACGTTTACTAGGAATGATATTGAGTTTGTGAACTGAAAGGCTCCATAGATTCTCCTCGGTTACAAAAAAGATGGGTTTGGGGCTGGCAACTACAACCCTTTTGCTGGACCGATTGCTTCCGGGGAGGATGGATTGGACGCGGCGCGGCGTGATTTATTGGTCGGTCATAGCTAGTCATGAAATACGATGCTAACGGTTCAAATAGCAACAAACTGGACTCGAGGCCAAGGACATTGTTTTTCATGGCACTATCCGAGTCAAACTTGAAGGAATGGATCAGTCCCTCAATTGCTCGATGTACAAGGTCACCAAATGGGAAGGGGAGCCAAAAGAGTCCGTTAGGAAGCGCCGAATATCATTGTAGTACTGATTGCTTATACAGAACTGATACAATGGTGCCAGAGTGGTTTGCTCCCAATAAGATACCATACACCAAGATGTTCGATGACGACATCCATTGGGTGCCATTATTCCTTGGGGCGAAGAAGTTTGTGGGGCGGGCCGACTTCGCTAAGGCAGGCGAGGGGCAACATGTTGGGAAGTTGTTACGGTGGTGGTTTGGTACATATGACTAGATGCGGCATGCATGTACTACTCAATGTACGACAATATTATATATGTTGAACTAATGGTTGTGTAATTGAGTATAGCGGTACTATAACCCCCGCAGCTGGTCAAACACCAATAGCAATGTCTGAACTCGAGCTCCCAAGTTAGGAGTCCGAGTCCTAAGTCATCTATAGCTATCTAATATTTAATGTCAGGGTTAGCACATCAAATAACTTATACCACAAGAATTTGATACTAGTACTTTTACCGGGCTGTATTTCGGCGCTATAATTACACGAACCAAATGCACCTTTAGGCGGTGCTCATGATAGGAAATTTATATAGATTTTCCTGAAATCAGATGATTTGTCGTATATGAGTCCCTTGGCAGTCTAGCAATTTATATGTAAACAGCGCATACACCCCGTTGCTGCATGGCATCCATTTTGGTCCCGAAACTGAATAATCTCTGACCATAGTTCCTGCATCATACCTTGGTACCCCAACATGGCGATGTTTGACTTTGTATATACCAGATATTTGACTCATGTCCACTCACGTGTCAACAACATCTAAGCTCAAGGTGGCGAGCAGAGCAATCTATAATGCCAACCACTCGACGAGCAAGTCACAGTTTACAGAAAATATTTCTAGCTAAAAAATCGCCTGACATATTATTTATAAACTATCTAGGCGCTCAGAAGACGGGAGCAAGAACAAGACAACAACCGGCGACGCGTCAATACACTCCCATCCGAAGTTCTCTCCAACATTTTCATTCTTTGTGATGTTTCTTTGGTATATGATCAGACCTGCGGTACACGTGCCAGATGGGACAGACGTAGGTTCTTTTGCCAAGTGACGATTCCGGTGGGTAGCCTCGTATACATGGATCACTGGTCTAGGAATCTAGACACCATTGGTTCAGGCGGTATGTCGTCACTGGAGAGAAGTAGCATTACACACGACAGCTGTTAGTGAGATTAATATTTGTCACCCATTACTGCCCTAACTGGATATCGTTATTTTGTTTTCAGCTTTGGACACGAATACAAATTTTAGGCACTAATCCGTTATCGTATCCTCGTTCGGCGCTATATTTATCTCGTTCTGGGCCAACAGTTCCTCTTCAGATCCAAATCGATATGGGCGACCCGTTTTGTAGGGGCACCAACGTTGAAGTGGGTAAACTCGCCGAAGAAGTCCGAGACACATTTAGTTTCATCGAGACGCGTGGAGGTGTCCCTTCCAGATGGAGAAGCTTTTGGATCAGGACTGAAGTCCCTTCGGCTCATTTTGTCGCGATAGAACTCCTCAAGTTATCACCTATGCCCTTGTTACAGCGTCTCGAGATGTTGTGTGGTGCCACTTCTAGGCTTGACGAAGAGGGCGAATTCATACGTAATGACATCAACGATTCGCCCCCGGCACTATTGTTTCACGATCCCCCACCCCCACAGCTGCACGTTATCAAGCTAGAGGGCATTCCTGATCCATTATTATTTGGTCACCCGTCGCACCCTCAGCTAGTTAGCTTAACACGTCTCGAGCTCCAGTTCTTCCAAAAGCACCCTGCCCTCGATGAACTCAACAAGGTGCTTACCGCCAGCCCACAGCTTACCACCCTCCTCCTTGATTCTGGATGGGTGGATCCACCTGATGATCCCTTAACGGAGCTAGACACGTCCCTTCCGAAGATTCATTTACCCGAGCTTCGAGAGCTATCATTCCGCGATGTTCAGTCTGTACTCTGGAACTTGAGTATTTTGATGATGCTTAATGCTCCTAATGTCGAATCCTTTCGACTCGATATGTTCGACTTTCATGAACCGGAAGTTGTTTCTCAAATTAACAAATACCTCACTCACAGCGGCAGCGATGACGGCGGGCTACACAAACCTTGCTTCCCTTCCCTGGCCCATCTCACATATGAAAATTTCGGAGATGCTGACAACGATTTGAGGATGATCCTCCCAGCCTACCCCGGGCTCACATCTCTCGAGGTTCCATCAGGCAGAAGCCTCCAACCGCTGCTCGAACAACCTTGGCATATTCCTAGTTTAACACACTTGATTGTTGCCTCATCAGGCGATATGTCAGTACTCAAGAAAGTTGTCATTACGCGACATAAAGCGGACTTACCGTTGAAGATGGTGCAAATAAAACTCGTGGATAAAGGGTGCTATATGTCGCCTTACGGCATGAACCCCCGCGACTGGAAGCAGGTCGAAAAGTTGGTCAAAGTTGGTTTCGTAGACGAGGATGGCGAAGCCTTTGGTGTGAAGTAATAAGACTGGGTGCACGCGTGAAGTGGGGCGTGATAGTACATTGGTTTGCACAGGGTCTACAGAGATGTTTTATGCCTTGCAACTGTAGTCTGGCTAGTGGAAAGAATATATGATATTTATGAGACTCTACACGAGGCCGTTTCAAGGTATGCCGAAAGCAATACTATCGGGCCGATGCTAAGATGTTAAATATACTAGTATAATAATATTGTTGATTCACCGCCTACATCTATATCATTATTCCACGACACCATACCCCCTCGATTGCATACTGCCAAGCTGAAACGTATCCTGAACTCATTCTTATTCAGGCATCACCCTCATGCCGAGCTTGTTAGTCTAGTGCATTTAGCTATAGGACTTAATTAGCTGATCAATTTAACAAGCCACATATGCCTGGTACCAGTTTACAACTTATAATCTTAGCCTCCATTCTCAATTCAGGGTTGGAACAGCAGCACGACAACTCCTCATGGTGCCCGAACTCGATTTTCATTGGCAAGAGTTCACCTACCTAAGTTTTGAATGTTTTAAAGGCACTGGACGTCCTCGAAAGTAAGCCTTTAATTTTCCATTAGGGGCGATCGAACTCCACGAATCTGCGGATGTTTCATGGATTACACGGAAACTGGATGTATTATATCTACAAATTACACTGGCACTAAGCGGTACGTAAGTTGGCTAAGCCCGTTTGCTTGCCTCTTTCTCAACTCTACTGGCAGCCTCTGCAACACTGGCGGCAGCTTCCCTCTTCGTTTCATCCACCTTTTTAGATCCCCAACCAATCCACTCCCACCAAGTCTGTTTGGCCTTCTTCTCAGCATTGGCCCTGAGTTCTCTCGCTTGGGCCTCAGCATCATGCATGTTAACCTCAACCTGGCCCAATAACGAGTTATATGCGCTCTCCGCCTTACGGATGCCAGAGTCGAGAGCGTGTTGTGTCTCATTTTTAGCACCCGTCAATTTCGCCGCAGATTGATCGTAAAGACTAGCTGACTTCGAGGTTGTGCGATTCTTGGCATCATCTGCTTGCTTCTGTAATTCAGCTGATTTGGCAAAAGCAGCGTCGCGAGTTTGCTCGTATGCTGTGGTCGCTCGGGCCTATGTATACATGCTTGAGTTAGATAGTAGCAAATAGTGAAGGCTTAATGCTCTTGCCTCGGCATCCTTCACTTCAGCTTTGGCACCGCGCTTGAGATCTTGTCCCCCGCTGGATTGGTTCACATAGTAAGCTCCACCAGCGCCAACAGCAAGTAGGCCTAAGATCAGCGGGAATGATGACCCAGACTTATTAGTGGTAGGAGGGGGCCGGGGGAGTGAGTCTGTAGCCATTTTACGCTTGAAATTAGATAGACTATAAGCCTTTAATGATTTAGGTGTGATAGATTTCGGACATACGTGAATAGCCATTGGAGCTCGTCGAACAACAGCACGAGATGCGATAGCTCGGAAGGCAAAAGACATTTTGAGGTCTAAATGGGCCTTGACGGAGAGGGTGATATGGTAGTACCAGCGGTATGAATGATTCTAGCTACTTATTTATATACTTCGGGCACAATGACGAGCGTCACCGCCAACAAGACGTCATGGGTATAGTCGCACGTGGTATCACGACCCCACCCTCGATCATCATTAAAGCTGACGACAGCGATAGGCCACTACCAGGCCCCCGGACACGTGCTTTTTCTCGGCGCCAAGGCAAAAAATGACAATAAATGCGCATTTTCTCGCCACCTAGACTGAATTCCGAAAATCCGTCTAACAAATTTGTGCAAAATATCGATAAGATTTTGTATTCAAAATTTTGTTTTAATATATGCATCATACACGGCATGGCATTCAAAACACTACCGGGGTGGATGCTTGCACGTGACAAGAAACTAGTTGTGCGCCCGTGAAGGCGCATTGCAGCCATCTCAGATGGCTTCGCAACGGTTTCCTTAGCTCAGCAATGGACTCCGGGGTCTTCCCACTGTATAGATGTCTCGGCTCTCCCACACTTGGTTATTAAAGTTGAGAATCAATTTATTAACTATAATTATATGTTTTATGTATATACATTGAGCAAACCAGGGGGGTAATCTGGTCAAACGGAATATGGACCCCGGAGTCCATTGCTGAGCTAAGGAAACCGTTGCGAAGCCATCTGAGATGGCTGCAATGCGCCTTCACGGGCGCACAACTAGTTTCTTGTCACGTGCAAGCATCCACCCCGGTAGTGTTTTGAATGCCATGCCGTGTATGATGCATATATTAAAACAAAATTTTGAATACAAAATCTTATCGATATTTTGCACAAATTTGTTAGACGGATTTTCGGAATTCAGTCTAGGTGGCGAGAAAATGCGCATTTATTGTCATTTTTTGCCTTGGCGCTGAGAAAAAGCACGTGTCCGGGGGCCTGGTAGTGGCCTATCGCTGTCGTCAGCTTTAATGTCGGACCTCCAACTACAGAGTGGGGCTCGAAAACATTTTATTACATAATCATTATATGGTAAACGTCGATGACTATATCTTGATATACAACGATGCTCGTATGGTGATTCGTTTAAGGGCTTGACACAGAAAATATGTGTTGTGCACTGACTTCCACCATCTGACTCATCTCCATTTGGTGGTTCCCACACCCTTCACCAGAAAGCAGAATAAACTCCTCGGCGTAATCAGGTTTCAGAATACCTCTTTCCACGTCTTCACCTTCGAATAGATGCTCATTGGCTCGCACGTAGGCGGGGTATACAATTTGCTGCCAGTAATGAGGGGGGTCTCTCCACAATGAGCCTTCTGGATCAGATTGAACTATGAACATTAGGCCCGCTGTAAAATAACTGAAGAGGTAATGGGACCAACCGGCTGTGTGATACCCATGACGCTCGTGTCTCCTTTTTCGGAGCACCTCTTCCGGAACCCGCATGAATATTTTCAAGTCTAAATAGTCGACAACCTCCTACATACAGTTCATTTAGTTGACATTTTCCCACTTTGTGGCTTTGATCATGTACTTACTTTGTCCCAGTACAATAAAAATCCGTCAAGGAGCCCCCACATAACCTCGTACCCTTTTGCCGACCACTGGTTTTCTGTCTCTTTGAAGCGAATTGTCAATCGTTCAATCATGTCTTGAGGAATTGGGACCTGCGTTTAAGGTCAATTATTCGAGCGCATCGCATCTTTAGATTACTCAAACCTCTTTCTGTTCGTTCAGATGGTCGTGTGAATGATGTGATTCGGGTAGTACACCGTATTCTTTAACGTATTTGAGGGATGCGCGTAGTCGTGGCCAGTCAATGGCACCAGGGGGGTCATCCCAGTCCTGAACGTTGTATACGGGGTGTATGGGTACAAGCTCCTGAGGCTATGAGAACGGCCACACTTCCCATCAGTCATTAACAAACGGAGTACAGGAGTTAGTTTTCACCGGCGCAAAGTCCTGGGCTAGTCTTTAGCAATATATCGCGAGATGAGATCATGATCAAGTAACTCACATCTTGGTGAATAATGAAGCTATTTGGCAGAATGTCTCGCAGATGTTTTGCAAGCGTGGTCTTTCCCGAACAGGTGGCACCACTAATATTTCCTTGACAGGGATCTGGTTATGCACGACCCTTGCAGGTATATTCCAATAAAACCTACCCAATGCCAACGATGAAAACCTTCTTCGGGTTGTGCGTTGACATCCTTGAGTGATTTTCACTACAATAATATTCTTGTGGTTATTTCACTGTGGTTGAGGGAAGATGGTCGTGATCTTGAATGCTTGGACGCAACTGATAAATGCCGGGTCGAGATCCGTTTATGTCCGCTCCGTAACCGCCACTGGTCACCTGATGAACGCCACTGGGTCGAACTGCGATCGTTCTTTCGGAGCTTGAGCTGCCTACCCTCCGAAGTCACACTTATCCTTCCTACAGGGCTAGAGATCTGGAATAGCTTATTGTCTACAAGTCTATAGCCTATATTGGATTATGAAAGTTATTCTACGGTAATCTCATCCTTCAGGTTGTTTGTTGGCGGTCGCATAGTGTGTGTTTAGCTAAGTGGAGGTGTTAAAACGATCTATTCAAACCCCTATCGTAGGTCTTTCAGTACGCTTCTGACATTCCCGGGTCCTCAGTTCAGTGGGACGTTTGATCAGCACGTTGATGCATAATTACTACATAAAGTGTACTTGACAACCCTTATGGCAAACCAATCTTTTAACATTATAGCTTGGCTGGTAAGCCCTTCTCAATATTGGTGTTCTATTCATCTGCTGAATTCACCCGCCTTTTAGTTAGTGACTGTGCCGTCCCGGCGGCCTTGCCATTTCACAATTACGGCATGCTAGTCAGCGAAAACGGTGATTCGGGGTTTTCCTAAGTTAAATCTAGGCGCTCGCTGGCATCGTAGGTCATTGGGGAGTGAGCGGACTTGGTTCGGGAAGAGGCCAATAGTGCTTACTCATCGATCGATTCTTCATTTTTGTCGAGTCCGCTCGAGGAAGGCCTCAGAAACAACCTGTGCTACCCCTATCTGATATTTCAGAGTGCTATCTAGTCTATTTTACCCAATTCGCATCGTGAGCAGAGTTGTTTCCCATGATTTTATTGGTTCCCCAGATGACTGGCTAGATTGTAGTGGGCTCTCAAACCTAAACTCAATACTGCTGTCCTGTTCCGAGTTTTCCACGTTACGCATTTTAACTTTGACTGGTTTTTGAAGACATGTCGAATAGTAAGCCTATCTTTCGCTGCCGACCAGTGCGTTGCGTCTGAATAGTATTTGGCAGCTGCTGTCGGAGACTCTTACAAGAGTGAAATCCCACCTAATAAACAGCCACCTGGGACTGACGTGTCTCCGTGGGTTGCAGGCCCGCCTGAGGGAGATATACGGAAGATTGATTTCGGGTTTCTTCCTATCCCTAAACATCTCCGTTATGACTCGACTACGCCCTTCCATTTTACACTTCTTCTGAACATTTTTTTTGGATTGGTGTGCACGTTGAGTAAGCACACTAAGTTTGCCGCCCCCAGCTCACATCATTGATGGTCTACGATAGCCGTAGGTAATTTGTATTACTGTCAACCAATTCTAGGTGCGCTCGATCTACTTCAATCACGATCTAGAACTGACTCGATCAAGTTCGCCTTGCCGAATCGTTCAACGTTTCAAACGAAGATGTGACCATCATTCCCACACTCACTCAGGCAGGGTAATTGCGAGCCTCCTTAGGATTATATTTAGTCTGATATATGTTGCTCTGATTTCAGGTATGCTACTGGTCTATTACTCATTAGTCCGTTGGGAGATCTTGTTCGACGTCGACAACTACTGCTCTTGCTCGGTTGCGTCATAGGTGCTCTCTCCTTGGGACTTGCTCTTTCGCCAAGTAGGGATGTATTTGGCGGACTCTCATTCATGATGGGGGTTTTTACAGTCGTGCCCCAAATTATGATCACATTGGCAGCGGACTTGGCCCCTCCAGAACGACGCGCATCTGCAATTTCGATAGCTCTCTCTGGGCTGTTTCTCGGTATCCTGTTTGCCCGGGTGGTAGCCGGGATTATTGCCGAGTTTGCTAGTTGGCGAATTATATACTGGGTGTCCTGCGGTTTACAGTTTGGCAACACGCTAGTTATGTGGCTGCTCGTGCCAGATTACCCGCCAAAGAACACGGGAATTTCTTACTTTGGTATATTGTATACCATGGCACGTTATGCTGTCACCGAACCAATATTGATCCAATGCTGTCTGATCGGGTTACTTTCTTCGGCTGTTTTTGTAAATTTCTGGGTCAACCTCACATTCCTCTTGGATGGATCTCCGTATAACTATTCTACGTAAGTCAGCGTTTTGTAGTACCTGTTATTACAGCTTAGTTAGTTCAACTAGGCTTGGGATTGGGTTGTTTGGTTTGATAGGTGCTCTTGGTGTTATGACTGCACCTCTAGTTGGGCGATTTGTCGACAAGCTGAATGGTTGGACCACAACCGTAATCGCAATCTTAGCCGGGATTGCATTTCAGTCAATATACATCGGGGCAGCAGGTTTGAATATTGGGGCTGTTGTAGTCACATGCTTTGGTGAGCATATACATTTATTTGTGGTTTATGGTTGACCTGAACCCACTATGCAACACCCAGGCATAGATATTGCCTCACAGATGAACCAAATATCCAATTCTAGTCGAGTTTATGCGTAGGTGTACAGCTTTGGAGTACATAGTGTAAATCTGAATTCGTGTCCACTAGAATAGAGCCCTCGGCACGCGCTCGAGTGAACGCGGTTTTCGTTATTTCGGTAAGAATATTTGATGTTTAACACTCAGTATCAGTATCGACTTACACTAGATCCTAAAAACACAGTTATTTCTCGTGCGTAATGCAATTTCGCTTCCGAGACTCCTAGCTAAACTTGCAGATTTCAGGGCCAAGTATTGGGGACTTCTGTTGGAACTGACGTGTACCTGAAGTACGGTTGGCGAGCAAGTGGTGCCTTGGGGCTTGGATTCTACGGCCTGCAGATTATTTTGTTGTGCCTTCGAGGCCACGAGGTTCCCCGTAAAACATGGATCGGGTGGAAGAGCGAGTCGAGACCGACTTCAACCTCGACAAATGCTCAGGAACCTGTAAATAATCACCACGAGGAACGAGAGCTACGCGAAGACGAAAAGGTATAGCCTAATTTGGGTATTTGGATTTCAGTTTTGTTGTCTAGGTGAGCTCCGGCTTGAGGATTCCACCCGTGCTTCGAATTGGTATTCAATTCGCCGGCCCAGCAGCCACCACAGGGCTCGTTCTCGAAAGAATGCGCCAAACCTGTACCAAACGTCCTATGGTAGTTAGCAAGGGAGTTACTCCTGCAACAAATAGTATCATGCGTGTTAGCGTAACAAGCAGCGTTGTCTCATAGTATATAGATTCTATATTTCGTTATCACAAGGCTGAAACGATGATTGGCCACGGGACCACATGGATATTTAGCTCCGTGATACATCCGCTTGCCTTATCTAGAGCGCTAATGGGCAAAATTTGTCCGCTGAACCTCGACTAGTGCCGGCCGCGCAGACATAGGAACTACCTTGTGATTGATCATACCCGAGAATGCTGTCAACCCGCTGTGCACAGGATTGTTGATTCCCTAATAATAAGCACAGTATCGGTACTCAAGTCCATTGGTCCTCGTCCTTCTCCCGAGATGTCTGCCACTGAATTATGGTACCAGCCGAATGAAGCTCATGGGGTAACTGTACGTACTATTTCTTACAAGGCGTTATGGTGGTACCACTTACACAAATACACGTGCAAAGGCTACTATAGTCGCATCGTTTATATCTTTCATCTCGGTCATCGCCTTGTTTTCGTTACTAGCATGGGCCACAATTACGGGGCGGGGGCCAGCAGATAAGCCGTTCTTAAGGACGCATATTGGCGCCTATTTTCGTGAGTTTTCATCGCAAGTCCAAAGCAAATAGCTAAACATTCCTAGTCTCGCTTATGACTGCCGACTTGGCACAAGCTATCGGAGGGATTCTGAACATTAGATGGGTCGCAGCTCGGCATGTCTCCATTGGGCAATTTTGCACTGCACAAGCGGCTATCAAACAATTCGCTAACGTTGGCGCAGCATTATGGTCGATTGTGATCGCTGTTCATACTCTTCGACTGCTTGTAAGTAAAAGAAACCTATGTATCTGCTCATAACTAATCGGATAATTCACCCACAGTTTTTCAACTCTCATACAAGTGACAGATTGTGCTTCCTTACGCTGGTAATTGTTTGGTGTACCATCATTACTATCGTCACGGTTGGCCCCACGGCAATTGAAACAAAGTCAAAAGGAGACTACTTCGGGATAGCAGGTAAGAATAATGGTTGATTTAAGCTGGTGAGTAACTGATGTATTCAATATGTGTGACCAGGATATTGGTGCTGGATTACCAGTAGCTACCCAGTTGAGAGGCTCGCCCTCGAATACCTCTTCGTAAGGATAGCATATATGCGCTGCGTAACTCAAGTTCATTATTTTTGAAATTTTGTAGATGTTCATTGCCGCCGGAGTTTCACTCATTATTTACACTATGGTTTTCTTCCGCTTGCGGGGGAACCTCATCGTTGAAGGTTACAAAATTAAGATACTCAGTGTTAGCTCTTCGCGGGCTTGGAACCTTGAAGCGGGCCGTGCTGTCATGGAATCGCACACAATGTCTGTTGCCTGGCAGCTAATGTGGTATCCTATATCGTACACCTTCGTAGTAAGAGCGCATCTCGAACTTATCGTCGTTCGCACACTAAACCAGTGATATTTAGATTTTGCCAATTACGGCAACAAGGTGGGCCGAGTTTTCAGGCACTACCGTCCCCTTTGGGGCAAAGATATTTGCTGTGAGCTTCTCTCGTTTAACTAGGTATATATTTTATATGGCTCACGAGGTGCCAGTCTGTGGTCTTCATGCTCCTAGGGTTTGTCAACACCACCGTATTTATTATGACACGGCGGGTTCTTCCCCCCATTAAGCTGCGCAATAAGTCACAATCTGGGACTTCAAATGGACACCGGGGAGTCAGCATTAATATTAATGTCCACGCAACACGTACCCAACAAATATCTTCAGCAAATGGTGAACCATCCTATCTGATCACCCTCCCCGCGCCAAAATCTAGTCGCACAGAACGTCAAGAATTTGAGCTCGAGGATTGCTCCCATCTCCCGCCTGCCTCGGAGAAAAGCGATAGGCGTTTGTCTCGCGAAAGCGCTGGTGTTAGCGTCGTAACTGGGAAGGATGGGTATGATGTTTAATATCGCTATGGAGTAGATTAACGTTATTATATGTCCGACGAGGGACTGAGTGCCTATGCTAATGAATTCTTGTGTATATAACTAATTTATAACCCATGTTACACTATGAGAACGATATTATAACCTTATACTAGTATATCGTTGGTTGGGATACATTGGGCAGTTGAAGCTAACTTAAATTTGGGTTCTGGTTCAAAAAAGAATGGCTCAATTCGAAATGTAAGTTTACTGCATTGCTAAATAATTACAAAACAAGTCGGAACTTTGGATGGAGGGATCCTAGACGTGCAACCTCCTCATCTGAAGCATTCAAACGATAATCTCTTTCTCCTCGTGCACGACGCTGATTCTCCCTCATGTTGAAAAGGATAAGAATCAACTTTCATGGTTTTATCGGTTAATCGATAGTCTCCAAAATAGGGAAGCGTGGGGACTTACAGCCAAGACAAACAATCCGGCTTGTGCTCCGACCTGTACGATGTTTGCCTGGATGTAATAAATGAATTAGTAGTTCATGGTCAAGCTATGCGCATAGAAAGTGCGCTGAAAAGCCAAACTTACGATGTGGTACCTTGGTCTGTGGACATTATTTTCTCGTCATAAAAAGATAAAGTATTTTACGATTGAGATACTCACGCGTCACTGGGCAAGTAGATCCATGAGGTGACAATTGGCCCCATGGTGCCAACCGCAACCACCATGGCAGAGCTCACAGCTCTCACTGTGTTGGGCTACAGGCAAGAAAATCACTCCCCACTCATGGTATCTTACGACACTCTTACCGCAGAATTATTTGTAGCCTATACGGAGTATTATCTTAGCAATGGGCCTTAGTTGAAACAAGTTCCGGCGACCCACCCAGCTTAACAACAGCGGACCTTGAGGGAATGCCCCCATTGCGATCAAAAATACACCAGCATAGTTAGCCTGTGAGTTTGAAGACCCTAGTAGGATAGCAAGCCCAGCTATGACCAACGGCACGATAGCAAGGAGCCATATGCCACGGCGTGCGCTACGGAAGGAGCCGTATGCAACTCCTATCGAAAATATTGAAGCAACTACCTATTGGCGCGTATTTTGTGTAATTTGAGTGTGCATATAACGTACTGGTTGGTTACGAGAGACATACGTATGGGGGGACGGTTCGCAATTGAGATTGGATAGTTGAATAACCCATCCCCTTTAATAAACTGGGCATAAATAGAGATATGCCTTGTACTGTCATGTTATTGAGGAGAAAACATATCTACTCAATATAATTAGAAACACTGCTATAGTAGTACCAAGATCACGTCTTACCGCACAAATCCACGTATTCAGACTCTTGAGCGCACGCCACCAGGAATCTCCCTTGGCTGCGTTGGCACCCTATGGGTCGTCTGTCAGTAGCCGGGTATCACCAAATTATTAGACATTGGATTCACCGCTGTGTTGCCATCCTCTTCATTGTTGACAAGCCTCTGAACCGCGATCATTTTCTCTCGCTCATTCAAGAACCTCGTCCTCTCTGCCGGCCCGGGAAGCAAGAAGAATCCAGCTAACCCAAGTGCAATGGTAACTATCCCCTCAACTAGAACTAAATACGAACCTGGTGTTAGCGTTGGCGAACAGAATATAATAGCCACGTACAAATGTTGCGCCATGACCCTATTGGCCTACACCAACGGGCTTTAGTGTCCCTAAGTTGAAGAATAAGCATCCCAGACTCACAGGCCCTTTAATTGAGGGATTTGCAGTAATCCAGACGCAAGTAAACCTCCAAACGCGCCACTCATAGAAGACGCGGACACTGTTTGAATAAGTACTCAACCTTAAATGGAAATGCTCAGAACAGAGCGCACCGAAGATACCAACACGAAGGACCAACTCGTGGCGTTTGTAATACGTGCTTAGGTAGAATGTTACACCAGGCATCATGCCCCCTTCACAGAGACCCAAAAATGCACGCACGGCCATGAATCCACCTGAATGCCTCCGTTATGTAAATGGTGGCAATATATAATCCTACTGAAACATACCAAAATCCTTGATAAACGCCGTGCAAAAACATACTAATCCAAACCCGGTAACGAGGATGGGAACTTTACAGTCACCAATTTCATCAGAATTGCAGTAACGTTGAGACACCATTATCCAGATGACTCACTCCACTTATCCGCGCCAACTCGTTTCAACAACAAATTCGAAGGCACTGTAGTTCAAATACGTGGATCCAGTTGATTAGGCAACACCAGTATTGATACCGAGTCGACATTTTAACTCTTACCTTCTGACAGTGCATAAGTAATGTAGAAGATTGAAAGCCCAATATTGTCTAAGACCCCGTGTGTTGAGTTCATAAACCCCTAGGGTTAGCTAATGGAAGGGTAAAATAACCAACATTGATGTCCATGCAGGCCGATATCTTTTTCCAACCCTGCAACCCTACAATTCCCAGGCTCAGTTGGCGTATTCTACGATTAGACGTAAAAGTTCGGTGGCTTACTTAGCATTCCCAATGTTGGTGCGACTGAACGTTTATATTGTTTGTGAGGCCTCCAAGCTGCCCCAAAGACAACGTAAATAACTTACTCGACTACAATGAAGGTCAGCTCATCAAGTCATTCAGTATTATAAAATGACACCTACTGAAGTTGGCCAGATACAGTATGATTACCACGGGCAGGATACGCCAATCTACGATTCCGTTTGCGGCAGTCGATAAAAGTTGTTGTTGCGTCAAGAAATGGATAAAATAACCACCTGGTTACTTACCAAGCTTTCGTACGAGCCTCCTCTCCTCTTCTTCACTGAATTGGGTTGGAAATTGAGAGGACGATGTTGATGATCTAGTCGACTTGTGTTCAATCATCGCTTGAACCTTTTCTGACTCCATTTTTAGCTGGTAAGCTCGTGGAGGGAGGGGAGGGGGTCAGTAAGGAAGATGGAGTCGGACCAGGAAGAGCTCGGTTCAAATTAACATCCTCCATACGTTGGGTTGAAGCCAAGAGGAAACCCTGTCTGTGCCCCCGGTGAAATAAGAAGCATTGGTATGTCTCTCCACTTCCCTTATTCATACAAGTTTGTCCCACCGTACCTGATCACATAACGGGGAAGTTCGACTTGATGTCTGAATATGCTCCACCCGGGCGGCAGAATGTCAAGACCGTGCCAGAATTGACGAATCACGTACCTAGAATTCACCTCGTGACTTCGCGGGCTTAAGGGTGCCGGTTGCGGCTCAACTTCAGGTCTTGGCAAAATCTACCATTCACACCGGTTATTTGTACCGAAACTGGCAAAACTATATAAACGTATCATAAGGTGCTTATACATCTTATAACTTATGCAAACCAAGTTACGTGTTAAGTGGGTTCAGGCGGTAGAACCTCTCAGCCAAGTTAGCCGGAACTACATTCGTCAAACTCAGCGTAATATTCCTTAGCTTAACTAGCCAGGCATGACAAAACATTGATATAAAAATAATACGTATTCTTCCTTTTCCCCGCCTCTTTATAGATAGTACTACTTCGCATCACAAAATATACGAAAAAGTAACTTCGTTTTACATAGATTAGTCTAATTAGCGAATAGGCCACCCACATGGCTCCATTATCAAGGTCTTCTGGCGCCTGCATCAAGCAATTTAGCACTACGTCAAGTTTCTATATTTCGACAGAGTGTTCTACACACCGAATGTCACCTATATAAATCGCATCCAACACAGCACTTAGCGCAAATTATATGTTATATAAAGGGACGGAAAGATGACCACGTACCGCATATCAGTGAAGTGTACATCTTACGGGGGGTGGCGCACGTTAAGCGTTTATAACACCATATTAGAGACCTTACGCACCGTAACTTTTTCAAAAAATGATGATGATGCCCAAGGTCTCCATGGGCTGGGGAAAGACTAGGTATCATAGTCTCCAAACATAACAATAGAGGCATCAGCTTCTTTGATCGACGCAGGCGGATTATTAGCACCAAATTTAAACCGTCTCCATAAAGTAAGTGTAGTTAAAATAATTATTGGTGGAAAGTTAAATTAGGGATCAGGAGGTACACGTACGGAAAAGGATGGTGGGAGCTTGCCTATTGTTAGCTTATATCCCACTCTACCGGAATCCCAAGCCAATACACGCTCCGAACCACTCCAAAGCTAGAGCTCGTTGATTGAAACACCAACATGTATGCACAAATTCTTAATCTGAAACTACTAAAGTGTAGCAACAGTGGTTTACATTCTGGGATTGAAAACCTCCATAATCAGACCATTTATGATTTCGGCAGTAACTTTGAATACAAGTTATTGTAAGTATCGTCAACACCATTTGATTTCATGGTACATTTAAGGTAATGAAGACAGCCAAGAGGCAATTCTCTTGTGGCTCTGGCTCCACTCTGGCTCCCAAATCTCGAGTACTGCAAAGTCGTGAATTGCATCGGGTACTTCATCCTTATTGACTCGGTCGGCTCCTAAGGACTTCGACATGCGTTCATACAAAGTACGTATTTCGTCCACGAGGACTTCGGCTCCCCCATAGACGATATAGGTTGGTGGGAAGCCTTCGAACATTGTAGCCGTATACCCTTCATCAAGCTCAAGAGAGGAAGGGTTTATATAAGCGATTTTTCGGGCTTCCTCAGGGGGAATATTGCCTATGAGTGAACGGAAGCCATATTGCACCGTTGAGTAGGGCGAGTAGAAGTCGCCTGACAAATAGTCGCTATTCTTCACATGGTTTATGGCACTGACTCCGTATTTTGGTTTTTCCAGGTACGTCCCAGCCAGGTCACACCATGGTGAGATTAGCAGGAGCCCGCCAGGCAATCCTAGACCGATTTGAGGATTGTCGCGAAGATATCTTGTTAAGGCAAGGACGAGGTTCCCCCCAGCGCTATCCCCAGCAAGAACAATGTTCTGGGGTTTGAACCCGAGGGTATCAATCAAGTAATTATACCCCGACAATGCGTCGATCAGTGCGGTGGGGAATGGCGCGCTCGCAGGCCAAGGCGCGGAGCGACTGAGCCGATACTCGACGGAGAGAGTCCGTGAGATAGCCTGCGTGCTATACTTCACTAAGCCTTTGGAGAGCCCTGCCGTGAGGTCTTCTGGATGAGCGGTACGCGTCTGAGATCACGGGCTAACGTAAGTAAAGTTTGGACGCCAAGTTATATAACTATACTCACGACATATGCCCCTCCGTGGCAATGCATCACAATCTTCTCCCCCTCCCGCGCAGGCAAGGGTTTGTCCTGGCCCCACTCGCCGAATCCGTACGAGGGGATGCGACATGGCCCTACGTTAGCCCTCTCCGCATAGGCTTTGATCTCGCCTTGAATCAGGCTTTCTGGCACTGGCTCGATCCATATAAACTTGGTTCCCATGCAATGTTTGGGCGGGACTTCTTTGGTAGTGTCTCGATCAAGAAAACGACCGCTGCGTAGCGGAATTTCTATATCAAAGAGTCAACAATATTCACTGATCAAGGTAGATCAACATACCCCACGAATATTGAGTAATGCGGACGATGAGTGAGCGTCCCCATGACCACGAAGCGCAGGGCCGATTAGACCTGGGGAGATACCAAAAACACCACAACGGAAGCCTGAGCAGTAGCCCAGTGTACTTTCTAACGAGGTAAATCCAGGCGTAAAGTCGACTAGGGGGAGATACTCCCAGCGCACTAGTGTTTGGACCAGATGGCATTAGATCCTCAACTTTCCGTCAGCCTAGTGTGAATTGTGGGTTAGAAAAACAAGGGTAGGTTGTGTGGGGGGGCTGGGTTGATTCGTGGGGGTTGACCGTGCGGCGTGTACACGCCCTGACCTCTAGGTCTGTACAGTACCTCCCACGCCCTTCACCATAGAACGTTAAAGTATGCCGGTTAGCAACAAAAAAGGCAGTTGGCTTGACGGGCCCGTTACTGACCAATCAGCCTCCGTAAGAAGTCTAGAACCGAGTAATCGCGTACAACTGCGCATACATTCAACGATAATAACAGTGAAAATATGTATACCACTTCATTCATAGGCGCCTAGGCCCAGTGGTCACAGATGCCTAGACATGCGAAAACATTTAAAATGTCTGCAAAGTATATACTTATTCAAATCTCATATCTAAGCCGCAGTAGGGCGAAAGAATGTCAGACTGCCAGCCCGTGGCGTGAGAAGCAAACCCCAAAGAATTATCGCGAGCACCTCGGGTCATCTGAAACGAACAGAGTAAGTGTTCAAAAGCAATCGGGAGCAAAAATGGAGTGGGTAGAAAATATATGGCTAAGTGGTTGACCATAAAACTTTATCTTTGAACTCTAGCATATTTGTACAGGGAGAGAAGTAAGCATATGCGTATTCATGACTTCATGATATCACACGTACGAAAAATAGTAGTGTAAGTGGACCGACAAGACCTTACAACCTAACGCCATCATCGGGCCTGTCAGTTCGTTACCAAGGATTTGGCTACCCCCATAAGACTTGGTATGGTGATAGGCCACCAGCCTGCGGTATCGATATCGGAGCGCCTGCCAGTGAGTTCGAAATAGCCGGAGGCAGCGTTCATTTGCAGTCTAAACAACTGAGCATAGACTATTGAATTTGCTATCTTCGCAAACCATAGCACTATAGCGTAAACCGCTCTCTGCGATGTTAAAATAGCTCAAAGCAGCCTCGCACGGCCCGGCTGCATAATTTAATGGCTTCGATATACAGTCTTGCCAGTGCATGTGGACCAATGTGAGCTATTCCGAAGTTCCCCATTAATTATCGGTCGGTAACATCGCCGAACCTATTAGGAGATACAGAACACTTCGTTATCTGCAAAGCGCTTATTGGGGGATGCTGGTCCCTCAATCTGATGTATTGAGTTATGGCTTGGTTGTTTGTTGAACTAGCGCGGGAGTGGGCGGCGCGGCCGGGCCGGTAGTGCGAGCCACCCGCTCATGATCGCGCGGCGCTTCATTGCAACCTGAGTGGGCGCGATCTATGTGTGGTATATTGTACTGAAATCTCTCGTTCCCATCGCTCTTGAGCCCACACTGCCGACCGCTATATTTGGATCCAAACGTCAGGCATGTCAACGCGCTCAAGTTCCGCCCAGACCGAGTTATCCGCTGCGCCTCACCTCACATTGAACCCCCCGCTTGATCATACACGTAGGCTCACGTAATATACATGGATATTGCGATGGCATGTGTCTTTGAGATGCGAATCCGGATCTTACTCCGTAAGCCGTGCAGTCCCGAACGCTGGAAGGTATCGGAACTTGCACCGCACAAATGACATCCAGCACTATATAACTGGATGAGATACCAAGTGGAGTTCCTCACTGAGCTTGTGGCAGCTTGCGTTTCAAAACTTTCAGTTCCTACCTCTTAGATTCAGTTCAATCTCTCGTCATGTCTTCTCCCATCTCAGAGTACTCCGATGTCTCGTTCGGACAAGTCGACTTTGACGCGTCTTCAGTCGTAAGCTCCCGATTATGAATCATGTTGTATCCGTGTTTAACCTTGTGATTTCCTTAGGTCTACCGCCCAATGAACACTCGTGACATGGCCCAAGTTGAGAAACTTCACGTATGTTTAGTTCATATCTTCATATTCAAGGCGACTAACTTTTGTGCAACATAGTATGAGCTCCTCGGCCAGCAGTTGCCCAAGAGGTTCTTACATCACTCGCTCTATCACCCCCACCGCCGTACTATTGTGGCTGAACTCCCGGTCGATGATAACGCCCTCATTATTGGGTTTGCGTCTGCCCATGTTACTGTCAAGCCGGACTGGCCCAGTGTCCTAGAGCCCGAGGTCGATTTGTTGACACTCGGAGTACGCCAAGAGTACCGCCGCCAGCATGTTGCTGAAAACCTCATCAAAGCCGTTACCAACTCGTTAATCAGCTCGTGCCGATCCAAGGCCGGCGAAGCGGGCGCACTGGTTCGCGCAGATATTCGCTGTGATCATGCGAACCGCAGTTTCTTCGAACATGGAATGTCTTGGGAGGAAGACAAGGAGTTCCAAAAGAGCCTGCCTTGGGCTCGCCGTGATGCAACTCGCTTTGTTACTCGGATTTCGCTTTGACAAGCTTGCCCCGTTGATATTTATGCACACGCTTAGATAGACCTGGATGTACTGTAACAATAGCCTATATACTTGGTTTGACGCTTCGAAATGCTTGATTGGTAGTTGGGGTGAGTACAGGAAGCAAAGCTTGGCACCAATGATAGCGGGAAACTACATGCAACTTTAAATATCCGTATGTGATACAATAAATTAAGATACGGGGGTACCCCGTTATGCCAATTCCACCTCGCCCATAGTCAGTACCCTTACTACAAGTTCTACAAACCTCACTCCAACACCCCCAATCCTAGCGCCGTCTTCATCAAATGAGACCAATGCTCCCTTGACAAGACTGATCAGATATCCCGACTGTCGCTCGGCCACAAGTCGGGAGGCGATGGCTTCAATATGAGGAATGGGCGTCAGAACCGTGGTCGAGTTCGCGTGCGTGATGGGAGGCTGGGCTTGTAAGGGAATTCGTTCCAGCGTTTGAGTCGCATCAATGATCGCGAGCCGGCGCGGGGTAAGTAACCGGAAGTCCAGGCCGTACCTAAACACGAGAAAGTGTCAATATCCGCTAAATGCGACAAAACCGAAGGAACTCCAACCTTGAATCTATCAGAACCCGATACCACCCGACGGCTTTATAAAAGATATCTATTCTTCCGCTGGTGGTTGCCTGATTTGAAATTCGGTCGATTTCCAGTAAGACCGGAAGGGAGTCCCGTAACAACGAAGCAAAAGATGCAATATCACCCGCGGCCAGATCATCTTGCAGTCTTCGCGTAAAATGGTCTGCCAAGTCAGAGTGTGGATTCCATAAAGACGGGTCGACCAAGTTGTTGTCTTTGCTCAGGCGTGAAAAGGAAAGCTCATACGAGCCTGAATCATTTTGGTCGCGTAATGCAACGGCGGACGATCCTTCATTTTGCACTGCCGCGGGGCGCCAGCGAATAGAGAGAGTATAGTCCTGTGTACTAGATTTCAGCCACATACGTGGGTGTATGCATAACCAACAAAGTGTTACCTGATAGTATTGGAACACCACCTGCTGAAGATCCGAGGATAACAATTTGACATCCCTCCAACGCATTGTTCTGTGCATCTTCACAACTAAAATCCCATCAGTAAACAACCCACATATCGTATCAAGCAGAACTCACTCTCTCGGGCAATTACAATCAACCTTCGCACGCTTGTCCACCCCGCCAAAAACTCAGTAACGCACGAGTCAGTGCTTTCGGAAACAAAAGTAACCACATGGGTAGAAGTGTTGTAGTAGAGCTTTGGCGTAATGCGTAATACCTCTCCTCGGCTCTTGCTTTTCCGTAAATCTGCCGAGACGGGCGGTGCATGCTTCAAACGCACGCTGGTCGCGACTCTACATGACGAGCCCGCGTGCCACCACCCAATTACCTCAATGGCGACCTGATCTTCCACGTCCTTGTCCCCAGTGCTTTGACGATTTCGCCTGAACAGCTCTGCCGCTGGAACAGCCAGAGCGGGGATGGACTGAGATAACGAATAACCTCGTGAGGAGTTAGTTGTCGGAGATGAAGATTTGTTGTAGGCAATGCTGTACGGTAGCCCGAGGTGTCGAAGTTGGGCCTCGATCAGAGCGTAGGTTGCCCGTGCCCTGCCAAACACGTTAGAGCAAAACCAGGCCAAAAGGACCTCACGCACCGGCACCAACCGTGAATGTCTCGCAACGTTTGACCGTCAATATCAAAACTACCCCTCCGTCAGAACGTGGCCATCTTCTGACTGAGAAGACTTACTCTGGTCTAGATTGCTCAACCTCAGACTGCATGGACACGCCCGAGTTCGCCTTCTGCTGCCGTATTGAATTGACATCCAACAACGTCCCATCCTTCCAGACACGGTACCCCGACTCGATTTGAGTCTCGATAAGCCCATATCTGATATATCAGACGTTAATCTAAAGGGTTATGTCCAAAAACAAAAGTACACACCGGAAGCCTTCGTCGGCCACGATAATAACAACGTCATGTGAAGGAAACCCGGCGAGTGGCGTGAATAAAAAGTGCCTTGCCCCATGCCCAAACTTTTGGTGAAGCACGTCGTACCGAGGGGGGAACCCACGATGCTTCGTACACCTGTATCCCAAGAACCGGACTTGCTGCTCCACCGAGTCCGCAACGATCTGCCAGAACAGCATGAATGGTCTAGAATTCATACACGGTTTGGATCAACTTACCGCAAACTTGAGCTGCGCAACTTGTTCCGCCAAAGCTTGCGGTTGCCGAGTCACCGCCTCCCCAGCTTGCGCGAATCGGCTTACTCGTCCAGGAGAAGCCATATCAGCAGTATCCTGTACCAGCACGAGTCCATTCCGCGGCGATATAGACACGAGGATGCGTGATTGAACCATTGCCAGATTCCCTGAAGACCCAAACGGTTTCAATTCAGCGGTTGGAATTTGAGTATGCAAGGCACGAGTAATGGCGTCAGAGTGTTTTCGGACAGCGCCGTGGTATATTGTGGTAAAGTTCAAGGCCGAGGCGTCCTATAATTGGTCAAGATAAGTGGTAGCCCACGCGGGGCTAACTCCCAACGCACCACTTGGAGGTCATCCTCGTCACCCGGGTACCTAGGTACGCTGATACCCAACCAATCAGCCACCGGTTCCCACCTAACCACAAACCGAGCGTATTCGACCTCGTCGCTCGAGCGTACACCGCCAACGTCGCCTCCTAATCCTGACCCCGATGCTGCCCCGCTGACGCTCGTTGCTCCTCCTGTGGTCCCTAAACTTTCATCCGCCCCTGCCCTACTACTCGCATGTGCAGCGAGTTTAGACCGCCTCTCCAGATCCTCCCGTACCCGCGCGGCCCACGACTGTTCTCCTCTCAACTTTTTTACATCCAGTTGCGTGTTGCCGGACTGTTGGGTAGATTGTGACGACAAGAAACTGCCCAAAGACTGCGTTTGTGACAACCCCGTCCGCGATTTTCTTGTACTCTTGCGTTCGCGTTCGCGTTCCCTTGCCTGTTCTTGTCGTTGTGACTCGCTAGTAACCTCAATCGATATAGTAATTTCCCCCCCATGGGGCGGAAGTTGAATTTCGGGTTTACCAGGTACCTGACCAACTCTTCTATTTTTGGTGCTATGAAATAAAATCAGCACCGAAGTTAATCCTTAAATGCATGGTACCCACACCCAATACCAAATCTTCATCGATTTCCGGTCTGGTGAGAGCTCCACGGTCAAGACGTCGGCCCAGCCCATACTCCGCATTAGCCCAGCTTGAGCATGCAAAATTTCAAGCTGATAAGTGAGAGACAAGAGCTCTGACACGATGATGGATGAGCAGCCCAGCGGTTTGACCACTCAACAACTCACGAAGAAAGTTGAACGCCCGGACAAGAGGTGCATCAATAACTTCGCTATTGCGATTAATAGTTGCAATGTCATTGCCTTCGGTAATCTGTGCCGCTCGTTGAGTGTGTATCTGTGCAAGTAATGCATTGGTGTCCAGCTGAATGATCGATCGCATAGCTTTGGGCGGTACTCGTGGATACTCTGTCCGAAAACGATCGGCAATCCCGATGCAAAACAAATGAAATGGCATACTCACGGAGAGCCGTGCTTCGTTCGCCCTTGAATTCAAACAAAAATTCCACGTCGGCACACCACCATGGATCATCCATAGTGCCTCCTAACACAGTAAAAGATGCCGCAAACCGGTTTGGTACGGTAAAGTATACTCGGCCATCCGCTGCCAGCGTCATTCTAAGCATCCGAGGCCAAACGCTCAGCAGCCCACTCACCGACACGGTACGAGCTCATGGCCGTTGGCAGTAGCTCCACCGTACGAAGCCGTAATCGAATAGCAGCATCCGCAGACCTCATCACCCGCACCATATCCTCCCGACTCATGGGTTTTTGAGGTGTATACAGCTCCGTAGTAATTTTAGGCAAGCGCCGATATGTGCCCGTGCTGAGGACGTCCAACGCCGTCAAAAGGTCCGCGTTGCGCAGACGTAAAGAACCAAGTGCGCTAGCAATGGTAGCCAAGTGCGCCGACGCGTTCTGGAGCTGCTCCCCCGCCCGGTTGCAATATTGCATAATGTCGAGACAAGTCTGCACTGCTCGTGCATTTTCCGCCCACTTTGTAGCGACATACATCTTGACAAACCCCTTTCGAGTCGTCAAAGCATACTGGAATATGTGCCGCTTCCGATCATGGTCTGGCTGACTCGGCAGACTTGCGCACCATCAGCCCAAAAAGCCCCAAACCCAAATCCAAAACACAACAGCACGTACGTTTCTGCCATATTCCCAAGCTCAGCATACGCGTGCTGCACAATCCTCGACACCGCTATTCCGAGCGGCACTTGGCCCATCAACGTTCGGGGAAGTGCATCCTCGAGTTCTCGGTCCTCGGGTGCGGCCATCGCTTCGTCCTTGTTGGCATTCTTCGCAGCCAACGCCATGCTTCCATTCGGGGGTCCGCTCCCATTAACGTTCCCTTGTCCGTTAAGTCCACCTCCCGCGCCCGCTACGGGACTTGGTGCGCCCTTGCCTGTGCTTTCGCGATGGATACGGATCTTTAGTGGATGCGATGGCGTAGAACGTTGTTCGGGGTCGTGCATCACCATTCGCCGCTACGCCAAAGAAATATCGAGGCAGGAATAAACGAAATACGCCGTGTAATGTAGACAGGAGAAAAGTACGGTCCAAGCCGAGCGTCGACAGAACCAACCTGCATTCTTACTGTTTGGGCAATGTTCATCAACAGATCGTCACTCGCGTCTCACCAAAATTCAATCCAATCCTCCACCTAACAGTCCTAATATTTTTCCCTTTTTTCGACTCGCCCTGCGGAAAGCTAAAAGAGGGGCGCAAGGGGTGGTGATCGTGAGGTAGGTCGGGCCGTGGTGGCGGGATGACAGAAATGTCTCAAGCGCCGGGCGACTAATTGGTATTGGTATCTGACACTTCTGCCTTGTTCGAACCAAGACACAGTCTGCAATACCAGACAGCAGCACTGCTTTGACTCTTGTCGCACAGGAACTGATTGACTTGCACAATTGATCTTTGCCACAATGACTGATTCAATCCGGAGTCATGGGCCATTTCAGCCGAACCGCATTCCCAAGCGCGCTTTACGTTGACATTGCATCCCACTTTACTTTAACAACCCTGTGGCCGCCCAATGGAACGTGCCAGGTCGCATGCAAGTTACCACTACCTCGAGACCGCGTGAGAACCGGTTCGGCTCTCAACGTGCTTTCCCGCATTTCCAATCCATGCGCCAAGCATACAAGCTTAAAGTTGCAAACATATCCAGATTCGTAGTATAGTACACAGGGGAGCAAAAACCTGCACTACAAAGCGCATTCAATTCATCCAACGATAGCGAGTGAAAAGATGTCAAATGTGGGGATGGGGAGGGGCATATCTGGTAGGGACAATGTGAAATATACTGGATGACGGGCGACAACAAGGCAGCAAATAAATTGAACCGGGAAAAAAGGCGAAACATATCGAAGGTGAAGCGCGGTTGTAAGGGTAAGGGTTGTAGAGTGTAAAGTAAACAGACAGAACCAAGGCATAGAATAAATAAAAAAACGATAGCAAGCGGGGGAATCACCAGAAAGAATCCCATAATCAGATAGGAGAGCATTAGTAGTCTTCATTGATACCAGCAGCTCCGCGGTATCCACCCCAGCTGAGCGCAAACTCCCAGAGCATGCTCCGGCCAAATCCTACAAGATGTGCCATGCCTGCACCAGATACAATGGGCCAAGCCCAGAGGCCCTCCCCACGTGCACAGGCATCCAGATCTACTTCAAGCCCATCATCACTCACGCGTGTAAATGCCGTCTCGCTCGCACCCTCCGATATTGAGCCCAGGGTCGTGTTGCAGCAAATGCTGTGTGTGCGAGGAAAGTGGGACTGCATAAACGCAGGATTAAGCAGCCCATAGGCGTTAGCAATGCTCATCTGGGACGTCAAGTACTGAGAGCTGTGTTTGACTATGTTCTGGAGGTAGTATTGTGGCAGTGGGTGGTGAGAAGGCTGTTGAGATTGTGTTTGAGTTGCCGGTGGAACGGGGCTCCGGGACGTGGTAGGTGCTGGGGAGGGCACGTGTGAAGGGGGTGTAGGGTGATTCTTGGGGGTACCGGCTGCATTGGGATTGGGTGTTGCGCCAGTGTTGGGGTTCAAGGTCGAGGTGGTCGAGTTAGATGGGGTGATGATCAAGTTTCTAGTTGCTTCCCGAACCTGGGTCATATTCCAGTATGACATTTTGCTAAGGACGAGCGCCTCGAGCAGCGTTCTGAAGAGCAGATGAGCCAAAGCCAAACAGAGTGACATTACTTACAGCATTCCAAGGACCCCGCGTGCTGCGGGGTCACTGTCTTTGGACCAACCGCTCTTGCACGCATGAACCAACCCCTCGAGCGTCCTCCATGTCCCTACGTCACACATCATGTAGCTCTTGCCCCGGGACTTCTCACGGTCCTCGGCCCAGAAGACATAAGCAAAGTGGAGAACCGAGTCGGTGAGTTCCATGAGGCCCAGACGGCTGGAACGGAGCTCGGTGCGTTTCCGGCTGTCACCGGAGCGCTTGAACTGTTTGGCACGGTCCTTGTAGATGGGAATCAAGCGAGATAGCGCGGCGGGGGTAAGAGCCGGGCGTCGGGTAGGAATAGGCGATGATGTGGAAGTGCTGGTTGCCGAGGGAGTGCTTGCACTATTGCTGGCATTATCTGGGTCTATCCGTCTGCGTTGGCGAGGGGGAGTGGGTGAGGCTGGGGGCGAGAGGGGTAGTGTCGGAGAGAGGGGACGGGGGATGGTATTGAGAAGCTGAAGCAAGCATTAATTAGCCAGCGACTACTAGCGAATAAGACTTACTTGTAGTGTCTGTCGCAGCTCTTGTTCAGAGTATTTTCTGAGATTAAGAGATTAGCGGGTCGGCGATCATGAACGCATGGACTTGCCTCTTCCGGCCAGAAGGCGGCTGGGATGATCGTGAGGATGTCGAGCTCATGGCTATGGTCGTGGTGCAGTTGAGCGCTGTCGGCGCTTGCAACCGGTCGTCGTCGTTGTTGTGTCGCTGGCAGTGTTGATCGGCCCGGTCCAGATCGCAGCCTATGACCGAAACACGAGGCGGCGCTTCTCAGGGTCTCTCTCTCAGCTATGGCCAATGCTCATCCATACCATTTCATTTCAAGAAAACATAATGGTCAGATTTCACCTCCAAGTCTATCACCACGAGGTATCCGCGGCAACCCATCAACTCTTTCGGCTACCCGCAATCCTCTCGACTTGGTTGCTCGCTACCCGCGATGGATACGATCTATACAAATATCTCGACCTCTGACGTTTCGCGCAACATATCGATGACTCGGGATTTCATCTTACTGCATTCTCTTCAAGTCCTCTCAGACCTCAGACGCGAACAATTACGGTTGCAAATCAGGGCCCGATGCCCAGGCAACGCTCCTCAAACCAATGACCAATTCGTTTGAAGACACAGCACAAAGAACCCCCCCGCAACTCTTGCGTCGGTGAACAATAAACAAATAATTTGTCACGGTATAATCAGGCCTGTCAGCTTTGTTCTACCAAATCCCGGCTGGTGGCCTTATTTTTTATACAGACCATACCCAGAAAATACATTCTCCTTTGCTAGCGCCATTTCCTTCCCAGTAATCACCACGCGCCTTTCTGATCGCACCTTGACCATCAACGGAAACTCCCTGCGACGCCGAATAGTCTCCCCAACAAACGCACTCTGCTCCACATTCACACGAGTGCCGGGTGGCGCAGAAAACTCAAATGCCCAAAGAAGCCTTGAAAGAGCAATGAATATGTCCTGCTCTGCAAGCTATACACCCGGACAAGAGCGCCGGCCTGCAAAACACATGTGAGATTGTCGCCCATGCCCGTGTTACGTGCCAGGTACCTGCCCGCCCCAAATGCAAAGTGGCCACGTTTGTGTGGATCAGCTTGAGCCGTTGCGTCCGCCATTGTCATTGTATGCTCCAGGAACCGCTCTGGCTTGAATAGGTCTGGATCTTCGAACCTTTCTGGGTTAGAGTGAATCGCCCAGACGTTGCACATAACTACTAACTAGGGATTGGAGGCTGAGAAGGTCGATAAATACAGACTTATCAGAACGCACTAGTAGAATCTTTCGGAAGAAAGTATCCTTCATAGTAATCATCTACTGGGATTTTAGGGCTCAACGATTTACGCACTTAAACCAGGGCGTACCTTGTTCGAGCCTGTGGGGAACGAGGAAGCGGAGGCCGCCATCTCAGCACCTCCTTCATGGCTATCTCGGCGATTAGCTCGGTCATTAACATTCCACTAAACGCATTAATTGAACCTTACTCGCTCTGACAAATGGCATCTTCTGCTCTCGGCCCACCTGGGCAAAGTCCCATCGTCATACAAACTATCAATTTCCTCTCTAGCTCTCTCTTGACTCTTGGTATCGTGTATCAACCTGACACATGTGGGTATATGCGTTTCGTATAACATGGTATAGCCGTTACTTACGCCAAGATGCATGTCAAAATCGTTCCGGCGACCTGTATCCCCGATTAGTGCAGCCCCGCATCCAATAACCAGTCGGACTTACAATTTCGGACCCTCCTTCGAGAATAACTCCAGCAATATGCCACTGTTGGTGCCGAGTTAGCCCATTATTCGCTTCATCGAGTCGTAACTTGTATGCCAGGGAGTCGGTGTTGAGTCCGCGAGTTCCTCGCTCCCATGCGATATCAGCGAGCGCTAGTGTTCCAAGCATCAAAATTGGCAATTTTTGAATAGATCGAGGAATGGCAATAACCTACCACTATACAGTTTATCCATTCGATCTCCGAGGCTTGCGGCTGTAGCTTTCCATGAAGACATAAATTCCGGGAGGTACCTGGTAACTCGTAAAAAACAAAAACAAAAACAAAAACATCAGCACAACTCGAATGATCAGGTACACGTGCTAGCGCACCTCAGCCAAGGAAAGTCTTCCACTGGGGGCTTTCCGCCAGGTAAGACCAAGGAAGGAATAATGGACATAATATCGTCGCTTTCGCGTACAGTATAATCGTCGTGCGATTCACATCTGACGCCAAAATCTAAAGCACTATAAGAAACTCGCATCCGAATTGGCGTAGAAACATCAAGCTGTACTTAGACAGGTAATTACGCTGGTCGTGTACCGCATAGGATGTTGGTTGGATTGATCTGTTCTATGAAGAAATTCATACACTCTCAGCCCCCGGGCCCCTTGAACGCGGAAATGCTCGGTCTTGGTCGTGCGAGGCGAATAATGCTGTACAACATGCTTTCTAAAGGCACGCCATTTTTCTATATCTTGCTAGAATCTGCGAAGATTGAGAAGGCCTTGGACTGAGGGCAGCTTGCGAGCTTACAATATGTGATCTCCCCTTCCTAGGGCATGGGTCGCCAACTCTAATGGCCGGCTAGAGTAGATTGCACCCCGTTTATCCAAAAGCTGCCGAACAAGTGTTCCATCTCCACCTATAATGATCAAAAAATTTGACCCCACTTTGAGAGAAACGAGTGGTCCGTATATGTCGGTCAAATCGCGAAACCTGAAGATGACTCGGAATACAGTGGGTCGGACCGAGTAGCGATACTTACGCAGCATACATGTCCACTGTCTTGATTTGAAGCAAGTTTCCGAGGAAGGGAATGGGTGGCGGCCCTAGGTAGTGCCGTTTAGATGTTCTATGCGCGTGCTAGATCGATGGAGCGGGTTCATGCTCACCTGGCGGCATGTTTTTGTGCCGGCTGCCGGGCCAATTCCAGTAGCGTCCAAGTACAAGTACCACGGCGCCCAGAGAGTCATGTAAAGATTTACGCTTTCGGACATGAATGCAGACACAACAGAGACAAAATTCTCAGTTGAAAATAGGATAAATCCACCAGTAAATAATGACCTCGTGCCGCGCACAGCTCCGAAGCTACTTTAACCTCAAAAGGTTCCTATATATATCATCCATCGGTCACTAATTCCCTTAGGGTCCGCTCACATAATTACACAACTCCAAGTGTCTTCGATTATAACTTGGTCGGCAGAACTTATTAATATTAATATAGCCGCCCCTTGAAATCTCCATTGACATCAAAAAGCACACGAGCACTCCACAACTCCAAACTTCAATATGCAAATAACCCGAGTGCTCCGCGGGAGACAACAACCACCTCAACCAACCAATCGATATCTGCTTTTTCAAATGTACAGTACAACACACTTTCTCCGAATCCAATCAACCAGGTTCTCGCATTGAATAGAATAGGTTCTGGTCCCAGGAAGCAATCGAATTTCAGCAACCTCGAGGATGATGCGGTTTGGCCGATCCAGTCGGGATATAATATAATAAGCTTGTGGTGGCTTGATCGTATTTAATATTTCCCATTTGAAGCCGAACAACGCAAGATTGCACACTCGAGTGGTCGATAATACCAAAATACCTGTCTTGGCTTCTATTCGCGCTGCGGTACCGCCTCTCGTCATATAATTACCCCTTGGAGATCGAGTGGATCAGCGGAGTAATTGAGTAGAAAAGCCAGTTGGGGTAGCATTGCGCCGATATTGATAGGAGACACTAATAAGAGAACCGCATGGGTATTCTGGACAATCTGTATCCGAGCATAGGGAAAGAACACATATACATTCGCCCTCAAGTCTGGTCTATTGGTGAGAAGAGGGTCACATGGTGGATTATCATGATCAGTGCAACCATCAGTCGAAGTCCAGAAGATCAAAGCATTCCCTAGTAATATGCGCAACGTTTTCAGACAACCAAGCCTGCCTAGGAGCCCATATACCGACAGATAAGCTACCCGCCCAGTCTCGAGAGTTCCAAGAAAACTTGGCACAAGAACAGAGACAAGAGGCGCTTTCACCAACAACCAATCACGTGCACCAACTCAAACTTGGCATCACCCATAAATACTATTGTGCATATATTGTTATTGTTATTGTGGACCAGACCTGCGTTGTACATGAGCATGCAACACGATAAACAAGGAGTCTCAAGCAGATAAAAGATATCACAATGAAAAGAAAAAAAGATATCAAACAAGCAAGATAGCCAAGATGAGCGGACAACACACAGCAAACACGACAGCGAGAAACATAGAACCACGCAGGTCCCAGATGCGAGAAATGCAAAACCAATACTTGTTACAAATATTCACTTTCCCTAGACAGCAGTCGCCTCTGTTCCCGAGCGGTCCGGATTCACGAGTTGCTTCACAAACCGTTTCAGCTTTTTGCGGTGCACGGGCTCATAGTCCGGGTCGCGCGAAAACGCGTTCCCAATCGCGGTCCCAATCTTGGATGGCGCAGTCGTGATACGTGAGAGCGGCGCTGCGGTGCGCGAGTTGAGCTCATAATGACTATCCGCATCGTCCGCGTCGTCCGAATGCTCGGGGGACTGATTCACGTTTGTCGTCCCAAAGCCGACATACGAGGTCCAAAGACTGCCGTTAGGAATTCCCGTACTCGCCGAACGACGATGTAGCTCGATAGCACGGTAAGACGGAGACTCGACGGGGGTGGGCGCAGTCTCGATAATTTCAATCGAACCTTGGCGGCTTATATACGACCCATGGCTCGACGCTGTCCGACGTGGAGCCATCGCCGGTCGACTAAGATTCGAAGCCTGGCGATGGGAAAGCGGCAACGCCCCATTAAAGCTCGAACGTTCGGGGGTACGCGATTGCGGACTAAACAACGGCATCAACGGACCAACCGCTATTCAAAACCTGGTCAACCACCAACCCAACGCCATAAAATATTGCCACTCACAGTTTTGCCGGACAGGCATCGAGTGAGTCCGACTAGGCGACCGCACAGTCTTGTACATGTGATAGTCGACGCTCGCCGCCCTGCCCAACGGCATCCCAATCCTGGGACCTGGATAATCCCGTATATAGGTAGCCCAACCGCCCTCCTCGTCTTCTTCTTCATCCTGCGCTTCTTCCTCCAAACTCTTGCGCTCAGCCTGCCAAGCACGCCTCTGCGCCTCCCCGCGCGCAAATCGCCGCTCAATCGCCAAGCTTTCGCCATACGCCGCGAGTTGCTCAACCAACGAGGGAGAGTCCGGACCCAAAGGACCGGGGTCCAGAATCTCGCGCTCGACCTGGCGCACGAGACTCTGTGCCTGTTCAAACGTGTTCACGGTGCGCAGATTGAGCGGAGTAATCGAGCGTCGCCGTCGGTCTTGATCTTCGTCTTCTTCGTCCAAATCATCGGCTTCAAACACGGGCGAAATGGCCTTGATACCCTTGTGAGGCGGTAGAGGGGAAGTTGCGCCATAGAGCGAAGGAGTCGTCACGCCCGTATCCGTCGTCGCCATCGAAGATGACAGTTGATTCGTATTCTCAGATGACGTCGAGTCTGACGAGAGCGAGTCTCCGCGGAACCGGCCATCGGGAGGCTGGAGCAACAAGCTTGATTCCGGGTCTATCGGTTGCTGTTGCTGCACCTCGATATGTCCCTGGAGTTGGGGCTGGAAGCCTGGATCAACGGTAACAGGCGCTGTACCGTCAAGTGTGCTCTCCCCACTGCTCGGCATAACCTCTTCAGGTTGCCTCGGTAAAAATGAGGACAGGCTGCTCGAGCCCCGCAGCCCGCGACGCGTGGTCGAGCTTCCAGATGCCGAACGGGCATGCGCCTGGGGGGCTGGGGAGGGTGCGTGGGAGCGCACTGGGGTGGGGAGGGGAGACGTGGCAGCAGGGATCGATGTGGTAGAGGTCGCCGCCGAGGATACCAACGATGGGCCATGGGGGAGCGTGAGACACGGCATCGACGGACTAGTAAGTCTTCCCATCCCACTCCGACTAAATCCGGTACCAGAAGACTGTGAGAATGATCGGGGATGAAGTACTCGTTTGGGTGGTATCAAGTCCATATCGCGATCATCGTCGAAATCACCGTCATCGTCCTGGATAACAGGACGATTTTCGAGTGGATCTTCGTCGATAAACTCATACTCGGGCTCGGGGTGAAATTCGCTCGCCTTGCGACGGGGTCTGACAGTATCGTTCTGGTGACCTGGGTTTCGTCGGGCCAACAGGGCAGCGCTGGGCGCTTTCAGACCCATCTCGACGGCCACCCTCTCTCCACGCCTAAACTCCACTTCCTCGGCCCAATCAATCGTGCCGGTGGGTTCGCCGGCATCCCAAGACGTCGAATCGCCCCTCCTGACTCGGGAGAAAAATTTGCGCACCTTCCCACCACTCCAGGACGTCCTATCGCTCCTGGGTCGGTGGGTCTTAGAACCGCCGAACAACACGCCCGCCGAGATCGGCAGGCTCGGGCGCCTTGAATCACTGATGGACGTCCCGCCCAAAGGCGGCAAGAACCCAAACTCGCCAAGTTCTGTCCTGGACCCGGAGCCCAAGTCAACGCCACTGCTTCCAGAACCCAGATCCCCACCGCTCAAGTCAAGTTTGCTGGCATTCGGGTCGGATCGGGTGACATCGACTCGGCTGCCCGCCCAAGGACGACGCAAAAGAGTCTCGAGGGACCGTTTGGCATGAAGACTTTGAGAAGTGGTCGGTGGTGATTGTTGTGCCGGGGGGTGAGGGTTAGAAGCCGCCCATTCGCGCAGCGTGGCAGCTGCCTCGTTCTGTATGATGACGTGAGATAAAAGCAAACTGGATGTAAAAGAACCTACCTGGGACAGCCGTTCTGCGAGCATCAATGGGGTGACGCCATGCTTATCTGCCTTGTGCAAGTCTGCCCCACGGCTTAGCAAAAGCGCCAATACATCGACATGACCGTTTGCGGCAGCAAAATGGAGGGCGGTGCTCCCACCAGTGCCAACGTGAGAGCCAGCAATGGTATTAGCATTCACGGAGCTCCCGCTGGCGCCTGAGCGGCCCTTTCCGCCGCTGGCTCCTAGCTTCCGCGACAACCGACCGATATTGAGATTTGCACCTGCATCGATGAGCATGCGTACTACACGCGCATTGCCGCCACTAGCGGCCGCATGGATGGGAAGAACACCATCAAGGACTGCATTTGTCGGCTGGCCATTTGCGAGGGCAAAAGACACGAGGCCGATGTTGCCCGAGGCGGCAGCGGAATGGAGGCCATAGTTTGGGTCTAGAGAGGCGGGATCGAAAGGCCATCAATAAACCCGCGAGGCGGAAGAAACGACCAAGGCAAACGGACGTAAAACAGCCATTAGCATGTTGAGCAGTGGCAAGTAGCAAACGTACATTCTGTAGTGACATTGTGCTTTGCCTCTGCCTTTTGCACTGTGCGCGCCGAGGAGATGGCCGGCATCGCAGGCATTCCAGAGACTAATAGGAGACTCGACCAGTCAATAGTCAGCCGGGGCCGGCCTGGTGTGGCCGTCGAGCCAAGGCTTATTATGACCCGAGGCCTGTCCTGTCCGATCAGGGTCTGGCCCTGATCCCCTAAGCGCCACTCCCTCGACGCAAAACAATCACTATGGCAATTCCCCTTGTCCCACTATTCTCTCGATCTCATCGACTCTCCAGTCCCAAGGCACCGATAATACCCAAGAATGCGCATGTAGCCACCGGCCACTATTCCCGAAATGGCTACATTGCCGCCCAGACACCCGGCTCTATGCGCATTTACCTCGACACTCCAACCGCCACCACCGCAGCCCCGAAGATTCCCCTCACCACCCAGCGCTTGGAGCAATTCGCATTCTCGGAGATGATGGGCACTCGCCCTCCACACCTGGTCGATTGATTATCTATCCTCGCCCCTTCGTCATCCGGGGCGACTTGTCCTCGTGAGTTGGCACATGGTCACCCATTTAGCCACAACGGCCACCACTTCCCACCCATCCCACCCCATTCGGCCACATCCCGCCAGCCAGCCAGCTACCCTAAACCATCACTCGCATCACGTGTATACAGCACGCTCGACCACCAGTTTCACCATTTTCCCTCAGCCAAAACTCCAGTTTTCCCTCTTTTGGCAACCCGATCTCCAACAGTCCAGGCTTGGGCTCGCTTAAAACCGCATCCCTTCTTCGTCTGATTAACAAACACGCTCTCTGCATGCATTTCCACTGTGGGAGAGAATGTCGAAAAAAGCACACTGAGCGGCTGAGGCTCAGCGGCCCATATGCATTCTTCACTGCCTCTCTAGATTAGCTATCGCATATTGAACCCCGTTGCCACGACGGACAAAGGCAAACGCACGCAGCCTATTTTACACACCATATGCTTGCGCACAACTTGCCTCCGGTCCACAGCGGCCCACTCTTCTACACAACATCTTCGCCAGCCAAACAGACACCCGCCACATGCCGTTCAAGGCACCGGCATATCCCACCTTCGGACAAGTTATCCCCGAGCCTGGACAAACACGGTCTGGTCTCTTCCACAAGGCCAAAACAAATTCACCATTCGGCTTTTCGGAGACTAGGTATACATGTGCTGTGTTGAGGGTCTGGGGCTGGGCCTGTTTTTATTGTGAATATATGCATGCATACATCTTGCAGGCGGTTTGTTGTTTTCCGTGGTGGCTGAGTATCCCTCATTGGGAATGTTTGTGTGTGGCGCCCTGACGCCGATCCTTCATCTGCCGTCCCTTGGCGTCATCCGATATCCGTCCACGCTCAACTGCGGCGGCCACTTGTCTTCGGAACCGAGCAAAAAACTCGCCGCCGCCGCACGCAGCAGAATATAATCCCCTGCGGTCGACCCGTGCGTCATGGGATCGTGCAGCCATCCATTCGGAACACCGAAACCAATCTATCGCCAAATGAACTGCAGTTTACAAGTTTGGGATGGTAACCTCACAACGATCTAAACGCTGCGGCACGCTCCCACCTGGGAAATCGTAGATCGCCCCATGATCTCCCATTCATTCCCGGCGGGCCCGTGACATCTTCTACATGGGCCGATTGACGGCTCATACACACAAGGATGGCCAACTCGATCGCAAGCTTCAATAGGAATTAAATTCTAGTAAATCATCGGAAATCAATTACATTAGTAGAATAAAAGAGAGAGGAGCGTGAGAGCAAGTTACAACACCCCAAGACCCACAAACCCGAAAATACAACACACAAGATTGCAAAAATGTACTCTAGAGAGGGGTTAAGATGAGTGGCATACGGTGACCTGCCATAAAGTCAGTCAGCCATCTTGGATCTCCGGCCTGACCGGAAGCCGCACTCACCCTTCTCAAACTGGTTTTCTACATATGGTCGCGAGATGATAAAGTTGTGTCCTTGCATCGGACTCGCACCCGTAAACTCAAACGAAGCAACCAGCACCGAAAGCATCAGTTTCGTCTCGACCAAGGCCCAACGCGAAGCGGGGCAAGACTATTCAAACAGGTCAGGAGTTATTCAGGAAGGTGCGACCAGATAATCAGCACATACACTAGGCCCAATCGAGAAGCTCATCAACCCAGCGTATAGCCCTGGGTTTGCCTTGGCAGAGGGAGGTAAGTCATTCCATCGATCGGGACTAGAAAATACCAAGTCAGAAAGGTACTTTATAGACGACAGACAGACATACTTGAACTCGTGAGCGCTCTCGCCCCAAACCTGCGTGGTCATGTTTATTCCTTCAATAGGGATATGCACAAATTCCCCCTTGCGGACTCGTATGCCTCCGCCTGGGAAACCACAATGGTGTGGTTCGACATAAGCTTTGGAAAGCTCGCCCTTTTCGCCAGCGTAAATAGGCCCGGACACGGGAATGATCTCGTCCTGTTGAGCGACTCGAAGAGTACTCTGCACACTTGGATGATGCCGCAAAACTTCTCGTACAAAGTTTTCGAGGTACGGCAGTGCGTCAATTTGCATAGCCAAATCTCCCAACTCTCCGTCGAGGTCGGCGTACACATTGCATTCGTCCGATGGGCAGGCAGCTACGTAATTCCTAAGCATTGGCACGAGGGGTTCAAGTTCGGCCCGGATCCGAGCTTGGACTGCAGGGAACCTAGTAAGCTCCCACAAGCCCCATTCAATGGCGAGACTTGTCGTATCATGACCAGAAAACGTGATCGAGTCGATCTGAGCAAGGATATCCCAATCGGTGAGCTGGGCGCCAAAAGTTTCATTTGAACGCACTGCCTGTATTGTTAGCAACCTTGTGCCTTACCAAAGCCGCCACTTACGCAAAAGATTGAGAATGGTAAAGTCCTTTTCCGCTATCGCGCCTGCAGCTTTCTCTGCCGCAATGGCAGCGCGGCGCTTGGCAAACAACAGACTGATTTCCGTTTCGATAATCTTCCTACACCTCCGGACCTCTCTTGTGCGTGCATCGGGCTACTGGTTGTTAGCTAATCGTGCATATATCTAACTTGACAAGCGCTCACGATCTTATCAGCAACCCATGCGGGAAGGAAAAGTCCCACAATATGGACCAAACTTTCAGCTTGACGCAATGCATCAAACATGCATCGATAAGCATTGTAGAATTCATTCGTTTCTGCTTGAACCGAGCGGAATTCATAGCCAAAGCCTGGAACAAAAGAAATGAGCGCCTATATCACCTAATCAGGAAAGCCTTTGTCGGGTACACTTACCCGCCACTCCGATGATATCAAATGTCACTCGGCCAATCCAATTGTGCAAGTCCATTCGCATTCGAGGGGCAGGCTCTCCTGGGAATTGTTCAATCTCAACACCTGGCTTTGAAACACTAGGTGGCGACGCAATCACAGAGCGCAACTTGTCACGGAGCTGAAAGGTAAAGGTATGTTAGGCGCACGTTGGAGTGATAAAGGTAGAATCATACCTCAAAGGATTTGTGCAAGAACAGAGGTGCGAGATTTTTGACCGACTGGCTGGAGAACGCAGGAGATATGATTCGACGAAGTTTACGATGTTCATCTCCCTCTGTGACGAAAATGCCGTTGCTCCGCGAGCCTGTGAAGGAGTCAGTGTCGTACTTGCCTTGGATACAAGTGCCACATACCGCCTGCAATCAGTCTACCAAGGAAGCGACGAGTTTGCCATGGTTTCTGGAATATGTCCGCGGCCTTGTTCAACCTGTTCAACGTATCAGTCTGAGCACATATGATAAATATGCCGGCCGGGTGGCGTACACATAGTTAATTGCGGTAGGGTCGATTGTCGACAAACGATAGTCAAACTAGAAGCACATCCCGTTAGAATTTCGTCCGCCACCCGGCAAAAATATAGCACTGACATAACCTAGCCCTTGGAACCGCATAGTACTTCCGTAAAGCTTCTCATACTTCTCATGCAACTTCCTGGCAAAACGGGGACTAGAAAAATCACCATATTAGGTCCGAATGCGCGCCACTTGACCGCCCAAACATACTCTTGCAATTCATGCATAAGTTTGGAATCGAATTTTCCATTTGTGGGAGGACCAGGTAGGTAACGTAAGAAACTCTTGTAGGGGTCTACGATCTGTGAGGGCGGCCATCAGTAGGGACAATAAGGATGGGGACCGGAACATTATTGTTTGCAGTCGTGAGAAGAAAGGTAATGTTGAAGGCTCACCAAGAGAACAATAAAGTATCGTGCAGTGTACAGCGCGAGCCAGAGAGAACCATATTTGAGAACGAAGGAAGCGGTGGTGCCCAAGACGGCGCCGACAGACATTTCAAGACGAAGGAGGGGGGAGGATTTGGGAGGTTGAGTAGCGTTGGTAGGTTTTTACGATGAAGCTCGGACGTCAACTGGCATCAGGGGGTCATAGAGCGCTTGAAATGGATGATGAGAGGGTGAAGCCGGCTAAAGCTTACAAAATATAATGTCATGTGACCTGATACACCTTTGTCTTACCGACCTCCTGATCGAAGCGTGGAGTAATGGCTCGCCGAGAAAGCATAATCCCAGGAACCGTCCGTTATGCATGGCCCGACAGGCCTCTTGTAGAAAGAGTAGTAGACTTTACTCGACAAGACCATGTTGTTCAGCGACACAAACTTGTTTATCATACTGGCTTTGAACGAATACCGACTGCAAGCAAAAAACCGCGAGAGTCTCTTGAAGGTGTCCATATCGACAACTATGCTATCGGTGATACAGTTGTCGTAGCGACCAGGTCTGGGGAGCCATGTATCGCCGTGATAGTCGCGATGTGGTATATTTCAGCCCTTGGCCGTTTGGAGTCGGCGGATGATGACGACTTTCTGGACGAAAGTCGCATGCACATTCTGGTGCACAAGTTCCTTAGTCCGGCAATAGATCTCCCCAAGATACGCTCACAGAGGCCGTATCGCAAGGTACGCACTTTCGGTTCTTTGTACTTGGGTCTAATTAATTTTACTAGAAAGAGGTATACTACGCTGTGAATAGAGAAAGCTCTAGCGTCAAACTTCGGATTACCCCGTCGGCCATCTTGCGTCGCTGCACTATATCTGCTGACCCGACGCGTTTTACCTCGTTGTGCCTTACTGAAGCTCAGTGGGCCAAGGCAGAGCCCGAGCCGACACGACCCCTACCTCCAGAAACGCCTTCAAAACGTAACCGCCCATCTCGTACTGCGACGCAACAAGCAGATGCAGCATATGAATTTCTCTGTTTATCTGCCCACGATGCTCAGCTCGGGATCTACTACGACTTTGCATGGGATCTATTCCGAAAGCAGGCGTTGAAGCTATCCGACCCATCCGTCGCATTTCAGGATTTTAATGGAGACGGCTGGAATCTTAGGGTAGATAGGCCACTGCCGGTTCATCCTAAAACCAAGGCATCGGCGACGCCCAAGGCCAAAGCTTCCGACAAGACTCCAAGGGCGTCAAAACAAACTAAGCCAAAGGCCAAAACCGGTACTCCCGCAAAAGCCCGCCCGACTACCCCCACCAAGTCAGCCTCTCGACAACCGCGCCCTCTTCTACCTTCTGCATATAAGGACGACCCGGAAAGCGATTCTGGGAGCTCTTCTAGCGCGGGCGGCTCGGATGTGTATGAACCCATACATGATGAGCCTGAAGAGCGAGATGAACTTGCAGGTGAGGGCGTCCTGGACCTTGATGAACTAGGAGAAGGCGATGATCCTGTTACCGACGACGACATTGAGGGCCAAGAAGGCATACCACAAACACCACGCAAGCAACGCACGGGAGCTTCTAGTCCTTCCAAAAGGGGTAGGCCGCGAAAGGAGACTGGTGGTCCCAAAACACCTTCCAGGCCTCGTACAAAGGGAATTGCGGCACCTACTCCTCATTCAAAGGCGGCACTGAGAAAGCGGCGTGCCGCCATTGACTTGTCTCGCCTCAGGGGAGCATCTAACACTAGTACGTTTGTTCCTAAAATGTATGTTTCTATCATGACTCCTTTCACGCGGGCATAGGTGATGACCCGTCTCTGGGAGTTGCGGATTCAACACTTCCAGAGAGTGTGGGCCCTGACCCGCATATAAGGGCCATGCACGCTTTGCATGTTGGCGCTCGTCCTGGCGCATTGCCTTGTAGAGATAATGAACTCGTGCGCGTGTTAGGCGACGTGGCAGATTTAGTAGTTTCTGGCGTCGGCGGTTGCATTTGTGAGCATTCTCGTTTCTCTTTCACGCAGCAAGAGCCATATCGCTATCAAAAGATATATCTGGTCTGCCAGGAACCGGCAAAACTGCGACCGTACATGCCGTCATCCGGGAACTTAAAGGAATGGCGATGCGGAATGTAATTCAAACGTCAATCTATGCATGAATGGCCACACTAATTGCGCCACTTTCGACAGGAGATCAACCCGTTCTCTTATGTTGAGATTAACGGCCTACGCCTACCTGAGCCAAGTGCAGCGTACGCTCTTCTCTGGGAAGCTATCTCAGGACACGATGCGGCACAACACGGACATCTAAGCATCAGCTCCAAAGAAGCGCTCCGCAGGTTAACTAGACATTTTAATGCTAGAACAGGCGCTGGAAGTCACACTTGGTGAGCGCCCTTCATAGTCGATTTTGAGGAGCAACCCTAATATATCATAGCGTTGTATTGATGGACGAACTGGATCAAATGGTCACGTCAAAGCAAGACGTAGTTTACAACTTTTTCAATTGGCCAAATTTGCTAGATTCGAACCTGATAGTTGTCGCTGTGGCCAATACTCATGATTTGCCCGAGAGGACGATGAGCGCCAAAGTCAGAAGCCGACTAGGAAAGTTGTCATCCCCACTCGTTTGATCACACAACGGCTAAATGCAAATACTACAGGCATGGAACGAATCAACTTTGAACCCTATACTGTTCAGCAACTAGTCGAGATTGTCAACGCCCGTCTTCAAGTTGCGAAAGTAGGGCAACTCGAACACCCACCGGTTATGAAACCGGATGCGGTTAACTTTGCAGCCAGGAAAGTCGCGAGTATTTTTGGAGATGCGAGGCGTGTTTTGGACGTATGTCGGTGCGTATATCAGCTCGATTTCCACTCGTGTCAACTAACTGGGCACATAGCCGTGCGGTAGAAGTCTGCTACTCTCCACAGGGGTCTCGAACGGTTACGATCCAGGATGTGGTGGAAGTCATCAAGAGTATGGACAAATCATCCACGGCCGACTATATTCGCGATTGTAGCTTCCACGAGAGATTGTTACTCGCGAGCATGATTAGTCGTATGCGAAGGGCTGGCGTAGATTCCGTTAGATGGGAAGATGTTCGTTATTGTGTTGTCATTGTTAGCTCTCTAACTGACAAATTTGCAAACCTTCACCAGGTTACAACTTATCACATGTCTCAAAGCGTAATGCTTGGCAAGCACAAGCCTACGCGCACTGAATTGCGCACCGTGCTTGACTCGCTGGTCCTGTCCCGCGCTGTAATCGCAGAAGACACTGGCCAGCACGCGGACGGAGAAAGACTAGTTGCTCTGAAGCTCGAGAGGGATGCTGTAGAGCGAATTTTATGTGCTGATGATTTGGGTGGAGAGAGGTGGAAGAGCATACTTGGCTTGTAGGCAGGTGATGTAGTTCCTCCTATCGAACTTATTTATACATTGCGTGGTTTCCCAATATGCTCAGCAGCAAACACATAATTATTGGCTCAGGCTACGATTGCTGAAATGCGACCAGTGCAACCTAATTCCCGACGTGCGATAGGAAAGAGTAGTTCGGTTTTAGTTTTTGGGTATTTTATACCTCGGGTGCAGTTCAAAATTCAACTGGTTGCTTTACAACGAACGATCGCCACGGTAAGTTTGGCCGTTCGGCTCACTGCGCAGTTCGTGGCGTTCAATTTATTATTATTTCCAAGCCGATCGCCGAGCTTAGCACTGGCAGAACCCAAAGTGCATTGAACGTGATTCAGCACATGTGCTGCTGCCAGATGACATTTGGGAACCTGCCTGTGATTGGGTGAGAGATGGCTTTAGCTAGCCGTGCGGCACCACCTATATCATGCACAGCATGTGTGTCAACATCCCGAGGTTGGTTCGGAATTCCTTGCTCAGCACTTCGTTTTCGCCACATAAAAGAGTTGGTTTTACGTGTTGTGGCTACTCCGAGCTATCTAGGCCACGATTATAGCACGATGCTATCTCCTCGTCTGTTAAAGATTGGCATCAGCGTTGCCTTGCTTCCACTCACTGTGGTCGCCGGGCGCCCCACTATCACTATCACCGACCCTTCTGGAGTATCCTACCTGGGCGTCCGGAACACTACCAACAAACAGGACATGTTCCTCAGCATTCCTTATGCGAAGCCGCCAGTCGGGGCACTACGTTTCAGACCACCACAGCCATGGACTCCAGCAAACAATAGCACTCTCGTGAATGCAACTGTGGGTCGTTCAGTTTGCGTCCAAATTGCTCCGTTTGGGCCCTGGCCTACGTCAGAGGACTGCCTTCATCTAAATATATGTGAGTAGATAGCCAGTGCAATAATTATTGACGTTTTCGAGCTGGATGCCATCGTTCAGGGAAACCGAGCAATATAACATTGCTATTGCCGGTTCTAGTGTACATTCGTAAGTACTAATTAGCTCCGAGATCCATTTAACTAATGTGCTGAAAAAACCAATTTTGTATTACTCTAGATGGTGGTGGGTTTACGTCCGGATCTGCACTCCTATTTCCGGGAAATCAAATACTCGATACAGCATCTCGACTGGTGAGCTACTAATTTGAATATACATTATTCATCTCACGATGCTTACAAGAAATTATTCTGCATTTTGACATAGAACAAACCAGTCGTATACGTGGCTTTGAACTATCGTCTTGGAATTTTTGGATGTGAGCCGTGCCAAACAGTTACTACGATTCGGGTACTTAATATCCCGGGCTACTAGTCCCGCCTGGGCAACAGGCGGAAGCAGCCGGCGCACTCAATCTTGGGCTGAAAGACCAAAGACTTGCACTCGAATGGGTTAAGAAGAATATTGCCTTATTTGGTGGGGATCCGAACAAGGCAGGGGATATCCAAGTAAGGCATATCAACCGCTGATACATGTGTCACAAAGGTTATGCTTTTCGGTGAATCGGCTGGAGCTATGAGTGTCGGATACCAGATGATGTACAAGCACGGAAATATCGGCAAGGTATTCAGAACTGCGCTCATGCAAAGCGGCGCGCCATCAAGGTGGGTAAAACCCTACCAATCAGGTTATTTGTATCTAACACTTCTCATTGGACCCAGTTTCCCAGCACTTCCAGCCTCATATCCGCCCCGTCAAGCAGTGTATCATTACATTGCCAAGGCAGCTGGATGTCTGAAAAACGACTTTGAGTGTGTTCGGAGTGCAGATGTGGACATTTTGAAACAAGCAAGTTATAATGTTTTTGAGGTGGGTCCAGCACAAGCTCTAGGAAGCATCATACCATTGAATGCATACGGACCCATACTTAGATTCCGATCCAATTTCAAGGTTACTACTAATACCTAACTGCTATCGGACCTACACTTTCGGTCAATGATCCATTCTTATCTCAGCCCCCTAAACTAGCGATCAGGCACGGGAAGTTCGCTAAGATTCCATTTGTGTGTGGAAGTAAGCTTTCTTACCCAGGTCTTTCACCTGCCAATGACCCGGTGATTTTCATTTCACCCTAGCCAACCTAGATGAAGGCACATTTTTTGCAGCAAATCTTAGTACGACATCTGAAATAATTTCGTTCCTTATCGCGGAACTTCCCGGCCTTGCTTTTGGTATTACGAATGTGACCACTGTAGCTCAATTACTCGCCTACTACCCTACCGATCCAAGTGCTGGGTCCCCGTACTATACAGGAAGTGACACATTTGGCAAAGCTACCCAGTACAAACGTATAGCAAGTATTATTGGAGACCTCATGTTCGACGTAAGTTGCTATTTTTGACTGGAGGAATATCAACTCAAACGCTGTAACCTTGATAAGGCTCCACGGAGGGACCTCTTACAAGCAGCAACTTCTTTAAATATCCCCACATGGTTTGTATGAGTCATGGAGTGCAACCGAACGTCACCCATTTGCATTGTTAGGTCGTACCAATTCGCTCAGACCGGGCTTGATTTTCCTGAGTTTGGGGCGGGACGGGAGTTCGGAGTGGGGCATAGTTCTGATCTCTTATTTTTATTCCCTTTTCTCCCCAGTGGAACACCCCAGCGTTTTATCGACCTCAGTGCAGCTATTATTGATTATTGGTAAGTCTCAATATGCAGCAATTGTCTCCATAACGCAGCTGAACCCTCATTAACCAGGGTAACCCTCGCATATAAGCTTGATCCGGGTGGGGCCGAAAACCTTAGCCGTAAGTTCATTGTCTTGAGTTACAACCCAGTTCACTCAATGCCAGCTGCATGCAGGTGCAGCATGGCCAGCATATGGTCATAAGGCCAATTCCCTCAAGCTCGAAGCCGGAAGGATAGCTGTTATATCAGACAACTTCCGGAGCAATGGCATCGGGTTCATTCAGTCGAATTTCTTGACTTGATCGATCTTTGAGGGTAAACAAATCGCTTGCATGGAAATGGTGTTTTGCTTCCTGTTCATATTATGTCCATGTGATACTTATATAGAGCCATGATATGCGATATTTCACTACCACCATTAATATTATCAGTGCTATGCATATATGTCTTTGATTGTGCTAGAGCTATAGCGCTAGGGAACAATCGACTGTACTGATATACCCCCAAAATTTATTGTCCACGTCAACAGCTTTCTATATCACCTACCATAGTGCAGCAATGAATCGGTGGACAATTGGTTATTTGGACCCATCTCGTTAGGAGCGCATTCATGAGGATCAACTGGTTACGTATACCATGCTCAAGCTAATTCAATTGTGGTTCCCCGCGCTTTAGCAAAAGCATTTAACTAGGGAACTTTTGAACTTTGATACAAAATCAACACCATACTCACCCAAACCCCGGGACATTGAACATTTCCGGAGAAAAAGTCCGGAACATTTGCCATTTAAGGGGTCACATGAGGCTGAGCCTCAAAGTTCCGGACCCAGTACCGGAAAATTTCTCCGGAACATTTAAGTTCCGGACATTTGGGTTGCATAGTGCAAGGTTCATGAACGGAATATGTCGCACCCAGTATAGTAGCCTACAAAGAACTGGGTGTTTTGGGGGTGCATTGGTTACGTGGGAAGATTATAAGAGATCTAGACGCGTACGTCGCCGGCCGCGGGGAGTCCCAGGAATTCAAAGTCAAGTAGTGTTAATAAAATTTTTTAGATTGTTCCTCGTTCGTATCGATGCATGCGGTATATCTCACACGTTAACGTTCATCCCGATCGTAATATTTCCAGTTCGGGAGGTATATGCGTGGGACTTATGAATTAATATTGCTAGAATAACGTATATATATACTGACTGAGCTCACAGGATGTTTTGTCTGATATGGGAGCCCATACGTTTGGACTGGAGAGAAGGGGGCATATAACTCTGATCAGCCCCGGACTTTGGTCAGGAAAAATCTCATGGGAAAATATGCGCAAGAGATTTTTCCTGACGCACAGAGGATACGTAGGTCCTGGGGGAGCCTTAGGGCGCTCCAGGACTCATTAATATTTACAGGTTTATAAGATTTGGATATTGAACATTTATTAGACATTGTAGACACGGAATCGAGAGTGACACGACGTCACCGCTATTTGGACCATTTGACCAGACTCGGATGACATTACACGCATACATGTACGTTGTGGAAATCTAATTTTAATTTATATATCCACATGCTTGTTGATGGGTCTTATGAAATTGACTATATTTGGGAAGAAACAACGCTGTTTCACCAATTACAGCTAATCAAGTATTGAGTTAGTTAGCTCTTGCTGACGAAGTGAGCATGCGGATATCCGGAGGGCGAGCATACAGAGGAAGTTGACTGTAGTTGGTAGCCCATAATTCTGAAATTTGATCCCGCGTAAGGCAGTCTACCGGTACCTGCAGTCAGCCCACAGGACTCCGCCCAAGATCGCACTGTCCCGCCTGCGTATAAAATGGCGTTAGACATTTTCATCACTCTAACCTCGACTATTCGTCCCCCCAAAATTCCATGCTACTACTTACTCGTCTTCTGAAGACTAGCATCGCCATTGCCTTGCTTCCACTCTCTGTGGTTGCCGAGAGCAACACGATCACTGTCACCGGCCATTCCGGGATATCCTATCTGGGCATCCGGAATGCTACCAACAAGCAAGATATATTCCTTGGAGTTCCTTTCGCTCAAGCGCCGATCGGAGAACTGCGCTTCAAAGCTCCTCAGCCGTGGGCCCCAACGAACCCCATCACCCTGGTCAATGCAACAATAGCCCGTTCAATTTGTGTCCAAAATATTCTATTTAAGTTTGGACCTTGGCCTATATCGGAGGATTGCCTGCATCTTAATATATGTGAGTAGCTAGCCGTTAGTATGGTAATTATTGACATTAAAGGGCCGAATAATATTAATGTGTCCAGGGAAACCAAGTGATATAACCTCGCCTTTGCCAGTCCTAGTGTTCATCCGTGAGCTCGTCTTAATTATTTAAATTCGGGAGATTCAGTGGTTCTCATCTTTCTATTAGATGGTGGTGCATTCAGGGCTGGGGCTTCGCTCCTATTTCCAGGAGACCAATTACTCAATACAGCAATTCAGCTGGTGGGTCCCTGGTAACATCCACTTCTGCTCAATTATCCTGACATCCATCTGTAGAATAAACCAGTCGTATACGTGGCTTTTAACTACCGTGTTGGAATCCTTGGATGTGAGCCGTACTAATAATGACGAGAATTCTAACCTTCAATATCTTGAATCGCTAGTTCCGCCCGGACAACAATCGGAGGCAGCTGGTGCACTCAATCTTGGGTTAAAAGATCAAAGACTCGCACTCGAGTGGGTCAACAAAAACATTGCCCTATTCGGTGGTGACCCCAGCAAGGTATGTTGCATTGTTGATATATGCCAGAAGTATAGAGTGAATAATAATATATGCATCGCATATAGATCATGATCTTCGGCGAGTCATCGGGAGCTATGAGCGTTGCATACCAGATGATGTACAATCACGGAAATATCAGGGGGGTTTTCAGGGCTGCATTTATGCTGAGTGGCTCGCCGTCGAGGTGAATAAATTTGTCTGAGGCGGGTTATATCTGAAACTCATTACTGACACCCTGCATTGCACTTAGCACCCCAGCTCGTCTCGCATCGTACCCGCCCCGCCAAGCGATGTACAATTACATTGCCAACGCCACTGGTTGCTCAATAAATGATTTCGAGTGCGTGCGACGCGCGGACCTGGACGTTTTGATCAAAGCAAGCAATGATATCCTTGCAGTTAGCTCATACAAGCTTCAGAGTGGATATTACAAACGCTCATGTAAATTTCCATCCAGGTTCCGGCCCAATTTCAATCAAAATACTCATACCCCATTGCTATCGGTCCTACACTCTCAGCTAGTGATCCATTCTTATGTCAGCCCCCCAAGCTGTCGCTCAAACAAGGGAAGTTCGCTAGAATCCCATTTGTATGCGGAAGTAAGTTTTGTTATCTTGCATTTAGGTTTGGCCATTAACTTATCACCCTGTTCCAACTAGCAAGCGTGGACGAGGGCACGAATTTCGCAGCAAACTTGAGTACGACGCAAGAGGTAATTTCGTTCTTTGGAGCAGAGCTTCCTGGCCTCAGCCTTGGCATCGCGAACACAACTGTTGTGGAGTTACTCAAATATTACCCCGATGATCCGAATGCCGGGTCCCCGTACAATACTGGAAATAAAACATTTGGTAGGGCTCCTCAATACAAACGCACTGCGAGCGTGATAGGAGATCTTCTATTTGAGGTAATCAATCCCCTGCATGTGCTTGAAACCATTAGATTCACCACACCTATTCTCAACCAGGCTCCCCGCAGGGATTTCTTACAAGCCGCGGTTTCCTTCAATGTGCCTGCCTGGTATGTGCATTTGTTCAATATAATAAGGACTGTACTAATACATGTTACCAGGTCATACCAGTTTGCTCAGCCCGGTAGTAATTATGCCGAATTTGGATTAGCACATGGCGATGAACTCCCGTTTATTTTCCAAAATCTTGGAACAGGAGCACCCCAGGATCAGGTTGACTTGAGCGTGGCTATTCTCGACTATATGTGAGTTCAAAAGGCGAGAGAACATATTCAGTGAAAACTACTTAAACGATGATAGGATCACCCTCGCATACAAACTTGATCCGAGTATGACAGAAAATCCAAGCCGTGAGTTCTAATACGCCACTCGTGATATATATCCTAGCTTACTTTAATAACAACCTTGCAAAGGCGTGGCATGGCCGGTGTATGGTAATACAGCCAACTCTCTGAAATTCGTAGCCGGAAACACAACCCCCATCTCAGACACCTTCCGGAGCGATGCCATCAAGTTTATCCAATCACGAATTTTAACCTAATTGATCTTCCCATTAATCCTTCCAAGAGCAAGTAGATCACTCGCATACATACAACTTATTACATATTCGAGTAGTTTCAACACGGCTTGGTTGGCAATTTTCCCGGGTTGTATTTCCATCGGGATTTAAACCATATTTGTTGCTTTTCCCATCGTACAGAGTTAGATTATCTGGTTTCATAAAACAGCTATACTTGCTCGGTTGAAGTTGCCCATCAGCTCTGATCAAGACGTACATATATGATAACCTCAGCAATCACTTATCCCGTAGCTACGTATATGTGAACAGAGCTCAGCTAATAAGGAATGACCCTACTTCATAGCTGTTAAACATGCGGCCTTATATCATACCCGTACAGTTCATTGTTAGGAGTATTGTGCGCATACGGGTTGCATTGTCGCGACACTGTGTACAAGTTGCGGTATACAAGCTATGGTGCCTAGACTCGAACCTACTCCGGTAAGAGTATTCCCACGTATACGTACAAGTTATGGACCCATGCGAACGGATAATTTCTCATTTTCGTTATGCACACAGCTGCGCAGTACGTGGTTTATCGGCTAACAACCTCATAAATATCCCCATCAAATCTTGGCGTGACTATAATACTATCACATGGCTCTAGATGGGGTCAACTTAGCACGCGTCGAGCTGTGCATGGAATGCGTAAATTAACATTTATGTTATCCCGTGTATTGGTTATAGGAATATTGGTTAATCTAGACTGTTCGGAAAGGAGAGCGATTGGTGCTTTAATTGGCCTCGAGTTAGCTATTGAATGAGGTTGCCCGCGCCAAATGCTAATTATAATATCGTAATCCCTCGAACCACGTTAACGCCGACTATTTAAATTATGATGCACATCCGTTCCATACTTTTGGAGGCATCAATCCGCACTGGATCTGGTTATCGGTCCATTTTGGGCAGTCAGCTCATGATCATGACCAAATAACTTCAAATAACTTGACTTCTTGAGCAACCTGTTACAGATCCATAACGAGCCACCATATTCTTCTGGTTTGAAACTATTTTTCTCCCTAGCGGAATCTGATGGGAAACAATACGGTGACCAGATAACACCTCTCACCCCACATGAAAGTGCAAAAAACTCGGGCAGCATTCATAGTCTGACATCCGGATCCTTGATGATCAACTTATCCTCAGGGCGCCTAAAGTGATGGTAATGGGAGCATATGCATGTAATATCAGAGGGACTATTTACACGAGAGATCCGGGACGGAGCGCGGCGATGTGTGGGGGACCCACGGGGCTGCTGAAGGCGACACCAGGGTGAGTGGGCGGGCCGATCACGATGCGAGCGGGGCTCGCAGGTTGGGAGGAAGTCTACATCGCGGGTGGGAGGGGAACACAAGAGGCGCTAGTGGTGCAAGCAGCATGCCGTACAAATGTTGTGGAGGAGAGGGATGCGGAGGTCACGTGATACGGCTATCAAGCTTGGTGCCACTGGCAGATGAGTATTGTTTTTGCCGCCTCCGCAAGCTGCGTCCCAGAGACGCACTTATGTTCTGCCGTTCTTTCAAGATGCACCATCCCTATGTTAATTTCACCGCCCTGGTTTATAAAACCACTCAAACGAGCTTCAATTCCGGGCAATTTGACTCTTGTCGAAATTTCTTCGAACTACTAATGCGCCTGCCCGGTGTTGTTCTACATATACTCTGGTTCTCTGTGTTTGCCAAATGCGGGAATGTCACAGTAACCGGCCCTTCTGGGATATCCTATCAAGGTATCCGGGACACCGGCACTAACCAGGATGTATTTCGTGGTATTCCCTACGCCGACCCTCCCATCGGGACACTACGCTTCAGACCCCCTCAGCCATGGTCCCCCACAAATAATACTGTCATTGACGCAACTGGAGACCGCCCGATCTGCATTCAGAGCACCCCAATTGACTATTCTGATGTATCAGAGGACTGTCTACATCTGAGTTTGTGTAAGTGTCGATAGCGGCTGGGTAATGACTCTCCCAATCCTGAAGCAATCGTTCCACCTAGGGAAACCAAGCAACATAGCTTCAAATTCAAAACTGCCAGTGATGGTTTGGATTTGTGAGTCTATTTGTAATTTGTCAACGAAGTCAGACTAAACTCAAGTCTTCGAAGATGGAGGTGGTTTTTTGAATGGGTCGACGCTCGGCTATCCTGGAGATCGCATTTTAACGACTGCACTTCAGTTAGTAGGTATTTGATTAAACCTCGCCCGAAGCCATTCGTCATCTTTCTGTCCTAGAATAAGCCTGTCGTATACGTGACAATGAACTACCGCCTTGGAATCTACGGTTGTAAGTGGCCTCAAGTTAACGATACAGGGCTATCGATACTGAATAACTTGGCCCGGCAGTCCCACCTGGACAACAGCCCGAGGCAGCTGGCGCACTCAACCTTGGACTGAAGGATCAAAGACTTGCGCTTGAATGGGTCCACAAAAATATTGGAATCTTTGGCGGCGATCCGAGCAAGGTGTGCAGCCCCCTTTGATATGAGGTCTGACACAATCGAAATTGAATGTGCAAATGTCTTAGGTGATGATATTTGGTGAATCGGCCGGAGCTATGAGCGTCGCCTATCAAATGATGTATAAGGACGGGAACACGGGTAGCATATTCAGAACGGCACTAATGCAAAGTGGGGGTCCGGCAACGTGGGTCCAGTCATTCTGAATCTCAAATATTCCGCTCATCGTGAATGCTAACTCGGAATTAGATATGCGGCACTCTTAGCATCATATCCACCCCGCCAGGCCGCCTATGATTTCATTGCCAACGCGACTGGATGCTCAGCGGGTGACTTTGAATGCTTGCGCAATGCCGACGCAAGTACATTGAGGCAAGCGAACTATGATGTGATCAAGGTGAATTTGACCATCCGAACCTCATAACCTTACTTTGTTATAATCCCTTATTAGGTTCCAGAACATCTACAGGCATTTGACCCATATCCGGCTGCCATTGGTCCTACCCTCTCGTCTGGAGACCCTTTCTTGCCTCGTTCCCCCAAACTGACCATTAAACAGGGGAAGTTCGCCAGGGTGCCGTTCGTAACAGGGAGTAAGCCTAATTCTCGTTAGCTCAGGCTACTTGAGATTGATCATCTTTTAATGTCATCTAGCGAACTTGGATGAAGGCACTACTTTCACCACAAACCCCGACTCAAAGTTTGAGATAATTTCTTTTCTCACAACACAACTTCCCGGCCTTACATTTGGTATCAACAAGAACACAACTGTGGACAACTTGTTCAACTGTTATCCTACTGACCTGAGTGCTGGATCCCCGTACAACACCGGGGATGATACATTTGGCAAGGCTTCTCAGTATAAGCGTGCTGCGAGTGTTGTTGGGGATATTCTATTTGAGGTAATCTTCCAGCCCCCATGTACCTGAAATATATGAGATTCACCACCCCTATCCTCAATTAGGCTCCTCGGAGGGACTTTCTGCAAGCTGCAGCTTCCTTTAATGTGCCAACCTGGTGTGTACATCCCATTCTGACAGGATGAATATTATTGTAAACTCACGCATATTATCAGGTCATACCAGTTTGCTCAGAGCGGTCGCGGTTACCCTGAGTTTGGGGCAGCGCATGGAGACGAGCTCCTGTTTGTGTTTCAGTACCTTGAAGAAGGGGCACCACAGGATCAGGTCAACTTGAGCGTGGCTATCATTGACTACTGGTAAGTTCTTCTGTGGCAATAGCCCTGATAAGCCCACTAGATTTCCGGAATTCAGGATCACACTTGCATATAACCTTAACCCAAGCGCCACCGGGAACCCAAGCCGTGAGTTTGTGTTACGGAAGTACGGGTTTTCTTAATTCACCTAACTTATACACACAAAGGGGTCGCATGGCCCCGCTATGGGAGCGTTGGCAACATGTTGCAGTTGGAAGCCCGAAATACAACTGTTATTCAAGATAACTATCGTAGCAAGGGGATTAATTTTATTCGATCCAATGTCTTGACATAATTGCCATTTTGCGGTCACGTTATAGTTGCTGCGCCAGTCACCAAACTCTAAGCTGTAAATAAAATCAATGAGTAGTTAGCACCGCCACTCGCAGACTTCGATCAAACGCGACCACGTGAACTCTTGAGCTGCCACACCCAGTTCAGCATGAATCGCCAGAGACAGTCGGAACAAAAACCGGTTGGAGGCATTCCGACTGTAGAAACACACTCAAAACTCGAATACCCACACCGACTTAACTTGTAAGGGCTACTGTACACCTCACCTCAACACATTGATTATCAGCTGTTGGATAGCTATGATAATCCGCCGCTTTGCAATGTTACACTAGAAGAGTTTGAAACATGGGGGATAGAACGCCTGAGAGGTGGGTCGCGGCTTTTCATCTATGTACCATTTAACTGTCGAAACATTACCTAGTCCTCGCCGAGATCGAGTCGTGTAATGTCCGCAACCGTACATTTGAAGATACCAAACAAGTCGCGCTCGCCCAATTCAAGAAATACCTTCCTTTGAGTAGCACAAGTGCAAAGGGCGTAGATCGCGATTCCGAGCGCAAGAAAGACCATGTATCCCATTTTGTCTTACGTTTAGCCTTTTGTCGTTCGTGAGTACATGTTTATATTGACGCGCCTCGATCATTTACGCAACTGTAGCGAAGAGTTGAGACGTAGGTTCGTCAAGGCCGAGATGATGATGTTCAGGATACGCTGGGATACGGACGATCGAGCTGAACGGGAAAGCTTTATAAATTCGCTCGATCTGGGAATAACTGTTGTGCCTTCTGAGGAGGTTGAGAAGCTAAAGGCTGACCTGCAGGCAGCAGCGGGGGTGCGACCAAAGAATGAGAGTAACAACACACTGGAAACCTACTACAAGGTACATTGGACGCGGGTTACCGATCTCGTCGCGACGCGGAGGGTGTATCTCCGAGGAGGCTACGCGTATGTACCTGCCCGAGAACAAAGTAGCATCGTGTTCCAAGAGTTCTCTACTCGACTAGAACGCGCGTTAGAGGTGAGTCGGAGCGATCGACTGTTGGTCTAAACCAATTCTCATTCCTACACAGCAAACCTCTAGGGCTGTTCCGCGGCTGGACGAAGACGATCGCCTTCTTCCCCTACTGCAACACCTCGCCCAATCTTTTCTCAACGGGATTGCTTCGTCTTCTGCTGCCTCGTTTGCTGATGAAAACGGTGAGCTGGTTCGGGCGGAACAAGTCGATGAGCTTGCGACACGGCACTTTCCGGCATGCATGCGGAATCTCCACGACGCTCTACGCAAAGATCACCATCTGCGGCATCATGGCCGGCTTCAGTACGGCCTCTTCCTGAAGGTAGGCCAGTCGGTCAAACTCACTGGGTACACACAATTGATATACACACATGCGACGCGTCGGGAATTTGCGTGCACAAGGCCATTGGCATGTCAATCGACGAAGCATTAACATTTTGGCGTCGAGGATTCCAAGGCGGCAAAGTATCCGACGACAAATTTGCCAAGGAGTACAGATACAATATCCGACACAGCTACGGACTCGAAGGACGACGCATGAACTATCCAGCTAAAAAGTGCGTACCTCGATGTGTCCATTCTCCACGCGTTTTTCGCCCTGTCCCCACACCTCCATACTCCGCCTACCCCTATTCATTGATACAACTCCCTGAATCCGCTCTGCTTTGAATCACGCACACCTCTCCAAACTCGCTAGCGCCTGATTGCTCACACCTGTTCACCTCGTTGCTCGGCTTTTTCACTTGTGATCGCACGCATGGTCGTTTGGTAATCGACCCGATCCACACACGCCCCGGCTCCACTCGCGATCGCACTCAACGCCAGTTGCGTGAGGATCATCTCTAATGACGAACCCACCTCGCTCGACAACCACGGCTGCCCATTCAGGCACTTTTCGCCCCAAAATCTCACGGCGATGCTCGAGCGATCGTATAGGATCACGTCGGCGGTTGAGCAAGCTGAGATTGTCAAGCTCGTTCAAGGCCACCACTACCAGGTCGCATGCACTCGCGTGTTTGAATACACACACCGCCAAATGGGGACCAAGTCCGGTGATGGCCTCGATGGCCACGGAGAGACCGTCGACCACCCTAATCGATACTATGCCAGAAGCAAGGAGCTCGCAAAGGCCAAAGACAAAGATAGCATGGACATTGATTACAAACCGGTCACGGGCGAATCGAATTAGTGGCGCATGTATTCTAAACTCTCAGTCCTCCCTTTTCATGGATAACATGGTCAAATTAGCTCGAGTGTACATATACTAATCAATAGTCCGTATATGAGAGACGACAAGGACAGGACGGGTTAAGCTACATGGTCCATGTAGAACGAATCCAAGTATTTTTGACTAGTCCGTGAACCGACAACAAAAGCCGAGGGAATATACATAAAGTGCGAAACAAATCTACAGACCAGTCCACATGAGGGGTGACGAACAGAAAAAGCAAGGCTCGAGGGGACATGGCCCGTGTTTAAATCACCGCGTCCCCGGTAGCCCATAAAGTTACAAAAGGCAACAAGGGGGAATTAAAAGTGAATGGTAAGACGAATCGAGGAATCCAGTTGCATGGGAAACCACAGACGGAAATGAAACGAGCGCAAACCAAGGAACCGCGATGAAGATAATCGATAGACGTCGCCGACTTTTTACTGCGAGGCGGATGATGTCCAGCACCCCCTCTGCCTGCACACCTTGTCGCTGCCACCGCTTTGAATTTCACCGCCTCGTTCATCGCTCTACATAGTCCCTAGTACAATGGTCGCCATCCAGACTCACACCTCCCAGCTCGCCCGTACGCCCCAGGTGATGCCAAAACACGACGTCTCCAGCCTTGAGGCCCGCGTTCTGGACTCGCCGGGTCGGAGTCCGCGCTGGCACCTGGCTGAGAATAGGGACAAAGTTCCCGTCCCGGTGGGGCTGGAAGACGGGAATCGACGGCGACTTGGGTTCCGAGTCGACAGAAGCAACACGGGATCGCGAATCGGCTTGTTGGACAAGAGCAGGGCTTTGTTGAGCAGACGAGGTAGGGGGGATCCCCCATGGATATCGATGAACGCCTGGCTGACCAGGTATATACAGCCGTTCGCGGGCGACAATTTCGGCATGGTGGAATACAAATCGGTGGCCATTGGCAGTCCGTTGGGGTTGTCCAGGTCGGCCGCTGACTGATTGTTGCGCCGTACAGCGCGCACACTGAAATTAGGGTCGGATAACCCGGTCAGCCTATTCATATTGCCGCAGCAGAGAACGAGCTCACTGGGGTGACGATCATGTAGCCAATACCAGCGCCGCACCCGTGACAGCTCAAGGTTTGGGTGAGACATTCACACGTTCGAGGTAGTGAATGGGTTGGCATAGGGTGGGCAGCGCTGGCAATATCGGCCGAGCGTTCCGGAGCAGCAGACTCAGGGTTGTCCGCGGCCGCACATTTCGGTGGCAGGAAGTAGCTCGCATACAGGACCTCTTCCGATCGGCGTTGAACCGATGATGAGCGTCTAGACTTTTGAATAATGTCGGTGATGTCTTGTGGGTGTTTGTCAAAAGCGTCCTCTGTGGGCTGCTGGCTGGCAAAGGGCTGGGGACTACAATTGACAGGCATGGCATCGGTCGAAAAAAGGGCAATGTTGGGGCGTAATAACAAGACGGCCTGGAGCTAGTGTCAATTGAGGCTGGTCAATTAAACAACAAAGTGAAACGTGCCTTCATGCCCCGGTTGGACAAAAACGTGCCGCAACTCTTGCAGTCCAAGATGTACACCTTGTGACCTGTGACCGGCGCAGGTGGGACATCCGCCTCTGTGGGGGGGACAGCAACAGGGGGAAGATTATGGCGGATCAGGGATGATGACGAAACGACCGGTTGAAACGCCGAGCCGGGCGGGTTCCTCGCGACGACGGGGGGCCGCTGCGGGTGTCGGTGGGGGTCCTGGCCGTAGCCCGTCTCCCAGAATCCGGGGCGGTTCTCTGCGGGATAGGCCCAGCGGACGGCCTGGTGAGAAGGGGGCGGATTGTCCCAATCCTCTTCGCGACTGCGCTCGACGGCCCCAATGCGCTGGCGCAGCATTTCGATGCGGCCGGTGAGCTGGGCCGCAACCCCATCGTCCGAGGCCGAGCGCATCCAGCTGCCGATGACGAGGCCGTCACGGCGTGTATGGGTGTACTCGTCGGGTCGCGCAAAGTCCCGGAAAGGAGAGACAAAGTGTTCGTCAAGGTAGTAGGGGCCGTATTCAGCCTCGGCCGCATATGGGTCGTAGTTGGAGCCAGTGCGCAGACGGGTTGCAGTCGGGTTCGCTATGCGGTCGTCCATGTGTCGCGGGGGGAGTTGGCGCGGGAGAGACTGCGAGTGGGCCCAGATCTGGGGGTTTTGAGGCGTTCCGGAGGTAGGATGGGGCCACCGATCATGGGAGAAAGTGGACGGCGGCATCTTTTCGAGGGTCGAGAACTGGATCCGTGGCAGTGCAGCAGACCCAGACCTATCGAGTGGAGACAAAGATCGATTTGGTCAACAGATGCAATTGAATAAGTCGAATGACGATTAGGGGCACACCTTATTTGCTGCACTTGGTGGCCAGCAGTATTTATGTTGAAAAGCAGGCGGAGTTCCTCGAGTAAGAAATGCGCATACAAGCATTTAGGGATGTGCGTCGAGTTTGGGGTGCATTTGAAGGACGAAGATGACACAGCGGACGCTTACCACGAGGCTCCACACGTGAGCCGTCCAGCGCACCAGTCTGGACAAGTCTCTCTCTCTCGACACCGCCGAACACCCCTTTGTCGTCGTCGCCAACGTCATCTCCAACCGCGCCCATCCGTGGTTCTCTTAGCGCCGTCGCTCGGGCGTCACCCACAATAGCCGACCCGTCTGCAACGCGTATCATCATTTCATCCTCGTTTCACCATCCACCTCGGTTGTGCATCGTTCGCGTGGTCGAGAACTCCTCCATTACTGCCATTTCAGCATCAATGTCATCTCCTTTGACAATCTCGCTTCGGCCGACCTTTCCTTCCTCGGTATTACCACCGACACATATCAGCCACCCTCGACTCGAATGAAATCCCGTACCCCACCAAGCCGCCCTTGCCCGAGGCTGGAAACAGCAGTATCAACACACCCCGATCGGACTTGTTATATGAGCAAATCAGCGCCAGTCCCTCTGGGTTTCAATCGCAGCCCGCCGCACTTGCACCTCGCTAAAAGCGCCCAGAGCTCGGCAAATAAATGAGAAAATCCGACTAGGTCCAGCTCGGCCATCCAGCCGCAGTCTGGGGCACGCCCATCCAAAGTAAATTAGGATTTGCTGCATCAATGAAGAACACATTCCGTTCACCCACGTTACCATACATCCGGGCCTTCAAGTTTCACAACCTAGTCACAACGTTGCCGCCGATAAACTCTCGAGAACTGCCTGCATTCGGTCGCAATTAGTTGGTCAGTTACCCAAAATGCTCTTCAAGATGGCACAGACGAGACACCAAGCTTTGATTTATGTAATGGAATGATAGAGCTTTGATAGGAGTTACGTGACGCAACTAGCTTATGCCTAAATCAGGAGACGAGTGCTTTAGGGGTGCTTGTAACACCAGCGGGACACTCAGGGGCTCCTGCTTGCTTCGATCTCGCACTCGTAAAGCCAAGTAATTCCATAAAGTCTATCGAAATAGCTGTAGCATACACACAGATCCGTCCTCAAAATAGAAATACCAATAATACAATAAACAATCCAATTGTCCTACTCCCCATCAAAACGCATATCCTTCACCACTCGACGCCGCTTTGATGGATTTGCCAGCGAAGCACCCTTGGGGAGCGTTGGAATCTTCCTAGGAGCTGGAAAATACATCATACTCAGTTGTCACCCACAGCAACCATGAAACCGATGAATTACCAACTGCGGGTGTCTCCGAGACCGATGCCGATTTGCATTGCAAGGCTTTTTCAAGAGATCCGATTTTGCGTCTGAGCTCTTGGATTGTGTGCTAGTGTATATTTCAATCAACACACGTTTCAACCCGTTGATGGTGTAAAAACCTCGACGTACCTCTTGCTCGCGGACTTGCATATCACCAGCTGAAATGTCCTGCAACAGTCTCGAAGGCAACGGACTGATATTCCTGCCAGCAGGTCCGAGTGCCACCTACGAGACAGTTAGTCGACTGATTGCCACAGTAATCAAGACAAAATACTCTGAAGAGATGTTGCATTGTTCTCGTAACCGCAATTTGGGGATCATACTCCTTCAGGGGAATCCGCAACTTTTTGGCTGGCGAGAGGTCGAACACAACCTGGCAGAACAAACGTTTAGGCTGGCTGGGTCACTTTGAGACCGAGTGCTTGCTTACCTTGAGCATGCATGCGTCCGCAGACGCCTCGCGCCAGCCTAGGATCTGGGTGATTCCCGTCGGAAGCCGGTTTGCCAACTCGGATTGGGTCGCCGCATCGGGCTATATGCATTAAGGGTCAGCAATTAATCTATCAATGTGGTTTTCGTACGCACCAATGGACAGGCGCCTCGCCACCAACGATCCTTTGCACCTTGACACCCGAGCTCAAGGTTCCAAGTCGACTCGACCACCGTAGACACCAGAATAAATCTTGTTTCCCCCTCACTAGCTTCGCACGGAACACAAACCGTGTACATAGATTGGTTAAGCGGAGAAATTGCCATGACGAAGAAATGTCGAAACTATATACACTATGTACAGATTGAGTCGGTGGTAGATCAGCGCGCTTTGTGGTTTGTTTTGGTTAGGCGCGCGCGTTAAAGTCACGTGGTTTAACCTGCTTACGTCACCAATTCGACCTATCAATTTATCCACTCGTGAGCGAGCTTGGACCTAGTTCGCTTTGAACTGGTCCCAATTCAACAATGCTTCAAGGTACGGCCCGTTTTTAGGTCATATAAAATGGTCACTGAATACCGTTTCACTAAGCCTTCCGTGGTCTTGTTGCCCGACCGCATGCCGTCCCACCCTCTCTAAAGTATTGCGGATCCCGGTTTGTGGCTACAAAGCGGCCTCCGTTTGATACGGACCAAAACGAGGATGGTTTTATGCTCGTTGGGAGTGGCGCCGAACCGTCCTCGCTGCGGTACGTCTAATTAAAATCAAATTTGACACACATACTAACAAAAATGTAGTCCAAATCTTAACGATACCTCCTCGACGTAAGCTATATTGTCATGCCGGGAGCCTACAGATTAACACAATATTGTCGGATAGCACCTCAGATGATAACTGGGCTCAGATCCTTCAAAATATCGATCCTCCGAGCTACGATATCATGACGGGTGTACGTTCGACTATGCGACCGTTGGCACATGCCACGCCCATGCCAAGGAGACACCGAGCAACAGATATGGAACAGCGGGCTATGGATGCCGTTTTCGAGCGGGTGTTCAATATGGACACGTCAATGGCACGGGGCAGCTCCGTTGGGAACCAATTTCTATTGGGGAGCGTGCCGTTTCAGTCCAGAAAATCCCAGCAGCTACTGCAACAAACGGAAGACATAGAACAAATGTTCGACCAGAAACGAGAAGCCATGCTTAACTGCAGGACGGACCAAGAACTTCTCCAGTGGGCGGTGGCAGAAGTATTCCAGGAGCCTTCTGCCAACTCTCCGTCACCACCATCGTCAACCGATACGGCGGCTCCCACTCAGCCTGCGAATGACCCCCTAAAGGTCATCCATCCTGGGATATATGCCCGAGTAGTCGCCCACCTCATGACCGAATTTCGAGAAAAATACAACAACCCACATTTGGCGATTGCTATATTTGACTATACCCGGCGACGCTCTATCGTCTCCTTTGTAACTGGCTGCGCAACTCCCAGTTTTACCGAACTTATGCGCACGTATTGGAATTCGTTCCGCGATCTACAGATGGTCCTCAACGTGGCTGAAGAGATGCGTGTCAACGGAGTCATGCCGGACGACCGCACTCACATTCTGTATCACCAAATTTGCGAAGAGGCAGATCAGCAAGCGGCCCGGTTTGAAGGGGGCAGAGAGGAAGTCATGAAGATGTTGGATAGGCTGGGTAAGCTTACTAAACCTAAACCTAGAAAAACATGATCGACTTTACGGCTCGCGCGATACGAGTTCTAGGCTCTAGTCTGGTTGTCCCCATGCACGGTTTATTCCTATGCACCATTTTTCTTGTACTAAGATCTGCCAAGGGTGGGTCACTGGCATTACTCATTGCTGCGAATACGGCGACGAGATAAAAGGTGATGCATCCGCCTATCGTTGAATGGAGCGGGTAGACTATACCGAACTAGACTATCGCCTGCCTCTTGGCTCGGTATCGCGTGCATGAAAGTCATGGAACAATGGGCTAAAACTTGGGAGCCATGTTCCATCTCAAACTTTACGTGTTTTCTAGCCGCTTGCATGAACAATCTAGAGGTTCGTTAGCCGCACGCCCAGCACAATCGAGGCGCGAGTTTCGCGTATACGTACTGTATACGAAACTTGGCCTTGTAAGGTCCTACACAACTAAGGAGGCTACAGAGGTCTGGATGCCATCGCGCCTCGCTGTATCATTCTGGGACTGATATCACGGAAACTGCCGATCCGTGCATGTGAATGTGCGAGGTGGCGATTTGTGACCTATGCATGCATGGTGTTGTTAATCGTACGCGTGACCATCCTATTTATGCTTGCTATATGCGCCACGACTGGATTCTGAGCATGCGTGAGTCGCTTTTGAGTTCTCATAAGCGCACTTAACGGAACTTATAGCCGTTAGAATGGTGAGTATTTGTTGTGCCCTTTTCATTTTAGACTCGGATACTAGCATCTCACCGGCACGACCCCCTGGGTGAGCAATAACTATCCAGTAACACTCCTGAGGCCTTCGAGGCAGTAGGTGCTAGCAGATTTGTATTGCATTATAGCAAAAAGTACGAGTTAGTTATCAATATACAAGATATAATTAAGTTGCAACTGGGTATAATGTGCGCAGCACTCCTCAGTTCAAGCCAGCCGTCCTACCCGCCGTATCCGAGCTCGCACTTTGATATACTAGTGCTAACGCTTCCTCTAGACGGGCACCGTTCGTCCTTAGAGAAAATCGGAAGGTGAGAGCAATCTTCTAGCTCGGAATCTTGACTGGGCGATTTGCACTGAGGGAGGGCGACAATAAAGGATGGCTCTCTACTTGTTGTAGCTCTAGAGACATTATGTGCGCGTGAGGTATGGTTGTTGGTACTACCAGCGTCGTGAGATCTACTTGCGGGTCCATTTTGAAGTTTCCGCTGAAGCTTCATGGGTGGAAGAACTCTCCGAGTTGCAATAAATACTGCCACGTTGATGAAACCTGAAAGCATAGATACCACAGACTAGTCTGCATTAGCGAATAAGGTCTATGTATTATTTTAAAGGCTTACGGAAAAGACTTTTGCGCCAAAAGGAACGTTGTTACCTGAAAATTCAGTCCATCTCGAGATAAAAAGTGGTAAAATCTGCATGTTATTTTGTGTTAGTACGAAGAACCGCAATGTGCACAGCAAAGACTCAGAGATCTCACAGTGAACGTGTAGGATACAGGATACCACATTAATTGCCAGGCTACTGACATTGTCTGTGTTTCCATGATAGCATAACCAGCTTCGAGATTCCAAGCGCGTGAGGAGTCAACGCTTAGAACCTTGATCTTGTAGCCTTCGGCGACGAGGTTTCCTCGTAACCGGAAGAATACCATAGTATAAACAATAAATGAAACAGTGGCGGCAGCGAACATCTAGAAATGGCCAGATTTTGTAAAGTCAGCACGTTAGTACACGTGAGCCGTGATATAAATTCTTACAAAGAGATATTCCAAGGCAAGCCCTTCGGCGGAGTAGTCATGGGTAATCCAGCACCAATAACCTAATTGTATACGGTTGGGATCCTGTCGTATTTACTTATTCGAGACTTCCTTACCTGCTATCCCAAAGAAATTGCCTCTCGATTCAGATTGGATTGCTGTGGGACCAAGTGTAACGATCGTGATAATACCGCACCAGACAACTGCTAGTGTGATAAAGCATTGTCTATTGGTTGTATGAGAGTTGAAAAACTACAATAAATATATTTGTTTCAGCGTGCATGTGTAAACACTTACACGAGTGTCTTGTAGCTCTTGGACTTACCAATAATCGAAATGTATGAATTGCAATTGCGGTCGTCCATAATGCTGCACCGACATTGGAGAATTGCTTCATAGCTGCCTGCGCAGTACAGAAGCCCCCAATGGAGACGCGCCCACCTGCCACCCATTTGATGCTCATAATCCCTCCAATGGCTTGTGTGAAGTCGACAGTCAGTAGCGAAACTAGAGGAATTCGTAAGCACTTAATTGTATCTTCGTGGACTTGAAGATAAAAACATTTCTACTTACGAGAATAGGCACCAATATGGGTCCTTAAGAATGGCTTCGCCGGTCCCCGCCCAGTGATCGTAGTCCAGGCCAGCAGGGAACACAAAACCACAACCGATACAAGTGATATAAATGATGCCACTATAGTAGCCTTGTTAAGTTGCAATCCGCGGATAAGCAATATTAAAGGGGTATTTTGTAACAGAGTATACTCACGGTCACTCCTTGAGCCTCATTCGACTGGTAGTATACTTCGGTGACAGACATCGGAGCTGATGCCGCTTGAAGGAAGGTCGGCATCAGCGGGCTGGACCCCCATGGGCACTGGCCCTATTATTTACCTGCTGAGGAGGCCTAGGCGGTCCCAAGATTTCGTACCTAGTTTGAAGCTCCGAATCGCCCTTTCCGGTCTCACATTTTGCTATAGTTTGGTTGCGCCCGCTGGACGAGGCTGGTGCCAGCTCGCTGATACAATACAAATCGAATGAATGATGTGAACCAGCCATGATCGATGATAAGGTGTCTATACAAGCCCACGCGCCCTGATATCAGGGGATAATCGACGATGGTTGTTGATAATCATAGTTGACTGATCATGAGTTGCAATTGGCACAGTGTTGAACGTATGGTTTGGCACTGCCCCAAATACTGTGTGTCAGTATTACAAGTGCGTGCAGCAGACCTCACAAGCTAAACTTGTGTCAATAGGCATTTTGAGTTGACCCCTTGGCAGGAACGGGCCCTCTTGTGGACAAGTCGACAAACGGAAGAGGGAACCCAGACTCAAGGCCTATACTCGCATGTATAATAGTCTGCGTGTTGATAAATTATGTTTCATTTTACCGACCAGGATTTTTACACCCAGGATTTGCTCGCCAGCCTGAGAACCAGAGTTGACATCCGTCACTCGTTTTCGCAAGTCCCCCGGAGTTAGACAGCCTAGAAACCGCTTGGGTTGGTGAGGATCCCAAATAGTTGAAAAGGCCAGACGCTATAATGAGATGTTCGCAGCCGGGAACGCCTTGATTTCGCCAAAAGGGTGATTGATCCTGGAAAGCGCAATGGGGCGCTCAGGGACGTGCTGTTCTTTAGGGCGTTTAGATGTTTTAAAAGGCGCGAAAATATCAAATTACCGCGCCCGTACATGTGGCTCCCGTAGTCACGCTCGCTGTTAGTCTAATGCTGTTCCCCGCCGTCCCCGATATTCACCACACGTTTACCTATGACATCACCTGATAGTTGGGTATATATAGTTGTTGCTGTAAATAGAAGCACTGGGAGCGCTTGCGCCAACCACGAATTTGTTAAGCTTAAATAATGATGACTTCCAGAAAATGCCGCATAAATAGATATCAATAGATTCTCTTTGCTTTAATTACTTAGATCCTTGATTCGGGATAGTCGGTCGAATCTCAGAAATTCTTAGAATGCCAATTGCAACGGAGGGAGCATATTTGACCATTATCACCGTCACCACTCACACCAACCGATCGATCCTATCGTGTTGAGGCTCAGTACCATTCTGAATGGTGGAAAGTGATTTTAGATCTAAACTTATATTGGTGGAGATCCACAGGCAACACTTAGTTGTGGCTGGCCCAATCTTCCACAACATTGAAAGATATATCATGCTAGCGCTCACGGGAGTGCGCAACGGGTACTTACATATCATAGAATCTCCCTTGAAACCATTAGTAACTCTGTAAATCTGGGACATCGGAATGGGCATATGCATGACCTGGCCAACCACAATGTGATCAGGGTGAGTGGCAGTGTGGCGATGCAACAGAATATACGATTATGACTAGCGCCCCACGTGGGATGCTGGCACCGTAGTAATTACGACAAATATTGTTTTCTTTACTCCATGTGCTAATATGTGTATCTCAGAGATGAGTATATATAGAAACCTGTTTTTGCGAGGATAGCATCGGCCTATCTGTATACTACTAGGTCCCTGGTATTCAATTAAATTTAGCTAGGTCTAGGATGCAACTAATTGTGTAGTATAAACTAAGTAGTCTTTGAGCTCCGACAAGAGAGCGATCAATTATCAACCGAATCAGCACAATTCTGAAAGTGGGGAATCGAGTGGTCAGGACATGGGGTAGCACCGTTTACCACTAGTTTAGAAAAAAATCAACTTACCCGGGGCCCCTGTTAATTTGATCATCTCCCGACATTAATCATTCACAGCTAGTACTATAATAGTCTAGTATATACACTCCTTCTCTAATAGAAATGATATCTTCTAGTATATGTGTATGTGTTTGTGATCAGTGTCAACTGTACTGTCTCTGGCTATATATATTTTTGCAATATTTTGCAATATGAAATCCTCCGGACCTTAGCTTTATCTTTTTACGCACGCACCCTCTCCAGAAATATATGTACTTTTCTGTATCTCGTCACATCTTGCTCATCTTGGTTAGGTTCGATGCACGCACTGCGCCACTTATAATCTTACGGGAAGGGTGTCTTGGAAAGTTACCCACGATTTTTCATGATACTAAGCACTAGCACTTTAATCACCCAGCCTCGCTCTAACTTTGTGACAAGGGACGATTATGATTGAAGTTTACTCCCCAAGCAGCCTTGAAATCTTCGCGGGGTTTAACGTTTTCTAACAATCATACAACCGTATTCCTTAGTAGGAACTTGGGCTATTCATGGCACAAAGAATAACCAAACCATTTGGATCCAAAAAGTGACCAGGTAATATTAATTAATGCAACCTTAAGCTTGGGGATATATGCTTGCAATTGATATCATTATGAATGTTGAAGGGTATAGTCACGTCATGGAAATCAAGCGGAGCAAACCTGAAGGTCCAAAATAACAACTTAACTTGCAATTGATTAATTGAAGGGGTCCCAGGGGGCTTCACATTGCGCTCCTACAGCGTTTGGTGGTTATAGAGTTCAGTGGACGCCGAAGGAGCACATTGGTACTCTACTATTTAGGTCGATGGCCGGTGATTGCCATTGTGACGTTCATACGTACAAGAACCTACTCAGCAAACTGATACTGGAAGTGTGATAAATAAGTAAGATATAATGGACGCCTATTAGCCTAAGGCCCTGTATTGACCCTACGCACCCAATCGCCTGGCTCGATGGTGGCACTAGTGACGGGAAGTTGCTTGGGCTTCTTAGCTGTCATACGTAGGTACCAGAAGGCGAGCATGTCTAGAGTGCCTAATATATATGCCAATATAGAAGCCTTCTATCCAAAATGCCGGCGTAGATGAAAACTTAAAACCGGGCTTTCGGGGGTTATAGGCTACGTCCCTCTCTTCATTCTGCTTGCTTGGCTCTCACACACTGGGGCGGCCGAGGATGAAAGCGCAAGAGAATTCGGAGGCTACGAAGAATGAGGCAAGGTCATCATCATCGTCATTTCAGTCACCAGCAGTACTGGTTCAATACAGCGATGAAGAGGAAAGGAAACTTGTGAGAAAACTTGGTATGTTCACGTAGTGGTGGCTCTCATGTGCGCAATGATCAAGGGCGTAGTAATGCTTGCTCGAGCTTGCTCTATGCGCTCCCGAGCCACATTTGAGCGATAATAATATCATTCTTCACAGATCTGCACATACTACCAGTGGTCATCCTATTGTATCTGTTCAATTTTAGTGAGTGTTGCCTTGAAATGAATAGTTATATATACTTAACTCAGTAACGCATATTATAGTTGAGTGAGTATTAATATTCATAACATCCACCATCAATATGATTTAAGAAAGCTGCCTGGACACCCAGCCGCTCAAGTATTGGGAATGCCAAGTAAGTGACTCAAATTGTATCTAGATACACGGACTTAGCTTAAATCCTTTAGAATTGCAGGGCTAGAAAAAAATATCGGACTAGTAGGTTACCAATGTCAGTCATAAGGTTTTCCTCAGGTTTCGATATTTCTCATTGTGGTTTGCCGCCCCACGCTTCAGACAACATCGGGCTTTCAGTATTTTACATTGTATATGCACTTTCGGAAGGTAAACTTGCCTTTACCCCACTGGATCCACGTATCTGAGCGACCTAGTGCCTTCAAATTTGTTATTAAAACGGTTTGGTGCGGATAAGTGGAGTAAGTAACTCTCTTCATGCACTCTACCATTAGTCCTGTTCTTAATACGATGGTCAATCATTTAAGTTCCTTTCCTCGTGACGGGCTTTGGATTGGTTAGCTTCTGCACGGCTTTCATCAAGGATCATGGTATGCTTTGAGATTATTGACGATTTCTATCTAACGCGAACCCTGAGGTGGATTCGTGACGGTGCGAGCATTCCTGGGACTTCTCGAAGGGGGCATGCTTCCCGGCGTAACGTACTACCTGAGCACATACTACAAACGCCATGAATTAGTTTTCCGTATAGGTGTATTCAGTATGTTCCTCCGCTATCATAAAATTTAATATATTAACTGAATCCGTGGCCTAGCATCGGCGGCTAACGCAAGTGGTGCATTCGGAGGCTTACTCGCGTCCGGGCTACTAAAACTTCCTCAGATCAAAGGCCTGTAGGTCACGGTTCAACCTTGCCCAGATTAATGAGGCTAATTTAGTTTACGTAGCCGGAAGGGAAGGTGGCGTAATATATGTACGTCGATATCACATTTATCATACATGCATTGACACTGATGTTGGCTTCAGTTTTCGTAGAGGGAATGGCTACTATCGTGCTCGGACTAGCTGGGTTTTTCTTGCTCCCTGGACCAGCGAAGAGGACCAAATTCCTAAATGAACGAGAGAGAATGATCGCTATTCAACGGCTTGTGAATGATGATGAGGGGGGAAACACAGCTGTATGTTCAACGCCCAAAATCAATATCCTCAGACACTGACAAACGAGAGTAAAGGGTGCGAATGGGGTTAGGGATGACTCTTGGTGGCGCGCATTTAAGAGCTTAAATACCTGGATCTGTGCAGTAAGGGCGAATGCTGAGACTGAAATATCCAAACCCATCACTTACCTGGGGGATAGATATGTTTCCTCTTCACTAATATGACGGCGCAAGGCATTGCTTTGTTCATGCCCAGCTTGCTGAAAGGCATGGGCTACTCGGTAATTCACTCACAGCTATTGACTGTTCCTCCATACGTACGTATACGTTTTTATTAATCACGTAACCACACACCCGGTTGAGTTGCGCTGGAACACAGGTAGTAGCAGCAATATTTACAATGGGGTGTACGTACTACTGCTTCCGTAGTGGGCGTCGTGGCATGTGGCTTCTCCTGGTTGTGCCATTGGCTATAATTGGGCTTGCAATCTTGTTGACAACCTCAAACGTACATGCTAACTACGCGGCCGTATTTTTGGTCACAATGGGTTCATTTGCTGAAGTTCCTATTTTGCTTAGCTGGGTGAGAAATAACGGTTGATTCGGGGAGTCACCACTAAACGATCTTTTACACAGGTCACTAACAACACTGCAGTAAGTAACTGGATCTGAAACACGTGTGAACTACAAGTCCTAACTTCTTTGATTGCAGCCTAACACAGTAAGAGCCGTGAGCTCCGCCATGGTCGTTTCAATTGGCACTATAGGCCCAATCATATCGTCGTGGATTTATTTGCCCCGTGATGCGTGAGTGCGCCAGCATTATTATATCACTGTTTCATGGAGCTCAACGAATATTAACAGCCCAAGATACCACACCGTAAGTTGTCCGTAGAGCACGATACTAAAGAGTTGTAGTACTTAATTACATTGATCGCTCCGTTGTGCCCAGGCAAATGTGGTCGAGATCACAACGCAGGTAGCTCTCTTTATTCTGGTGGTACGTCGCTAAATGTTTTTCGCACTGAAAATCATACACTCATTGATGATACCTAGTCAATACTTATGTATTGGAACACGAGGGAGAATAAGCGTCGCGCTCAAGGGGAAAGAGATTATCGGTTGAATGCGTCAGACGAAGTAGTTTCACGTCTCGGTTCATTGCATCCAAAATTCCGCCTGATTGTGTAACCAATTAATAATGTTAATGCCACCCCCATCTAGGAGCATACATACAGAGTGCACGGTGGATGTGGTTAACCGCATCTAAATGTTAAGAATTTGAGTAACAATTGTTCATTGCATCATGTGGATAGCACCTGGACCTGGAGCCTCAAAGGTTAACTTTTATAAAGAATAGGCTTGCGTATTTAAGGGGTAGCAAGACATCGTGCATAGGCGCGTGGAAATTAGCTATAGAATCTTAAATATAGCTATGGTTCACCCTAATATGCGTATGGCAAACCTAGTATGGTGCGCTCTCAACTTTATAATTACTGAACATTAAGTTCGTGAATTCGGAGTTCCACACCTGAAATTCAAACCTTGAAATGGGAATTCGGTCACGTGCGCCTGATACCCACATTTGATGGTTATTCTTGTTATACTACTATATATAGTAATACCCTGTCCCGCCACGTCGGACGCGACGACGCTGGGACAGGGACATTGGAAATTAAAACGTCACGTCGCAGGTCGTTGGGACACGGGACTGACGTTCTATCTATCCGGGTACAGTAAATTGGATCCAAAAAGAATTGGTCACGTGCATGCAGACCATTACCAAGCATTATTGAGCTGACGTCACTTGGCTCAAGGCCATTTTGAACGGCCACGTCCTATTACGCGTAATTTGCTTATCGCCACGATCGTCCTCGTTCTGCCTTTAAGCAATTACAAGCAATAATGTCTCAGGTGAGCTCGTTTCAGGCCCATATTAATTATTGTTTGTTGATATCGTTTGCAAGGCGGCTAAGGCCACACCTTTACGGCGTCCGTCAGCTTCGCCGTCTAAATCAGAGTCGACTCACATCCCCGGCCCTCCGAACTCTACATTGTCGCCTACGCCAACGTCACCACTCTTACTACAAAAATTACTTGTACTATCCCTACTTTCTGCCTTAATTGGTGGTGGAACTATTTACTCAATAATCAACGATACCTACTTGGATACATCCAATCCACTACTGGCTCATCTCCCGCATCCCGCCGCAGAGATCTCATACTTTGCTCGAAAATCCAATATATTCAACCAATTATTTGTTAAGAAAGCTTGGGGATGGACGAGTGCGGCATTCTTCGCCCTCTGGCTTACTGGCCCTTCCCATCTACGCAAGGCTGGTCGTGTTATCGAATGGGCTATAGCTACTGGAATATGGGTTCTCTTTAGTTTGTGGTTCTTTGGTCCTGGTCTCTTCCATCGATTTGCCTCCATGACAGGGGCACAATGTGTGGTTATACTCCCACCGAGCCCCGATGCCGCTTCAAATCTTGTCACTGTCCCAGTTGAGTTTTGTCAGCTAGGCCAAGCTGTCTCTCCTACCACCCATCCGGCTTTATTCGCTGCCGACTTCGTCTCAGCAAGGCTCTCGAATACACATTCTTTAGATGCTAAATGGCGCGGAGTTCCCAAACTCTATAGTGGTCACGATATTTCTGGCCACATCTTCTTATTAACTCTGTCGATATTGTTCCTTGCCGAGCAGATTTCGATTTCCCTCCCCGTAATCTATCCATCTCTCGACCCCGTTCCCAGCAAAGCGCAACACTACGTATCCCCTCTTCATAAATTCTCGGTCAAAGCATCTATGGGCCTTCTCGGTATTTGGTTTCTCATGTCATTGACGACGGCAATCTACTTTCATACACCATTTGAGAAAGTGACCGGATTTCGTAGGTAGTTCATTTTGTGTCGATTTACGCAGATCTAACTTTCTTCTAGTTGCCGGGTTACTTGCTGCCTACATCATCAAACTTCCAATCCCTATAATTTCACGAGCTCCCCCACCAGCTCCCCGAATTGTTCCTATCGATAAACCCGGGATCTAAGACTCTGTATTACTCCAATCAACTATTTTCTTGTAATATTAACTTAATTACCTGGATTCTTAGCATTGTATACCGACTCACACGGTTGAGTGGTTCTTTTGTTGGCGCTTCCTCCCGAATTATGGGTGTCTGTCCCAGGGTCAATCTGGATATCGATATCCTAAATTTCTAATAGGGCGAACGTCCCTAGAACACTAGTCTAAGCATCCCATGCTAGTATGGATAACTCTGATGATTATTATAGAGGGATACAAAATATGGGAGTCTATACTCAAGGATCGAACAAATGACCCTGGCCCCTGGCTAACCCTCCGAAATAGCAAGTCAAGGCTTTTAGCTTGGTACCCATCCATTCTTCTTCAATTTCTACATTTTCTCCTGATGGTACTAACGATCCAATTTCGCCAAGGTCTGTATTGCGTGGCAAATAGATGGCAATATTCCTTGAGATCCTGTGAGATAGAGAGAAAAGTTCCGCTCCTGGCACCGGGAGCAAGTTGTTTAGTGAATAGACTGATGATCGTAGTCCCTCGGAGTTTTCTTTTAATTCGGATTCTGCAGCACCAGATAAATAAGAGGGCCCACCCCACGGTGGGCTCAGAAATACCACATCGACGCGACGGTCCATGGAAGCGAGAGAGTTCCCGAATGTTAGGTAGTCGCATAGAATGAATTCGATACGATTGGCAACACCATAAATCTCCGCGTTGTATCGAGCAATGGCCAACCTTGTTGGAGATATATCTAATGCTATGACTGAGCGATCATCAGATGTCCAAGTTACTTGATGCAAATTCAAGTTGTGCCCATACCTCGTTCACACGTTTGTGCAAAAGCAATGGAGTTACCGCCAACTCCACAAAACGCGTCAACAACGGTGTCACATCGACAACGTTCAGCAATCTGCAACGCGATTTTTTCGGGGGTTACACTGTACCAACCTTCTTCGTCAAGGAGACATCCTTCATCGTAGAGGGAGAAATAGCGATGTCTCTGTGCAAAATCTAGTATTGTGTTATTAAATTCAGTCGAAACCCAGTTCTGGTGTGCTCACATTTTTTGAGGTGCTGGGGGACAGTTTTCGGCGTTTTGTAATGAAACCTACGGATCGAGGTCTCATCTAAAACAAAACTAGGAGCTACAGCCGTGGTCCACGATTCTGTCATTTTCTGCTTCTTGCGCGCATGACCATGGAGGGTAGGCGTGCACGTGTCATCTGTACTTTCGTCTTTCTCAGACGAAACTTCGAGCGTTAAATTAGCCTTTTGAGTCAGCTGGGCGATATGGACACGTTGAACAATGAGGTCTTCGGAAGTATCGAGAGGGGTCTCTTGTGGTTCATGTTCTTTGGCAGCGGTTTGAGGTGCGAGTGCGAGCCTAACATCAGGAGGCAGTGAAGAGAGGATTGAGGTGAACCCAGTCTTTCGTTTACGTGCCATTGCTCGTCAATGCAAGCTGAATGAGCGCACACCTTTACCGTAACAAGATATTTCAAACTTGGTTGGCGAAAGTGCCAAAGACAGGTTGTGGCCGTAATCACCGGAATATCTTTAGGTATAATTGAGTACGTTCGATCACGTGCTTGTCGCGTGCCTGCTCAAGCCCACGACGCGACTCTTTGCAAAGGGGATTTGTAGACAATATCTAATATATTTTAAACCATTATGGTGAGATATAGTGTGTAATGTGTTGCATTCTTGTAACGAATTGTATTGCAGTCGTCCCCTGCTCCCCGGCGAGCTACCAAACGAGGACGTTCGTCTGAGGTCGGATCATCCCCACCTCCTCCAGCCTCGGAGGGTTCGCTTCCGCCGTCCTCGCCACCAGTCCCTTTCTCTGATGCAGACGACGAACTTGGTGGCTTGGGTGACTACCTGAATTTGGACGGAGGCGATGTACCAGTAGAAGAAGAGGATCAAGAAGGAGAGGATCTCTATGGCGATAACCTCATGGAGTAAGTAAAAGACTGATCTGGCTATACACATCTAATACGATACATTTCTAGTGACTATGAAGTGGACCAGGCCCTAGATCGTTATGACGCGCAAGACATTGACGATGAAGGAGGCACAGAGTTGACCGCCGAGCAAAGAAGGGCTGCTGAACGCGAAATGGCACTGCGCGACAGACGCGAAGCACGACGCGGCCAAGGTGGTAGAGCTGCTCGTCGTAGTAACGCTCCCGATTTTCTTCGAGATGATGATGAGATGGACGATGACCTTATGGATGGAGGTTTACTGAGCGATTTGACCAAGCGCCGTACGAGGAGACAGTATGATGAGCGCCAGAACGTAGATGACGCAGCTGGGGGCGAAACGGTAAGTATTAGGTCGGAGGGACTTTGATTTAAACTCACCTCAATACCAAGGATGAAGTTCTGCCCATGCAAGAGCTCTCTCAAATCAAAGCTGGTTCGATTGTTGAATGGCTCGCCACAGAGTCAGTTAGACGCTCCGTTGCCAAATTCTTCAAGCTATTCTTGCTGGAGATGACGGATGAGCATGGCGACAGCGTATACGGGCAGCGGATTATCCAGGCAGGCTCCAGTGCGTGCATTTTCTATAAATATTCGGAGTTGATATTGAATCGCATGCAGTGAACTCTGAATCGCTGGAAGTCTCATATGTCGATCTGCTACAAAAGATGCCAACCCTAGCCTGGTTTTTGGTCCTTGCACCTGCCGAAATGCTGGCCATATTTGACCCTGTTGCGCTCGAAGTCATGACAATCTATTTCCCAGCTTACGAACGGATACACTCAGAGATACACGTCCGTATTACTGAGCTTCCTGCTTCGGCAACCCTGCGAGACCTTCGTAATGCTCAGCTGAACGCACTCGTGCGTGTGAGCGGGGTTGTGACCAGGCGAAGTGGTGTATTCCCCCAACTGAAATACGTCAAGTTCGATTGTAACAAGTGCGGCGGCGTATTGGGACCATTCTATCAGGATACCACCAAGGAAGTCAGGGTTAGCTTTTGTCCAAATTGCTCGAGCAAAGGCCCTTTTGCAGTGAACACAGAACAAGTGAGTGTTTTAGCAGATTGAAGATTTTCGCGACCAACGGTTTTCCCCAGACAGTGTATAGGAACTACCAAAAGATGACCTTACAGGAGTCACCAGGCTCGGTTCCTGCTGGGCGGCTCCCTCGGCATCGTGAAGTTATTTTGTTGTGGGATCTTATTGACTCTGCTAAACCAGGAGAAGAAATTGTATGTATCCCAGCTATTTTTCTTCAGTCAACCTAACAATACTTTCACAGGAAGTAACAGGCATCTACCGAAATAACTTTGACGCCTCTCTCAACGCAAAGAACGGTTTCCCCGTGTTCTCTACAGTTATCGAAGCCAACTATATCAACAAGAAAGAAGACCTTTTCGCTGCTTATCGACTAACCGAGCAGGATGAACGGGAGATTCGAGAAGCCGCTCGCCAGCCGGATGTTGCACGACGAATTATCAAGTCGATTGCCCCGTCCATCTATGGACACGAAGATATCAAAACTGCAATCGCTCTATCGTTATTTGGGGGAGTCCCCAAAGATGTCAAACGCAAGCATCGCATTCGAGGAGACATCAATGTTCTTATGCTCGGAGACCCCGGAACCGCCAAGTCCCAATTCCTTAAATACGTGGAGAAAACGGCTCATCGTTGCGTCTTTACAACTGGCCAAGGAGCGTCCGCGGTGGGTCTCACAGCGTCTGTCCGCAAAGATCCCGTCACCCGCGAATGGACTCTCGAGGGTGGTGCTCTCGTGCTCGCAGACAAGGGGGTTTGCCTGATTGATGAATTCGACAAGATGAACGATCACGACCGAACATCTATCCACGAAGCAATGGAACAACAAACCATTTCGATCTCCAAAGCAGGTATTGTGACTACCTTGCAAGCTCGGTGCGCAATTATTGCTGCAGCAAATCCTATTCGCGGTCGTTACAACCCAACCATCCCATTTCAACAAAATGTCGAGCTTACAGAACCGATTCTATCCCGTTTTGATGTTCTGTGTGTTGTAAAAGACAACGTGGACCCGGTGGTAGATGAAATGTTGGCTCGTTTCGTGATTGGAAGTCATGTCCGGAGCCATCCCAATGCGTCCGGGGATGAGCAACAGATTGCGATCACCACAGGAACAACGGTTGACCAGGATGTAAGTTGCATATCCTTGTATTCACCCAGGACTAATTATTTTGCAGGCAATGCCGCAAGATCTTTTGCGTAAATACATCATGTATGCGCGCGAAAAGGTCAAGCCCAAACTACATAACATGGACCAGGAAAAGCTTTCTCGCCTCTTTGCGGATTTGCGTAGGGAGTCCCTTGCAACTGGTTCGTTCCCTGTGACCGTGCGTCTCCTTGAAAGTATGATCCGTATGGCGGAGGCGAGTGCCAAGATGCACCTACGCGAATACGTGCGTTCGGATGACATCGATAGAGCAATTGCCGTTGCCGTGGGGAGCTTTATCAATGCTCAAAAGACGAGTATCAAAAGATCCTTAGAACGCGTAAGTGTCAATACATCGTATTGTCACGCAAACTAATGATACGCTTTTACAGGGATTCCGAAAATACTTGACCCACGCTCGGGACCATCAGGAGCTTCTGTCCTTCTTGTTAGGCCAGTTGGTGAAGGACAAAGTTAGGATCGCACAACTACAGCACGGGGCCCCACCCACCGAAGTGGCTGTCCAGCTTTCAGAGCTTGAAGCGAGGGTACGTACAGCACAAAGAACAATTGATATATATTAACCGAAATGATAGGCCAAGGAGCACGACATATTTGACGTTGCACCTTTCCTCCGTTCCCGGCTGTTCTCGGCAAATGGCTTCAAGCATGCTAATGGCAATATTGTCAAGACCTTCAGTGTTTCCAATGAGTAGTAACTGTTGAATATCGTAGTCTAGTCTCATCACTATCTTGTTTACTGGTTTATTTGTACCCCCATAAGCCCAGGATTGAAATGAATGTCATTTTTATGGAACTTGCAAGGTGGGATGCAGGCAGTCCAGCCAGTGGCAATTGCAAATAGTGGTGGCGATGCTTTTCTCTTGATTTTGGGAATTGCTGTACTAATCCAGGAAAGGCTCAAGTATCAATACGTCGATCATAAAATTGGACTTGTGAGACCACCACCAGTATGCACAGTTGACATTGTATCCAAATCAAAGAGCTGAAAACCTCTTTCAGCACTACCGACCTCGCTGATCCTTGATGATGGCACCAGCGAGAGCGGCAAAACAGGGGTAGAAGCTCAGTGGTTGAGCAATCGATTGCAGTATGTAATATCGATGGGTCGCGTGTTCGATTCACGTCTACCCCTCTTCTTTTCCTGCTGCATTAAGTTATATTCCCAAAGCTTTTACTTTGAGCCGATCATGACTACTTGGCGAACCCAAAGCCTGAAAACTCAAGATCAACAATATTCAGTCCAGAACTTAAGGCACCCAACCAGAACGTAAGCCAAACGAAGCACCCTGCTGATCAGACCAGGCAGATTTTTTAACAAATTAGGTAAGTACATAGCAATTTTCACCGCCCAGTCTCCTGAGTAACAATAGACACACTCTATAATCTCTTTTGATCAACCATATTTCTTTTTTGTTTTTTTGGGGGGAGGGTTGCACAAGCGTTGGCTATATTCGAGTAAACTCTATATGCATGTAGATCTTTACTAGAGTTCACTGTATAAACTTACACCCTTCACGTGCATGTACGTAGAGAGTGCGGAGATTTACCTCACCAGTTTATGCGCATATCTGCTGAAATCTAGCCAATTATCCCCCGAAAATCTACGAATGAGTTGAAATTCAGTGACTCCAAACCGACTAAAACTCACGAGGCGACTGAGCACCCTCAGCGGCCGGTTTCGGTTGATACTCTACGAGTACTAAATTTAGCAGGGCCCGGTTACTCGGTTAGTTTAGCAATATTGCTACTGACTTTTGATGAATTGTTCCTGACTATAGCTAGCGAAATATGCCGGGCGGAGCTGACCAAACAAAGGCCCCCTTACCCATGTATGCAGTGTATTCGGTGGTATAAGAAGTGGCCCAAAGACGACGTTATGCGTACTCAACATTTGGCACAATAATTGAACCCATAAACAAAATTTCATTCATTTCATTCATGTTATTTCACTTTAAACATCCATGCGCACAGGATCGACTCAAACTCGAGTGCCGTACACGTCACTGGGCTGCACGCCAGCTTGTCCCCTGGCAATGTTAGACTCGCCCCATCTATAAATTTAGATAAGACCTTTATATGCACAGAGAAGTGAGATGTATACTTACTTTCTCAACCGGATCGACTCGATTTGAATGAATCCAGTAGTGTCAGTCGGCTCAAAGCCTCCTAGCTCGTCCATCGAAGATTGGCGTGCGTCATACAGAGCCTATTTAGTTAAAAGAAATTGCATCAATTCGTTATATAAAAGAGGAACCGATAACTTACTTCATCAGAGTAGCGCCCTTGTACGATCACATTACCCTTGTACAGTTTCAGACGAACCGTTCCGTTGACAGTGCGTTGGCTTGCCGGGATAGAGGCAGTAATAAATTCGCGTTCTGGGCTGAAAAAGTGGCCATTGTACAGGATATGACTCAGTTGTACAGTGACAAACTGGTCACGCAAGGCCCGGACGTTGCGATCGAGCGTCAAACCCTCGATATCCATGTGAGCCACGCGAAGGATGGTCGCGCCAGGCGACTCGTAGCATTCACGGGACTTGATGCCAATATGCCGGTTCTCGACAATGTCAACACGTCCAATCCCGTGCTTGCGGGCAAGCAGATTGAGAGCACGAAAGACTTCCACAGCATCCGTGTGGACTTTATCGCCATGTGTAACTTTCACAGGAAGCCCTGTCTTGAACTCGATGGAAATGTGGTCAGGCTGAGATGGTGCTTCTTCGGGAGAGGTGGTAAGTTTCCACATGTCCGCCGGTGGGGTGGTATTCGGATTTTCAAGGATACCGCCCCCATGCGACATGTGGAACAAATTCTCATCTGAGGGTAAATACGACATTGGGTCTAACGTTAATAACAGGGTCTGACGAAATTACCAGTTGACCAAGGCTTGGCAGCCGTCTGAACGACGGGAATGTTCTTTTGTGCGGCATATTCGAGCAATGCAGGGCGCCCTGCGAACCGCTGATAGAAAGCTACTCATTTCTTTAGATAGAAAACCCGCATGCATCGCCAAACCAACACGTACCAGGAATCCTCCACGGGGAAATGACTTTGATGCTAGGTTTGAGCGCGTAAAAGGAGAGCTCAAACCGGATTTGATCATTGCCTTTTCCGGTGCAACCGTGGGAAACAAAGCTTATGACATCGGTTACAGTATATCCTTCTAAATTAGACTATATGACTCACTCGCATCCCTCGCGATCCGCTACTGCTATCATTCCACGAGCAATGACGGGGCGCGCCATCGAGGTTCCCATAAGGTAAAGACCCTGAAAAGCCATCGCGTTGGTTATATGTGATCTTCACAATAAGCCTGGGAAAAGCTTGCCTCATAAATACAGTTGGCTTGCACTGCGGGGAAGATCAACTGCGTAACAAACTCGCGCTTCAGGTCCTGAAAGCATAAATACCAAATGAGCAAGTGGTAGGTACCAGACAGGAATGTAAACAAACCTCGAGAAAGAACTTTTTTGCACCAATCGCAAGCGCTTTTTTCTCCGCGGCGGCAAAGTCCTAACACAGTATCAGCTCCAAGCATTCAAAAGGGTGCATACAAGCACAAACCTCTGTCTGCCCAACATCCGCCATAAAAGCGTAAGCTTCATACCCCTGTTCAATTAACCATGCGAGAATGGAAGATGTATCTTTTGATCACGGTTAGAACCCGTAATTCAGCAGCTCGAAACAAGCAAGCCTTACCAAGGCCCCCGGAATATGCCAGCAGGACGCGACCTTTGGATTGAGATACGGACGCCATTCCTTTAGGAGAATCGAGTGATGGACAAGAGCAAAACTTCAGACGAACCCAGATCCAGCATGATTGAATCATCAATCAGGTTTCGAATTTAGGGTGGTGGAGCCTCGGCCCGAAGCCGAGAGCGCTCCCTCGCTCTATTTTCTGATCGCCGAGTCAAAAAGTCAAAAAGGTCAAAAAGACATTGATTCATATCAAGCGAGCATCAATATTGAGTAGTATGCTCTGCTTAAATCATTCGATACTACTTTGCTTTTCTTGGTACATTAATTTATATGTCTGAAGCTTGTCTGAAACTCATGTTTTGAGGGATATCCATAATGTGATCCTAGAACCCAAAATACTGATGATATTTCATGTGACTAAACAGGGCTTTCAGTGAGCCAAAGGACGTTCTACACAATGAATCATGATTCGCCTAATGCAGGAGATAAGGGTGCTTCGACCTGGCAATTTGGCAGACGAGCAATCCCAACCACGATCCGCATCTCTATAAGCAAGCATTTGCATCATTCAATGTGTAAGACGTCCAAACCACCTTCAAGGCACTAGCACTTTGAGCCTTATACTTTGCGCCTAGGGACCTGGAAAACCAACCCTATTTCTACCCTCGCCCGAGAAGATGTTTGTGCTATTCAGTTCCTTGGTCGGTATATATATATGCGGTGGGCTGCTCATAGCACGGGCAACCAGCATTTGTATGTACTAGCTAGCTGATCCAACTATGATTCGCATCTTGACTGTTTCCCATCCAGGAGTCACGGAAAACCAGGAATAAGTTACGGCGATCTTCATGGAGGTTTGTTTATTTGTTTGTAGATCCCCTTGAGGCCGGGCCTTCATGGAGGCCTACTACGGTATATGAGAACCAAGCACCCTTGTCAACGGGCAAGGGCCGAAATCAGCCTGCCGATGCCACGACCAGATCTAAAGTCACTCGCAATCGGACATTTGGACTCACACAACCGGCAGGACTTTTGGGTCGTTCCCTTTTTTATATCGCCTGCGAGCGAGAGCTGGCCCCAATGAGTAATCGTTTGATCATTTGGTTAGTAGTCTTTTGTACCGGATCGCGAGTATTAGTTCAAGCGCCAACGCAACAAGGTCATAAGGTCGTCGCATGGGTGTGCGATCTCAGGATGGTGTTGGCCTACACGTCCCGCCATCGTTCAACCCGGTGGCGACTCGAATAAATGGTAATTTACCCCCTGGAATGCTCTCCACTGCGCATATATGCGCATATAATCATTTTTAGTGTGGCTCACTTGGCATTGTTTTAGCTATCTTTTCAGATCCATTGGCACAGTCTTACACCAATCTGAACGATTGTATGTGCCCTGGGAGCAATGGATTTACAGATGCAGCAGTGCGTCGTGAGTGCTAAAGCAGAAAGCAGCATCTAGCGCCATTTTCCGGCTCCAGAGCCTCTTTAGAAACTCGAGGCAGGTTTGTGCGGCCTGCAATTGTGCTTATTTTGTGATGTGATGGGGGCGAATCCAAAGCAAAGGACTGTTCTGTGATCTGCATACATTTTTGGAGGACATTTTCGGGGATTTGAACAACAGATATTCTACAAAAGGAATGAAAGAGCCGGGCTGAAACGAACAAAAGACGGAGGGAGGGGCGAATACCGCCGCTGATATAGACAATTGATTGATTAGTGAAAGTGTAGCGAGTTTCAAACCCACAAACGAGACAAAAGGATGGACTAGCTCAAGGCACGCCTGATGTCCCTGCGCTCCCTGAAGACGAGGGCGATCTCGCCGAGGGTGGTGGGCAAGGGCATGGCGAAGCTGGCGACGGGGACGGTGCCCTCGGGGGGGTCTGGGAGGGTGGCGGTGTCGTCTGGGTCGTCGAGAGCCATCTCGAGGGAGAGATAGTAGCCGAGGCCAAAGCCGAACTCGTCGTCTGCGGGACCACCGCCGGGGGACGAGAGGTCTGCCATGCGCTCTTCGATGACGAGACGGAGGAAGCCGCCGCCGCCTGGCTGGGCAAGCGAGATGCCCGAGTTGCGTGCGCAATAGGCGACCATCTGGGCCCATGTTGCGGCGGCAAAGGAGGCACGTGACCCGGGACCGAGCAGAATGAGGGCGGGAAGCGCACGCAGCACAGAGCGGTGGGGCGGGCACGTGATGCGGACGCGGACGAGCGGAAGAGCGAGCTGCGGACTGCACTGCATGGGGGCGGTGCGGGGACGGGCGGGAATGGGGCGCTTGTACGACGCGGGCAGCCCCGAGTCACGTGAGGGCGAGCGGGTGAGCGTCGGATGGGGCAGCATCGCACTCGGCGGCGGGGGACGCGGGGGCAGCTGGCGGCGGGGCACATATGCGGGGGGCTTTTCTGCAGGGGGCTTTTCCACGAGGGGCTTTTCCACAGGGGGCTTTTCCGCTGGCCTTTCGACTAGCTTTTCGACTGGCTTCTCTGTCCTCACTGGCAGATACGCGTCGTCGTATGACCTGGATGGCAGCGTCTCGGTGCGTGTTCTGACGCGTGGCGCTTCGGGCACCTCGAGGGTCTGTGCGCGCGGCCGCAACGCGTCAAACTGCGGCACCGCACCCCGTCCATAGCGCGCAACAAGCTCGGATTCCAGCTGCGAAATCGACGCCCACATGTCGGGCATTCCCTCCCCAGACGTCCCCGGAAGGTCATTGTGCGACTGGGCAGCGCGCAGGGGGGGCTACATCCATCAGCACAGTCCTGTATCTCCCGCCAACTCACCTTTTTCCGCTTCATAAACCGCGGCAGCCACGACCACTTGGGCTCCTCTTTTTCGTACTGCGCGACCTTGACCATCCCGCGTCCCACACGCACGTACGATACATTCGGCGACTCTGCTTTTGACATGCACTCACCGAGCCTCGTTCTCGGGTCATATACCCTGGCTCAGCCTAATCACTTGACAACTGATCGGCCCTGGGCGCACCCAGGAACCAATCACTTTCAATTCATCCACTCTACATACAGCCTCGTTCAGCCGCTCCACACGCCGCCCCCGGGCGGCGTGTACGAGGCCGAGGCGTTGCTCGACGAGAACCACCACAGCTGCGTCAAAATACCTCTACTCTTTGTCAGACACGCTCGAACCACCACAATTCACTCACGGATCCGTAGCCACATACGCGCCCTACACCATGTCAACTCGCGTCTCATTTAAACGGCCAACTCACCGGCAACGCAACACCCGTAGGAAGCGCCTTGGTTCCTGATCCCGTCAATTTAATCTGCACACAGTGGGGGTACTGCATCATCGTCAGCACACCGCATATCCATCCCAGTTGCACCTACAAACTGCGCCCCTCCGAGCGTGCTAGCCACATGAAGCCCGAGAATCTCGTGTCGCAGGATATACTCCCCCGGCGCAATGCTCGCCGGAATCTTGACGTCCCACTTGGCTCCCTGCGCCGCAAGCCGATCCGATCCCCACGCGGGCGACTTTTATGTATCAATATCAACTCTGCACTCGACTCTCGACTCACGGCGGTCTTGTCCCATCCATACTGATCAATCTTGACCCACACATTTCCTACAACCAGTCAACTCGCGTTCCCACACCAACTTACAACCCACCCGTATCGCCTTTAAAATTCAAACACCCATTCGGGCACTTGGCAATATCTACGGCGCGTCAGCAGCGTCTATTAATCTTGTGTACTCACTCACAAGTCATCACCGGTCCAGAATGCGAGCTGCCCCACTGGTCCCACTGGAACGTAACCGTCGACCCAGCAACCACACTCGCAAACTCGGTCGTCGGGACATTTCCCCCCTACAAAATAAATACTAACCTAAACTAGATATTGAAACCAACCTTGTTGCAGGTAATATTCTGTCGTAATATAAATATGGGATTTCAGATTTTGGGTTGGGGCTTACGGCGTGGGTGACCTCGGTTACGGGTCCATTGTCCAGGATCCGCCGTTCAACTGCGCAATTCAGCGTCCCCTCGTCTTCTCACCTCTCAACTCACCTCGCACGGGTAAAGGCGTAATGTACCTGTCTTGGCGTTTAGCCATGCAACCAACATCCCACCAACTCACGGATCCGAAAACGGCGCCCAGCCAGGATAAGTCACCCCTCCGCTGATAAACGAAGCCAGGTACCCGTGTGCATAAACGTTGCCGACCGCAGCGAGCAGAAAAACAACACCTGTACGCATAGTAAATGTGTTGAATCTAGCAGTCCTACCTAGTCCATTTTGTACCACAGCAACTAGCTTGCCAAGACCCACCTCCTCGACGTCGACGGGTCATGCGGTCACCGTAGCTCAACCGACAATCGCCCGCAAACAAACTCGGTAGAATAGATAGCAATGGGATATATTTCGGGCACTAAAAGAACAATGAGTATAGTTTCCACAGGCAGTAGCTCCTATAAAACACACGACATAAAAAAACAATTCTAAAAATCAAAAGTCAATGTCGATAGAGACAGCTTGAACCATCGCGTCAAACGACGTCTGCGCCGGCGCGGGCGTAACCTTGTCGGGAGGAGCGCTCCCTTTGGCTTCCGTCTTGGCACCGGCATTTCCAGGTTTGGGAGTGGCAGAACTGCAAGATGCATTGAGCCAACATCACATTTACACCTGACAACATACCGTGACGCGATAAGAGCTTTCCGCTTGGCTATCGCCAGAGTTTCGGCCCGCTTGGTCTGCTCCAAGTTCAGCCGACGATTCCGCTCATTCACCTTGGCCCACTGATCCTCCTCCGCATCGCGCGTCACAGTACCAGCGAGCACCTCCAATTCAGCAATCTTGGCATCCAGCTCCGCAACTTCTGCAACATCTCGTCGACTTCGTGCCAGGTTACGCGCTTGGTTGAGCCGGGATTTCTCCTGCAGAATCTGTCCATGTGATGGTCGTTGCTGCAGCGCTGCCTTGCGCTCCATCATCTTCGTGATATCATTCTGCAGTCGCCAACGAATAGGATGACCTCCCGCAAAACAGCGTCAGCTTTGTATATAGGACTTACATCGGTAAACCTCTGCGACATCAGCTGTTGCAATCGCTGCCCCTTTTTTTCCAGTCGTGACTTGGTGGGGAGCTTGAATCCGTCAGCCTGGCATATCTTGATCAGGCGATCAACTTCCCGCTAAGGCAGTTGTAAGCACGCGCAAATGTCAAGCGACAACTTCTCACATCGGTAAACGGCGAATTGGACACCTTGTCCATCGGAAACAATTTGGTGTCCTTTCCGTGCCGAAGTTCCAACATTTGGTCTGTTATTTGGCTCTCAAAGTTGTATGGCTTGACCAAATCGGCACCAAGGTCTATCAAGAGCGTTTGCATACCGCCAAGCAAACGCTAGATACCACTTACTGACGACCTCGCACACACGATATACAGGCGCACCAGCGTCATCGTTTCCAATAAGGTATCGCACATAGGCACCTGCGAACCGTCAGCGCGCAAACCCATGTATACACCTACGTACCCTGCACCAATTCCTGGAACCACCCGACATGGCAAAACTTGGCGAGATGCTCTCGGGTCAACCGAACCCCCTGAAAGTCTGCGATCGTGGGATGTTCTTCCTTTTCTTCCTTCTTCTGCCTCGGGGTCGAATTATCAAACGACTCATCACCTGGCCTAAATTGCCCTTCTTCATCCGAGGAATCACTCGAAGGACTCGAGGAACGCCGTTTAATAGGACTGTCATCGGCTGATGTACGGGTCTGTGTGATCATGAGCAACGCCGCGTGTCAAAACACGTGAATGGGCCAACCTTTCGAGACATGTTATCTTGCTTCGCCTTGCGCTTTTCCTTCAATTGCTCCAACCCCTTGGTCTTTTCCTTGGTCGCTCCAATGCTCGTGTGTTTGCCTAGATAGCACTCGTCAACGTGGTACTCCAAATATAAAAAGTATTTACGTTTTGCGGCCTTGGCCACTGGGTCGTTCACATCACCCGCAGAGCTTTTCTGTGCCTTGAGCATTCGGTCCAGGTTCACTTTATCCTGGAATCGCTGCATCTCCTCCATTCGTTGGCTGAGAATATCTTCACGCTCTGTCTCTGGCATGTCGAGGAGTCTAGCAAACGATTAGCATCCAGAGCGACAGACGCGCCTCTACGTACCGTTGCCTATCGAGCTCATCGGCATATTTTCCCTCGAGTGGATACGGATTCGCTTCATCTTCTTCGCTCTCTAGATCGTCACCATAATCTTCCTCGGCTCTAACGACTGTTTGTCGGTATAAACTACGCGCAACAACTTGGGCCACTTACTCTTGTTTTCTCCGCTTCGAAGCCGACTTGTGTTGACCCGAGGCAGATCTTTTGCGCCGGCGTGGCTGGTCTTCAGAGTCCCCGGCAAGAGCCAAGAGCTCGTCAGACAAATCGTTGTCGTCGGACATTAGTCAAGTAGGGATGGTTCAGAGGCGGGGTTATGGTCGCACTGGTCAGGATCACAGACAGTACCAAATAATTTCACATGTGGTCATTACGTTACGTTACGTTACAATATACAAGGGTGGGAACATTAGCAGTTATCCGGGCGTTGTAGGCCTTTGAGGAACACGGAAGAAGAGAGGCATGGCTTTGCCATTGAAGCGGCGAATTCCCTTGATCAAATATTAGGTGGGTATATTTTAATTACACAAGTGCTTACCGCTGCTCCCCATTTGCGAGGTAGTTCCTCTCCGTCCCATTTGTCCTCCATCTTGATGATTTTATCATCCTCACCAAGTTCAATAATAACCAGAGAACGGATTGTCTGGGATATATGAGCAAAGATTACAGTCGAGGCCTAAAATTGCGCACCTTCTTTGACTTGATATAACATAGGGTATATTGCCGCGTTTGTTCGAATACAATCCTATGTGGATAGTTTGTCGAGGACAGTACGCGGTGTTCAACCGTTGTAGATTGTGTGACTAGCTTCGGCTAATATAACGGGTTATCGTCAAGCTATTAGTCCAGCTTGAAACATACCAAACTAAACCACCGCGCAGCATACTCATTGTAGCCAACAGACCTCGTCCACGGGTCCTAGTTAATAACATTAGCCATCAATAGCACGAGTATGAGCTACAACCCACCTCAAACACCGCGCCCCGGTTCCACGACCTGTCGAATATCTCCAGAGATGGGTGAGCGGAAAAGAGCTAAACAGCGCATGATTGAGCAATCCAATAAGCTCGATACACTTATACGAACCTCAAGGACATCATCAACAATTTGTTTGCGTTGTCCCACCAAGACAACCTCTTTCAAACCAAAATTAGCCCTAACTGCCTCTTGTTGCGAGTACTAGCGTACGCATTGTAAATAAGCCCAGCGCCTCTACTTGGTGAAGTCACTCACCCTTGGACTCCCGGTATAATGGGCAGCACCAGCAAGACTAGAAAGTAACCCAGGTGTCGGCAAGTTGGCATGTATGCCGGGACTGCCGTGCCAAGAATGCACCGTCGCGTGATCGTTGCTGGATGTCGTACTCAGCCGGCGGCCCGCGCGATCAGAATGCCGAGTTCCCGTACGTCCCAACGAGCTAGACAAGCGTCTGCCATTCACCTCTTGCGGCTGTGGAGCCGACAAGGGCCCCACACTTTCGGTCGCAGAAATAGTACTGGGCTCCGGCGCAGATCGAGTTGTAGTCATGTTTCTTTAGTGATTGAGGGACTGTTTGGGTGGCCCAAGACCTTGAACATGCACGAGGCTCAAGTGTGGTCGGTCGCAACCGGGTTGTTTATTGTCTTGTCCCCGGCTGATCGTAGCGTGGTGGGTCGTGGGTGTAGACCTGATACTTCCCGCGCGTGCACGGGTGGCAGCGTTTGGGGTTGGTGGCAATGCGAGCACTAATGACGATTATGATGCCGTGCTCGTGATTTACTCGGCCGCCGACTTCTTGGAGCTAGTTGCTATGGTCAAAGATACGCTTCCTACCTTGGCAATGCTGGCTTGGCGCCTATATATGTGAGTCTAAATAGCGGCGTCCTGTGGATAAGCTAGGCTCAAAAGATATCGACGTTGAGGGACATGTAACAGTCAAAGTAAGCTGCATCACTCGTAGTGATTCTTAGACCTAGATCCGTGACAGCAGCGACGCCCTCGCAGCCACGAGATTATTATATTGCTAGGTGGAGGTTTAGATGAAGTTCCGGATCCAGGATATCACGTGCCTATCTGCACCCTCTTTATCCTCCCAGAAATACAACTTATAAAGCATCACTACATTGTACATTCCACGAAGGATAAGGCCAAAGGGGAGGAAATGGGTATAATAAAATTACATTTCGTAAAATCTTAAACATGATTAGCTGGCAGCCGTGATGGTTGGTGGAGTGCCACTGGCTTGAGAAGGTGGAGGGGAAACCGATTTAGCACGGCGGAGGTGTCCCAATCGCTCTTTAAGTTTATTCACCAAGTATACCTATCAAAGGATAGCGATAAGTCAATCAATATTTATATTCTGGTGGCCTTACCTCGTCAAAAGTCTTCTTGAAGCTTTCCCTGGCCATCAAGGCGTTCATATACTCCTTAAGGACATGGAATGGTTCGCCCTGAAGCTCTTGGTAGAGCTTCAGCCCCTCGCCCTCGGGGAATGCTCCAAGGTCGTGTTGAAGTTGCAGCTGGATGCGAGCGAGGAATGGCGCCACGGCGATATCGGCAATATTGGGCTTGTCGCCGCCAAAGAATGTGTTGTTGCGAGGGAGGCGTTGTTGGATAACCTCAAGGACATTCTTAAGTGGGTCTCCGACAGTCCCCTTGAAGACAAAGGCAAAGAACGCGGGCAGCAACTTGCAGCCAATAAACTCGACGAAGAAGCGCACTTGGGCCCGTTCGACGGGGGTGGGTGGCATCAGCCCCGCCTGGGGGTAGAGATCCGCGATAAATTCGAGGAGCACAGCAGATTCAGCAAGTTTGACCGACTGATCAGATGGTTTGTCGGGATCCGTTAGTGGCCCGCCATATGCGATAGCCGGGACTAGAAAGTTTCAACATGTTAGATCAGATAACTGTTATCCCAGCCGACGTTCAGCCTTACCTTTGCTAGCAGGGTTGACTTTAGTGATATACCACTCGGGCTTGTTGCTCAGGTCGATTTCATAGTTGGTGTACTGAGCGCCGGCTTCCTCGAGGGCAATCCTGGCTCGTTGAGAAAAAGGACATATCTATTAATCCGAGTCAGATCAAGCAAAACGAGTATACTCATACTTACCTTAGCGGTATAAAGCACTAATCTTTCTGTGCTCATGACGAAGGAATGCAGGGGAAGATGATTCCGAAACCACGAGAAAGCGAGCGGACCATAGTTCGGCTTGCATATATAACCCAAGGGTTATATCGGCCACATGACTAATAGTTAGTCAGGGCGCATTACGTTGTGACCAAGTTGGCGCGCTAGATTACAAACCTCCACCGGATAACTCCCCGGTTATTTTGTGCATAAACTCCCATCAAAGATTCCCATGATAATTGCTCCGCTTGGCTCAGTAAAGCGCTCGCTTGCCGAAGATTCTTTGTCACCCTGAAAGATTAGACATGTTGGGTGCTCCGGCCGCTGGTGGAGGTCGCACGCGTACGGCCATTGGGATCCGTTATAAGGGTGTTGAGGGTGAGCTACTTATGATATCATATTACGTGCTCTACACACCCTCTGTCCACATCACAATAGGCGAGGCACAATTCCGCTTCATTTTCCCACGAAATCATACTAGAGCTACATTAGGGTAGTTCGCTATCATGGTGGAAATCCTCGGCCTTGACGAGAAACAATCCAAAGTCCTAGACGAGCTCAAGGAGATTTTACAGGCATCTGGGGAGTACAGTCCGGGAAAAGAAGGGGCGAAGCCATCACATTCGGATGCGACATTGATGTAGGTGGTCTCCTCGTGGCTTGACGAATCATACAACGTATACCAACTTACATTCTCGCAGTCGATTCCTCCGTGCTCGGAGGTATTCCCCCACTAACGCCGCCCAACATTTTGGAAATGTGGAAAAGTGGCGAACTCAACACGACGTTGACAACTTATACCGCACCGATTTTGACATACAAGAGTTTGAAGAAATGAAGACGTTTTACCCTCGTTGGACAGGGCGTAGAGACAAAGTAAGTAGTGTTTACTCTTTGCTACTCTCGCTAATTTTCTCCTTTCCAGCATGGTTTTCCGCTTTATGTGTATCAACTATCTAATTTAACACCTGATATTTTGAAGAAACTAGGCTCTACAGCCCAGGAAAGACGTTATCAACGGATGTGAGTTGCTTCAACCAAGCACCATGGGGGAGAACTTATGTGCAATCAGAATCGCCCTGTACGAGTATATGCTGAACTTTGCCTTTGCGACTTGCGCCGCGCTTCCCCCACCCGAACCTAATCCCGGTTCATCTGCTGGACCACATATCACTCAAGCTACTACTATAATTGATATGCAGCACACGACTTTGAAACAGCTGTTTCACTTCCGAAATCACCTACAAGAAGCATCGACACTAGCAACTGCAAACTATCCAGAGACACTAGGCGTGATATTCGTCGTCGGTGCACCTGGTTGGTGGGGCACAGTTTGGGGCTGGGTCAAGGTGAGTTTTCTAGTTTTCTTAGTCATTTCAACTCATTTAGAGGAAATTTCAGGGCTGGTTTGACGAACAAACCCGCGCAAAGGTTCATATCCTGCCGAATCCTTTGCCTGAAAAGAGTAGCCTACATGAATACATTCCTGCATCGTCGCTTCCTAAGCAGTATGGCGGACAGCTGGCATGGGAATATGTTGACAATCCATCCTTTGATGAGGCCGAGATCGAGCTCCTAAGGCGTGCAGGAATGACTTCTCACGAGCAATTTGTTCCCGGACCTATAGCCTTGAGGCAGAAGGATTCAGGTGAACTTGTGCTCGAGCGATACGGGAGTAAAGGGTTGGATGGGGTCTCGAACAGCTAATAACATTCCTCGGTATGCCAAATCTGACACGCCGCCTTGTATACACGTTCCTACACATATTATATATAATTTACTGCAATCTAGTTGGAACATATGCGCTGCCCTCGAAATTATCCGTTGCGGGTGGTCACTGCAACGATTTGTCACAGGTCCAGACTTCCATTACCAAAGGTGACTGTGTCGAGCCATTCGATCAAAAAGCAGAATTGGTGCAATGGTCGTTCTTGCAGTTCTTTATATCCACCATCCTGTGTTCTGAACATTATGCACTCGAGTACATAATGAAACCGAGATACATAGTGACTCAGGCAACGGCATCGTTGCCGGTTGAGATGATTCAGTTACAATTGCTGTTTCAACCGCGGCATCTCAACAGACTCAGCTATCCGCGAGGGTTTGTATAAGTCCAAGATGCAAAGACGTATTAGATATCATAATTGCGTGTCCAATGGCACGCCCTGAGTGAGAGGTATATGCATATAGGATCCACTCAGATTTACGCAACTTGTTTCATCGCATTTTTTCGTATCTTTCCGACGTTGTAATGCATTGTTTGTTGGGTAGGAATTTGATCACCGATATTCAGGGTTTTAGGGATCAGCCATTTCTGGGCAGCTGGCTCATGGCTCCTCCAAGCTTTCCTCGACCTTCATAGACTTTGTCTTTCCTAGCTTATATACCTGATAAATGTCGTCTCTCTTTCACACTATATTTGGGTGCTGCCTCGGCCGCCGCAGCCACACTACTGTGAGTTTCTTGTGCTCCGATTTAATCCGACAGTTGATAGAGCGGGTTGAACTATCTAGCAAGATGACGAGCGAAGGCCGCTGGTTCAGCCAGTTGATGTTCATATCGAGCCACCGTAAGTAATATCGCTACATCTTGATAGGCTCTTGATCTTTGTGCGCCTCACAGGCCTATCATCGTGCAAGACGAGGATGAGCTCAGGGAACAATTGTTCGCTGCCCACCGTGACGCTGCGAGGTTAGTTGGATGTGTGATAACTTGTTGAAGCTGCTAATGTTCGAACTACAGCCGAATGGTGAACGTCGAAGCAACCCATCCTTTCATTGTCCTCCCAACCCACGATTCTTCATATTCCCATTCCGACTCTCGTTCGCAGTCCCGTTCTAGTTCACGCCATTTCGATTCCGAGTCCAGGTCAATGTCTCCAGACCGTCGTGAAGGTGGCTTGGATGCTACCGACTCTCAGGATGTGTTCCATGTCGGTATTTCTGGGGTCCGTTTCTTGCGGCCAGATGTAATGAGGGGGAGGTCTGGGTCGATGAATCGAGGGCGTCCAAGGATAGATCTGCGCAATGGGAATGCTAGATTATCAAGGGAAAATATTATACCTATGCTTGGAGAAGGATTCTCTTCTGTAAGTTTTTTTCATTGTAATTTGTTCGAGGAAAGCGCCGTGAACAATGTGCCAAGTCATACTATGACACACAGATACCAACTCCGACTCAACTTGTCCAAAATCCACCACATGCGCCCAAAGGAAAGTCAGTAGTGCGAGAATTTCCGCCTGTGCACCAAGTCATGGGCGTGGGCGAAAACGACTACTATGACTGAGTACTTCCAATTTCTTGGTATTCCTTTACATCATGTAGTTTTGCTATTCGAAGGACCGCTTCCCATGCTTTTACACAATCCTTTATCCTTGACCATATCTTCCACATCCTTGCTTGTATAGTACGCTGCTTGAGAACACGCCTCTCAACACTATCGTGTTTTGAATCATATTGTTTGCCAAGCAGTAAGCGCCAAACTTTCCCTTGATTCGATGAAGTTCGATCGCAGAATTTCCGTCAAGTCCGTTGGTGCCTTTTAAATCTATGAACCCATGGCTGCTATGCGCCCAGGTGTTCGAAGGCCAAACGTAGTTCCCCCGCCTCTTGCGCCCTCTCCTCACCCAAAGCCAACATTAAGTGTTGAGGAATGGGAAAGCAGGGCGCCGTTGGACGATGTAGAGGTTCGAAGTGTATTGAGTATAAAGATCCGATGTGAGGAGAAGAAACCTCCTCTCAAGGTATGTAAGTACAAGTTCAGCATTGAAGGGCACTAAGTTGTCCGTAGTTTCGAGAAGAAGATTCGCCATCACGACCATCAACGCCTATCTTTGGTAGACATGGCCCACTTCTCTCCTCGGCGCCTGGTTCGAGGCCCGCCACTCCGGTGCCAACGCTAATGGTCACAAAGGATGGAACATCTCATCCGCTTCATCCGCAAGTTCCCCTTGAAACCCCGCAGCAATTTCACGATTGGTTTGCACTCATTGACCGGTCCATTACATACTCTCAAGAATCTCACTTTCGATCTCACCTACAAAATGTGGAATCGCAGCTGGCCTGTTGCGACACTTTACTCGACCGTATCCATGGAGCCAGCGATGACCTGGAGCAGCTCCATTCAGATTGGCAAAGTGTCGAGGATAGAGGCGAGAGTTTAAAAGGCGCAGCGCAACGGTTGCTCGAAGAGCGCGTGAGTCGGCTTTTGCATTGGCCCCAATACTTTACAGATTAGTTGAGCCCATTAGGATAGACTTATTCAAGTCACCGATGCGATTGGTGCGAAGCTCGAGTATTTTCAAGAGTTGGAGTACGCCACGCGCATGTTAAATCATCCTGGAGAGGCTTTGGTGCTCCAAACGGATTTCTTGTTGATGGTCGAGCGGGTTGATGTTTGCTTGGAGTATATGAAGAGCCATGTATGTGCTGTTTTCTGTCGAGCTTTGGATGGCAACTGACAAACCTAAAGCGTCATTTCAAGGAAGCCGAAGTTTATCTGCTACGTTTCCAGCAGTGTCTCACTCGCGCTATGACGTTGATTAAAATGTACCTTGTTGGGACGTTCCGGGCGATACACACAGATGTACAGAAACGCATGGCTGAAACTGTGAGCGACCGATTCGCAGTGCTAAGCCCGAGCACTAACAATTGTCTAGGATTTATCTTCAGTTGCCGCGCACCACCTACTTTATACGAAATTCCAATCCATGGTGCCCTCGCTTAGCCCTTTGATTATGGAGCTAGAAAACCGAGCACTAACTCATCCAGATCAGTTGGAGTCACTTCTGAATGAATGCCATACTGCTTATTTCTCGGTACGACGGGCCTTATTGGTCCCACGTGTTATGGAGGAAATTAGAGGCCTACAGCCAGGTCAGAGCGAGTTAATAGAATTGGTGGGTTTTACAGAGGTTTTGGTTTAGAATGACCTCACTTGGATGATTTAGACGCGCGTTGGCTGCAGCTATCTAAAGCAAGTATGCTCGGAAGAATTCAACCTGTTCCGCAGATTCTTTAACTCTGGCGAAGACAAATTATAGTGAGTTAGCTCATTTGTGGGTATGACTCGGCTACTTATTGGATCAATCTTTAGTCGGTACCTGGAGGGCATTTGTGATCACCTATATGACGACCTACGGCCGCGAATTCTTCACGAACAAAAGCTAGACGTTCTTTGCGAAGTTTGTACGGTCCTTCAAGCTTTGATGGTATTGGACATTCCCCTTCAGTCATTTGGGGACAGCGGCGCCCCTGCAACAGACGACGACCCATTGTTACTGACGGCGTCCCCCACATCTCCAACGGGCGGCGATGTGCAACTCCCGCCTCGCACCCCAGGGCTCGCCAAGCTGCACATTAGCCATTTGCTTCAGATGGTTCTTCAGGACGCTCAAACACGATTATTCTTCAAGGCGCAAGCTATCGTCCAGTCTGAGATAAGAAATTATGCAGCTCAGCCAAAAGATCTCGATTATCCGGCAAAACTAAATGGTAAATGTCATATTTTTGCTCACGTTTGTTCAATAAATTCATATGAGGCAATGTAGATGCTATAGACATAGTTCAACAGGAGACTAAGGAAGGAGCTGAAGAGGAAGAGGGGAGCTTGAGGATGCCCAATCTTGAGCCAGAATCTGCATGGTATCCGCCCCTGCTCACCACAGTAAACGTCCTCAAAAAACTTCACGAGTATGTCAAGGTAGGCACAACCCCAAGGTCATCTACACGTGGCCTGAAATAACTTCAAGCCAGCGATATTCCAAGACATTTCGCAAGAAGCCATCTCCTTGTGCCGACAATCAATATTATCTACCGGGGACCTAATCCTAGCACGACCTGGGTCCAGCGAAATGGACTCTCATTTGTTTGTGATCCGCAATCTCTTGGCCTTGAAGGAGATCACTGGGGCAGTCGAGAATGTTACCACCGACCACGAGGTTGCGTCGCAGCCGGCCTCGGGTTAGTCCTCGTGCGGTTTTACCAGACGTGTGTTGACTCGGGGATCTTCTCCCAGATACGCTAGGTAATTTACTTCGCGGAACGAGCTCATTATTCAATCCCAGCGGGTTGCTCGGTGGAATTGCTATGCTTGGAGCACGATATGGTGAAACACTTCCCATTGCTCGTACGGTGAGTCAATTGCTTTGACTTACAATACTGGTTGATCAAGATGGCCATCTAGAGTATCGACGAGGATCTGAAACGCTCATGCGAATCTCTTATCACGAAATGTGCTGAATCTGCAGCAGCTCCCCTCAAGGCGTTCATCACCGACTGCGACGATTTCAGCAAGTCTCAACCTAATACCCTCCTCTCCACGCAAGAATTCGCGCAGCCACCCGCAATCATAAAGGTTCAAGACGAATTTCGATCAGTATGCGAAAAACAGCTATCCGAATGGGCGGGTCATGTACGACTATACCTTCGTGATGAAAATACGATCGGGGTGCTGCTTCCGGCCTTGCATGACGAAATCGCGTCAACGTTTACTTTATTCCGAAAGACAGCCGAAACTAGGTGCTCTCCCGGGTGTGGGGCGTCGTTAATGTCTCTCCCTGATTTGTGGGAGTGGTTGCGTTCACTGTCTGTCGAGTCAAAGAAGTTGTAGTCATAATGCACAAAATCTCTATATTATCAGCATCATTTACTAAAGCTCCTATCAACAGGCTTGAGAGATCACTATGTCCTCGAGTGCGAGGATACTAGCCCTCAGCCCTTATGCCCAGCATTGCCCTTTTTCTGTGCAAAGTAATGGCTGAGTTCCACACATGAAATACTTATGAATATCCCAAAACTTACTTCGAAACGAGGGGCTACAAATTGCAACACTGGGATAATCAGGGCTGTGATGCCGACTACAATAGCGGCTTCTACTCCGAAAACTTGTAGGGTACCTGCGCGCTCCGCCCAGGGTACCTGATAATACGCCACTGCGAATCCGCCCAATACGCGTGCCCAATTGAGAATTGCGGATATCTCTCCTTGTCGATCTGGAAGAAGATCGGAGCAGTATGCATAAACCGATGTTACCTGTTAGGATGACAAAAGTGTCAGCAGAGAATGAGCATACAGGTACTGCACGTACTATTTGCATAACTCCAAAAACGAGCTATTGAAGAGTTAATAACTTTCGATTATCAGGTGCCAATATATACTCACCATGCCCCACCCAAAGATAACGCCAGCAACAGAGAGAAGGTTTTGAAGTGTGGCTCCGAGAGTGATCAGCCCTACAGTAGCCCAAAAGCTTCCGATGTATGGCATAATCAGACGAGCTATAAGTGTTGTTTTAACGAATGTCATACAACTATAAAATCGATATCCCGTACCTTCTGGGTTAAAAATACCATGATGCTAAGCATAAAATTAGCTGAGGGTCCGTGGTTTCATAACCTAAATAAAACCTACACGCTTAATGTACCGTTTGGCAATAATGTCGTTCAGCCAGTGTCCCGCAAGCTCTCCAAGCAGGGCGGCCACAATAGGTGTCAAGTACATGGCCGAACTCTGGTCACTGTTCATCCCATATCCCAGTGGCGGAGGCGTTTGCATGAATATAACTAGAGTGACATTGATTCCGATAGTCCAGCCAAACGTGACCCCTGGAGAATCTAGTTAAGTAGCTGGAGATCCAAAGTTACGGTGAACGACTTACCCATAAATATACTTGCGAGGAGGATTCTGGGGTCTAGGAGGGTTTCCACAGGGCACCACATGGCCTTCAAGATAGGCAAACGGTATTTGTACATTTTGACCCCGGTGATCCCGATGAGCGTCTCAATTCGATACCGGAGTCCCTTGGTGGGGGGTGAGGGTGCAGGATAATACTTGCGATCGTACATACTGCGTGAAATATAAAATCAGTCAGTTGAACGCAAAGGGCCGAGCTTGTCAGACGGGAAACATATTTACGTTTCTTCAAGAAATAGCATAATAAGGATTAAGACGACTCCAGAGTAACTAAATAGATATGTTAGTTGGATACACGGGCATGAGACACAATTACACAGCATACATGCACCCAATTCCATATGCCCACCTCCAAGTTTGCCTCTCAACCAGAAAACCAAATAAGAAAGGACCTAAGAATAGGTTAGATAAAGTTACAATGGGCGGTAAACGACCTCACCTAGAAAGGGGCTAACCACGAAACTAAAGGTCCAAATATTGACTTTTCGTGCTTCTTGATGCCAGAAAAAGATATCTTTGATATAATAGAGTCCTAATATGTACGAATATTAATGCGTTAGGGAGAGTGTGATTCAAGGATAATAACTTACCAACAACCTGAGGTGCGGTACTAGTTGGGAGGGTTGGTGGCTACAATACTAGATTCAGGCAAGGAAGACATACCTGAAAAAGCTTTGGAGACATCGCGTCACAGCAAAAACAGACAAGGTTGGTGCAACAGTACATCCAATCAAGAAACCAAGGCCCAGTATCTAGCCGTCGGTTAGTTAGCGCAATGGTGGGCGGCAAACTCTACTCACCTGAGACCAAAATAACACGGGAAGTCTTCCGAATGATGAGATAAGAATGACCGCGAGCACCCCACCTGGGCCAAGGCTATTAGTGTAAGCCAATAAAGGAACTGTGAGTAACGTTGTACACGGGGGACCATTGGCTCTACCTACAGGAATATCGACCAGTTCGAAGTGCTAAGAGGATATAGAAATAGATGTTACTAAAATTATCACAGGTTAATGAGATGAGACATACAGGTTGTTCACATGTTCGACCGTTGTGTTGAATTGTTCCGAAAGCGGAAACAATGAAGCAATTCCAATGCTAGATGTGAAATCAGGAATGACTGTTGCTAGCGAGATGATTGCAAGAGTATAGCTTTTCTTGAAACTAGACCACTAAATGATTTTAGAGTTAGCTACTACCTCAAACCATCAGGTCACAAGACTTACGTTGAGCGGGTCGTTTGGGTCATCCCGAGGTTGCGGCCACAATATACACGAGCCATCCTCAGTGGTTTTCAAAGCCGACGCAACTTGGACGCCATACTCGCGTTCAGCTTCCTTGATGTCTACTACCAACCGATGATCGCCTCCGTGGTCTTGACCATCATGTAGTCGCCTGATAGCCTCGATGCGGAAATTAAGGTGTTTATCCTCGACGTACTCGTCCGATGGCTTAGCCTCGAAGTCGTGCCTATGTTCATTGCCACCCATCTTAAGTCGTAGAGGGTGGGAGATACCTAGGTTTTTCACCAAGGGGATAGAAGTACTTGGTCAAGACTTAGTCAACAGAACCTGTCAGCACCAGGGAAGCTGAGGAATAACGCCTATAAATATCTCCAAAGTTCCTGTTTATTTTGCCGTTGGTGTGGCCCCGATCAAAGAGGAAATAACGTGAAGACATGAGAACGCGAAGAAGGCGCTCGTTCACGGGACTCGGGCCTCAATGGTGGTTCTCCCAGCATCTCCCTTCCAATGATAAACCTTTAAGCGAGTGAGTACATGTACACGCGCAGAATAGACTCAATAAGGTGACGTGGAATTTAGAATGTTGTGATTCCCTTGGGGATGCCACAGTCGCCACCTGATGGTTGGCTACAGTAATTGTCACTGAAATCAGCGAAATGAGCTAGTCGGTCACGTGCCGATCATTCAGGGTAGATTGATCATCCTTCAATTATTTTTTGGGTCTGTACCGTCCCAAATCTTTTTATCGCATATGGTTTCCTTTCAGTAAGTTACCGCTGAAGTCCTTGATACTTGGGAAGAATAGTAATCATCCCTCTCTTCCTACTTGTATGTGCCCAGGTGTGACGGTTAGTATCAGTATTCATGCGGCCTCCCTTACCCGAAACTAATAAACACGCCGATTAGGATGCCAGGACGTTGTCAAAAAGCCTAAGCTCGACACCCATGGTTTTAAATGTCATGCATCGTTTACTTGCATAGATTGTAGTAAAACGTTTGCTGGGCCAGCGCAATGGAAAGGTCACACATCCTGCATATCAGAGGAGCAAAAGTACCAAAAAAGTGTCTACCAAGGACCAAGGGTGAGCATCGAAGATGCTAGTGCAGTAAATAAAGTAACTTATTTCACCATAAGGGGCGGGGCCGTGGACGCGGGCAACGAGGGGCACGAGCTAACGGAAGAGGCGGTTCTGCCCGTGCTCCGTATGCTGGTTCAGGGGAGAATGCTACCCCCCTTGGGGCTCAACCCAATGCTTGGACAGCTCCTCCTCCCGATCCTGTGAACAATACGCCTTTTGACTCCTCCGAATGGAACGCAAATGCAGGGACAGATGGAACCGCAGGGAAACAGGTGCGTTACAGCGGACATATACAACGGGAAGTGACTCTTAAGGTCTTGCATACTTGTAGTCTAACTCTATGGAGACGGAGGATGCATCCAAACCCGAGAAACGAGCGAAGAGCTCAAAGAAACGAAAGGCGGACGAAACAGTAATCGCGGAAATTGCGCCTGTCCCATCTCTAACCGAGGAGCCGGTCAAGAAGAAGAAACGTGCAGAGGGTGAAGTTCCCGACATAACTCCTGCTGTTCTGGATCAGTCTGAAACTGAGAAAGACAAAGATAAAAAGGGCAAGAAAGACAAGAAGAGCAAATCTCAAAAGTCTGAGCTCAAAAACGGCGCACCCGACGATCCCGAAACCACCATAGTGAACGCTGTAACAGAGCCCACCGCACACAAAGAGAAGAAATCGAAAAAGAAGCAAAAATCTGACAGTTCTGGTGCCAGTATTGTTAATGGAGATCCTCCAGTCATTCCCAACGGCGGCACTTCCCTGGTTTCCGCACTTCCTGCTGCTGTCCAGGGCGCCCATCCTTCGGTTGACGGATTGCCACCCAAAAAGCGAAAGTCCTCAAAGGCTAAGGAAACGTTGGAGGCCCAACCCGAAGAACCCGAGTCCGCTGCAACAGACCCAGGCACAAACAGTGTAATTGGAGTCAAAAGGGACAAACAGGACAAGAAGGGTAAAAAGAGCAAGGATTCTATGAACGGGAAACATAATGGTAATTGACCAACCGTCTCGTCTATCTCCTCGCCTGATTACTGACATCTCTATAGCACCTACTTTGCCTTCAGCGGGGTTGGAAGAACCCCAAATAGAGGTTGGCGTCGATTTAATACCCATTTCAACCATAGAGAACACGGGTGAAAAGAAGTCCAAAGAGTCTAAAAAGGAGAAGAAATCCAAGAGTACTGCCCTAACTTCAAATGGGGATTTCGTTCAAGATCCGAAGACATCATCTGTTCGGGCTTTAGCCGACCAATTTGAAGCCCCTGAGGCAAAGTCCAAGAAATCCAAAAAGCGTAAACCGCAAAGTGAAGGAGCCAATGGTGCTGATCTTGCATCCGCCAAAGAAGATCAAGGAAAGGATACACCCGAAACTATGTTGGATAGTATATCAACAAGGGAGGAAAAAGGGAAGCAGAGAAAAAAGTCCAAGCGCCGAGATAAGGAACAGCAGTGAATGTATCCTGATTTAAGGCTTGTGAACCACAAAACATTGCGACTACACACATCTTGTTGAATATGTCTGTAATTGGTACATATATATACTCGTGAGGCCAAGGAACGTATATCAATCATAGGTATTCAAAATACACAACACGTAAAAAACCTCCAAACAACCTAAATTCCTTCCCCCACGAATTAACGCTTGTAATACCCCATCTAGAATGCCGTGGTGGAATCGACCTCAATAGTTGGAACAATGCTAGCGATGAACTTGAGGAATACAACGAGGTAGAAGTCGACGCGCATGCCTTCCGCCTCTTCGCCTCCCTCCTCGCCCCCTGGTCCTAGACCCGACCCCTTCTTGCTTTCCTCCGGTGTCGGCGTTGTTGAGCTTCCCTTCCGCAGCCCAAGCCACTTGCGTTTGGTGCCTTTACCCTCCTTGCCCTCCTTGCCCTCTTTACCCTCCTTCGAACTAGTCCCTTGTCGCTTCTTCTGTTCTTCAACTACTCCAGCATTCATGCGTTCGATAACTTTCTTCATGACGTCCGCATGCTTGCACGGATGCACCGAAGCAGCAGAAAGGCTTGCTATGTGGGGGAAGGATTCGATGGTGACTGTCTTGAACGCATGATCCGCAGAGACATCTTGGAAGACTTGTGGAGGAGTAAGGGGTGTTCCGTTCTACAAGAGCGTCAATATAAAAAATGATATGTAGCAAGTGACGCACCTCGTCGAACCCGAGCAACCAGATTCTAGGAGTTTGGTAATACTTGTCATAAGTGATCATAACGTCGTAAGTTCGGACTTGGAGAAGGTTGCCCTTTGCAACTTCTGCCGGAGCAGCGGGTGTGGGCTTAGCGGTTGCCTCGTCTGCCACTTCCTCCAGCCCTTCCTCTTCCATATCCGGAATATCATCAAGGTCTGGGGTATCCGGTTCGACCGACAATGCATTCATATCCTTGGTGAGTTCATTGGTATGACCATCGATGTCGGGTATATCATGGATCTCGCCGGCTTTAGAAGCATCATCAACGGCCGCTACGATCCAGTTGAGTATGGGAGCACTCTATAGATTATATTCGCTTACGACGGCCTGCATGAGTCTGGACCCATTCATCACCCTTGCCAGAACCATCGGTAAACGACAAAAGTTTCTCTGCATCTTCGTCTGCATCCGTGTACGCGAGGGATGTCGCTCGTCTCAAACATGGTACTAGAATAGCGATCAGTGGGTCCAAGGGTCACCCAAAGCTTTGGCGCCACATACCCTTGCGAGTCACAAGGTACTGTTTGTCCGCAGGGAGATAATCGCGCGCCTTTGAAGCGTCCCCTTTCTCCCTAAAGCACTTATTTGAGGAAGAAGAAACCGTGCCACAGGAGATTAGCATACCAAGACCAAACGGGGAACTTGTAAGTGAGAAAATCGCCAGCAGCCACAAATTCCTCTATACCGACCATTCAGCACACCGCAAGCCAAAATATAAAGACACATACCAGGGGTTATCCGCCCGTGCTCCTTAAACTTGCTTTCTTTCAAGACCTGGGCTTCATGTTATTGGAGAATCGCCACAAGATGAACAGTCACCTACTGGGCTAATGTAATCTCGTACAGCCCAAAAGTGCGACTGCCAAGTATTTTAACATTTATTATAAGGCTGATCGACACAATTAATATACCTGAATAGTATGTAGTGAGTTCATGATGATCTACGACGCGTGTGGTAGATGGGGAGTCGCGACTGGAGAAGGGCGTTTCTGAGTGTATTTGCTTCCGTCTCACTCCCCTCTGATGCTCGACTAGGAAGGACCCTAGGGTGCTCGGCCAAACTTGTCCAAATTATGTCCTGCATACAAACACCCCCGTTTCATTACACATTTATTTATTTATGCAGCGCGAAATATATTGCGACGCGTCAAAGTTTCGGCATTTTTATAGAAAATTCCCACCGTGCTCACGAATAGCATAATTCCTGTGTAGATAATCAACGGTCCCTGCATCGTGAGAAATGCAATGAATAAAAACACACTCGAGCAAAGTTCTAAGTCGCCTTACGTAGTTTTTCAGACCATACGCGTGATTTCCAGTGGAAATGGCATATCGAAGCAGGCTTGATGATATTGGAGCTGTGAGCACATTGCCAATCCCTCGACCCGCCACGAAAATTGACATGAGGCGGGCAATCAAATGAGGGTCGTCCCCTGAGGTTCAATCAGCAAAATGATCAGTTGGTGAGTACTATACCTACTGGCTACAATGGAGGTAAATTTCGGCCAGAGAGCTGAAAAACTGATGCCAGCGTAAAGTTACGATAACATCATTACTTGTGGGAGGTAACTCACCCTCCAGCCAGAAAGCCGTATGTCAAGGCAAAAACGAGAAGCAACCCTAGGTTTGAGGCAAGCCCCCACAAGATGAAAACTGCCAGAGAAGACCCAAGCATTGAAGATATCATCACTACACGGAGATCATAGTGATCCGAGGCAAACCCAATTGCAATACTCCCTGGAAAGGCCGCGGCTACGGAATAACAGAAGAGACCGATTTAGAAGCATAATAAGCAAAAGCGAGAGCAGGGCTCACCATTCATAAGTGATATGGCCAGAGTCCCCGAGGTTACGCTGAGCTTCATATCAGATGCAAAAGCTGGGTGTATCGGTTTAAATCAGAGCCGTTTCAATAATTCTAAAGGGTGCATATACTCACTTGGTAGCCAAATAGCCGGCACAAAGTTACCAAGGCCCTGCAGGAAATTCCCTGCAAATAGCACCAAGAACTTTGGGTCTCGTAAAAATGACCAATCAGATTTTTGCGGGATGATGATAGAGGATGGTGGGACACGCCCTTTTGCGAAAGGTAATGCAACCGCTAATAATACAGCGTAGGACAAACTCTACCGCACCCAGCATTAACCAAGTGATCAGATCATAAAACCCTCAAGGTTGCTTACGAGAGTGATAAATGCTGTACGAAGGCCGTACTTGTTGAGTAGTTCCTCTACAATAAATGGTAGGGCGACACCACCAAGGCCTGTTCCCGAAAAAATCACACCGTTTGCCTATCCGCTAGGTCATTCTACGCAACCACACTAGCTAACAGTGCAACTCACTAGCCCTCGCCGCTTGTCAAACCATTCAAATACGTATAGCTGCATAGGGAAATATATAATAGCTATGATCGTTCGAAAACAATTATGGTGAGTGGGAGTCTCTGACGTGAGTAAAAATACACTTACTGCCACCAATAGAGTAAAGAATGCCTTGTGTCAGGATCAACTGCCAGACTCGAGTCGCAAATGCGGCTCCGAGCAACGAAATAACGCAAAGGAGGTATCCAAACCACATCAGATTCCGTCTATGCTGGGGATACCGCACTAGCATCGGCATGATGATTACCGAAGCAAGGTAGATAATTCCTGATGACAAAGTTCCGACCAAAGGCAGGAGAAATTCTTCTGGGCCATCGAACGAATGGTGGGTTGTGAAATGATTTAGGAAAACACCATAACTAAATGGAAGAGCCCAAACTAGCAGCTCAACCATGAAACCACCCGCCAGAAAGGCATATGCATGAAAGCCTTTATCCTGGTAGCAATTTTATATGGGCGAGCACTTGGGCGTCCGGTAAACTTACAACAGGAGGTAGCTCCGCAGTCATGTTAGTTTGCGAATGTTCTGGTTCATTGGTAACTTGGAGTTCGAGCTCGTCCGAAGATGTTTGTCTTGCGTCTAGTTTGCTCTGGCCACCAGCTGAAGAACTAAATCTATGGCAGTGTCAATGCTTGGAGGCTTTGGAAAAAATTACCGCACTTCATACCTTGACATTTCCACCTCCTCTAGAACCATGCTTTGAGTGCCCGACATTGTATGTAAACCACCTTGGAAGCTAGTGCTACCGGATGGAAAAAATCCTGTGATGATTAAATCAATTTACGTAGGCGAGGTGAATTGTTCGACTTTAAATGATGTCTACTTTGAGTCGAAAGTCTGGCTCAGTTTGTGTTTTTGTGATCTAGGGATGAGTGCTCGTGCTGCATGAATTTAAGCTCCACAGGCGGATGCAGGCTGGCGATTTGCTGTCAAACGCTGACTCAGCATCTGACCTAGATAAACTAGTTCTTGAGGCAGCAGTAATTTAGCTCTAAAATTAGACTTCTCACTAGTTGTACTCGTTGGCTAAATCCTAAACCCTTCAGAGCTCGCCCCTCGTTATTGCGCGAAAAAGCTCTGGCAATACTCGTGATGGTCAGGTGAACTACGTTCACCCAATGGGCTATTATGGGAAAATGGGTATTTGAGCAAACCTTGAAGTATTATCTGAGTTATGCAGGGATCCAACGGCAAGTTCGCTGAGTTTAGTTTGTTGAATCTTATGCGCTAGCAATGAACTCGAGGCTTCATAGAATTAGACGGATGAGTAGATGGCTCCATGAGGAGCTCGAGATCATTATATACAGTAGAGAACAATGTATGAGCTAAGTAACTAAACAAAGAGAAGTTAAACCTATGGATACGAGCCAAACACACAAAGCATATAGGCTCTAGGTTGCCACTTTCCAACATAGTTCCACACATCATATGTACATTTACATCCGATTCATATAGGATAATCGGATGCTCAAGGACGCAGGGCCGACGTTCTGAGCTTAGTACGGGAAATGCATATAGTCTCTGAGTAATGGATTGAAACTGATAAAGACCTCAAAGACGGGGTCCGGAGAAGGGCTAACTAGATACTAGTACAGGTGAGACTATTATATGAATGTAAAGGAGCATTCGCATGGGCTAAGTTAAAGCATTCAATAAACTTCATTCGAAGCTCGATTGCGATGAAATAGCTATACAGTTGAGATCCGTTGGTTTCGTACCGAAGCACCCCAATTTTTTGTGCCCACTGTACCTACCTCTAAGTTTTGGGGATCTTGCGTCCCGAGGACGCACATTACGAGCGTTGGCATCTTCAACTCCATAAACATCATATACAGGGTGGCTATATCACATCCCGAATTAAAGCAAATAAAAGAAAGCAGATAGCTGAAATAGCGCTAGATGAAATCTAGAAAACTTATATACCAGCCTGTCCATTTTTTGCCAAGGACACCCTTATCTCCTGGCTGGCAGTGTCAGTGACAACCAAGACCCCCACCGTTCGTCGAACTAGTCGATCCTAATGGCAGAATATAGTCTTCTCATAGACCAATAAGTCGCGAGGAAGCCAATGCTACCGGTGATCAGGAAGTCGAAGAGCGCGATGAGGAACAGATAGCCCGCATATAGAACCACGCTGACGAAGGAATCGAGAGATAGTCGAGTGAGCCAGTAGAATACCCCGTAAGCAAGGACCCAGAATGCGCTGCCGCCTCCTATCATGAACGCACGCCAGTGCCATCGGTATTCTTCAGCGCACAGCATGAAGTACGTGAAAAGGATAGTAACTGTGGCGGTGGTGAGGAGGACGACGCCCGCAGTCAATGCGATGAACCCGAATGCATAGTATGCGCGAGAGGCGAAGAGGCTTGATAGAACGAAGTACAATTCTACGAATGCAGCACCTAGTGGGAGTAGAAAATATGTCAGAGCAATAGAAATTGCATATTGAGTTCACGCACCGAATGGCAAGATGCCGGCGAGCAAGGAAGCAGCCTTGGGGTAAAGTTCAGTCAATACCCAAACCTAAGTACAAAATTGGTCTTAGCCTACCCATGGTTGTAAGTATCTTGGTGCGGGTGGAATCTGACGGGGAATTTGATTGACTCGGACTGGGTGCGACACAGCCTATTAGAGTCAAAAAGGCGTTTGAAACATGAGGTGAGTGGGCTTCGGATCCGGGATCCCAGGAACATACCCCGTGTTTCTTGCCAAAGAAAGAGCCAATTGCGGAAAGCGGAGCAGATATGATGAACCACATGGCTACAATAGCGATCATTGTTCCTAGTGTATGTGCGATTAGAATTGTGGAGTGCCAGAGTACAGGTTTTGGGTGTTTGGTGACCCGAGCTCACCTAGTGGTACGGCACCAGACGAATTGACCCCTATCAAGAACAAGTTGAGTAGAAACATAATAGCAAACACAAAACTACAGGCCCAACAGGAGTTAGCGTCTGAATATTCGACATCCGGAACGGTGGGTAGCTTACGTGGGAAGAATTGTCGCAGTGAGGAACGCGTTCTTTTTACGCTCTGTACCGCCAAGCGATGCGTATACGCGCGCAGAAACATATCCTCCAACACTTCCAAATAAGGTCCAGAACACAATCATCATAGTCGCAAGCGAACCGCGATTTGAAGGAGAGAGGAAGCCCAAGAGCGCAAAGACTGCCAGTATCACAACAATCATTAGTTCTAAACGCTCGATTAAAATTGAACAACTCACTCAACGTCACCCCAACCATAACACTAAGTTGAGCGCCGTTCCCGACGAGTACGCTCAGAACCATTGGAAATTGTGGGGAGCGGAATACTTCTCCATGTACAAGCTTCCAGCCAAAGTCTTCTTGCACATCTTCCTGCATTAATAGTTAGTATGCTGAATTCGATGTAATAGGTGTAAACGAACGCTAAGGTCGATTGCGTTGTATCTAGATATCTGTTGAATTGTTAGTGCGAGTAGAATTTAGGAGACTTAACACGTACATCCCGCGATACAGTGCGCACAAGGATCATAGAGACCATGACACATAGGAAAATTACAATGACCAGCGAGTTAATCAAGCTAAACCAGTGAATTTTAGGGTCGAATATGTGCAAGTAGTTATCCCATCGCGTGGCCTATGACAATCAGTGCAAAGTGTCAGAATAAGCATTTAGCGAAGAACGGAGAAACTGACCCAAGGTGTGTCCGATTCCTATACAACGGCAAATACGTTCAGTTTACAGGATTTTAACGGTCCATATCTGACATGCTTACCTCCCAACTAATGGTATACGTATAAGTGACAGTGTTTTCCTTGTTTTCAGCAAGTACCAATGGTCTCGGGCTTTTGGCCCCGCAGTCAAGTGTGCCTCCTTGGTGTGCGATACTAACGCCAGTCTCAGTACGCCGAATCAAAACCAAGAGACATACACACCTTCTCGGCCAAACGACTACACCAACTACTCGATAATTGATTTTATCCCTCGTATGATAACTATGCCAAGTATCAGGGGACTTGAATTCGACACCAGCAGACAAATAGTGCTTACTTGAGAACGATATCATAATGGTTGTGCAATGCGGGATTAACCTTGAACTCTTCTTTTTCATCGTCACCAAGGTTAAAACCTATATCATAGAATATTTCCCCGGTCCTCTCGTCCATCTTCTTTTCAGCTGCTGGCAAGCCATCTACCAGCCAGTTGAGCGCGTAGTCTTCGCGAATGCGATCATTGATAAACTTGGCATCGTCTGCAGGAACAGTTGCCGTGCAAACGATCTTACAGGAATCGTTTCGGAGCATTGTAAACTGCAAACAGATATTTAGACTTGGTTACGACGGCAAATGCGGGGAATAGCACACACCTCGATTGGAGAGTTAAAGATTCGATCTCCGAACAAGATCGAACCGAGGGATTCGGGTTGTTTTTTGGGGCCGTCTTTAGGCTGACAGAAGTGGAACCTGTGATGGTAATAATCATCTTCCGACGACACTAATGAGTGCTAGCACGAGTGTCAAACAATGGGCTCGTACAATTAATCATTGATTTCTGGTAAGGACCCGGTTAGCTTTGCCTCAGCCGACGAGATGCACATAACATACTAGTTTTGAGTCCGCACTAAGGACCATTGGTGTAAGTGCGTTGACATATAGCGGAACCTGCTCGCCGGCATGGTAATCATGTGGGGCGGTCCCAGGAAGATAGAAAGCGTTAGCTAGCGTTAATAACGAGCTGGCTGCAAGTGCAGCTGCCCACAACGTCGGTGCCATTTGCGCAGATCAGGTTGAGTGACACGCAACAAAAAGTAATTAGCAACTTTCAACCCGCAGCAAATAAGCGCCGGGCGCATGAGAGTTGCCGAATATATATTTTTAGAAAACCAAAACGCTAGCATATATGGCCGGTACGATACATAAGTCATATTCAGTCATGAAAAAGTCAACACATCTACAGCTGATAAAATACAAATCCAAAAAGCATGCAAACATATCCAGAAATTAAGAGATTTAGTATCCCCGTCGTAAACGTGCAATCTCGGCTCGTAATTGTGCATTTTCTTCTTTAACCAGTCGAAGCTCTTCTAAAGTGTCACCCAAATACTCTTTCAAGTCATGCTATAGACAGAGCATAGGTCAGTATCACGTCTAGGCCTTTTCCAATAAATGCACTTACTTTCCATCCCCTTGACGCCCGAAGCAAATCCAAGTGCAACCCGCGCACATCCTCCTTAGCCTCCTGTCTAAACTCAAACATCACATCCGACACAATGTTGCGCAACAAATCTTGAGCCTGCGCTCGAGTAAGCGACGTCGAACTCTTGCTAGAAGGCGCATCTCCGGCTCCGGCATATACCTCTGCCCCCAACGCGGCTGCCAACCCCCGTCGTGGAGTTACAAGTAACGCATTGGTTCCACGACGTGCACAATCACTCTCATCCGACGATACAGACCCCGACATTGAGCTACCAGTAGCCCCAGATCTGGGTCTCGCTGGCGTATAAATCGTATCGAGCGGAGCTGAAACGTACGGCGACTCCTTATCGACCCAGCCTACGCGCTTCCCAGATATACGCGTCGAGGAAGCACTCAACGGGGTTGAGGAACGGTCGCGCAATACCGACTCTGGTCGATCAGATGGAGTCGAGTCTGGACGTTCGCGGAAAATAGAGTCGGCCTGGTCCCTAAAAATGATCGACGATCGTTTCCTCAATACGGGTTCGGGCCGTTCCCGCAAACTGTCCCCCCTTTCCTGCAACGCTGATATTCGTGATCCCAAAGAATCCACCCGTTCCCTCGTGAGCCCAGATTCCGAGACAACCCTCAGCATTTCGGGTGTGGGCTTCAAATCAGTCGAAAATCTCCTTGCCAAACCAGTCGGGCGCCCCAATCCAAGTGTGGCAGATCCAGCAGAACCCAACGTTCCCACACGACTCGCAGGTCGGTCAACATCATCCCTGAAAATCCGACTTGCGGGCCTTTCTCGCTCGGACTCGCTACCAAGTTGTCGGTCTTCAAATGCACGGCTCCGTGGTCTTTCGGTGCCCCCGATACGACTCCTAGGACGATCTTCAATGGTGGGCAGTCTAGGAGTTTCGTTACCAAGCCTGCTTCGAGCACGCTCTTCGCCAAGCCGGCTCCAGGGACGTTCTCTCTCTCCTGTGCGAGGCACGAGGATCTTTTCTTCAGGCTCATGCTCTGCTATCGGCGAGTCTACTTGAACGGCCGGACCAGGAGAAAAGATGGGTGTAGTAGAAAGGGCTGTGGGACGCGAAACTTGAGGTGTGGTGCTACCCTGACCAGCATTGGATGTGGACATTTGATCTACAACAGATGCCAAGGGTGCTGTGCTATGGCTTGAAGAACGAGACCGGACAGATGAGGTCCTGGCGTCGTCGCGCGCAAAAATTTGAGTTAGACTTGGTCGAGAGCCTTCACTCGTTAGTCGGCGAGGCATCGTCTGAGTTTGACGTCGTGATGCAGGAGAGATCGTGGCTAAATAAGGTTTGGTCAATGGCCAGGTCAAGCATTTGAAAAACCAATAAACTCACACTCTTTTTCCACCCTATCGCGGAGCGGGGAGCTCCCAGCCCTCGACACAGGACTCGGCGTTCCAGAGCTAGGTTTCAATCCCGCCAAAGAGAGCTTAGTCGCCCTACTTATCGTATCCCTCGCCTTCGGTTTCACTTCACTCTCACTCACGACTTCTTCCCCAGTCATGGAAATAGGCCGTACTCGAACGCGCTCCTTCCCCGCAGTGGTAGTAATCATAGACGTCGGTCGCACTTTGTTTTCCACCCCAGCCTTGATTCGAAGAGCCCCCGGAGACGTTTTGCTTCTCAAGTCTGTTACCGAAGATTTCTTATTCAAGTCCATAGCCGATGATTTTGTTCGCAGGATTTGGGGGGATTTGTTGCGTAGCGTCTCGGGCGAAGCAAGACGGGGTGATTCGGGAGATTTGGACCCTAGATCGAGCATCGAGGGCCTAGTACGGAGCGTACCGCGTAGGTCGGACATCGAGGACTTGATTCTGAGAGAGCCGGTAGATGAGGAAGTCATAGATTCGGTTCGGGTCACCCGGGACATTGGTTTGGATGATGCTTTGGGTTCCTTTACGAACCATCAGAAGACACATTAAAGAGCATTATAAAACTTACTGCTGACGATTCGGCGACAAGAGCAAGGCCACCAATCTTTCCGCCAGTCGGATCGACAGCAATAGGTTGCCCAGACGCGTCCGTGCTCCTAAGGTTTATTTGCAAGACATGACCCGTTTCAGTTCCGGCGACGAGTGCTCCTCCATCATGTGAGAAAGCAAGAGCAGTAATACTTTCTTGGGCGTCTAATTTCTTGAGTAGACTACATAGGAACGCAAATGAGATGGAACAATAAGAGCTCAATGCAAGGACATACCTCGAGTCCTTGTCTATATCAAGCAATACAATACGACCGCCTGCTCCTGGAACTGCGATAGCAACCAGTGCAGGCGTACAAGGCGAAAAGGCAATGTGTCCACCAGTGCCTTCAGCCTTGCTTATAGGAATGGTGCGAATTGGCGCGCCCCCCTTGGTCGTATCGAACACATGTAGTCCTTTGGGGCTGAGAATCAAAAGGGTTGTCCGTCGTGAAGGGTGAAACGCCGCGGCCGTAGCTCCGGGAGGTGCGCCACGTAAAACCGTCGTCGATTGTTGGCCAAAGTTGGTAATCATAGTCATTTCAGCAGAGGAAGTAGCGAGCAACGATTGATCGCAGGCTGCAGACATGGCAAATATTGCAGATTTATGTCCCTAGTACAGAATGCGCATTAGCAACGTGCTTGGACCAAATCTCGGGAATTCACCTCGATGGTCAGAATGGGACGTCTAGTTTCCGTATTGAAGACGACTGCTCGAGAACCTCGAGAAAAGGCTAGTGTTGGCCCAGACCCATCATCAGCATCCAACACAGCCATGCAGCCGAGTTTGGCTCCTCCAATACCACCCTCTCCCTCACGCACTATATCACGTATCCATGCCCCAGAGACTGCATCATAGGCCGATACTGAACCTCCCGAGGCCACAAAAACCACCAAAGTGTCGTGAGACCAACCAATGCACGACGACGGGATCCGAGATGGGGGAGTCAGACTGGTAGTAAAGTTCGGAGCTGGACTGGGATGAGATGCTTGTAGAGCATTTGACGAAATGACCGAGAGGCCTTGGGAGGTAGTTGCGGCTATCAGCGACATGAAGAAAAGGTATCCACAAGGATAGAAACGAACGAAAGAATAGGCGCGAAAGCGAAACCAGGTGGTAGCAGAATAGAGCTAAAAGCCAATATTCAGCTTCCCCTAATCAGGCTACGCGCTTCAACACCGCGCGTAAATCACGTGGCTAAATGTGGCTGGGCAAGCAAGCCACAAACGGTACTTGCTAACACCACCCATTTGCTTCCGGCTCTCCGATTGTCCACTCTTGATCATACTATTTCCATCGTAAACGCCCCAAGAGCATCATGGGATGTGAGTCGCGCAGAAATACACATAACCAAAATGCTAATTCCAGCCGCTAGCCAACAAGCCTCGCGGACTTAACGCAGCGCGGAAACTCCGCATTTCTCGTCGCGAGAACCGATGGGCACGTCCAGACTACTAACTAATAAAATATCAGCTAATCATAATAGTCCCGGATGTAGGCAGACAAGTCGTACAAGAAGCGTGCACTTGGTAACGTCTACAAGACGTCTCCCACAGGAGGTTCCTCGCACGCCAAGGGCATTGTCCTAGAAAAGGTCGGCGTCGAGGCAAAGCAACCCAACTCTGCCATCCGTAAATGCGTGCGTGTACAACTCATCAAGAACGGAAAGAAGGTCACTGCTTTCGTTCCCGTAAGCACAGCTTATTGCGCGCATTTATTAATCCGGCTAATTAATTTATAAGAATGACGGCTGCTTGAACTTTGTCGACGAGAACGACGAAGTGCTCATCTCCGGTTTCGGTCGCCGTGGTAAAGCCAAGGGTGATATTCCTGGTGTGCGTTTCAAGATTGTCAAGGTATCGGGTGTTGGTCTTCTCGCCTTGTGGTCTGAGAAGAAGGTACGCAGCTTCGCATTTATAATATACACCCATAACTCACCGCTATGGATGTTTAGGAGAAGCCTAGGTCATAATCGGCCACCCCTTTTACACACGCATTTCGCCGCTTCTCCGACAATTCCACCGCCATCAAAAGCTGTTATGCTTGTATTAACACCCACGTATGCATGATTTTATGTGGTCTATCGAGTGTCTTCGCATGCAATCAATACACTAAAGCCCATCGTACACTGAACATCAAATCTGGAATATCCCAAAATTACAACTGAACCACCTCTTCACCATCCTCGACAACAAAGGCGGCACGCAATCCCGCCCAGACAGCATCCACAACCATGGCAAGATTTGCCAATCCAAATACAAGCGTCGCGGCATACAAAAAGTTTGCGTTTCCAGTCCCTTGAGACAGCCAAAGGTGGCTGGCAAGAGGCATGAGGAGTGCAGAATGCAGATGCAGCAGGAAAGTCGGTAGCGGATGCCTCAAATCTAAAAGCGTATCAATAGGAGTAAATGACCGCGGTAATGCGAGCTTACAAGTAAAGGTTTCCGGGAATAACGGCATCAATGAAATAAATAATCCCGCGTCCGCAAGGGTCGGATACGACTTGAGCATTGCAATAATCCCCAATAAGATATAGGCTGCGTAGAAGGGATCATGTCTGAAGCGCCAAAGAATTGATCAACAAGGATTTTCCTCGATGAAATGAACATACTTGAACTTCATAGAAATCGGTGCTATGTATATTAGCGGGTGTGCCTAATCCGTCTAACATTAGTCGCAAAACCGAGCCGCGTAGCTGTAAACTCACCGAAAACGTAAACAAAAAGAACGGCCGGTAATGGTCAAACATCTCCGTAAAAAAGTACCACCAGAGCCCACAATTAGGTGTTGCGTCAGACATTGTGACGCTAAACAACAACGATTTAAGGTTTCCTCATGCAAAACGCCCCAGATCACTTACACAGCACCCCAAGACCTCCATACCCAACTCCAAGACCCTATGGCAACCCGTCCTCCAAACGCTAGCGCTCCAACGTATGTTGTCCACTCGACGATCATGAGAAAGCCTGCCCAAATCTTGAGTCTCGTAACTTCCTTTTCTTTCCCTTTATCCGAAGCACCCGATTTATCGTTGGAGTTGTCCCCTGGACTGGGATTGGCAAGTCCCGACACAGGCGCGCGAGAATCCCCGAGGATCATCATCACAGGTGCAACAATCAACACAGAGGGAAGAGAAATATGGTTGAGTGCCGCAAGAGCAAGAAGCGCAGGGCCATTCTGCTTGCGACAAGCAAGAAGAAGTGTGAACACCGTGAGGGCCGTGTCGATAGTCGCCGTCGAGCGAGCGAGCGTTGGAAGGAGGGTGTATGGATTGAGCATGTATCTGTAAAAATCAAGTATTAGTAGTTTCGCTGGAGAGAAAAAGGGAACGGACAAGACAACGATGAGGGCCTCTTGTCGGTCATTCACCGAGCGCGACCGCAGCCTCCACAAGTTCACAAGGCACCACGCTGTAAGCCCATCAAGTGCTGACCATAAGAGAGCCGAGCCCAAGTTGGAGAGTGGGAGAATGGTTGAAAATAGTGCGAGCAGAATAGGTGACTGTCTGGATTATAAGTACGCAATGTCGCGAGAGAGGGAACCTTGACTCACATGCAAAAATACGCCCCCTGTATACGGATCTATCCCTTTACCTGATAGGAATACACCCTCTTTTACTAAAATTAACATACGGGTTAGTGCGTCGACACACCCTGGTCACTTCCACTCACACCGTGCAAAAGACGTAACGGCAGAGGCAAGTTGGTAGTCATCTTTGATATAGTGTGGTATTGACGTCGCAAATAGTGCAAGTCGAAGCGTTAGAAGCGCAGGTATCACTGCCGTTACCTTCATGAAGTGGTGGTGACGTTTTACTGTAAGGCGGGATTTGTTTGTAAAATGGATCTCAGTCCCTCAGCGCTTATTTGACTATTGGATATAATCTCCACCTCTGGTCATGCTTGACGGAATCCTTAACAAGGCCATTTTTTGACATCCACACATCGTGTGGGCCTGTGTAAATAGCCATACACGTACATTATTCTAAGTTCTCCAGTACTTGGTTTTTAAATTTGCACTTTTTATCTACTAGAAGCGGCTGTTCCAGCCACTAGCATTGCTTCTACTTGTCAGTAAAAGATTAATTATCACTCTTATATGAAATGCCTGATGTTAGAGAAGCTCCATCCTCGAAGTGAATACAAGGGTTTTAATCTGAGGAAATGCATACCAAATACATGACCTTGTGACATTCATGAACTGGTAAACATCAAATTTAAACTGAGATTTCTAATTAAAACTACCACAGTTTACCGAGCCAGGGACGAGCAGGCCCGTCTGGCCCAGGTTCCTTTGGTTCTATAGTGATTGAAACGCCGATTTCTTTGATGATTTGGCCATCGGCTGCGCAGATTTGAAACCCAACCCAGGGTGATGTTTGAACCAAGTAGAGTTGAATTGGACCGTCCTTGTCGGCTGCGCACATCGTTTTGAGTGGCCGTGTAGCTCGATATCCACGCCCTGTCTCGTAAACACGGAATCCAGGGCGTGGGAGGCGAGTGCCTTCCTTGGAGCAAATAAAATCGAGGTAGTGGAGCTCCAGCTGGGGGTTGGGTGTCAGCCGCACAGAAATCGCATCGGTACAAGGGATGATGACTGAATTTTCCATATCGCCATCAGGAAGCTCAGTCTAGGTAAATTCTGTGAACATTCATAGACCAAAGATCAAAAGTACACACCAACCAATCCACAATCCTAACGCGCGGTCGTGGCCCGGCTTGGCCACTGTTGTTACCAGCTGTGCGAACACCCGCCCCGACTCGTGCTGTCTTTTTATACGGGTTGTATGCGGTGGGATTTTTCGAAGTATCTGTAATTTTAAGTTTAGAGAGCTGGCGAGAGAGAGACATGACTGGCGTGTGGCAGTTGGTAGCACTCGCTAGTATGGCCCCAGTTAACTTTCGATTTCGAGCTCCGCTCGTCTGGGCGGCTTCACGTGCTTACAATACCATTGAAAGCCCATTGTTATCCGTGCGTTCACCACCATACTTCCTTCCACTATAAGAAGCTGCTTGTCGGTAAAAGATTAATTATGACTCTTGTATAAAATACCTAATGCTAGGAAAGCTCCAACCTCGGATGCTGTGAATGCTAAGAGTGTATGACTAAGAGTGTACATTGGATTGTACAATAAATTGTTACTAGGACACATGATTTTATTAACCTCGCGATTTTGCATGTCACATTGCAAATAATTTAGCCCTCGGAGTGACATTGCAGAAACAATGTGACTTGTTAGTAGGTCAATGCGCATCTATTCATTTCAGGTTACTTATGAACTACATGTCAAAACTTGAAATAATTGCGGGCTTAGGCCTCGGTGTTCAGGGCTCCGGCAGGTCCGCTGGGAGTACTGATACAATGTGGCGGGCAGCCTTGATCGCATACGCCATCTAATATATGAACTCGAATGAGCAACCAAACAAGGTAACCCCGCGGGCGAGATTAAACTTACACTAGTGAGAGTCGGGTTGCAAGCAGTCGAGTCAGGGATAACGCCGTTTCCTCCAACGTATATATCTTCGTGACCATGGAGCTGAGAATTTGCGTTTGCAACGGAATCTTCCGCAGTAGCTCCTACTCGAGTGGTACCCTAGTGTTGAAGAGGTTGAGAAACCGTCATTCCTCAACACAAACATAATGCATACCGTAATGTGCAACGCCAGCCCGGGTGCCTAATGGGTGGGAGTCAGTGGCAGCCTGCTAGCTGGATGTATGCGCAACGTACCATGAATTGCGGATAAGATCCAGGAAGGTATCCGCCCAATTCATTGGCCGCTTCACACATGGCAAGCATCATCCTTTAACGGTATATTAAATATTTATCGAGCTGGTAGTGTAGACGGCGTGCGGCTCACCTTTGATCTCGTTTTACGTCCTCTGGGCTTCGGTTAACTTCAAACTATAGAATCTATTAGTATGACTAGTAGAGCTGATGTAACCTCGACTTACGGTTGCTTGAGGCATTCCATAAATGTCAGTGCAATCCTCAAACTTGATACGGTTGTTGGGGTTCGGGTCTTGCCTCCCGAAGAACCGGAGATCCACAATCAGACGCGGATCGGCTCGTGGACCAACATCACCGTAAGAAAAGGCATCGCGGTGAATCTGGGTGTGCCATTCGAATTTTCCCTCGTCTTCAGTCGTGTATGGCATCGTTACCTGGGGCTCTGGATCGAGGAATGGAATGTGAATGGGGTCATTCTTGTAAGCTATTTTGTGAGCCTCGCAAAGAGCTTTAAGGTGGGAAGGGAGGAATTCGGACTTTTCGATCTCTTCGATATACTCCCGATGGAGTACAACCTACGTACGAGAACCAGTCAGGATCAATATTGGGAAAGATACAAGGTTATTGTCGTACGAACCTGGCAAAAAGCGATCGATTGTTCTGTGAGGTAGCGTCCGAGAGCTGGGAGCTCAGGTATACTTCCCTCTCCCCGGTCGCCAAAGCCACTGTTCCAGAGAATTTGAGGTGTGCAAACAGAGCCACATGCAATAACATATTTCTGCAACCATCTCGATATCAGCGACTGCTTAATCGAAATGCAATAGTGATCCTACTTTAGCTTGAACAAGGTAGTATTCGTTGGTCTTCAAGTCCTGAACCATAGCGCCCAAGACCCCTTTGATAGGCAATCCACTGGTGTCCGGCCCGTGGAATACAATCCCGATCACTTTATGTTCAGGATGTAACTTGAATCGTTTATTATTCCCTTCGGCATATTCCTTCCCAAGTACAGTGTTAGCGCCGCTCCACGTAACGAATTTTTTGTTATGTTTATTGCGTTCCACTGCTAGAGGGAGATCATGTACCCGTTCCTTGGTATATTTCTTGGTCAAGATTCCCTTAACAAGATTATGCCGAATTGAATCCTTGAACTCATCTGGGTGCACGTTGAGGAGAGTTTTGGCGCGGCCCAGCAGCTCTGGGAGCTCCGACTTGATAGGTGACGCCTTACGCTCGTCCTCGTGGGGCTCGGCTGCAGGAAGTCTGTGAGACTATTGTCAAGCAACATTCACATGTGGACGTACGACAAGCACAGGTCCAATGTGTTGACATTCCTCCGACAGTCCTGGTAACGGCACATCCAGGCAAGTTTTTCTCCGGAACTTGGCTGCGATTGTGGAACGACGAGATGAGCGTCTCGCCTGGCCGGGGAGACCAAGCAGACTCGCTCAAAGTGGGCATGTATGTGCTCGCTGGCGGAACTGAGACAGGTTGCAAGGCACCCTGGATCACATGGACTGTTGAGGTAGGTGGGCGACGTAATAAGTATGGGCTACATCCAACCTCTAACTAATTGCAACACACTCACCGAAGGAATCAATATCTTTCTGGTATCTTTTCGCGCTATTAGTTAATAAAAAATTCCACCAAGGGAGGCTCGTGCGTACTTGATTGCATTCTTGTGGTGCGCACCACGGACTGGATTATCCTGGGCACCAATCTCGGCCATCCAGATATGAGCGCTCGGGTGGTCATCAAGGATTGTACGGGCGAACGCACAACTATTGCATGAAACGAGCACATGAGTCCACGCAACTATAATAACGACTGCCTTAACGTACCCAATTGGCCCACTACCCGCGATGAAAACGTGGGTGTTGATGAGCTTGAACTCCTTCTCAACCTCAGACTTGTTAGGTATCTTGAGCTTCATGGTTTGGGCCATAGCGTGAGTCGATGAGGATTTTCAAGAGGAATGATGAATAGTGGGCTGCGAAAGGCTAGCTTTTTAACCAGCTGCTTAGGAGTTGTACCCCAAGCACCCTCATTCTACTGCCTGCCAATAGGCGTCATGCGGGTCAACTATTACCACTTCTAGGAACGAGGGCGGCGTCGATGCAGAACATCTGCCAACCGGCGATCGTAATCCCGTACCACCCCCATAGGGCCCACAGGTAACCGACACCGGTTGATGAATGCCGCTCGATGGAACTAGACAAGTTGAGCACACATCTCAGTGTGGAACGGGCTTCGACACGTTGTATGCGCCCGAAATGTAGTTTAAGACTCTGAGAAACAATAGGGTCTTATACCGTAGTATGCTGGGCCGGACATGGGCGATGAGGAAGGAATCGATGGCATCATTATAATAGATACACTATTGCTTAGGTAAGCGATCAGGTGTTCACATATGAAATCGAGGATCTCATCTGGACCCCCCACGCATTGATAATTTGGCTATTTCAACTCGCCCATTAAATGACAATAAAGACCTACATGGATGCTTTATAGTAGATGAGGATGACCATATCTGTACCTTGGTTATTGATTTCTTTAGCATCTCTGCAATTTTATGCGCGGCGCCTTTGATCACTTTCCGCTTATAGCACTATTGTGTGGGTCGCTAAGAAGGCCCTCATTTATCACAGAATCGAATGTATATAACTCATACTGCGAACATTCAAGAGAAGTCCAGGCCCAGGGTATAATTAACTGTCCTACCTGCACATACATTTTACCGCTTTCCTGGTAGCTCCATTAAAGGCTGCCATGCTTAGATTAATACCAATGCCTCGTATGCATGACTTTTTGTAACTCCTCGAGTATTTTCGCATGCAATCAATTCATTAGATTATAAAGTACCGTCGCGCCGTAAATATCGGGTCCGGGGATATCACAAACTTACAACTAACTCACTTTTTTTATCGTCCTCAATTACAAGGGCAGCATGCAACCTCATAGGGCCGTATAACCAAGATCTATGGACATTGTAAGATTCGCCAATCCAAAGACAAGCATTGCCCCATACAAATGTTCCCTCGTTCTTTGAGACAACCAAAGGTGGCCGGCGAGAGGCATGAGAAACGCAGATTGTCGATCTATGAAGCAAGAAAGTTGGCAATGGGCACCTCAAATCTGAGAGTACATCGGTAGGCAGATTATTCTATTTTACCACCAGTTAAATTGGCATGCATATACTCATCTTAGATTATTCACGAGTTACAAATCAGAGCGAGGGAATATTGTGTTTCTGACTTCTTCAGCAACTCTGAAACTATGTAGCGGGCTGCCTTAATCGCATATACCGTGTGATATATGAGCTCGAATGAGCAACCAAGGTCACCCCGCAGGCGAGATTAAACTTACACTGGCGAAAGTTGGATTGCAGGCAGTCAAATCGGACGAAAGGTCTATTAGTCGGAGACCGCAGTTTCTTACTACCCCTGGCCCACCCCAACGGAGTTCAGGTCACGAACTCGGCTGATGGGGTGCCATTCGATGTAATTGGACAAGTTGAGCTCACATTTCGGTTGAGGAACAACTTCGACACGTTGTATGCGCCCAAATGTCGTTTATAGCATGCGCCGAGGGACAATGGGCGTCCTAAAGTAGGGCTAAACCGAATATCAGTGATAGAAAACATGTCTGACGGGATAGATAATATGCACCGCTGCTTAGATGGGCAACCAGTGTGCTCACCTGTGAAATCAAAACTTTGTACGCTTCGAATGCTAGCTACTCCAACTTATCTGGTAATATCAACAAAAAGCAGCGTGGGACCGGCGATTATTCTGGCTCAATGGGTTGGGTAGTCGTAGTTTCGTTGATGTGATTGCACCCACGAAATTTGGTACTGAACGATGGACGCTTAAATGAGAACATCTGCACCTTGAGCACTGATTTCTTTGGCATCTCTACATGTATGGCCCTTCGATCACCCTTTGTTGTAGTGTTATCGCGTGGATCATAAAGAAGATCATCTTTCGATAGGGCAGCTCGATGGGGCTCTCGATAGTCGGTGATGCTTCAGCCCGGTCGCAACATGAAATGAACCCCTGAACTTGACATATAGACGAATATGTCGATCAAGGATAGATAGGTACGCAAGATCCATTTATGGGAATGCGCCAATACGCTGGCCATACTCAACAATCTAGAGTACATGTTCCGATGCTGCATTGCCAACCTGTCTATTTATATTTTCGTTGATAACGCATACCATAGTTTTAAAGGAGGAACACTCACTCAACTATTTCTGTTTCTCCAGAGCCAGTACAAGATGCTCATTCCCTTTGCGCACCACTACAACTTCGCCGTTGATAAAATCACCTGCCCGCAGCACACGTCTAGGGTTATCTTCTTTGGATCCATTGAGTTGTAAGCCACCCTGCTTCGCGAGCGTATCCGCCTGACCTGAATATGTCGTTAGGTTTAGGCACTCGAGTCAAACGTGCGTGGGCTCACCTTTGGACTTAACGAGTCCCCCTTCTACCAAGAAATTGGAGAGTGGAGTGGTTAAGAGCTTGCCCGGGGGGAGCAGCATCAAACGGCGGTCCCCGCCCAAGGCATCTTTGAAACTTGATAGAGAGGCCGAGTGGATGTCCGATTCATACAACACACGTGATGCAGTAGCGGCTTGCTGGGCGAGCGTTTCTATTAGGATGGATAAGAAGTCAATCCTTAGCTTGATAATACCATCAGCCGACCTCCATGAACCAACGAAGTTGCTTCATGTGCTAGTATGCGTTGCGCATGTCGTTTGCTTAGATTTTCCTACAATCGTCAATCTATCAGATTATTTACGATCAGGGATTCGTAGACCCAGTTATCTACCTCATGTGTGATTATTACTTGTTCGATTTCATTCAGGGGCAAGAAGCTAAAAGTTCGGAGCAAGTTCCCGACAGCGGCATCTGGTTGACGTACAAAATACTGGAGTACGTCAGGCACCAAAGAAGTCAGGATAAATTCGAAGAACCCACCTGGTAGAAGTCCAAAACCGAAGTCATACCTGAGTCCAACCAGATGGCATTCCCTGCGCTTTTCCCAAATTTCTCGCCAGATGGTGTTGTCAATAATGGGACAGTGAGGCCGTATGCAGGTTCTGGTTGGTCTTGTTCGTCTGAGGACATATATCTCCTCTTAATCAAGTCGGTCCCCGCAACGATGTTGCCCCATTGGTCTGCTCCCCCTACTTGTAGACGGCATCCGTAATTCGTGTAGAGATAGAAAAAGTCATGCGCTTGTAAGAGTTGGTACGAGAATTCGGTAAATGAAATCCCTTGAGACGTCTCTAGACGAGATTTCACGCTATATCAAGGCATCAGTGTTGTGTAATTTTGAGGGTGGGACAACCCACCTATCACGCGTGAGCATGACATTAACCTTGGCGTGCTTCCCAACATCTCGTAGAAAGTCTAGGAGGGTCAAATGACCGGTCCAGGAGAGGTTATCGAGGACCTTGGGCAGGGTAAGCTTGTCAATATCAAATTCAAGATATTTTCGAGCCCGTTCAGTTCCTAGCTGGAAGAAACGCTCTAGCTGCGCGGCAAGCTTTATTTTGTTTTGATTTATAGTATCCGTCGACATGAGCGCTCTTTCTGTGGTTCGACCGCCCGGATCTCCTACAGCTCCAGTTGCTCCCCCAACCTCCAGGCCACGCTTCAGGATAGTTATTCCATTGCCGAAGAATATTTGCTCACCAGAGGCAAAATTTGATGTCCGTGAATATGGAAATGCAGCACATTCATGAGTGCGACCATGTTTCCAACATGAAGAGAAGGTGCGGTTGGATCAACACCACAGTAGAGTGTTATGGGGTTTTGGAGGGCCTTCGCAAGATCAGGACTGGTGAAATGACGAAGGATGAGAAATATAAATCTTCAAGAGAATTTGGATCAAACCTTGTAACTTGGGCTACCAAGCCACGAGCATCGAGTTCATCTAATATGGGGTAGCTGGCAAACCATCTGGGCTGCTGCCATCTCTTGTTAGACGCCAAGTTCGAGCACAACCCAACTCGGAGGCGCCTGATCATTGGGTGCAGATGAGACGGTATCCCGGGTCCTGACCCGGGTCACGTGGATGTTGCAAATAGAGATCGTTTTTTCCTTGATCCTCGATCACCAATAAGATGCAGTTCGAAATAGTGGGCCAGTGCTCGGCGACAAGGGCGCGTGTTTCCCGCATGAAGCTTGCACGTTAGTCTTTATTTGGATTTGTCCACTTGCTCTTACTTTAATGGATGTAGATGGAGTGACAACACTGCCGACGTTCATGCCAGGTGCCTGCTAATGCTCATTTTAGTTACCGCTTACCCATCATTAGTATCTAGTTGCGACCCAAGCGGCGCTTAAAGGCTTGACCCAGCAACAGACTGCGGCGCTCGGAGTAACCTTAATATTGTAAGAGTTGTTACTGCCTTCGTTAAACTACACCAAATATATATATATTTGTAGGAATAATACCTACCACCTCAATCTCCGGCCAGGGACGAAAGTTCTCGACGCCGCCGGGGGTGCTCACAAATTTCAAGGATGGCAGAAAAATATGCTTACAGTAAGTCGGGAGCCAGGGACATCTTTTTTCTTGATTGTAAGATGTGCTAGGATTCTGGTGGATTCCAAATGGTTAGCCTGAGGTATCCACCCACTTATGCCCGCCTATTTAGATTTTTGTGCTCATGACGGAAAGCTCCTTCTCCAAAGTTACTGAAGAAGGTGTACTCTTCGAGAGCCCATTTACTGGAGAGCCAACGATGCTTACCGTAAGTCTATATGTAGCTAGTGTATATTTATTAATAATTGATTTTATGACTCTAACAGCCCGAGGAGTCCACGTCGATTCAGGTGTGTGGGACCTTAAGTTGCGTTTTCCATGCTCACAATCCCTAAAGCACTCAATTGGGGCGGATATTATAATGCAGCTGGATGATGTGGGTGAGCTAACGTTATAACTGAATTTACGGTTCTTTTATATTTGACAATTGCCCATAGTTTCTAGTCTAACAACGGGCCCACGGGTCGAAGAAGCTATGGTAAGTGTGCTACACATCCAATCCGATTGAGCTATTCACTTTATCTAATGCTACCACCCCCCAGTGGAGGTCCGTTCGCTGGCTCGACCGATGTATCGCTACACATACTGCAAGTGGCAAAGCGGACCGTCAAAACCTGTTCGCTATCATCCAGGGCGGTTTGGATCACGATCTCCGTGACATTTGTCTCAACGAAATGATCAAGAGAAAGGACTCCATTCCCGGATACGCAGTCGGCGGGCTTAGTGGAGGGGAGGCAAAAGGTGATAAAGATTGAGTCATTAGAATATTGAAATCTGACGTTCATTTTTGCTAGATGTTTTCTGGAAAATGTGAGAGTCGTTTCCATTCAGCTCGAACCCACTTTTATACCTGCCTAAGTGTAAGCCAATGCACTGCAAAGCTTCCAGTCGATCGTAAGCACTACGTTTATGCGCTCCTTTGGGTCCCAATTTAAAATTTTCGACAATAGGACCACGTTATTGCATGGGAATTGGGTTTGCAGAGGGTAATAGAATCCAATGTTTATTCTGTCCACGGATATATTGACGCGCCCCAGACTTGATGGTATGCGTGGCTCTTGGGGTGGACATGGCCGACTGCGTGTTCCCTACTCGCACAGCACGCTTCGGGGTGGCTCTAACGTTTGGTGGACCGATCAACCTACGTACGTTCAACTCCCCGCTCACTGCGTACGTTTATTGCCGAAACTGCGACACTGCTACTGTATCCCGACCGGTTCTCATGCTGTACTAACGTTGATGGTGTTGCCTAGGTCTTAACAAACATGCTTCAAGCTTTATCCCGATCGATGCGGAATGCCCGTGTCCAACCTGTGCTTCCGGAACCAGTCGCGCACAACTACACCATATTGTAACGTACGAGACCGCCGGCGCACACTCTGTTACGCTTCACAACGTCGCGTTCCAAGCGCAACTCATGGGCCGTGCCCGCGATGCGATTCTCGAGGACAGATTCCCAGATTACCTGAAGAAGTTCTTCTACGACTACTTCGGAGAGCGAGGGTGCGCTAATTTCTTAAAATGAGTTTGATTTAGAGTCACATATCCAATAGGTCATATCCGCGCTGGTGCGTGGATGCATTGCGCAGCGTCGGAGTTGACTTGTTAGACGGCATTGGAAAGAACATGGCAATTGTTGATGGGAACGGAGCCAAATGGGAGTATTCAGATATTAAATTTAAAGCTTAGATGCGTAAATATCCCATAGAAATACACGGAGCTTTTATCGCCGCCCTTTCCCCCTCTTGCTGGGACGTGCGTTCTTTGCCCTCTTCTTTGCCACCGCTTCTCGTGACTTACGAATCTGGTCTGCGCTCTTCAATTCATTCTTAACTCGGCCAATACTCTTCCCTCCATATCGCCTGCCCAGAGGTTTCCTCCCGTTCTTCCCGCCCTTTCCATTATGCTTGTTGTTCTTCTCATTCTGTCTGTCCCCTTCGGCGCCAACTTCATTCCCGGTTGCTCTCTCCTTCTCAGTACGTTTCTTCATCTGCCTTAGCTTCCGTTCATAGCCTATTGCAAGCGAGTCCAATGGTCTGGCCTCCATCTTGCCCTGGTGCACAAACTTCTTGCCCGCAATTCTCCCTGCCTTGGCAGCGCCCGAAACCCTTCCGCTCTCCGCTTCGCCAACCTTGGGCAAGATAGCCTTGGTCTTGGCCTTCCATTCTTCGAACCGCCCACTACGATATGTTGCGGGGAGCCGCACGCCCGACTCAGTCTTGACAATCTTGACATTATCTGCACCTTCCCCTGCACCCCGTACAAACTTTTTCTTCTTGGCATCCCAATTGAGTTGTTTTTCATGACGCTGGCGGCCTGTGAGAGTCTCGTCGGTTGTTAAGTCAAAGGTTACGTTGCGGGCTTGTTCAGCAAAGGTGGCGCCGTCTCGGAGCGAGTAACTAGAATGGCAAAGTAAGGATATGAGTGAGGGGTTTACATCCTGTGCTCACCCTTTCTCGGTATATGCGTCCTTTTGGTAGTGTGACATATAATATTCTTCGTCCTTGTGGCTCCGTTTTCGCTTCTTAGAGGACCCGAACGCGGACTAGAGTGAACGTCAATGCATAATCAACCAATATAGCGAGTGCAGTATCGTTCGCACCTCGATATCATCCTCATTTGCCATTTCTAACTCCATTTGGCCTTCATCCCCCCCCTCACTGGCTACCTCCTTCACCTCCTGGGTCGCGGCGCAGGCATCGATTCTCTTTAGTGCCTTTTCCAAAGCCTTTCTTCGGTCCTTCATCAAGGCAGCACCAGCGACCTTCTTCCCCTTGGTCCCAACTTCAAACACAGTTTCAGCTGGTCGAAACCCATTCACGGCCTTTAACATCGCCATCCGAGCCGCCTCAACCTTAGCTTGATTGCCTCCACTCGCAAAAAAGTCATTTGATGTTGAGTCTCCCGAACTCGATTTCTCGTTTCCGAGCAGCTCGAATACCGGATGTACGCCGGCGCCTTCGCTCTCGCCTCCTGCCAGGCTCCAGGCGCCGGTTTTGTCCTTGGCCATAGTCTTGGCCCGCGCGTAGCTCGCAACACTCGCTTTACCCTGCGTACGCATGTACAACGCATGTCCTCTCTTCATCACGGCCCTTAGCGAGGGTAACGATGCATCCACCTGATCAAGCGCGCGAATCGACTCGATCGACTCGTCAATATTTGTTCGAGGTATGGTCCCGAGCACAAGGTTTGTCGCATATGCTGCTTCATTTTGAGATTCGCCTTTGAGATGAGATACGAGCGGCCTTCCTAGGAAAAGTTGGAGGTCTAGTAGGTACGGCAGCTCAGCATGTGAGATAAAACTCCATGCCCAGCCCCTGCGGCCTGCTCGCGCGGTTCGCCCGACTCGGTGAACAAATATGCGTGCGCCCATAGGGAAATCATAGTTGACTACGTTTTCCAGGACCGGTATATCAATCCCTCGCGCAGCGACGTCGGTAACTACCAGGACCCGAGCTCGACCACGTCGGAACCTGTTCATGTGATGCGTGCGTGCGGCTTGGTCGAGGGAACCGTAGATATGGGCTACGCTGTATCCTGCGGCGGTGAGAAGAGTAGAAATATGTTCGACATGGTGCTTTGTCGCAGTGAATATGAGTGTCTGGTGTGGTTCAGCAGGCGCATCGGGTCGCAGTTTATTTGTCGATTTCGTTTTTTTGTCATTGGCCTCATCAGGCGCCGTGTCTTCCGCAGGTTCGCCAAGAGGCACTCGAATGACGTCACGAAGAAGAGCAAGCAATGCAGCTTCTTTCTCTTCTTGCTTGACTGAGAAGAAAGCCATGCGCAAGTCCGAACTGATTTTGCTCTCCGAGTCGAGGCGGACTAACTTGGGGTCTTGAAGTCCAGCTTTTGCAAATTCGACAAGATTTTTAGGCAGAGTCGCCGAGAATAGCACGGTTTGTCGGGTGGGAGGGAGTCGATGCAGTATTTCCTGAAGTGCGGTGGCAAATCCGAGTTCAAACAATCGATCTGCTTCGTCAAAGACAATGTATTGTACTGAGCGTAGGTCGAGGTTCATTTCGACGACGAGGTGAAGCAACCGACCGGGCGTAGCAATGATCCTGCGGTAGGGCTAGAGCTCCGTTATTAGGAATGAATGCGCGGGACTTACACATCTGGGTTACTACTTATCATCTCAAACTGCTCGTCCATCGCTTCTCCTCCTACAACCAAACCCCATCGAAGGTTCTGGCCTGTGCTTTTTCCAGTACTAGTTTCAGTGGGCCCATCCCAGTCCCCAGCGTGGGCCCCTCCATCGGCATGCCACCCTCTTACGAGATCCTTGCCAACTTTAAGCACTTGGAGAGCAAGCTCGCGTGCTGGAACTAACACGAGTGCACGTGCTCCAAAGGTTGTAACATGACGACCGCCAAGGCGCTGGACAAGCGGGATCATGTACGCAAGAGTCTTCCCAGAGCCCGTTCGCGCCATGCCAACAAGGTCACGAGGAGGGGTAGAAAGAAGGATAGGTATTGATTGTCGTTGGATCGGTGTAGGAGTCTTGAAGCCACGAAGGAGCAGAGAACGCAAGAGTGAAGGATTGAGACCTGAGGTGATTTAGGATTTAACCAACGAGCGCAACCCGACTCACCCATGCTCTGGAAACTACCGCCTCCAACAGCTCCCTTGGCCAGTTTTCCCTTTGCGCTTACGGCTTTTGTGACTCGAGTCCCACCTTTTTTGTTGCGTTTCTCAATCTCCCGTTGAATGAATTGTGCATCGTCGGCTTCCGAGTCACTCTCTTTGGCGTCGTCAACATTTCCACGCCCCTCGCCCTTGCTAATATTTGCAAGGGTATCAAATATGTCTACTTGTTCCTCAGATATATCAGGGTCAGAAAAGTCGGAGTCAGAACGTTCTAAGGTGGGACTAGCGGCCATGGTCGAAATCAAGAAAACAAAATTTGGTAATTCTCACGTGACTTACCAAATCGGGCATATTGACCGGCTAGTCTGTATCGATCGCCAAAAGAAAATTAATTAATACAATGGTTGATAATCAATGTATAAAATGATTCCATTTATGATTATTCCTGACTTTAGTATTTCCCCCTTTGGCGGATTGCTCGAATTTCTTCCGCTCTAACCACGTGCTGATCAATATGTGATCCGATCACATTCCACAGTTGAACTTGTCTTTACTGTAACTTTGACATCCAAGCCCATTCAACGCGCAAAATGTCACTCAACATACCTTCTCTTGCGCCAAATCAGATATCAGAGACGTTGCGAGCCATGACCGATCGTGGTTTCAAGTCTCCCCTCAACATCGGGCTAGTAGCTGCGATTTCGTTGCTTGCGCTCTACAAAACTCTCCCCGCGCTTTCCCCTGGCACCACAAGGCCAAAAGTCTACCCTTCGTTTGAAACCTTGGTTCTTACGGGCGACTCCCGCCGAGCCAAGCTCAAACAACGAGTGGATGACATTTATCCTCGCGACATCTTCGGGCCAGGGGCAGACCACTCAGTCGACCTACCCAAAGGTAGAGTCACCTATTGGCTCATCGGTCCCCAAGAGGGGAAAAGGGTACGAGGGACATTCTAAATATGCATTTTGCTGCTTAATCGCTGAATCTAGGTCATTCTCATCCACGGAGTTTCCATGCCCTCCTTGGTTTGGGAGCTCGTTGCAAAACGACTCGCAACTGCTGGTTTCCGTGTACTGATCTACGATCTATATGGACGTGGATATAGTGAGGCTCCCGATGCTTTATCCACACCGTACAATACAGAATTATACATAACCCAGCTGGCTCTTTTGATGCAAGCAGTAGGATGGCGCAAGGCTCGAATCGTAGGCCTCTCGATGGTAAGTTCAACTCAATTTCATTTCTATCATGCGGCATTCCTCACATACAATATTTAGGGTGGGGGAATTGCTGCAGCCTTTGCTGCCAGATTCCCTTGGTTAGTGGAATCTAGCGTCACTTTAATCGCTCCCACCGGAATCATCGAGGTATAATTTCCATCTCGCCATCGTTTGATCTTGGATTTTGAGGCATTACAAAGGGCCCAGTTGGTGGACTCCTCGCACGCCTATTCGGCTCTGCGAGGTATCAACGACTACGTCATAGTGCGGTTGGGAAGGTATGCTTTGCTTGATTGTCTGCTTCCTCTTCTAACTCCGACGCATAGCTCTTCGAAGTCCTACCCGCAACACCTCCACCAATCGCAAGTACACTAACTGAATCCGACCAGCTCTTCAAGAAGCTCAGTGCTATCATCGGCCTCCAAACCGTACTACTTCCGGGGTACTCTGCTGCTGTTGCCTCATCCATATTTGGGGGCCCACTCAAAGGTCTCACCGAGGACTTTAGGAAACTTGGAAATCTCAAAGATGTTAAAGTTCTACTGATTTGGGTAAGCCAGTGATATATACGTTCACTAAGATTTGGTTTATTAAGGTGCTACAACTTATAGGGAAAGAAGGACAAGGTTGTTCCATACGAGTACTCACGAAAGGTCAATAAGTTAATTCCACATGCGAAACTAGTAACCATCGACAACGGTGGACATGATGTGACTGTTAGCCATTCTGACAGGGTTATAAAAGAGTTGGAAGGGTTTCTGCCGAAATAATCTAGGATTTTTGCCTGAACACATCCATTAGCAATGTCCGAACAACTTTATTGACAGAATTGTATCGATTAAAACAAATCACATAAAGCACCTTGCCGTTGCACGCTGAAAAAGTGCGTGTCACTCCTGGGTCACATTTGGTAGTTGTGTTGGCGCTGTGCCTTCCATTTGGCCATGGGCTCAAATCACCGGAACCGGCGATCGCTGGTCCGCTGGTGCCACGGTGATCCGAGGATTTTATACCCACCTTAGCATCGTCGGTGGATTCTCCTCAGTTGGCCTTCGCTTACTTGATACCGCATAGGATACGTAAATGTCGTTTAACATACCCTCATTCATACCAAATCAGATCCCAGAGACCTGGCGTGTTGTGACAAACCGGGGTTTCCAATCCCCTGTTAATGTTGCACTAGCGGCTGCGATCTCATTGACCGCGCTCTATACGGTTATTCCTGCGTTCAATACCAATGCCACAAAACAAATTATCCATCCATCACTTGGGACTTTGGTTGTTGCAGAGGGATCTCGCCTGGCTAAGTTCAAGGAACTAGCCAACAAGGTTTATCCACTAGACACCTTTGGGGAAGCTCACTCGGTTGACCTACTCAAAGGTAAAGTCACGTATTGGCTCATGGGTCCCCAGGACGGGAAGAGGGTACGAAGCCACTGGCGCCTTTAAATATTCTTATTTATATCTTGATCATTACACCTAGGTCGTCCTAATCCACGGGATTTCCATACCCTCCTTGATCTGGAAGTATGTCGCGGAACGACTGGCAAAGGCTGGTTTCCGCGTCCTCATCTATGATCTCTACGGGCGTGGATATAGTGAAGCACCAGATGTTCTAACTACTCCATACGATACGGAGCTATACACAACTCAGTTGGCTCTCCTGATGCAAGCAGTGGGATGGCGCAAGGCCAGAATTGTGGGGCTTTCGATGGTAAGTTCACCTTGATTTTGGACCTATCTTGTGATTTTTCTGACGCGTAACATGTTTAGGGCGGAGGGATCGCCGCTGCATTTGCCGCCACATTCCCTTGGCTAGTAGAGCCCAATGTTGCTTTAATCGCTCCGGCCGGAGTCTTGGAGGTATGATTCCCGCCCCGCTAACGTCTCGTTCTGGTTTTTTTTTTTGACGTACCAAAAATTCAAAGAGCCCACCTGGTGGGCTACTCGTCCGCATATTCGGGTCTGTGACATTCCAGCGTTTCCGCCATAGTAGATTTGGGAAGGTATGCTATTATTTACATGTCCATCTTGCGCGGTTCTGACTCTAGCGTCCAGATGTTCTTGCCTGCTTTTCCTGCTCCTATCCCGAACGGGCTGTCCAAATCTGGCCAATTAATCCAAAAGCTGAGCATCATATTTAACGCTCAAACTGCGCTGCTCCCAGGGTATTCGGCTGCTATCGCCTCCTCTATGTTCGTCGGTCCAGTCACGGGACTCGAAAATGAGTTTAAAAAGATGGGAAACCTGAAAAGCGCCAAGGTTCTGCTCATCTGGGTAAGCATGTGTAATAATATATAAACCATTCTGGGTCCGGTGTATTAAAGCGCTATGGTTTATAGGGTGCCAAGGACAGAATTATCCCTTACGCGTGCACAAAGAAGGTTAAGGAGTTGATTCCACACGCGGTGCTGATAACTATCGAAGACGCTGGACATGATTTGACCGCCAGCCATTACGATAGGGTTGCAGAGGAGTTAATCAAGTTTTTGAAGGATTAATCTAAGACCGTGACAGCATACATCTATGGGTGGATATTCAAACAGTTTTATTAACGCGAATGTATTGATTGAAACCAAAAAAAAACAATTATATCTGTGTGTGGACACGGTGAAGGAACATTGCTATGCCGGTACATGACGTGAATTTGTGTATCTACTTTATCCGAAAATCTCAAGGAGAATCTACCCATATACTCAGCGAGTGTTCCCGTGTCCGCGTCTGGTCTTTATTTCTGTCTATATGCAATGATATTATCTATTTGCGTAGCAGCATGCACCCGAGCCTTCCTTTTCCTATACCCACAAGCACAAAGGATACCCTCAGGGCTTATGAGCGTCAACTCGTACCCCACAAGGTTTGAACACCTACAGATAACGCAAAGTGCTTGGAAGTGTTTGCGAAGATCCCTTGAGCAAGCAATCCGCCATGGGCAATCTAGCGCTCGTGAGAATAATGGGCTTACTGGCGGAAGTAGAGAATATGAAGTACGCATCTAGCTAGGCCCTGAGCTGTGGGGTATGTACGATTTGGACAATACTAACCAACTCCAAGGTACTAGCCGATATTTATTGTAGCCACAGATCTAGAGTAGTTGAGATTACTTACCGAAGCGATGTGTGCATAAAAGATACGGGGGTCTGCGGCTTTTGGTGTGACCAAACAGGATTTAAGCATGGCACTAAACCTTATAATAATGCAGCTTCAATGGGGATTTGTACCTCATGCAGGGAAAACTCACGAATATGCATTTTCTCTCCAGTGACTTTAATATAAGCTTTTGTGATTGAAAAAATTACCTAGTAGATCGTGGAGGCTGATTTGCTACTCAACGGCCTTCACAGATTTCTACAATAATCAGAAAAACCCCAGAAGTACATTACTGACACATTGTACACGTTTCACAAATGGTAGATCTACTACGCACACTTGTATCTCGAACATTCAGTCCAACAAGTCATTGCCATACTCATGCGCGCATACATCCTATCCCTTCCATACGCCTCTGAAACATTCATGTAGATGGGGCTATAACCTCTTGAGTTGGAATCCCTTGGCCTTCTAGATAATGAAGCAAATCTCGCACGAGCGAAATCTGATCTTCAAGTGATAGACCGGACACAATAGTCTGCAACGCTCCTCCAACGGTAACTTGGTGTACTCGCACAACAGAAGACAGGTAGACATAAGAGAACATTCCCATGAGGAATCTGTAGTCAAAAGAACCCTGATCTTAGCGGTGGCCAGATATAAGCTACGCATATACGCACTGGCAGTCCATCCTGTCCGTCATACCACCGTGTCCAGGAATGCTGTGCCCAAAATCCTTGATATTAAACGCCCGCTTGAACCCAGAGGCGAAGAAACCACCGAAAGGTGCGACCAGTGATGCAAATGTTGCCATGAAGAGCGCATGAATTTGGAACGGTGTATATGGGATGGTCCGTAGAGGATGTCCGAGCTAAAATAACTCGGTCAGCAGTAGAAATATTTGTTATTGGGTTTTACATACCAGAGGGGTAAAAGTGGCTCCAAGTGGGGACCATACGCTGTATTCCTTCCACAAAAACACAGGATTCGGCTTGCACGTCACGTTTGACCACGACGCAGTCCCTAGGTCCCGGACAGGGCAGATGAAATAATTGTATCTCATGAAGATTGTCGCCCACTATGCAGATAAGTTAACGACTTGTAAAGTATATCATCGCCAAGTACTTACCACGTAACCGAATAGCAAAGTGCTGAAAAACGCACCAATAAAGCCTTCGACAGTCTTTTTTGGACTGAGCTTGATCAAAGGGGTCTTGCCGAATGTCATGCCTGATCGAAAATGAGTCACTAGTAGATCACATCACGCATTGAACCTCACCCCAGATGTATGCAAAAACGTCATTACAGATTACCATAGAAGCAGGGAGCCAGAACCAGATCAAACCCTGTGCAGGGGTGAGTGATAATCGGAGCAAGGGCGCAGTCAACGTACCTCGAGAATGTTGTTCACAATAAAATGACTAGTTGCTAAACGTTAATATATGCATGGGACTCAGATGCGTACACTAACCTAGAGACGACGACAATGAGCAGGGTCATGTGTACCCAGCAGAATAGCCCAAATTGCTGTTTAAGGTATTCGCGCTTGAGGCTGCCTACAAAGCCGACGAGCCCTAATGCGAATTATGCTATATCAGCGCAATTTTAGTATCAACGATATTTGAAGTGACTTTACCTATAGTATAGAGCATAAAACTAATAAACCGGTGGTTGGTCGCAAAAGGCAAGAACGAGGCTTCTGCAAAGATTACGTGCTCAAAGATCATTCCCGATCAGCCACAAATGTCTCGGGTCGAGATGGTCGCATTTACCTTGAAGTAGTAAATGATGCTTTCACCGTACAGGAAGTAATTTGTGACAGCGAAAAAGTACCAGTTGATAGTTTTGCTCCAAGGGTCCCGCGCAGCCTCCCCGTCCATTTCACTTTGGCTTGATGTTTTGCGACCAGTCAGCGCGAACAAGGCAGTAACCTCGCGATAAACAATCGTTTGGCAGAGCATAACCAGCAATATCAAGTACGCAGGACCAAGTGCCATGAGACCTGTTTGTGAAAGTCAATGAGACGCCTGTAGGAATGAAGCGAATGCGAACCGAAGAACCCCCCAATCATAATCAATGTCCATATCGTACGAGTAATAGCACTCTGCATTCGCTTCCCTTTCTCATGGTCTGCCCCGTTGCCTGGGCCTTGGACAACGTGAGGTCGAACTTCGTGAACACCATGGTCATCCTTTCGCACTTCCAACTCGACTTTGCTCTCTTTTGGAAGTGGTTCCGAGGTTATTGGGTTGTCTGCTTTTCGTTTCCGAGCGCCCAAACCAGGAGATATAGGTTGAGGAATGCCTGCAGGAAGATTTGGCGAGAACGGAGGCTGAGCCGCTGGTCGTGCAGACGTCACCACTGGTGCCGGCACATGTGGTGCGGGAGACACCGTCACTACAGGGGTTGGAGTAGGTGGGTCCTTGGGAACAACCTTGTCGAGCTTGGGTGCTGGGGGTTTAGGTGCTGGGGGTTTAGGCGTTGGGAGTTTCGGTGTTGGGGATGCTTCGGGAACAGGAGCCGGTTCCACAGCCGACTCTTCATTTTCGGGCAAAGTCGTTGGCGCAGCAGCATCTGGTGTTCGCGCTCCGGCTCTCGCTGCTTTTCGAGCCGCAATACGAGCCTTTTCTTGTGCTCGCTTCTTGGCACTTTTGCTCAATGGTGCAGATCTAGGAATGTAATCAATCCCAAACTGATGACAGGCAATCTAAATTTGCTCACGCTTTCTGGGCATCCGACTCTTCTGGTGTGTCTGGGCCAGCTTCGGGCTCAGAATCAGAATCGATCTCCTCAACATCGAGAAAATTAAACGACGGCCTAGTTTTGAGTTCAGCCCGGGACATGGTGACGGATTCACGCAGAAAGAGGACTCGAGGCAAACTTGAGATGCGTGGCATTACATCAGATATAATTTAGCGACGAGTCCGTGGAGAGTCGGCGCTTGACACTTGCTTCGAGCCATGAGTGAGTTTTGGGTCTCTAAGGTGAGTTGCTTCATTCTTTTGCTTTCTTGACTAAAATTAATCTCATTTAGAAACGATACTGGTGTAAATACTGTGGAATTAGTATCGCCGACGATGCGCCTTCACGTCAACATCACGAAGGCGGCCTCCGCCACAAAGGCAACGTCGAACGCTTCATCCGAGACATATACAAAACCAGCGAAAAGAGGAAGAAAGACGCAGCGGAGGAGGAAAGAGAACTAAAACGGATCGATGCGGTATGTTTATTCTGCTGAATTAATCCCCCGGTACTCATAAGACTGCCCAGGCTGCTAGGGAAGCGTACGCTAAAGATATTGGCAGTGGCACAGCAGCATCGTCGTCAACACCATCTACTTCGTCGTCTTCTGCTCCCGCTTACCGCGCAGCCGCACCTAAACCGCCAGCCTCCAAAACTACCGACAAATTCGCCAACTATTCCACAGCCGAATCTCTCGGCTACGTCGACGACGCAGTCCTCGAAGCTGAACGCAAACGGACTCAAGGCGTAGTCGGAGAATGGCAGCTCGTACTCCCAAGCCAACCTGCGCCAAAACCCCGAGCGACTCCGGAGGAGGGTGGAAAACGTGTTCTCCAACCTGCGCAGACGGAGGAAAAGGCTGCAGCGGAGAGTAGTCGCAACTTTCGAGTTAGCGAGAGAAAGGTTGGAGCAGGACTGCAGGAGATCTGGGAGCCTGATATTCCGATCAAAATCAAAGTCAAGCAGGACGAACAACCTCTACCCACACAGGCGGAGCAAGTAAAAGTCCAACCCAAAGTCGAGATCGATTATGGCTTGCCAAAGGCAAGCGAAGTACCCGTGTGGAAGCCCAAGACATGGTCGAAACCCGGAGAGGTTAAGCAGGAGGTCAACGAAGAGTCTAGTGAGGGAGTTAAGACTGAAGAGCCATCCGAGGTGCCTGCTCCTGCCGAGGACACCGCACCTCCACCCCAGCCATCGCCACCGCCCCCCGAACCTCCCGTCAAGAACGAGCCCGAAGAGCCTAAGCTCGATGAGATGGTACCACCATCTGCCAGCAACGGTTTATTCCGCAAACGCAAGGCTCCACCATCAACCGCGGGAAGTCGCGGTGTAAAGAAACGCTGACTCATTCGTCTATAAGCTTTTACACTGTATTCTAGAACACATGCTATTCCCAGACACCAAACATACAGGATCTCATCCGAAACTCTATACGGTGGTCACTGTTCGACCAAGCTAAGCTCCAGAACCAATCGCAGCTCTTCATCCTCGTCAATCCCTCCATAACTTCCATCATGACGCGACCCAGCACCATGCGAGCCATCGCTACGATAAGGACTACGTCCACCCCCACCCAAAAAGGGATTATCATCTGGAATATCGTCAACATTGACTCTAGGACCCCTACTCGCAGGGATATAAACACTCCGGCCTGAACGTCTTGACGAGGGCGAGGTTGACGCCGACGGGACGCTTGAACGAGTCGAATTAGTCGGCGAGCCATGTGGCGTCTCGCGACTGATGTCCAACTCGACCTCGCGCAAAGCCGCCTCGTTTGCGGCTTGTCGCGCGTCTTCTTCATCCCTACTCAACATCATAAGGTATTGAACCGCGTCTGCTTCGTCGAGGCCCATTTCCGCAAGCGCCCCAGCCTGTGCGCGAGCACGACGGAGAGCTGGCTGCACTCGTGTATGTTCGTCCTTTATCTGGCTGAGAGAACTCGATATTTCGCTATTGAGCTCGTTGCGTTCTACGTATCCAATTGGTTAACTGCCAGGAACAGGATACTCTACGCTTCAGACTCACGCTGCCACTTGGCCACAGTTCCACCTCCAGCTTTCCCATTGGTACTGCGCTTCCCTTTGGGGGACTTTCCCCACGCATTAGCCCCCTTGTCACTATCCCTCCGAGCATGCCAGGCGAGTACTTGGCTTTCGACACTGATAAGAACCGTATCGCTTTCAACAATGATCTGAGACACCGGCTTCTGCTCATGATGGGCAGAGCTAGGCGATGGCGTAGGAATACGCCTCAACAGTTGCAAAGTGAGCGAATCGAAAATAAACGTGCTACCTCGCGCACTAGAACCAAGTTAGTCGTGTACCGATGAACACACCTATTAAACCCACCTTCCAACTGCTACTACTACATCGCCCCACGCGATTGCACTAACGCCTTCCCCGTCCAGAGCATCCCATGCCACAGCAGCTTGAATCTCTGGTTCACCCTCGTTACTTGTAGAGTCGTCCCCGCTAGCCATCTTAGACCCGGCGCTCCGAGCTACTTCTTCCTCAGAATCCCAGTCCCAAACACACACTCTACCCAACGAATCGCCCGCAGCCACAAAACTGCGCGGACGAGGTGCAGATCCCGACCCGGGCGTAGGCAGAGTAAGCTGGATTTGGGGTGGTACAAACACCGGAGACGGGCTACTCGGAAGCGGAGTAGATGGGGCGCTGCTTAGAACGGTGGGTGTGCCGACAAATGACGAAAGCCCAGATGGAAGTGCCGAGTTGGCTGGGGTTCGTATGCCCTCCTTCTCCTGCTTGACGAATTCTACCGTGATGGCATGCAAAGGACCCAGTGGCCCACCACCAAATCGTAACCTTCGTATCAACCCCGCTTCTCTATCCACCTTGAGCCGACAAAAGTGCAAATCGGTAGAGCAATGGATAAGAATGCTGACGGATGTTCGAGATTGAGCATGGATGCGAAGTGTACTGGGAGGCGAAGGCAAAACCAACGGAGGAATCTGCACGCATTTAACGCTTGGTGAATCGGGTGAACTGGCGTTAACTCCAAACCATATTAGCACTGTCCCATCGACATAGCCCGCTGCGACAACTTGACAAGATACATCGAGCGCTACTTTCAGACAAGGCACTCCAACAAGAGCAACAGCTTGGGAGACTGAGTCGCTACCATCAAAGTATGTTCCGGTCCAAATGCAATTCAGCTGTGCACGTTGATTGGTCGGAAGGTTCCATAGCTTGACTGAGCCGTCTGCAGCGCCCGTGACAAACAACTCGCTCCCATTGATGCCATTGTCGACAGCGATATCCTCCACCTGCACTGGATGGGCATCGGCGAGAGAACATTTGATCATGCGGGCGCTGCATCCTGGGTCCATTGCCTTTGATGCAACAGTCACTGCAACGCTGCCGGAGCGTAGACCCCACAGCATGAAGCCAGTGCCACCGGACGAAGCAAGGGCAAGCGCAGAAACGTTCGAAAAGACTTCCTGGAAATTTGGGTTCACCCCGAGACCGAGTACCGTGGCCGTGTTGGACGCATCAAAAAGACCGCGGACGACCTTGCCTAGTTAACCTGTGAACTCCTAAACAAAATTGATAACACAAATGGCAAACCAGTAAAAGGAAAAGATCTCGCGACGGTACCAGCCGAGAGGGAGGCCGTGAGAATCGCCCAATTGGGCTGTGCACCTTGAGCATTCCTTGGAGACTGCATTACATGAATCGCAGTGATCGGCGTCCGATGTGGCTTGTGCGTCACCGATGTGGGTTTTCTCGTTTTTTCCCATTGTCTTGGGTGAAGTCAGCAACAACCAAATGAGATTATTTAAATTAATTACCTAGCCAAAACCCAATGCTTCTGAAACTCGGCGCGCCAAGAGCTTTCGCCGCGTCGGAGCAATACCAGTCTCGGGGGCTTATTGAGCAAGTCAAGATCGGGCGAAATGCCGAAAAAATGCTGGAGAAAAGCACATCGCCATACGGTGTCCTGGCTTATATGAGCATGCAGTAGTCGGCAGACCGAATCGGATGCAGCGAGCGTGAGTGGATCGAAATATGCAATGAGATGGGAGAGCAGCTCAGACGGGAGATCAAGTAAATGCGATCCATGCTGGGCAGGAGTTGGCAAACGAACAGTAGACTTTTGTGTATTTTGCGCTTGTTTCAGAGTCGATTTGGCAACTTTCTCGGGCATAAAACGATTAATCGGCAAAATACAGCGCAGAAAATATCTGCGATGGTCGTTGATCAGCGCTGACTCACATGGCAAGTCACTAACATAACGTAATCCACATTACCTAATAAATTAATTCGTCATCAACGCTCTAGATCTCGCTCTCCGCGGGCCTCAGCCTGGTAATTCGATTTGACGTTTATTTCTTTTACTTTGTCATATCTCGGCAGTAACAGCGCCCAGCTCTATATAAGTGTCTTACCGCCAGTACGCCTCGCGAACTGCGGAGCCCAGTCACAGACAACACATGGAGTCTAGTGGGTGGCCGTGGTATGTTCCCAAGGCAGTCACTCAGGAAGTGACCCATCCCACACTCCTTCCCTCAATCCAACTCGCGAGCAAACGTCGCTTTTACCTCCAAAGCTGGTTTGGTCTGTCTGCTTTGGTAAGTCCATTCCATTCCAAACATCGCTTCTGAACAGTAATCGAGCGGCCCAGTGTGGATTAAACTTGATATCTGGCTTGAATTGGCTGTGGTTCTCCGCTATAGCTGCACAAGGTATGCGATCTACCATCACAGTATTCACGTCATTGACCGTTCTTCAAGCCACCGAAGAATTTGATATTTCACTGCAGGAAATCAACTGGCTTGGTACCTGCGTCAATGTGGCATACCTACCAATGTCGATCCTTGTTCCACTCAGTCTCAATCGCTGGGGAATGCGCGCATCGGTACGAATCTTACACCTTCATACCATAGCTTACTAATTACAACTTCGTAGTGTGCTCTCGGCTCGCTCCTTTTGATCATCGCTTCATGGGTTCGCTACGCGGGCAGCGTTGAAATCCTACCCTCAACGTGGAGATACAAACTGCTTCTAATGGGCCAGGTGAACAAAATTTCCGCACATTTATCAAAGTTCCAACTCAACACTGCTAGATACACTGCTTAGATTCTCGCGGGATGTGGTCAACCATGGTTTCAAATTCTCGGCCCAACCTACAGCGAGGTCTGGTTTAATGGTCACGCGACAGCAACCATGGTCCTTTCCGTTGCCAGTCCGGTCGGAGCTGCACTTTCTCAGCTCATCGCGCCGACATTTATGACGGTACGCGAGTCGGCAAGTCTTCTTTGATTGAATAACATGACGTCAATACTTATCCGGTTCGCAGTTATTGATCCTCGCCATTATCACGAGCATAACAGCTCCCGCAGTGTTGTTGGTATGCCCCGCACCGCGAACATTAGCATGTATGCGCTTCTCCCTGCCATTTAATTATCGCTAGCTGAGCCTCTTACTAATAAATTTAGCTCAAAATGGATATGGCTCACCTGCACCAGTTTTACAAGCCCTCCGCGCCTTGATATGTAGAAGCCGTCCGGGGGAAATAGTCATGTCCCCGCGCGAATGTACCGACATGGCAATCACCACACTCATTTTTGGCGTTATTGTCTCAGCATTTAGCGCAATTCTAATCCTAGTCAACCAGATTCTCGTATGTATCTCAAATAATCATCCACACATTGTGCAACTCACGTTACACAGACTCCACACGGTTATTCACCACGAGAGGCCAGTACAATGAGTGGTGTCCTCGTTTTAGCCGGCTTTATTGGCGCAGTAATCACCTCACCCATAGTCGATCGTTATCTCTCAGGTTATCTCCCTTTTGTTGCCAAGGTATTCGCACCTATGGCGGCCATAGCCTACATCATGCTTATATGGGACAGTACGTAGCCTTGAAGCCATCTGATTTATACCGATGCCCCTGACGTTGGAATCACTTAGCACAAGCAAACAACCATTTGGGCCTATATGTCATAATCGTCGTGATTGGGGTTGCATCCTTTAGTTCGCTACCTCTTCTGTTGAAGATAGGTAGCAAATTATCAGGCGGCACCGAAACATCCTCAGCGATATTGTGGTTCATGGGGAACCTCCTTTCAGCCATTGTTGTATTGTGTAAGCCGCTCACTTTTCATACATTATACACTACTCACGAACTTCTACTGGGATGATAGCCATGGATGCCCTTCGGGACAAATCACCAACCGCTGATCCTTCATCCAACATGCAGCGCTCCCTCATCTTCCTAGCGTGCTTCGTTGCAAGCGCACTTCTCCCAGTATTTGCTCTTAGAAATCATTTGAAGAACCACGATCATGAGAGCACTAGACTGGATTCAGACCGCAAAGGAATTGATTTGACATGGATACATACCAGAACCCCAACTTGATCTTGCATTAGCGATTCAGACAATGTATTACTAGACACGCACGCTCACTTCTTTCTAAATTATCTTGTTCTTATTTTGTTATGGTAAAGTGAAATAGTAACAATATTTGATAATTTACACAATATGCCTTTAGCCATAGATTCACGCTTTGTGCGGCACTTTGTGTGGGCGCCAACCACGCCGCGGCTGTCAACGATCACGATTTGGATCGTATCGTTGCCCTAGCCAGATGAACTAAACTTCGATCTGATTGAACCTTGTGCCGGCGGCAAAGAGAATCTAGGCCTTGGCCATGCGGACGCCTTGGTATGTACTCTAAATTACGATAACTCGGCATATTAAGCCAGGGTTATTATGATAAATGGGCGAATCTGAGGCGAGACTGTTAATAGGCATCAAATATGAGGCGCCGTGAGTGTGGGTCAATCCCGCGGCGTAACACCCGGCGGCGGAAATAACAGTTACAATAACCCAAAAAGCTCAAGGCATTTAGATCAACGTTTTGTGGCATGGGTGATATATAAGTAACGATCATAATACATGTGTCTTTCACATTCTAGCTTCCAGCGCGAAAATCCCGAGTTTCAGCCCGACCCCTGATCGCGAAACATTCAAGCAATGCATTTACTATAGAGCATCTATCAAGTCGCATACATGAACGAATATTGTCATATACTGTATAGATAATCTATTGTATTCTCCTTTCGAGGATACTATCGCACCGATTCTTCTTTAAACAAATCTCCACGATACACCGTTCAGCTTCCCGACTCCTGAGATGCACATAAGTTAATTTACATTAGCATATGCCAGCTAGCTGCCCCTGTTCATTCACTCACCAAGCCCGGCAAACTGCTGGAACCCAGCCGGTGACAAATCGATATCGTTGTACCCGCACGCATAGCACCGGTCCACCACGCGCATGTTCACCGTCTTGCCGTTCCAGGTCACCGCCGCCGTCTTACCGCACGCCTGGCCGTGGTTCGGGTTTCCGTCTGCGTCGGTGACCGGGGATAGTTAGTTCATGCAGTGTTTTGGGGCTGGCGTCGCCTCCGAATTGCCATGCGTGTTTACTCACCAACCATCATCTCCTGGAATAGGCTGGTGCCAATAGCCGCCACCAACTCCAAGTCGCTGTTTGCCCAGCCGCAGGCACCGATCCCGACCGACGGGTTATCTAATTAGGACCATGCGTTAGTGACCTGTGCCTCACCAGCATGTCAGTGCTTTTGGGTAAGTCACTTACAATAGGTAGCCTGAATATATTCAAAGATGAAACCATTGCAGTCAGAAAGATCCAAGTAGGCGTTACTTGAGTCTCACTCACCCAGCCATTGTGGACATCGTATGGAGCCCGAGCTGCGAGGTCGACGGTAACGGTAGAGTTTGTTTCGACTGGAGCGGCGAGAGCCAAGGAGGCAAAGCCAAGAGCAGAAACGGCAACGGTAGTGAGCTTGCTGAAGGAATACATGTTGGTTTCAAATAGGTAGTGAGATGTAGCTCGTTTGTGAGAGGTGCTGATGGTGCTGTTCTAGTTTAGGCTCAGTTATATTTATAATGAATGCTGGCTACTAGTGTATGCATACATGACATTGACGTGTGTGTTCTACGAGCGAGTTCGCATCACTTGAATTGACAATTGCCGGTTACACCGTCTGTCCTGTGTGCTCACATGCATATGTATCGGCAAGCACACAAGCGAGGGAACCAAGACTCGATTAGACTGATTCTTTGAGTTTTTGCTAAGATGCGATGTCCATCAAAATAGCTTCGATCAGTTCAAATAGATGATTCTACTACGGCGCTTACTTTAGTTGCGCCTTGAGCGGCTCCGTGAACCCGAGCTGGCCGGTGTTCGATTTATTGCTCTCTTGCTCAAACAACATACTTAAGTTTACGTATGTGTGCTTATAAACCCCAGCCCAATACTGTATTCACATGCATGTAGCTGGCCTACTGATACTCCACGATGTATAGTTATTCCCGTCGAAAGGCGCCGGCACTAGCGGCTTCTAAATTACACGCGTACTTTATGGGTCGGAATAACGTTAATAGCTCTATGCATTATATATGTTTATGCACTCACGAAGGCCACGGCTCATATCGACTATCTAGCTTATGATCACGTACACATTGATGGTCCTAGATGAATTTTGATCGGTGGCCCCCGGCTCGAATGGACGATCACAGCGGACGTCGGCCACACTCAGCAGATGAGTAGAATTTGATAGAGTGTATTTCGACAGGCTTTGTTCTTACCATTGTAAACGCAACCCGAATTGCCCAGGGTGTACGCTTGACCTTAGCGAGACGGTCGCTTGAGTCCTTGCCGGCACACGCGCGCCAAGCATAAGCAGCGCAGAATGTGGCAGTACGAACAGTGATTCCCAGCGTCAATAGTTCGACTCCGTCGGCAGGTCAAAATATCCAATAACTACTATTTTCCACGCATATACCAAGACCACCATAAATATGGCCAGGTTTGAACTCAACAGCATCAACAACTACTACAAATCCAGCGAAATCCATCCTATTCCTACCACATTGCTAAGATGTACGCCTCCAACAATCTTGCCGTCCTCTTCGCCTCTGCTCTCAGCTTCGCTTCCACAATTCTCGCCGCTCCAGTAGGGGCGAGCCCTGCTCCTGGCCTTGCAGCGCGGGCTCCGTATGACGTTCACAATGGCTGGGTGAGTGTGACTTGAATTGCGGTACACTTAAATATTTAATTTATCTAACTGTGCTTTTTATCACATTGAATTAGGCTACCTACTGTGAGTGGCTGACTTTGCAATTTATATCTCCGATCCATGCAAGTAGTATGTTAAAAATAAACTGACGAATGATTATAATTCTATTCAGATAACCCATCTGTTGGGCTCGGTGCCTGTGGATGGGCGAATAGCGACTCGGAGCTGGTCGCAGCCATCGGAACCAGCCTGTTCCAGGAGATGATGATTGGTAAGTGGTTACTAGTGGTTGTTTAAATACTGCGTTGCATACTCACTATCTACCCCTCAACATAGATGGGAACCCGAACAACGGCTAAGCATGCGGCAAGACAGCCGCTGTGACCTGGGGTGGTAAGACGCTCAATGTCCGCGTAGTCGATCGATGCTACGCTTGTGGATACAACGATATCGATTTGTCGCCAGCTGCGTTCCAGCAGTTCGCAGCGCTAGGTGGGTAGTTGAAGTAAACTAGATATATAGTGGCGATGTTAACGTAAATAATTTATTAGGTGTTGGAAAGCTGAACGGGGTCTCGTGGAGGTTTGCTTAGAAGAGCACTCATATCATTGGCAGAACCTGTACGCGGTGACCCTGAGATTAGCCATTGATCACCAGTATCCGTCGTGTATGTATGCTATAAAGTTTAAGGCTGATTTGAATCTATTGCTACTGTCTGAATATTTTAAGGGCTGAGTTGAAGTTGATTGTGGCATTCAAACAAACTTTTCCATATGTATGTACATGAACCCCCCCTCATAGTTGCCCAAACCTTAGGGCATAAGACATTACGTCTAAGAAAATATTTCAAAATTTCGTTCGTAAATCTGAACGACCAATAATGAGCTATCTTTGTTGGTTCCCTGCTTAAGAATACTATGTGATGCGTGATTTTTTAAATATATATATATATAGAGAGAGAGAGGCAGCTACATTCAAACCGCTCTATCAAGAAGGGGGAAGTGGCATCAGCAAAAAAAAATCTACTAAATTTACAGGTGCCTACAGGACCCTAATTAGACCCTGGTAGTGGCCTGTAGCGGCCTGTAGTAGATTTTTTTTTGCTGAGGAACAAAAGGGGGGGCAAGAGCGTGGAGAGCACGTGATACGTGTTTTTTTTTTTTTTTTTTTTGGATACGATTTATAAGGCGGCCCTCTACGAGGAGGACACCGCACAAAAGCCATACTAACTACACACCAGGTGATGACAAGCAACTACAGCTCTCCCCGACACGCGCGCAGCACAAAAGGACAGGAATGGGGCGGGTAAAACACCGGATGCCCGGGCGAGTACATATATAGGCATAAGGCGTAAACAATCAGTAACTATCAGTATGTACGTACGTAACTAAATGTCCACTCCTCCAGCAGCGAGGAACTCCAGGGCGGCCTTCAGACCTCGGACAGTAGAGAAAATGTGCGGTAGACTCAGGCGTTGACTGAACCCGTGTAGAAAATCGCGGGCCCTCTCGTGCCTCGGGCACTCCAGGAGGATGTGCCGTGCATTCTGTTTGGCGGCCCCGCAGGGGCATGCTGGCGAATCGATCTTGCCGCATCGGTGCAGGTATGAAGCGTGGCGACCGTGCCCAGTGATGGTGCGGATGAGCTGCATGTGGACTTTACACGTGATACGTGATCTGGGTGACTAATTATAAACAACTTGCGCAACTGGGTTCCTGACTCCCATTCAAAAGCTGCCATGAGATCATCACATAATCAAGAAGATGGTCTGTTCACATGGCCAAGGCGGCCTGTTCTGTTCTTCGCTTGTCTTCTGTTCATTGTCACATTGGGACTTTTCTCGTAGTTCCCCGGCTGGCTTTTGACCTCGTGGTGTTCTATATATTGGGCTATAAAAGCGCCTGTCGACCATCGTTGATACATTTCTTGCGTCGTCTCAACTGTAAGGCCGGCAATGGAACTCGGGGATATCGGGGACAAGAAAACGAGTGAACTTGCTCAAGTAGTCACGCGAGAGGATGTAGCTCGAGAAGATGGGTCATCATCTGTGCTTGCTCCGTCTGCAGAAACCTACCGGCTGTACAAACGACGATGGGTGGGTTTAGTTGCCTTGGTCAGTTGCCAATTATTGCGAACCAGGTTGAACCGAGTTTGTGCTTATGAAATCTAACCGTTTATCTAGTGTCTCTTGAATGTTATTTCCGGGTTAAACTGGCTTTGGTTCTCTTCAATATCTATACCTAGTAGGTGCCGCTCCCTTGGTGCCTTTTGTCCTAGAGTCTGACTCTCATTGCAGCTTCCAAAGAGTTTGGTGCATCACTGGAAAGAGTGAACTGGTTGGGAAACAGTGTCAACCTTGTTTATCTACCAATTTCTATTATTGTTCCATTGGGGTTTTCGCGCTGGGGAATGCGCACCTCAGTATGTATTTCTGGTGTATTCTGCTTTGGCGCATACTAATACGTTGTGTGAATTGGCAAGTGTATCGTTGGCTCGCTCTGCTTGTTGCTCTCAGCGTGGATTCGCTATGCTGGCACTGCTCGATCCTTGTCTTCGGGGGGGAAGTATGCATTACTCCTCGTCGCACAGGTAACTGACTGCGGACAGCAGTAGTCGCGACCGTCCATGACGCTGACCAAAGTCTACATAGATTCTTACTGGATGCGGCCAGCCCTGGTTCCAAATCCTTGGTCCTAAGTATAGCGAGACTTGGTTTGACCTTCGTGGTCGAACTACGGCTACTATGATTATAGCGATTGCTAATCCAATTGGAGCTGCACTTTCTCAACTTATCGCGCCAGCGTTCTCGACCGTGCGCGAATCAGTAAGTAAGATTGAAACATCGAAGGTTGAACTCTGGCTTATGCTTACTTTTTGCAGATATTGATTCTTGCCATTGTTACAACTGCTGCGGTTCCTGCTGTAATATTCATATTCTCACAGCCACCAACTCCGCCAAGTATGTGTCTTGTGTTGGACGAATTTCGTGATCGTTCACTTACGAATGGTTCTGATGGGTGTACCCACCAGCTTATGCTGGATCTCATCCTTCTCCCCCAGCCGTTCAGGTTTACCGCGCGTTCATGGGCAAGGCACGCTCAGGAGAAGCATTCATGACACCGCACGAGCGAGCGGATATGGCCATTGTCACTCTTTTGTTTGGCGCCCTCGTTGCAGCATTTGACGCGTTTTCCATCCTAATTAATCAGATTTTTGTGAGCCTCCTCGAGCTTTCATCTAAGTACGTTATTTAGGCAAAACAGGCACCCTATGGGTATTCGTCGGACGAAGCCGGTATCATGGGTGGTGTACTCATCCTTGCCGGTATTGTTGGAGCAGCAATCATGTCTCCAATATTCGACCGGTACCTTACGCATCATCTTGCCTTTGCTGCCAAGGTATTGATACCGTTACTGGCTGCAAGCTACATTGCTCTCATCTGGGATAGTGAGTTTCTGTTTATGCTATGTATTAGACCTATCTGAATCTGATATCATCTTTACCCAGTTCGCGCAAATAATTATCCTGGTCTGTATGTTGTTATGGTCGTGATCGGTGTGGCATCCTTTACGCTCTTGCCCATCGCATTGGAGATCGGATGTGAGGTCACAAGAAGCGCTGAAATATCGTCTGCGGTTCTTTGGTTCGCTGGAAATTTACTTTCAGTAGTATTCGTTCTCTGTGAGTAATTTGGTATCCTACGAATGTTGGCTCATTGCCTCCCGTACCAGCCATGGATGCACTCCGAGACGACTCTGCGACCGCGAACCCCCCATCGAACATGCGTAAATCTCTGATATTCCAAGCTTGCTTCGTCGCGGTATGCGCCGTCAGCGTGTTTGGCTTGAAGGGACAACAAACTCGACGAGAAATGGACGTGCGGAGGCAGCAAGAAACACGGGAGCGTGAGCGAGAATAATGACCCCTTGAGAACACTGAGTAGTTCGTTTATATACTTTAATCTGTGTCCAGAGTGAGTATTGTAATATTAGGACGATGCTGTGATTCTACCGAGTTGGCCCTGAAAATGAGTGCCCAACTATAAAACCGGCGCAGACTTGGCTTCCTGAATAAGACCTCGCTCGTTTGTGCACGCCCTGGAATCAGGTTCGAGCGAGGGTTCGAGTATTCGTTATATATTGGCACTCCCATATAAGGCATGGTTCATCCGACCAATTCGCTCTGCTTCAACTGTTTTACCACCCAGGTTTCAATCTACCCCACTTGGAGAGATGATGAGGGACTCGGATATCTCGCCTGGTAGTGCCGAGTTCGCTCTAGACCCACCTGACACCATGTTTCTTCGCTCTCCCCTGTTGCATCTTTCCCGGCGATAACTTTATCGAATTCGGTGATATGGGGAAGCTAGATCGTCTGTGGTTATAAGTCCCGCACAATCAAGAGGTAGGGGTTTAGGCTACCTCGTCCGCACCACGTTGCGGAGCCATGTCAAACTTGGAGGACTCGGACTTCAAATTCAATTCTCCAACTGAGCTTCAGACTTTGAGTCGGGTCGAGGTCGTCGACCCGTCTCGGACGTCCGTTGTTGAGTATCGGTTGTATAAGCGACGTTGGGTAGGACTGCTGGCAAATGTGAGTATCGTCTAGTTAAGGGTGTTGAAAATAAATAATCTGTTTTGAAAGTGTCTGCTTACAATCGTTAGCACCGCTGGCTTGGGCTGGTTCTCTCCGATCGCCATCCCAAGTATGTTGACCTGCTAGATTTAGGCTATTTTGCTAATTAAAGGATCTGCACTGATAGCTTCGGAGGCGTTTGGAATATCTATACACCGAGTTAACTGGATGAGCAATGTCAACAACGTGGTGTTCCTTCCGGTGTCTCTTGTCATTCCTATCGTTTGTTCACGCTATGGACTCCGTATTCCGGTGAGTCTATATCGTCCCAACGATTCGAAATGTTGATTGGTTGGCCTTTTTCTTGTCGGGTATTATGGCGACTAAAAGTGTCTTGTTGGCACGGTTTCAATGCTGATTTCAGCATGGGTTCGCTACGCGGGCACCTCTCCATCGCTCTCTCCTGATGGAGAGTTTGCTTTGATTATGTTGGCACAAGTTAGTAGTCCACGTAGTATTGGTATTCTTATTAAGTCTGAAATATTCTATCTAGATTTTCGTTAGCATGGCTCAACCCTGGTTTCTTGTACTTGGCCCCAAATATAGTGAAGTATGGTTTGATCTTAAAGGACGAACGACGGCCACCATGTTCGTTGCACTCTCAAATCCAATTGGTTCTGCTATAGGGCAAGTGGTAGCCCCATTCTGCTCAACAGTTCGTGGATCGGTGAGTGGATATTCTGATACATCAGCTCTGGAACTTATGAACTATACTTCCAAGGTGCTTGTACTAGCGATTGTAACCACCGTGGTAGCACCAGCGGCACTACTCATTCAGCCTGCTCCACCAGTCCCCCCTAGTGCGTCTCTAAGCCGAATACTCCTGCACATCGTTGACAAAGTCGTGTTTCATAGCATTTGCGGGTTCTCACCCTTCGCCGCCTCCAATTCAGATACTACGTGCCTTCCTCGGTCGCCCTCGCCCAGGGGAAGCGACTATGAAGTTACGAGAACGTTTCGATTCAGTCATCCTCATCTTATGTTTTGGTTCGCTGGTGGGGGCATTTACAGCGCTCAGCATGTTGCTCTCCCAAGTTATCGTGAGTCGAGAAATACACAAAACAAGCTGATAGGACATGTTACTTATTGCTTTCTTTGTCAAGGCACCTTATGGGTACGATTCGGGTGATGCAGGAATTATGGGAGGTGTTACCATTCTGGCGGGAGTCATCGGCGGGATGGTTGCATCGCCCGTCTTTGATCGATACTTGACACACCACCTAGCACTTGCCGCGAAACTCATTATTCCTATACTTGGAGCGGGCTATATCGGGCTCATCTGGGCTGGTGAGCGAGCTGTTCGACGTTGATATTGCCAGCTAACAATAGGGTCGATTAGTTCGCGAGAACAATACTGCCGCGCTCTACGTTATTCTCGTTGTATTGGGCATTGGGTCCTTCACTTTGCTCCCTGTTGCCCTCGAGATGGGCTGTGAAGTCACACGCAGTGCAGAAGTATCTTCGGCGGTACTTTGGTGTGTAGGGAACCTCCTAACGGTCGTGTTTGTCACCAGTATGTGTATACATTTATTCCACTCAACCCCATGTTAACCTTCCTATCATTTACTAGGCATGGATGCCCTGCGTGACGACTCTCCTACGGCTAACCCACCATCTAACATGCGCAAATCACTCATATTTGAGGCGATACTTGTTGCTGTCTGTGCAAGTAGCATTATAGGACTCAAGGGGGAGCAAACCCGACGAGAAATAGACGAGCAGAAACAGCAAGAGGCGGTACACCCGCAACAAAATGCAGAACCTTGACAAGCACTTGGGAGGCGGGCATTGGTATATGCGTTGAATCGTTGAGCGATCTGTTTTTGTATGGATGTAAATAACTCTTGGGAACTACATTGAACCTGGTTGCAATAGCGAACGTGCCGCTGTGCCATGCAACGATTGCAGAAATGTCGGCTGTTTATGCACCTTGGCTTATTGTCGCACCACGGAATCTCGCATACAGTCGCAAATAGTATCTCTTGAGCAAGACTTCAACCGTTAGTTCGGAATTTAGAGTCGCCTGAGCACACATGTGTATTGTTTAATGATATTTAGTTAAGCTTCTCGGGACATTCAAAGGATCTCTAGGTCGCAATACTCAGCTTGTTACAGCTGTTTTGATAGTCAAACCGCGAGTTAGGTCTGCATTCTAGATGCTGGAGCTCCAAGTCAACGTACAGAATGGAAATCAGTTGATTGTTCCTCGGGTCTCCAACATCATCTCCATGTACGTGCCCAATGAAAGGTCCTCTGCCAACACTATTATTGAATTTCACAGCATCGGGTACAAGAAATACCCGTTTAAAATATCCTAGGTAGAGGGCCGCACCTGTATTGCACCTCCATATCCTTACGTTCGAGTGTTATCTCAGATTCCAAGGCTGCAAGACGACAAAACTGGGTCTTTAGAGGGGGTGAGAACAAGTTGCCATACTGAGCGCCATTCCTCTAAACGGCACCTCTACAGATCCCTCTGCCTTTGAACACTGTCTATACAAGTTACGTCAAACTGGGTTATTTGGGATCTTCGGTACCTTGTTGCACCTAAGACCAACGTGAATTGGCAAGCTTCAATAGGCACCTGTTCGCCGCCAGGAGGGTCGGTTTTAGTTCTGGCTTGGCTACAGAACTCTGAACGGGTCGAACCAGGAAAACGGCAGCCGAGACAACAGGTTCGGAAATTTTCAAGATATCTCTTTCTTGATCACGCCCGCTCGAGGGAGCATATCATGATGATACAAGATTCCCTCGCCCACAACAACGTAAAACGCACTTGACACTCTGGTCGCCCAATCGTCATAAGAACCTCTTGAATAACCAGTGAACTGAAACGCTCACCAGATAAAGCTACATATAGGTATAGCCTCCCTAGTATAAAGTTATTATGGGTGCCCTGTATGTGCTTACAGGAGCCTGAGTGCCATTACCACCTCGCTCCTTTTGACCAATACTTGACTGCCACCTGGAACTTCAGCCAACTCACCGTCCAACATACGCAAAGCACTCATCCTCTAGGAAGTATGGTCGTCCGCGCAACCAAAATCACAGGTCTCAGGGGCAAGCAAATACGCCAAGAAACGGACATGCAAAACAGCAAGGTGGGCGTGCTCGCAACACAACGAGAAAATATGATTCGATGCCGGTATGACGAGGTACAGAGTAAACGGTAAGCACGCCGCTGTAGTGTTAGATACACCCTTGAGGTAGCAAGCAGTTAATTAATGTGACAAAGTAGGTCCATGGGATCGTGGCTTTATTGCATAAGAAGCGAGGGACTTGAGCTCTTGAAGTCGTCTGCTTTTTGAACCTAATGTGAAAAAACTATTAGCTAATCATATCCGGGATGTCTGGTAGAATTGACGCACCATCAACAAGCCAACTGCAGGAACACGACGAAGTTAGCCTCAGAAACTGTCTAGCCTGTTCAAGCTTACCGATTAATCCGAACAAGCCCATAATTGAGCCGAAAATCTCAACAATCAATACTTTCACAAACAGACTGGGATCAGCTGCGTCGGCAAGAGCGGCATTGGAGCCCGTAATCCCGACAGAGACACCGCAGAGAAGGTTGCATAGCCCAACAGTTAGGCCTCCCCAAAACAGAGCAAAGCCTGGGGAAATAGTTAGTCTGGAACTTAGTAAAATAATGATTTCGTGACGTACCAGTAAAATAATTCTCTCGAGTATACAGTTGGTCCTCGGGGATGTTCTGGTTGACTTTTTGCGAATAGACAATAGCCATGATCTAACAACACAATTAATAATGGGTGTAGCAAAGGGAATAAGATACTTGCAACTCCATAAATGGCCACAACTTCACAAAAGATGATGCTGCGGTGGCAGAGAAATGAGTCCTAGCCTATACATCCACAGATGCTTCATCACACACCTAATCAAGTTTTTGGTACGAATTCGAGGGGCCCTGACACCACCACCGAGGATGGACGCGCCAGTTACAAAAATGCCCCTTGATAGTTCCCATTATGTTTAGCTAGGTAACGTCAATGAATGACCGTGTAAACGGCTTACCATCCAGCACCCATTACACTAAGACCAATGCAAAGGCCAATGCCGATCATTGCCCATGCATAAGGACTTGTTTCTTCTAGAAATCGACCAACATTGAAAGCTTCACCCGAACCTAAAGAACCACGATTTGAGCTGTCAAGTTTCGTGTTTGATATATAGCTAGGCCCTAACCGGTGAATAGAAGATATAAGGCGACAATGAGGACCAGAAATGTCCAGAGACCAAAGCTGTATGTATAACCCATGACAGTCGACGAGGAGGAGGAGAATATCACGTGATGCTGTGTCAGCAGCACCGCCACACTACTTACAACAATGCATTCAAGGGTGCGTTGTGGCGCGACCCACTTGAATACGCAGTCGGATAAAAGGAGACGCTCTCGTAGGCATAAATACGTTTCTGAATGCTATTTAATTTCAAGCATAAGCTATTGAAGTGTTCAATACATGTGGAGATCCATTAAATCTAGGGCATATATCTACTGGGTCCTCATTATTCCATCCTCCTCTAGAGCAATGATCAGTCCAAAGTTCCCAAGGGTGACACAGATGACAAACCAATGGAGTCAATATCAGACTGAAAGTTAGATTCGAGGTTAGATCGCCACAGTTCGGCACCCCCCGCTGGCAGAGCCGCGGAAAAGCCATTCAACACATCTGGTTCGTAGCGGTGGACAATTTTACCTCCTTTTGGTCCAAATACATAAGTCGGCAAGTTAGTAATACAATATAGCTCACCAGCGGCTATAATCTCATTGGCCCGGTCATCGATAACTTGTTTAGACACGCCGTCCTTGAAGACAACAATGAATTCTAGTGGTGCGTTAGCTAATGGATGCTTGAGTGAGCAAGAGCTATACTCTTCATATCAGTCATGGCTGTGGCTCTAGCGGTGTGTGTGGTGGTCAAGTGGAAGGTCCGGGCAGCTGCTCGGCTGAACATCTATATCTGCGTCATCTGGAGAAGATCAGCAAAACGCCCCCGTGCCGACATCACGTGACACCAAGTGCTTACGCAACAAAAAATCTCGCCTTGGATCCTTTCCTGGACGTCCTTAAGCCTGTTCCTTCATCCCCCGCCCCGCCATGTCACACGCCGACCACACCCGCGATCCTTGGTTCGTATTATATCACAAATATAGGTGATTAATCTTACCGTATATTATTAAAGCCCATGGGTCATCCTCAATGACTTTGGAGGTGCATTTGCGATGGGCGCCATTGGTGGTGGTATTTGGCATGGTATCAAAGGCGCAAGAAATTCTCCAAGAGTGGGTGCACTTATTTGAATCAAGCGCTATATGCTCATTCAACTCTATCCCTAGGGAGACCGACTTGTTGGTGCCGTTTCGACAATCAAGGCTCGAGCCCCTGTTACTGGTGGTAACTTTGGTGTATGGGGTGGGATGTTTTCTACCTTCGACTGTGCGGTCAAAGGCTATCGACAAAAGGAAGACGCTTGGAACGCTATTATATCCGGGTTTCTTACTGGAGGTTGTTTGGCTGTTCGCAGTAAGTCATATTCTCTCGGTGCTCTTGATGCACAACCAACGCCCTTTCTTAGGTGGCCCTCGGGCTGCGTTTGGCTCTGCGGTTGCTTGTGGTATCCTGTTGGGTGTCTTTGAGGGCGTTGGTGTGCTGCTCAACCGAATGTTTAGTGATGCCAACCGACCCGTACTCCCACCACGTAAGTGATGCTGATTTGGCTACATATCAGTCTGACACGAAATTCAGTGCCCGACGCTCCACCACCAGCTACATCGCCATCCATTGCATAGACTTAACGATTATTATCAGATTGTCTGGCCCAAGAGGTTTGAAACTCCCCACTCTACTCGCAAGCATTGCTATTATCAGTATGTGTTGCTACAGTTCTTATTCTATTTGTTTCTTTTATGTTGGATATCTCTTACATATGTTTCCTTATGCATTCATTGGCTGAATACAATTCCATTTGTGTCAAGTCCCTCGTTTCGCATACAAGACTCTGGAGGATGTGAAATAACACACAGATTTGAGATATTTATTCGCCTTCTTTCATGAGCCATTCTGCAAAGTCGTCCAGGCGTTTCCGTTCAGCTTGTTCGTCATCCTCTCCATCTGCATTCCCATCTAGAGCGTCGTGGCCGCTCTTACTGTACCTCTGTCTTCCATCGTAAAATTCAGCTGTGATCCTTCGACCAGCAAAATATCGGCCATTCATTTTCTGTAACAAACGTGAATGAAAATGAAAATGATCCGTATGAATAACTTACAAGGATGCATGCTTGTGCGCTCACAGGATCCCTGAACTTGACTGTCATGACACCATCATCTTCCTCCTATTGGATGCATCAATTAGTGCCCAAAATTGGTGTTCAAGCCGGAATCTACGTACATCGTATAACACCACATTCGTTACCTCACCCAGCATCGAACACTCTTCTCGTACATCTTCCTTCAAATCGAGTAGTAATGTTGCGTCCTCTGATAGCTCTTGTTTAGTGAACATATGCTTGAGAACAACCACGCGAGATGTGTTGATTTTTGGCCCAGCTGGCCCGAATTCGTCATCCGAGTTCCAGTCCGCGAGTTTCCTGGGAGCGGATTGGCTAAGAACACAAATAAAGAGCCCGTATAGACGCACCTTTCCATATTCCCAATTCGCTTGGTTGCTTTCTTCTTGTCGACCGACCGCTTCTGCCCAATATTTTCGACCGCCGCATCCCCTTCAGCAGCCTTATGCCCGTATTCTGCTCGTTGAACCTTCATTCGCGTCCCTGGCTCGCCTAATCTGAGTTCCGCATCATCTAGCAACGTGACCGCCAACTCGACACTCTCTTCCTTATAATACACCACAAGTGCTTCTCCATTAAACCTCCCATCCTCGGTTCGGTAGAGTTTGACCTTGGGTTTTCCCTCATCGTCCTCCATAATGAGTCCGAATCGCCCGAACCGCGCCGCAACCTCGTCGGCTTGAGCGTCTATAGGCAAACAAGTCACGAATACAGCAGTATTTTTCGATTTACGCTGTGCTGTTGAAGGGTCCTCCTTTTTATCACCCTTGTTATTCTTTCCCCGCTTAATAGTCGGACCGGGCGCAAAAGGATCGGTATTGGAAGTATAGTCCACGGGCTCTTTCTTTCGTTTCTTGTTGGTGCGCGCAAGTACGGGCGCGGCAGGGGTCTAGAAGAAATCGATCCATTCCGTGTCCATATGTTGCATACTTACAGTCCTCTTGAAAAAACTCGCATGCTTACCTCTTCGTCAACCCCCTCTATCGCATACGCTGCCTGCTGCGCCTTGAGCATATCCTCATCTACCACTTCTACCCAAACATTCTTGGTTGCATCCCATTGCATTTCTCGCCCATCGTCGGCCTCAAAATGCCACGCTCCTGTCTCCTTACTAAAGTGGATCCGGGGATCGCTCGAGAATTGTGCTTGGAGACGTGCATGGGCCGCTTCTTCTTCCTCGGCCTGGGTCTGCGCGTCCTGAGACTGGGCGATTTGTTTTGCGATGTCCGGATCTACATCGGTCATCTCGACCGACGTGTTGGACATGATGGCAAACTTGGTCAAGAAAGTACTGTAATGAGGGAGAGGACGCAGATGACATCAAGTGTGTACACATGCACATACAGTCGTCGATCACGTGCAATGGGATCGTCTGACTTTATACAAACTCAAGGTAATGCTTAGGCAAGTGTCGCGGTGTATTTCTCGTCAAATATGGGCGAGGGCATATAATATGCGTATCGTTGAGTACAATCGAATTGTTTTGACGTCCCGAGTACAGTTTGACCTAAATGTAGAGTCCGGCTCGTTCTTGCTTCGTCCCAGCAGTGCGCTTTTATCCCGAACCAAAAATAAGGCCAAGTGGGTCGCTATCAAGGGCCAAGAGTATCATAGTCCTTAATCTACGCTCTAGATCTCACAAGGACTCTCCAAACATCGAGTAAACGCAACAACGAGCCTCCCGAGCCTTCACTCCCTTCAGAAGACTATACTGAGGCTCAATGGCTAGACTACCTGCACAGGGCAGCATTCACAGCCTCCCAAAGCCCTAAAATACTCACAGACCTCAACGCCGAAAATCCTCAAACGGGGATCTTGGACGCTCCCAACCGCATGGAACGCGCATACGCTCTCATCTTTCAGCTATTCCTCTTTCTGAGTCGGCCACAGCCCCATTCGTCTCCAGAGCACTATTTGCAGGCAAGCAAACCACCCAGTTGAACTTATTGATGATGAGCTTGGTATATCTAGACATTTGAGACTATTCCGTCGGTTGATGGGGACGACCTGCACCTCGCCCGTCTCTGCGCAACGCACATAATCAAAACCATCGTCTGGGAATTCAACGGAATCCCAACTTCAGATCCACAACGCACCAAATACCCAAACGTATTCGAAGACGCACACGCACTATCCATGCTCTGCGACCAATTCCTCAAAGGTGAGCGTACACACACATTCACTCGATAGTGATATGTCTGCTTAGTTGTTGCGTTAGACCAGGAAGGCGCTGTTCCTTCGACGTGGCCTGTGTTTTGGTCTGAAGCTCAACAAATGCTCGTTGCGCTTGGGATGGACCTCGGTGACGCAGGATACGCAATCCAGGCACCGCCCGATCCGTCCGAAACACCCGACGCAGACCCAAACGCACCCGCCCTGACCCGCGAACAGGGCTTCAAAGGCGTCGACTTGACAGGCAAAGCGGGTCCGCCTGTGCGCGATGCACCCAATATTTTGGAGGGGGCCCAGCCTGGAGATGGCGTTCCCGACAGAATCGAAATGGAATTCGAGGCGAATGAGAAAGCTGACCGGCTTGGGTACTGGGAGAAGAATCCAAAAGCAGGAGGGGGACTATTTTAAGACCAAAAGTACCTGCAAGTACCAAAACTCTAGTGTACTTTGCTTCCCAGAGAGGGCACTGGTGCACCAAACGCATTTCCGAAACATTACTCGTGTCAGGTGCCTAAATATGGCTTTATTGGATCGACATCAAAGAATTCATTTCAGAGCGACAAGTGCAGGTGTTTCATCGCCTGCACACTCGTGCCTTGTCGTTGTTTTGCAGCCCCGTGTCGCGTTTGCTATCTCCAAATGATATAAATTCAGCTCCACACAAATTCCTAGTCCCCACATAACCGAGTACAAATAGCAACAGCAGCAAGAAATGACAGACGAACCAAGCAGTTCAAAAATAAGAATGGACAATGAGTTGGATGTATGGACATGACAAGTCTTGATGCAATGAGCCAGCATGAATAGGATAACAGACGGGATAAAAGATAACCGAGACGAGACAACAAGACACTCTCTAGACAACCAAACTCTAGAACTTCCAGTCTTCGTCAATCTCCATTGCCCATGGGACTATTGGCGGAGAGTTAGCAATTGTTTACAAGACGCGAAATGACTCACATTTATTCAACAGTGTCTTGGCAAAGATCTTCTCGATTGGGACGTTATGCTTTTTACACCAAGCAGCGGTGATTCTATTCCCAAATTCAGCGTCTACACTCGCAGTGGGATACGAAAAAACTCACCTAGGGTCCAAATAGTTGATTTTACTGCACGCTCGGCGTTAGTTCCTATCTAGCACCCAAACACAACCAGCAACATACCTCGTACCCAAACTGACCTCCTTGCCCTCTTCCTTATCTTGCATCTTAAACTTGAACATCTTAATCTTATCGTCCAACTTGGCAATGGCCTCCAAAATCTTTTCGGGTGTACGGCCCTTGGGGGCAGCAGCCTGATCCGTTCCACGTTCAGTGGCGAGTCGGTCATACTCGGCATTGATGTCCGCAATCTTATCCTCGAGCACGCTCTCCTTCTCAGGCTTTTCATCCTTTTCGGCCCGCTTCTCATTATCCTTCTCAAACTTTTTGCGTGCCTTTTCAATTTCCTCTTTACGCTTGGCGTCCTCCCAGCGCTCAATAAATTCGTCATCCAGGTCCGACTCGAGCTCGTCCAACTCGGGGTGCTTCTTCTTGAGCTTCTTGTCGAGCGTAAAGAGTTGGTATCGAAGCTTCATGCGGTTATACTTCAAGCCCCTGAGCTATACCCAGCGTTAATTCTCATCTGGTCAAAACAGACGACACGACCAACCTGATCACCCAATTTGCCCATGCTCGCATCGTGATTCTTGCTAACACTCTTTTGATGGTTACACAAGACCGCCACCATACGGTTCGCACGATTGTAGGCGGCGAGTTTCTGGGTAATATCCGCGCCACTGGGGGTGTTTTCGTCGAGCTGCTTCTGGAAGGTACTCGAGGCATTGTAGGTACGGAACACCTTGGCCGAGAGGCCCTTCATATACGACGTCAAGTGTTTATTCAGAGCACCCGTCTGTCGAAATGAATTCAGTCAATGCGATTCGGCCAAGGACCAAAGACTGAAACACACCGAGACACGGTCAAACAAGGCGTCGCCTTCGCCCTTGCCATCGCCCTTGAAGATACGAATATTCTTGAAAATCTGAGGGTCGACGTCAACGACATTATAATATCGAATAGAGTCTTTGCCCAAGAAATCAAATATGAGCGTGCTGGGAGGCTGGAGCATGACGTGTTCATAGCGCAAAGAGCAACAGCCGACAGTATCCGCCTCGTCTTCGCCCTTTTCGTTACCCGCTCGGAGGGCCAGACGATCGATAAAGTACATGGCAGTCGCGCGTTGTCGGTCTGCGCTCACTTTATTCTTGAGGTCTCTGGTATAGTCGTCTCGAATGCGATCGACGTGATTCTGCAAGAGGTTTGAATTCATTATCACAAAAAAGACGACGGCACGCGTACCTTGAGTTCTCGGGCCTTTTCAAACTTTTGCATGTCGCTCTGGCCCTTGAGAGAGCTACCCGCAGCAAGGAACACATACTTGAAATTGCCATTGACATTCTCCTTCCAACTTGCAAGCCACGTCACAGTCTGATCGTGTTGAACTTTGCCCCACTTTCCAGGAATATTGGGAACCGGGATGGGGGCATTCTGGCCAATGTTAATGGTGATGTCCTCGGGACGCAGACGATACTAGACGCAATGAGCAGCTGGCGAGAACCAAATAGGGTGGCGACGCACCTTGTGTTTGCCCTTTTTAGGATGCTTGCCGCGGCCTCTAAACAGGCCAGGAGGTTCGATCCTAAAGTTGCCGACCTTTTCGGGGCGACCGTCCATGGTGCACGTCGTATACTTTTCTTCCTCCTTGGCCTTGACTTCCTTGAGGGACTTTTTCTCGGCGGCAGACATGGCTTTTTTCTTAGCCTTTTCGCCCTCGAAATACTCAAACATGGGCCGGAAGTCGCATTTGGAGAAATCTGAAATGGTAATGCCGTTGCGCTGGGTAGAGGGTGAGCCAACGGCAAGAGAATCAAGTAGATGCGCACCGGAGGATGCTTCTTGAGTACAACCTGCCAGTCGGCGAAAAAGTTTTTCTGAAAGACTTCATCCGCGGCGTGTTCAGTCTCGAGCAAGGCAGCGAACCAACCCGCAAGCTCCTCCGAGTCTGGCGGGAGGTCAACCTCCTGACCTGTATGCAGGGATAAGTATACGGTAGGGGGCGGGAGGGGGCGGGGGACGAACCATTATACTTCATCTTGATATGCTTCGGTAAAGGCTCATAAGGCGGGGGAAAGAGGACACCAGCATGCTCGAGGGTGGTCCACTTGGAGGTGCCGTCGCCCAAGGCTTCGGCCTCCCACCTAGAGGAGTGAGGACGAGATGAGGAGCAGGGAAAAGACATACCACTTGAAACGCTCAGCCTCCTCTTCCTCTTCCTTTTGCTTCTTGAGCGCGCGGGCGCTCTTCTTGTCCGAGTCGGGCTCCTTCTTTGCCTTGCCCTTGCCCTTTGCAGGCTTGGGCTTGACGTCGTCGTCGTCGTCGTCGACTTCCTCCTTCTTGACGGCCCTTGGGGTTGCCTTGGCCTTTTTGGTGGCCTTGCGAGGTGGCTTTTCGTCTTGTGATGCATCCGACTCTTGCTTTGGTTTTTTCGCGGGCTTTTTCTTCGAGAGGGGAACGTCGGGCTCAGAGTCGGATTCAGAGGCTGAGAGCTCCTCCTCGCCACTATCGTCTGCACGACGGCGCTGACTAAGGGGAACGTCATCATCGCTGCTCTCGTCGCTCGACTCCTTCTTGGGTTTTGCCTTGCGCTTTGCCCTGCCATTTGCCTTGAGCGGAATGTCCGAGTCGGCATCGGCCATATCGACATCGACATCTTCCGTCTTGACGCGGGTCGAGCCATTCCGCGCATGCGACTTGCGCCTTGGCTTAGCGTCTGGGCCGCTCTCTTCGCTGCCGGCCGTGCTCCTCGGGCGCTTGGCCTGAATGGTCAGCATTAATGAATTAAATATCATTATACGCACTGGGCCGTTGTCCGCGGAGGCCGAGGGTCGCGGGCGCTTGCTCGTCGCGCGGCTCGTGGCAGCAGACGACTGGGCGAGCGGGGCATCGTCGGCGCTTTCCGAGTCGCTCGTCACGCGTTTCGCCATGTCGTTGCAATCTGTTCGTCGCCGTCGTGAGAATATAGATGACAGAGGAAGTAGAATGGGCACAACTCCTCCCACTCCCTTTTATAGGATCGGAGCGGTGCGCTGGTTTGTTCGAGGCACCCCGCCCGCCCCTAATCAACCATTTCCCACCCTCAAATGATTTGTCATCCAATTCACAACCACCATGCCAGATCCCATCTACCGCGATCCCTGGGCAAAGCGCGAGGCCTGGCGCAAACATCCTATATTTTCAACCAGAAACATGTTCAGGAGCACCCTGCCCGGCTTTGGCATCGCCGTCGTCGCCTTTACGGCCTATGTCGCAGCAGAAAAGTTTATTCTCCCAAAGAAAAAGGACCACTAGCAGTGAGTCGAGCCATACTCCCAGACCAAACTCACCCCGCACCAGTGACTTGACAATGTGATCCAGGCCTCGTGCTTGCAATGCATATACTTGCCAGTCTTACCACGTAGATCCTCATGGTGATCGCCCAGCTGCCGCGGCCGCAAGCCAGCATGTCAGACCTCATATCCGACCATACCATATCTGTCCGCACTTCCCTTGTCGGTTTCCAACCAATCACATGCACACCAAAACCATTCTCACATGCATCGATCGCCCGCTCCTTTCTTCCCACTCCAGAACTTTCCTTGACGCGATTTTGAATTCATTCGGGGCCTGTGTGAAACGCTGTGACTCGATCTTGAGCGCTCACAATGAGTTCCATCAAACTAAAATGGTGGCTGCCACCTACTTGAGTAATCTCGAAACCGGGGGCGCGAAATGAACTCCTCCATTGCGGATGTCTGGAATGCGAGAGCGCGGAGCCACTCCCCGGCACTTGGAGCCCCGGCAATTCGCAGCCAGGTCTGCCCATCCGTGAGTGGTCACCTCGCCCCGGGGCGCATACATGGGATCATAGTCCCGGCTACAAGTCGCTAGGGATATCAGCGACGGCAATATCAGCGAGACCGGAAATTTACTATTACCGGGATCATGTGAGCGGGCAAAAATCTACGCGGCTCTTGCTGCGCTCTAAAGCTATGCCGAAAAAGGCGCAGAATCCCCCAAAGATGGCACGCGCATCTATACAGTCATGATATCCAGGGCTGCCCGCGCTCATCATTCAACCGAAAACACCCCTTCACTACAATTCATTTTATCTACATTCTATGCCCGTTCTCTCCGTTGACATCTATATCCTCCTCCTTTCGAAACCCTTTAAAGTACTTGTCCCGAAAGTTCTTGTGCGCAGGTGTGTGCTCATCTCCAACTTGCTCCAGACCAAACGTCGGCGCAGGGTATTCTTCTCGCGTGACCTTTTCCATCGTAATCAACTAGGATCACACGACACTCAATTCTCATCAGTGATAACCGAGTCTAAGTAAACCCACCCTCCTTCCCCACTTTCCAAAATTTTGCAAACTGTTGGCGCGCAGCTCCATTCCTTCGCATTGCGGTACATCAACGGGCGCATAATCCTCCGTCACAGTCGGAAGGAAAAATACAAGTCGACCGCCAGGGACGAGCAAGTATCGCGCAAGCTCGACGAGGTCAGACGCGAGAGCCGAAAGTTCGTATGGTTTGGTGGGAGGCACATATGTTTTATGCCTGGGTACGACTTTTGCGTGAGGTTAGAATCCGAGGACATGAACGCAAGGACAAACGTATGTGACAGCGAACCATCTTCCAGGACAAGAGGCTCAGATCGCATCTCTTGACCCTCCTTACGACCGAGTCGCTTGGCTCCCGCCCGAACCCCATCTGCGCCAAGTCAGCCCGGGCGCCTCGCATTTGGTCAAGTGATCAACTTACAGGGCGGGTCAGTCACGATCGCGTCAAATAAACCTCCCCTCCTAAGCGGGCCTTGGGTAATATCAAAAGTGCACAAATCCAAAATACGACCAAGTACATTATACTGCGCGGCAGCTCTTCGAATCCCTGGATTCGTCTCTATCGAAAAAAAGGAAAACTGTAAGCGCTGGGATGGAGATCAAAGGCGATTCGGACCTTTGCCACGCATTTGTCTGCCGTCAATGTCGCTCCCGAAAACTAGGGCTCCAAAATGTGCGGCCGTCTTTGACAAAGGATATGAGTTTTGGAGTTTGTGTTGTTCGAGTACACTTACGTACAGCATGCTTCCGGTTCCAACGAATGGGTCGTATATTAGCTTTCCTGGGGCAGCCTAGCACTCAATCGTGTCAACTTGCGCATTAAGTGTGATAAGGGATGGGGTTAGAGTCATTGAGACTCACTAGTGTCTGATTAGCCATTAATAATGACATTTCTGCTTCCATACTTGTGTTCCCATAGTATGCTCGTTTCTTTACATCAAAGGTGGCGATGAGTTTTCGTGCCACGCCTTCTGCGACCTTTATCACCCACGTTACGGAGCATTGGAATCAGATTACTCGTAATTTTGAAGAATAAATAGCTTGGACCTACCAAACGTCCAAAGACCGCTTGAATAAACTCTCCATCGACTTGACGTTTGTGTCTCGGCCAACCATGTGAGTCAGGATCTAGATACAACAACGACTATTAGTCCTTGATCCTGGTAGCTACACGAGCATACCTACATTCTTCGATGCAGGTCATCACAAACTCAGGATCTTTCATATCAATCTTTCCCTACCTCGCACACAACCTTGAGGTTCAACATCTCCCCTTGAAGCCATTTATCTCACCTGATACCCCATATACGCAAACGAGTTCATAATATCTCTTTGCCGCTCCCTTGAGATTGTATGAGAGTACGCCAGAACGTTAATCCTGAATCGCGCATGTTGATATTCCTCCGTATCCCATCTCGCTCTATTCTGCTTATTGTTCGCGTGCAATGCGTCGTACGATGTCCCTTGTGCCCATAATTCATATATAGCTCTACAAGCTCACACGCACCTGGGTTAGATTCGGAGTTACGGATGGAAGGGAGAAGTAGATTTACTTGACAAGGATGCATCGCTCTGCTAACACTCGCGCATCTTCCTCTCGTTCTATTTCAACCGTCATGAAGGGCCGGCTAGTGTTAATCTCGGACTCGGGCGGAAGGGTTACAGTAAAGCCATAGCATTGCGCCACAGACAAAAGTTCGGGGATACGAAACTCAGCGTGGGTGACAGCAAAGTGAATAAGGTAGTTCGTGGGCATGCTCTGAATAAGTTGCGCCAAGAATAGTATTGTCGCTATACGAATGTCCCCAAGACAAGTAGCCCAATCTTCCTAAGCTCAATGGAAACCAGCTATAGATGCAATTGGCGGATCAACAGTGGTTGTGGATAATTTGGGATTTTGTCCAACTAATCACGTGATAATACATTTACTGAATTTGGTTCTAACAGGTTAAATAGCTTACCCTAAGTACACAGTGAGCCGAGCATATACATCATTGTATATGAGGAAGAAAGGAGAAATTTATATATGTAATCCATTTATTTCGGTATCAGTTCATTCGCGGCCAAGGGTGGGGACTTGCGTGGTGCACTCGTAATATACTAATCATATATAACTTGGCTTGGGAAAGTAAGAACATAACATATTGATCTTTTTTAAAAATGTTGCAAGTCTTGCCTTGCGACTATTACAAATGGCGGCAATTGTGAGCTTTATGTTGCCGTCTTTTGGTCGTCGAGGTACATCTACAGATTATTGATCGTGGGATTGGGCCAATTGTTGAAATGCTACCCTCTAGCATCTGTAAATAACCGATGTTTTATCCCGCTGGTAAATGCTGAACGTTCTAGACCCACCCACTATTCGAGCAGTGTCACCGGAGCTTCAGCTGACAATTCGATATCTACAGCAGTGTAGTGACACGACGCCGGGCGGCATAGTAGAACTTAAGTTTGCCACCCATTGTTGGCTCGGGTTTCGTAAATAAGGATGAACTGATCCGACCAAGCATACTGTACGAGTGTTGTGATTTAACAGAATCAGAATCAGTCCGGGACCAACGAATAATCGAACTTGGACACGTTGCACCAATTCTAGAGAAGCATGCAAATATTAATTGCGGGATTGACTAGACAGTGCACACGCTCCACATCCATTGAAACAAGTCCGAGTTACCAATTCTTGAAGAAGGCTTTAGAATCAACAGTCTGCAAGCGCTACAATATCAACCAGACCAAGTTAGCACATTAAGTATATGTATATTCTATCATTTACCTCGCGGATAACCGTTCGGGTCTTTCCAGAAACCACGTCGGTTGCGGTCGCAGTATCCAGACTCAGCCTTTGTCCTTTCCTTCCGAATCCTCCAAAGCTTGGCCATCTCTTGTGCTCCATTGATGGTCGGGCGGGTTGAGCAGCCGTAGCGCTTCGGGTCATCGAAGGAGGGATAGGTGTATTATCGTTTAGTGAGGCAACAGAGCTAAACATCATAGGGTTTAGCTCATCATCTTCTCCATCTAGCTCATCATCTTGAACAGCCGTTTCCGAGGCCACCCGTTGCAAGTGGGGACATGGTGGGGGAGGGGGAGGGGTAGTTTCGCCCTCCTCATGTTCTGGAACAGGAGACACCCGAGAGGGACCAGGTCTACTCGGTATTGTGGTGCCATCGTCGCCGATAGGAGAACTATCCGAGCTAAAAACCTCTGTAGCGACGACGGACTCCGCCGCTAGTGCGTCATCCTTTCCACCGGATACCTCGTCGAGCTTTTCCAGTTGAGCAAGTATAGTTACCCCAGTGGCTCCTGCATTGGAAGCACCAAGAGCTTTCGAGAATGGAACTGGCGCACGCGGCCTGGGTGGTGGAAAATCTGAGATACTTCGGCTTCTCTGGCGTCGTGGCATTGCAAACGAAAGCGGAGAAATACTTTGTCGTGGAGGCGGAGCCTGTGCTTTGGGCGACTGCACGGAACTCTGGCCTGGGCGTGTTGGGTTAGGAATGGCTGCCCCGTCGTCTGTGTCCGTAGTTTCATTGATAACCTCCACTTCTTCGTCCCAAACTAAAACTTTGACACGTCGAGTAAGTTCTAATGGGCCTACATAGGATGCTTAGTGGGTGGAGTTAGCACGAGTTATGATTTTAAACTATACCTTCTTCCTAGAGGCAAAGGTTAGTTTAAAAAGCACAACACTAAAATAGGTCGACTGACTTCGCGTTTGAGGGACTGAACGATATTCCAACCCTGCCCCTTTAAAACAGCCATTTGTCTCTACAAGCGGGTTAGTTGGTAGATCGAGCAAGGATGCAAAAGAGACGCATACATCAAACATCTTCTGATTGAAGTCCGGATCTAACGCAAAGAGCTTTCTTAATTGGAATGTCGTTTCCGCCCACCACTCTGATGACGACAACAACGGTAGAAAATGATTTCGAGTCTTCTCGCTAAAAGGTCTTCCTATTAACGAAACAGGAAGGAATAACCACCCGTATGTGTAAGACCTCCACTAAAGTTAGAGGTGAAACCGTTAGTTCGTGCCCATGTGTTTAAGGGCCTATCGCTTACTCCTTTTGGATGTTGGTGCGCTTTAAGAGGAGACATTGTTAACAAAACACTTTCAAACCCGATGCTACGGAGACTACTCACGGAATGATAGGCTGTTGTCAATCGCTGCAATATGGAGGTGGGGGCGGCTGTATTGAGATGTTGTTGAGGAGTCGGTGGCAGAAGCCGCATGCGCGGTCATGGGAGATGAAGATGTCGTGCCCGCATTTTTAACTTCAGACATCATGGGAAGACGCGTTGGGGCTGTGTCTACAATCTGCTTCTCGTGGGTCCCTTCACAATATTTGATCATCTAGGGATGAATGGCCATTTGTTAGTTCGGCTGTAAATAACATAGAAACCAGACCGACAAAATTATCGAGTCCACGATCTGTTGGCGGAGGTTCAATGCACGACCTTCCAAGAGACCGGTAACTGGACATACCTGTGTTACGCATTAAATAGTCTACGCCAATCAACAATGTTAACGGTGTGTTCGGTCGGCAATACATAAAAACCCACCAAGAATAATAAGTTTTTCCAGTTCCTCCCTAAAGCTTTGCTGTAACGCCAGCGTCCAGGCAAAATTACCACCCGTCCGCGCCTGGGGTTCGGTCGCACCCGGGTTCTGCTGATAATCAAAGTCATCATCGTAGTCATCATAATCTCCACCGGCTTTTCCACATAGAATCCCCAAAGCATTGAAACAACGTTTGCTGTGTCGGCCTTGTCGATGATCGTCCTCGTTCCAGGTGTCAGCAATCGAACGACCAGGCCAAGGGTGTTTGCGCAGAAATTCCGAGGCATCTGCGTGGTGCCTAACGTTAAAGTGGTGGAAAGGGAATTAGTAATAGTACACACCCGTAAATCCGTGTGCAAATAATTGCAGGCTCCCGATTTTCTGATCGTATCAAAGTCAGTGGTGGAACGGTGTGGTTTTCAATTCAGCACACCTCAGGCAACGCCTTGCCTTTCTTGGCCGCGTTTCGATCTATTTATAGTATTAAGAGAATATGCAAGCCAGGATTTTCAAAGCACACTCACCTATCCAGTCGTAAAAAAATGCCTATACACAGCAAGGTTAGGAAAGGTCCCGCCAGTCCCAACCCTTACATACCGGAGATGCAAATGACGCTAGTTCAGTGTGGGGGACTATGTGAAGATTCAACCGAGTGTCGAGCAGTGAAGCTCCGGCTTCAGATATGTAGCTTTCAAATTATCATCTAAGTTAGGTTTAAAGATCACCAGCCTCCAAGTCATCAGCCCACCTTAAGTTAGGGATTAAACAACTCCGCCCAAAACCTAACTTGAGTAAGCAATCCACAATAATAGCCTAGGGAGAAAGTATAGGTACCTATCCACCTTAAGATGGGAATCGTGGGTCAAGGAACGCTCAAAAATACGGGATTAACACTCACCAAAAGAATGTCCTATGCACCCATTTCTGAAATTTAGGATTCCGCATGCTATAAAAACCATTAGTTTAGGTCAACTAGAGTTGAAAGGATGCATACCTATAAGGCCTGTAATCACGAACATGTTGGATCACCGCCAACATTGCACAATCATGGGTACTTACTAAACCAAATGGATGTCAGCAAAATTCAATGACGTAGTTACTACCCAACTCACCTCTTCATCCTTTGGTTTGAACACCCTAGAATCACTCGTTGAATTAGAGCTGGCTCGCGGCAAAATAATACACACGTACCCAACCGTCTTGATTTGACCAGTTGCTGGGTCGCGCACCCGGGCATAATAACTTCCAGACGAGCCCTGCGCGCGCTGGGTAAGCAAAGGGACAAAGGAATAAAAATGAGCTTGAACGGACCTTTGAAATCATCTTTGGATGGATTCCCTCGAAAATGGCAGCTCGAACAGATTGAACAATGCTAAATTCGGCAAATGAGGATGCCACTCAAGAAAACCAAGAAAACTCGACTTGCCGTTCGAAATCTTCATGGGTAATCGGGGATTGGTGGTCCAGAGTTCTCATCTACACATCGGTAATTAAACTCAGCAGAAAACACGGAATCTTTCCCGTACTCACTGGAGGAGGCGGCAGCCGTCCATAGGCCTGCTGAAACACGCTAAACGCGATTTCTCGCTTCTCTGGCTGAATTTCGAGTTTCTTCCTCCTATCAATCTTCACCTTCTGGGCTATAGTTTCTGTCCATCTCTTGAACGCAGTGTCAAGGCCTTTGAGGTCAATACTTGGTCCACGCCTCCTACGACCTCCCGTAACCGAACCCTCCTGCGAGTCGAGAGAAGCGCGAAAATGGTCCGCTTCCTCGTCGCCCGCGATGGGCTGATAGCCGGCGTGAGAAGGCATTAAGAGTGCTTGTGTTGGTCGTGGGCGTGCCACAGGTCACCGGCGTTGTCGCTAAGTCCCCGTGTCATTAGCCGCCTCCGATCGTACGCTGACGTAATACAACAGCGCCTGAGTTCAAACTTCGAACAATGGTCAACAAAAGCACCATTTATTACAAAGTCAAACGAATAATTTAATATCTATTTACAACCTGTACATGCGACAAATTACGAGAGGAATGAGAAAGAATAATGGAACCGCTACTTTGTGGGTGTCGAACCCCCTGAAGATCCCCCGCTGCGGAGGAACGATCTATAGATTGGGTTTTGCGTCTCTTCGATGTATGAGTAGCCTAACTTGGTAAGAAACTCCTCGAATTCCGCGTACTCATTTGGAGGAACTTGGATACCAGCAAGAATCCGAGCCAGATCTATCAAAATTTAGCTCACCGAAGTCAGTCTAGAGGGAAGGGCGCTTACCAGCTCCATTGTTGCGATAGTTGAACAAGGATATGTTCCATTGAGACCGCAATTCGAGCAAAAACTTACGTAGCGCTCCAGGCCTCTCGGGGAACTCTGTGGAAAGGTAAGAATATGATTCGGGGTCCTTATTATGAAAAACTCACCAAATCTAAATAGTCTTTCGTCTTTTACAGAACTGCTTCCTCCAATCATGTACCTCAAATGACCTTTGGCCAGCTCGTCATCACTAATATCGGTGCCCTTCATCCCCTCGGCCTTCATTTCCTCCAAAATCTTCTCGATTTCCGTTTGTCGCGCTGCGGGAGTCGTAGCTTGTAACCGGAAGGAGAGGAATATGTGTGCCCGGGACAAGGTCTGCCCCTTAGTGTCGCACGTAGGGAAACCCGTGGGAGCAGAGTAACGATACATAAACTCAGTAACTGCCCGTGGATGAATGATGGAATGAAGTGCAACGAAACTAGAAGGAGCAGTGAGTACGCATACCTCGAGTAAACCAAAAGATAAACTGACCTTCCAGGTTTCTCGTCAATCTCAGCGCTCAACAGGGCCTCTCGGCCTTCTCCAAGCTCCGCTCTCTCGGCAACAAACCTCAGGCGATCGAAATTCATGTTCGCTCCGCTGACGACAGCAACAAACCGCCTTTGAGCTCCTACTAGATTATTGTCAATGATGTGCCGCTTCAAGCCTGCGAGCGCCAGAGCTCCCGCGGGCTCCGTAATAGAACGAGTCTCTGCGCAGAAATAGTTCAGTATCGGAGATATTCGGCATGACAAAATCAACTACCTTCAAATATGTCCTTGATGGCCGCGCAGATTTCGTCCGTATCGGTCTTGACTACGCCACCCAATAGCTCCTTGCATATCCTAAACGGTTCCTCTCCTACAATTTTTACCGCCGTTCCGTCCGAAAATGGACCCACTTCGGACAAGGTGACTCTTTCCCCAGCGGCCAGACTCTTCTCCATCGCATCGCCGTCCTTAGTCTCCACCCCAATAACTTGAGTTCCTGGAGGTCCAACGCGCCTCACGTACTCGCAAATGCCAGCGCATAACCCCCCGCCTCCCACCGCTGCAAATATCGCGTCCAATTCCATAGGGCGAGGGAGTTGCTTTAGGATTTCCATCCCGATAGTACCTTGACCAGCAATAACAAGGGGGTCATCATATGGCGGCACAAAGACAAGCCCGTGTTGAGCAGCCAGGCGCGCACACTCGGCTTTCGCCTCGTCAAAGTCAGAACCGTGAAGAACGGCCTTGCCGCCCAAACGTTCCACATTTCGTACTTTGATACCTGGTGTACCAAGGGGCATAACAATCGTGCATGGAATTCCGAGTGATGCGCCAGCGAGAGCTACCCCCTGAGCATGATTTCCTACAAACCCACAAAATGAGCGCCTAGTCGTGAAAATAAAATATAAAACATCTTTACCTGCGCTGCATGTTACAACGCCCTTCCATCGCTCATCACCTGACAGGCTAGCCATGAAATTATATGCTCCACGAATCTTGAAGCTGAACACATTGTGCAAGTCTTCCCTCTTGAGCCAGATATCGTTCCCGAGTCGTGCACTAAGTGCCGTTGCATGAACGAGCGGAGTCTCCTTGACAATATCGTAAACTCGAGAAGTGAGAATGAGGCGCAAGTAATCGGGTCGATTATTTGAGAGTAGCATGTGCTTTGGAAGTCTGGTATAAGCCTCTATCGAGGTGCCGCCTATGCGTGCAGGTGCCTCAGACGAGTATTCGATGGTCGCAGGCATGCTATTGGTGGTACTATTGGTGGTACTATTGGTGGTACTATTGATGGAGGAACGCGACTTTTTTGAGTTCCGGCTTTTAGGGACGAACAAGCCCGCAAAAATATCCAACTTCTTCACGGTTCCACCAGCGCATATACAGATCGAGTCAGGGCTCCTAGAGCGCCCATTCCGCGGATGTACCGGGCAGCACGTGACTGGGAGGCGCCACAGAGTCATCAGAGCAGTGGTGTTCGACAGTCAGCTGAAAGGATAGCAAGCCCTAGAGTTGGTGTAGCAATTGGGTCAACTGGATCAAGTGTCGTGGGGGAGGCTGGATGATCACGATGGGCTCCGGTTTGACCTTTTATGTATTTTGGCTACGCTCACTCACGTGTGTGCCTCCCTGCGAGCTCCGGTGCCCGCAAATACGAACCACGTCAGCCGCGTGTCATGCTACCCCGCGTGAGAGAAGTAGTAATAAGCATGGAAAGTCTAGACTGGTCACCCGCCACCCGTTACCGCACGAAATACCACCAAACGAAACGACGTGATAGACGTCAATATTACTACAAACAACTCGGGGGTTCAACTACGGCTCTTGAGCAAGTATACCCCCTTCAATAAACACTTTTACCGCCCATAATATATTCAAATGTTGCGAACGTATGCTTGGCCCAAGCACCTTCCGGACGTGGAAGCCCTTCAATTGTTCCTGTTTCGAGACCCCTAATGGGTCAGCTGAGACACCCTTGGTGGACTCCGCCAACTCACCCCGGCGCACAAACGGCCACGATTTCATTATGCGTTTTATTCCCATTTCTTGGATATGCATTCTCACCTCGATCTCACCCGGCCGAACGCATATACCTTCACATGGTGCCCGTATTCCGATCAGCCGCTCGTCTCGACAACGTCCCCCTTTCGGCGCTGCGGCCCCCCCTAATAAAGTTTTCGACGCTCGTATTGCTGTAAGTTCCTTTATCGTAGATCGTGCCATTGACTTCCTACTAACCGTATTTTATGGTATTTCATCAAAACGCGTGGCAATGATTGGCGGATGGCTCAGACCACTGAACTCCGCATTATTAAATCCAAATATCGCGACGTAGGGGATATCCTCAACTGGTTTGGCCGCGACCAAGTTCTAGATTTCAAGCCTCTAAGACCTTGCCTTCCTTTGAATGATTGGTACCCAGAAAATAATACCTCGAGGTTGGGTAATTGGGATTGCGGCCCAGGTTATCAGGCTCGTGGGGATCTCCGTACGTAAAATCTGGATCGGGGATTATCTTATTCGGAGTACTGATCGCGACTCTAGGTACCGGAAATAGAACACAACCAGCCACGTATGGCAACAACGTGCCACCCAATCCTGTGGCTCCTTCCCGTCGAGGAAAGAAAAGGTATTCTCGTCGATCCACGAGTTGCCGGCTCGACCCCGAATGCGATACACCATCTATCGACAGTATCGATAGGGGCCAGGTTGACTGGGAGGCGGCTGGGAATAATATTACTGTCAGTTCTAGGGCGAGCGATAATGACGCCGTGTGGTCGGCTCCAGCGACTGGACTCGATGGGAGCACATCCGGGTCCCACTACGAACGAATACCCCTAACTGACTTTATTGTTGGTAATTGGGACGTCATGTACTACGGACCACTCAAGTTTGGGTTTCCACCTCAGGAGATCCAGGTGGATGTTGATACTGGGAGCGCGGACCTTTGGGTATGTTTTGGTTTGTTGATTGGATTGAGCGCGGGCGCCTCATTTTCAGCAAATAGATCCCAGTTGGTTGCTCAAATTGTGACACACCTCAGTTTCATTACGAGCTCAGTTCGTCGTTTGAGGTATCTGAGGGGGAGTTCAGGGCTTCCTATGTAAGTGATTTATGTCGAACCTTGTTCATTTTTGTCAGCTTGAGCGCCCTTTTTCAGGGTTCGGGTTGGGCTGAAGGCCTCGTTGCTCGAGACTCGGTCACAATCAAGAACCTAGTTGCTGAGCGCCAATATTTCGGAGCGGTGAACAATGTGTCTGGTGAATTCCGTGGCTCTCCCGCTTCGGGGGTCCTTGGGTTAGCTTTTGGATCAATCTCAACCATGGGGGAACCCACATTTTTCGAGGAACTGCTCGAATCCAACCAATTGGCTTCTCCATTGTTTAGCGTTTATCTGACTAGGGGTAAAAAGTTGGGCTCTGAGGTTAGTGACTGAAAAGTGCGCACGTGGTTCTTGATGAAGCTCGGGCTTATGAGGACAAATTTAGTTGTGCATTGGCTGTATAGATGAGTCCAAGTTCCACGGTGAGATCCACTGGATACCACTCAGGTCGAAGGTGCGGAAGACGTGATTTAGATGTTTAATCTCTCCCTAAATTGGTTTTTAGACTTATTGGGCCGTAGGAATGACGGGCATCAGTGTTGACGGTGTTAATATCCAAACCACCGTTACCGCTGCGATCGACACCGGAACCACCTTGATCTATCTCCCAATGCGCGTTGTAGAATCTGTTTATAGCAATATTCCTGGGGCCAAACGCGCGGAACAAAACAAGAGACTTTGGACATACCCGTGCTCGAATAGCTTCGAGGTTTCATTTCAGTTCGAGCTGCAGTTGACGCGGCTCTCGATTCATCCTTGGGATTTTAACCTTGGTCGTATCAATTCTAATTCCGGATACGAAGAGTGCATTGGAGGAATACTAGCATTACCAAATGGATTTCCTGAAGACTTTGCCATCATCGGAGACGAATTCTTAAAAAACTGTAACAAAAAGTTTTACCGATTAGTCGAAGTGACCATAGCTAACCTGTAGTTTGGTTCAGGGTACTCAATTTACGACTATGGTCACAATGGGCGAGTGGGATTTGCAGCTAGTGTTAACAACCCGTAGAGTTGATTAGATACTATGAATCCATATCAATTGATTAAGCATCGACTCCCAAATTAATTACGTCATCGAAGTTAACCTGTATTTGGACCGGGATTAGTGGCTGTGCATGATGTTTGTATCGTCAGGAGGTTACCCCTAGATGGATTGTAGCAACCCGTCACCACTTCTTACGACGATTACGACAACGACACAGAATCCACGATTACTGACTTTATAATAAACATTTCTGGACAATTATAACAGCTAGGTAGTTCAGCCATGGATTCCATTCGCCCTTCCGAGTCCCTGCCATCTGTTCATTCTGACCACTCGCTTGGTGGACAATCTGCTCTGTCCTATTGCGAATCTGAACATTTGCTCGCTTACTTGCGAAAGGATTCTATGAGGAGTATGGCTAGCATCGGTTCTCTTGACCCAAAGGAGGACAGGAGACGCGGGTTAGATAGGCGCATGTCTTCAAATGAATCTCAGTGGGTACTGGTAGTATGAATGAATAGGTGACTCTAACGATTTTAATAATAGGTGCGGTGTTAGAGACGCCAAATCACCTGTATTACGACTGCTGGCCAACGCCGAACCAAGTCCAGTTTCCAAGGATACCCCTTGCGTTACCACTTCCCAACCACACATGCTAGTCACCCGGCGCCGACCACCACCCCTCAAGCTAGATCGTGGCAGACATATATCGACGAAGCCAAACGTTGTTATTAGCCGTGATGCGTCTCCAGTGGCGCATCCTATTAGAGGCCATGAACTCGATCAGCTTTCGCCTTGGCTATTATTGGATAGGTTTCCGACGCCGCCCTCCTCTGCTCCAATCATTCAAGGATCCAAGTCCACCGTTGGGCTCTCTAGGATACTTCGCTATGGCGGAAATACTGAAGATGCGTCAGTAATACCCAGTACTCCGAAACATCATCGCAAGGACCAGAAGGTACAAGACGAGAATGTGCCGTCGACACCCGGTCTATCGAAAAAGAAACGGCATGCGTCATTCAGCTCGTTGGGCAAAGCATTTAGATCGAGTAAAGTTTTTGGTGGTCTAAAATGCGAATGTATGCGGGCTAACTCAAAAATCCTTTACACAGCCTCGAGTTCACCAAGCACACCGCTGCCCAGTGCGCCACCGTCTAGTACATCATTCGCGACTCCCGATTTACAGGTTCGACCGAGCCCATTGAGCGATAAGGAGAGTGAGGGAGCCAACCCTCCGAGTTTTCCGCATCGACGAAATACCTTCAAGTCTAAGCTATTTTCTATTGCTAAGGTCGATGGCCATTGTGACGGGGGCAGGAAACTCCCAAATGCTCCCACTAGTCCCTTGGGGTCACGTCACGGAATTCGGGCAGCCAGCGATTCAAAAAAGGGGATGGCTGGATCACGAGAAGAGGCGAAACTTACCAAACCTCGCTCGCAAAGTGTGAGCCAGTCAACTCGGTCCCGGGCTCACGGAAGTAACAAATACGAGCCGGAAACTCCCGCGCGGGACAACATATGGTTTAACAAGCAAAGCCCTATCACCCAAGAAAGCCAACTAGTAATTCCCGAGCGGCGGACGCGTTCGCCATCGTACATCAATCTTTATGTTCCTCCCCGTCGCCAAGCAAGCCTCAGTCCGACACAATCATCTTTTGCCGCGGCGGGAGGGATGACATCTGCACCAACCACGCCCATTGGTGGTATTTTCGATCCTTCGGATGAGATCATGCATTTACCTGCTTCAAGAAGTGTTCGATCACTGAGGGTCGAGTTGGATCCGTTCGGCGCTGGAGAGCCGGATTCATTTTTCAGGTCAGAATACGAACAAGACTGGGATACTAGCCTAGGGATTGAACGCGATGCGATCGACTTTTACAAAACAATCAGAGCTGAGGCGGGGGCGTGGAAGAAGCGTCAAGGTTTGCGGCCCAGTCGGCGGGCGATTAAACATACAGCGGTACCGGAAATTGTTGTTTCTCCTGCGGAGGGATTAAAAGGGTTAAAACAGCGCAGCTGAATGCCTGAGAGCTAGATCCGGAAACGCATATACTATATGATGTCTGGGAGAATCGTTTATCATTCGTTATGTCTTTACCTAGCAATGTATGTCATTTGTGTCGAACGGTTGCAAGCTCTGAGAGTGATCGATTATTTGGTGAGACGTGTAAATTCAAGTCAATTTCGAGCGTCGGCTACACAGTGTATTATTGCTTATGGCTTGCCAGTGAATTTTTTCTCAGGGTGTTGTTGTTTGTCCAAAATTTGATCGAGAATGTCCATCATTTTGGCGTTGGTCTCCGTTCGATTTTGTGCGATTTCCAAAGGCATTCCTAGCACATTTGGAATCGTTTTCATTGAAACGGGCGTCGCGTCAAATGTGCGAGTATCTTCGTGGGACACATATTCGAATGTACCCGGGCGATAAGGGTTTGCCTGTTCTTGGGGACGTTTTGACCAATCACGCACACGAATCTTGATTGCAGCACCTTCGATATTCTGGCGCGACTTGCCAACAACGCTTGGAACCTCGTAGAGTTCCAGCTTTTCGACGCGGTACTTGCTCGAGGCTTGATTCATCGGTTGAGAAAAGTCGCGTTCGACAAGCTTGTGCCATTCTATAGGCCTGACCGAAGCGCTGGAGTCGTCTGCTTGGAGGACTGCAGTGTAACCTGCGACGCTCGCAATACCAGTGCTGTCGTACTTCATCGCCAGCGCTATTTTCGAGCCCCTCTCGGGGGGTTGTATATAACGACCCTTGACTGGGTTTGGATAGAGGAGCTGACTCATCAGCGGTGTAGGATTCAAATAGTCGAGCCCGCCAGATGGGTGAGGTACTGGTGTCAGTGTGTTTGATTCTGGTTGGATCGCGGACTTTTGGTTTATATGAGCCAAGAATTGGGTGTGGTAGGCGGACGTGATTCTTGCATAAGCATACATAGGTATTGCCCCCTTCTCTTCCCTGGGGACGACTTGCTGGAGGAACTCGTGGAACTCGGCGCGCTTTCCCCGGAGGTGCGCGATATATGCCTTGAATTGTCGTTCAGACATTGCTTGGATATTTGGCAATGCGCTCGTCATTTGCTGGCTGGTCTTTTGTGCAGATTCAGTTGAGTCAAACTCGGAGTCCACGTTGCCAACCAACCGGCCACTGGAACTGCCGACCCGCTTGCTCCAGGAACTCGTATCGCTAAGGTGGGTCCCCGAACCGAGTTCTTCCAGGCGGCGTAGCCAACGAACATCTTTCTCGGCGGAGGTCCATTCGGTTTGGCCTTCGGCAGAATCGAGGGCGGAGATGAACGCTACGGGATTTCGCCTCGAACTCCCACGACTGCCAGAAGAAGATACTAGAGGATCTTGGACTTTGTGTTTTCTTTTTGGAGGGAGGTCTCGCTTGATGCCCCAGTGACCTCGGTGTGCATATCCACCGAAACTGGTGTAAACCTGGTTTATGGCAGGATCATATGATGCAAGCTTCGAGTGGCGAAGGAGAGTAGAGAAGGTAGAAGGAGACATTCCAGCCGACATCCTATCTCTTTCGATTTTCCTAGTCAGTTGTATACATGTAATTGGCGTGCGAGCTGCTAAAAATTGAAACCTACCACTGCACTCCCAATTCAAATCCCACTAAAAGAGTGATCGGCAATGCCCTTTTTGTAGCTCGGTTAATTCATTGGGATAAAATTTTATTTGCTACTCGCATACCAGGCTTCACCTTGCTTCTACAAGGTCAATCGGAGGATCAAAAGTCATCACGTGCCATCATAAATCGTGAGGGTACCTAAATCATGTGACCAGTTTACAGTCAGTTGTAGACTCCAATGTACGGTCCAGTCATAGTTAACTTATCTTGGAAATATTATCCATGGTTATGTTCTGCGTCGGGCCGTGGCTTGTGGAGGAACTAAAGGTGTCAGGGTTGCAATTGGCGCTTATAGGGCCAGCGCCTGATCTCTCTTGCCGTGTCAATCTGCGACCCACTGTGACTGTATCTAATTATCGTCGCTCCCTGCTCGAATCCTTTAGTCAGTATTAACTAAAAGTAATAACACAAGCTCACCCTCAGTAGCCGGACAGCTCATTATGCACTTAAGACACTTTAGACCACCGGGGTTGGGTATGTGGCGATACTGAGTGCGTGACAAGTGAAACATACGACCACAATTGTAGTTGGGTGGTGGGCAGAGGCGCATAAAGTGTGAATTTTTTATGTCAATAGGTCCATCAGCGCATTGACATGATCGCGAGAGCGGGGGTGACGGGAGGAGCAGGCCCGGGGCGTGACAGTGGACTCGGAAGACCACCCCGGACCGCCGGCCTATTAGAGAATATTTTTGTACCAACACATAGTTGGCACGTACAAACCATTTCAGGTGTGTCTCCATATGTAAGATTTATAAGTGGTATATATGCATCCTGCTTCAACTAGTTCAGTTGTAATTGATCGTGCAATGAATGTACTGATCTGATGCTCATAATAACAATGTATATTTATAATAGGCATATATTTATGTAATTTTAACAAGCAAACTGTCGCCTGACAGCTAAAAAAGCAGAAGCAAGGTCAGTGACACGAAGCGGGCTGCTTCTAGTCATAGCTTGTAGATCACCAAAAGCGACGCTGGGAGTGGTCGATCTAAAGAGAAGTCACGTGATCTATTATTCTATTTCGAGAACGGCAAATTGAGCTCAAAGCTTGTCTTAACGGCATCACGGGCTGCACCGAGCGCTTTCACCTAAAATCTGATTAAACTTGACTTGGAGTCTTTATTTCTCCTTTATATTGGTATCTCTGGTAATATCTTTTGCCAATCCACCCCGGCCGACAAGCAAGAGAGGAATTGGCGATACATCACCTGTAAAAATCGCGCGACGCTGTGTTATTGGAACTTATACATTAGTCATTTGTTTCATTAAGATGTCAGCTATACTATCTGGTATTATGCGCTCGAGATCTAGGTTAGACCTATCTGATCTAAGAACCTTTGCTTCCCTGGTCGAACGAGCGCGCAATGAGAAATCGGGGTAAGTGAATGAGTTCTTACTGAGAAAGGCCTAACAAGAGTGTCCAGACCCACAGGTGAATGCAAGCAGCCCCCCTCCGGACCGAAGCTAACGTTCATTCATGCCGCAAGCCATTGTAATGATGAATATGGGAGGCCCAGTAGACGTAAGCCCATATCAGCGCGCGGTACACCATGTTTTTTAAATCAATTGGTGGCCAGCTCGAGGAGGTCCATCCATTTTTATCTCGGCTATTCCACGATGGTGACCTTATTCCACTTCCTATGCAAAATTGGCTCGCCCCGTGGATTGCTAAGCGGCGCACCCCAAGTATTCGAGAGCAATATGCCGCAATTGGGGGCGGAAGTCCAATTCTCAAGTGGACCCGTTTCCAAGGTCAAGAGATGGCGAAGCTACTGGATGAACTTTCCCCCCAGACTGCCCCACACAAAAGCTACGTTATGTTCAGGTAAGTGAGTATCACAACGTTTCTCGACTCGTTGGTGATCGTTATAATCAGGTATGCACAGCCGTTGACCCAAACTACCCTGGAAGAAATGCGGCGGGACAATGTGAAACGGGCCGTGGCGTTTACGCAATATCCGCAGTACAGCTGCTCCACCACTGGATCTAGTTTGAATGAGCTCTACCGTAGATCGACATCTTCGTCAGATTTTGCTCCCCCTCCCGTTGATCAAATCAAGTGGAGCGTGATTGACCGATGGCCAACACATCCTGGTCTCGTTCAAGCTATCATCGAGAATATCCGTGGCGCTCTGAGCAAATTTCAGCCAAATTTAAGTGAACCAGATGCAAGATGGGAAGGGAGCGATTCAGAAACGCCTGTGATATTATTTTCTGCTCATTCTCTCCCTATGAGTGTAGTTAACCGGGGAGATCCATATGTCAGCGAGGTATCAATGACAGTTGGAGCAATTATGCGCGAGTTAGGAGATTGGCCTTACAGACTCGTATGGCAGTCGCAAGTGAGTATGGTTAACACCCTTGTCCGCGCATAACTAAAATTAGATACTCAGGTTGGGCCGTCAGCTTGGATGGGCCAACAAACTCAAGAAGCGATTCATGGATTAGCGAGACTAGGTCGCAAGAATGTTGTATTAGTACCAGTCGCTTTCACGAGCGACCACATTGAAACGCTGTACGAGCTGGATCTAGAATATGTGAAGGAGGGAAAGGAGGTGCGCCGTTGAACAACGTGACGCACAATAGCTTCCATCATTAATCACTTGTCTTCGAGTACAGCTCGGCATGAATATCCAAAGAGCTGAATCCCTCAACGGCTCACCAACCTTCATCAAAGCGCTCGCGGATATTGCAACTGCACATTTAAAGAACAAAGATTCGACCAGTGTCCAGATGCGACTCAGGTGCCCAGGGTGCACGAACAAGACCTGTGGGGAACAAAAAGCTTGGTTCCATAGCTTCTCCTAGATTTGTGCATGTGCTCCCAAATGAGATGCAGTCCAAGGGCACTGTAGCGGCACAATGTTTTGGTGCATTTCCAATCAAATTTCTCGCTCCAGCCTCTGTGGGCTCGTATCCGATTGATGGAACACGTCTCGGCCAGGCCCGGTGTCCGTTATTGGTTCGGAGTGACACCTCATCGTGTCATGCATGGGTAAACTTGGTCGTGTAAGCGCGGGAAAGTACTTACGGCCTCGCGCTGCACACATGGGCTTGAGAGATTCGCGCATATACCCTTCAGGAATATGGTGAACGCAATGCTCCGACTCGGAGTTATGGGATTCAACCAGGCAAAATAGTCTTTCTAACTCGTTAAAAATTATAAGCGGTATGTTGGCTATGGTCACATCACGCTGGGGGAATAACGGAACATAGTGGCCTCCACCGGAAACCTTCTGACTATGCTGTGCCACTGTAAACCTTAAGCGCATTGTTCGGGGGAAACGTCCCATTGAACCAGCAATCCCTTCAACTTTTGGTAAATTGGCTCACAGAGCTACATACTATACTACCAATCTACAATTCCAAACTCAACAGGTTCAATGCGTTGTCCCTGGGCTCACTCGGATGGAGGGGGCCCCATTTCATGCATGGCGATAAAATGGCGTCGAACCTGTCCCATAAACGAGCCAACCCGCTTTTCAGACAGGGCAACCGATGGAACAAGAAAAGGAGTTAACGTACAGCATCTTTCCGACTGAACGAGCGCTGACATATATCACACTTGTAGGGCCTTTCTCCCTAGTCATTGAAGTAAGCACCTGGTCAGACGAATGGAGCTGAACAGAAGAACCGTGTGCGTGTCTTCATGACGCCTTAGGTCGTGCGCTCTAGCAAATCCCGAGTTGCAGAGTTTGCAAACGTGGGGGCGAGCTGTAAGGGGCCCAGGAGGATCGTAGGGAGACAGTAGTCCAGGAAGGCCACTATGACACAACAGAGGTAATTCCTTTAATTTTTTAGCAGATTTACAGGTGCTCAAACATACCTGGAGTGTCTAAGGATAGGCGTGGAGTCGTGAATACCCAACGGTGGCATTAGACTCCAGGGGTTGTCGTTCGCAAACTCTGAATCGGACGTTAGAGGCGGTACTACCATTGGCCTTGCAGACTGCGCCCGTGAGTCAGGTGGAGGTGCATATCTCGACAAAGGAGACGCTGCTGGGAATGGGGTAAAAGCGGGTAAAGTAGACACTTGTCGTTGTTGTCTTGAGGCTGACCATTCGTGAGAAGGTTCAGCGCTCCTCACCTCCTCACCCTTTACGGGTCTTGAGCTACCACGGGCCACATTGGAGCTTGGCTCCAATTGGGCAGTCGAGTATCCACTTGGGGGCACAACGTTACTACCCGAAGGCGCACATGGTTCGCGGGCCGGGAACGACTGAAATGGGGGCAAAGGTTCGCCGTGGATGTCAAGTACAGGCGGTACTTGTGAGTGGAGCACCGGAGTTCGTGTAGAGCCACCCAAAGGGGGCTCTTGCTGGGACATTGGTTCAGAACATGGCGAGCTTTGGGCATAAACTTAGTTTTATACGCATACGGGGATGGATGTTAAATATCTTGTACCACCTATCAAAAGACTTAGTACATCATATATTGTGGTACGTATACCATGGTGCCGTGTTCTAGACTTTGATGTTTCTTTTATCCCAGCACGACTTGAAGCTGCACCAGGCGTGGATATCGAAAAGTGCATATGCACCTCATGATTGTGAATAAGCGAGCTCTTGTCACTGTTTCAATGGGCCTCACCGACCTACTGGTTGATCGGAACCGAACTTGAAACTGAACGTTAAAAACTGGCCTATACTTGATTATGCTCCACCAAAACCCACTACCTGGCTCACGGTTAAATACTGAGTCTACTGGTCGACGGATCATATTATGTAAGGAACCTTAGGCGCCGGTTTTCACACAATTACAGTAAATTGATCAAAACAATATTTTGTCATTCAAAGTCCAGATCCATGGTAGTTCAATTCAGTTCGCAGATTGAGGGGAAACCCAAACAAGATCCTCCGGGCGCTCATTGTAAGGGGTATCAGGCTCGCCGTCAGAGCTAAGAGCAGCCCAATCACTGGCATCTTTGACGCTCAGCTGAGCGATCTTAGCACCCTTGCCCCGCAAATATTTCATAACCGCGACAGAAGAACGTTTGAAAACAGGTAAGCTGGCGCTAGAGTCATGTTGTACTTCGGTAGGTGGGGCCTCATCGAGATCGGCGATGTATTGCGAGGCGAACAGTCGACGATCAGATCGTTCAAGCTCTTCAAGGTAACTCGCCAAAGCCCGGGACGCATTGAGCCTTGCCCGGAGGACGTGCCTAATCAAGCTACGGCTTGCGGGCAGTTTCTTTCCCTTTGGACGGAAAGAAGGAGAAGAGCCAGGTTTCGGAGTGCTGGCAGCTTGCTCCTCCTTTGGCGTCGCTTGGACCCATTCATTCGCCGGACGTTCGCGGGGTTTAGTCCAAGGCTCCACTGCCGAGCCAGAAAGATCCCATCGCTTGGGTCCCCATACCCCGATTAATACTCGCCATGCTGCCATGAATCGCTTCGCACTCCACAAAATCATTCAATCCACTGTTCTTGGCCAGACAATGGGAGTACGATACTCACTGTTCGTAATTATCGTCAATGACGCTCACGTGATAAACTGCTACTAGCCAGACGAAGGCAGCAGCCATTAATCCACCAGTGGGTGTGAGCCAAAAAAGTTTCCAGAGGAATAAGAACACGACGGGGTACGTCATGATCGCCAGAGCGAGAATCCCAGCAACCATCTTTTATTTAGAACATGGATAAGAACCCAAAACTCCGGAGCAGGGTTTTAGACTTACCTTCATTTGCGCTTGGGTCTCCTCTTCCTCCTCAACCATTCTAGCGAGTAGCCGGCCCAGCGTGTATGCTGGCAAATGTACAAGTAAAGGTAGAAGGAAAAACGGCAGTCTTATTCCCGTGGCCAACGTATCTTTGAGGAGAAGGGCCAGAGTGGATAGACGAGAAGGCAACGGGGCCTCGACCGACGGATCCAAAGTTCTAGGCAATGGCAAGTCCGTAAGTGCTTCGTGACTAAGCTTCGCCGATTCCAACAAAGAATGGTATATCATTAAGCGTTTCCTTGTCGATTCGAACAGCGGCGATGAATTAGGGGGAGAAAACATGTCTACGAGGCTAGTCGCATAAACATATTAGTAAGACACAAGCAATATAAATCAGTTGCTTACATTTGCGAGATAGAGACAAATTCGTTTAATTCAATAGATTTTGCACGAGGCCACAAAAGTGAACGCGCCATGTTTGCAGAATACAGAGTCTCCCTATATGGCGCATCAGACCTCGAATCCCAGCGTGCCAGTGGACGTACCAGTCGGGGGCATTGATTGTCATAGACAGAAGTTGAGATGTGATTTGTTTCGTGAGGCTTTTTGCACAAGTACGCGGAGCGGTTTCGTCATTGGAAAGGAATCGAGCTTCGAACTGGTCCACTGATATAGGTTTGCCAAATCTAATAATCTAAGTATTACTATAACATCATCGTGCAGATGGGGCGGTACTGACTCAATAACTGCAGCGCTGCGATACTTGCTCTTGTCCGTATACACGATGCCCACAGGAATAACCACCGCGTCTGGAGCTGGCTGGGAACCAGTTTCGCGTTCCTTGATGCGATTCCATTTCATATATTCAAGAGCGGACCAAGCCACCCCATCCTTAACTTGCATGATCCGGGGTTCAGTGTAGCTGTCATAGACTAAGTGGAATATTCTCGTCGGCATAAGATTTGCTTACCTAGTCCCCTCTGGAAATACTCCAACAATTTCTCCTTGAGCAAGCGCTTCGAACGTGCCTCGGAACAAAACTTGGTTATCCTTGTTCTTTCGATCCACAGGAAGTACGCCAGAATTTGTCAAGATAAATTTAGCAACAGGGTTCCCAAACAGCGAAGACTTTGCCCAATAGTGTACGCGGCGGTGATACGGAACCGCCCAAGCTGGAAACTGAGTTAGGCATATTCAGCGTCTAATTGATATCGAAACTAAAGCTCACATAAAACCGCAGCATCCACTGCCATAGCGTGGTGGGTGCATGCACTGGGGTATTTTTAAATTACTAAAACCCAGAGGCCGGTTGTTACTCACAGTATTACGGGGCCGGTCTCGGGGACGTTTTCGCTCCCTGTCAAACGATCAATATTGCACAAAACGAGCCACAAACCCCATACCAATCACCCGCACGTCCGAAAAGAAAGCCCATATAGCCTTGCTAGCTATACTAAGGATGATCTCATGGCTTTGGCCAAAGGGCATATCAGGATGTCTGTTGATGCGTCGTGAAAGAGTGATGGTGAGGGCTCAAACCTAGCTTGGGGCTGTGAAGCCCCAATATGTTTAGTAGCCGGGCGCCTAAACTGTGCCACTCCACTGTTTCGTGCAAACCGCGACTTTGGATGAGTGCCAGTTTACGCCAATCCTATGAGAAGATTGATTTCGGCGAGCTGGCCGAATACTTTCCGCCTCTCAAGCCCTTGTAAGCTCTTCTTTGGTACGTTTGCTTCAAGGCACTGATGCGTTACGTCTAGCTTGTTTGAGAATAAGACTGGGGGATTTAATTTGGACTTCAAGAATGACGCCGCTAATCGGTATGTCTAATTCCTTGCGTGTAAGGTATTGCTACAGCTCCTATTAGTACCTTGACCCGCGCACTTTTGAAGCGCGACTTTGGTCTGGAAGTTACCTTATTGAAAGACCGGCTATGCCCTCCAGTAAGATCACCCTTTTTCCTACCCAAACCAGACTCTCATAGTATTTCAGGTACCGAATAGGTCCGCATGACTGTGTTATCCCTTCAGACTTTACCGAAACTTGTTATCTTAGATTAAACTATGTTATTTGGATTACTGACCTCGTCAAGGTCACCAGCCCTGACGACAACATCGTTGGACTTGATATGTATGTTATACAAATTGAAGCTATTGCATTAATATTCAATATTTTATAGCGGGACGGGTTCTACAGCTATTTATCCACTCCTTGCTTGTTCGATACACAAAAATTGGCACTTCCTAGCGACAGGTGAGGATTGTTATCTGTCTTTACCCAGTTTGCGGATCGTCCGTACCAGCCAGTGCCGGTCCTATCCCACGAGCCAACTTACTGTAACCACCTAGATATCGATAAAACATCTTTGGCAACAGCAGCAATCAATATTCAACAAAACCCCAAACTAAAAGCTCGCGTGCGTCTCCTGAGTACTACCCAAGATGCGCCTATATTATCGCTATTGCTACCAGAAGCACTTGCGCAACTTCTTGGACCAGAACTACGGCGCCCCCCTGTCGCATTTAGCATGTGCAACCCACCTTTCTATTCTGATATCGAGGAAGTTTCACGTTCCGCGAACAACAAAAGCACGGACCCCCATGCGGTGAGTCACGAACGCACATCTTGTTTCCGTACCATTCCTACTTCCGCCACCTCAACCTTGTGAGACTGAATTGCTGTTTCTTTGTTTGCAATGCTTGAATTGTATAGCTTCGTTCGTTTGCTCCTTTTAGGGCATCCTAAAACAACCATTGATACGAATCGATTGATAGGTTTGCACTGGCACCCTTGTCGAAATGATCACTCCCGGAGGCGAGGCTGCTTTTGTTCGCCAAATGATGGATGAGAGCATTGGTCTACAGGATGCATGCGGGTGAGCCCCAACGTCCTCAATCCCCCCGGGCGCCGATTCGGAACTATTTGGATGAGCACAGGTGGTACACAAGCTTGCTAGGTAAAATGAGCTCTCTGACTGCCTTAGTCGACTTTCTTCGAGAGAAGGGGGTAAATTTCAATCTCCTGCCATGCCCCACTTTCTCACTGCAACGTTGCCCATTAGATTGATAATTACGCGATCACCGAACTTATTCAAGGAACCACGCGCAGATGGGTCATTGCTTGGTCGTTTCTTGATGTACGGCTCCCTGACGTGCGTTTCCCGAGCATTATACTATTAGTTTCTAGCCCCTTAATCATGCATACTTCTCCTCGCCCTAAAACGCGTATAGACTCTTGCACGGCCGCAATCTCAGTCACTTCGCTCCATCGCACCTCCCCCCAACACTCTTCGTCACTCTATTTCCGGCCCAAATTCTCGGCCCCTGACACATAGCGTTATAATCCGTGTGCTCACGGGCGTCCCCAAGCTTCGGTACGAAGAACTTCAAGACTCCAAACGAGTACGTGCTATTGCATACGAGGTAACTTGGACTCGCGCGACCCGCAGACGGCTAGCCCGCAACCCGCCAGAAGATATGATGATCGACGACAAGTCAACGCCCGTTGTAGTTAGCGAAATCTCCGTGATCGACGAGCATACATTAGAAATTAGCTGGATCCGAGGAAAGGATAGGGGCATATTTGTGTCGTTCTGGGGTTTCTTGAGTGGAAAATTGACCTGATTTAGTGTGCCAGCCTTCTGGAGAACTTTTTGAAATGCTGAACTCGAAAGCCCTTGTAACCTTAAAAAGAGTGGTTAGTTCTTGTCACCCGTAACCGACGTGGGCAAGCTCACATTCGCATATACCCGTGGATACAGACACCGCCCATCTTTGCCAATCCCCCTGTCTATCTACCGAAAGTCCGGAGTAGGCTCCTAAAACCAATGCTTAGTTGAATCACTCGAGCTTGATATTTTGCTGGCCATTTTTTCCAGTTAGCCTCGAGCCCCTCCAAATTCATCTTTCGGGTTTCATCACTCACCGACCCTTCAGAAGATCACTCTGACCCGCCGCTAGGGAGAGACACCAGGCGCATATTGTCGTTCATTGAACCTTGTGAGGCTATCTCTCAGTAAGGCACCATCGGTGGTATGGTCACTACCCAAAGTGGATAATAGGTCAGCAAGTTATCGTTTCAGAACCTCGACTAGGGTTTCAGGACCGCCAGCCCTGTTCAGGGCGAGTATACTGCTGCTCTCGACACCAATGAGTCTTTTAAGGTTTTTGACTTTTGCCGCCTTTGGGATAGTCAATGTTTGGCGGCCGCTGAATTCGAAATGGACATGGCGCTTAGTAATTAATTAATTAATTAATATACCCTTATCGAGTCTCAAGCAACTGTTAACGTCGATATCTATTTACAAGAGAAGCATAAGTTTGTCCCTTCTTGCACGCGACCGATCATATACACGCACATGTAGTACTTATGGCGCGTTTACCCAGTAATCTGTGTCCTGTCCATCTAGTTCATATGTTGGTCGGCTCAACTAACCTCCGGCAAAACTCAAAATCCCAATCGCGAGGAGTAGCCGCGCTCCCTCCCCCTAGATTCAACAAGGCTAGTTGATCACACGCCAACGGTCCGCGCGCTACATAATAGCAATCCGCATATTCGGCCGTAGCCCTATTTAGTTTTCTGCAATAAGTGTGTTTGAAAACTCCAACTGGAGTCCCTATCCAAAACGAGTATTGGATGCGCCCAAAATCTTAGAGTCCCAATTATTTCACACTTTGATCCTCAGGGTCATCGTCCCGCTCCCAAAATTAATTCTCGTCAGGACGTGTACGTGTCCTCACTCGCGCACGGCCAGGCACCCAGGTCTCACTACCCAAAATGCGCCCCATATACCAAAATTATAGTGGCAAGTCGTGGTGTTGCTTCGGCCCAGGGCGCGGTGGTCGAACAGCTGCAATTTGTTAATTATAAACCTCTAGCTTCATGTATATACTTGGCTTAGATGTTACGTACGTGAATGCAACGATCGAGTAATATTAATAGTTGGGCCTAAAAAGACTAGACACTCGGCGAGCCAAGTTAAGCGATGAGGGTGTGGCTGCAGATCGGCGCCCGCCAGTAACTTGGAAAGGTCTTGCAGAATTAGAAAGCTCAGATGAGCGCCGTTGTGCAAACGCTGAGTTAAGCTCCACAATGGAAGTGGGGTGGGTGGGGCTTAGAACATTTGACTCCTTGAACGTGTGGTTGTTTTAAAGGCTGCATCCGTAGTGTAATTATTAACACATACTTACAGTGGCTTGGTATTAGAAGCTTAAGGCAGAATTGAGTTATGGTGCCCTGTAGGTCATCTAGACTGAATTTATAATTATAATTAAATTATAATCAATTAGGGGTGATGGATGGCCGTGAGTGCAGTGCGCGCTCATGGGTCCGAAAGTTTATTTCATTGTACCGCAGTGATAAGTACTAAAATTATAATTAAATTGGACATATTGTATAAGCATATGCATAGCATAAACGACAGCAGTGCGGTCTGCACTGGATTGGCTCTGTCCAAGTGCATTTCACTGGGACATCGAGGCAAATTTCATGACCTAATCTTTAAGAACAATGTAAAATGGAATTGGGGAGAACTGCAATAGACCATAGCTACAGGTCTAGAGCCCTAAATACACCAGCATACACCTACAAAATTACTTGTTATAATTACCCAGGTCATAGCCGTAGTGAAATCTGTAAGAGCAACCGATTCTTGACAAAATCCTACCGTATCTATCATCTGAGGTTTGTACAGTTTTTCAATAAGCTGAAAATAAATAAAAAATGAAGGTATAAGGGATTCCGACCCAACACCGTTGATATTCACGCTGGTTGCGGAGAAATGTCACGCGACACTTTTCTATATTTTCAAATACATCAATATCGGGACCAATGAACCGTTGTCTTTATAAGACTGTTATATTTGCCGAGAACTTAAATGAGCCGGCGGGAAATACTAAGTTGCTCCCACGGGAGTTGCGGAACTAGCCCCAAAGTTTCTTGTCCGTGGGATCCATGGGATACAACGGCCCCACTTGCTGATACAAGGCATTAGGGTGCACGGTATTCACAACGTCAGTCGCTGCGGGATCGAGCATTTTTGACGGCATCTCCGTAATTAAACTAGTTTCAAAACAGTGTCAATATACTTGTAATTCACATACAATCATATAATCATATATAGTCTCCTAAACGGAGAAATATTGATCGGTCATAAGAGGCACATACGAGTAGCAGGGCTGCATAAAATTGCCTCTCGGCAGGCCCTTTAACCCAACAAACGCATATCAAGGTGGCGAGACAAAAGGCCATAGTCATCCGAGTCTGAAGCCTACAAATACAAAAAAGGCACACCGGACACAATAAATTGAAGGACAGTCTACATGTGCATGTTAGAATAGTGATATATCGAGATGCGATAAGTACACGTACTACACTCCCAAATCAAGATTATCCTGTCATCGTCATCAATTCAAGCAATCTCATCTCGCTTGCGTTTTTCAGCAGCAGCAGCCGCGGCCGCAGACGTAGTTGTGGTCGCAGTTGCGGCAGCCGACGAAGTCGGTGCGACAATGGGGACATCGGTCATGCTTGGTACCACACCTCCCGTCACACCAACAACCAAGCCCCTTAGCCAGCCATTTTCACGCCTAAGTCCTTCGCACTCGCGTTCTAGTGAAGCCACCCGTTCCTCCAGTGCCTGTGCCTTGGCATCAAGGGCAGCCTCACGTTCCTTCTTCTTGAGCCTGAACCGAGCAGATGCAGCGGTATTTCGTCGGCGCTTGTCCTCTGAGGGAGTGAGGGGCGTAGTTATGTTTGGCTCATAGTCAGTGAAGGTGGAGGGTGCGGTGGGCGAGGATGATGTGGATGTGGATGCGGGTGCTGGTTGAGTCTTGGTTGTGGTGCGTGGGCGCTTGGCGGGGGGAGTAGGCGCAGCGGTTGACTCAGTGGGCGCAGGCTGTGCAGGTGCCGGGGGCGGTAGAGCGCCAAATGAGCTAGGGGAAGGAGTAAAGCTGGGCTGGGCTAGAGCCGCATTTTGGAGGTTGAGACCATCACCATTGGGGATACCAAATTCTTCCAAGAAGCGCCCAAAGTCGAACTGTGACTGCTGGGCGAGCGCAGGCGCCGTGACGGGTGAGGGCGCTGGGGCAAAATGGCCGTGGGCCGCTTCCTTGCGAGTCAAACTATCCGAGTGTGGTACTGACTCGGTTTCGGCTTCCTTTGCCTCGCGGTCTCTAGCACTAATAAACGGCTCGTCTGACGCAAAGTTTACGTGAGTCCAGAGATCGAGTTGGGCCGCAAGGTCAGGGAAAAGAGGAGTCGATAACAGGTCTTGTGAGTCTGTAAGAGTTGAAGGGGGCGACTCGGGCTGAACAAGGTTGAGGCCTTGCAGATTGGAGGACATTGCAGAAACCACAAGGGGACCGACCAGGTGGGATTTTGTGCTGGCTGTTGTGGTCGTAAAGATAAGACACCCGGTGGAGGTCACTAGACCCCAGACACCTCTCCGAAGATGGTCCGAACAAATTTAATTTACGTCCACCATCCGTGTCACGTGAACCTCCACCCGAATCTTCCCTGAGTGATTCGGAGGCTGAAAAAACTTGGTTTAAATTTATGTTCAACATGCGTTTTATTCTTAGTTCACACCTACTCTCATTACCTGTCTAAGTTAGTCAAAATTAATTGTAGTCGGTAACGGTGTCTGGGGGATTCTTCGGGCTCCCGCCGCTCGCTTACTCAGGCCGCGAGAAATAGAAGATCCGAACAACCCGATGTGGGTTACTATATTATTCATCGTCAGTGGATATTTCCCACCGGCCACGTCTCACGTATTTAGTAAATACAATGCGTATGCAACCAAACAATGTTAACTTAGCGTGTATATAATTCAATACTTTACTCCTAATGAAAAATGCCCCAAGCAACGTTCGGGATGAAAGCATTGCACCTAATAATAAGTGGTATGCAGCGTGATAAATCTTGTCAGAGATTCAAAGCACCAGTGGGTATCATGTAGATGGAGACCCTAATGCTGTATGGTCAGAATCGAATCGACTCAGCGATGGAAGGGTATCTCCGAATGGTATTGGGTCACTTGCTTGCTCCCCGCCGCTAGCACCAAGCGACAAGCCAGAAAAAAGGGAAGCCAGCGTGTCAACAACCGCGGCATCACCCACAGGCTCGTCTGGAGGTCCAGGTCCCGAGGGCGGAGGAGATTGTGTAATAAGCCCGTCGGCAAGCGAAACTTGGAGCCCCTCTTGTGCATCGAGCGACTGCCGCGGGGTAGTGGTACGAGGTGAAATTCGAGCGGGAGGGATCCCTTTGAGCGGCATCACAGCTCTAGCCTGTATTACCTCCCGCCATGTCACATTCGGATGTAGGCCCAACTCCTCTCCGCCGCTACCAAGACGCCTCCTGCGAACCTCCTCTCGCAAGCTCTGTCGGGCCTTCATAAACGCCCGCCGCTCCTCACGCCGGCGCTCACGTTCCGCCTCATCGCTCGTCCACGGCTCCTCGACCAGCTCATCGGATGAGCCTAGCCCAAGCTCAGACAACGGTGCCGGGCCGCTAGTTCCCTCACTGGGCGCCCGCGGGCGAGATGAGGAATGGGAACGCGCAGAATAAGTTGATGAACGTGATCCTTGCACAAAGAAACTATAAAACACAATGTCAGTCATGATTTCGTAAGTGCAATGTGTAAGCTCCCCCAGCCTTGGAAGGCGCTCTGTCGATCAAACGAGGGATTCGAAAATCAAAAGAGAGAGAGAGCAAGAGACTAACCAATCAATCTCTGCTATGCCTAACGCCGAACGCCCACTTGACGAGGAAAGACCAGAGCTCCCGGTATTGTTGGCAGAATACGGTGCTGCAGAGGCGAATTCGAACTGATGAGAGCAAGCGCTTGACTTGGTATTTGCGAGAGGTTTGTCCTTGGGAGTCAAGCTCGCAAGTCGGTCGGTAGCATCTCGCTTCGGGTTTTCTTTGCTGTTTCTCCGGGCAGGCTTTGGGTCTCGTCTGCTCGAGGCGGTAGTCGGATATTGCGTGCTCGCCTCGAGATCGTTGCCCGGTTCGCCATTTTGGGTAAGTGTGAATGAGCGCAGCGGTGCCGGGGGGGTTGGGAGGGGAAAATACAAAGAACTAGAGGATCTATTTTCCCCTGGCGGTGAGAGGGCAGCAAATGCGTGAGCATGTGCCGTATGAGGGGGCAGTACGGGGCGTCGGGTTTTCCTAGGTGCAACATTATTAGGCGGTGTTGTTGCCATAATACCAGGTCAGGAAGAGTCGTTAGTGGGCATGCCGGTCGTCGCCGTCGAGACTGCCAGTTGGCCCTGGGACTCCAATTCAGAACTGCTTATGTTATCCGCAATTTGGTCGGAGCGCACAACTTTTGATCTTGTCTCAAGCGCCAATCTAGCACCGTATATGCTAAATTAATTATACACAAATCAACAACATGTTCGAGTACTTGTCATTTCTCCGACCACCTCCCGAGCGTTGCTCTTTGCACCAGCAGGTCACACTGGTCCCCCAGATCTCAAACGACTTGCGCACAGAGTTGGCTCTCCAAATAATTCCGCCGTCCTAGATCTGATCTAGCACTTCTCTTCACAGACCATCCCAAGACGAACACGACATTTATTTTGCGTGGCAAAACTCCTCTGGCCAGATCCATCGTAAAGGTTTCACCAAGTTGACTACATGGCGCCCAGGCGATTCCATGTACAAACCGCTCAGCGTTGCTCTGCCCCCTGAGGCTCAGCCTGGCAATGCGTGGCGACTTTGTCTTTCTGTCGGGCATATTGATACCCCTCTTGTGCTCGATCTCGCCCATCCTGCGTTTGGTCGGCTCCCGTTTCCCCTAATTTCGCTGCCTATCACTGTCGTTGCTGGGGATAAAGTGGCGACTCCGACAAATGATCTAGGAATGGCTAAAAAACCTCGTGCGGCAAACAGGCCACCCAAGGGCAAACCCAGACCAGACCAGAACAATCAAGTGGCACACTTCCACGCACCCAAGCAAGAAAAAATTCAACGGTTTTACCTCTTGCCGGTGGGGACCCCCGTTGGATCGGAAATCGGGGACCGACTGATGCGCATAACCGAGCAAATTTCATTTGATCTGGACAAGGTGTGTCGCATATTGGAGCCTGGGAGAATTTGCTTAAACAGGCGCCGAGCAGAAGATATGGTAAATTAAAAATCTTTTGCCATGCTTATTTGAGCTTCCATCCACGCGACCGACTGGTATTATTTAGGGATTCCGGCATCGGAGTTTCGTCATGGTTAGCCCGATTACTTGTGCCATCGAGCGATTCGGGAAGTGGTTATTCACCACCTTCGGCCGTCTCCACGAGATTAATCGAATCCTTCCGGAGAAGATTGACAACACGACTTAAAAGTCCTCAAATTCAGGAATTACAGGTAATAGAGCTAGGTGGGTTTCATAAGGTGACATTCTACGCGCGCGGGGTCGAACAACTTGTTTGATGTTTCAAGGGGCTGGCACGGGAATCGTCTCCCTTGTCCTTGCAGTTCTTCTAGCTCGATGCAACCCAGAACTGTGCTCGTCATGTTCCGCGGGCGCCCACCACGCAAGAATCCTGGCCACTGATTTGTGTGAGCTAATTTTTTTGTCTTCCGAAAATCAAAAAAAATAGATTTTATTAACTCCCTTTATAATTTATTTGAAGTCCCTGCCCTCGAGTTGATTAGGAATAACCGATCCATCAACGAGCATCTCTTTTGTGGCAACCTTCTGACTACGCACGAAGCGTGCGAATTCCGGTGTACATGCCAAGTCGATCTTCGGGAGGCTGAGTTGGATTGGGAAAAGCCTATTCCCACAAGCGTTTGGGGGAAAAGCGCTGAGACTGGAGTGCTCTATCCGTTCGACGTAATTATGTGCGTTGAGCCCAGCGCCCTCCGAGTGATTAACTCAATAGCCTCGCGGGTGTTGGGGTTTTAGCATGGCAGATGTCACATACAATACCGCATCTTTTGGGTCGTTACTCGATACGGTTTCGGCTTTGTTAAGGGGGCCGAATACATCGTCATCGTCACCTATGATTCTACTGGCGTACAAATGCCGTGATGCGGCTGAGCGTACTTTGTGGGCCGATGCATTGGCACGGGGTATTGTTTTTGTTCAAGTGGCCACGGTCGCCGGTGTCAGGGAGCCTGCCGTAGAGATCTGGATCGGGGGGTGGAAGAGAGATGTAGAATCGCTCTGGTCGGAATGTGGCAACAATTTTGGGAACACCTGATCTAGTTTTCAGTCGCGATGAAATGAAACTGCTGGTTCATGCTGTGGGCTCTACCGGAAATCCAATGAACAGCTCGTACAAAGGATGAAAAGGGCGTATAACTTGTAACTTTCATATGTCTCTGACGTAACATCTTGAAATGTCGGCTCGCTGGCAAAAATTTAGCTAATGTTGGAACAATATGGCATTTCAATGTGTATGCCCCATTATATCATCCAATACATGCTTATTCACACAGCCCATCGCGAGCGAGCTCATACAATCTGTTCACCAATTGTTTGATAACACTTGGCCTATCAATCCGGAATAAGGGGTGTTCCTCAACCTCGTCGCCCAGGCCCAATCTAGATCTTGCTGTTCGAATCGGGCGGGTGGCAACTTCAGAATAATGCGCGCGACGGCTCCGGATCGAAATTTCATCCGTTAGACTCGGAATATTGGTAGTTCATCTGGAGATTTGTGTCGGCCGACGCTACAGCGCCCATGCATTGTATTACGGGGAGTATCGGGCAAATATGACAACCACGGTACGCATATAATCTAAGGGGAATTCGATCAGGATCGGGCACCGCGTTTAGGGCTCAACGAGCACAAACCTAGAGATCCCTATTCATTTTGGGCGTCCCTTCCGAAGTTGATTTCAACAACTGGGTGGCAATTCGCCGTGCTGACCTCCTACGGCTGTTGTAATCACGAATATAGGATACACAGCGCACGCAAACGATCACAAGTGCTGTCATTCCCCGGAAAGATCTTCGTGTGCTGTCTCAGGACTTCTCAACGTACAGCCCCTAAACGGACATGTCGATGTCGCACACAAGCGTCAAAATTGTTCCAGCTAGGCCCACGAGGGCCACCTGTTACCGGCGGAAGCGCTCATCGGATTTCTTTGCCGCGAAAGGATCTATGAAATCATGGGCTATAACATCTATATAACCTTGCCACCGCGTCGAAAGCTCCCAGTTTTTCTCGTTCTTCAAGATGTCGCTGCCTACCTTGCAGGGAGTCACTGTCAAGTGAGTATTCCTATGTCTGCGTCCCCGCCTTACTTTGGATACTTAATATGCCTTCCCTTAGCTCGGTTGCGAGTGCGCTCACTATATTTTATGCCGTATGTCTGAGAATATTACCAAAAGTAGAGGTAAGCCGGAATATACTGGATGCAGTGGGGCAGCGGGCCAACTAACCATCCCCTTTAGCGACGCCTCGACGTCGATGAAAGAGAAAGCCTCAAAACAGGAGATATTTACGTGTGGGAAGAACGGGATCTCCATTTGGATACCGGAGAAGGAATTGAGCGCTGGACCGATGGCATCAAATGGGGGAGCAGCCGTGTGCGAAATGTAAGGACTTCATCTCTCATGTTTTTTTTGCTCGATACTAATCTTTCGCCCCCCTACAGGAGTTCTTGTTCTACTATGAAAGAGACCACGATCCCAAGGAGGCTCAGGCTGTCCAGGATGCGCGCTTAATCAAGCAGACTTTCAGCGTTTTCTTCCACCCCCCAGGAGAACCTTCAGGTCGCCCTCGCAAGTGGCACATGGGTAAGCTCCCTCAAACGTTGTGAGGGTATGTTGAGGCTAACGGCCGAACCCAGTGGCGTACTATAGTCAGGCAACGGTAGCGAACTTGAACAAGGTCGAGGATATCCCACACATTGCCACTCTTCAAGTTCCTGAAGGCATGTTTCAACCCGCCCGCGCAAAGCGGGGCCGCGTTCGGAGCGCTGGATCCGGATCACCGAGCCCAAGGTTAACTCTCGATCCATCTGACCCACGACCTGCATCTCCGATCATCCCGCATCCCCAGCGCATAGGTAGCAGCCCTCTGGGACCACGTAGTGCAACTAGGCCTTACTCTCCGTATGGATATGTGAGCTCATCTCCCGAGAGCGACGCTTCATATATGGATCGCCCTTGGCATGGCGCATACCGATCCAGGACGCCTGAATCCTCGGCTCGTCCTATAACAACGACTAGGGCGCACTCGTGGAGCAGTGAGCCTACACGTAACGACTGGCAATCGATGCAGACAAGCGCTTTTATACCACACCTTGAGGTCGGCCAGGAACAAGCCAATCTCCTCAAACTACCTCACTTTTCTTCATCGTGCCCGCCCTCTGGCATGCCGGATTCTCGAAGAATCCTCCCACCCCCAGTATTCTCTTCAGCTGCCAACAATCATCGCATTTCGACGGACCACATCGCATTGAACGCCCTGCAATCACAGTTTATGAAGTAAAGTGCTTGATTGGCTGCACCATGGACCAAGTTTGTTTGATTAGTTTTATTCGCACTGTATTGCTGGATGCTGGATTACGGATCTTTGGTAAACTTATAATTATTGCGCATTGGAAAAATATTTTGCTTGGCTTTGTGTACGCTAATGATTGTACAACTCAAATACCCCTATGATACCATGCTGGTTCCTGGCCGTTGGCTATCAACTGCCTTAGGGAAGTGCATATATGCGGTCGGTGGCACCAGGTGATGCACCACACAGCAACCCCGTGTACTCAGGCGAATATTCTCGAACTACCTACTGTGGGTCATGAAACACTACCATGCTTATTATGGTACAATGAACTAATAGATCAAAGAATACAAACACAAGACAAAGTACAGCAAGCCGATGCGATATAGTTCAAACTATGGCCAAGCGAGTGCAAACTTCAACGCAGGATGAACTCTGTAGTCATGTCGCAGTCGCCCGGGTACTCGTCTTGCGTCGCGCAGTTTTCGTAGCCTGGCTACGTTGTTGGGAACCTAGGGGAAGGGCCCCAGATGATTGTACCAATACGTGTTGTAGTTGCACGATTGTTTCCTGCAAGCTCGCCACAGCGGCAATTCTCTGACAACCAGTGATGCCGTAAGCCCAGTAACACTCATTGGTAATGGTTGCGCAGCTTACCAAATCTTCGGCTTCTTTTGCCCGGATGATGGCCGCGAGTAACTCTTTATCCCCATCTTCTTGAGCATTGAAGGTGGCCAAAATCTCTTCAAGAGTTGGTGGAGGAGGCTTTGCGCAAATTGAGAAACCTTCGTATGCATATTGTTTCAGATTTCGGGTAAAGCAACATACCGAGCTTAGAGTTTTAGTTATTGTGTCGCAATTGCTACTCATGGTGCTGGTGTGAAGATTGTAATGAGATCGGAAGGAGATAGTTCGGGCACTGCGGAGGGGGGCCGTCGACTTATTATACCCGCTGTGGCGCGGGGTCCTTATTAAGTTCCAGTTGAAAAAGGCTGATGATCGTGACTTATTTATAGGCACCAATACGATAGTTCACACACCCGATTTTCGGCACGGCAGACGTATCTGTCTAGGTCCCTATGTTTCCAAGTCTCAGACTTAGGCATGTACCGTAATTACATGAGTAATGGCATTCATAGGCGGGTACAGGAAGCGGAACTGAACTTTCCGATTCGAGAAGCCAATATATCGCATTAACAAGGAGTAAGGATGTCAATTGTTCTGACATATACACGTTATTTTTAGGACTGTATGTTGGTTTAGCAATCATCAAATAGCTAAACATGGGCTTCAGTTGAGTGGAGAAGCCTTTTCATACATGTGGAAAATGCCCTGCCTCATTACGACGAATAAATTATATGCAAAACCTAAACGGGTAGTGAGTTTTTCAGATAGCATTCCATCATAACTTAAGTGTAACACACGAACGTGTAATCTCATGCAAAGTGGATCCCTTTCTCATGAAATGCTGAAAGTAGCCTGTTCACAAGGTGAGTAGGTGCCTGGAGTTAAACTGCAAACATACGCCAGGAGGTCGTCGATATCCATTTTAGCTGCCCTACTCTCCTTAAACCCCGTACAATCGAGAATTGATTCAACCTCCACCTTGATGTTAAAATCATCAGGCACAATCTATATCCAAATTATAAGATTAGAGCAGGGTTAAAAATAGGATTTGATGCACCTGATTCCTCTCAGCAGACCAGGTTCTAAAATTCTTATCGAGCATCTCCATGACACCTTTGGCAAGGAAATTGGCGTGAGTAGTTTTGTTTCGACGAGAGAATAATATCCGAGTCAGACCGTCGAATTCTTCAAACCTGAGCGGAGGTGGTGGGTCGATAGGGACTATTCGGACAACGCTCGATTCCACTTGCGGTGCTGGGCGAAAGTTGTTCTTGCCCACTTTCATAACATGGTCTACTTTGGCATACATTTGGACATTTGCCGAAAGCCGGCACCAAAGGGCGTCTCCAGGCCGTGCGACGAGTCGCAACGCAAATTCACGTTGAAACATCAGGATAGCAACTCGAAAAAGTGGCCTATGGGATAGGAGACGAAAGACAATTGGTGAGGAGATCTGAGTGATACTGTCAGACAGTTGGCAAGGGCGTAGTCCCTTTTTGAGCGAACCTGATATGGTGTATTGCTTATGCAAACGTCAAAGTAGGGCAATTCTACTTTCACAAAGTCACCAATCATGATGTTAAGCTTGTGTTGCTCTGGTCTAACTCAGGGATAAGTTCGACCTAGAATAATCAGGGGCTTGGGTTCACTCACGTTCCTTGCACTCGCTTCGTAAGCTCTGCGGCCATTCGGGGGTCCATCTCAATGGCAGTCACATGCTTGGCTTTTTCTAAGATTCGTACCGTCAGGTTCCCCGTTCCCGGGCCGACTTCGAGAACTTTGTCTGTCGGCTTGAGGTTTGCCTATAGTACACTCAGACCAGTGCATTATTTCCGTATGGATTGCAGCATACCTCACCTTATCGACAATTCTAATTAGGTTAGGACCATGAGTTGGAGCGGCGAGGGAAGATAAATTTAAATAACTTACCCTTGAGCGACGAGTGGATTTTTTAATATATGCTGGCCGAATCTCTCTGTGTTGAACAAGGGGTTTCGAGTTGATAAACCACTCGCACTTGTAGAGGTAGACTGGCTGTCGTTAGCTTTAGCGGAAGAACTGTGAGAGCGGGAATATCGCTGTGTAGTTGCGCGAGGCATGGCCCTGAGAGTGTGAAACAGAGTCAGTTGGCGGAGCGTGAATGTGTCGAGTGGACAGGCAGTGGCGGGGTACGATCGACAAGCGCTCAAATTTTGGATTGTAAATTGTCCTTGAATTATTGGCGCTAAACGGAATCAGCTTTTGTAAGATACAGCGAGTAATGCAAATCAGGGTTTGTAATTAGGGCTTGTAACTGGGCAATAGTTATAAAAGTCATTAATCAATGGGGCACATTAACGATTCTCCAACTCAGGTCGACCCAGCTCGCCATCGTAGATATTGTGGTTATCAAACAATGCCTCGAATAAAGTTGCAGACTCTCCGATTACACCAAACGCCTCCTGTAATGTGCGACCAAGAAATTCGAGCTCCTTTACCACACCACCTGAAGAATAGGGTAATTAATTGGTTCAATGACCTGTCTGAGGAAAGACTTACTCATAAGGAGCACATAAGCAAAGAATAGTAGATGTTTTGAGGCCTTTATCTCCTTATTTTTGACGATCTCCAGTTGTCGCACCGCATCTACAACTTTTATCCTCGCTTGTTCCACTGGGGGCAGGTATGGGGGCAATGGGGTTTTAAGCTGGAACGCAGCGGAGAGCATTGAGAAGTAGAGGATGATATTGCCGACCTGTTAGGGGTTACGTTATTTCAATCTTGGCTGTAACGAATGGGATGTGCATACCATATCGCGCCTTTCTCTGTTCACGGGAACGATGAAATGCTTGTGGACAACCTAGAGTTTCCGTTTATTACGAGATTCAGATTAGTCGAACTTGATCATTTACTTACTGTATACCTGTTCGATAACGCTCAGTGCCTGGTGAGCTCCAGTCAAGTATCAAGCTACTCACCAATCCTCTTGTGTGGTCGCGCAGCGCAAGGAGTGAAGCATATCGAGAATCGACTGGAGACTAGTTAACATCGTCCGGTACAGGGGTACAGGGAATGGCCCTTTCAAACGAGGTTCATTTTGGGTTTGTGCGAGTAATCCTTGTAGCTCAATTAGTTTCAGCTGTAAGTGAAGCTCCCTGGGAATACTGTTACTTATTTTTTGCGCAGTCAATGTAGGAAAACTCACATCGCCATAAACTCGTTAATAGATGCTGTGAGAGGATTGGTACTGTCGTCATCGCCGAGTTGGATGGGGGCGCCACTCTTCCCAGCTGCCACCTTATTCAGAGGACTGGGACGCACGGAATAAGATGAAACAAGACATTGATAGAACCAGCCAATGTTAAAGCAAAATCTGTGCTTTTGTGTTAGCACAACTAGGGTTTCACGAATAAACCAAGGGTACTTACTCGCTTAATACTCGTCCCAGCTCCCTTCTAGCCTCGAATGGCCACCAATACCTGCTTACGAAGAATGCCCATACTAAATTATATGTCAGGTGGCGTTTCATAGAAGTTGAGTTTTGTTGACTTACTGACGCCAACCGTCACAGCCGTTGCCCTTTGACGAGCGACCGTTAGAACGGAAATGTTGTCATCGCGTGAGTTATACCTAGGTGCAAGAGGTAAGTCCAGAGGTCAAAGGGATGCTGGGGTCACGTACGAGAAGAGACATGTGAGGTTGTAGGTGAGTAGGACGAATCGACCACTTGTAGCGTACTGAGGGAAGCTTTGGTCAAGCATGATCAATTGTGTTTGAGGGAAGCAGCTAAAGTTGACTCACTTGACAATATAATAGAAGCACGGTATCGAATACAAGAACGAGCAGAGAATGAGCATGATGGGTTGGTGCTTGAATAAAGTGAACACAACAACGGCGACTGTGGCTCCTAGTAGTGTTCCCATGATGCGATGCAAACTTAGGAAATTGGTCTAGCAAATAGCACTAGTAAGCTTGTGACCGGCAAAAGTTGGAATGTACTTACTGCTCCGACGGTTGGGGATAAGACAACGAAACACTACCCAAGCGTCAGTTCGAGCTGGTTCTAGTTTCCGAGCTTTACTTACAGAAATTAAGGCCCACTCTCCTCTGTATTCCATGAAGGTTTCTCTTGTGCTTTCAATGAATGCGGGGGCGGCAAGCATTGCGACAGCTACTCCTGTCTTGATACTATATTTTATCTCCGGTTGACGAAGCCACTGCCCAAGCGCCCAAATAGATTGTTTAATGCGGTCCCATGTGTTAAGCTGTGTGCGAGGAAGGCGCAGCGCTGTATTTGGTGCATGAGGCTTGACTTTAGGGAAGAGGGGAACACGATTTTTGGGATCTGCAGGGATAAGCGTAGCTGTATGTCCACGTGTTAGCTTTTGGTTGACTCTAGAAATCGGTTAACATGCTCACATATCCGCCGCCTAAGTCCAGGCCGGCTTTTGTTCAGTGTTTGTGATTGCGTTTGCGAGCTTTCTGACATCCATGCAGGTTGAGTCCGCTTCCGGGGAAAACAACACATCAAGCGCCTCTGAAACCACCCTTGAGAACCACTCTCCAACGCAACCCTCCTCTCGGTTATGTATATAACACCCATGACATCGATCAAAGCCATCAAGTCATGAGCGAATTCCTTGAGCGTGAAAATAAAGCTACGAGTGATTTCAATGGGTTGGAAGAATATTACCGCAAGGGGAAAATCACTTACAAGAATACCAACAATAATGTGTCGTTCTCTCGATCTAATATCTCATGATTTTGCGCTACGTCTTGGCCGCCTCCGTCTTCGCGATGGAATAGCCGCATGACGGCATGTTCGGACGTACTTTCGAAGGCAAAGAGTGCACGGTTGATCCCGTTCTTCAGTTCCAAAAAATCGCATAAATCAGAGTCGAAGTCGGACTGGCGAACAGATTTGAAGGCACTACTAGTCTGCTCTAAGGTGCGAACACAAGCCTCCTACTTATCGGTGTAAAACACACAATGCCAGTATGTGCTAGAGAGGAATTTACGTACCGACAACGCTTTCATTGGGGGCCCAACATCGTCAATCAATGAACCGAACATAGTCTCGGCAGCCTTGAGGACTGCGTCTTCATCCTTCATATCTGCTGAGGGTTCCCTGCCCGCTGGGTGCACTTTCTTCCCATTCGTGTCAACGCCCCTTGAATTCGACCTGCCCCTAGCTTTTCTTCGGCTTTGAATTAGTTCGAACTGAAGCCGGGTTCCACTTCGTAAACCTCCAAAGTGCTGGGCGAGGCGGTTTAGCCCTAAAACCGCCTCGTCATACACCTGAGCTGTCCTTTGAATACGTGGGTCGCACCATTCAACACGTGCTTCCGCTAGGACTTTTTTCAAAGAAGTGAATGACTTTTGATGGGCTTCCAGTGCCTGAAGAATTGTGCCTCGGTGCGTCGTTTGTGGGTCCAAAAGAAAGGCATTAGTCAACATTTTGAACAGCGTTGAAAAAGAGTTCAGAGTCTTGGTCATTTCGTGTCTGATTGGCTGAGATCAGCAAGTCCATCCCAAAGTTAGCTTTAATGGGCTCACTGAAGATCTGTAGTTGCGCTCTGTGGCCAAAGTCCAAAACATACGAGATTCGATATCGTTATTCCCAGAACGGTGATGAACAACACTTGCGCGAGGACTTCTAGGCCCCCTTCTTTGACGATGACAACGAAAAGCTAAAAGGGAGGCCATGAGCGGATACGATAACTGTGTCAATTCGCACTAACGATAATACTGGTCATGCTGCAAGCTAAACGTGTTCCTCTCAGCACTACCCCAGCCTTGATCATATTTAGGCTTACCACTACCGAATGTGGGCTTCCCCACCCACAGCTTAGACCAGGCGATGAGTACCATGGCCACGCCTAACCAAGCTAGTACAAGAGCGTCCGCGAGCCACTCCCAGCCGGGCTGTAGCTCAAAGAACCAGAAGCTGTCTGTCGCCATCAAAGATGCAAATGACGCAAAAGCCACTCCTACGAGGCAAAATAAATCGGCTTCTATCATCCCGCCAATGGTTTTCTATTGATAGATTTTAATGAGGTATAAAATTAGCAACATGCATCAAACTTACAGCGGGATTGTAATACACCGCTAAATACAAATATGAGAACTGGAAGTCTCGCAGTGGATGGGGAATTCATCTTACCAATAGTGGCAACCATATGGCCAGTAGGGGATGGTCCTTGTTGAGATCCAAGCGGAACGATATCCGTTAGAAGATTAGAGAGCGCGGGTACAAATGTGAACATGCATCCAAGGGTATAAGCAATTGAGCATTTCAGGACTTTCTTTCGCAGTGGGGTGAGCGAAGGCAACCACTGGCGAGATTTGGCTGTGGGAACGGGGGGAATGTTTGGCAGAGGTTCGTCGCTATCATGCTCGGAATCACTTGTTGAATCGTAGTCCCGTTCGCGGGAATGATCGGGACGCTCTGATTGGTGCGCACACTTCCTACTCCCGGCAGTCGATGAACCCGATAGAGTGTTATTATCGTCATCAGAAGGAGAGATTGCGTCAGCTCTTGAGGGAGAACTCTCAAGGGGGGGCCTGAGTTGAAACGATGGGATGGGCAAATCAAGGCTTGTTTCGCGTGCGTTCGGTGTATTCCGGCTCGTAGATCTGCTCTTGACTGGTAGCCGCCGCCTAGCGGAAAATCCAGCACTCGATGAGGGTAGAGGCTGCCCAAGATGACTAGAGGCGCGGGGGCGATTTGGCGTACCCGCCGCAACAGAAGCACGTCTTGGTCGCAAAGCGCCGTCATCTTCCAACAACTGACCAAACAATGTCCATTGGCGCTCATGCTCCCGTCCCCTCGTTTGACCCCTTATACGATTCTCCATGGTATCATTCCCAAGAGACCTCGGTAACATGTCTCGAAATGAGCGTGAAAGCTCGTCTATACGTTGATCCATGTTCGTAAGAGAGGGAGGTGAGAAGGCCACTTGGGATTCGTCCCCAAGGAACGTAGGTGATTGCCTGTGTTGTGGAATTGGAATAGAGTGGGGTCCATCATACAAGGAACTTGGCTCGGCAGGTGTGTTCCCAGAGGGAGTCGCCTTGCTGCGTGGCAAGGTGGCAAATGAGCCCAAAGATCGTGGAGTGGCGGCCCCACTCTGCATCGGGGATTGTCTGGAGGACATAACACAGAATTTATATACCAATAAGAGTCTTCAGATCAGCTCTCATAGAGCTTGTAGTTGAGCAGTTTGGGCCCTGTGAGGGCGACGGGCAGGAGGTTGGACGCTGAGCACCGGCTCAGAGCGTCACGTGACTTCGAAGATACTGATGCTCTGACGTATACGTATCTGCTGGATCCATGGACAGGAACGCCCAGCTTCCGATAAAATATAATTCAAATTCATTGCAAACCGAAAACTTACAGCCAAGTCATGATGATAAATTAGTTCTCCTCAGAACGTTGACCCCAGTGCACAAGGGGCAGGAGTAGCGAAGATCACTTTCTCGAGCTCGCAGAGCCAAGTTTCCACGATGTTGGAAACTTACCCACCGACTATGGCCAAATGATGCTCTGGACCTGTAAATATATTCAACTTAGGGCAAAGCTTAGCAAGAAGCTCAGAACCCGGCACTAGTTAATTTTGGTCAGATGCTTGCCCATCTAGGGAGCATAATGCGTGAATTTCATCTCTAGGCAGCCAAACACATAAACCTCGATTCCCAAACTTGCCCGACATTTCCTATCTCCCCAAGCTATGTTCCTATCCCCTTAAACACCCTCACGCCGCCCCTCCTTAATACGAGTCATACTAACAACCCCTAAATCTCAATCTGCCTGCCCCCTTGTTGCAAAACTATTGCGTTCCAGCCTCTTAAGCGCCGACACCACCCTTGCCCGAAACTTGAGCCGTGGCCGCGGGGCGATTAGAGCTCTCGATGTGTTCACAGAACCGATCAATGATCTTATCGCGCAGCTGAATAGCCTCGTTACTGCCCCCGTGACTATCGTGACGGGGGTTGAATTTGTGCCCCAACACATTTATAGTCACCCCGCAAAACAAATTGCCATCCTGAAATATGTAACTGATCAGCCTGGTTCAGAATATACTATTGTTTCCTTACGACTGCTCGAGTTGGCCCAACTTCCTCGAAGAATAGCTCAACTATGCGATGGAGAAACAACATTGTAGGTTTGATATGGAAATCAACCCGCCTCCTCTCTGTTGTTGGGTCGACTGGCGAATGCGTTTTAAAGGATACAGCATCGTGGCCATAGTGATACCAGAAGAACACCTCCGAAAGCCCAGTCGGGAACCAAAATGCAATGTTAGAGATGTCGGCTTGCCGTGGCAAACGCAAGGCTAAAGTGAGGCAGTTGAAAGAGTTGTCCTTGTCGCCAGTGTGAGAGAGAGATTCGATATAACAGTCAGCCAGAGATTTATGCTGAAGAATAAGCGCGCAAAAGGCTCTAATTGTGATCGGGCTGGATGGAGCAGCAAAGGGGGCGAGGCTGAACTGAATAAAGCGTCTGCAAGCAACATGATTATAATATGATAAAAAACAAAAGGCTGGTACTTGCTCGATTTCTTCTTGTGGCTCAGACGATTTGTTGCGAACTTCAGTAAGTTTACCAAAGGTCTAAAAAATCATCTCAAGCCAATATCTTATCTTCAAAGCACAGACTTACCTGTCTCTGCAAACACAAAAGCTCGGCAATTGTGAAATGAAAAGATGGGATATTTCTCGTACCGACTAGTTTGACGACGAAGAAATTATCATGAGAAGGATAACGGAGGTCAAAATGGGTGGGACTTACTCGCTAGATTATATGATGACATAGGGAGGATCAATGGATTCAACTATGAGAGGGATATTTGTGAAAAGACTAACCAGCTAGGGTAAACAAAGTAGGGTATATGCGTGATCTGAATAAACTTAGTTCATGCGATTATGTCTTACTATCTAATATGAAAGCCAAAGATAACGATTCAGGAAATAAGAACAAAAAAATGACATGAATGGCGAACCGTCTGATTTTATTGTCAAATTGAGCCGTCAAAATGAGGAACGACACTCACCTCCTAATTGCAGAGCATTTACCATAAGTATGTAAGTGGCCATATAAGAAGAAACAAACCTCCTAAGGGAAACGGGGGGACAGGTCTCAGTTTGGAATAAGTTGGGCAAATCAATAACACTTGCTTTCTACAGGCTGTGTATTAGATTTTCGAAGGAGTTGATAAACTGAGGGGGACTAACCATCTAGAGAAAATGACGTAGTAGATATCAATGACGCATTAAGCGAGTAATCTTGACAAACCAGCTAGAAGTAGATTAAATACGAGTCTGGAATTTTCAGCATGAGTAACGGCGTACTTTCTGGGCGCGAGGAGAAAGCGCGAAACGCCAAAGAATAAATAGGGGGCCATGAAGTGATGTATATGTTGAGTGGCATAATTAAGGAACACGCGGCCGTCCGGCCAGCATTTATTAATGGATGCCCGGCAAACGAGAAAGACCGGAGCGAACAAAGCCGCCAATACGTAGCGTAGCCATCGGGTGAGCGTCAGATGGATAACGTGAGTAACAAACAAACCTCCTATAAGTAGAAAATCAGTGGCGAATGGTTTATAACTGGGTGAAGAATACAAACAAACTACGTGGTAGAGGGGTAAAAGTCAGTTTTACGATCATTCCCAAACGGATCGCAGTGTACTCACAAGCTTCAGTTAGTAAGGCCGTCTCAGAGTCAATTTTGGCTTGTTCCTGCTTGTGTAGCACTATACATACATGCTGTACGAAACGGACCGAATGTGCGTTAGCCTACCGCGGTTCATATCCTCGTTAATGTCACACAATACGAACCCGCTAGATTAATTTCCCATTAAGCGTCAATTCTCGCTCGCTGCCCACGACAGTGTACGTACATCCTAGATAACAGAGAGTAATTGTTAGTTGCGACTTATAATATTACTTATATAACCCCACACATACATACTATGCCAATGAAATATCAGCTGGAGAGCATGTTGACGTGCATACAATAAAATACGTACTTCCTGAGCCAGAAATATATTAGTTGTAAGTTAGATCCCGCATTCCATATCACATCCCGTGGCACGTACCCACTAAACAAGGCAGTTCGAATATCAAATGCAGTTCATGTCCCCCGAAGCACTAAGTTATACGCACTTCCTATGTGACAAATTGACGATCAGCGGAGCCCGCGTATTACTCATGACACCATACATACATACTAATGAAAAATGACAATAGGCCGTCAAAGCATGATTCATATCCAGGCTCGAGCCACATTGTACGTACTTCCTGCAAACCAATCAAGCGTCAATAGTGGCCAGGGTCCCAAATCACTCTACACCAACCCACTGTGTGGCCGGGAGCAACCAAGTCTCAACACTGGCAATCACTCATGTTTCCACGTATTATACCATACGTACAGCCTACATGGTAACCCACACCAACGTTAGTTATAGGTCATATCCCCATACCAGTAAGACTTTTATGTCCATATAGATCATGGAAATGTGAATGAAGAAATGGCAGGGCAGTATACGTACATCCTGCATGGGGAGTCAATCGCCTATCAGCCATCGTGTATGCCCGCTCTCCCAGAGCTTACGGTACGTACTCGCTATATGACAATAACCAACTAATCGTCAGCTGGACCTCCTTTCCTCGGTCACTAAATTACACGCACTTCCTGCAAAAAAAGAGTAATACTTTGTTAGATAGGAATGATGTCTGGTATAGCATACGAACCCCCTGTGTAACGAAGATCAGGCGACATAAGTTGGTGCCCACGTGAATCAAAACAAAGGCTGCATACATTCTGCACAAATATTAATTGAGCACCATTCGTGATCATTTACACAGGTATCATCCTATACGCACCCACTAAATCATAAAAAAGCAATGAACATCAGTTAGGGTCTGCTTGTAACTCAGGTTGTATATTATACGGACATCCTGCGTAGTAAAAACGACCCTAAGATTAGGTGGGTTACTCTAATACCTATGCATACATACATACCCACTATACAACAGACCCAGTTCGATAGAGCGTCAGCGTTAGCTGATATCACCAAGCATAAGGACACTTTTACACGCACATACTAAATAAAAGAGACCAAGAGATAAAGGGTCAGCCATTATTTGTCTCTAGGCCACACAAGAGTATACATACACGCTGGATAACAGGCGTCAATCAAGGGCCATCTTAGTCTAATATGCCCATTCTATGTAACATCGTGCGCACCTCCTATGTAATAAGTGTCGCGAGCATGAGCCGCAGTTTGTATCCATTAACATCAGATTATACGCACCCCCTATGATAATAATTGACTTAGTCATGGCTTGTGTTGTGTTCTCACGACAGTAAACGTACCCCCTATGTAAAATACATTGATGAAAGGCCCTATGAGGTTCGCACTCTCGTTCGTAACATGTTGTGCTTACTTCCTATATGTAAGATGGCAGTTAGACGTTAGTCAGGATCCCCATCTCATATCAAAGAGTTGATGAATCTGCCCCTCCCCCCCAGTCTCGCAGTGATATCACCTCATTAAGTGAGGGGCGTACCGAGATTTAGGTAAATCGTACGTACTTGTTTCTAAATATGGGAGTCCGATTTATCGTATTTATATGCGCACTCGTACCGCCGCATACATACATGCTGCATGCGTATAGTAGAGGTTATTCGAATGTCAGTAGCAACTTTTGTTCCCACTTGTAGTAAGAGTCACGTACATACTGCGTGATGTACATTGGTCAGACGTCAGTCATAAGGAGCTCTTGCACCCATATGGCACAGCACGCACGTACTAGACAGAACCGGCGGACATTAGCTCTTGTAACAATACATAACTAAACTATACATACATACTATAGAACCAAGCATTCGCTACAGCTCACACCCAATCACGCATCAAATTATACATACCCGCTGCACCAGGACGTTCGGCCAAGTGTCAGCTCTCTCACGTTTCTATTTGCGCGACGCTGAACTTACTTCCTATATGAAATAGACGAACCAAGGATCAATGGCAGTTGGAATCCATATCTGCAGTGCACATACGCCCTGCATAACATAATATTATCTGCTGTTAGCTTCTAATCGTACCCGCACTCGCATCGTTGGACGTACTTTCTGGAGTGCGAGTTCGGTTGAACGTCAGGTGTGGCTCGTCACCTCACTCGCATTAGACCGTACGTACATCCTAAGTAAAGCAAACCAGTCGATCGGCAGTCGCACCCCGTGTCCACAGTCTTAATGACAATATACATACGTTCTACGCACCAAAGGTCAACCGAGTAACATTCGCAACTCGGCCTTTTACTCGTATGAAATTACACTTACTGGCTGCGTGCCACCGAGTAGTCAACCGTCAGCTTTCCTCAAGGACTTATATTTCATCCCTTGAAATTGGCCTACTTTCTGAATACGCGCCAGCACCAGGTTTGCAGTCAGTCCCAATGGTGTATATGTAAGATTTACTTACACCCTGCGAGCAAGGTTTGGATTCATTCCAATTATTATTCACTCTACTTACGTGCTAAACCTACAAGCCGGTTTGTTCATTGGTATATTCGATATAATATAGTACCTTACAGTCTGCGTGCCAATGACATGGTTGATCAGTTGATTAGTTTGCTCGCAATCATCATTACTTAGCCTGACACTTACTTGTTCGCGTTTCCTCATCAATAGCACGAGTAGCTTAGTGTGTTCACATACAAGCTACATGCCGAGTATTATACGCCAAGCAGTTAGGCTCTTGTTTTTTTGCTCATGCATTGACCATACCATCTTTAGCAAAGTCGTTACGCCAGATAGAGGAATTGTTTGATCGGATATCTCGGTCAGCCCCATAGAATAGTTCAACATTTAGCTGGCCTCACGCTCTGGAAAATCAGGTCTAGCGTGTTACGTTGCCTCGTACTTTTTAAACACTTACTTCCTTTTTCCCGTGCGTTAGCCGATCAAGATCCGCGCTGTCGATATAGATACTCTTTACACTTACTTGCTGAAAATCACAGACATGAAGCTTCAATTTATATCATACTTCTGTTGCAACATGCGCTTACCATCTAAAAGAAACGTCAGCCTTAATTCATAGAGAAGATTATTCGCATACCTCCTGTAACGTGATTCCCCATCAGAGGCTTATAGGAGCTGCGCTCGCTAGTGCCACTTACATACTACCATACAAGCGTGTTCTCGGTGCTCAATTCGATGACATGTCCAATTGTACTCACTTTCTAGTTATGGATGAGGATGTCCACCTGTCACATGTTGTTACAAATTTGTCTACCCACTCACCCTCTACCCATGACACGGGCTCGAATACTTTAGCGGATTAACCTCTAACTCTTAGAACCCACCATCTATTTTGGCCCATAAGTTATATTAAGAGTGACTTGGTAAAGTTCGGTTAATTTGAACAAAGTCGAGACGTACTTGCTATTGGTTCGATTGAGAATCTGTTAAAACCAATTTCCTCCAAGTAGACTTGACACGCACCATCTAGGTGTTGACGGCAGGGAATTAAGCGTCTTAGACTTTAACATTAGATAGATTTATCTCACCTCCTGTTTCAAAGGATTCGTCTATACTAAGCGCTTGGAGACACGACGTAGAGATATTAAAGAGCTCGCCATGTTGTTAATATCAGGGTATACCCAAGCTTTGGTGGTTCAATTGGCCGAAACCTAACTGTCAGCAACACTAGGAATGTTCGCGCTCACCGACGAGGAACAATCGATAACAGGTTCAAGCGCTCGAGGTTGGGACAACACATCTTCGGATGCAACTCGTGATCCGTAAACCTATTGATCGAAAAAGATAATCGTGCACCACCGAAATTCATTCGAGCTTACACAGAACGCGCCTCCTTTGATGTTTCAACTAAACAATCACGGACAAATCGAAAGCCAGACCTTAAACGTTAGAGCCAAGCATCATTTTCAATGCCATTCCAACAGTTGGGGTCAATTTAAGGTACCATCTATAAATCATATAGGAGAATAGCCATCGCACTAAGATACGCCGAGTCTCCAACATTCGGAGCTACCCAGATACATTTTATTCGTAGAAATATTACATTTATTGATACATCCAGAAACGACCACCAACTAGTACATGAAGGAGCGGCACGACCGGCATTTCAGTCTAAAAACAAAGAAATACATTATATAGCCATCATGGCCCCAACCATTACCGGCCATAGGATCAAAGAGACTTTCTGCAACGTACTATCCGTCTGCCTCGACAAGCTCATTGCACCTGACCGATTATCCCCGTCATCTGATCTCCCTATTGCTGATGGTGTGGGCAAGATGCCATAAGGCCCAATTGGCTCGCCGGCTCGAGTTGTAGTACTAGAATCGGTCAAATAGGTGGCACTTGCTGAAACAGAGTTCTTGGTTAGGAGTTTCGAGGTCATGAGCGAGGGGGAGCCAGAGGTCCGGCTCAAGGGAATATAAGAACCGGGTGCGGCGCTTGAAACACCAGAATTCGGATTCGAGTTGGCGGGAACGCCACCAGCCCCATGAGACGTCGCGCCATAACCGTCATATTCTTCGAACACTTGGCTATGATTTGTGCCACGCATATTCGCAAGGGTAAAACGGTCCGATGTTGCGCTAGACTTGCTGTCGTCAGTCGTGTAACGAATATAACTGTTGAAAAAATTGAGCATATATGCGTGTAAATGGTTGGTACACTCACTATCCTGAGCTGTCAAATCCATAATCTGATCTTATATAGACTCGAACGGCCCCATCGTAGATACTCAAGTTTCGCGCGAGCATCGCTACCCAGTGCTGTTTGCACTGTTAGCGCCGTTCCACCGAGATTCAAGCAAACAACTCACGTTATTTCCCCACATCAAATCGCACCGAAAGCGCTCCTTGACAAATGGGTTCCCGTCTAAATCAACAGTATCGTATACCCACTTGAATATCTGTGTTTCGTCCCCTTGATATACTGCCCCAGCTGGTGGAACTGTCGCTGTAATGTGTCCGCGAACGAGGGACGGAGCAGCACAAAAGGTGAGGAACGTAATACCAAGAACTGATATCATTATAGAATGAGTAGAGTAAAAAGTGATTAAAAGAGTGTACGTGAACGAAAGTCTGTGGATGGTGGTGGTATTGAGTATCAGCGTAGACTCAGGGGTTTTAAAGACTGGCCAGTCAGGGGTCATTATCTAATCATGGTTCAATAATTTGAATTACAATATCCAAAATCAGTCTGTCTGTTCACCTTTGCACCAGCAGATTGCCACGTCGCCCAAAACCTTTGTAGCCTCTTGTCCATCCATCTTCTGTATTACTGTCTTCGATATTCTAAATAAGGCTTATTGTGAGCTCTCATTACATATGAAAACATACTTCAACTCACCTGTATAATTGAACAACCTTTAGTAACAGTATTGCTTTAAAACGTTGGGATACTTGGTCATGCAATCATAAGGGCCTGCTGTCGAGCAAAATAATTGTAATTATAGGTAAGCTCACATTCTAGCGTAACATAGATGGCTTTCACCCAATAAATGGGTAGATTTCATCCCAAAACCATGGCGAAACCTAATAGCTCTCCTCTCGCTGCATCTTTGTCGGCACCACCTATATCCAAATTGGGTGTCATATTACTTGCGCTGGGCTATATATTTCTACTCCACCTTTCCGGCCTTTCTCTTTTTACTGGCGGGTTTTTGCTCTCCCGCGTTGCCCTGGATGCGACAAATGACTGCAAAAACTGCACACTTGGCTCAGCAATTCACAAAAAGGCGGTTATAATCATAATCGACTCATTGCGGTTCGACTTTATCTCGCCCGCTGCCCCCAAACCGGCCGACCCGTACTACCACAATGTTCTTACACTCCCAGCTCAGATAACTGCATCGAATCCCGATCGCTCATTCCTTTTCAATGCATACTCGGATCCTCCGACTGCCACACTTCAGCGAATTAAAGGACTTACCACAGGATCGCTTCCCACTTTTGTGGACGTTGGGTCAAACTTTGGGGGTTCAGCTATCCTGGAAGATTCTCTCGTACTCCAGATGCAACGTGCAGGCTTGCGTACAGCTTTCATGGGTGACGACACATGGGAACTAGTATTTCCAGACACATTCAACCAATCCTATCCGTACGATTCGTTCAACGTCGAGGATTTGCATACCGTCGATCGAGGTGTTATAGAGCATATCTTCCCTCTGCTCCATAATCACGGGAAGGACTGGGACGTTATAATTGGTCATTTTCTCGGCGTTGATCATGTCGGGCATCGTTTAGGGCCATCACACCCCACAATGAAGGCTAAGCTTCAAGAAATGAACCAGGTTCTCACTCGTGTCGTAGAGTTACTCGATGATGACACACTACTAGTTGTTCTCGGAGACCACGGTATGGATCAACGAGGTGACCATGGCGGAGACGGAGTGCTTGAAACGAGCTCTGCGTTATGGCTATATAGCAAAGGCCATCCATTGACCTCCCCCACTTCGTTAAGCAAGCAACTTCGTGCCCAAGGGCATTACCCCATGATCACATTTCCCGGACACAATGAACCTTACCCCTCAATCCAACAAATTGACCTAGTTCCCACCATCGCTCTACTTCTTGGTTTACCCATCCCACTGAATAACCTGGGTACAGTCATTCATGACGCCTTTGATTTCGATCTCCCCACTGGCGAGCCTGCGCTGGCCAAGGCCATGTCTCTCAACGTCGACCAAGTCAATCGCTATCTGCACGAATACCGCCGCAGCACGAGTGGAGAGTTCGATCTTGTGTGGGATGAACTTCAATCATCTTTTAAAGCCACAAGCGAATCAGGCGACCCCGCTCAAGCAATTGTACTCAAGTCGAACTTCACTCGCCTAGCATTGGAACAGTGCCGCGCGCTTTGGGCCCAATTCAATGTTGTACGCATGACCTTTGGGTTATTGGTGCTAGCAGTTTCCGCCCCGAGCATTTGGGCGATGTACCGTGCTGTGGTCTCCCAAGAAAAGGACTATGAGCGCGTCATTTGGAACGCTCTTCAAACTGGAGCACTTGGAGGTGCGGCCGGGTTCGGTTCTGGGATCGCTATTCTCTGGACATCCAAGATAACCGGTTACCCCCTCCCATTATCTACCTTCGACGCAGGACTCGGTGGGGCAAGTTTTGCCTCTGCCTCGAGCATCCTTCACCTCTTGCGTCCGAATCTCCTCGCGCGGCATAGCCAAAAAATTACCCCCGGCGCGATCGTCCTCATCATGCATGCAGCAAGCTTCGCGTCCAACTCGTTTATAATGTGGGAAGACCGTGTCGTACTGTACCTCTTTATGACACTCCTTGTCCCGCTCGTTCTGTCTGGGGTCAATGCTCCTACAGCCCATTTGCGCAAGCGAATTCTCGGGTTTGGGGCACTGGTAGCCGTATGTGTTAGGTTGATGGCTTCAAGCACCGTATGCCGAGAAGAACAACAACCCTATTGCCATGTTACATTTTATGCGTCGGCCGGTGCGTCTGCTGCACCAATTTTGGCTGTTGTATTTGCTCTCCCCCTCGCCTGGTTCCTACCGACTCTTGTTCGCCGAGTGCTGGCCATCTCGGGTTCGGACAATGGCGTTGCTCCTGTCTTTGCGTCCGTCGTAGTCCGTCCAGCTCTCCTTGGCAGCGCCCTCTGGTGGACGCTCGAACGCTTCGAAGGCACCAGCATACTCGGCGGAGAGTCTGCCGCACCCGCAATCCGCGCCATCCGCACCCTCATCGCTAGAGTCATCCTCATCGGAATCTGCACAGGCGGGTCGGTCCTTTGGTACACCTCGGGTCCCTGCATCGCAATCCAACGCACCACCGATGATTCCGGAAAACCCGTGCTCGCCGTCTTGGGATTCGCCAATGCTTACGGGTCATCCTATCTGCTCTTTTTCCTGCTTGCATTTAGTCTATCACATGTCGTATCCCAGCTAACGGCCCAACTCACACTCGGGCTCTTCCTCGTCACACTACTCGGTTTGCTCGAAGTCCTTGACAGCACGCGAGACACCCAAGGCCTCCGTAACGAATTTGAGAAACTATCATCCGGAAGCGAAACCACAGCACAAGAAATGTCAGCAACACTCGACCGCCTCGTTTCCGGTACAAACCCAGCCCGACCCGGGCCCTCGTTTACATTTGTCGCAGCACTGTGCGTGCTCGGAAATGTTGCGTTTTTCGCGACAGGCCATCAGGCAGTCTTGTCCACGATTCAGTGGAAGTCGGCGTTTGTCGGGTTTCCGACTGTCACTTATCCCTTCTCGCCAGCGCTTGTTGCACTAAACACGTTTGGCGGGTTTATCCTATCTGCACTCGCTATTCCGTTATTGGCACTGTGGAACGCAGATCCTGGGCCAGGAGGCGAGGATCGTGTCGTGCGGGACATGCTCCGCGTGGCTTTAGGGGCGATGTTGTATCGAAATGTGGAACTTGTTGGAAGTGCGGCGACGGCTGCGTGGTTGAGGCGCCACTTGATGGTGTGGAAAGTGTTTGCGCCGAGGTTCATGTTGAGTGGGGTGACAGTACTCTTGGCAGATGTGTTTGTGATTTTGGGGGTATGGCTTGGCGCTGGCCAGGCACTGAACAAGGTCCAAAGGACCTTTAAAAAGGACGAATAGCCATATTTGGAGATGAAAGATATATCTAGACATTGGTTTTCACAAGTTTATGATTACAATACGCACAAGCTACCAAAACTGTACACAAAAGACATCACCTAGCAAGAGAGCCAACCTTAAATAAACATCGCTAGAAAAAAGTTCAGTAGAAAAAAGTCGTCATGGAAGAGGAAGCGGGAAGAACGTTCGGTCGTTGTATCAGGGGGAAGGAACACCAATCAATCATTGGCGCGGCTCGTTCGGATTCGGACTGACACGCGGCCGCCACCCAGTGGACGTCTCGAATTCGGGGTCCGATGGGACAGCTGGTGTACCAGTGCCCACACTTTCGACACTCTGATTTTGGTCGCGTTGATGGCGGGCAAAACGGAGATACTTGGAGAATCTGTTCCCGCCGTGTCCCTGGCCTTGCACAGGTTCGGCATGGTCCTCGGGGCTATTTCCTGCAACCATTGCCTCCAATGCAGCAAAGTCTGTGTGATGGATGCTATTAATAAATTGAATCAATCGATGGGTGATTTGGGCGCTCACCTTCACGGCACAATGGACACGAGCTTGAGAGCTCCAACAGCCACTGGTCCACGCAGTCCCTGTGAAACCGGTGTCGACCCTCACAAGGGAGTACACGAAGATCATCCCCATCCTCAAAATCAATAATGCAAATCGGGCAGGTCTCCACACCAATGGCTGCGCGCGCCAATTCCTCTGGCTGGCTGGGTGCTCCGGGTGCGGAGCCTGACGCAACAGGCTGGGGCCGGCGTGTGGTGTCTACTGCCCCTTCGATCGGGGGATCGACGAGCCTGACTGTGGGCACGCCCCGCTCGAGATCGTCGGTCGGACCACTAGTCCTCACCATCTCGACATCCTTTGCCTCAAGGTCTTTTTCCTCCTGCGATCTGTCCGCAGTCGAGGGTCGCCCGAACTTGACCACCGGGAACGTGTCCAAAATTGCGCGTGTAAGGCCTGCAGCACGAGTTTGGGGTGCACCACCAGGACCGTGAACGCTGGGGTCCCCGGAGCGGGGACCATACCGCTCGGGATGCCTGATAGCACGAATCGCACCACTGAGGATGACCACGCAAAACAGGACCGAGACACAGCCTGTAATTGCATAGAGGACAATCCTGAAAGATTGTCAGTCTAGGAATGACGATCGGGACGATCAACACACATGGCGAGCCCAGTGTTCGGCTTACTACTGTCATTCGAGGTATTGGGAGTCGAGTCGGTCGAGGTGGTATTCCCGTTGGGAGAGCTGGTCGAGTTGTAGGCTCTGAGGGCAGCCATAAGAAAGGGTGGCTTGTTGCTCGAGCTGCCATTGACGGCGTCCATGACTGCGAGATACGACTCGTTGAGAAGCTTCGAGTTGTAAGAATAATAAGTCTTGTTGACGTTTGTAAACTGGGACTCGATCAGGCCTAGCAGGCGAGTGAGCCAATCAGGGCACAAAGGGATAATCAGTACATACGCGCAGCCGACTTTTTCTTGGTCGCAAAAATGTCGATGATCTGGTCAAATTCTTCTGGCCTGGCAAGAGGGTGAGGACGGGTGCAGGAGGGACAGCAACGCGTGGGATGACGTACTGGGCATATTGGGTATTGATGAGACACGCTTCAGATTTGGTAGTATAAAGCAACTATGCCAAATACTCGGTCAACCGATTGCAAACACAGGCTGAACACATACAGCGGCAACAGCACCACGGTCAACGGCCAAAGTGAATATGTCGACCTCCATTGATGCATTTGTTGCATTTTTGTCGCAGGAAATCTACGAAATTAGATTTCAACGGCGTCAGATGTACTGCCACTCACCAGTGCAATCCAAGGCGTCGGCGTGGGGGCAAAGTCCGTGAGGTCGTCTTCGTCAAAGTGCACAATAGCGCCCTGCGAACCGCTCAGCTATATAATTAATAATAATATTTTGCTCACCAGTTCGTATCCCGTCGAGTTGGTCCGTGCCAGCTGGTACGACACTTCGTCGGAATAGACCCCCATAGGGGGCCATGTGAGCTTCAGACTCGACGGATCTGCCAAGTTGAGTTGCTGGGTGTCGTTGGTGCCCTGCGCAGGGACATAGGCAGCAACACCGGCCGCAAGCAGCACCGCGACAACAGCCTTCATCGTCGTCGTTCACTGAGATCTCGCTCATTCAGGGCAGGTTCCTTCCGCAGCAGATGACATAATCACGCTTATACATTCAATTATCTATTTTGTTTTATTTCAGCCATCCCGCACCACCTCCTCCACAGAGTCCTGGAATGCCTTGATGCCCTTGGCCATGTCGTCCTGCGACACATTCAGTGGCGGGATGAACCGCACCACCTCAAACACCGACGTTGTCAATAGCAGCACTCCTTTCTCAATCATCTTGGCTACCACCCGGCTCGCCATTTTCTTTGGTGCACTGCGCTTCACCGACACATCCCAGCTTGCACCTGTCGGCGACGAAAACTCCACTCCCACCATTAATCCCTTGCCACGTACATCTACAATATAGGGCGCAACCTTGGGATTCGAACGGAGTTCGTTGATGCCGGCAAATAACTCGGCAGATCTATGCGTCTGATTAATCCAAGCGACCACACAAGACAACGTTCGTACCGTTCATTGACATTATCCAGCACACCTTCATGGTGCATCACGTCGATGCACGCGACCGCCGCTGCACACGCAACCGCATTGCCAGCATACGTCCCACCCTGCACACATCAGTTCTCTAACCCCGCATACACCTAAACCAACCCGACTGACCATCGTTCCTGGCTTCTGCCTATCCATCAAGTCCTGGCGACTTATGATTCCACTCAGCGGAAACCCGTTCGCTAGACCCTTGGCGATCACCAGAACATCCGGAACCGTTTCCGCATGCTCGCACGCAAAATACTTGCCGGTCCGGCCAAACCCGCATTGCACTTCGTCAAAAATCAACAAAATGCCATGCTCGTAGCAAATATTCCGAAGGGCGCGCAGGTACGATGCGGGCGCGGGCACGTATCCGCCCTCACCCAAGATGGGCTCGATTATGATTGCCGCCGTCTCGTTTGGGTGGGTCTGTTGCGCGAAAAGCAAGTTGAGTTGGTGGAGCGACTGGTTGACGATTTCCTCCTCGGATGCCGTCGGTGGAAGGCCAAGTTGATGCCAGTAGGGGAACGGCGTGACAAACACCCCGGGCTGCCATGGAGATCAACAAGGTACATCTAAGTACAAGCTCAACTGACCATCAAAGGACCAAAGCCTTCGCTATAGATCGTCTTGCTTCGAGTGAGACCCATTGCACCAAACGTCCTTCCATGGTACCCGCCTACGCCCAATCAGTACCAGCTCAAAAATTTCAAACACCCAGTCTCACCCTGCATAGAAATAATATTCTGCCTTCCCGTCGCCGCGCGTGCGAGCTTAATAGACGCCTCGACTGCCTCGGAGCCGGAATTCCAAAAGAAAAAGGTGTCCAGCAAACCATGTGGCATAATCGACCAAAGACTCTCGATCAATCTGAGTCCAGGCGGGTGAAATCCAATGCTACACTGTGACGCAACAAACCCCAAAATAAAACTTCCACATCACTCGACTACGTCAACTCAACTCACCTGCCCATGAACAAGTTGCATGCATTGGTCAGCAGCAGCCTTGCTCACGACGGGGTGACAATGGCCTGTCTTGCGGGATTAGTATGTGCGGTGGGGCAGACTAGGACAGAGACATACCGAGGCCGGTGACGCCAATGCCAGTTGTGAAATCGAGCATGCGACGCCCATCGTCGAGTGTGACGTACGAGCCTTCGCCTTTGACAATCACAGCATTAAGAAGACGCTGCACACCGCGTGCGGTGTGGTGCGCGCCAAACAAAGCATTGGGGAAGATTTCAGTGCCGTTGACAGGACCGTGCATAATGCTAGTCGAGTGGATGAGGCGAGAATAAGATACAGCCCGGGGGGCGAGGAGAGACCTGGCTGCACGGAGCATCTCGGGGCTGTTTTTAATGATGAGTCCCAGTCGTGGTCGACCCAAGGATGACTCCGCACGCCTCCGAGTGACATATTCAGATCGAGGGCCGCACACCGTAATACTTATCTTGCGCCGCTCCAAATTAGGATGTAATAGCAGCTAGAAAAGGATCTCGCTTAGAGTCGATCTCGGCAAACGCAAACTGGAAATGGGACATACTGTATCTGGCACACTCCTGGTTTCCCACGGCTCGCTTAGCGTATTTGGAACGGAGAGATGCGTTCAGGTGACGCTTGTATTGCGCCGCCGGCTGTCGATAAACTCGAGATTGACTTGGAATATGCGTGATAGGATGATACCATACCCGTGTGCGGATGAGTTTAGCGAGAAGTATATGCGCGGCACGGAAAAGGAGCGTTAAGCGACGGCAAACGGCGGGCTACCTCCAGTACTCCTGATTTGATCTCGCTTGTAAGAGTCGTGGAAGAGAATATCCGGGCTTATTTATGACGAATAAACGCGTGTAGGCCGTTTTGTGGCTGACTCGCCACCATGTTGTCGGCCATAAGCGTGTATCTCCGAGTCTCTTTCCGCATTGGATCACCTCTGGCACTTGGGCGCTCACCTGTTTCTTACCTCGATACCCGAATACTATATCTTCTAGTTGGTCTATGGGACAATCTTCATCACAGGCAACAGATGCAGTCAAGCCAGGGACTATCTCAGGTCCAATGCCATTGGGTACTGCCGTTGGGGGACGACCACGTTCAATGTCAGGGGATAGCAATCGTCAAAGGCGAGAACGAAGACGCAGTAGAGATGTCACTAGTACGCCTTCTTCGCCAACCATAACACATACTGCCCTCGTCTCCAGTCCACAGACACGACCCACTCTCCGTCAAGACTCCATCTCCACAATCGCCAGTGCCCCACCTCCGTACACCCCTCAGCCCTCCCGCAGAGAGTTTCAGCTTGCGGAAGCTCCCCCTCCACAAGTACTACCGCGGGAATCTACAGCCAGTTCGCGCGACTATGGATATCTCCAGGACAAAAAGCCACCTATCAGCTTTGGGCAGGCTGCCGAATCTGTACAGCCCCAGTCTCACCCCCACCGGCGTACAGTGTCCCACTCGGTCTTGGCCGGCCCGTCCCAAGCACGCTCCATGTCTCCTGGGTCCCGTCGCCGCATGCCTTCCCTTATTCCGTCTTCGGCTCCGTCTTTCCCTGGTGGATTTAGAGCCGAGGTCGCTCAGGTGGCGTCAAGGACAGAGAGTCTACTCGAGCTGCGCTCTGACAGTCCAGATAATACTGAAGCGTCAATAGCGGGATCCGCAGAGCACACGCCTGTGGTGTCAAGTCGGCGAGGCTCAAAGGAAGATCCGCTAGAAATGCTTAGGTGGGTACGAGATTACCCAGATCTCGCCTACAACTGACTGATTGGCCTCAGACGATACAATACGGTCATGATCGTGGACGACTCGAGCTCGATGGAAGGCACATCATGGGCCGAAGCGCGAGACGCGCTCGCTGGCCTTGCCGATGCTGCGGCGAAATACGACCAAGAGGGCATCGATGTCCATTTTCTGAATGATCCGCGTGTAGGGACCAATATCAAGGTACCTTTATCCTATTTTACCTTGATAGCGTCTGAATCACTTTTGTGCAGAACGGTGTTGAAGTCAAACAGTTATTTGATCAGGTCCAGCCAAATGGCATCACTCCTACAGGCGAGAAGCTCGAACAGCTTCTACTCGCATACATGCACAGGCTCGAACGCGCACGAGAAGAAGATCCCGAAGGACTCGGACTTGGCTCGGTCAAACCCGTCAACTTTATCGTCATTACAGACGGAGCACCAACAGATGACCCAGAGAGCGTGATTGTATCGACTGCGCGTAGACTAGACGCAGGTCATTTCCCGTTGATGCAGGTTGGAATTCAGTTTGTGCAGATTGGCACGGCGGAGGATACTGCCGAGGCGCTGCGCGAGTTGGATGACGGGCTAGCGAATCAACACGGCATCAGAGTGAGTCAGTTTCGGCCTCTAGTTTCCGTCGACTGAGTTGGTTTGTAGGATATGGTGGACACCACGCCTTACACGGGCTCAGAATTCAACGCTGAACTCCTGGTCAAGATTCTCTTAGGCGGCATCAATCGGCGGGTGGACCGGTATGGAGCTGCCGCCGTAATTTAACTGAACGCGAGCTCACGTCTTGAACTCATTGATTGTATACCCTAGTAACCCTGCGTAATGGTTGTATTTGGTATGTAGCTTACTAGTTGTAATATGAATACCACACTGTGAACATGTGTATCAAGAGGCTCTCTGGGAGTGTCGGGGAATTAATGAAGCCCAAGGGTCCTGGGCCAAAAGGGTACGTGACCGATAGCCCAAGGCATCGGTGTAGGGTACGGTTGAGCTCAGACCGTTAACAATGGCTACTCTGCGTTGTGCGAGCACTTGGGCTTGAAGAACTTCACAGAACCTGAGGTAAGATGTAGGATCTTACCAAATGGCAAATGTTAGAGCAGTTGTCGTTACTGCCCTTCTCGCCTTCATTCGGGCCCAAGACAACATAATACAACTAGAACACCACATCCTCGCGGCAGCAACTGAGAAACACGCCCCACAAAACATATGGGAATTCGGTGTGCTGCTTACTCATCACCTGTAGCCCCTTCCGAATTGACCTGATGTAGCCAGGCGATAAATTTAGTTTCAAAGCAAGATGGTTTGGTGCCTTTATGACACTTCGCTTACAACACCCATCAGGTGGAATCGATAAGTCACCCGCTTCAGATTTATTTGAGTCCTTGTCCGACTCGAGATCATCATCCCCAAGGTCCGGGCAAGTGGGTCAGCAGCATCAAGAGCTCACAAAGGGAGATATTAACCCGTTATCAGAGACTAGGATGGTATGCCTACATGTGGAATAAGTGGTTATATATATTATATAGTCCATAATATGATATATGAAACGAGGGAGCGACAGGTACAGTAAAATATAATCTGTAGAATGAGGTATGAAACAAGAGAGCGACGGGTACAATCAACAAAATATAACGAGCGTGGGTGTACGAATGGATAATATAAACCACCAGAGGATGCGCTTATATGCGATTGCGGCGCAAACCACGATAACCTACCCAGAAAAAGGAATGGTGAATGTGCGAAGCGTGACCCCCTTAGGATACAACTAATCTACCAGAAGACACTGTTATACGGAAATCAAAAATTAAACTGAACGACCGAGTTGCTTAAGTTCATGCTCCTCCCGCCAGCGACTATACCCTTCCAATGGAATCACCCCACACAGCTCCTTTGCGATAATATGAATTTGATCCAATCCCTGACCTCAAATCAGACATATTCGACGCAATAAGAGCAGAAAGTACTCACATGTAACAAGTGGAACGCAGCAGCAACTCCAGTAGCATATGTGGAGTACTCCATCGACATGAGTTTTTGACCAGTTAAATATTCGTCTGTCGTTGGTGTAGATTCGGCGACTTCTGCTCCATCGATATGGTCACCTTGCTTAAACCTTTCACTGAACATGCGACTTTGTTCATCGTGATACACTGCACGGTCGAGCAAATTGGAAGGTAGGACGTCGTACACCGGATGACCAGTCTCAAGAGACATGGAAACAATTCCAAAAATAGCCATGACATCGGAGATCTATATTTATATGGTGAGATACGAGCTCCATCGGAAAATGATGAGCACTAACCAAATTGGGGTTCAAGAATGCAGTCTTGTGCAACAAACGATTCCGCCATTTCGGAGAAAGAACCGAGAGGGAACCGGCGAGCTAACACCACTGGTCAGCGCGCTTCACCCACGATTAACCGTTAATACGCACCTGAATCAGGTCAGATACCATAGCAGTCTGAATCTCGAGCAACTTTTCATAGTGCTCCGCTGGCCATCCACCGCGAATATTTCTAAGTTGAACGTTAGATCATGAGGTTCCAGATGAAATACCGCACTCCTCACCCTTCCCACTTGACCGTAGCCATCTGCATCTTTTGCGCAGCCAAAGCGCCAGCAACTGTCATCAACTTGGCCCGGAAGGCAGGCTTCCATTTCTCATAAGAGTAGTTCACGGGCTTGTTTTCTGAATCCGGCCCTTCCTTGCCATTTGCTCTATTGTCTTCAGTTTCCTCCTCGACAGTCAACCAGGATGATATAAGAATGCCATAAATCTGGGAGATTTCAGACACTATGGTCGCGTTGGCCAATCGAAGCGCTTTACGACCAGACTGAGGGGGGAGGAGCATCATGATGAAGGATGCGGCAAAACCTATGAAAACGAATTAATTGAATAGCTAACCCCAGCGTATACACAACCCACCAACAAGTACCAATACGACTCGTCTCCAGAATATCTAAATAAATGGCATTAGATAAAAACGATCACAAGGTTTAGATAGTGCACCTACCTGCCAGCCATAACCAGGGTTGCCTTGTGAGGCCATATGCGTATCAATCCACGAGTAACCAGCGACCAAAACCGCGGTGACCTTGGAGAGATGGATAAGTTACGATCACATATATGCAGACTGTCCACACTTACGCAAAGCATCATCCATTCAATCATGCGTTGGGTCCAGAAAAGTCGACCGAATATCATCGGAACCGCAAACACACCAAAAGCCGCCGCAATTCCATAAGGATTGCCAGTACCGCGTCCAGATCCTATAATATGATGTTAGCCATGCCGACATGAGACAAAGATAATCTCATACCAATATACCAAATCAACATTCCAAGGACTCCACCACCTACAGTGCCCGTAATTCGAGCAACGAACCTGCACCATTTTATAAGTATCACCACTCCCGACGAAAATAATATTTTACTTACTGGCCGATTTGATCAGACATGTACATGCTCAATCCAAATTGTGCCATAATCATCGCCCACAGGCCCTTTTCATTGTAAGTAAACTCTGATAGAAAATGAGCACCTAAGCAAATTATAAATGACACCCGGACTGACCTGCACTGGACCTGATCACCTGAGGTAGCCAGAGAGCAATAGTAACAATTGTATACTTGATCGCAAACTGAAGGCAAATTCATCAGTGTCCGTAGAACACTCAATATCAAGGCATTCTTACAACAGCTTCCTTGGTCCTAAAGAAATTCCAAAGAGACCAAATTGCATGGGTTGACTTTTGAATAAAACCATTGGGCGGGCGCGCATCCGGGTCGCGGCCTACAAATAATTCAGCGTTTGCGTAAAGCAAAAAGTAACACCAAACGTACGATATACTCTCGTATACTCATCGTCCTTATCGGGCTCAGGTATCATACTTGAATCGCCTTGAATCGGGGCAGTCCCTTCGCCCCTTCGGAGCAAGTTGCCAATCTTCCGTAGTCCGGTAGGAGCCCAAAGCCTATTCCGATTCCGTTCCTCCATAAGTTCGACCAATTGGTCCATGAGAGACAGCGTGGCTTCAGCCGTCCAGCACAGATTAGACTCGAGCACGAAACAAATAAACAACGGCCGGAATGAGACAGTCGGGCGTCCATGTTCGTCTAGCAACTTTCCCGAGGCAGCGTCCACAGCGTCTGCAAGCGGTTGAACAATCGCAATTCGACCGGATTCCTTATATGCCTCCAAAGACTTGCGTAGCGCATCTCGGGCCGCACGTAAATTATCCAGTGGCTCGGGCTGCACGGCCCTGTAGCGCCGGTCATTGACATTACGAATCGCTGTCGACATATTCCCTAGAGCATTTGAAAGGGTTTTGCGGAGATCGGCAGTGGCAGAGTAAACAACGGGGATCATTTCGGTTATATGCGTATGTTGAGCGACTTCCAGGGCAGTAACATGTCCGCGAATATGTATTAACCGGTGCGTATCTTGAACGCGGAGAGCTAGATTCCGTTTAGACGACTTTTCTGAATGCTTGATATCTTCCGTGTCGTTCGTCAAGCTGGTAGTCGAGACTGCAGTGGACGGTGGCAAACTATCAGCCCTAGTGCATAGGTGATGACTGTAGTGGGAAGTAAAGGACGATATTCCCCCTGAAATGTTATGCGGTTAGCGACGTAAATAAGAAATAATGAGTGCACGTACGGGTGTGAGTGAGAAGGCCCCGAAGAGGAAGCTCAAGAGCTTGAACGTCTGTCGCACTCCAACGACCATAGCTGAATTCGAGGTTGAGCATAGGAGTTTTTGCAGAAACTGAATTAAATTAAATTCGATGGTCAGAATTAGTTGGTGAAAGGAACTTACACGCCTGGAATGCGCCATGTATCCCCGCCTGCAATGCATTTACTTTGGCTAGAGTGCCGTCTTCTGCGCGCGCGTCCAGCTCCCTCGGGCTGTCGGTGAGTACCTTTTCTTGCAGATCCACCAAATTCTTGACCAAATCCAAGACACCCGCATAAGACTCAAGCCATTCATGACTCAAAGTCTCGGGGAAGATGAGTACGATGGTTGCAATGCCAACGGCTATGTAGATAGATGACGAAACTAGGAATGTCTGGAGGATCAAATATTCTGAAAATGGAAACAAGGGCCCATATGACTTTGCGCTTGTCAATAAATTGATATATTGCGGGGTTCAAGAGTGCACTCACACAAATAACATCGAGGAATATAGTACCGAAAATGCTCGCCAGCGTGAGCTTAGGTGACTTGACGCGGAGCAATGCGAGAGCGAATACGCCAATGCCAAGAAAGACTCCAAAGACAACAGTGGAACGGGTATCCAAGAAGTCACCCCTAAATATGGCTTTTTGGAAATATGCGTCTGGGTTTGCTTGGTTGGCAGCACTGGTGCGACGGCAAAAATTAGCCGAGTTGAAGACTAGGAAAACGCACTTACGCTTGTTGGGTTGAAACCAGTGTGCTCCTCAAGAGGAGCTGGTCCCGAGCAGACAGTGCCGCAGCCATTCCAGCACACCCCCACGCCCACCCAAGAAGACACCCGATCATAAGCGTAAGCATGGCGAAGAAGTAGATCTGCAATGGCGTGGCCGGAGGCGCAATGAAGCTAGCTATGGCAGAGAAAAATGCACTAAAATAAAATTTAGAGTGGCGAAGAGCGAGTGAGAAGAATTCTACGTACGCATTGCCCATAGCTGCTAGAGTCTTGTTTGGTAGGATCAAAATGAAGCAAACCCATGTCGCAACCCAGCACCGAATGAGAAGTTTCCAGCTCCGTTTGTTGGATGCAGCCTTTGACACCCATTCGGGTATCATCGCCATTGGTTGCGGTGTTTGGCGAGCTGTAGTTTCGGAGCTGTTGTTGAGGTCGAGTCTCACGCGTCTAGGGGGTGGCCTCTTGGTGCTTGTCGACATTTCCGCAGCTGGAGTCCCGTTATTTATGCTGGATCCACCGCGCGGAGGTTTCATGCCTGTCAACGTTTTAGGAGTTCCCGCCCGGCTGCCGATGGATGTTGAGGAAGACAGATACCATTACACACGCAGAACACACGTCATGCCCAGACTTCCAAATCCCGAGCGCTGTGTGGCTGTGCAGTCACGTGCGATCAAGACGTCGGATCGGCCTTGTCGACTCGAACACCCTTGAGTCTTGATTACCGCCGGTTCGATCGGGGCGTCGACCGCTCGACTCGGATGCTATGCCCTTGGAGACAACATGGATCACACATTCATGATCGACGAATTATTAGCGGCTTTTTTATCTGGCTATTTCAGGAATGCTTGGCAGCGGCAAAACCTCAACGCACTTGGCCGTGTAACCCGCTCCTTTATAGCGAACCAGCAAACGGTACCGCCCCTAGTGGCGAGCGCTGTCCCATGCTGACAAACAAGCTGCGGTGTCTAATGCATCCGGCCGGACAACCACACAAACCTAAAAATAACATCGGTTAGTGCTGCGCACTATTCATGGCAACACTACAAAAACACGAACACAACTAATCCCACTTACGGATACATCTCACACATGCGCACCGCCCAGCTTCTTGTGTTCTTGGCCAGCGTCTGGGCACCACTTGCAGAGCAAGTGGCTGCCTCAGTCACCATCTATGGTACCAAGTCGGCCAAGACTATTCCTACTTCTTCGGCTTATGCTGCTGTCGCTTCACTCGCTGCCTATGACCAGACTATACTCAACTCACCATCACCTCCCAATCCAGCAATTACGACAAACTTTTTAGTCCAGGTGAGACATTTCAAACTGGTTTTCACTCGCGCTGACCTTTCTACCCAGCTCTACCCTAATTCTATGGACGGTTTGTCAATAAAGTGAGTCTGTGCTGCTACCATGTCTATTCAACGCTATAACATACATGCACCAGACAATCTGGGTCATTTATGGGATTCTCGGTCGAGTTGTCCGTTGTGCAAAATACCCGTGAGTACCCCCGGCCATGCCGTTGTGTCCATACTAAAAATAACTTGCAGTTGGAAAAAATTCAACCCGTAGGTTCGAATGATCCAGATACCCCACGCCCCTGACTCGCAATACAGATCTGCTGGTTCCATTCCTCAATTATATGGCCAATGTTCGCTCTCGTGGAGGAAGTGTCTCCATCCGGATCGGAGGCAACTCACAAGACCAAGCCTACCTCGTCCCAGCTGAAGACATTCCTAAGAATGGCGTTATCGCAAAGCAAGCCCAATCTGGCGCGACCACTACGGTTAGTCCTCACCACTGCCTCACTACACGCTCAGATCTAATTATATCTCAAACATAGACCGAGACGCCTGACGTCACCTTCTCTTCAGATCTCTTCACTATGATGAAGAACATTGGAGATTTGGTTAACGCAAAATTCTATTTTGTAGGTGTCTGCTGACCCAACGTGACGTGACTATATGCTCAATTTCTTCGACAGGGTCTGAACTTTTTCAACCCTAATAACGAGACCAATGCTGTGCTCGTCGCACAAACGGCTGAGAAAGTCCTGGGAGACAGACTGCTCGGATTCCAGCTCGGAAACGAACCTGATTTGTAAGCTCGCTGGTTGGAATGTCGTATCTTAACCGTCGCTTGCTGACCTGACCGAATAGGTACGGGCCCCATGGTCGCCGCAACTCGTCGTATTCCATGCAGAACTACATGAACGACTACCAGACTATGATCACCGACCTAAACGCAGCTTCCCTAGCTACTAACCAGATTCTTATCGGACCGAGCACATGCTGCAACTGGAACGAGACGGATCTGTTCAACCTGGGTAATATCCTTTCCGGCTCAAGTTTCAGCGTGGAAATTGACACGTGATATTTCAATTTCCAGGATATTTGAGCACCTATTCGGCAAACCTGAAAATGGTTGCGGTTCAAAGATATCCGACTGGTGAGTGCGCTAATTAAATTATGCATGGTAAAAATTAAACTAACTGCGCATTCTAAGATAATTGCAAAATCAACGGGTGAGCTCATATGCACGACCATTTGTGTGGGCGTGTTTACGATGTATTTTTAGCAATGTTCACGACCCACAAGAGACGTTCTCGAGCTATATTGGGCACAATACTGTACGCCGACCCCTTTACCTGAAATTATTAACAATTTACATTTTTCCGCCTGTAGGTTACGGACCTCGCAGCACAATATGTCACTAGCTCTAGTACGTCACCCAAGTCGATTACTTGGGCATAACTCATCAAACCCGTTACTAGAAATGGTTCAGGCCGCTGGGAAGCCGTTTGTGTTGATGGAAACGAACACTGCCTCATGCGGTGGTTTCCCCGGTATCAGCGACAGGCAAGTTTCATATCCAGGTATTCCCCACCACGTTCTCACATGTTTGACAGTTTCGCTGCTACGATGTGGGCTGCAGATCTCGGTTTCCAATTCGCATTCATCAACTTCTCCCAGATCATGCTGCACGTTGGAGGTATGCACGCATTTATCCTATTGTGGCACATAATTGACGACGCTCTTAGGTCAAAACACATACTATAATGTAAGATAACCGGAGGCTTTATAAGCAATAAGCTCATTTGTTCCCAGCCTTTCACGCCCCCACCTACAAACTTGTCAACTAGCTTCGGATGGACAACAGGTATATCATAGCAACATCTCTGCTACTTGTCGTTTACTAAACTGCCCCTCAGGCTCTATCTACTACTCGACTCTTCTTGTAGCCGAAGCATTTGGTCAATCCGAGAACGCACAAATCGTCGACTTGTATATGAACAGCAATAATGTGCTCACTCCCGGTTACGCGATCTTTGAAAACGGCAACCCCGTTCGTGTTGTGCTATTCAACTATATCGATGACTCGACTGGCGCAAACGATTATACTGCCAATATTGCAATTGGAGGACAGCAGACCGGTTTGACAAGCACTACGCCTAGCTCCGTAAAGGTTCGATATATGCGCGCTCCTAGCTTGGGATCGCATAATGTTACGTGGGCTGGTACGTCAGCTTAGCTTGGCTAGCGCACATGATACTAAGAATTGCGTCAGGTCAATCGCTCGGCGGTGAATTGGGTTCGGATGGCAGGCTGATGGGAACCCAAGAAACCGTCACGATCCAGTGTGATACAACAGCTCAAACATGTGCTATACCGGTCAAAGCGCCTTCTATCGCACTTGTATTCCTTACGGACACGGCGGTCCAGGAATCCTCTCCGGATGCTTCAGTGATCCAGGTTAGCTAGCACCCAGTTGGTCTGAAATTGATGTGTCTAACGCCAACTTTCGTTAGACATTCCCTACTACCGCTGTGACCAACGATCCATCTAAAATCACTGTCTCTGTCGACCCATCCGTGCTTGCTACCTCCAACGGACGTGGAGCCGCAGAGCACAATTGGCTAGGGTCTACAAGCGAAGGCAGCGTAAGCTCTGCACCCGGTCGGATGCAAGCTGGCGTAGCCGCGTTCTCGGCTACACTCATAGCTCTGAGCGCCGCAGCATTCCTGATCTCTTCTTCCGGGCTGACTTCTCACTAGACACTGGTACCGCTATATATCGCTTTTAAACTTGGGGACACAGATTTTCTTATTTCATTTTTGTTGTTGTCTTGCATCATTATACCACTTATTCGTACGAATCAAGATTTTTTTACATGTGCCTTGGATCCGAATGACACTAGATACTTCAGTAATACTATAAAATCTCGCCATAGTGCGTTATATTTTTACCTTGTGCCCCAACCAAGACACAATCTTACGACCACCCGTAAATCGCTCTCGTAACGATTGCTTGAACCTCGAGCCCCAACGTCTGGCTCGGGGCTGCGGAGCACCTAGTTTGAAATTCGTTGATGAAATGCGTCATTCTCACGATTCGCGGACACACGACTTGCGCGCCACGTCTCGTATCTATCCCAGTCGCAGCCGGCCATCCGCAGACCGAGTCCGGCAGGGCTATTGTTACGTATTTCACGACTGCACGTGGTAGTATGGAAACCGAGCGGGGCTAATACAGGATGGGATATGTTTGAAAGTGGGGTGATAGGCACGCGGTCTAAAGGTAATGTTTTTCAAAGTATATATAGCCTCAAGCTCACCCTGGTGACGCCATTCATTTTTTTCTCTACCACTATGCACGACTCGACTCTGGCTACCCCCGATGTGGGGTCCTACAACTTTCCAGACGGAGATATTTCGTTGCTTGTTGGGTCGACTTCGTTTCGCGTGCATCGGGAAAAGCTAGTTCGCCATTCGCATGTGTTTGACGACATGTTTATTGTTGCGCATCCCGATGATGACGAAGACGAAGACCCAGGTGTATCGGTACGAATGCCCGATACGGTCGAAGAGTGGCAATTGGTATTCAGCGTTTTGTATCCACCCAAAGAGTGAGTCGCATACTTGAATCTGTTAATTACCAAACCGACCAACAACAACAATAGCCGATCATCGGCATCTCGCATAGCGTCTATTCGAGATGTAGCTGTTGCCCTTCGCATGGCGGAAAAATATGACGTTGCAGAGGTGTACGACTGGGCCGTAGCGCACTTTGCACACCGATACCCCCCTTCGCTATCATACCTTTCCTCGACCGACACGCTCCTCGAAACGGCATGTTTTGCACTCAATTTGGCGCACATGTATGATGTCCGGTCTGTCCTCTCGTCGATTTACTTTGCGCTTGCGACGGCAGAGTGGAACCTTGATTCTGCCGAGATGGCTAAACGCCTGGAGAGGTGGTTGGATGCTCGAGATGTGGAGAAGGTGCTTGCGGGTCGGAGTGTGCTTTGGAAGCGGACACTGATTGTCCGACATGAAGCCGAAATGAACCACGCAAGTCCGATGTTGGAGCCATACTGCGCTGTGCCGGGTCCAGTCGGGCACGTCTCGGGCTCGGTGTATACGAGAGCAGCCAAGTCGTGCCGAGAGATCTTAGGAGGCCGATTGCGCGAGGCGTTGGGGCTAGATGGGGTCAAGGACGCACCCGAACGCACGCTGCTAGATGCGCTACAGACACTAGAAGAGATGGACGATATGGACATCGTTGTTTGGCCAAGTCCGGTATGTCATGTGTGCAGCCTTGTGCATTCCCGGTGGGTGGCCCAGACCAAGGCTCGGACGATCAGGGACATGTTTGAGGCGTTTGAAGAGTAAATTATACCACCACCCTAGATTGTACATTAGACTATGTTACAGGTACGCGGAGACGCTTTCGCAATAGTGATCTCATTAATTGCTATTTTTCTGTTTCGAACCACTGTAACAAGCGCGATGCAGAGGATTCAGAGCTACATTATGGTATACATCATTACGATAAGGATTATAGTAAGTTCGGGTGGAGGCACCTACGGGGTGCGGAGGTGGAGGACCCAGACCTCGGGATGGAGACGCTCGTCCTGGACCCGGCTGGCGATAAAGTCTTGGTCGACGCCGAGGCCGGCAAAGCGAGTCTTGGAGGCGGTCCAGTCGACACGCAGGACACCCTGGTTAAGCCTATCCTTGCCCGAGTTGCTCTTGACCTCCTTGGTCCAGGTCTCGGTGAGCTTTGCACGCTCCTTGTCTCCGCAGGCCCAGTACTCAGACTCGGCAAGGGGGCGGTGGACCTCCTTCCAGATGCTGTTGAAGATGTCGTTGATAGTGATGGCACCACCGTCGGGAGATGCGACGGTGATCTGCCATGGGAGGAGGTCCTTGCAGATCAGGCGAATGCGGGGCAAACCGGGGGTGAATGCCATGGTGGAGTCGAACTTGGAGAGCATGTCCTGGCGGCCGTTGTTCCAGACAACACGGGCAGTATCTGGATGGTTGCGGATGTCCCACTCGATTTGGCCAGGACCCCCGCGGTTGCCATAGGCAAGGAGATTGTGGAGCTGGGGGGGCTCGTCGCCGGGTGGGAGGGCAGTGGGTCCTGCCCATGGGGTGTTGACAAGGTAGAGAGCAGGGTGGTGGGGGTTGGAGTATGAGGGTGCTACGGGGTAGTTGACATACCCCGCTGGGACGTATGCAGCATAGGGCCTATCGTACTCTACTGCTGGGGCATATACATATCCCGGCTGTGGGAGTGCTACGACTTGGCGGCCGGGTGAAGGTCCCATATTGGGGAGCGCAGGGAGTGCTCCGCCAGTTGACTTGCGTCGAGGGCGGCGTGCAGGGGCGAGTGCTGGCATTGGGGGGACACCGGGCATGGTGGGCATTGTGAGAGTGAGAGTGAGTTGCTGGCACTCGAATTCGAATCGAGCTTATATGCATCTGGAATGAATCGATCTCACGTGGGCATCTCGGCCTTTGTCTCTATGTGGCACGGCGCTTCGAGCAGTGCAGCATAACGACTCAACTTTTCCGCATGCGGTGTACTGATCGGCCTTTTTCTCCGCAGCTAATAATGACTCGGGTTGAGTCTAACTGCTGGGCTCTCCCCCTGAGGCGCACAGGCCACGCCATTCATGTACATCCAAGTACTATATGCACCGATGTACGCATTCCACAATAATGCATATGACTAGAACCGGGCTTAACCGGAAGCGCTTTGGACACGTGATCATGCTCGATCATTGATGGCGCCAAGGATGCGCCAGAATAAGCGCTCTGTAAATCGCGACCTAAAACGGATCACTGGCACCGAATGTTGACACGGTTTCCAAAATTGGCAACCCACTCGACTTGAAAGGTAGCAAAATTTTAGCTATTTATGGACGAATTCAGACTACGAATCTAGCCCCAACGACGGGAGGAAAAAGGTTAGCCTTTTCGTTCATAGGTAAATTTATTAATTTACTGATATAAGGAGTTAGATTCCGATGGCGAGGTATCTCCAAGTGGTAATTTTTACCACAAGACTTAGCCTCCCTATGTTTGGCCCTACAACACATATCGCGTGGGGCACCCGGTTAAGTGCGACCACGCTGGCCGGGTAAACGGCATTTGTTGCTGCAAGTTTCACCATCACACTCGATTGTGATGCTGTTACTAGGAAACCTCAAGTATCTCGCCCCTGGTGAACCACCTTGCTCTAGTCTAAAGGGAATGCGTTGACTGGCGTCAGTCGCCCATCTGCAGCGAGGGTCTCGGCCTAGGCCTGTCAATATATATGCATATGCCAGCGAGTTCAGATAATGTGGCGACCAGCATTAATATTCCATTTGATGACACTAACTCCTGTCAACGTTGGCGCGCCTAGATGACGAGGAAGTCTCGTAATTTGATCGATATACGGTAAGAATGTCAGCCAACGATGGGTGATATGGTCAAAAACGGTTATATATGCGTGCCTGGCCAATACATCTTGGAGCTGAACTTAGCAGTAGGCACAGTACCTGATGAACACAAGTCCCAACGTATACATCACATACCTGACATGCGGGAGTGTGATTACTTGATGGCTGTACGGGAGCCTTATAATACCTGTGAGTCTCGCTGGGAACGCTCCGCCGGGTGACTTACGCATGCGACGGCTGTAGCGGTGTGGGGAGCTGGCGCTGGGCGCGCGGGGGAGCGTTGCACACGCTCAAAGCAGCAAGTGTCATTTGCGCGACCAGTTAACTAGTTGTTTTATGATTGACCATATTGGTAGAATTTGCCACCTAAATTTAACCAAACTCGCTATATATATACAGGGTTTTTGTTCTACGCGCTGCTTTCACTGCATTCTACAGCGATGATGTTTCTTGCAAAGCTTCTGCGGCTTAAGCTTAAACCTAGGGGGAAATCCTGCTCCAGTCCCAAGAAGGGTGAATTGAGTGACATCAGTCGTTCCTCCGCGGTGACCGTTTCAGCCAATGCGACCCATGGCACGTCCGTCAATGCACTCACATCTCCCGCTAATGTACTTATTCCGTCAATCAATAATCCTGTATCGAACAAAGCGGTTTCGTCTGCTAACTCACCAGTTTCTATCGATAAATTTCGCGGTGACTTGCCAAGGTTTGAGGGCAAGCCACAGAACAAACCCAAGCTGTGGGGAGGCCTCAGCGCATTCCAAAAAGTTATGAACCACGCCGTTGGTTCAGTGGGTTCTCTCAAGGGAGTCGTCAATGACCTTGTCGAATGTGTCGAGGTGTACGAAGTGAGTTTATCCTTTATACATTGGATCGTCCCTCAATTGCATCAATAGAAAGCAGCGAGCGGTCGAGAGGAGTATAAAATCTTGAGAAAGGAGCTCGAGGGCCTATTCCAAGGGCTAATACCAACGTTCTCGCGGCCCTTGCCATTAGACCTGACGTTGAGCGCGGAAAGCTTGTGCAGGTGAGCAACAGGAAATCGATTCGGATGATATTAGGGCTGACCAAACCCAAAAGTTCTATCAGGAAAGAACTTGAACAAGTGCGAAACACGAATAACAAAGAAGTACAGGTTCGACACATCGAAACAATAGACGAAGCGGATCAAGTTCTGCAGAGCTATCGCAGGATTCATGCTCACCTACAACGACTGACGGTGAGTATGCTCATCGACGTGGGTGGCAATTGCTAGCGCTGATGCTTGGTCAGCTTAATGTGAACCTCACCATGTGGGCCACTATGGACGACTTGGCAACGGTGAGCTCCGATCAACACAGGAAAAGTGTGTTTGACCTTGTTTGTCTAGGAGAATCGGTTGCAGCAGCTGTCGTTTTCTGGCTCCGTTTGCTACAACTCTGCAAAAGCGCTAGACCTCAGACGAGGGCCAGTCACCGAAGGCACGCGAGTCGATATTCTCAAACAAATGTTCAACTGGGTCTATGATCCTTTGGGATCCGTGTACTGGATAAGCGGTACCGCAGGTACCGGCAAAACAACCATCGCATATAGCCTGTGCGCTAAGCTAGAGTCGGAGAAGAAACTTGCTGCCAGCTTTTTTTGTTCTCGATTATTGCCCCAATGTCGAGACGTTGGGTTGATTATCCCATCAATTGCATACCAGCTCGCACGCGCTTCACAACCGTTTCGGGCTGCGCTTTGTCAAGCGATGATCGAGGAACCAGATGCGCACACTCGTCTTCCAGAGATCCAGTTTAACACTTTGATTGTTGGGCCACTGTTTGAGGTCCGAGAGACCCTACCTGATAATATGGTTGTCGTAATTGATGCACTGGATGAGTGCGAGAATGAGGAGAGCGTCGGCCAGATCCTAGAATTATTTCTCGCCAAGGTATCGGACTTACCGGTCAAATTTATCGTGTCAAGCCGCCCGGAAGCCGGGATTCAGGACCAGATGGGAGCTCGAGATGATCAAGTTAGCTCAAGGATGGTACTTGTACTAGATGAGTTGGAAAAGGGGTCGGTCCAGGCGGACGTTGAGACATACTTACGAGCAGCATTGAAACCGATGAACCCAACCGAGGCGCAAATTGTGGCGCTGGTCGAACGCACTGGGATCTCATTTGCTTATGCTGCAAAGGCTGTACGATACATTAGCTATGACAACTTTCGTCGAAACCCCCGGGCTCGTGTGGAGACGGTTCTGAACGCAAAGAGCTGGGAGCCACAAGCACAAAAAGATCTATGAATTGTACAGGATGGCGTTTGAATTTCTTAGAACCTGGCCCGAAGCGGCGGGAGTTAGGGAATGGAGTACTATAGATGCTGTACAATTCGAAGTATGTTCAAGGGAGTTGCTCACGATCAGGACACTGTATGCGCTGTCCAGGGTGGGGATTTGGATCGATTGTTTGAAATATGAGAATTTCTACATGCTACAGGGCTGGGCGAGCTTGCAGCGACACTAAATGTATCATTTAAGTAGGTATGGACCAGGCTCGAGTACAGTTGCGACCATATGTTCATCAATGCCCTTCCGCTGTGCATTATTTTGATGGCGTTCGACATTTGGGAATATGAATTATCACATGTATGTGAGGAGGAAGCGGAGGATCTGAAGAAATAGATTTGATATATCTATATACTGTATAGGCAATTTTTGTATATTGTATGCTGATATTTAGGAGACCATTAACCCTCAACAAACTGGCTGATTTGTCAGGTAAAGCGTCTGGACATTTTCTGTTGGAGTAACTGTTGCCATATGCATGCGTTCGCAATTCGCCGCACGCGTGAGACATATCGTGGAATGGCTCGTTCTAGATCCTCAGAGGATCATACAATCGAGCCGAACATGAGACGATCTTGTGTTCCCACGGAGAGCCAGCTAATTCTGTTCAGATATAAAGCTCTGTTAATTAATTAGTTACGTTAACTTGGGGGAAACGGGGGATAATAAATCAGCCTATTTAATGGAGTTATTGAGAACCAACAAAACCAACGCCCAGGTTCATCGGTCAATATAGGCGTATTTCCAAGGAAGTGATTGGCATGTATGAGACCGCTTCCAGGGGTCACATTTAACGAAGGATGATTAATATATCAATGAACGCAACAAATTCGAGCTAGGCAACTCAAAGTAGATTGTTCACTGCAATTGCTTACTTGAATTCCAGAACTGGCGGCCCGGCATGGGCCAACAAAGAGCTAGGTGAGTCTGGGTAAAGAATTCAACCACAGCAATAGGAGAAGGGCAAAGTTCTTGACAACGAGGCAGTATTCCCATGCGGAGCCACCTATTCACCGAATTCGACGCTGATGGGGGATTGTGTCAGAGTGGCACCCTTTGCCACGGGCCCATTCACTATGTTTGGCTCTGCAACACGACCTCATGATTATTCAAAAAGCCCAGATCGGGTACTTTTTGCCCTCACCCGTACACTCGACGGCAATGCCGTTTTTCAAAAAGCTTTTCAGCTCTAAATCTTCCAAGGACCGCAAACCTAAGTCTTCCGGCGACGAAGAATTAATATCGGTACCTGAAGAAATACCTGAAGACCCTGCCCCCGTAGCCAGAGCGCCTGCCCCCGTCAGAGCTCCCACCTTCCCAGTTGATGCGGCCACTTCTCCACCAAATGCACCCACTTCCTCGACCAACATGGCCGCTGCCTCAACTAAGGCATCGGTGCCTTTGCGCAAAGTAACGACTCCCGCTGTCAAACCCGTCAAGGCGCCAACCCTCCCCACCAAAACCAAAGCGCCGACCCTCCCCACCAAAGCTAAAGCGCCGACCCTCCTCGTCAAAGACAACGACAAAGACAAAGCGCCGACTCTCCCCGCCAAAGCTAAAGCGCCGACCCTCCCTGCCAAAGATAAGGACAAAGACACAGCATCGGCCCTCCCCGCCAAAGCCAAAGCCAAAGCGTCGACCCTCCCCGCTAAAGCTAAAGCGCTAGCTAAGGTTAGCTCACCAGGAACAGCGACTAAACTACAGAAAGCACCGGTACCCAAGTTATGGAGAGGTCTCAACGCATTCCAAAAGGTTATGGGGCATGCCACTGGTTCTTTAGGCCCCCTCAAGGCAGTAGTCGATGAACTTGTCGAATGTGTCGAGATATATGAGGTGAGCTTATCCCTTATGTGCTGTATTAACTCCTAACGTGAGAAATAGAAAGCGGCGAGTGGTCGAGAAGAATATAAAATATTGCGAAAGGAACTCGAAGGCATATTCGAGGAATTGATGCCAACGTTTTCGCGCCCTATGCCATTGGACCTGACTTTGAGTGCAGAAAGTCTATGCAGGTGGGCAATGAACGGTTTTGCAGGGTAAGACTAACCAAACCCGAAAGCTCTATCCAACACGAACTTGAACGAGTGCGAAGAAAGCAGAGCAAGGAAGGATTGGTTCGATATCTCGAGGCGGCAAATGACGCAGAGCGAGTCTTAGTGAGCTATCGTCGAATTCACGGCCACTTGCAACGGCTCTCGGTGAGTGCGCCCACAGACCTAGGTGGCAAGCACTGATGTTTGGTTAGCTCAATGTGAACCTCACAATGTGGGCTACCATGGACGACATGGCAACGGTAAGCTCCAACTAACACGGAGGAGGGCATGTCTGACCTAGGCCTGTATTTATCTAGGAAAATCGCCTAAAACAGCTCACATTTTCCGCCTCTGCTTGCTACAATTCTGCAAAATCACTCGAATTAAAACGAGGACCAGTCTCCGAAGGCACCCGCGTGGATGTTATCAAGCAAATGCTCGACTGGGTCTACAATGGCTCGGGATCCGTGTACTGGATGAGCGGCATGGCAGGTACCGGCAAGACAACTATCGCATATAGCCTGTGTGTTGAGCTGGAGTCGGACAAGAGGCTCGCCGCCAGCTTCTTTTGCTCCAGACTACTGTCTGAATGCCGAGATGTGAACCTGATCATCCCGTCAATTGCATACCAACTAGCACGCGCCTCTCAGCCATTCCGGTTCGCTTTATCCCAGGTATTAGCCAAAGAACCCGACGCGCACACCCGCCTCCCACAGATTCAATTTGATATTCTGATCGCTGGTCCGCTGTCCGAAATCCGAGAGACGCTGCCTGGAAATATGGTCGTCATGATCGATGCCCTGGACGAGTGCGAGAACAAAGAAAGTGCTAGTCAGATCCTAGGAGTGCTGCTCGCCAAGTCTTCAGAGCTGCCGATCAAGTTTATCGTATCGAGTCGTCCGGAAGCGGGAATCCGAGACCAAATGGAGGAAGGGGAGAACCGAGTCAGTTCGGGGATGGTGTTGCACGAATTGGATAAGGCGTCAGTCCAAGCCGATATCGAGGCGTATTTGCGAGCATCTTTGAAGCCGATGAGCCCAACCGAATCTCAAATCGCATCGTTGGTCGAACACGCCGGGATACTGTTCATCTATGCCGCTACGGCCGTCCGCTATATTGGCTATGACAACTTTCGCCGAAACCCCCGCACCCGACTCGAGACAGTCCTAAATGCAAAGAGCTCAGGAAGTACTAAACACAAGGAAATCGATGAACTTTATAGAACGGTACTCATGGCGGCATTCGAAGACCCCGGTCTAGACGAGACCGAAATCGAGGACATGAAACAAGTGTTATACACCGTGATATGCACCAGGGAGCCGCTCACGATCTGGGCTCTGTCTACATTACTAAAGTTGGACGACTTGGATCGGGTGCGCGCGGCACTGCGGCCTTTGTGGTCGGTCCTGCACGTTGCGGGGTCAAGCGAGCTCGTAACAACGTTGCACGCATCATTCCCAGAGTATATGCTTGACCCGAGTCGATCAAAAGAGTACAGCTGCGACCGCAAGGCACATAATACCCTCCTAGCTCGATGTTGCTTCGATTGCATTCGAGATGCAGATCCACAGTTCAACGTTTGCGGACTCGAATCGTCGTACGTACCTGATGAGCGTGTGGAAGATTTGGAAGAACGCACGCAGAAGATACCTATGGAGTTTTTCTATTCGTGCAGATACTGGGCGACTCATTTGTCCGTGGCAAACGAATCAGCCGATCTAGTAGAACAGCTAGAAGAATTCTTGTCGACGCGGCTGTTACTATGGATGGAGGTGATGAACGTGAAAAAGTGCATGTATGCTGGTCCGGACATGATACTGATGGCGGAAGATTGGAGCGGAGTAAGTTGACCACCCGATGAAGTAAAATAGCAGCTGAAACTCGTTTAGCGCCAGAATTGTTCACAAGAGCTTGAAGAGCTGATCCGCGATGCATGGCGCTTCACAGCTAGATTTGCATCGAACTCTGTATCTCAGAGTACTCCCCATATCTACATGTCCATGCTGCCATTCTGGCCCCAGTCGGATCCAATCTCCCAACACTATGCAAGCCGCTGCGAAGGAGCGATCAAACCGGAGGGAACAGCTATCAATCGACAACAAAAATCTGCGCTTCTGGCCACATGGACTTTTGGCAAGTACCAAGCTACAGAATCAGCCAGCTTCTCCCCCGACGGCACACGGATCGTCTTTGGCTTAGCAAACAAGATCTATGTGCTCGACGCATCCAGTGGTCGCGTGGTGTTGGAACCGTTTGAAGCGCACGAGTCCAATGTTATGTCGGCTCAATTTTCACCCGATGGCACTCGGATAGCGTCTGGTGCTCATGACGACGTTGTGCGGTTGTGGGACGCCCGAACTGGGGAGCTGGTGCTTGGTCCGTTTGTAGGGCATACAGGATCAGTTTCATCGGTCGTCTTTTCGTCGGACGGTAGTCGGATAGTATCTGGCTCTCACGACGGGACCATTCGTCTGTGGGATTCGCAAACTGGGCAGTCGGTGCTTGATCCGCTTCAAGGGCACACTGACCGAGTCAACTCGGTTGGAATCTCGCCCAATGGCACGATGATAGTTTCTTGTTCTGATGACAAGACGATACGTCTATGGAACGTTCGAACGGGACAGCCGATGTTTAGCCCGATTGAAGGGCACACCCGTTGGATTACGTCTGTCATGTTCTCGCCCGATGGCGCTCGCATTGTGTCTGGTTCAGGGGACAGCACTATACGCGTATGGGATATCAAAAGCCGAAAGACGGTGCTCGGTCCACTCGAAGGGCACACGGATCCTATCAGCTCAGTTGCATATTCACCCGACGGTAAACGCCTCATTTCCGCTTCCGACGACGCAACTCTACGCATGTGGGACGCAAAAAGCGGAGAGATGATACTTGGCCCACTCAAAGGACACGATAGTCAACTCAGATTAACCAGGTTTTCACCCGATGGCGCTCGCATAGTTTCAGGTTCGTTTGACGGCACAGTACGCTTGTGGGATGCTCGTACTGCACAAACGGCGGACAGCTTGCTCCAAGGGCACACCGAGGCGATCTTGTCGGTTGCATTCTCACCAGACGGCACCCGTATCGCATCGAGTTCCATAGACAAGACAGTATGCCTATGGGACGCTAAAAGCGGAGAGATGATCCTCGGTCCTCTAGAATTACATACCGACTGGGTGAAATCGGTCGCTTTCTCCCCCGACGGCGCCTACATTGCTTCTGGCAGTGAAGACAAGACTGTTGTTTTATGGAACGCCCAAAGCGGGGAGGTGATCCATGGTCCGCTCAAAGGAGAAGACGCCTTTGCAGTCAACGCAGTCCAATTTTCTCCCGACGGGACTCGTCTCGCTTCTGGTTCTGGCACAAGTATACACCTATGGGACGTGCAAAGTGGGCAAATGGCTCTCGAACCCTTCAAAGGACATAGGGTCAACGTCTTGTCGGTTGCGTTCTCGCCTGATGGCGCTCGTATCGCCTCTTGCGGTGGAGACGAAACTATATGCTTATGGAACAGTGAAAACGGTGAAATAGTCCTCGGACCACTTAAGGGGCACACTCACTGGATCAACTCGATCGCCTTCTCACCCGACGGCAGCCAACTCGTGTCTGGTTCAAGCGACCAAACTATCCGTTTATGGGACTTGAGCACTGGGGACGTGGTGCTTACCTTGCAAGGACACCCTCACTGGGTGACCTCGGTGAGCTTTTCCCCCAACGGAGCTTACATCTTGTCGGCCAGCTGCGACGAGACAATTCGCCTATGGGACGCTCGCACCGGAAACCAAGTACTCGGCCCGCTCAGAGGGCACACCAATTACATCCATGCGGCAGCGTTCTCGCCGGATGGGACTCGAATCGTGTCTGGCGGTGACGACAAGACGATCCAAGTGTTTGATATCCAGGACCTCGATTCATCGGTGAGTTTAAACGCCTTGTACCACCACTTGTAACTTACTCATCGCGACCTAGTCTCAATCACACCAAGTCCCCGAGTGGGAAATGGACAAGCATGGATGGGTCGTGGATGGGCAGTCTAGACTCCTCGGCTGGGTCCCCAATGATTTCCGGTGTATGCTAATGTGGCCCAGGACCGCCTTGATGATTTCAGCCGAGGGGAACGTTCGCCTCAACTTTGATGATGCCCGACTCGGAGAGTCATGGACCGAGTGCTATCAGCCCGCATAGTATCCATATTGCCTTTTCTAGCTAAGGTTATAAATAAATGTATCTAATATTGGTATAAGAGTTTCCATATGAATGAACCAGTGAGAAAATATAGATGAAACGGACATTACCGTCTGCAGCCCAAACTACAAATCGGCTGAGACAAACGATTTGGCTCGCTGACCAGACCCTGACTGCGCAGTTGAAAATTGTCACCGCTTTACTCACCCAGTCCCAACGATCAATAAACGTGTCAAAGAATTTGATGTGACACGGTTATTATGAAAATTAACAAATCACACGGGGTAGAGATCAAGAGCGTGTATAAAAAAACTAAATGACACTAAGTCCGGAAAAACAAGTAATGTAGTCCATGAATACTCCCAAAAGGCAAATCGTTATCTAGAGAAGAGCAACACCCATCAAAGCACCCGCAAACGTAACAAGGCCGGCAGCGGCAACACCAGCAAAGTCCAAGCCACGGATGGAAACCGCGGCATTGGAAGCGCCGGTTGCAGAGGCGGTGGAAGAAGAGGCGTGCGTGGTTCCAGAAGCACGATTCGTCGTGGCAGCCTTGGTGGTGGCAGCACCCGAGGCGGAACCAGACGCGCTCGAGGCAGCCGAGGTGGCAGCGGCGCCAGTTGCAGTGGGGAGGCCGGTGTAAATGGCCGAGCTAGTAGCAGCAACACAGTTGGACGACTTGGGAATGCGAGCAGTATAGGGCATCGTCTTGATCTCGCCAAGCGACTCGGGGGGCTGGCTATAGGTATGGACAGCACCGCTGGCATCCGTGTAGACACCGGGGAAGTCCTGGCTTTCACCCTCGCACGACTCGAAGACGCCGTCAACATAGGCAGCCGGGGCATTGTACTGGCAACCAATACGATCAAAGATGTGTTGGCAGTAGTTGGCAGCATTGGCACCAGCGGGATCGCACGTCTTCATACAGAAGATGTTGCTGCCCATAAAGCTAAAAGAAAGTAAGAACCTGGAAATGCAAAGATTCACAGCTACTTACTTGTGCCACTCAATGACCTGGGTAAACTTGGTCTTGTCCGTGCCAAAGGCGTTCGAGTAGACGAGACCACCGAGGGGGTTTCCACGCTGGTCAGCACCGTGGGGGTCCATCTCTCCTCCACCATCATCAGGGGTCATGTTGATCTTGGACTGGTCAATGTGACCAACAACCTGGACATAGTCGGGGGTCTTCATAAACTGGACACCAGTAAGGGCGCCAGCGGGAATCAAGCGAGTGCCGCGGCCGGGCTTGGTGCACCATGCAACAGCCTCGCCCTCAGTGTTGCCAACAACCGAGTTGGGTTCGGGAGGTCCCCAAACGCAAAAGTCTAGGATAATATTAGAATAGGCTGGGCAACTTGGCAATATGCATACCATCAAGAGCATTGACAACGGCCGTCTGGCAAAGCGATGTCTGGCTTTCAGTGGTCGAGTTGCACATATTGTAGCCATACTGGGTGCCACGATCGCCAGTGTCCGTGTCCGCCTTGTAAGGCTACAAGGGTGTAAGCGCGGGTTGAAAAAAGAACAAAAAAAAACATACAAGGTTGTTCCAGTCAAAGTGCTTTTGGTAAAGAGGGGTCGATTGGGCAATGGCGCCCGCAGCGCATGCAGCAATTGCGACGACAAGAGAACGATGAGCCATTGAAAGGAGTGTGGGTAGTATGGAAAAGAGAGATGCAGTCTTGGGCTTGCCTTGGCCTTCTTGTATTCTCAGCCGAATCAAAAATAGGGTCCGAATGCCAAGCGCCCGCCAAGCATCGCATATCACCGGATGCAATCGGAAACACGCGCACTGTTTTTCATTGGCGGATGCAATTTCACTTTGTCAGAGCCCCACGCTTCCATAATCCACACCATGCTATTTTTGACCGCAGCAGGCTTGGCGTAAAACAAAAACAAAAATGGTATTCACAAATGTGGGATACAAAAATGGTACATGTGCTCAGACTTTCAAATTTACGTCCTGAAACCCAGACTTTTCGTCGGGGCCAGGATACGCGTGGACAGCTCCCCCGCCATTGTACGCCTGCGTTCCAGGCATCGGCCCCTGGGTTTGGGGTGCATTTGGCACATATGCGGGTGCGTTGATGTACGGCGGAAGATATGCGCCAGACTGGAATTGCGACGGCGCAACTTGAGGCGGCGTGGTGATCGTTACGCGCTATCATCAAATGAGTACATCGCTTCGCAATGGCAACCAATATATACGCACCCCATTCACAGAAAACACCCCCGGCATCTCCACCTTCCATTCCGGCACAAATCGTCCATTGGCATTCGCCCGATCCTGTGCCTCCCACTGTCGGACGGTCTTCCGCATGCGCGTAAGACCCTAATAAAGTGTCAAATACAACCCATCATCACCTAATATCCACGTACAAACGACTTCCAGCACACGAGCGGTGCCCAAACAACAATCACCACGCACATAAACACGCCAAACCCAGCCGCCCGCGCTTCATAAAACGTCTCGTCCGCGCGATTCGGGTCGAACACCGCATTGAAGACCAACCTGTACAGCGGGAAGGGCAACAAGAGCGTGGAGCTGATGGAATGCATGAGTACCGGCATTTATCGGCCCGGAAAACAAAGGCTTACATCATGGCAACGACGAACCACACTCGCTCGACGAGGGGCTTGGAAAAGCGCGCACACATGGCCTTGATTGTCCGAGTGCGCCCGTCCCACACATCATGAGCCATCTGCACAATGTCAACCCCCGTCTGACAAATCAACCGTGAAACGCACCAGTCCAGACAATTCGTACGGTAGTGGCGGCATCTCATGGTTCTGGCTAACAGTCTACCCCAGCTCAGCACCCTACACCCAGCGCATACACAAGCACTTACCAGCACAATGGACCCGTCTGCGGTGCGTCGAGCATGGTTATCGGTGGGCATGTACATCCGGAAAGGCATCGCTAAAGAGTAAAACAAAGAACTAATTTCTCAAAAATTAAGAACAACCAGTGTTCAGCTCGGCTACCAGGCGAGCACTAGAAGCGAGAAAAATCCGAGGCCTGCTCGCACGGTCAGCGGGAGGTGTCCACTTAAGCTCACAAGCTCACTCGCCTTTAGGGAGTGTGGACGTGGCGATAGAGTCAAACGACGGACTGATCGATTCAAGCTAAAGCGAGCGGAAGTGTGTTGTGGTCATGCCGACGGCCATCTTTTGTCGACAACACAGCTATTCAGTATGACATAAGCATTGAATGCTTTGTATTCCACGACAATGGACCATCCAACAAAGCAGGACAATGTGCGCGAGTTGAATGCGCTGCTGGCGAAAACACTTAGGATTGGGATACAAGATGGAAGAAGCTTCATCGGTAAGTCTCGGTTCCTGCACATCACCCAGCCTGGACGGCGCTGCTAGGGACCTTTGCTTGTATCGACCGTGAGAAGAACATCGTCCTCTCAAATACTGAAGAATACCCTCCTACCCACTCCACCGACGGATCGCGCTTCGTAGGGCTAATTATGGTCCCTTGGAGATACGTCGTCTCGGTAGAACTCGAAGTCATTTGCGGGGACACAAACCAATATACATGACCCGTACGTACAACCCTGCCGTACAAGCGTTTCTAGTCTAATGGTCTTTCAGAATCCCCACTGATCTGCTCGACACATGCCCTAATCCATCAGTGTATGCCAGGGTTCGATGGTGCCCTTCCGAGACGTTCTGTCACAGAGTTACGTCCACTGTCGGTCGTTTTCACACCAACGAGACATTACTTGTAATTTACCTCGTTTTTCCGCACATTTCATCTCGGTCGACAGTGCCAGCCGTCTTTGCGGCCTTGCATTCACACCAGACTAATCATCAAAATTACAAACAAAGATGTGGTGCTGAAACAAGTACATCCACCAACCCACCCGCCAGCTCGAGTAGTCGGTACAATATCACACACCATACACCTATAACAGTCCAATGACGCAATAACCAAAGGAGATAAAGGAACAGACAGTCCAGAAAATAGGTCACAGAAGTTCTTGGACATTGTTAGACGTATTGTCCGTGATCTTCCATGCCATCGGCGGGGTTTCTGCCATCATCATCATCTCCGTCTTCGCCTTGCGCGTCTGGTACATCTTGTGGGTTAGGGGGTTGTTGGAACGCCCGCTTCAAATTCTCTGCCATGAGTTGATACCAGCTCTCGTGCGCCTGCAACACACTCTCGTCGATAGGCTCGACGCCTTCGGCAGCCTCGCCATTAGCCTGCGCTTGAGCCTGGGCCTGAGCGGTCGCGTATGCACGGTCCTGGTGCATCGTAATGAGCCACAACTTGCTCAACTCGTTGTGCCAGATATTCTTCCAAATCGGCATTCCATCGGCATTGACAGTTGGAAGCTCAGGCATCGGCTGCTGCTGATGTTGCTCCGCCGCATGCTGTATATCAGGATGTATCTGCATCTGTGGTTGTGCGCCAGCAGGCATCGGAGGCATAATAGGATAGCCCGACGGGTCATACCTACACGCCAATGAGTACGTCGCGTGAAAGAGGGGAGATCCGACTCACTGGGTCATATCTGCCGGGTACGCAAGCGCGTATGGGTATCCCGCCTGGGTACTTGGGCCGGCATTGGGCACATCTGGGGGAGGCGCGGTAGTGTCATAGGTTGGCGGGGGGTATGGCGCAGTGGCTGCCGCAGCTATGCTCTTTGTGCCCTTGGACTTCTTCTTCCTCACCCGGTGGACGCCGGTGCGCGGGTCAATACTATCGTTGACTGTCCAGTAGTGGCCTTTGCCGCGGTCGGTGAGCGGGCGGGGAATCTTTTCAAAGCAGGGGTTCAGCGAGAGATTGTGTCGGATCGAGTTCTATTGGCTCATTAGCACCGCGTTCCAACATGATCACCGCAACCTACCTTCCATCCCGGCGGCGCGGTCCTAAAATACGGGAACCGGCTTGCAAGTGCAAAATAAATATCTTCGAGCAATAGACGTTGGTTCGGCGAGCCTTTGATAGCATAACTGCAAAGTGTCAGCGAGGCTTTCAATAGTCACTGAGAATACTCACCGGATAAGTGTCGAGTAAGGGTAGAATGGCTTCGAGTTGGGATTAGGGCCGTCCTTGAGATCGTCGAGCGAATGTGCGTCGCCAGATGGTTCGTGATAGTACTGTCCTGGCGCCAGTTCCCCATCCAGCCCCTCATACGCTTGCAAATCTGGGTTCATAGGCGGCTGCTCCATCGGTGGCTCTGAGTTAATGTCCGATTGGTGGTGGGGATGTTCCATTGGAGTTGTGGACGGTGGAGGTGATCGCGGGCTTCTTCTTGCTTATAAGGGAACCGGCCAGCGCACGGGCCACCCAGCCGGCCAGAGTGCCGTTGGAGGCGAGGGGTGCGGCGACGAGGACGCATAGTTCGCCGGTGAGCAGTTTCGAATTCTGTTGTTATTCATCTCGCCATCGCGTGTCTCTGCTTGGACAGAAAACATAGACAAGCGGGCGGTACACAACAAGCACCGAGCAACACCGCCCTACCAGTACATCCGCCACACAAAATCAAACTCACAGCAAACACCACAAAAAATAAAATACATCTCTATCATCTAACACACATTCTACTAATATTTACTCAGGAATCGGCTCGCCATTTCGAATCCTAGGAATGTTGCACCGTTGGCAAACGGTGACCTGCAACCTCATGCCATGAGTCCAAGAAAGCGCAGTCACACTTGGACACTCACCGAATCAAGATGGGGATCAGGCCGCGCGTGAACGCCGGCATCCCTTCTGTTCTCCATATCTGCCTGACCGCATCACTTCCAGACTTGTACTTTTGGCCAGCATCGAAACTGAACCCGTCGGTCTGAATTCGAGACTTGATCATGTCGATAGGGAAGATTACGGCCCATAACTGTGCAAATGGGGTCAATCAGAGTACATCGTCAACTGGAAGACGCTTACAGCATATCCAGCCGCTGCCCCGAACAGAATTGCCTTGGCAGGGGCAATCTGTTCCCGACGGCACTCGTGAATACGCATTTCCCGCTGTATGAGCTTCTCGTACGCCCAGAAATATGCTGCATACCCAGTGGCCTCGCGCAACAATGTCGGGTTTTGGCCTTTAAATATCCCCGCAATTCCATTCGACCGATAAATCTTCTTTGCCGCGTCCCAAGGGCCGTTGTACAATTTAGCATGATGCGGTTGGGTCTGTAACCCTGTGGATCGTTTTGGTTAATCATATGGCGGGGGTATTTTGATACTCACTTATACGGATATGCTCCACAGGCCCAGATACGACACTATTGGCCAGCCCTGCTGCCGCGCCAGCTATCAGCAACTGCCCACCACTAAGAAGCGCCCCATCTGGCCCTCCAGTTCCCCGTTTTCGATTCATCTCCGCGAATGCTCGCTTGGTCCCTTCGAGAGCGGCAAATTGGATCGACACGCAAAGACCGATACCGAGTAGAGGTGTCAAGGTACCCTACACATCACGCGTATAAAACGTGATTGGACCAGTTTGAATACCAATAAACCTACCTTGTAGAATGCCATAGGCCCTTCATTCTTGAGAATACCCGTAGCGCAGTCGACCATGCCCTTGTAGGTCCCAGATGGTGCGGTTTGCATCCGCTACACGGTCGATGGTCAATACTGAGGGATATGAAGTTACAAAATGCACGCACCACCTTAACTATCTAAGATGGGGTATAAAAAATATCAGTCACCCTGTTTATGCGTATGTTGAGAGCAACTAACGTCAAAAGGCTGCCCCACCAAGACCTAAAGTTATCCAAGTGAGTCATAGCACAAGTTTGGATATTTGGATCCTACATACCTGTCCTATCCCTCCCACCGTCCCCGCAGTCAGGTCCTTTACTGTCTTGTTCATGGTGTGGGATTGAATTCAGCCTTTCTCGAGTTGAGCTGCGCTGGCAGTAGTTAAAGATACTTTATCCGTGTAAAGCCGATGGTGGCTGTGCTATTTTTGTTAAACGAAGCAGAACCTTGGACTAAAAAGCTCACGGAATTCCAATTAGCCTCCATCCGGTTCAACCTAAAGATCAGGAGTGTATATCCCCATATGGAAGTGTGTGGTCGAAAATAGCTGAATTTCAAGTCGTTTGAAGGCGTCGCAGCTTGGAGCGCATATACTTGGGATTTTTATCACAATAATGGTGCAACTCACAGAATTGGTACCGCTATGACGTTGGCGACCCACCAAATTTGGTAACAACTACCATTATTATAAGCCAAGCAGATCGCGGCCAAAAAATAGCTCGCCTACATCTCAATTTGATTGGCTCTCTGCTAGCTATGGACATTGATTCTCGACTGCTCTTTGCTGATTGGTTGAAACATGGATAGATGGCCGACGATATACTCATAGCTGTGTCATAAACAATATGTATGAGAGTTTATAACATTTATATTCTCCTTAGAGCCCAGCCAATACACCACATAAGGTGTGCCTGGACTAGCTGTAGTTAACCTACCTTTATTCGTATTACCATTTATTAATCGGAAAATATGTGCGCCAAAGAACCAAATTTACAGAATTATGCCGGCCCGCATCGATGACGTAGGAACTACGATATGGAGAAGCGCATTGATACCTTCCTGGGGCTGAACAAGCGTGGATCTGCACGATTATAACATCGTATCGATAGCAACAGGGTGCCTTTTCGAATGCATATAGTATGCGCGGGGGATATATTCTCGGCGCGAGACTGCCATTGACGTAATTTATGGGGGATTTGGATACTAAAGGAGTTAATTAATGGTGCGCCAAATGGGGAGATGTTATGGAATGAACGCATACACAGTCATGTGATGTTTGAATCGCCTGCAACCAACTTCAGCATGCTCAAGTCATTTTGCATAAAAGTGGTATCTCTTCTCCATAGTATTAATATTCCTGAGGCCAAAGCCTGCACCCTTTGGATATCTCGCGTCTCAGCAATGCTGCGGAACTTGAGGTGCTATAGTCCCCGTTGTTATTTGGTTAATATATTGACGTTGGTTGTGTTTAGAACTCATTCAGATGTACCCCGAGTACATACCAGAGGACCACGTTATGGCGTTCCTTGGCGATGATGGGGGCCAGACCTACAATAACTGCCATTGTGAGTTCATTCAATTGTAACGGGGATTTCCTAATTGTATTTCAGTCGACGTCTGGAGCAACTTTGAGATTAGCGACTTAAATTTTTGGAGGAGCGGAGCATACATGAAATACTTCGACTTACTTGACTCCAAGGGTGGACTCTACTATGATATATGGATAGGTTCATTCGAGCACCGGATCCAAACTTAATGTGCAATTTAATCCAGCGATAGGGTGATCCACCTGTGCATAGTATCGCGGCCGCTCTATTCGCGAAAAAGGATCACATTCACTTCTTGGAAAGCATCGGCTACCGCCACTCACCGCTCGAGCACTGTCCAAATGGTCGGATTCATGCTCGAGGCAACTGTTGGTGTGGCGAGGCCAATACATTTGGTATGGACATCTTAGCTTCACTCCACAACGTATTAATATTCACCCAAGATAATCAAGATAACGACCCATGCTCCTGCTTGCACAGGTACAATACATTGTAGGGACAAGGAACCAATCAACCAAAATGGGATCCTTGAGAGGTTACGAGGGGCGCGCATATATTTATGCTTCTGTTAGATACCCCTGGCTGAGGTGTTCTCATGGACATTATGCTGGTCATTTTTATCACTCATCATTGTACCACTATGCCACATAAATTCGTTTAAGCCATCTAACTGTTGACTATCTCACGAACATTGGCCTCATCAACTAATAGATCTAACTGCGAAACAATTGATTGGCGGGTTGATTAATTATATAATAATACAGTAGCTAGCCAGATAATTTAAGTACGGCATCACCAATCTAGCCCAGTAACACGATAGTGGTGAGGATGATACTACTATTACCCCAACGAGTGAGGAAAGCGTTGGTTGAGAGCTAACGCCCTCAAGTGAGTTCAGGGTCGAGTCACGTGAACGCTTTTATAAGTAAGTTTACGTATTTAACGAGCTTCATGATCATATGAAAGCTTGAGATCCTCATGCCGTTAGAAACTCTGGCTCCGAAATTGGGAGCTTGCCGAACAAGATGATTATATTGAACAGTCGTGCTTGTACAGTAACAGGCGATCCCGTGATCCGGGCGTGATGTCAACAAATACGTCAATGGTTCTGCGCGCGACTTCGAAGCTGTGGAAGCTTTTAAGCGAATAAGGACTTCAACTCAACAACAACCCACCAACGACCCACCTCGCACAATAAGCTTACTTACACTAAAAAGACCTAAACAAACTATAACTATGTCATTACCGTATGCGAACGAAAAATCCGGGACTAGTTCGATCCCTATTGCCGCGCGACGAACTCCCAAGGCTCATAGGAGCAAATTTCTGGCCGCGGCTTTTATTACATCCGCAGCGCTTTATTGTTGCCGCAACAAAGTCGCCAACGGGCTCGAGGAAGTTTTTCTAACACCATTGGCTCCCGAGCCTAGAGACTACTGCCAGCAAGTTGAACCATATGATGCTTCTAAATGGACCTCCGTGTACGATGAAAAGGGTTTCGAGGCGAGGGCTGCAGAGTGGCTTGGAGGTTCCGTTCGTGTTGCGTGAGTAAAACCTACCGAGTTGAAAGAACTAGCAGGTGTTTATTTTGCTATCCAGAACCGAGTCGTTTGACGTAATGGGCGATATCGGAGAGGACGACCGCTGGCTCATGTTTGGAGAATTCCACAAATATCTCGAGAAGCAGTTCCCAAAAGTGTGAGTGTTGGTGTAAAGCAATTTTATTGGCCGTACTAAAACACTTGGCAGGCATGAGTCGTTGAAGCTGGAAAAGGTCAATACTTATGGTCTCCTTTACACGTGGGAGGGTTCCGACTCGTCCTTGAAGCCACTGTTGCTCATGGGACATCAAGGTCTGTCAATCTACGCAGCTGCACAACGTGGTGTACTCACCAGCGCGCGGCTTAGATGTCGTGCCTGTTGACCACCAGACCGTCGATCAATGGAAGCAACCTCCTTTCTCTGGGCATTATGACGGTCAGTTACCCAAGGTTCTTGGCGCGTCCTCGGTATTCAAATTGATACCTGGGCAGGTACCTATGTGTGGGGCAGGGGTAGTGCTGACGACAAGAGTGGCCTTATCGGTATTCTCGCCACCGTTGAAAGCTTATTGGAGGGAGATTTCAAGCCAACACGTACTGTGGTTCTCTGTACGTGTACCCTTCTATGGCGCACAATACATGCCATTGACTGCTTGCTTGTTCAGCTTTCGGGTTCGACGAAGAAGTTGGGGGTCTAAGGGTCAGTGCAGCACTGGGCGGGTCAGTGGCTTACTAATGCCATACGCTAGGGTGCTCAACACTTGGCTAAGCGCGTTCATGAAATCTATGGGAAGGATAGTATTGCGATGGTTGTAGATGAGGGCGGTTCGTTTTATTAACAGAGGGTACTCGCACCGGCTCTTATCCATCTGACCTAGATACTGCAGGCTCTGTTGTCACCGATAAAGGATTCTCTCTCGCACGACCAGCAGTGGGCGAGAAGGGGTACCTAGATGTTTACATTGAGGTGAAGTCACCCGGAGGCCACTCTAGCGTCCCCCCCGCTCATACGGTAAGCGGTTGTTGTCACCCCAAAATTCACCTCCTAACTGTTGGATCCCAGTCAATTGGCATGCTTTCCCAAATTATCGTCGCCCTTGAAAACGACCCCTATCCCGTTAGGCTTAATCGCAGCAGCCCAATGTACAATTTATTACAGTGCGAGGCCGCATATGCACCCCCTGAAGCTCTTGCACCCAGGTTCCGAAATGCAGTTCGGCGTTCTCTCATCAGCGACAGAGCCTTAGAATTTGTCACTGAAGTCATGTCCATGAACTCAGTTTGGCGGGCATTTGTCGGCACGACACAGGCCACCGATGTAATTCATGGGGGCGTCAAGGCAAATGCTCTACCCGAACAGGCTACCGTTCTCATCAACCACAGGATTGCCATCGAGAGGTGAGTTCAATGCACTTATCATGTGTCGCTCGTTCTTATGTTATTCCAGCTCCATTGAGGACGTTCAGAAGCACATTGCGAGTAAACTCGTGCATTGGGGCAAAGAGTTCAACTTGTCTGTGGAGGCCTTTGGCCATGATGTTTCCGGGGGAAAGGCACCATTCTATGGTTCTATCAAAGCCACTGCGGCTGACACCGAGCTCGATGTTGCGCCTATCTCGCCACATGATTCGAAGTCTAAGCCTTGGGTTGTGTTGTCGAGCAGCATTCGTGGTGCGCACAGAGATAGCAAGAGCGACAGGATTGAAGGAGACATCATTGTGTCGCCGGCGCTGATGAGTGGCAATACTGGTGAGAGAGTCCATGAGTGTAGATACATGAGCTGACCTTTGTTAAAAGATACGCGATTCTACTGGGGACTTACTAAACATATCTTCCGATACAACCACCACTTTGACACTGATTTGAACAACGGTGCCCACACCATTAACGAAGGTGAGACTTGATTGTATGCGCTGCCGTTCACCGCTGACAGCTTGCACAGCATACAAAGCGACGGGATTTGTTGACATGATCAAGTTCTTCACGACGCTAATTGTTAATGCCGATCGACCAGAAGCGCTGTAACCTGCCAAGGCATTTGGTAATTCTCTTGAGGCTTGGGGTTGTATAATAGAATCAAAATATAAAAATTTTGCAGCGTCGCTTAATTTGTGCGCATTCTCGAGTGGGCATTTGATTTTCGGGGGTTGAATATGATGACATGAGCAAGCCAAGCCAATTGAGCTGCGGAGAGGAGTCCACTTCCTATTTGGGGTACGAGTGGATGGCATTGTGGGTGGCATATTTTGCGTTTTGTGCGGAAAACAGAGCGCCTACACTCGGTAGACGATTTTAACATACTAAGCGGACTTGGCCCAGGGTGATGTGGAGCGTTCCCAAGCCGTCAGAGCCTCATGGTTGCTTTCATATATGCTCGGCAGTATTCCTCCGCTTGGCAACTTGGCAGGCTGGGCCGACATTGAAAAACAGTCTCAGTCTGCATGAATCCGCAGGTTCTCTGATTTCCCCCTTTATCCTTCATCCACTCGACTCGACATGCCCTCTAAAGCTCTTATTTTCGCCGTTGGAGCCTCTGTGGCTGCCTCCGTTGCCTATGGCCAGGAATCTTTCACCCCCCTTGCCCAAAAGCGATTCGAGTACACCAATCTGGTACGTTGAACATTACTGTATCCCACAACACATTCTTATGCTCGGTCATACGTAGCCTTACAAGGCCGACACCGGCACCGGCGAGCGTGGCACCCAATTTGGCTACAACATCTGCAACTCGACGACCGAAAGCCAGACTTCGCTCTGTCAGACTGCGATGATCAATTCTTTGGATGGTAGGCTATATGCCAGGGGAATCCAATAATTGAAGCTGACAGCTACCCCAGACTTCTGCTTGTGGGGACCCCCTGAGCCAAACTCGCTTATTGGCAACACCGAAGGAGAGGCCGTCGCCTGGTGCACTAAGCCCGGACGCGGCACCCGCCTCATTCCCGCCGGCGCGCTGACTGGCGTCCAGTTTATGAGGACTCGTTCTTACATCCAGGTATGGTTGCGTCATCAATGTTGTTTTCTCGAGTTGCTTAGTCAGGTGTTTCTTCAGGTTACTGGCCATATCAAACAGGACCTCATCAATATTGCCGCCAACGATGACGGTGGTGAGATGGATCCCCACGGCGCTGACCAACGTGGCAATCCTCTTGGTGGCTTGATTTTCTCCAATGCCTTCCCCAGCAATGGTGGCAACAACAACACCTTCCAGCAAGTCGTCGAGTGGCACAAGTACGTCTTGTTTGATTAGTTGTATTGTCCGGCATTGACTCGTGTAATTAGCTTCATGGGCGCCAACCTCTTCTGTCTCAAGGCATGCGACCCGGCTGACCCCGATGACGACAAGTACTGCGAGCATATCTTCGATCGCATTGGGTGCACCTACAACGCCCCTGCTGCATACAAGGATGGTGTCTTTGAGTCTTGCGAAGGCGAGAACCAGGACTTCCCTGGTATCTATACTTCCAACGGTCAGGTCATGACCTATACCCAGCCACCCGAGTCGCTCGGTGCCATTAGCACCATGCCCTATAATCCTCGTGTGCCGGCATCCTCGAACTGTGTCACTTTCCAGAGCTCTGCTATCTACACCGGTGGCGTTAGTGTTTCCGCTCCAGCTGCGTCCACGTCTGGATCTGCTGGTGCTGCCAGCAACACTGCCACTGCCGCTGCCAGTGGCACTGCTAGGCCCAGCGGCGCATCTGGCACTAGCGCTCGTACAAGTGCTGCTTCCTCCACTGCGACCAACGCCGGCGCTTCCAACGGTGCAGTTGGCTTGACCTCGCCTGCCTTTGGTTTCATGACCATTGGCTCGCTCGTCTTCTCTGCCCTTGTCGGCGCTCTTGTAGTGCTCTAATCCATACAAATTGTTATTGAGGTCGCTGCTTTGTGGATACGGATATTCTGCATGACATTATCTCGTCTCGAACTTTTCTGCCTTGCTCTGTTTCTTTTTCTTTTTTGCATTGGTACATTTCTTCGTATCACCCACACTCTTTTGGACTCTCGCGTGTACCCGGAACATTGCGCGTTGGTTGTTTTCATTCGGGTATCTTCCTATAGCAATAGCAATTGATTTTAATCGCATTTCGGTCCGAGTGCACACCCCAAGGCAAAGAGGGTGGGGAATGCAACAAAAGCATGAGTATCATTGATTGCTTTGGGGATGACTTTTCCTGTAACCTCATGGTGCACCATGATATTGCCACGCAACAGCGTTGTTCCCTAAGAGGAGCGCCGTTTGTATCCCGTTATGGAGCAAATTCGTCACTGCTATTGAACGTGAAACTGCGGGGTACAGTATTCAAATAAGGCGATGCTAATCATTCCCCAAAGCGATGACCCAATCGCGGCGCCATCACCTCGGAGAGACCTGTGAAAATCAATGGACAGAGCCTCACGCCTAGGTTTCTCCGCTGTATGCACTTCACAGCCCCTCGGTCCAATGGGCTGCTGTATCCCGAGGATCATTGGCACCGGAGCTGTGATGGTATATTGGCTCACGGCCTATGCCCCTTCCGGCTCTGCACCTCGCAGGAACTTCCTCTTCCGTTTTGCAAGCGCCGGCTGTACCGATGCTCCAAAATCACAATTTGTTTCTGACGCAACATTCTTCCCGGGCCAAGGGGCTGAGCATCGACATCATGATCAATCGGCATTGGTCTCAAACCGTAATAGGGTCGCGGTGCCATTGCGTTACGGTCGCAACACTTTCGAATTCTCTGGTCCTGGCCATCGCTTTGAAAAGGGCCGGTCCCCTAGGTCCTTCCCTTTCTCGTGATACTTCTACCGTCCGACTCGGCGCAACCTGACTGTTCCCTACGAAACGGATTTTCTTTAGCTCTCCGATCCGAATAAAACTACAGCTTGGCTGCGTCCGTTATCTAACTTGGTCCATCTCCCCCACTGCTCTTCGCCACGAGCTACCCATATTTTTCGCTCTGTCGCGCTATGGCTCGCTCTGAACCTGTCAAGAAGGCTTGCCGAACCAAGGCTCAGCCTAAAGTCAATCATGTCGGCAAGCTAACATTTGTTACTGCCGCCCAAAGGTAGGCTGTCGCCACTCGCCATCACCTTGTTCTCACCATCCCCAAATCTGATTTGCATTCACAGCCGGGCCGATAAGGAAGCTTGGCTGAGGGAACACCAGACCGGGTATAAACGGGTAAGTGGAAATGTACAGCATCCGGTTGTACTTTGTAGTTTGACCGTTTTGGCTGTTGGTAGGCGGCGCGGACGTGTACATTTTGCAAGAATGTATTTGGGGACAAGATGGTACGCATTCGACACGAGAGGCTGTAAGTAGAGATGTTTCAGTTTTTCCTGGTTCTTTCTTTCTTTGAGACTTTGTTGGAAACGGAAGGCTGTTGGCTGGCCAGTCGATGATAAGATACCATCCACATGGTACAGTGTACTGATAACATGTTATTTTTACAGGTGTATAAGGAGGCCTCGCCATGAATCTCCCGATACATCCATGAGCTCCGAGGCGAGATCCCCCGAACCTTTAGAACGAAGGGAGTAGGCCCGTCGACCCATTATCTTCTTCCTTCTCGCCACCACTTGCTTCCAGAAGAGGATGTTACATGTATATTGTTCTAAAATAAGCAGACCGAGCATCCTCCAGTTATTACTAAATTTAGTTACTTTTATTGTACTATACATGTGTTATATTCGTTATATTCCTGTATAATACATATATTGAATAAAACTTCAGCTGCGCAATTCATTCGTCATATCTAGGCTATGCAATGGGCACATCAACGCGGTGCTGGCGGTCGACTCAGAAAGACCATTCTGGAACGAGAATCACGTGCTGTGCTCCCATGCTCCGCACAGTCATCATCAGGGACTGCTGCGCCGCTCCTCGTCCGCTCTCAGCTCGGCCACCGCAGTTATCATTTAAGTCGTCTTGTCGCTCTCCGCTATTACTGTCACCCACCACTACCCTTCTTCTGCCACGATGGCTGTAACTCGCGACGATAACCCACCCACATACGACGTTGCCATGGGTTCGAGCTCCGGTAAGTCGAGGCTGACGCCCTGGGGAAATGAACAACGTATTCATTTGTTAATTTCTATCTAGGCCCAGCTGTTCCTCCAGCGCCGTCCTCCCCCACGCTCAAGTCCAAAGATACCCCATATCCCCAACAGACTCCCAATTCTAACGCAGTTCCCCAACCACAAGCACATCATGGGATGCTCATTGCACCGGCGCTAGGCCCCACACCGGCGGTGTACAGGTATCATAACCCCCAAACAGGAGAGGTTGTTACATCTCTCTTGCCTCCAGACGTAAGTTGACCTTTTTTGGAGTTTGGTCGTCACGTTTGGCTGATCAACGTCGAATTTGAACTTAGCACCCCGAGATGGTTTGTCTCCAACAAGGCCACATTATCAAGACTACCTACGGTGTCCTAGGGATACTGGCTGCTGTTTTCTGGTTCCCACTTGGGATTGGTTTGTGTTTGCTTGATAAGCGAGTCAAGTGTGAGAGGTGTGGGCTTTTGGTCGAGGACGGTTGCTTCTAAGCTTGGGCGCTTAACTGGACAAGCATCACGAATATCTGGGCATTTTCGCCATTTACACCCACACGAATATTTTGTTTGTTATCACTCTGGTTCCAGTTCTGTTTATGATCGAGGCTGCATAGTCCTGCACCCCCTCTCGTTGTAACCTAACCTTCTGTATACATATGATGGTAATTCATGCATTTATGCCAGTAATCTACCTCCAGCCAGATCCTGGGTTTATATGAAATTATTATCTACCTCTCGATCACGCCCCATAAATTGTCTTGGCGTTTGTCCCAAATACGGCGTCCAGCCCTTCCTGATCGACGCCCAACTCGACGACGCTCTCTTTGGCGATTTGGTACCAATCACCTGCATTGGACATGGAAGTCGAGGATGTGGACGGAGATGAACCGAAGAGCAATCGGGAGTAACCGAACGCCTCAATGGCGGGACCAACTACAGCTCCTGATGAGTGAACGAAGCCAGCAGATTTGGTTAATCACACGCACGGTACATTTTAGTCCTGCGCTTCCATTCCTTTTTCTCCTCGCTGTCGAGGTCGCGTATTGACTGGTCCGGATCGGCGGGCTGAGCGCTGGGCAGTGGTGACTTGGGAGTTGGAGTATGCCAGTCAGGGGGAAGATACTTGAGATACACGTTCTGGTTGAACGAAAGCGACGCAATGTGTGCCTGGTACGCGAGGTACATCGGATGCCCAAGCAGTTTGACGGTTGGGACCGCAAGTACACCGGGGGGAGGAAGCAGATTGGCTGAAGATGGTGGATTAGTTTGCAATTGTGGAGATTGAAATGTACGCACAAAGGACGATGGGTTTGAGGTTTGGCCTTGGTCCGGTGTTCTTTGGGTCTGGCTCGGTATCAGGTTCTGCCTGGGTGGCGGGCTCTGCCTGGGTACCAGGTTCTGATTTGGAGACGACTTTGCTGATGAGCTCTTCAAGGGCCTCCCAACCTTGTTTGCCTTGGGTGAGATCAATCTGCACGTCAATATCGACTGGGTGCTTGTCGGATGCCCACCGAAGAGCCTGAATGAGCGAGTCGGAGGACTGGTTAAATGTGAAAGAGTATGCGAGTGGGACTGGGGCAGTCAGGTCATCGGGCGGGGGGCCAGAAAGGGGATATGGGACGGAAAGCGCAATGACAGAAGGCTCGGAGGGCACGGTTATACTGGATTTCAACGTTAAATGCGCGTGGGACACGGCTAGTTGGCACAAACCTTGCAAGGGCATCCTTGGATGCTGCGCCCGATGGAAGGGCAAGCACGACCGACCCGATTTTAGGTCCATATACTTGACCCGCGTCAGTTTTCCACTGTGCCAGCGCATCGGCTAAATACGGTAATGTGCATTTAGTTACACTCTAAATTGGACCGGTACTTACGCGAGACAAGACTAACATGCGCGTCGTGAACTTGGGTTGGGTTCTGCGCAGACGGCGGAGGAGGAAGGCCAGCGGTGGGTGCGCCTGCGCCAATGTTGGCGGAGTTGAAAAGAGTCGGAGATAGCTTGGGCGGACGGCGGGAGGGCTTGCTCATGGTGGTGCTGTGATGAGAGCAGAAAATAAGCGCTATAACCACGTGACAGTAGATCATGTGATCAAGTCACGTGGTTGTGTTATGGGCACATCCTTGCTGCCAGGCTCTGCGGCGGGTGGAGGCGACGATGAGTGTTGCAACCCCTCGAGTTCCATTGTCGAGTCGCGCTGCATCTGCTCGCTGGACCACTGGAAGCGCTGCCCCGAGGGCCATTGACATGTTGCCTGCCTCGACTATCGCTGCTGTTGCAACTGCTCCTCCCCGCGTTCCCAACCACAAGCGCGCTCGCTCACCCGATGTCGAATACAACGACGACGATGTCCACAAGCGCTCTAGAGGCAGTGGAGCAGCTAATAGAGACGACAAGGGCGCTGACCCATGGGTCCGGGAGCGTATCGAGCGTCGACAAGAACGCGAGCACTATCGGAACAGCTACCTCAAGGCCTTTCCCAAGTTCGTATTTTATTTCGACAATGTGGATTCTACTATCAAGAATCGTCAGTCGCAGACGGTAATTTCGTTGGGAGGGGTGAGTCGCTTTATTCTGAAGTTTTCTGGTGTTTACACTTGCAATGCTAATTCCGATTTATGATATGACCAGCGAGTCGACCCGTTCTTTTCTCGCAACGTCACACACGTTATTACGAGCTGCCCTCGCGCTCGCATAGATGCTTTAATAAGGGAAGCTGCGTCCAACAAAGAAAATAATCCGAAGAAGAAGCAAGGCGCCCGGAGCCCCGTCAAGGCCGCTGCCCCTTCTACTTCCCGTTCCAGACCGTCCGTCACATTATCTTGATCGTTATCGCGCGATATTAACCATCCCGTATATGTAGCTCTGATGCCCCAGAAACCAGTGCACTACTTGCCAAGGCCATCGAGTATAATATCAGGATTTGGGAGACCATCAGTATGTGTTTAGCCACTGCAATAATCATAGCTGATCCCAACTCCTATTCTAGAGCTGACCAACATCCTCGACTCGATCACTTATGACAACCGAATTGCTCCCTCTGCCACCCCCTCTGCCCAGCTTTCACTCGAGCACCTTCTTGCGGCGGAGCGCATTCACGGGACTCATGAACGTGACCCTACAGCCCGTCGCACAGACTTTACCTACTTTCCCCGGAACTCTCACATTCTCCTCGTTGAGGATCTGACTGGCGTCCACGCTACTGTTGCCTCTCGCGACTTTGGTCCGAAACCTGTCGGTGGGGCCAAGCCGGGATGGCCCGTATGTCACGCTCACCCAGACGCGCGCGGGCCATTTTGCGAACCTCCCAAAGGGGAAAAGCGAGAACGTGGTCGAGAACGGGAGAGGGATCCGACAGTAGTCAGAGACCTCCGTCGCACCGCCTCGCTCTCTCATATGCGTGCCAAGCGGCGGGCAACAACAGGAGGCGAGCAGGACCCGGAGCCCGAGGTTGAAGAGGATCTCGATTGCGATCAACCAGACTATATTGCTGCGTCGGGGAACAGTGTGGCCATTACATCAAATGTGGCAAGTACGACTTCAACGGCCGTCGCTGCGCCTGGAATACCTCGTGTAAGATCGACGCTGCGGTTCCAGGCATTGGCAAAGGGCGCCGGTGCCGCAAGTACAATGCCTCCGCCAAGAGTAATCCGAAAGGCGAAGAGCACCAATACGTTGGCTACCGTTCGCCTGCCGGTTAGGGAAGAGAGAAAAAAGCCAGGGTATTGCGAGAATTGCAGGGCACGATTTGAGGATTTCGATCAGGTATGTTTCATGATGGGCCGCGTGTAAATGGCGCGAGCTAACGACTGGCCTGGCAGCATGTGAACGGAACCAAGCATCGCAAGTTTGCTGTCAAGGATAGCAACTTCCATGAATTGGATTTATTGCTGGAACGCATAGCACGTCGGCCTATTGAGACTAGCCCGGACCTCTATGATGATGACGATTCGGGTCAGTATGGCGAGGACGCTAATCCTGGGTGCGAGCTTGAAGAGGACGTCGGCGATTCCTCGGAAGACTATGGAGAGCTGCTAATGCCTTCCTTGGGTTATGTGAGCGGAAATGATTGCAGGTTGTCTTGGCCCGAGCGCTGACATTGACCCCTACCCTTAGGACTTCATGAACCATCCCCATCTCCTCAATGGGAAAGGGATTCTTGAGCCTGATAGTGATGTTGTAGTCGTTGAGCCGGGCGACACGCAAGAAGACCAGGATCTTGAAATATAGACGTTCAACATTATTATATACGCCACTATGAACACCCCTATGCTTTCTCTTCCTTCCAGCGTCCCCGATTCACATTATCTGCTTCCCCTCCCAATATTCCTACAACGCATTATCTTCATTTTTAGCTGGTCTTCGTTTATAGGCTCTCGTCCCCCGCAATCCCGTTGTTCATCCTAGTTTTTGCGACCCACCAACATCAATATAACCTAAACCCTTGTATGATAGTCATCGACCTTATTTAAGTGTTTATGCGGAACAGCACAAGGAAGTAACGATGTCAAGCACATTTGAGGAATAAGCTCAAGTCACGTGGATTAGGTGGCTATTGGGTGGCTAGTGGTGTGCATATTTACATATCCACAGTTTTTGACGGAAGTACATTGGAATACTACTAAAAAAATACAAACAGCACATAAGTTGGATCTTATTACAAGAACTACTCCAAGGTATATATCCGAGAAATATTGTGCTTGGAAAGCGGGAGTGCATTGGGACATAGTGGGGGTAGTTTATTCCGAAACGAATCGATCAGACCGAGAAGAAAGATTCACTAAGGCATTACATAGGGTACGCGCTGGTATATGGGCGGGTCATCGAGAGGCGTATTTTCAACCTGAGACTTCTGGAACAAATACTGTACAGTATATCTGAACTTCACCTGGAGTCCGCCAGTGACTCTCGGCCTCGCACTGCCGTCGAAACTGGCCGCTGCATATCTTTCTGCCGAATGGATAGCGGTGCTACGGGAGGCATTACAAGTACACCCGCATCTTGGCCTAGGACGAATTGCCCATCTTGTGCGATGCTGGGCTGGCACTGGGCTTGATTAGGTACAGCCTGGGCTGACTGAGAAAAATAAGGTGGAGGCGGGCCGCGCGCATTCACACGCGACGAAGTGGGAATCGTGCCGAGGACATAAGTAAAGGCGTCCTGAGTGCCATCAAGGCGTTGAGCATAGATGACTTCGGGCGGTTTGGAAGCGGAGCCTTGACTATGGGCGGATGATGGGAGTGCAGGCAGGCGCCTGACCACGTGTACTGGCGAGTGTTGGTTCGCAAAGGCAGGAGATGTGCTCGGTCCTCGTGGGGGTATGTTGTGAGATTGTGCTTGAGAATCTAGATAATCGTTTGCCTGTTGCTCGACCTCCTCTTCAATAGGCGCCGGTCGTGTATGCGGTGGGTGTGGCGGGCCGACCAGCGCTTCAAGCAATATGCGACCGTCTTCGTCCGCTTCGTCCGTACGCGTGCCATCCCTGGCCAAACTTCCCAACGAAGCTTCAGATGGCGCAGTGACCATGTTGGGAAGATCAGGTATTGTGTGCCATGGAGAAAGAGATGCAGGGTTTGAGTCAGAATGAAGCGTCCCGCGGCGGCTTGACGTAGACGGGCTCATGCTGTTTGTTTCATCCTTTACATGTGAGTTAAATGAGCAAGAATGCCTCCATTTCCCGGTCAACAGATTTAAGCGCTCACTTGTTGGTACACTTCGGCCGTAATGAAAGACTGAGAGTCGTCATCGGAACGCGCAGCTTGAGGTCCTCTGCTCGAGGCAGGTGAAGTGGGTATACTTGGTTGCAAGGAGGCCCTCCTGGGTCTCAGAATTGACATATGGTACCATTTTTTATTTGTCCCTGGGTTTTGCCCGGCGGGATTCGAGCTCGGGCTGTCGATATCAAAGCGATTTGTCGGCGAAGGGGCGAGAGATTCAGTATTGCGTGCTTTACTTTTGGACCTATTTTTTTCGAGTTTGGCTACAGAAACCATCCCGCGGCCTACTCTTACGTGCGTTGCTCCTCGGGCCGATGCTTCTGCGGAGGATGCAGGTACGTATTGGCCATGGCCACGTCCAATAATTGATCGAGTCTCAATACGAGGGGGAGCGGAGTCTTCAGGATTCATTGTAGGCGGGAGGTGACGAACGAGGAGAACTAGCAGGCGAAAATTCGTGCCTCATTGGCATGTGGTGGCATAGTCATGATTGCAGGCCTTATCTATCAGGTGCCTGAGCGCCATCATGGGTACTGCTTTGTTTGGAAATCCCTTTTGCAAGAGGCCGAGGAGTTATTTTCGTTCTGATGTTGGGGGTTCACTGCATACGGCACTCATTCAATTGCGTTGTTCAGCTTTCCGAGTTTCGCGCTTACCTGGGTATATGCGCCTTTCGATGTAACTTTGCCGAATTCTGTACGATGACCAGTAGTAGGTAATTTAGGTTCGTTCGAGGCTGAGCACAATAATGATATCACCCAGATGAGGCCGTTTGAAAGTTGCCTTGCAATTATAGTTTCTAGCTCATTGCGTATATCTGTCATTGATTTTATACAAATGTAGCAATAGATTCCTCACTTGGCTACCCGCTGTCTGCCAGTGTTATAATTGTTCCGCAAGGAACGATCTTGAGTATTATAGTCCCGCAACCAAATGCACACTGATTCATCTTCAGCTTACTAATCTGTCGCCGACATTGCTTCCGCTTGGGATCGAAAGAGCGGTCGGCGGGAGCCGATGTATTGTCGGGGCCGACTATTATGGATCCATGGAGGTGCACATTGATTTCGTTGGTGTTAGAATAACATTATCGAAATACGACCAGTAAATAACATCCAAGTTCAGCAGGTAAGCGTACAGAGGTTGAAGGATGAACTTTATAGCCATAGCGCTATAGGCGAATTCCATTCCTGTAACATCGCCCAGAGTGACCGTTTCTGGTATAGGGGGCACTGATATTGAAGCTAAATTTAAATTAGTTTATCTTATCACGTGCTGCAGATCACCCATTCGGCTGGCTCTTTTGGGAGCCCACAGCTCAACGACCACCGCTTATCGCTTGGTGGCTACCAGCATACGACTCTGGATTTATATTTCGAACATTTTGGTACCCCAAAGCAATAACTGAGTAGTCTTGGCGCTGGAACAACTCTTGTTTGTGTAGAGTGTTCGATTCTTTCGCACTATGTCACCTAACTTAACCGCTCTTGGGGATCATGACGACCCCGCTTTATACGAAACCGAGGAGGATTCAGGCCAGGAAGCAACCTCTCTTGCACCAATAGAAGACTCAAGCCCATTGGGTTACAATGTTAACTTTTTCAACGCAACTATGTTGAACGTGTCTGTTATGGTACGGCATAGCTTGTTTTTGACGTGAATCCATTGATATAATTATTATTTGTAGATTGGAATGGGAATATTCTCAACGCCTAGTTTCATTCTGAGGTCTGTTGGGTCGGTGGGAATGCTAATTGCCTTATATATTATTGTGCCATTCTTCACAATGGGTATGTGTTTGATTGCGTGACGATTTCCACCGATTTAATTGTCGTTTTGTATAGCTGGGTTGATGGTATACATTGAATTGACCTCGATGTGTGGTCATAAGCGATCTGGGGCGGAAGTAGTGTATTTGGTACGCTTGGTCTTGTCACTGACGTGGCCTAAAAAGGGATTGATAGTAGCCACAACTTCTAGGAAGAAGCTTATCCCAGGCCCCGGTACCTACTTTCGACAACTTTTGCATTCATAACCGCGCTATTAAATCATGCTGGTGTGGGCGCCACAGGTAATGCCCATCGAATGACAAAAGCTTTGGTTCTCAACTTGATTTTTCGGCGACTGTGATTTAGTGTTCGCCAAGCACGTTCTCCATGCGTTTGATGCCGAAATCACGCCATTCAGGCAACGCTCAATTGCATTGGTCATGGCATCTTGCGCCATCGGTGGTAAGTGCCGATGTCATGATGTTAGACGTGGGTTTGTGAACATATCCTCGCGAACAAGTATGCTTGTTTTCAAACAAGTGGGCGCTTCGAATGAATGGAATAACGGTGGCATTTAAAGTTGGCTGTCTGCTCTTGTAAGTGGCATATATTTGCAATTCGTTCAGTCGACTAAGAAGTCTACCACAAGGATATCCATGACTGGCTTAGCATGTATGCTTGGCTGGACGGCGGTCCCTAATAGTGGGAACCTTAAACACCCATTTGAAGGCTCGCGTCTTGAGGCGAACCCTCTTGCTACAGGTAGGTATCACTATCCTGGATTTTATTTTTCTGAAGCCATCCTCCACAGCTATCGCCAAAGTTCTTTACAGCTATGTCGGCTGGAACGCAGTGTTGGCTCTTATGGCTGAAGTTAAAGGGCGCAATCCTGTTCGAACGATTCAGAGAGCAGGGGTCGCATCCCTTCTTATCACCGCAACGCTCTTCGTGACCACTATACTATCATTTTCGCTCATCTTAACGAAGGAAGAAATGATGGAGGCTGACGAGGTTCTGGGTGCATTATTCATTAGGAAGGTATATGGGGATAGAGCAGCAACTAAATTATTCCCAATATTCATCGGGATTAGCGCCTTTGGGGGGATTGTCTCTATGGTATGTTTGATCATCACGTAACTTCATTTAACACTAATAGCCTGTAGACAATGTATTATGGACGAATGTTGAGAGAGGCTGGAAGGCAAGGAGTTCTGCCTTTCGCTACGTTTTGGACTCGAGTGGGGCGATTCAAGACGCCCTATGGACCAGTACTTTTGAAATTGGTCTTAACCTCAATTATGATTCTGGCTATTCCTGCAAGCGACACCTTTGCTTTTCTCATTGACTTGGCTTCATATCCAGCGCTGGTTTGTCAACAGTTTACTAATCTCTTCTGAGGTTGAGGGAAGTGCTAAATAATTTTATAGATATTTGCTCTATTGATAGCCCGTGGAGTTTGGATTTTAAGGAGCCGAAGAATGGAGCTAGGCTTGCCAGAACATGCATACAGAGCACCAAACCTCGTCATATTTATATATGTAGTGCAAAACATTGTGCTGCTTATAATGCCTTGGTAGGTAAGGTTGTTATATAGGAATATCGATGCTCAGTCACCGCACAGGATTCCACCCAAGCATGGAGGGGATGTCGGTTTCTTTTATGCAACCTATTGCATCGTAGGGATTCTCCTCTTGTTGGTTAGTAATAAGATTATTATGGCGCTGCATATTGCTGACTAGGGTCTAGTTATGTGGCTTCTATTACTGGGTGCGATTCAGTGCGTTGCCACAGTGGTACGGCTACGAACTTGTCGAAGAGACCGTATCACTTCCTGGAGGAGTCAGGACTGTGGCGCTCAAGAAGGTGTTTAAGCAACGTGAGGGCGAGGGGGAGCCTTTGCTAAGTGGCCGAGGAACTTAAACTACTACCTGTGAGAGTAGGGGACAACCCATACATATCAGTTAATCATTACTTAATATATCTTACTGAAAACGGTGCATATGTTCAAGTATTTTGCATACTACGTTCTTATACGGTACTCGAGAATTTTGAGGGCTAATATTTAGCAAGTTTTACCCGCTAGAGATGTCATTGTATGCAGTAAATAAGCCTAGGAAAAATAAACACCATCAACGGATGGGTTCAATTATTACTTTGGTTAGCTATTATGAGTTCTTTTGTGTTAGATCGAGAATTGTAGAGACTTTATGCTTCCCTAGATCCCCTACCGTTCAATAAATCTTACCATCATGGTATCACACACCTGACAAATTCACTAATGAGTCTTAAGTACTATGTTCGAGGGCGGAATGAATCTGAGGGATATAGTTCTGCCCGTGCCAGCGCGGCCGAGTTCTCATAATGATATATTTTATTATTATAGTCCTGACAAGCTCCAAGATGATTTGGCCGTTGCAAATTGAGACTTTCTGGTTGGTCGCGCTCTTGCAGATAAATGTATTATATTGTTGCTTCACGCGACGTCATCGAATAACTTGTGGGTTTAATTGCTGGTATGACCCATGTCATTACTGGCCTGGCACGGATGTGAGATTATGAAAGGAGCGATGGCACTCTCGGGCGAGATCAGGACGCCGAGTGGGTGTTGGGCTCTTATAGGGCTCGCAGTCCTCGGGGAGTCCCAGCTCGGGAAGTATCTCTTTGAGTTTGGCGTTTATGATACTAAGAGTGATAGCATCGCTATTTAAGGGCAATGTGGTACTAATGACTTAAAGAAGGATTGCTAGAAGTTCGGCTTGAATTTCGATGCGGAGGTGGAGTAACGATCTCTACATCCGAACCGAGTTTGTGATGCGATGGGGACAGTAATGATTTGTCAATCGAGAATGATATCTCGTCGCGATAAGTTTGCGACGGCGCGAGTCATGTCGCAGGCTCCTAATGGCCGTGGCCATGGCTGTGTGCATCATCATGACCATGGCCATGGGCTTCCCATGGGTGAGCTCCCTGTGAAAGGTTAGAATCGTGATATTTTCGCCTTTCTCAAAAAGCTTACAAGTAGTTTCGGGCCATCTTGTCTGTTCGGAAGGGTTAAACGCCAGATCGCAAGGCTATATCACAACCTTACCTTGCGCGGTAGAAGATGAAGAACCACATAGTCGCACCGAGCGCTTTTGCAAGGAATCGGTGGCCGAAGCCAGGTGGGTGCGGGTGGAATCCTAGAAAGCTCTAGTATTGGTTTCATGCAGATTAGAGGTCGGATTCGACTGACCAGTGCCTGTCGGTCCAGCCATGATGGATTTGGTTATCAGGGACTAATGTGGCAGAGTTTGCTTGGACTGTGTTTGCTTACATAATGTTAGGATGTTATGATTTGCGAAGTAAATAATTAGCTCCGCGTTTTCCACAACCTGTGATCGACGGGGTTGAACATGGCTGCCCAGCCAAAGGGGGGGCCTGGTGGCCGTAAAAGAGCATTCTCTGCTGCACCCCTGCCTTCTTTCGAAGCATGCGTTGTCACGTATTTTTCCAAAGATCGAGCCTTTCAACGTGTTTTCGCAGGTGCGTGAATAATAACTTATTCCAGTGCGGCTTACCTCAAGTTCTGGTAGAAACTGACATCGAGGGGATGAAAAATGTCGTCAGAGAGAAGCTGGGCCTTTCTCCCGAAACTGGTATTCGGCTGGCACAGTCTGTGGAGGGTAGGAGGGTTGATCTGGAAGACGGTAAGTAGTGGTACTTGGTCCAACTGATCAAGTCGTTGACCTGGGTTGAGTAGATGACGACTTCTATGCTTTTCAGCTCGGGACCCAGATGAAGCCAGAACTACAGGTCGAGGTGTCGGTAATTGCCCCGCCTGCTGTGCAACTGGCATCGCCAAGTATGACGTCGGCTTCAGTTAATTTGGAGGGCACACTTGGAGCTCAGCAACATAGAGATGAGAGCTTAGCCACGACTGAACCTGCTGCATTGGTATGTCGCTTATTACATCGTCATAAATTCGCCCAAGACTCAATAACGGGATCGGCACCCATCCTTGTCGGTTTGATCCCCGCTGTCAGGTTTTACCATTGAAGGAGAAAAAGAAATTGCAGAAGAACGGTGGCCCCACTGCAATTTTCGAGACTGCTGGCTCAGTTACTTTTACCAAGGACAGAATGAAAGGGAAAGGCAAACAGATGGATTCAGCTGGGTCTCCTGTCCCTCCAAAATCCCAATCCGAGGCCGATATCGCCACAAACGAACTCGTAGTTTCCTCTTTGCTTAGGAACGAGGATGCATCCAAAAAGACTAAACCCAAGTCGGCATCTAAGTCCGTACCCTCTACAACTCAGGACACTTCGTCGGCACCTGTACCTGGGCCCTCGGTCTCTGCGAAACCCAAGAAGAATAAAAAGGGTGCTACTATCCCAGTCGATTCCTCCGCTCTCTCTGCTCCTACTGGTACCATGTCTGTTCCTGCCCCAGAGCCAGTCGTTCCCGCCGTTACTCCCATGTCCACGTCCACGCCTGTTGTCGAAGCCACTCCCGGAGCCACTCCATCTGCAGGTGAAGAAACCCCCACGCCTCGACCCAAGAAACGTGGGTGGAAAAGTGGATTAGGAACCGAGCCTGCGACTACTGCCCCAACAGAGTCCTCTGGGTCCCTTGATTCTATGCCCGCAGCTCCATCCATCGAACAACCCCCCGTAAAGAAAAGACGAAAGGCCGGAAAAGGTGAAACCTATACCTCCGTTGCGACTACATTACCTCCTCCCGGACCTTCTCAGCGAAAGGTTCCCGTAGCTCCAATTGTCGACCCCGATGCGGCTGCTACTAATTCTATCGGATCCTATAATGACATTATGAGGCGATGGGCTGCGCGGACTGAGGCAGGCAAGCAACATTCACACGCGCCAGGATCCGAAGCGGGGGTAGCTAGTTCTGCGTCTTCTCCGACACTCCCAGTCAAGGGGTTAGAGATCGATACTACGGGACAGGGCACAGAGGGACAAGGCAAAACTAAAAAGAAGAGAAAAAAGACGAAGGGGCAAACTGGCCAGGCACCTGCCGATACCGAGGTTCCGAATCCGGCCGTGCAAAAGTCTCCATGCCTTGTCTGTCAGTCAGCTCCTCACGAATCATTGGGTTGCCCTCTCCTATCACAGTTTGACACCGCGAATGTTGATCATATTGGGGAGAGAATAAAAGATTTACAAGCTAGCCAAGGTCCCAATAGGACGCATCAAATTCTTATTGGCAGGCTTCGTACGTGGTTAAAGGCGGCCAAAAAGCAGGCTGAGGTTCGTGACAGCTCGGGCTAATGTTACTTGTATATCTGAACCATTGATGTATATTGTTGATATCCCTCTTAGGCACATAATATATCTGTATCATCTTCTAACCCGGCCTCCACAATACATTCTGGGACGAAAACTGGTCAGAAGGATCCACCGCTCAACCCTCCGGATATTCGCGCCCAATCACCTCTCGCTCTAACCCGCCCTGCTATTCCTCAGAAGTCGAAACTATCTTCCGTCGCTGTTGACCATCAGTCAGAGGGGAGTTCGACAGACGATGAGAACATCCTCAAGAGTGTTATGAGAGATCATTCAGACTCAGAGGGTGGAAGTATCGAAGAAGATGACGGACAAAGCGACGAAGAGATGGCTGACCTTCATAGCCAATCGGAGCCCTCCCGTGAATCGAGCCTGCCTTCTCCACCATCAATCGTTACCACACCTTCAACTGCCACTGTTCCCCTGTCATTGCATTCTCCACCTGCGAAGGCATTGCTTCAAAATCAACGAATGTCCCGCGATGGTGTCCGTGCCCTGTTGGACGAGCTTGAGGGTGAAGAAACAGCCAACACTGACGAATCCGACTCTGACGGAAGCGAACTCGCACATTCGACTCCATCGGATATTGTTCGGCGCAGGCATAGAAAGAGCGTTCGACTGGACGTCCGGGATTCAGATGAGGAGTCCTCCGATGGAGGAAATGCCGAGGTCCCTCAAGGCCCCGAAGACGAAGACGTAAATATGCAGGATGCTAGTGATCTCAATGTCGACTTGACCACACATGTCAATCAGGATGAGGATGGGCGTAGCGCTATTCAAGATTCCCAGCTCCCAAGGTCTTCTCAGCCGCCCGGTGAAGGTGCCGATGGAAACGACGACGATATTGAGGAATACGAGAGCGATGAGGATGCGCATAAACAAGCGGCGACCTCCAACGACGCGGATAGCTCGCCCATTGAATCCTCATCTAGTGAAGGACGACCCGATAATGCTCCCAGTACAGAGCACTCACGTCTGGAGGCGAATATGTCCACGACATTGGACACGATCCCGTCTCAATCAGTTGACGAAGCCGGCCAAGTGGATAACGATGTGATTGACGACTCTGCCAAGCTAGAGGCTCCGCCACCAAAGAAACGAGGTCGACCACCACTCCCTCAGGCTGTGAAAGACGCACGTGCAGCAGAAAGGGCGCGCATACAAGCAGAAAAATTAGCCCAAAAGGGCGAATCATCGGCCCCCAGGAAGCGAGGGCGCCCATCACTCAATAAGGATGCGAAACTTTCACAAGTTACTCAAGGATCCGAAGGGGCAGAAGTAGGCAAGGTACAAGCCAACACGAACGATAATGAGCCCGGGAAAATGACCGAGAGAGATGGACCATCTACTCAAGTACCAGGTTCAGTTCCCCGTTCAGATTCGATGTCTCAAGTCGCTGGTTCACAATCAAAGCCAACGCTGTCTCGGGACCCAACTGCTCTCGCGTCTAAGCCACGAGGACGCCCGCGGCTTTCCGATGCAGTCAGAGCTGAGAGAGAAGCTGAGAAGGAACGGGTTCGCGCTGAGAAGGCCATCAAGAAACTCGAAAAGAAAACGGCCAAAGCGGACGCAAAGAACAATAAGGGGAAAGGCGCAGATTCAGCACTCGTTCCTGAGACTACGCGCAAGCAGGGCTCGGAGAGTGATGCAAGTAGAATTCAGGAAATTCAAGATTCTAGTCTACCGGAGCAAATTGAGGTACAAGAGGAAGACGAATCAGCCCCCACTTGGAACGCTCTGAAGAATCCGGGGACATCTAGCAGGCATAGTAGCTCACAAGCTGATGAAATTGAGTGGAGCGCGACGGACGGAGAGGGGGGAGGGAAGAAAACGGGCAAACCATTTCCAAGATCTCAGGTATGCAACCGAGTCGTACTCACTGGGCGAACAAAGTACTGAAATAACTACCAAGGCATTTCCTGTCGTAAAGCCTGTGCCAATATCACCAGACACCAACCTCAGGGAAGCTAGCGGCCCTGCCAAACCTCTGTTCCTACCGTCCTCGGGCGTAGCGCCAAAGTCCGGTTCGAGGTTCCTCCTGCCTCTATCATCGCCCTCCATTTCAACTCCAGTTCCAACTACCCAGAAGCCGTTATCTCAACAAACACCTTCCAACTTATCCCAACGCAGGAAGTCAATTACCGCCAGCTCGCTACCACGGTTCACCGATATTCAAAAACAGCACAACCTCGCTCAACGAACGCGCAAAGAGCAAAGCAAATTGAACAGCCAACCTATCAAGTTCAATTCTTCACAGGGCCAGAGCTTGAATGGTGCAAGCCAAGACGTTGTCACGATTGAAGACTCCAGCTCTAGCGAAGGAGATTCCTCAGGTGACGAGACAGTAAATAAACCCGCGGCTCGATCTCGGAAGAAACGGTCTGTATTCGAATACCTTGCTCAGGTTGATTAATTTAGCTTTTTTTCATTGTGCATTTATGTCATGTTTATACCATCACGTGATGTTTTGACCTATATATCAAATCAATTTTGCATGCAGCTTTTTAATCCAGTTCCTCCACAACCCAAAATGACCGTCTCTGTCGCAATCTGGTCTCAAGACCTCGAGCCCAATAAGCGCAATGTCTACGTTGTTGAGAATGACATTCGTATCTCCGGTGCTTCCCTTGCTGCAGAGCTCAGTGATACCAACGCCCGTACTGTTGTGGAGTTAGTGGTCAAAATTCCGGATGATTACGACGTTGAAGATGATGAAGAATCTGGAGAGCGCCCTCTGATGCATAATTTTGTACTCTGTGCCCTCACTGCGGGAAAGGTTTGCCTAATTTTGCTCTGATAAGACCGGCCACTAAAACAGCTGTATAGGTTGAGCAACAACCGCTTGATCTCATCCTACCTGAAGGCGAGGAGATCGAATTTGTGGTGAAGGGGAAGAAGTAAGTGTAAATGTTCTTGGCTGAAATTTTTCACTAAACTATCCGTTTAAGCCGTATTCATTTGTATGGCAACTACATTCAACAGAATCCTGACCAAGATATTGATGAAGAAGAGGATTCCGATGAGGATGAATTCGATGTAGATCTCGAGGATGCTGAACTTGAAGACTCGAAGTGAGTTTGGTAACTATAGTCCTTAAGTTCGTCGCTTATTCGACATATAGTGGCCGTTTCGAGGAAATTAACGATAATCCTCCCCCAACCAAAGGGGCTAAACGCCCGCGCGACGATGAAGAAGCTGCGGACGTTTCGACTGCGTCGGGTATGTTGCAAATATGTTTGAACTCGAGCTCAAACTGACCTATTTGCCTTTAGCCGCTGACGCATCTGCTACGATGTCTAAGAAAGAAAAGAAACGCGCAAAGAAGCTAAAGAACGAGGCTGGCAAAGCCGCTCCAGCACCCACTACTCCCACTACCGACAAGAAGGAAAGCAAAGTAGGCGCCAGCAAGCCTAAGAAAGATGCCGAAAAACCCGTGGAGAAGAAGGAAGGCAACAAGAAAGACGGAGAGAAGAAGAAAAAGGTGAAAAAATGACCCCACCCTGCTCGCTTCAAGGCCTTGCCCTGTTATCTTGAAGTTAGACAACGGGAATGGGTCTTGGTGCGTGCCTATAAAATTTTGTACAGATATTGATCCGTACTATCTCCCAATTTCATTCCCATTCCACCTCCGACATCGTTATGAGCGTAGAGTGAGCCAAAGACGCTCCCAGGAGGCGTAACTATCCAGGACAAGACCGTCGGTTCTGGTAAGTTCCCGGACTAATCCTTTGCTAAAGAGGATGTATTGCCTCCCTCAATTTGTCCCTGCGATGGAATGCTGATTCTTCGGAATAGGTCCAGCTGCACAAGCCGGGAAGAGGGTTGGTATGCGCTACATTGGACGCCTTAAGAACGGAAAAGTGTTTGACTCTAATACCAAGGGTGTGTGTCGAACTACACTGAATTCAATCGTATATTAATCAAGTTTGTCAATAGGCAAACCTTTCTTTTTCACCCTGGGCGAAGGAAATGTAATCAAAGGATGGGATGAGGGAATTCCGGGAATGCTCGTGGGTGGTGAGCGCATACTTACCATCCCCGCCGCCAAGGCCTATGGCAAGCGCGGCTCCCCGCCAGACATTCCTCCCAACTCCGAGTTGATTTTTGGTTAGTTATGCTTTTTATATTATCCTCGCGTATATTTATTCCTGTTCGCAGAGGTCAAGCTAGTTGAGGTGAAGTAGTATGGGAGAAGCAACATCCGACAGTGCCTTGGAGAAAAAGCACTGTTGTAACTATGGGATTGCGCCTTACGAAGCTAATTTTGCACATTTCGAAGACCTATGTGCTTGTTGACCCATTCAGATACCGTTTTCTGGACAGTCGAATACGTTTGTGTAACTTGAGTAACAATCTTATGAGGTTGCTTTACTCGAATGCTAAAGCACTACCACGTGCCTCAAGCGCCCGCATAGAAGGCAAAAGCGCTATTTTGGTTTAACTCTTCTTAATACCCCGCTGTTCCAGGGTATTCTGGTAACCTGGCTCCAATTTACAGTGAATTTAACTTCGGGAAATCTCAGAATTTTCTGGAAGCGACCAGCGCTTACTGTTCCACAACCATTCAGCCATTCCAATGCGAAAGTTCCAGCATATTAAAAATGTATAAATCAGATCGCCGCGACCCCATTGCTCTCAACGTTTGAAGACATACTCGAAGAAACCATGTCTCTTCCTCGTAATATTTTCAGCGATTTCGCACCTCTCTTTCGCCTCGTCGAAGACCCACGTACTCATGCCCCTTCAAACTCTCAGAACTCTACAAACTGTCATCATCGACAGGCGGTGACGGAGGTCTCTGAAGAGGACAAGGCATTTGTCCTGCGCGCTGAGCTCCCGGGGGTTCAGAAACAAGACCTCGATATTCACGTGGGGAACGATGGTCGCTCTTTGACTATCGAAGGACGTGTCCACCGTACCAACAAGACACAAATCAAGGAGTCCACTGAAAATAAAGAGACTGCTAAAGGTGAATACAATACGTATTATTAAATTCCTTTCAGTTAACTAACAGTACTTTTCAGATACCCAGGAATCCGAGAGAACATATGAGTGTCGCTCGACATTTTCACGCACTATATGGTTCCCACAGGCAGTGGACCCAAAGAATGCGCAGGCTAAACTTCAGGATGGTATCCTGATATTGAATATCCCCAAGCGCGAGGAGCCCGGCGTTCAAAAAATCCTGCTTTAAGCATATACTCCAGTATCTCTCGAAATAATCAAATATATTCCCTATTGCCCTCTCAATACCATGTACCACAGAATCGAACATGTCCACAAAAAATCTAATTACGTATCGAGATACTGTAAGATATTGGGTTAAAAACAATAAAAAGGTATCCCAAATGAAGGGATCTGCCGACTCAGGTCACATCAACGTGGTTGCAAGCCAGGCGAAATATTAATATTGATAACTGTTGAATGCTTCCCATGCACTCGAATGCCTGCCTTAATCAGGGCCATTGATCAATTAATTAAAGTTGATAGCCAAGTCAGCATATATATATTACGCGATAAACCAAGGGAATTAGCTACAGTGGTGTCAGTTGTACGCGCATACATGCCGACTGGACTGGGTTGGAGATACAACTTTGCCCATGTGCTCGAGACGCGCCAGTAGGCACATGATTATATATGGGCCGCCCGGGTGCAATAAATAAGCACATCCATAGGTTGATAATCAGGCGGCGTATATGGAGATATTGCAACCACCATCATTATGTGCCGTCTTGAGCACGCTGGGAGATGAGATACAAAAGTACAGTCTATTAAGGATGGTTTTGGATAAGCGTGGATCGTATAACGGTTATTATGTCGGTTTCCCATAATATGGCTGCTTAAAAAAGCAGATACAGCTTGATGAAAGCTACCGACGATTCGGGTTCGACTCCCGATTCACGCATTCCTTTTTAAAAGGGGCTTCTGACCATACGAGCACGATTTCTCCGTAGTAAACTAACATGATGCCGAGGATCTCATTTTAAATTATGTTTTGTTTTTCCACGCGGCATTACCTCTGACCCAAACTGAATCCCAGACTTTGGTGATCACAATTCCAGGGATCGTGACCACCGAGACCTGCAGCGTGCGAGACCCCACGTGACACGCCCTCCACCATGGTGAGTACAAAGATCTATCCCTTGACTTGTCTAATTGTTTCTAGTCGCATGCTCTCCGCCCGTACCTTGCGGCTGTCCGTGCGACACTCACGGCAGCCATGACCCTTGAAAACTTTTCGTCGCAGGTTGTCGAACGACACAACAAGCCCGAAGTCGAGGTTGGCACTTCACTTGAAGTACTCCTCACGCCTCTTGTCATTTCACGCTCCAAGACGGAGCAGGTACTTATCGAGCCCTCAGTCAATTCTATTCGTATGAGCATCCGAATCAAGCAGGCAGACGATATCGAGCAGATCCTGTGCCACAAATTCACGCGATTCATGATGATGCGCGCCGATAATTTTGTCATTCTCAGGCGAAAACCCATCCAGGTATGTAATTTGTTCCGCTCGCAATTTAATGACGCGAGAATTATAATATAGGGATACGACATTTCTTTCCTGATCACTAACTTCCACTCGGAGACCATGCTCAAGCACAAACTGGTCGATTTTATCATTCAGTAGGCATTTGAGATCCTTGTATGGATTTTTATTGATGGGGGTAATAGGTTCATGGAGGATGTCGACAAGGAAATATCCGAGATGAAACTCTCGCTCAATGCTAGGGCGCGCATCGTCGCCGAGTCTTACCTCACGGCTGTAAGTAATTGCTCCTGTCCGAGTTTTCTTGGCCTAATTTCCGTTTAATAGTTTGGTTAGTTGGTGTACTATAATGGCGTGTATCATAACCGTAGAAATGAATATAACCCTATAACACATCACCCGTGTGAAGCAGCGATTCAGGCACTATGGCTACTGGATACTCTAAAAAGTGTCAAGTAGCTAAGCACATGATCGCCCGCCCACAAGGATAGCTCTTGGCGTTGCTAAACATCTTGTACCCCAGAGTTATGAAGGAAATCCCTTGTCTATCGGAGGAGACGCAAGTGTTGGTGAGAAATGACACCTGTAAATCTCGGCTCGGCTATACATATAGGTATATACACTTGCAAAAGTAAAAATACTACAAATTAACTTGATATACATGAATAAGTTGAAGGAATTCTCAAAAAAAACTCGGCTAAGTTCTAATACCACCCTTTCTTTCCCGGAGGCCGTAGGTTTTGTGAATAGTCACGGGTAGGAATGATGGATTCTGTGATATTAAACACTTCAATCGCGCGCTGGATAAATGGTCGTCAGGAGTATTCGACATAGCGCAGTTGAAACATACCTTCCAAGTTGCTACGTCGAGTTCCATAACTAGCTGCCTCTTGATAATTTCGCCAGTTGCGTAATCTTGTTGTTCTGGGGGTTCACACGCGACTAGGAAGGGATGAGTTCAGGTATATATTATAGCTAAACTCACAGATTATGGGCTCGTCGTCCACAACTTCAAACGCAATCTTAGCATCACGGATCATAAACGACACGTAAAACATGTTTTCAACCGACTGGCCAAAACTGGTAGGGTTGATAATAAACTTGAAAAAGTTTATTCGTTGGCACTGCTCCAGTTTTTTATATACCTAGAAAGGTATTTAGTACAAAGGGACTAGTGCGGGATGAGCGCACATACCAATTTGATGTTTTCACTCGTTTCATTTTCTGAGCGCTTCAAGTCGGCTGCAGCAAGCTGATCACAATGGGTAAGTACGGGCGCTCAAATGCCAGCGATTGACTTGCCTCTTCAGGTTGGACTTCCTCTTTCTTATTCTTGTCCAGTTTCGCCCTTTGAGTTGCCTGCCGTTTCTTTTGCTCGACCGACAGCGGCCCCAACATAAAGTCCATCGCCGGAGCGGCCCGACTATGGGCCATAACCTTGGGTGTCAATTTACTCCAAGCGAGCCATTGCGAGTTGTCCTGTTCGTCCTCCGAGTCACTCCCTTCCTGTTGGACGTCGGCGCGACGACCACCTAGAAACGTCACAAGTTGCGCCACAAAATCAGTGTCGTCAAACCCGCCCGCATCATGTTTAAGCGATTTAGCCTTTTGAGTTACTTGAGCAGCGATACTGAGCAACAAATGGCTGTCGAATATCGCCTCGGAAGGTCCCTTTACTGATAATCATTAGCTCGAGTCGAGGTGATGTGAAAATAGACTCACCTCGCGCAAACGCATCATTTGCTTTTGATAAAACCTGCTTCATCTGATCCATATTGATATGTTTCGCATCTCGGCCGTTTTCTGGCACCGGGGTCCATCAGCGCGCTCAAACATTACAAGGGGCTAAAAGCGCTCACCAACCGTCGCTTCCATGAGCTGCCGATACGCAACCCTCACTTCTCGTTTCGCTGCCTCTGGCATATCCGGGTCATAGGTCAAGAAATTACGGTCCCCATTGTCCGTTCCATTCTGCGCCCCCGTTGCCGCCACCTTTTCCTTTCCCTTTTGCGACTTGGCTTGGATTTGGCGCTGGGTCTGGCTCCACTCTATATCTCCCATCTCTTCATCTGATTCGGCCCTGTTCCTGGCGTTCGCTTGTGATCGCACCATCTTTGTCTGCTTGAAGGGATGGTGGTGGCGAGGTTCACAATGACGGCGCGTATCTCATCCAGGGACCGCGTCCGATCAAATGTTGTTTATTTGGTCATAGTTGTTGGGGAGAAAAACACTAGTCGCCGATCAATATGGGAGATGATACATTACAAGAGCAATAAAACAAGATGAACACACAAATGAACCGATATCTGAATGCATAGATGTCAATGAATGGGAAAACAAGTGTCGTCAAGAAAACAAAAATGTCCCGCGATAAAAATGTCAGATAGCACATGTCTTCATTAAGTCAAGCTAGAACTAGAAGTGGAGGAAGCAGACCGAAGTAGTTTGACAGAGCGCTTCTGTGCGTCGTCGGCAGCATGTGTCTTGTTGACCGACCCCTGCAATTCAGTCATTAGACGCGACTATAATTATCAAAATGAGACTTACCGTTGGGGTATGGGGACCAACTTCAGAATGCTTTGATTTTCGGGACATGCTGCTCGCCTTGACCGATCCACTCGTACTCTTTCCCCGCTTGGTCTCCTGGTCCTGTCGAAGCGCCTTGGACAAAAGCGAACTCCCAAACGGAGTGGGAGATTTACTCTTGGGATCCGTCATAGACACAGGAGTTACAGGTCGATACGAGCTCGCCGAAGTTCCTCGGACAGGCTTGATCGGCTCATCGAGCGGCATGGACGGAGAACGATCGGGAAATGAGAAAAATGGCAGCTGAACTTGGCCCAACGGATCCCTCCACGAATCAACAGGAGGAACAGGATAGGCGGTCTGATCGTCATACGAGCAAAATGTGATTGAATCAAAGGTCGCACGGGGAGTCTCCTCAAACACCAAATTAACAGTCGATCGCGCCAATGTAAACCGTGTTTGCCCAATCGTTGGCTCGCAAGGGACAATCTCTTCACCCTGGTCATCAATACCAGTATACTCCACGACCGGGGCGCTGCACTTGGAGATTACGCGAGTCCCGACCGAGCTCAGCAAAGATCGGTTAAAGGTCGTATACGTATTCTTCGGCGGTTTGCACAGGATCGGCTCTTCGGCTCGTTCTTCCACCTCGTCGGACAACTCGGACAAGGCACTTCCCCACTGCGAATCGTCTTCACTTTCGCTGCCAGAAGCGAGAATCTGCGCCGACTGGCCTACAATTTCGTGCACGCCACGGCGCCGAGCACCGGCCAGCGGCGTCCACTTTCTCCACATGCCCATCGTACGAAGTGGAAACAACTTATCAACGCAGCTATCAGGGTCGTGGTGAGATGATTCAGAACGGGGTGGAGAAGGAAGGGGGCAAGGAGGGCTGGTAGGATAACGCGGGGGAGAGGCAACGCTCCGAGCATCGGGATCGGAAGGATTGTAGTCATCCCACTCGGAATACACATCCCCCATCTCCGAATCGTCGCTCGCACCGTCTTCGACATCACTGTCCGGTGGCGTGTGGGAACACAAGTCCAAAGTAACTGATGTGCCATCCGACAAAAAGGAATGTGGTCCCTCTGTTTCCGAGTTACCGTCCGCACTGCATATCATTTCTCGGGTTTCCAAAATAGGATCGTCTTCGTAAACAAGTAGGGGGATCCGGCCAAAACTATGAGGATTGGCTTGTCCAAGAAATGAGCGATGCTGAGGGGGTACAAGCACAATCTTGAGCTCATCAAGCGGATTTATACTCTCGTCGCTATATTCGTCCTCATCCTCATCCACTTGGGCATCTGGAATCAAGTCGGTATCCATAAGGAGTCCAAGTGCAGTCGTTGGTGGTGGTGGGTCATTCGTAAAGCCCCACTGACAAGCAGGCTCAACGTTTTCCTTCTCAACAAAGGGCGCTAACGACACCTCAGACACACCTGAGGACACAGGCAGAGAATTGATAAGGTTCGTGATCCCCGCAAGCTTTTCAAGTCGGGCTCGGAGCCGTCGTTCCCGTCTTTCTTCCTTGAGTCGCCTTTTTTCTTCCTTCCTCTCAGCCCGAGCTTGCCTCCGCGCCTCTTTTTCCTTCTTGCGCTGAATCTTGGCTTCTCGTTCCGCCTTGTCCACGTGTCTGTGTGTCTTGATGCGTTTGGCTGCACGTGTATCACCATCAGGCTCCTCCAAATCAGACTCCAATGCCGGGCGCTTTAACGAATTATGCTCGATATTAGTAGCCTTGTTCCGCAACGCATTTCTCGTCGGGTGCTTTGAACTCGCTGGAGCCTCGACATCAGAGTCTAAATGGGGCTCTGGAAGAGGAATCACCGATCCCATAAACCGCTTGGGCCAGTCTACACCAAAAATCGCATAATGTCGATCACACCTGAATACGTAAATCGATGAGAATCAGTTCCATTTCAGCGAGCCTGCAATTCTACACACCGAAAGCACTTGATCCGTAATTTGGGCGGCTCATCTCGATTCGGCTTGGGCAGCGTCGCAAGACATACTTGACAGTCTTTGCCCTTGCGGGCGACCTTTTTCTCGGGGCGAGCTGGAGCGCCGGTTGGAGTGCTAGTGCCAGTTCCGGCAGGACGTGGCGCAGCCGGTTTGAGGAAAGCACGCCGAGTAACTCGGGCGGAGGGTTGGGCAGTAGCATTAGAGGTAGAAGCGGCGCCCGCGCGGGAACGCAATGAACGTTGCAAGACCTTGTCCTTGGTCACCCCAATTACGCCCTCATCGGAAAGCGGCGGTGTGGGAACTTGACCAATCAAACCCTGCTTATCCTTGGTTGAGTTTAGCCGAGAAGATGCACGTCGGGGTGCTAGCTCTGGCGGCCCACTGGGGGATGGGGTCGATGCTGCGCTTTCAGTAGGAGTTGATAGTGCACTGGCACGAGTCCTTTTGGCAGGAGCTGAGCTTCCAGGAGCCAAACTCGATTCCTTTTGCGAAGGCAGGGATGACATGCTCAGCGTTGGCCTGGATGTACTCGGGGCGGACACAGCCGATAAGGGCTCCGAATCTCGGAGCCTTTGCTTTACTCGGGAATTAGACGCTGTCCCAGTGCCATTTGACTTGACGAGCCCAAGTCTAGAGGCCACCCCAGATGCAAGCGGAAAGTGGGGGGAGGATGGTGGGGAGCTCGGATTGAGGGAAATCTTGACGGGCGGCGGTGAATCCATATCCGAATCGTCTGATACATCCCTCGGTACGTCGGTTTCTTCTGCTCCTTGGGGGCCAGCATCCGTCTCTCGACCGTCGTCCAGTTCGTTGTCTGTGTCCAGGGATATGCTAGGCCCAGTCTCGGCTTCGCTGTCGCTCACGTCCATAACTTCAGCATCGGTTTCGGCATAGGATGCAGCATCAGGGTCGCCCTCGTTGAGATCTTCAATGCCAGAGGGTACGGTAACTAGAGGGACTGTCCGCCTCGGAGGTAAAGGAGTGCTCTCTTCTGTCTTGATAGTGCCAGTGAGCGCAGACACGGCCGGAACAGAGCCACCGTTAGCGCCTTCGGGGCGGTTCGGGCTGCTTTTCTCCAGCTCAGCCGCCTGTTGCTTGAGAAATTCTTTTTCTCGCTCCGAGTCGCTAGTTTCAGGATAGGTGCCGGGTGGTGCGTACCCTCCGCGCCCTGCATCTTCACAAGTCGCGCAGAGACAGTGTTTGTTCTGCTTCCCAACTGGTCCAAGTGATGAGCGAGGTCCAAACTCCGAAATGAGCACTCACAATAGTCTGGACCGTAAGATGCAGTGATCTCCTCGCCGACAACAATGGGTCGCAAGACCCGAAATGTGATGTATTTACCGTCTCGGAACAGCTCGGCATTTGGGTTGCAGTCATGCTAAGGAGATCGTGAGCTGTGTGCTTGGACAACAAGACAGAATACGCACATTCACGAAACGAGCGGGACCAAGAAAGAGCTGATTGCAGCCCTTCTGGTGACTGTAAATGACACTGAAATCCCTCGACGCCGAACCGCTGCTTCGGCGGAGTTCGTCGTCTTCTTTATTGGTAAGGTCGGCAATGCTGCCCTTGAGCTCGTGAATCTTCTGTCCCTTGAACTCCGAGGTGATGGTTGTGCCGGCGGCGGCTCCCAGAGGCTGAGTGGCCAACACACAGAGCTCGGATTTGCCCGTCTTCCATGTGTAGCGCGAAGTCGAGGCGATTTCAATCTGGCCAGTAGGGAGATATAGCTCAAAGTAGCGCGAGGCATGTGTTGCAAAACAGTTGATCTGGCGCTGGGACTTGGTACGGAGATACTGCCTTACGGGAGGGAGTTCGAGCAAGGCATCGACCGCAGGTTCAACGAGCTTGTACGAAGGGAGTTTTCCCTTGCCAGATTGCGGGACAACGAGCTTGCGGACAATACGCAGGACGTCGCGAGAGTTGCAGGGGGGAAGGGGGCAGGTGGGGTCCATCTTGTGCACTCCGAGGGGGCGATCCGACGCAAGTGTGTCGATGAGAATATGGCTAAGGCAATCAGCAGGTTTTTCTCCAGAATTTTTATTAGAATTACCTGAGAAAATCGTCGTCGCGGGCGAGGTCCTGGGCCTTCATTGTTGCCACAGTGCGCTGCCATGTTATCTTCCTGGGGGGCATGGTGGCAGACGGCCCGCCTGGCCCGGTGGTGGTCGTAAGTAAGTCGACCGGATCACTATGTCTCGGGTTGTTTGCGTCGTGAATCCGAATCCGTCGACATCATCCATGTGGCAGTTTCCAATCCTTGTTCCAATCGGTTTCCAGTTTGCGAACACTCTATTGCAACTCTTTTCACCTTTGGTTGGTTTGTTTCAGCTGCTCACTGCCTCACTCCCGCCCAGCCATAGCGAACTATAGCCATAATCACAGCCATAGACCACACATAGCCATAGGCCATGGGCCATAGACCAACCCATAATATCGCATACGCTCGACGGGCGCCTAACATCATCTGACCATTCTTTGATCAACGCGAACATCCCAAAGCGTCCCACACGCGACCCAGTGGCTGATGTAATCCCCTTCCGGAAATTGCCAATGACACTTAGGGGCTTCGCATACACTTTTGAATTCAGGAACAGAGTGGATTGAACATGCAGTAACAAATCGATACAAAAGTGCCCATCAGCATACATCTACCCACATTTACTGTGCGTGTTTCTGCTTGCCCGTACGCAACTTCTTAATGTAAAACTGGCCACAGGTCAGTAGAAGTTCAACCGACGCATTTGTCCGCTCACCTCGAGCTCGCGTCCCTCGAGGATGTACCCGTCAGCACGTCCAGACTGGCCCGGCCTGCTGGAAATAGCTGCATACAGACGGCCAGCCGCAAACTGCGTATCGAGCATGTTGTCAATCTTGGCGCCTGCAACCGCATTCAGATTGTATCCTCCCAGAGCAACGCCACTACATACTCTTCTTGCGCTCCTCCAACTTGCGCAGCACATGCTTGGACTTCTTCACCTCCTCGGCCTTGGCGCCCTCGGCACCCGCAGGCTGCGCCGCCTTCGTGCCCCTCCTAGTCACAGGCTGGCCATACTACAACCCCACCCACACTCAGTGTCACACAAACTATACACCATCCACCAACTCACATGGGCCTCGTACCACTGACGGAAAGGAGTCGCATCCACCTGGATAATCGCACCTTTAACAAGCGTATTCGTACGAACCAACTCGTTATTCGATGCATTGTATACCTTTGACCCACCCATCAGCTCTCATCCCAAAATGAGAATCAAGGCACATACGACACTGATTATACGAGTCTTGCGAGTCGTCTGCTCAGATCCCCATGCAAAGTTGCCGCTCTCAAGACGGAGGGCGCGGTGCTTCAGGTTACCCCCACGCACGCGAATGGTATGCACTCGCTTCGCACCTAGCTTGGTGCTAGCGGGCTGGCGCCCAAGCTCAAACTTTCTCTTTTTGCGGTAGTGGGGGCGCTGGGCACCAGTCGCAGAACGCTTGTGACGAGAGCTACGGGAAATACCTAATAAATGAATGGAACATAAACACTCCGTTAACAGAACCGACTTGAATAGTTCTTACCTGTTCATGCAATATGTGCATACGCGCGAAAATTGACCTTAAGCCCTCTTTCTGACATCCAACGCACACTACCACTCACCCATTTTGTTTTGTTGAGCTTGAAGTCTTGAGGTTGCCCGACACGAATTGTATCCGCACACCGGAGATTCAGTGGCTTCGGCGCTTACCTATCCGGAGCTATCAAGCACCAACCCAGGACCTGCCCTCAACTCCAGTGTCCAAAATCACCTCGTGAAAACAAAACACACATCCAATTGTCATCCCCCAGGGATTGACTCCGAGAGCCTAACATACACACAGCACTTGGCTAGCTAGTTACATGAGCTGGGAATATTCTTGACATCTGTGATTATAGAATGAACAACTGTTTTTGAGCGAGGAAAGCAAAATCAAGTCATAACTATTGAGATACACCACATAGATCACAGGCCTTCTAGAACCTTGGCCATTTCCTCCTTGCTATCTATTTGCCCCTCCGTGGGTGCGTCCGGAATCGAGTTTGCTAGAGTTGTGGGGGTGCTTTGGGTGGGCACACTAGGCGGCCGACCCAAATTCCTCTTCTCGAGCTCGCGCTCCAACTCCACAATCCGCTCCAGGTGTCGTTCGTTGGCCTTCTTGAGATCCTCCATGTCGCTTTTGGCAGCGCGTGTCGTGCGTGCCAAATTGTCCTGCGCATCAGAGAGCTGCATTTGCATCCTTCTGCGCTCACGGCGTTCTCGGTCGAGGTCATCCTCCATGCGCCTCATGTCTTCCCGAGCGCGGCGCAGCCTATCCATCAAGCGTTGAATTTGCGTGTCCGGATCGTCGCCAGATCGAGATATGTCGAGCATTTCGACATCTGCATCTGCATGTATAGACGTTAGCACGCAATTGGCGGGGATGGTTCTCATCCAACTCACCAGATGCTCGGCTCCTTGTGTACGCCCACATTTCTATCCGCCTTCGTTAGCCAACTGTCTACCAACGCATTGATCAGCTTACCTTGTCGGAGGTTCTGCATGGCAGACTCGAGAGGCTGTCGGCTCAATGCGCTGGCTTCGTCCAAATTTACCACGACGTCCCGGGCCAAACGAAGCACAAGTGCCGGATTGCGTTCCGTTTTAAAGCGTTCGCCTTGTAAGCGTGCCAAAAACAAGTACAATGGGGCAGCTTCAGACGGCCGGGGAGATGAGAGTGCCACTATATAGAAGGTAAGCATACTTAGTTACTTGTTTATGTCCACCAAAACCAAAATAGAAAGGCCAGTGACCCGGAAACACCTGAGGATCCAGGGGACTTGCAAACATCCAAAAGGAGACTGCTCGAACCTTTGATACCCTCCAACGCAAGGGCCTCAGCATCAGCAAAGCGCGGTTCCTTTTCGGCAGCGATAAGATATTGGCCAGGTTGACATTGCATGTCACGCATGAATTTAAGAGTGTTCAGAGCCTCCTCAGACGTAGCTGTGGGACTGATTGTCTTGGGCAATGGAGGAGGCGCATCTAAGCCTCTGTTGCTCATGCGACGGGAGTCATTGCCATGGGGATGTTCTCTACGAGGAACATCGTCCATCCGGGAATCAACTGGCAATGGCGGCGGGGGCGGGGGAAACCCGGGTGAGAGCGGCACGCGATCGCGAGGATAGGGTGCCGTCGACGCACGTGGGGGGTAGGGCGAATATCGGCCACCTTCACGTGGAGGCCGCCCACTACGATCATCATATTCCCGAGCCCGACCAGGGAGAGGATCGTAGCGAGGGTCTGAAGTCACAGGAGGAGGATGGTTGTATCCAGGCGGCGGTGACATACGATCCCGTTCGTATCCCGAGGGTGGGTAGTCCCGGCTATCCTTCCACCCAATTGATTCCCGGCTCGGATTACCATTCGGAGGATATGGCTGAGCGGGCGGGCGGTCCACAGGCATGCGGGGCGGTTCATCACGATAGATCGGGCGTGGCCCACCAGCAAGAACCCTATCATCACCTGGGTAAGGGCGTGGCTCGTGTCTGGGTGGCTCGTGTCTCGGATGTTCATGCCGGAGTCTAGGAGAGGCATCCGACACCCGGGAACGAGGCGGATTATAAGGGGGATGTCCCCGTGCTGCACGTCCAACGTCGGATTCCCTAGTCCAAGAGTTGCGCTCGTAAACCACTGGCTGGATGCGCCGAGGGCTCCTAGGTGGACTACGTGGCGGATCGGGAAACTGATCGGGAGGAGCCGAACCATTGCCATATGGGTGATCCTGTTGGATAAGCTCACGATATTTTTTCATCATCCATTCAGAGCGGCTCAAAGCGTCTATTGGAAGTTGGTCGATGTGACCCATGTTGCGGGCCGCCGCTGCCCCAATCCGAGTTTCGAATACAATGAAAGCTGTAAGAGGTTGTGAGTAACCACGTGGGAGAACAACGAACAAGGGACTTGCCATGTGGTTTACCACTGCTAGCGCCAAACCGAAGTATCTTGCGGCTGAGTGAAAGATATCTAAGTATGGCCTGTAGACAAAGACATGTCTACACTTACACAGGCCCAAAGCGTGTGAACTTGCAGTCTTCCGGTGTCCCATGTACTTCCCCTTCGACGTGAACAACGAATCCCGCCGGATCAGACAGATAATCATCGCCCTGTAAGCACATGAATTAACGACAGACTCGCAGGAGGGGAAGAGTCATTCTCACCCCCGGCGGAACTGCGCGGACAATGGGGTGGGGCATGTACGTATCGTAATCGTTGATCTGCTGCACCCCATTCTTCGCTGGATCGGAATTTTGCGATTCGACATAACTTCTTTTCCAAAAATCGTCTACGATGCCAAAAATCTGGACATCTCCAAAGCTATGCTTGGTTTTGGCATACACAGCGTCACTTTTGTACTTGAAAGTGACAAACGCTGGGGGGACAAGGTTCAAGCGCCTGACGCCTTGAAATTTACGCTGCTCAACTAACCTTCTCGCTCTCCTCGTTCATTGAGGAAATAGTGCACTTGGCGGCTAACGATACGGCTTAGCATGGAGTTATACCTATGAATATATTTTACCCACATTGCTCCGCATTTATTAAGCGTCTGGCGTAGGTCTGTTCCGACAAGACCACGGGCATGAACGGCACAGGCAAGATCTGGAGGCTGCTAGGTCGTTTAGATATAGTAGCGCCAGCATCGACTAGAGATCTTACCATTGGATATCCCAGGGGCTGTACAAAATTAGCAAAAGCAAGAGACGGATGTGGTGGTGAACAAGAAGGTGATTGTTTGGAGTGCGTGGGCTGTCAACAGTCTAGTTCAGGGGAGGCCATTTCAACTTGCACACAACACATCCAACCACCACCCCATGAGGCCCTTTCACGCATTATGAAAGGACTAGCGACTAACAAAAAACGGGCTAGGGCTTATCCTAAGCCTCTCATTATTAACGCCTTCCGGTTTTTCTGGATATGTTTGATTGTTTGGCTCGAAATCGGCGCTTTTCACTGGAGCTTACGTTCGTGTCATTGGCCTGACAGAGAAATCAGGGTAAGCCCTAGTAGTATCTAAGCACCACACGCAGTGATAGGAACAGTGCTTCAATTAGACGGCACGACGCTCGCAACCTACCCACATAATGCTTATTGCAGACCCCCAAATCATAGACCACCGATCCTACCCAGGTCGACCTGGGTGGCTCAAGGCGCTTGTTCAGTTCATCGTCGACTCAAATCTTCGCAAGAGTTGGAGAGCAGCGAAAAAATTGTCTCCGAATATCGTTGTTTTCTTGGGCGACATGATGGATGGTGGTCGTTACCGGATGCTTGATCAAGAGTGAGCCTGAGATTTGCTAGACTAACTTCGGAACCAGAAATTGACGATTTGATCAAGGTATGAAGCCTATTATTCACGATTTAGTGACATATTTAGCATTGGGAAAGATGTGAAAAAATACTACTTGGTCGGAAATCATGACGTTGGGTGCATATCACGCTAGCCTCTTGTGGTAAGCCTTTGATTGACATGCATAATTTCGCCTAGGCTAGGAAGCTCTCAATGGTTCTCCGCTCGTGCTCGCCAAAGATATCTGTCTCATTTTGGTCCGACGAACTATCAGGTCACCATCGCGAATCACAGCTTCGTGTTCATCGATGCACCGGGGTTGGTCGAGGAGGATTATATTCGTTATGAACAGGAGGAACCATTTGAAGATTGGGCCGGGATACCAGGGGGCTCGATCGAGTTTATTAAGCGCCTGGCTCAAGGTGCGCCACATGTATTTTTGTTTCATTTCGGGCCTTGACTGGCTAATTCCAGAGGCAAACCCACGACCACGCATTTTATTTTCCCATATTCCTTTGTCTCGATCATCGGGGGCTAATTGTGGACCCCTTCGCGAACGCGGTTCGATCCAAAGAGGCGCAGGAATGGGCTACCAAAATCTCCTGGGGCGACACACCACTCAATTTTTACTTGATAGCATCAAACCAATTATAATTTTTAGGTGTGTTCTTTTAGGATCCTCCCAATACTTCAATTTCTAAAATTCAGAGCCTAGTGGAGACGACCACGATTACTGCGATATCCGGCACCCCAAAGATGAGTCGGGTCCAGGAACGCGCGAGATCAGCGTCAAATCCTTTTCTATGGCGATGGGTATCCGCCGGCCAGGATTTCAACTTCTCTCTCTGGTACCTCCAGACCCTTCTCATCCCTACGCTCAGACATTTGCCGACACGCCTTGTCATCTTCCGGACCAATTGCATATATATACCCATGTATATGCGGTTTGTGGTGCCCTCACTATTTGTATCCTAGCCTACTTCAACGCAACAAAAGGCAAATCACAAGCCAAAAAACCTAATATTGGGTTGCTCAAGATTCAGCAGGGTCCTCAAACCATTCCGGTACTCCGAAGCGCATCTCTCAATGTACCATCTCCACGGGTCTTGCGAAGCCGGCCAACTACACCTATAGGCAGTCCCATCATCCCATCATCTCCTATATTATTTTCCGCAAATGAGGGAGACGAAAACGAGATTTCATATCCACCCTCTCCTACAACCGCCCCGCTCACACCCGCGAGTTACTTCGACCTCGGTGGCGACGAACACTCATTTAGCCTTCCTTCGCCAGCCCACGCCCCGGATCAGCGCTCGCGACGATCCGGATCGTGGATACGCACAAAGGGACGGAACCGCCCTGGGTGGGTCGAAGCAAAGTATCGGCCTTGGTGGAGTTCGGCACGAAACCTGTTCGACTTGGCTGGCTGCTTGACCCTGTGCTCCCGCTCGCAGAAAGAACGAGGGTTTCTTTGGCGCTTGGCCACTGATTTCATTTCGTGTGCTTGGCCACCGGTAATCGTGATTCTAATTATATGGGTTTCGTTGTTTTGGTAGAAACCTACTCTAGCTCTATTGTACGTCGATGTTCCTTGATTGACCGCGCTATCGTCAAAATAAACTACTTATATCACGCTCAAATATGATGCCTGAAATGCGTGAACCCCGATCACATTCCTATTCCCTCGATTCCCTTTGGCTTGATTTGAGAACGCCACCCTTCAGAGATGGAAACTCACTTGAACATGAGAGACGTTCCAAAGATCGACCAGGGAGCCAACAAATCGTTTCAGCACGTTGCTAACTCAACCGCGGTGATATAAAAGGCCATCATTACCTGTTGAGAGCTTATCTCCCCACGCCCAACATGTCGTTTCCGTTCCTAACATCGACTATGGGCTCGAGCTCAAAATCCTCACTCGTTTCGGTGCCGGCCACCGTGTCAAGCGATGAGCTTTCGGGAGATGGGTGCCGGTTTGATGCGAGCCGTGTGATGTGTAAGTTCTACGGGTTGAAATCTTGGTTGTTGGATTAACTTTTGTTTCCAGATCGACCCATGACCTCTGCTGGTGAGTAGCTTTTGGATTACCACAGAATTGTTGACCTTGACACTGAGTCGTAGACGTACCGCGTGTCAAGGTTATGCATGTAAGCGCCACCCTGGAACATGGTTCCAACATTCTAACTAATTAATTTCCCCAGCACAACATCTTAAAAGCCGCATCAACAGCCGCTATGCTTCGTCAATCTTTGTTTCACTTGCATCGGCGCACATTCGTTGCATTCATACCTTCCAAACCAGCGCCGAACCATGCACACACCAAACCGCTTATTGTCGGGTTTGTGACTGCGCGTATCTCTTTGCACGACGCAGACACCCCACCCGAAATTTCTATCACCAAGATCGCGGTGGATACGCCCTACCGCCGCCACGGCGTGGGCAAAAACCTGATCCGGGCGGTGGGCGCGAGTTTATTGATGTCTGCGACATATAGACGACCCACCGGGGGCGACGCGCTGGTTTCGGTTGAATTGAGAGCGCATCATCCGCTGGTCGGGTATTTTAGAAAGATGGGATGGGAAAGGGAGCGCGAGGCTCGGAGGGGGTTGGCACGCTGGGGTAAGTCGAAGGAAATTGTTATGTTCGGTCTGACTGACTTGAATGTGTTTGGTGAATAGGGCAAGGTGATGTGATTCGGCTAAGTGGACGGATCAATGCACATCAGCTTTGAGAGCACTTGTGCATAGTAACCTATTGATTAATTTATATGTATGGCTGGGCCCGAGTTGAAACGCTACGGAAAGATTTTCAGCGCTGAAAATCTTTAGCAAGTCGGCTCAATGTCCAACTCAGTCGGGTTGGGTATTTGTGAGCGAGCTTAATAGGTATTTTAGCCACAATGTAGTTTACTTGTTGATGTTTGAACATATTACTGGTTGGACTGGCCAACAGCTGCGTACAACTAGCCTACGATAGGCTCGGCGATTCAAGTCGCCCCCTGTATGCACATCAACAGTGCCGTAGTGTGTTCCCAAGTTCGGCCAGTATCATATTGTTATCAATTAAGATTCGGTTATGCCATTTGTAAAAGTACAACTATGCAAATAATCCAATGGTTTAATGGGTTTCTTGGGTGCGGTTCTCACCAAGACCAACAGCGTTCTTCGCCTTCTGGAAGAGCGATTCCTTGTTCTCGTTACTGACGAAGTTGAGGTAAGTCAGACATCTGTCTGATATAGCCATCGCGAGATACCCACGAGTTACCCGAGAAGGTGTCCCCGAGTTTCTGAGAGTCAGACTTAGACTCGTTGGGTTGGAGGGTAGAGGCCATCGAGTCAGCGTTGCCCTTGATCGTGTCGCCTATGTGCTCAGTGCTGCGGACGAAAAAGTCAGGTACTTGGAGCAACAAGGAGTGACGACGTACGTGGACTTCTGGGAGTCGGGTTTGAGGGCGGCACCAGCCTTGTCGGTGAAGGATTGGCGACCAGCTTCAGACATGATGATTTAGAGTATTTAGAATTGGTTGTGTGGAGTGGTTGTGAGTGAGAGGATGAGGTCTCGACAACGGCGGTTTATATATGCATGGATAGAATGTTTCATTACTTGGTAGGATGAAGAGGCTAGACACGGTCACGCGATATGTGACGACATGTGGAGTGCCACACAACGTAGGGTATGACGCATCGTGCTTGCGTGACGATCATAGCGGACTTAGACTTGGCATCGAACATACGTATGCTCTGTGCTTCTGTGGTCAGCTGATTGCGAGACCCGACAAAAGCCGCTGACGGTATGTACTGTATCGACGTCATACAACTCCCAACCCGTTACTCTGACTGATGCTGGTCATAGATACCTCAACTTGGGGCTTCCATAACCGTATTTGGTCCTCGTATGGCAACTACTGTACTTGTGCGATCTCTCATAAGCCAAATAAATACATCTTGAAATACATCGTATCTAACCCTTACTTCCTCTGTCCGTCTGTACGCTCGAAACTATTAGTGTTTATTCACTCCAAGGCAGCCAACGAACTCACAGTTCCTCGTCGCATACTGCCCGTTTTCGACAATCAGGTTGCCTGGCTCTTGGGGCTTACCATCCAAGTAATTCTCGAGTATCGACTTCGCACCATTAGCATATCGTAACTGTGCATCCAGTGTCGTTCCTGAATAATGCGGCACCATTCCGTTCCCACCCCCAAGTAAGTTCTTCATTGTGCGCCAAGGGTGGTCCTTTGGCGCAGGCTGGACATCCCACACATCACCAGCATAACCGTTGATATGTCCGCTCGCGAGCGCAGCAGCAATATCATGTCGATCCACGATCGCCCCGCGTGCAGTGTTGACGATCCACGCGCCCTTTTTGAAGTGTTTGAGCAGGTCGACGTTGATCAGTCCACGAGTCCCTTCGTGCAACGGGGCATTGACGGTGACGACATCGCATTGGGCCACAAACTCTTTGATGTCCGTCACGCGGCGTGCACCGACTGCCTTGGCATCAGCTTCCGGAAGCTCGTTGTAGTCAAAGTACAAGAGCTCCTTGCAGTTGAATGGAACCAGGCGCTGGAGCACACGGTACCCAATCCTATCCATAGGGTAGGTTAAGTGTATGCGTGAAAACCACACAAACTCGACTGACCGGCCAGCTCCAATAGTGCCCACGACCTTTCCCTCCAGATCATACGCATTCCGCGCAATCTGGCTCACGTTCCAGTGTCCACGCTCGATCATCTCGTGCGCAGGGACAAAGTTGCGAACGAGCAGTAAAATGTCCATGATGACATGTTCTGCGACCGAAACGACATTCGAGCCGCTAACCTCGGCAACGGTAATCTTGTTCTCGTTGGCAGCGTTCAGATCAACATGGTCAGAGCCAACACCGGCAGTGATACAAAGCTTAAGCTTGTGAGCTTTATTCTTGATCAAATCGGCGGTGAGGTATCCCGGGTGGAAAGGTGTGGTGATGAGGACCTCAGCCTCGGGGAGTTCTTTTTGGAAGACACTATCAGGACCTTCTTTGTCGCTCGTTACCTTGAGTCAGGTCAGTAATCAGCACGCACTTCTTTGCGATTAAATACACTCACAATAAGTTCATGGCCACGCTCCTTGAGCCAGTCGGCAATCCCGAGCTATAGCCAGGTCAGTCTCGGGCATCCTTTAGATCTTAGTTTCCACCATACACACCTTGTTCTCAGTCGTACCAAGCAAACGAGGCTCCTCCTGAGCGGCCTTTCCACCATCATACAAAACAGCCAAGACCTTCATAGTGACAAGCTGGAACTAGTAGAGATGGCTAGTAATGGGGTAATTGAGGCGATTGAAGTGATCGAAGTGGTTGAGATGAGTGAGATGCTGATGAACCAACCGCAAGACCACCCAATCTTAAATCACTTCACTGGGCTCGCCGGCTGGCGGTCGCGAAGCTATATTCCTAGCCTGAAGATTGCAACAGCGCAAACCAGTTGACGTCATGACCAATTTAAATTTGTGCGGATAACGCAGCAGCTCTCGCGGTGCCGCACCCATTTGCCCAAACTCGACATTGCGCAAGTGCAGTTTCCGAATTCTTCGCATCGACCCGCCCTGCCTGATATCGATTAGGTGCATATTCCGAACTCGGGTCTTCGGGAAGGCATCATCCGCTGGCTGCGCGCTTCGCAGAAACAGCGAATGTTGTGGTTGTTCGGAAATTGCAAGAGTGTCTAAAAATAGAAAGTCCCGCGGATGGATTATTTGTCAAGTAGGCCTGATGGCCGTTGTGGATCTGCGAACCAGGTAACTGGTTCTAATAAAGGTAGGGATTATACTGGTTCGAGGTGTACGTCGGGTCAACATAGAACCGTGGAAAATGTTGGGCCACGAAGCAACTTCGCCCTACGGAAAAGGACCGTTGCACGCGAGTAGGACACAGTCGCCAGACTATGGCCTAGTAGGAATGAGCGAATTATCGGAAGGACTGATGATTGGCACAGAGTCAGTCCATCTGCGTCCCGGGCCCACGTGATGTATTCAAAAAACGTCGCACATGACACTGCCTTGATTTTAATTATCCAGCCTCGCGTCACTCAAATTTATTCGTGCTACTGCGCTCGAAATTATTTACTTCGCTCAAGCGGAATATACATCTACTTCAGCTATGAATTCAGAGTAAAAAACGCTAGAATCGTGATGGGACAGTTCTTACACCAGCTCAACCAGAATTATCAAACTGTCTTAAAAACGAGACTTTTATAGGAGTTTCAAGTCCATAATGATCCGCTAGGTCTTTCAACTTGGGGTTTGCCCACTTGTATGGCTACTATGTTTAATTTCCCTCGGAACAACTATAATTCATGAAATACATCCGGTACTCACTTCCCTTGTCCATCTACGCCCAAATCCATCGGCATTGATCCACAGAGAAGAACTAAACAAGCTCACAGTTCCTCGTCGCATTCTGCCCACCTTCAACGATCGAGTTACCCGGCTCCTGGGGCTTCCCATGAAGTAGTTCTCAAGGATCAACTTAACACTATTTGCATAACGTAACTGCGCATCCAACGTCATCCTCGAATAATGCGGCGCTATTCTGTTCCCACCTTCAAGCACATTCTTCATCGTGCGAGAATAATCCCTCGGTGCAGGCTGGACATCGCACGTATCGCCAGAATAAGATTATTCATTGATACGCCCACTCACGAGCGCAGTGGCAATATCCTGTCGATCCACCACAGTGTTGACGATCCATTCACCCTTTTTTAAGTGCTTGAGAAGATCGGCGTTGACTAGTCTGCGAGTGCCTTTGTGCAACGGACCCGGGGCATATTGATGGCGATGACGTCGCACTGGGCGACAAACTCTTTGATGACAAAGGCACGATGATCACCGACTGCTTTAGCGTCGCCTTCGGGGAGAGAGTTTCAGTCAAAGTACGGGAGCTCCCTGCAACCGAAGGGAACGAGGTGCTGGAGCAACCAATTTTGGTGACGTCACTTTCTTGTTCATCTGCCCGCACGTGCTACCTAGAGCGCGTTTGACCCGGGTGATCCAGCGCCCCTATTCGCTTGTTTGAGCTATTCACCCACGTTGGCCTTTCGTTATACTTCACTCGTAACATTTTTTTTAGTTCATCGTTAATGCACAAATGCCAAGCTCCCCTAATCCAACTGTAACAACCCAACCCTCGATATACTCACCACAACCCGTGTACCACCCTAATGTACGGTCGCCCTCGCTACATTCCCAGGCACTAAGCAACTATGGCTCTTCCGAAAATTCGAATTCATCTTTCCTGGGCCTTCCTCTGACTCGAGATCATTCTGCCGCGACCACCAGATTTTCTGCAGATTATGTACCCACTCCTATCGATGGAGAGATGCATGTGCCTGTATTGCTTGCTCGGGATGACTCTACCACTACAACTTATTATAGGAGACAGCGTTTCTCCGACCCCTCCGGGAAGCATGTCCAAGACCTTCAAGGCCAAACTCGAGCGGATAATGGGGCCAAGGGGAGATTGCAAGTGGCTCTTGGATCTGGCGGGTTGTCTACTCGCACTCGCACTGATGGGCCCACACCTATGAGACAAGTTCTTCCACTCGGGCAGGAAATTGGCGCGAAGTGCCGTCCCCGATCGCCCGTAACTCATCGGATAGGACAGCAGCGCCATTCTAATGAGCATATTACCTCCTATGGGTCTCTTTCTCGGCGGGCTCCCATTTCTGACCTCCAGGAAGCAAGTGATTTGCACGATCACCTGGCACCTACTGTTTCTGTCTCTGCCAGGCGAGAGGCGTTGCTGCCTCCCATACCGGCTACGGATGGCGATCCTAACGCGTCACTTGATTCTATTCAAGGGAACAAAGCTGATCCGCTCCCCCATAGTCTCGCCGAAAGTCCCACATATTTTTCCACCTTCGCTCGAAGCAGGGGCAAGATGCGCGAGTCATTTACGAATCTCATACAACTACTTGGGGAAAAGGCTAAGAAACGCAATTCCATCTCCCCATCCGCATCTCGCACACTCAACGCGCCTCCTAAAGGATTCAAGCTCAAGCTAGGCAAACAAAGCCCTTCCACTTCCCCTTGCAAGATGGTTGAAAAAGCGAGCATTTTACCAGACATGAATGAGCTACTGAAAATAGAGGTGGGTTTGTGAACCCCAACTCGTGAAGCGTGCTTACCCGCACTCTAGCCTAAGCTTGTTGGTCTTTTGTTATACCAATCTCCTCATCGGCAAGAACGCCCCAAAGAAGCAAACACAACGGTCTGGATGCCCTATAATGTCTTGCTTTACCCGACGACTATTGTCCTTCAAGTTCCCAATCCCGGCTTCTCAAGCTCTAACAAGTTTCAAATCCCTCTCTCAGATCTTTTCGATGCCCATTCAGTTCTTACCAAAGAACTCCCCCCTGGTACCATTCCGCCTTGCGATTCACCTTCACTGCCGCCCGAATTTAGAGATGAGATGTATGTATTCGAGGTACACTGTTATGGTGGACGGGTCGAACGATTTGCGGCTTCGAGTTTAGCCGCGCGTACAAAGTGGGTCGGATATTTGTTGTAAGTCGACGTGAATTCCTGGGTCTCCGTGGGCGCTTAGTTTAAATGTATGCAGAGATATTTTAGTGGGCAAGAACCCAGAAGCGCAAAAAGAGAGGGCTTCTACATCTAGCATTCCCCCCTTGATAGCGCCACCCGTCGGTTCGGTGCCTAGGCCCCTGACCGCGCCATCCGCCCGACCTTCATCACAATCGAGCCCTAGAGCGTCCCCTGCAGCTCTGGTTCGACCCCTGGCTACATCTGTCACACCTGCAAGGCCCGCACCACCTCCAGTTACACCTATTAGACATGCAGCCGGATCTGAAGGATACTTAGGCCCTCTTAGACAACTCCCAACATTGACTAAGGCTCCCAGACGCGATTCCAATGCAAGGCCAACTAGCATGGCTTCCACCTCTCGCATTAGACCAACACCCCTCAACCCGCGGAACCCCGTGCCTCCTGCAGCAACCCCGAAAGGGTCTTCGTTCCTAATGTCCCCCAGGAGCGACCGAAGTGGAATGACTCCAAGTCCGTCGATCTCCAGACTGGATGAGCGGAACCTTGTTCGAAACCGCTTGGCTATGTTCGAGCGGCAGGCAACTTCAACCCCGAGCCCCCGAGGTGGCGCATCGCTTAGAGGCAAGGAGGGCTCGGTCAACTGGGAAGCTTTATCTGCAGTACGAAGTAGTCGCGGAGGGTCTGAATTTATGTCGCGTGATATCAGCACTGGGATCCTTGGTTCTATTCCTTCTGGGCCCAGTGTCGTGTCCCGCCGGGGTGCATCACCATCTCTGGGCCCGGTGTTGATAGGTTTCAATACTCGCTTGGTCTCAAATTCGAGTTCAGCATCTATGTCGACCGACTCGATGTCTAGGCCAAGTAGCTTGGTCTTTGGTTTGAATTTCCCACTTCCTGGACCCAATGTCTCACCCCCTGGAATCAACGATCAACCAATCGGCGCGCCTAGGCAAGGTAGCCTTGGGACTACGATGCCCTTGGTAATTTCGCGCCCGACCAACCGCCCTGTGAAACCTCTTCCTACCACAACTCCCGAACCAATCCAGAAACTAGAGAACCTCGCTCCTTCGAATAAGGCCGCCAAATCTGTTCCGGATCTTGTGGAAACCACTGTCCCGGAAGTTTCGCTGAAATTGGTGTTGGAACAATTGACCTCACTTGCCGCGGCTCTGCGCGGGAGCGACGTTGCTCATTCAGCCAAGGCTTCTGGTCTCGGACAACTCATTGCTAGTACACAAGACCACGTTGTTCACGCCATAGGGGAAGGTAGCGAGATGTCATCTCGGGAGCACGGAGTTACGATCGAACGGTTAGGACAACTACAAGAGAGCATTAAGTCGCTTGTTGATAGACCTGTACAAGACCCCGAGGAACGAGCCGAGTTGTTGGTCATCAAGAAAATGCTCGAAAGGATCGACAAAGCCATGTTGGAAAAATTGGATTATCTTGTGGAAGAACGCAGACGAGCTGGACAGGCGGGGACGATGGTCGGGCATATCGAAGGATTAAAACAAACTGTGCACGCCTTGATTGCAAAAGTGGATAATGCGCCGGCTCAGGGTGATGTATTGGCCAAGCTTGATGTGCTCGCCGAGGCCATAACGACAAGTGCTAGTTCCACTCGAATTTTGGATCCCGCCCTGATGGAAGGCCTCGTTCAACAGATAAAGGATCATGTTTCTTCGTTGCGGGCTCCTGGATTGGATACTCCTCTAATTGATATATCGGAAATCATGACAAGACTCGATTCTATCACTACTGAAACTGCCATTTCCTCACTACAAGTCGAGCTTTCGGATATTCACAAGGTGTTAGAAGAAATTCGAAAGCTCTCTTATGAACGTCGAGAATCAGATGCAAATCCTGGCCCGGTTATCGCGCAAGTGGATTTATCGGACGTTTTAATAAAACTCGATGGGATATCTACTATGTGTGAGTCTTTCGTGGAGGGCAAACCGGCCCCACAACCCAATGGCGGCGAAGTTGAGGGTTTGAAGCAGGAAGCACAAGACGAGGTGAGTGCCTCTACTCCAGTGTGAACAAGACGATTGAATATACACTCGGCACATCCGATAAAGCTGCTGGCTGCTCTTCGTCAAGACGCCGAGCACCGAACTGCACAGGCACAACAAACTGCGGAGCTTGTTCGATATTCCAATGTGGGTATTTGTTACAGGATGCATAACAACGTTTAACACATCACCATTTTTAGGAACTAAACGCATGGCTCGAAAAGTTTGTAATGAATGCGTCGATGCAGATGGATGGCGTCGGAGCTGGAATTGGCGCCCTCCGTCGTGACCTCGGGTTGGGCCCACTCGTACTAGCAGAGGAGCAGACATATTTGGATCCACCTCAGTCAAGTGTTTTGCAGGACCTCCGTGGGATGTTCGCAGAGCAGGTTAAAACAGCTAGCGAGATTGCCACTTCGCTGAACGCGTTATTAGTAGCGTTCAACGAAGAACAAACTCGAAATGCGGAAGCCAGACAGAACTTAGGTGGGGGTCTCAAGTCTGGACCTATGACTAGGTTAAATTAATTACTCTATGAAAGCCACGGATGCAGTCCTGAAGATGATCGACGTCCAACGGCAGGAGCAAGAACGATTACTGAAACAATTAGCTACGGGTGAGTGGGTGTATACGGATACTATATGCCACGCATTTATTGCGTTTCTTTCTAGACCTTTCCAGTGACATTCGAGGAGAGCGCATTAGGTTTGTGGAGGCTATGTCTCAGGCAACTTCCATGAACGTTCAACGTTAGTAACCGTGATTTATATTATGGAGACTCTTACCTTAATATGTGACCGTAGTTCATGTTGAAGAGTTCAAGAAACAGTTAACGCATGAGGTCCTTGCTCTCACCGACGAAGTTGGTCGACTTCGCGAGGAACGGAAAACGATCCAGCACCAAATTGCCCAACTATTTCTCGTCAAGTCTGAGCACGAAGTGGAGCTAGGTATATCTGAAACTGTAGGTCAAATTGCGATAGCGACAGCTCTACTGACACAAGCTCAGCTCCCACCCAGACCCGTGCAGAGTGCCCGACCCATTTCCAAACAATAGTTTCACCAACATAACGCAGACGCCCTTCCTGCATTTTTTTTTGTGTGGCAGCCCCCATTAAACCCGACATATCATTATGTTCTTGGTTTGTATTTGTAATAATAGTTATAGGATTATTGCACTGTGCGTGTATGTTTTACCTGTCCCGAACGAACGAATTATGTGCCACATAATATTGATTTGGGAATCAACCTCGTCGGAATTTGGGGCTCTCAAGGCTGTCTACTTACGATGGGGGTGGCCCCATGATATTGGCGAATGATGCCGTATACGTATGAGGTAGTATTTTAAACCAGGAGCGAGAAGTAATGTAACAAGATTACTGTGCGCTTCACATGAGGTCAGGCGCTTCACATAAGCGCAATTTGCTCACATCAGCGCCTAAACTTCCCACAGTGAGATCGCAGTGTTATAAACCATGACTATATGCACTGGCAATATTGGTAAGTACCTCATGAATTACCAGTACGCAGAGCCTGTGCATGCGTTGATCTAATCAAAAAGGTAATTAAAGGGGCATATAAATGGGTCTGGGTGACGACTTCACGTCACCCATGGTAAGTAACGCGTAATCGATTCAAAGTCAGGCTGGCTCATGACGAAAGTTATCCCGAACCTCGAAGTAATTTTAGCACCGGTGCACCATGTACGTCGTTTCTCGTCAGACTTCCAATATTGGAGCGGACTATTTCTCCATGATGCGACTTTTGATGTCATCTTGTGGGGGTATGGACTCTCACCTCTATAAATTCTGCGGGATTGGGGGGTCGCTGGCGTATCACCGTAACGCTGCCACATTCACAACAAAGAACATTCCAATCTATAAAATTTTTCTAGCATGTCCTTCAACGACCCCAACGGTGGGTGGACCGCAATTACTTGCGTGTGTTACCCTTGAACTTATGTTCAAACAATCTCCCTAGCATTTGGCAGTCAACCCCGCAACAAGGAATTTGGCGATGCCAACCGCCACGGAGAGTTCGACGACGCCCCCCGCCCTCAAGAAGGCTATAGCACTACAAGTGGGTAGGGACCTAATTGCTTTGATGATAAGCCTAACTGAATGGTTTGACTCTGTAGCTCGTTCTAATGACTATACTTCCGGTGACCCTAGAGAAGTAGGCTCTCGTGCTGCTGGTTTTGCCGGCTCTGGAACTGGTGGCAACACCGATAAGAGTACTTCTGGTGCCACCACCGGGAGCTACGACCCATCGAAGACGGATGATTATAACTCCTCAAGAGCTAGCCAGCATGGCTCTACTGATCACGCTCCCGACAACCGAGACACCACCGGAAGGGTCTATGACTCGTCCAACCCTACGGACGATTTCAACAGGGACAAATACGGCTCATCTCCTGTTGATCCCACTAATACGAGCTCCGGTGCTCCTCTTACGCATAACGACAACGTCGAGCGTGGTACATTCAACACTGGCAACACTGACAACACTGACAACACTGACAACACCGGCAACACCGGCAACACCAACACAGATGAATTCGGCGCCGCGGATCGCGATACGCAAGTGGGTGACACCAATACTCCTGGTGCTGGGACCTATAACACCCAGCGTGGCAATAACAAGCCAACAATGGGAGAAAGGGTCGAGGGTAAGTGTGTAGAAACCCGATTACTCCAACGATGCTGGTGGACCTGATAATAAATTGACTTTTAGCTCGGTCGGACAGCCATACCTCTGGTGACCGCGGAGAACCAGGGTCTCGCGCTGCGGCCTTTGCTAGCCCGGGGACTGGTGATCAAGTCGATAATACGTCTCACAGTTCCACCACCGAGGGGTACGGCTCGTCGCAAATAGGTGACCATGGATTCTCGAAAACCAGCCAGTATGGCTCAGCCGATCGCACTCGTGACGACAATTTAGATATGACTGGCGGAGTTCGCGACTCATCCAACGCCATGGGCGATTCCAACAGGGATAAGTATGACCCCTCCACTGCCGACCCTACCGGTGTTCTCCTCACACGTCAAGACAACATCGACCACAGCACCTCCAACACAGGCAACTACGGCAACCCCGACACAGACAATTTCGGCGCCGCTGACAGTGATACGTACGGCCGTGGTACCAACGCCACTGGCGCTGGAACCAACGACGCTGACCACACCGGCAATCGTAAGCCGACAGTAGGCGAGAAAATCAAAGGTGAGCCCTTATGCTGCTGCTCGTACTCTGTGCTGATCCTAAGTACCCAACGCAGGGAAAATGGAGACTATGGGAGGCAAGCTTACAAAGAATCCTGAGCTTGTTGAACGCGGACAGGAACGCAAGGTAAGCTAGCTTGTTTACATTTCGGTGTTTTGTGGCTAACTTTTATGGCCCAGACTGGCAATGTTGAATACCATTAATTATAAAAGTACGGAAATGCAATGTACATGTGAATATTTTGAAGTCGGATCGCAGCGTTGTGTAACGAGATCCGTAATTAGCCTTTAATGTCCAAATATGCGTTCCCGAAACCAAAACAACCTAAATTAGGTTGGCTCAGCTATAGTTGCTGCGCAATTCAGCAAGATCCAAAGCGCATATATAGGTAGATGTGTGCGAGTGAACTTTATTACCGAGGAGACAAATAGAACTTGCCACGCGCATTAAAGATACACAGTTCCACACTGAGTGTACTCGAAGTTGCAATTGATCCAATTACCAGGGGAGCTTAGTTTCATATCGTATTTCGTATTCGTATTTAATACAGCATTGAGTACGTCACATCCCCACAATGGGTTCAAACCATAATTTTAAATACAAAACTCGTTCTATACGTTGCGGTCGGCTGATGCGTTTGCCACTTCTGTGTGGACAATTTCTCCCTTGTCATCATTGATAAAGCCAGTCGGGGAAGGTCGACGGGCCTGATTGCCTGCCGACTCTGGGTTATATCCAAACAATTGATCCATATCCTCAAGAGAGACACCTTTGGCTGTTGAATATAATGAGCAAAGGATTCGAATCGTGAGTTACGAGCATACTTACTCTCAGGGAGAACGAAAATAACCCAAGGAATCATCAACACCATGCATACACCAAAGAACTACGTGCCAGTGTTTACTCAGCGACTAAATATTTTGCAATCAAGCTATTGAGCTTACCAAGTAGGTACCATAGCCGATGTTAGCGACCATGTACGGGGTTGACCTGGCAATTACAAACTGCCATAGCCATTGGGTGGCCGTGGTGATCGCACAGCACAGCGCACGAACCCCTAGAGGGAAGATCTCGGAGCATACAATCCACGAAATCCCGTTCCACGAGGCCTTTAGTAACGAATTTAGGTTAATGAGATTACAAGAAAATTAAGTGCACTGACGCAGAATGAAATGGCAAATATGTATAAGCAGGCCACAGCAAACCTCCCCGCTGCGGTAGGTTTGTCACCCGCAGCAGGTTTTGCAATGGCAACGAATGCAGCAATGCTATATGGCTCGTGAGCCTAGTTCTCATTATCATAGCGTATAGACTCACTAGAACATTGAAAATGCACCACCCACGGAGCCACAGATGAGCGGCTTTCGCCGACCCACAAGATCAATCAACCAGAACAAGAAAATAAAAGTAGTGATCATTTTGAAGATCCCATATATTCCCTAAGTTCCCGAATTAAAACAGTTGCTCTAACAGAACATAAAAGAAACGTACGGTGGCAAGAAGACTATTATTAGTTCCACTGATTCCAACAGAAGCAAAGATCGTTGGAGAGTAATACTAGGTTTCAGCAAAGTTAGTGTTAAAACCAACACTCCCGCTTAAACTCACATTGATCGCGTTTATACCTGTTTGATCGAGGTTAGAATGTGTTGAATCTGCTAAAATCCAAGATACATACCAGTCAAATTTTGGAACATCATAATAGCCATCCCCACGCCAAGCCGGTTACGAATACCTGGCTTTCCGAGCTCTCGGACCTGTCCCATAAAGCCATGGTCGCGAGCCAATGCCGTCTCTCGGTCCAATTGGCAACGAGTGCCCTGGATCTCTTGTTGGACGTACTCGTGGCTGGGCGAAAGGTTTCGAATCCAGGCCAAGTTTTTGATAGCTTCTTCTTCGCGTCCAACTTTGAAGAGCCACCTCGGGGTCTCTTTTAAGAAAATGCCCGCGATCAAGAGCATACCCCCAGGAACTAAAATAACAGTTGGCTCTTGTCTAAACAAAAAAGGCATCGCAACTACTCACTGAGTTGAAGCGAGACGGGTATATGCCATTGCTTGGGACTTGGAGCAACTCGCTCACTAACACCATAACTAAAAAATCTCTCAATACTGTCCGCGTACAACCAAACTAATAAACCTACTTGATCCAGAATCCAACAACACCACCAAGCTGCAACAAGGTCTCGTAAAAGCCGACCAAACGTCCTCGGATGCTTGGAGGTGATATTTCCGCAATGTAGAGAGCTAGCAAGTCCGGGTAAATGTAAGCCTACATCTCTGAGAAATCTTATATCCGGGCTTACGAGTTGCTAGCGAAACCGCGCCCACCCCAAATCCTCCAATAATACGACCTGCATAAAAGATACCAAGGCTACAAAAGATGAGTTGGGAATAAGCGTGTATAATGTATTATAGCTACCTGCTAGTCGCACCAAGCATCAACCCAGCTCCCAGACAAAAGAGAGCCGACGCTCCAAGCAAGGTTGCCCGCCGACCCCACCTCTCGGCAACAAACAACCCCAAGAGCGCGCCAAAAAAACAGCCTAGACCAAACATTATATAAAAAACCAGCGAGTGGCTCGGGATGAAAAATACCCACCGCCTTGGTAAGTTGACACAATGTTGGAACTTGTGAATGCTTTTTCAGAACTCGACATGGTGTCCAAGCCAAATTGTTCTGAAAAAGATGGCAAGGCGAGGGTACCGCCGATAAAGGCCGAGTCATACCTGCAGTGGGTCAGTCCGAGTACCCCTAAAACATCAAAATATTGCCCACCCGAACAAGACACCTCCCCAAGCAGCAACAAGAGCTAGAGCATACGGTCTCCAGTCTAGATACCAACATACATTCAGTTCAACGCATGAAAGAATAGGCAATTAGTATTATCGACGCACTATACACTTCCTTCGGAGTTGGTCGGTCTTCCACAATTTTTAACGTCATGGCGCAGCGTCAACCACAACAGCTGAACCTAGTCGAGGGGGTGGACTGAGAACCCCAAAATCCCCGCATACGCTCAAGTTATATCCGCAAAAACGAGCCAAGGCATCCATTACACCGGTAAGCACCTATTCCAATTACCCAAGCCTTCTCAACCTCGTTGGCGAACTCTGATTACCCTCCGAGTCCCTCGCTGATTTGTCCTGCTCATGACACGATTTCCAAAAACTGTTCATGTGATCGTGAAGAATGGAGATTTCTACTGCGAGTTGGGCTTACCAACTAGGTCGAGTGGGAATGCGCGTACCTTATTAGGTCGGCTGCTGCACCACCTGCACGGCGAATTTTACTCGAAGCATTCTTTCTTTCCCTGATGAACGGACAATTCGACAAACAAACTTGAGCTGATCAGTGATTTGGAGTGCGGTGCCTATCAAGCTCGACCGGAAGGATCATATATCCCCGCGCGCTAGAATGCTTCAAGTTGGAACGGTACTATTCGAGGGGTGCCGGTTAGACATGTCGAGTCCTCGGTACCACAGAACCCAAAGCAAAAAGTCATAGATAGCGCACCAGAATACACAAACTCGAGTCGATGCGAGTAAAAATAGCACCCGTGCCGTTATTCAGATAGCACAGAACCTAAAATCCCAACATGAATTCAGAAACTTGATGAAATGGGCTGAAAAGATGACCAACATGGCGCTGCTCTGCGCAGCATAACACAACCGTGCCGAAAGATATTCCCATACCACTCGCATACGTCAAACTCGGTACTGCTTCCTCTCAAGTGAGCTACGCAACACATATCCCGGCAGCCGAGTGTCCACGTTTAGGGTATATGTATGCGCTAAAGAACCCAAAGTGAGCATAAAAATAGCAAAAGACTCGGGACGACTGTACGTACTCAGTGATAATGGGGGACCGAGCAGATCCAGGTACCAAATGAACCATCTCCAAACCCGGTTTTTCAAACCGGACGGACCTTGAGTGTTAGTTTATATTGACGTTTATGGGGATCAATACAAGTCGGTGGAGGCTTCCTCCTCCTAACCCAACGGCCGAACGGAATCCAGGGTTATCGCTCTTGGTGCACCAACTTAGTTCCGTATGGACGTACGTGTCGTTCTGAGAAACGACGAGTCGCGCATCAAATATAACCCACAGAGAGTTTACGTACCGCCGCACAGTATAAACCCGCCACCCGCCAACAGCACGATATATAGTCCGACCAGTACCAGTTGTACCCTTTCAACTAGAAACCCATCGCGCCAAACTAGACCCGCAGTGTTCAAAGACAGAGCTCAAAGGGTCGACACATCAGATCCTAGTCAGTCGGCCCTTGAGTTAAGCTTGACATCGACATTGAAAGCAGCTCGACCCTTTAACGCAGATGCGCAAGGGAGAGACAACACGAACAAGGAAAACAAGAGACTCGATCTCCGCAACGCTACATATATACCCTCCAAGCGGGGGAAAGAGGAGAGATCAGCCGGCAAGCTAAAGTGTCTCCACATTTCTATTGATTTCACAGATCTAGATCCAAAGAGCTCACAAACCCATCTCCCTTTCTACAACACCCGATCCCCTCCGGCTACGGCGAACCTCCCCGCGGCCGTCTGACGATCACTTGTACAGTAACTTGAATTTGTCACGGAGAGAGGGGGGAAAGAAAAGAAAAGGAAAGCACTGGGCCCTTGATTGTTCAAAAACGATACAAAGGGTCTTGATTGAGCGGCAACTCAACCTGAGCCACTCGACAGAGCTTACTGCAGCGAGCAAACGAACGAGCGGCTGGTTGGTTGGCTGGTTGGCTGGTCGGTCGGCCGGCCGTCATTAATTGCCACCATACACGCGTCGCAACCGGAACTGATTTCAAACCCGGATTCTCGGATCCAGTCTAGTTCCCGCCCCTGTTCCAGCTGCAAGTTGCAAGCTGCAAGTCGCAGTTGCAGTTGCAGTTGGCAGGTCTTTCTACGTGCTGAAAGACCTTGAGCTTGTGGGGTAAAACGGCGAGCAGGCCTTTTTGTATGATGGTCGAATATATTGAATCGGATATGCACGTGCCTGGATACAAGCCCGAGAGTCTCAGCCTCCACAAGTCGACAGCAACGACCGAGCGCTGTCCGATAAAAGGAAGAAAGAGTAAAGGACCTGGAACAGGCGTCTCCAGATCGAAGATGCTGGACCAGCGATAAGGCCAGACAGGAGATCGCCGAGAATGAATGGTGGTTGCTCGGAACAGCCGGAACGAACAAGAAGGTCGGTGTGCGCACGGGCAATTTCCAAACTCGGTTATGAGCGGATCGGGGCATGGCGGCGTCTGGGTACTTGTCCGCTGTCTAGCAGCAGCCGGCCAGCCAGCTGCACGCCCACTTGTGACTGGCGTCCCAGCTAATCCTCGCCTGGATGCGAGGTAGCCACACGTGACTACATCTTCGATCAAGGCACAGCCACCTTCGAGACCCTATTGATCGGCAATCACGTGACCCGGTGGAGTGCGTCATTTCATCTGGTTACCATATCTGGATTTTACATGTCGAGTGCACGGCAGGTGCGTGGAGGCGAGACGAGTAACAAGATGAATTGGGTACATGTGTATGTGTGATCTATTACATTATGTATCGAGGAATCCGAGTGAATGATTGGCATGGGAAATAGACAAATAAAAGAAACGGGTGGGTGGTATCATCATGAAAGCACGAGTGAGAGTGACAAGAGATCATCATGGACATGAAACCCAGACCTAATACAAGAGAGAGACAAGAGCGCGAGAGCGTAGATACAGATGGACCACGTCATGAAAAAAAAGGCGACTAGGCGGCAACGGCGAGGGAAAAGGCGTCGGGATCGAGGGCAGACCTGCGGGAGCTGGTGCGACGAGAGACAAGGGGGGGCTCTGGGGCGTCCTTTTCGTCGCTCGAGGTGTCGGCCGAGCTGCGCCTGGTGGCCCTGCGGGGGGCAGACCTGGGGGGGGCAGCGGGGGGCTTCCTGGCGGCACGCGAGGGGGGCTTGGGAGCGTCGTGCTGTGGAGGGGGAGTGGCCGAGAGGTCCTTGGCGGTGCGACGGGCGAGACGCCTGGCGCGGGCCGAGTCGTCCTCTGTGTCATCGGCCCGTTTCGAGTCTGGGTCGTCGTCCATGTCGACCTTGCGCTTTTTCGCGGGACTGGCTTGACGCTGCCTGGCGGTGTTTGAGACGGCGACGATGAGGTGCTCGAGGTTGCGGGGAGGGGGCCGGCGGGTGCGGGCCGAGCTGCGGGTGGGCAGTGTGGGCTCGACGGGGGCCGAGGGCGGGTCGGGGACAGGCAGGGGCGGGAGGGGCCGCAGGGGGTGGTAGAGCGGCAGCCTGCGCGCGGGGGGCGAGCGGGGCCGACGGGTGGGCAGCGGGGCGTCGGGCGGGGGCGGGCGGTACCTACACGGGTGAGCGACGTCGCAGCAGGATTACGCAACTCACCTCGGCTGCTCGCGCAGGACAACGTCCAGCTTGGGGTCGCGGTCGAGGGCGCGGGGCCGTTTGGGCGGGCGACGGGGCGTGTCGGGCTGTGCACTCGACACGACGAGCACGATGCCGAGCGACACGAGCGTCGCGTCACACGCATGCGGGACGAGCTTGCGGCGCACCGCAAACGACGAGCTCGAGGACGAGGCCGACGACGCACACGACACCGAGCCCGTCGGGGGCGAGGCCGTCGCGAGATTGAGCGCGCGCTCAGAGACGAGGAAGCGGGAACGGGTCATGGTGCAGAGCAAGGCCGCTGGGGCGCTTTATCAGGCAGGCTGGTGATGCACAATGCACGCTCTCGCCCGGATGTATTTGGCCACGCGGCACACAAACAGCAGACCCTGGCTCAGGGCACCTCGACTGATTGATCACGTGCTGCTGAGCTGAGATCATCGGCATTTGCAGTTCTCAGGGTGCAGCTCGCGTGCATCTGTTCCGAGCAACGTCCGCAATGGCCTCTGTGCTGCCTCCGATGCACCGCTCGCGCTTCCTCGTCTCTGCGAGTGCGCTGCCGGCGGCCCCGAGCGCACCGGCAGCTGTGCCATCCCAGAATACATCCCGCCGCAAGCGCTTCTCGCCCATCAGCGTCACCCACACGGCGATCCTCGGTGCCGCACACGCCCGCGTCGTGTCGCTCGGCACAACCGACCTCGCCGCCGTCCTGCGCAAGCCCTGGGCCCCGCTCGACCTCGCCCGCCCCGCCGACCCGGAACCCGCCGAGCCCGAGCCCGCCAAGGACACCCGCGAACGGCCTCGGTAGGTCCTTGTTTCTGGCCATATCCCCGCTGATCGCATTAGCTACCGAGTGCCCACATCCCCCGTGCGCAACACCCGCCCCGCCCCACGCCCCGCCCCCATCTCGCTCGTCCGCCCGCGCGCCCAGTTCCCGCTCTACCTGCCCATCCTCGACTCGCGTGTCCCGCCCATCGTCCTCCCCTCGCTCGAGTCCATCCACGCCGCCGCCGCCCAGCACTACCTCGCCCCCTCGCTCGAGGACCAAGGCCGCCGCTCCGCCCGCGCACGCCGGCCCGCCAGCCGCACCCTCGAATACACCAGCGACCCGCTCCCACCCCGGAAACGCCGCGCTGATGTCAGCGCAGACAAGCGCCAGCTCAGAACCAGCAAACGCGCGCGCAAAGACGTCAATTATGTCATTCCCACCCTCGCCTCCATCGACCGCGAGATGGCAGACCACAAGCAGCGCAGGCCCCGTCGGCGCAGCGACACCGAGGCTTCGTTTGATTTCCCACCCCATCCCACCCCCGTCCCCCCCCCGGCCGACGTTGAAATGATCCTCGACCAAGACTCGCCCTCGGCTGAAGACGAAGCCAAGCGCAGGGCACGTGGCAAGCAGCCCAATTAACCACTCGAGCACAACTTGGATTCTCACACGATGTCTTGTTTAGCCCTGTTGATCACTGGATATTTATCCCAGCCTTTTTCTCTAGTTGTATCCTAGATAGACTGAAATCTAAAAACACCGGAAATGCCCCATACCGCTGCGCCGCAAACCGTCGCACCCCACCGCACCCCACCGCAACTCGTCTGCTGTCGCCCCGGTAAATCCCCGGACTCACGTGGCATCGCTTCTTCCATTACCCGATATCAATATATTCGTCTACGCGTCCAGTGAAAAACGATCGAGTAAATAGTAAATCCAAAAGAAAAAAGAAAAAAAAAGAGAGTAATGTCCCATCAATGCCATGACAAAAACTGGGATGATATAGATAACTATGCAACGACACGACGACGACGACACGATACGATACGATTATGACAGAAACCTCACAAAGTAGCCTAAACCTGCTTCAGTCTATACACAGAAAAATAAAATCACGAAATGTACATCCCCCTCTTGAAAAAACACTACCTCGGCGGTCCAAGTGGGCCCAGTGGCCCGTACCCTTGTCCTCCCCCTTGCCCGTCTGGATGTCTACCCCCACTCCGTCGCTTGGCGTGCGTCCGCTCCCACACCGCACTACTCGCCGCATTCTGCACAGGCGTCCCCTCGCGTTGCACAGGCGAATACCCGTCCGACAGTTGGTACCTCGACATGGCCGCAGCAGGCGAATCCAATCCAGAATCAGACCCCCCGTCCGCTCGACGCAGCGTAACAGGCGGCGGCGGATACATCGAACTCGTCTCATTGTACCCACCAATCTGGTGCCCCCACGCATCCTCCTCAGAACTAACAACAGACCCAGTGTCGCTCCCCCCATCATAGTACTCGTCGGCGCGCAAGCCCCCATTGCCCTGAAAGTGCGCATAGCTTCGTTCCAGCTCGCGTCGCCGCTTTTCTTCCCGTCGAATCTTGCGCAGCCGCGAACGTTCCCAGTCTTCCCATCGCCGCAGGGGCACTTGGGTGGCTACCCCCTCCGACGCACCGTGTCCAGTGTCTTTGCCTTCTCCTTCAACCTTTCTGCACACAAAACATCAGCCAAGCCCACGCCCTCGACGCTAAACATACCTCGTCTCTCCCCACGAAAAGTCGTCAAAGTGCCAATACGCATACAGTGGCAAGATCAAGTTCCAAATCGGAAGCGCAATGAGATAAACGCCCATCCAAAACACATACACAACCTTTCTCGTCGTGATCAAAATCAAAAACGCCGGGAGACCAATCACCGCAATGAGCAGCATCAGCGGAATCGCCTTTTCAAACGTGTCGGGTGGGTCCATCGCCATCGTCACAATAAGCACATAGGTCAGAATCACCGCAACGGGCAACACCGTCGTCCCAATCAGGTCCATAAACACGACAAACTGCATCGAAAAGCAAAATGTCCCGCACAGGTTGCGTACGCGCACCAGCTCCATCAAATTGTGCATCGTAGAGTTGATCCATCGTCGGCGCTGAGACAAGAGCATCGTAAACGTGTCGGGAACAACAGTCCGGCATCGGGCTTGCGGGCAAAACATCATCTTGCGATTCGGGAATTGTCGAATCAGAATCGTCGTCAGGAAACGATCTTCGCCGAGCAACAACAGGTTCTTTTGGTGAAGAGTGTGCACTTCGCTTTGACTATATTCCCGAACAATTTCAGGCTTGACGAGCAGCGGGACCCAGTCATCGTCGTCAACCTTGCGCGCCTTGAGCCGGTACAGCGAGAAACACCCGGGCAAACAGGTAACACCACCAAACACCGACTCGAATGCCTTGGCGAGGTGGTGCGAGATAAAGTATTCGTACACCTGGATCGCCGTCACCCAAGACTCGCGCTTGTTGGCAATACGCGTCTCGCCGCACACGCCCATAATGTAGTTGTCGTGGTGCATGCAGTTTACGAGTTGCTTGAGCGATTCAGGAAACACCTTGGTGTCCGCGTCGACCTGGAGCCATTTCAGCCAACACCCTGAGCACATGGACAAATACCCACCATGAGACAAACTTCGAAAAAGTCGGGGGTAACACCCATCAACACATGGATCTTTCTAAACAAGTCGAAATCGAGCGGCGTCATTCGGTCATTGTATGTTACGCGCGAGAAAAAGTTCATCAGAATGAGCTGGCTGTCGCGTTTGCCTCGGTTGCCAGGTTTCTTGTCCGTTGCCGCCTCGGCTTCCGTGCCACACTTGACTACCACGACCGTAGGCGTCCGACGACCTGCCTTGGCTGAAAGGAAATGAGCAGGGAGATAATCAAATAAGACAAGGCTTACAATAATGACCAGCATACACCATGGCGCGGTTAGCCTTCTTGGCGCCACTTCCTATCGCGTCATAGGCCATGGGCATCGGGTTTCCAAACCGAGGGTCGGCATCCAACAGGCCCACACAAATATCCGGAGTGCTCATTTTTTCACCAGCACCAGTGACCATGCCATCGGCAATGACAAAAAGCAATTTGCGATCGTCCGAGTAGGTGGTGGCGCTAATAGAGTCGAGTGTGGTTCGGAGCGAGGCCTCGCCTTCCGAGTAGCAGGTAACCAGGCAAACGGAATAGAGCTCGGCCCCGATCTGGGCAGCGGTAATCAGAGGGGCGGCACCTGGTGTTGAAGGAGCAGGGCTGGCGCGACCATTTGCACTCTTCTTGATCAATTTGTTGCGCGACTTGTCCGACCAGGGTGCAGTGCCGTTTTTGCTGTCAACGGCCAGATTTGCGCCCTCAGGGAGGACGGCAGGACTGATGACTGTTCGAGAGAGATTCTTGGGGGGCGCGGCCAAACGAGCCGACATGAACCAGTTGAAAATGCAGGCCATGGCAAAACGCACAAGGACAATGCCGAGAATGACGATTAGCGAGACATAGAGGAAAAGAGACGAGACAAAGCAGCCGGGGGTGATCTTGTCGATGCGACCGGCAAAGTAGCGCTGTGTGAGGCAGGGAATGGCGGCCTGGAGGTCTGCGCGGTTCATAAAGAGACGGGTTGCATCTTTTCCCGAGGTGCCGGGACGGACACGCAAGACGGTGCGAATGGCCGTGTCGACGGGGTCGTTTTGGAGCGAGGAAGTGTGCTGGGACATGTAGGGGGAAAAGTTGAGGACTGCGCCGTCAATGACGAGATAGTTGGTAAGGAGCGTGACTTGGTCCCAGTCGTAGCCAATCTGGAGCGAGGTGTTTGATATCTGGAGCGAGGAGAGGGTCTGGGCGTTTGGAGTGCCGAGGGGACAGGCAGCAGCGCAGGGGTTGTCGGTGGCCGCGGCAAAGGTGGCCCCGCGACATGCGGAATACTCGTTGGCGGTGCGTGCAAAGAGGGTTGTAATGTCCTGGCCGGGAATCTTCTTTGCAAGGTCGTAAAAGTCGATCCCAGCGGGGTTGACGGCCCTGGTGATGTTGACCTGCCAGCCCGCAACACCGAGCACGCCGGCCTCTGAGCCCATGCGTACGAGCTGGCCGGCCTGCTTCGAGCCTCCCTCGGGGCAGAGAACGCGCTCGAGACCGACTGTCGCGAACCCAACAAAGCCGCCCATGAGCGTGGCGATGAGGCAGAGAGCGACTTTTTCGCGCCAGGCCTGCTGCACATTGGGGTCCTTCATGCCCCCGATGCCTGATAACAAAAACGCGGGTGCCCAGAACGTCACAATACGCGAGAATATGACCCAGACGTCCCATCCGTCGTCCTCGGGGGCTGTCTGGCGTGCGCCCGGGGGCGGCACCAGCGTTGTGGGGGGGCCGATGAGCGGTGGGGGGGCGACGCCGCGCTCCGGGCGCGTAAGCGTCTTCCCGCGGCGCAGAGTGGGGCCCGTGCGCGCTGGGGCCCGTGTCGGCGGTGGCCTCGTCGTCGGTATGGGCACCGAGCTCTGGCTCAGGCCCGGCGACGAGTAGAGTGCGTTGGACATAACGAGTGGATGTCGCTGCAATCAAGGTCAGCACCGTCCAACCTCGTCGCTCTGCTCACTGTGCACGACCAGGGAATGTCGTTGACAAGAACGGCCCCTGACTGGCGACCAGTTATTATTATCCCATTATGTAATCACTCCATTTCTTCGACTATTTACAATCTCTCAAGTTTCAACCTAGGGCGATCTCCGCGCGACACCACGTCGGCATCCCGGACTGGCAGGGACCTGTCATGGGCCATCAGCCAAGGCCTGTCCACCCTAATTCCACCCACCTTGCTTTTTAGCACCTCACTTGCGCTACTCTGTCGTCGTCGCGCCTTGCCGTTTGCACCCACCTCGGGTACCACCCCGCTCGACACTGTTGCACCCCGTCGTCGCACCGGCTTGCCATTCGACTCTTTCATCTTGCTCGACTCTCTCGCAACTCCCACACTCGGTCTTCGTCGCCGTGCTTCTTTTTCTCGCTCAATCTCCCCATCCCGCTCAGCTTCGTATTCTCGCACCGCTTCGACCGCAGCATCGGCCTCGGCCCCTATCCATTCCGCCTCTTGTCGTGGAACCAGCCCCACGCACGGGTTTGGTGGTATGCCTGCATATACCAGGCCTCAGAAAATCTTCACACACACACACACAAGGGCAAACACACGCACTACTGGTAATATCTTCATCCACGCCTATATGTGGTACATACTCAACCTTGATCCCTGCTACGCTCTTGGCATCCTCGCGATGTGCAACCCACGCTCCTCGCCCGGTGCGCCCGAACCACTCTACCCCAACTATCAATCCCAGGAACCACAATCGGCCACCTGCACTCACCGAGCACAACAAGTTTTGGACACCGCCTCATAAACTTTCTCACATCCCTTAGTGGGGGCAACGCGCCATCCACCACAGGCGCATCCATCGCCTCGTTGGTGTTGCCTGCCCCCAGGCTCGCTGCCGCCCCGTTAAAACTGCTGCCCAGCCCGAGCCCGATTCCTCCGGGCGTGATAGGGCTCATCCCTGGACTTTCCCCTTCTCCCGGAAGTGGGAGAGGCATCATGAGCTTGGGACTCTTGAGCGATCGCGCAAGCGACAGTGGAGAACTCGTCGGCGAACCAATCATAGTCCCTCCAACCCCCACCCCAATCCCATACCCGTTCACGAGTCCAAACGGGGACAGTCCCGGAGTCTGCAATGTCGGTGAAGGTGGCGTCGAAGGCGCATGCGCCACCGGAACAGTGACGTAAAGATGCGAAAGATGCGACAGGTGCGCAAATGAAGATGTCAGCGACAAGAGACGAGCAAACGGCGCGTCCAGTGTTATGCGCAGCGTCTAGTCGGGATGCACGCGTCGCGTCAAACGTTCTGGCATCGATCGACTCGGACACACCTCGATATTCGAGCACCCCTCGATGAGCTCTTTCAACTCGTCCGCGCCCCACGCCCACCAATCACACTCCAAATGCTTTACTCTTGTGCACCTCTTGAGCGCGTTGACCACTTCCCTTGGTACTGGCTTCGCAACGGCCACATCATCCACCTGCCCGCCACTCCCCGAATACGTCCTAGTAACCGATATCCTATTCAGCTGATCCAGGCCCACCAGGGACGGGAACGACAGCAAATGATCTGCCGTCCACGAGTGATGCGGTCCACCCTCGGAGAGTGCTATTTTAAGCGTATGCAACGTCGGAGCAAGCTCAACGTTTGCCCAAAGCGTTTTAGACAACCTCCCTGCTCATCACATCAGACGGCTGGTACACAACTGCAAGTAACAACGCACCTTGCACCTCGACGAGCTCAAAGATTTCCAACGCCTCGCATCCTTCGAGTAACGCAGTCACCCCGCGGTCGGTTAGCTTGGTTCCGCCTGTGCCGAGTGTGATGCGTTTTACGCGGGACATTCGTGCAAGTCGTTCACAAACCCAGTCGTCGAGCCATACAAAGTCGAGCGAGAGGTGCTGGACGTCTGGAGGATGCGAGGCGAGTGCACTTGCACCGGCCTGAGACAGGCGGGTAAGATGCAAGTAGTTCAGTGGCGGAAGAACCGAAAGCGAGGGAGCGTCCCATCTGAGTGGGGGTGTCAGCGGGCTACTAGGCGGCGGAGAGGTGGGTGCAAATGTGAATAATCTGAGGTTGGGAGTGTGCGTTGAGAGTATCTAGATCATTCAAACCATGTCAGAGTACAAAACCAACAGACGCACTCGGACTTGCCTCGCATATGCCGTCGGGCGGTGGCACGCTAGCCGCCCAAACGAGCTCTTCCAGTGCTTGACACTTTTCCAAAAGCGCCTGGACGCGCGTGCCCGACAACGGGCTAATTTCCGGCTCGTCATCGTCTTGCGAGTCGGCGTCTTCGTGTGAATCGAGCTCGAATAGCGTATTCTCTTGTTTTGGTGCTGGCGAGTAGGGCGGGTCTACGACCAGCAGAGTCCGAATGCGGGGTGCATACCGCGCAACGTTGCGAATGAGCGCACTTGCAGGACCGAGCGCAAGTGAATCGATTTTACCCAAGTCGTCGTTGTTTGTGAGCGCGTCATAACAGGCATCATCATCGGGTAAGACAATAGTCTTGAATAAAACGTTTGCCGCCGCGCCGTGTACTGCCCGGCCGCACTCGGCGAGGAGCGGGAGATATAGCCCGGGGTTATGTGCGAGAGCTTGGGTGAATATTCCTGCAAGTGCAAACCATCCAGCCAACGCATCCTAAATGCATGCACAACGACCTACGTGTAAGAATGGATTCCGAGTGCCCGAGTGCGTCGGACGAGGCCATGCTTGCAACCAGCCAAACTGACGTAACAATATCGTGTCACGTCGACAGTTGTCTATTATACGTGCGCTCGTTGCAGACGCAAAAGAATACAGGATACACCAATGGCAAAGTGATGGTCCAGAGTCAAACATCAGCCGCCCCAGTCTCATTACACCCTGAGATGGCCTTCATTCCGCGGATCTTTGTTTGGCCCGATGCTTCTCGAGTCTGGGGCGTTTGCTGGCTGTATGCGCACGTGCTCACTTGGCTATCTTGCCATCATCCAGTCATGGATTTATGCCAACCAATGAGATTGTGGATATAATTACCACAATGACATAAATCCAATCGGGCAATCAACCCAAGTTCCAGGCTGTCAATCGGACACAGCGTGAACATGTTCACGACTACGGCAAGATCCGATATTATGCAAACGTTGTGAGGCAAGTCGGACACATGTCGACCAGACGTGCTTTACTCACGTTTCAAGTCGAGTGGCGTCGGGTGTGCAATTGAAGCTATGGGTGTGCCACGTGATTAGGTATCCAATCTATAAATGCGTTCAGAGTGCGCGATCAAGTCGGCCCAAGACGAAGATGAAGGGTGAGAACAAAGGCGGGGTGGCCCACCGCCATGTGAATCAACTTTTTCTGGCTTGCCACAACTCCGTGTAGTGGTTAGTGTAGGCGGAGCTTGGTATGATCGTAGACTGTATGGTTCAGCATACACGAGGAATACTCTAGAGGCTGAGCGAGAATTGGAGGATATATATTCGTCAGTAAACTGTTCTTGCAGCTCAGCACAGATGACCAATGCCATGTGCGCTAAACCGCATTAGATTTTACAGATCCTTTCAGTTGTTGGTGCTGACCCACAAAATGGTGAACAACTATATGCAAAAATATCGGGAAAACATTACATAAAAGTAGTTATTCTAGAAGATGTCTGGGGTGAGGCGCATGTGCCCGCAGGGTAAGATATATATAGGACGGGTTAAGATTGGGAAAAGCCGCTAAACTACTTTGCGAACGCGCGGGGGTCGATGAGGAAGCTCACGGGGGCTTTCGGGGACCTCATCTCTTCAAAAGGGGGAGGGGCGGGGAAGCCTTGAAAAGGCAGTGCGAGTAGAATGAGGGAAATGGACGAAATTATCCTTCCAGATCTACTCTACCAAGATTTAGGTTCCGTAGTGGCATAGTGGGAATGGTCTCTAACACCTCAGTAAATAGATCTGCTATCTTCTGCGGGGCCGAATCGCTGGTGAGATTGTAGTTATAGCCCAGCGAGAGTTAATTTCGCGTGTAAACGCGTTACGCACTGGATATCACGTGACTGATTAGGGTTTATTCGGGCAATTACCATTTTCAGAATTTGATCCGGAAGGATTGCAATCGTGTGTCAACGTTGTTCATCAACCCCACCACGCCGCTTCTCGGTTGTCATTGTCTATGTACTCTGGAGGTACAATTCTTGGGGTTTTGGTTGTGTCTCCTATTGCCTTGGGCGCACTGGTGAAGGGCAACAGTAATGTTGTTATTAATGGAGGACCCCCTAAGATAGTAAATCCATCTGTGGCGCATGTTTTCGAAGATGCAGCCACCACCAATTCCGATTGGATGGCCGGCGCCCGATTGATGATCGCTGAGGATGCAAGGACTCCAACTGCGGGCTCTCCAGCCACTCCTCTTTTGCTTTCACCTCCGGCTCCACCTGCGCTCCCAACTTTCTTTGTTACAGTCACTCCACCTCCCATCACCCAAACTATGTTTGATACAGTTACAATAACCCAAACGATCACCATCGCACCTCCGCCTCCGTCTCCACCCACACCGACGCCACTCCATTCATGGTCTGCCCCACCTGATTTTGACAACTTGGACTGCTTCAACATCCTCAAATACGGATTTGGCCAATCCAACCTCGAGGTTGTCCAAGGAATCCCTGAATCAGCATCAGCTGTCGTAGATGCATTCACACCGGTCCCAACTGGCGCCCAAGAATGGAACAACCAAATGTCTGCCATCGAGGCGTTTTATCCCCAGGGGTCTATCAATCCCGGAAATTCACCGCAGGGCGGTGCAGATTTCTATGCTAACCCGTTGCCTGCTTTGGCTTGGGCCCAAAATGTGACGTTTGCGTATAGCGTGTTTTTGCCGGTAGATTTTGAGCCCGTCCGAGGGGGAAAGTTACCTGGGCTCTATGGAGGTAAAACTGGATGTAGCGGTGGTGATGCAGCTTTGGACTGTTTTTCGACTAGGCTCATGTGGAGGGCAAATGCGGAAGGAGAACTTTATCTAGTGAGTTGCTTGTTGTTTTCTGTATAGTTTGTGTGAACTTGTCTTGCACCAGTACGCTCCCAAGGACAAACAAACGCCTCAAGTCTGCAACACACCACCTCGATCTATATGCGAAGCCGATTATGGACTTTCTATTGGCCGAGGTTCTTTTAGGTTTACTCCTGGCCAATGGACACATGTCAGCCAGACTGTGGTGCTCAACACGCCCGGGAAACAGGATGGATATTTTACTCTTGACGTCGATGGCGAACGTATCATGGACTTGAGTGGGTTGTACTACCGGCAAAACCCCGCCAATACCCGGGATGATGATGAGGATGATGAGGATGTAGGTGCTGAAAGCATGGGGGCAGGCGATCCCGATGGGACGAGTAGGTCTAACGATAGAGTCACCTGGGATGTTGGAAATCCGGATCAGAACAATGACTCACAAGATAGCGAGGGACTCCTAGGACATATTCTGGTCGCGCCATCGGGTACGGCCGGTCAACCAAACTTGAGATTTGACGTTTGGAATGCTCCTGGTCGTCAGCCGGTTTTTATTGCCCCTAATCCTTACTTTGGACGTATTATCCGGCGAGGCAACATTCCATCCGATCGCTCGCATGTGGTTACAATGACTCGGATGTTGAGGCCTGCTACAGTCATAGCCGTGTCGCAAGTCACCAAAACACGGTTAGCTACAATCACTGGATCCCCGACCGAGGTTATCGAGGTTGTTAAATTTGCAGTGACTGGGAAGGTGCCCGGATTTAGTGGGATCTTCTTCAGGTTGGTTGAGGCCATGCTTAACCGGGGATGCGTACTAATCGACCACCAGTACATTTTTTGGCGGCCACACGCCAAACTTCGCAACTCCAAGAGACCAAAAGATATGGTTTAAGGATTTTTCGTTGGTCGTGAATGATTAGGACTTGGAGGTAACTGTTTGGGGGAACACAACTATATTATTCTAATTGCCATTTTCTACATTGTATTTAAACTCTACAATAATTCAAATATTATTTATTCGTTCTCTCCACTCTTTCAGCGTCGCCTCTGCCTCCTTGACGAGTAAATTGAACGCTTCCTGGACGTGCTTCTCTTCTGTTCGAGTAACGCCAAACACCATCCTAAGACAGAACGTCCCTACGAGATCCGTCTGAGTCAGAAGTATGTCCTTCCGGGCCGAGATGCGGGCATAAAAGGCTTTGTTGAGGGCGTTGATTTCTAGCTTTGGCTGGGCCGATGCAGGAGATGGAGATATAGGGGATGGAAGAGCTATATTGCTGTTGGGAGAATCGTCTGTGCTTTGGTCAACTTCCTCGACCAGGGGTACGTTATCTACACTCGGAGTGGTAATCGGTGTGGGTAGTGTAGCTGGAAGGCGCAAGCGGAAAACGACTAGTCCGAGGGACCGAGGCGCAACGATCTCGAATACATGGTTTTGTAGTAGCAGAGATTCGAAGAACTCGGCTAGTCGGACGCCCTACGATGCTGTATCAGGGTATCGCAAGGGGAACCACGCATATATATATGTACCTTGCGAATGTGCGCCTGGAACCCTTCAACTCCGAAGCTTGATTCGTTTGTGAGGACCGGAGTAAGGATCTGGAAACATAAGTGCACGTACCTCCGGAGGACAAACCAAACCTTGAGAGACCGGAATCTCCTTCCAAGAGCGATATGCCAATTTCGGTACTCGATAATTGAGCCTATTATTGCAACCCCAAGTTGGATTCAGGCAAGCTTGGGTTACTTACCGACTGCGGATATCACGTACCAGTATGTTTTGTACGAAGGAACTCTGGTGTTATGTCGAGGGTGTCGGTGAGGAAACTTCGCTCACGCACCCAAAGGCCAGAGCAATCGAAATTGACCAAACCCCACTGCAAGTGAAGGGGGCGGTCAGACCGGACACAGGCTGTAATAGCTCCAGGGCCTTTTATGACTAACCTTGTGGAAATTAGTGCAAAATGAATGCGCATACCTGTTGACACCCTCCAACTGCACCATCTCTCGGAATTCGGGGCATGCTAGAGCCACTCCAGCCCATGCTGCATCGATGTGTAACCAAATATTGGGATGGTCGCTCACTAGATGATTCGTCTCAGCAAGATACCCCGTTTCAGTTAGTCTGCCGCGTACATGTTTCGCCAATCTCCTTGATGTTATCGATTGCTCCCGATGATGTTGTGCCGATGGTACCAACTAAGTCATGCAGGGCAAATGTTCTAGTTCGATCAGCGACACGCACACAAGGCCAATGCTTACTTATGGCGAATGGATGTCTGCCAGCCTTGAGGTCCTCTTCGAGTGCCTTGGCTAGTGAGATTCCGCGCAAACTATAGCTATCCTTCGCGTAAACTTCGATTGCGCGGAACTGAAGCCCTAGAATGAGTGCAGCCTTGGCTCCCAAGGAGTGGGTCTGAGAAGTGCCGTAAATCACTAGTCGATCGAGCGGAACATCGGGATGTACACGAGTGTAGCGCGAGCGAGCTGCAACCACAGCAGTTAGGGCGGATTCGGAGGCAGTGGTCTGTTTGGGTGCGTGAACGGGGGAATTAGACACTTATTGACTGCAAGTACATACTCCAATTACGCCCCCTCCACGGCCGGACTCAACGTAGAACGCAGGGTCAAGCCCGAACAATTTGGCTGCCCAGTCCATGACGATCATCTCGAGCTCAGTGCAAGCTGGGCTGCATTCCCAGTTGAAACCAGGGTTTGTAACGCTACTCGAGAGTAGGTCGGCAAGGACTGATTCGAACGTATTCGCAGCTGGGAAATAGCCGAAGAAAGATGGATGTTGCCAATGAGTGATGCCTAGGGAAAGTATAGAAGCTTGAGCATTCGCTGGCACAAAGTGACGGTACTCACCTGGCATGATGAACTGCTGGTAATCCCTCGCAATAATGTCAAAACATTCGCCTTTGGGAGGAGCTTGCTCTGTGTAACCAGTAAGTCTAGGATGAAATAGATAGGATGACTCAGTAATACGCAACTGGGCAAGAGCTTCCCTAAGTATCCAGGCTCTACATGGGGGATCACAGGACGCCGATCAAGTGATTGTTGATAGTCACAGATTGAGTTTATTGCAGCGTAGGCTGCCTGACGGAACCTACAAAATTCGAGAACGTCTGTGCCACTCAAACATTAGTGAAATCCAAGGTAGCTCACTCTTCTAGGTTCATGTTAAGTTAGCGGGGAGGTGTGCTCTTACTATCAGTTGGAGGAATATATAACCCAACGAAATTCGTGAGATCTAAAGCAGGCGTACCTCGTGGTGTAGCATTACCGGACCCTGAGATTATCCCAAGGCTGAGGCATGCGATGTGCATGAGGTTGACTTCGAGGGTGGCGCCCTATACAGTAGTCTTTCACCTCCGGCGTCCTCCGGAGGAAGCAATAGTTATGTTTCGAGTGCTCGAAGTTCTTCAGCATTTCACACTACAGTACCTCTACCCTGATAATACCGATTACCGCGGATTCTAAGAAGCAAACGCAATGGTAATCATTGATGCAATACGGCTATACAGCCCAAACCTAGAATCCAGAGTCCTGGGAGTCGGTTTACGAGGCCAAACTGTGGTTCAGGCACAATAGAGTCGAACTCCGAAAGATCTAGCTGGAGCCATGAAGGTTCAAATGTGAATCAAGGCACGTTTGTAATTCCTTCGTCATCGAAAAGGCCCCTTCATATTTGAGTTTTGACTGCCTTCGGTCACTCTGCCCCGATTTGCGATACGGTAAAGGCCTAGGTATATCCTATTTCCACGTTCTGTATTCTTTGTTTTAAGCAGGGTTAATGAAGGCTACCTGGGCAGAGCCGAATTCGAACCGATGTAGGTTACATTGGTCGTATCTATTACATCCCGAAGGTTGATAGAGTACATACTTGCAACCCACTAATAGGCCTTCGAAAGCTCAAGCCATACCCCATCCCACCACTAAAGAAATCATATACATACTCCAACGTTTCACCCCTCATATTACAGCATGTGATCCAAGGTGACAATGTGAGGCCAAACTATTGTGTGCATATAACCTCAAAGCTGGCTCTCTCTCTACCCTACCTTAAGTTTTTGATGTTATGCTGCCAAGTTGTACTATAAATTTGTTTTTCTGTATACATGTATTCCACCTTCTAGCTCCCTCGTGCACGTGGGGCATTTGCCTAGTTGTGGTGCTAGCGCCCATCCGTTTGAGTCTTTAACTATGTATAATTAACCAAGTACAAGTCTAGTATGTTGACTGCCCGCATCAGAAAAATGGAATCCTGCTATATAGCCTATATAGACCATAGGTTCATTTCCAAAAAGTCTACGGAGATTGAATAAATTTCTATGGAGATTTAAGAACTACACAGCTAACGGAATTTGCTCGTCCAAAGTTGTGTGGGAACTTATTTTACATTTTCTCAGTCATTATTGATTCAAATTAAGCCCTGCCCTATATTTGAACTCTTGGAGGTGAGCCGCAGCTGCTGGCAAAGTTTCAACGATTTCAAATTCGCGCATACAGCCAACCTGTCCCTTGGGTAGGCTGGACTTTGAGGCTGCCATCTTGGGAGACCCATTCCCCCAATCAATGTACAGTTCCCCTGGATGTGCATTTAGATCTTGGGGCCGAATTTCATACCTAGAGGTAAAATCTAACATTTAGTGGCATTGGTACAGCAGCTTCGCCGAGAAAAATATTTACATTCGAATTCATGGGGGCTCATATTAACTTGGTTGCATTTGGACCTGGACACACATAAACTAATTTAAGCTTATATACACTTAGTAGATACACAACCTCTGTTTTAATTATGCGTGTACTAGGATCTGTGCCCTATGAAGAATCACAGGTTTGGCAGCCGCTGTACACTGAGTATGGTGAGCTAATATCTGGGGCATATAACCGCGTTTTTACACTTCACGTTTCCTGACAGAGCGATCGACCTACTTGTGTTCGTTTCGTGCTACTTCGCACATTGTGCTACTTTCCGTGTGACCCAGCACCTCAAGGCCTTTACTAGCAATGCCTAGCACTATTGCATCGATAGTACTCTCAATTACTCCAGTTCATAACCTCGACAGATTTGCGAATGGGAACATTGTGTCTGATTGACGTTTTACAGAAGATCACTGTACCACTGCTTCTGAATTACCGATTTTCATTTGCGCATATATAGGGTTCGAACATAGTCGAAATTAAACCACAGAGGATAATTTAAAAGTACGAGAATCTTCTTGTTCCTGTTGTCAATCTAATCCATCTAATCTCAAATTAGGTCTCTCACTTCAGTTGGTATTGTTGGCTACTTTCTGGGATTCATCGTCGTATATATACTAGCACTCCGGTATCAGCTATACACTACGATATCACTCGGGTTTCCACTCCCTCAGCGTTGCTTGTGCTTCTTCGACAAGTAAATTGAAGGCATCGTGTACGTGTTTCTCCTCTGTTCGAGTAGCGCCGATCGCCATCCGAATGCAAAACGTTCCCGCGAGATCTGTCTGAGTAAGAAGTATGCTCTTCTGAGCCGAAATGCGAGCGTAAAATGCTCGGTTAATAAGGTTGGTTTTGGAGTGAGCCATACCCTGTTTAGATTGTGTTGGGGGCATGGCTAAGCGAATTTGGCTGGTGGTGGTTGTGTCGGGTGAGGCACCTGTCATAAGGTTCGTCTCTTGGCTTAGCGTTCCATGTCTGTTGCTAGGAGTGCCTGCGACTGGAGTGGGAAATGCAGATGGGAGTATAAGGCGGAATACGACGAGCCCAAAAGAGCGAGGTGCGACGATTTCAAAGAAGGAACTTTGCTTCACCAGGGATTCAAAATACTTAGCTAGCTCAACACCCTATACAAGTAAAACGAGAAGTCCAGATTGGAGCAGTGGAACTTGGTATACGCGCTAACCTTGCGGATGTGAGTTTGAAAACCTTCGATTCCAAAACTAAATGCGCGTTAGAAAATCTCCCGAGCAAGTATAGTCTGCACGCACCTACGAAGTACAAACCACACCTTGAGGGACCGGAATCTCCTGCCGAGTGCGAGATGCCAGTTACGATAATCAATAGCCGTGCCTATCACCCGTGGCCAGATAAGGTTGTATCTAGTTCAGTCAAATCCAGTAAACGCAGTTGTTTATGAACATTTACTTACCAGAGTCTGCGTGCTTGGTGCGGAGGTACTCGGGTGTCACATCTAGGGAATCTGTCAAAAGAGTTCGTTCGCGCACCCAAAGAGTGGAGCAATCAAAATTTACTAGGCCCCACTGCCAGTAGAATGCAAATCAACAATATTCAGTCAAGCCGACTGCTGGCATGGATCGTCTGTGGACGAACCTTGTGAAAGTTGGTACAGAACGAGTGCGCGTAATTATTAATGCCTTCTAACTGCGCCGTCTCTCGGAACTCGGGGCATGATAGAGCTACTCCAGCCCATGCTGCATCGATGTGCAACCAAATATTAGGATAGTCGCTCACTAAACAACTTGTCTCAGCAAGGCGCCCCGTTTCAATTAGCCTGCTGCGCACACGCTTGGCCAATCTCCTGGATGTTATCGATTGCTCCTGAAGATGTCGTACCGATGGTGCCAACTTGCATGTGTAAATGGTCAATGGGTTCGAACAACTATAGTTGCATGCTACTAAACTTACTTATGACAAATGGATGTTTGCCAGCCTTGCGATCGTTTTCAAGTGCTTTGACAAGTATCCTCCCACGTAAGGCATAGTTATCTTCAGGATAAACTTCGATTGCACGGAACTGAAGCCCTAAAATGAGTGCAGCCTTGGCCCCCAAGGAGTGGGTCTGGGAAGTGCCGTAAATAACTAGTTGGTCGAGCGGGACGTCGGGATGAGCGCGAGTGTAGCGCGAGCGAGCCGCAACCACAGCAGTCAGGGCCGAGTCGGAAGCGGTCGTCTGTTACATGTAAGTATTACTGGCCGGATCATGGTAACACAGGATTCATGAAGTGCATGTGAGGGCTTACCAAGAGTACTCCTCCTCCAACACCTGACTCGATGTAAAACCCAGGATCAAGGCCAAAAAGCTTAGCTGCCCAGTCCATTACAATAGTTTCAAGTTCAGTGCAAGCCGGACTACACGCCCAGTTGAAGCCGGGGTTTGTGATACTACCAGAGAGCAAGTCCGCGAGTACAGATTCAAAGGTATTTGCAACGGGGAAGTAGCCAAAGAATGATGGGTGCTGCCAATGGGTCATACCTGACATGAGATTAATCAACTTCTACTAATATTATTATACAGAAACCGCACATACCAGGCATAATATACTGCTGGTAATCTCTGGCAATATGATCAAACGGTTCACCCTTCGTGGGTGCTTCCTCTTGAATTGATATCGAGTTTAGTTAGATTAACCGTCATGATTCCTAAAACTCAACTTGGCAATAGCTTTCCTAAATATCCGGGCTCGACTTGAGCAACGACCGGAAGCTGTTCGAGAGACTTTTGGTAGTCGCATATTAAGTCAATTGCAGTATAAGCCGCTCGACGAAACCTGAGGTTATATATATGTGTTGGTTTATATCGACTCGAGCATTGCGACTTACTCTTCTACGTTCATAGCTTGCGCTGGCAAGATGGGGGCGTATATTCCCGTCGGCCGAAGGAATATATAACATAAATTACATCGAAGCACTGTAACGATGACATATCAATCGATCTGCGTTATAGTTCCGTGCCGTGCTACACCGTGCTATTCAGTATATACAGCACATTCCATCACGTGACCTCAACTTGCATTCTTGTGATTTTGGTACGCATGCAATCGACGCACTACAGCCGACTCTCAAACATGGAAATCCTAGTGCTGAAGCGATTCTTCCACCCGTTCACCTCACTTGTTTCCCCTTAGGGAAATGGCTCCTAAATTTACTATGGGAGGCGATGCTTCACCATGGATACGAAATCATGCGTCATCAGGCCCACCAAAGAAATACGATGGGTTTAGTGAATTCACCGTGGGAAGTTAGGCGCTGCAATTTGTTCACATCAGTGATGAACGTGTGCTCTCATAAAGGCCGCCGTCTGAACAGTCAATCCCCAATACTCAGGCTCGACCAAAACTTGTAAGCAAACTCGTACGCGTGGGCATGTATGCGCTTAAATAATCTTATTGGTATTATTATTATATACACGCAGAAATATCGATGTCGATCCTCACGGCACTTAACCCCTCTCCTCAATCTCCCATCTCTCTCCCCATCTCTCCGAAGATAACAATCAATGTCCTCCCGGGCACTGACCTTTGGCGGAAGCCCCCATCCATAAACTCAACTAATGCCCCCGCGTATGTCGAGTACCGCCCTATCAAAAGCTTCAAGCGTGCCCAAGTTACAGTTAAATCCGACTGGAGTCGTTTGTACGACCAAGGCGGCTTAGTCTTCCTCGTTAACTCACCTGGCCTTGATGGAGAGCGATACGAGTCATGGGTTAAGACAGGCATCGAGTTATTTGACGGAAAACCCAACGTAGGAACTGTCGCTACTCCTGCAGGAGGATACGCGGATTGGAGTTTAGTCCCTCTCCAAGCTGGAACTAGCGCAACGATTGAAGTTACCCCTGAAAAAGACGGCTCAACATTATACGTGCATCTTCTCGATGGTGAGAGAAAAACTCTAATTCGAGAGGTGACGTGGGTGTTCCAAGGAAAGCATGATCTCCTGTTGGGGGTTGGAGTGTATGCAGCTAGACCAACCAAGCTCGAAGGCGAAGCAACTTTGAAAGGAGAATCACTGGCGGTGCACTTCGAAGGGTTGGAGATCGAGTGGAATGACCAATGAATGAAGATGTAGTATTGGGCTATAATAGTACATATGAGTTATATACAACATTATATGAAGTTTCAAGCAATGCGAGTACAAGGAAACATCAAAATCAGTGATCTATCGATAATCAAAACCCGTCAATCATGTTTTTTTTTATACCTTCCAACTTGACGGAATGGCATTGACGATTTCTGCCCACTTAGCCAACCTGCCTCTCTCTTCCCCAAGTACATAAGGAAGTCCAGGAACTCGCCGTCTCCCAATCCCTTCCTCTTCGGCTTGTTCCCTCGCCTTGCTCTCATGCTTTCTAATTTTCTCCTCGGCGTCAGACCAGAATAAAACCCATTTGCCTCCGCTAAGTCGTAAATGACCGCTGCTTCGTTCATAGTACCACTTGTTGACTGGGTTATCTGCTCGACTACGCCATACTAAATCTCGCCCTTCACCCTCACCCTGTTTCCCCCCCTCATTTGGATTCATGGCTTCCGCCGACCCAAGGCCGAAAGATTCGTCTTGCAACGCGACGAACAAGAAGTCGACGGTTCCGTCTCCCTGATGCGCGGGTAGCACTGCAAACTTGTCTAGGTAGGAAATCCCACTGGCTCCTTCGGGGCCCTCATTCGTAACAACTGCGGCACCCGCATAGTCTCCTGCAACGATGACGAAATCAAGTCGCTCTTGGAGACGGGTGTAAAAGGCCTCTTGGTTGAGGATTTTTCCGAATGACTGTTCCATCAGGTACGTTAATTTGTCTTGGTCAATGTCTTCAAATTTCCGCAGCACTCGCATCCCAAGGCCGTGGCGTATGAGTGTTGGCGTATCCCGAGTGAGGCGCCGGCTGCCGGTCAACAAGGCTGCCGGCGGCAAGCTCGAGCTCTGGGCTGGCCGGTTGGTAAGAAGGTTTGCGATCAGGCTACGTGGCGAACGATGGGATACAACGACGGCGCTTGAGTTAGAAGGCATGTGGGCCAGGCATGAGCGGGCGAGGCGTAAATTGGAGAGCGCCGTGGGAGCAAGGGCGTCCCATTCGGAATGGCGGTAAGTCTGGCGGATGTAGTCATACTCGGATTGAATATTGACGAGGAGATGAGGAAGACCTTCACGCGCGTAAGACGGAATGCCACCTTCCCGGTTTATGATCATGAGGCGCATTGGGGTGAGGTCTAAATCATCTCCTGGGATATCAGGCTGTTTAGATTCGGTCTCGGCCTTTTCAGCATCGAGTTGTGCAGCTTCGGCCATCCCGCGTGTGAGCCCGGCAATAACATCGTTAGCCTCGATGCGCACCATGCGCAGGAATGAGTCTCGGGCCAGCGGTGAGAGGACAGGGATCTCCCCTGTGCGCAGGGCAGCCCGTAAATGAGCCAGGTCCTCAGGATAGGTGTGTGTCTCAATAATGTCGGCCCCGACCACATCTTGTTCTCGTGGGTGTGGACCCAGGCGAACAATTGCTTCGGTGATGGGCCGGGCGCGTGCGCCTTGAGCTTCGAGGGCCTCGACGACGCGTCGCGTCTCTTGTGCAACACGTTCCCTCTCATCGGGCTCGCCACGCACCCAGTCGTCGAGTTCGACAACAATGACACTCGTTAATCCAAGCTTTTCAAGATATACCATCCCACGTGCGATGCTCTCTAGTTGTCGATCAGTGAAGGGGCCCTGGAGCTTGACAAGCGCAGTGTGGCGTTGCACAGGATTCAAAATCGACGCAATGACGGGCGAAGTGGTCTGTAACGAGGGCAACGGTGTTGCGGTTACCGGAACGGGCAGGGGTGGAAGCGTGAGGTCTGGAAGCCTGGGCGGAAGAGCGAGTTGAGGCCTGGTTAGTTTAGGGCCAAAGGACTTGAGATATGCTTTCGCATCCCGTTGCGAAGGGACAGATTGGAGGACAGAGAGGATAAAATCCTAATACGTGATTTAGCTAATGAATGTATTGACTCGTCAAATTCAAAACGCACGTTTGCACCGGGATTCAAGGCGTCGTCCTCTGGGACCTGATGTCGATGTACGCTCTAAGATAGGCTGTGAGCACCCTCAAGTACTAAACCCGGCGAACGAGAACTTACGGCAAACCTAGACACCAGAACATATGGTAACCTCGATGTAGTTTTAGCACGTAGAGCAGTAGCAAATTTTTGGGATATCATCTCAGAGGATTAGAGGGGTGGTAGGGCAGTGGCCGAGAGCAAGGGGGCAGTTTTTAAACCTCAAATTCCACAACAACAAAGAACAGCACAGGATCGGTTGACTCGCCCAATGATATACAAGAAGTCTAGAAGAATAGAGTGCGATTTGCCTCGCGCGGTTTTGCTAGAGAGCCGCAGGGAGGAAGTTTCGCGGTTGCGTCGCAAAAAAAGAGCACTCGTATTTATCCGCATGATGGGCGTCACTTTCATCTCTTGGATCCTTGTGTAAGTTCCCATAAGTGTGTTACATCTTATCTTATCTAGAAGATTTTTCATCCGATCTTCCGCAACTTGAAATTTTATCACGATTCCGATGTCCCGATCTGCCTCCCGCTTTGCGTCGCACTTCATCAGTAAAACTGCCGAAGAAGTATGCAACAAAAAGTTTAAAAATACTATAAACTGCAGTTCAACGCATGGCACGCATCCCTCAAACTCAAGTCAAGCGCCAATCAATAGCTCTCGCCCACTCTAGTGGCTGTGAGTAAATCAGAGCATTCTCGGGGAGATTTCACATGCACAGGTCTTTCATCGGCGAGGAAGTAGCCTCGAGCGCCTATTTACGGCAGATAGACAGGTTCATTGTGAACAAAGTCGAATGAACCATCGAACAAGGCGGTGCAACAAAACAAGGTTAACCCGCAGCCTCTTACGGCGAGTCTTGCCGACGCTCAGTGACGTACGGGCGCTTGATTCATAGCGCCGGCAGTATTTCATAAGATGCAGCATCGATGTAGATCAAGGCAGTGCACAAGGTATTCTTCATGGGACATGTATTCGACGTGTAAACTCAAAGTACAAGGTAGCCTCTGTACGGTCCTCAACCAGACCAGACAGCTGGGCCAGGGACGGTGTAGTTGGTTACAGGAGGCCAGTAGATGTTGATCAAGAGGCCTGGCTCGGTTCCTGGTTCAAATTAGGCACAATAAGGGGCATTAGATCACATTCGGGTACTTATGTCCTTGGCAAACGTAAGCATGTACGCACCGGTGTAGACGCCGGGAATCGAAACTTTGGACGGATTTCCAGTGCCGCTGCCCGTAATGGATAGCTGAGCACAGCTTATCTAGACGCGCAGAAAGGATCAGTAATATGGAAGAGCGAGCAAGCGCCTGGAGCGCTTACATAGAACTGAGCACCACCGGCAGTAGAAGCACCTAAACGTGAGCAGGCGGCGGTTAGGATTGTGCAACAAAATAAGAACAGACCCAGACTGACCATGTAAGGCAACGTGTTCGATGCGAAGGAGATAATTACCCGCAGGGGTGTTCGCTGGGATCTTGAATGTAAAGTCTTGTTTATCTGTTTGGGAAAACCTTAGATGAGGGCGTGCGAACGTAAATTATGATACGAACTGCTCGATGGCCATGCTAAAGAGCCAGTGCTAAAGTCAGCGCCGAGCTGGTAGATCTTGAACCAGTTGGCACCGCTGCCGTCCCAGGTTGCGGCAGTTTGGCCCGAAGGTACTTTACCAAGATATACTATCGTTGGGCCGGGGTGAGAAAGGGCTATAAAGGTTCAAGATAAGTAATAAATACCAGAGTATATAGATGCTGCTTACGAATGTCCGCCTCGAAGCCAACCGTTGAACCAGCCGCCACAGTCGCAGTAGAAGTGGAGCTTCCAGATGTAAGCCCACCAGTATTGCACCGAATATCCGTGGAGGTAACGTCCGTAACCTTTAATAGCAGGAATATTGTATAAGCTCCTAGGAACATCTATTTCGGGTCGCATATACTTACAGGGGAGTTGATATTTGTGTTTGCGCGTACATAGACATACTCTCCCGTAACCGTACCCGCCGCGTCGATGTACTTGTAGAATCGATAGTGTCCCAGAGCGGGTTGAATGGCCGCAGCCGCAAGAGCGACAATTGCAAAAATCGACTTCATATTGGAAGAGTTTGAGGAGAACGAAACTGGAGAACGAAACTGGAGAATCCGTGTAGAATTGGAACTTGTTATATACTTTCAAGGGGGTTATAGTCGGGACCTTGGCCTCCACGGGTGTAACCAGCGCGGTATGTTGAGCGGCGCATTTAAAACATGTGATTCGTTCACCGGGAATATCCCAAAGTTCGCCCGACTCACCAGCTTGATCTGGAAGTAACGGTACGATGGAAGCGTCTGGTATCTGAGCCATGTTAAGCGAAGAACATCAATCTACATTTTGTGGTTAGAGAGGTAAGCGTCTAGTGAAGCGTAGATACTCGTCGAGGAGGCAAGCCGTTAATTTCGTTACTATACCACTTGTAGTAAATACTCTGCGTTAGTGCTTGATAAGAAAAGACGTATACTATCGTAGCGATGAGAGGACTCAGGATGGTGATTCTTGATATAGTTTAAGAAGAGAGATGACAACACATGTTGCTTACCTATCAAGTCAAGTTCGTAAGATTTTCTCGGCGCCTCGGCCATGAAAGAGCTTCCTGGCTAGTAACAATGTCTTGTGATATAGTCCTGTGAGCCTGCTACCACGCCGATAAGCCGAAGCACATTATAAGCGCAAAAGATACTTGAGCAAAATAGGCAATCCGAGTAAGCAAATATTTGGGGAACTTATGAAGAAGCTCAAGATGCCAAGATAGTTGGATTAAGCTCGGTACGAGGATGTCTCGTCTCATATTCAATTCGGGACTGAACGGCGAAAAGTGTGGGGACAAGGTGAATCAGCAACAGGTGATCAATTTGATTCGGGATAGAAATATATCGCTAAAATGGTTCGGAACATACGTTACTAGGTAGGTTTGACACCATAGGAATCTAGAGCGCCTCAAAGCATGATTCATAGGTGGCCGACGTCTTCCCGAATGCACCACGTGATCTCAACCATTATCCAATAAATTACACCAAACAAAACGCCAGGTCCTGAGAAGCGAGTTCAACTCACTGATATTTGCCCGAGATAAAATAACAAAAGGAAAGGTATAATTGAAATTAAATGACTGTGCGCATTGGAGAGACAAAACCCGGCACACGAGGGTCGGCCTATATAAACATGTAGTAAGAATTAGGACGGAACGAGTTGTGTGGTCACAATACCTGCTCGACCACTCTGCCCAGGGGTCTTTTATTTTCTGGGGTGCCGCTATCGTTATGCGGCACTGGAGACTTGAGCGACTCCAGAAACTCTCGCTCCTTCTGGCGATCACTCTTTGTATCAGACTCATCTCGAGAGAGCGAAAATAGATCAGCTTCGCCATCGTCATCGAATAATGTGCCGTCTCGTTGAGGAGCATCTTTGCGCGCTATTCTTCCACGGCGATCACGAGGCGCAGCTCCAAACAACATCCCAGCTGCACCCGTGTTGGCACCAGGACCCCCAAATCCAAGCACGGGGGGAGGCGGGAAGCGCTGGTGTGCTTGAGAACCCCCCGGGTGCGCCAGCGCACGAACATGGAGAATTGCACGCAAAAGATTCGCAACAGCTTCCTCTCCGGAGGACATTGAAACCGAAGGGTGCGCAGATTGGGGGAGGAGAATTGACCTCGAGGATGCCGATGAGAGGACAAGTAGCCTGTAAAACATGAGGCGCTGGGCAACAAGGTCAATTAAAACCTTACATCTGTTGTAGTCGCGAATACCGGTCTCCCAGGGCCATGCCTGGTTCTACGTCTTTCCCCATCGATATGAATTGCTCATATAGCTTCTGCCATATAGGTGCTATAATTGAGTCCCGGAACGATTGGAGCACTACGTTTCGAACGTCAATGGTGACACATCCGACAAGGGGTACAACGCCTGGCAAGTCGTGAGCCGGGGACCCTGGGGAACCCGGACGCATAGGTTTGGGATTCCGGGATAGGTTTTGGAGAATCTTTTCGGTCTGAAGCGGTAGGAAAACCTACTCCCTTTACAAATTAGTATGAGTCTAAAGATATGCATAAGATGCCACTTACTCCTTCAAGGTACGGCAGCACTTGATCCCAGAAGAATCCCCATATTTGTACAACTCGTGTCAAAAGAGTTTCTTCTTCAAGCCCCTGTAACTTCGCATTGAGCGTGATCATACCCATGTTAACAAGATCCTTCACGTCTTGCTCGAGCGCAGCAAGAGCGCGACTTGGGGCCCTGGAAATAACAGCCTGAATGTGCTGCTTGACGAGATTATTGAGGTCCTCAATTGGGACTTTCAAGTTCTCCGAGTTAAACAAGGGCAATACGTGGACGTGGAGCTGTTGATATGGCGCAGTATCAGAGGTTGTCGAAGGGAGGACCGAAGAACTACCAGCCGTGAGGGCTGGCAATGGCTGGCTTGATAATGGCAGTGATAAGGTTGAAACGTTTGTACTCGGGATAACACTAGAATGTGACGCGAGCCCAAGTCGATCCATCTCACGTGCCATTAGCTTAGCATCGTATGCTGCCCGTGTCTTGACAGGCGAAGTTCTGGCGGCGTTTATTGACGATGGGGATGAAGCCGAGCTAAGAGCAGTATCTCGAGGGGTCCCACCCTGGGAGCGAGACATTCCAAGACTGTGAGCGGCGAATAAGGAGGATCCACTGGTATTTGAGCCAGCGCGTTGCTGAATAGGGGCGGGCCTTGGTCGTGGATCCGATGATGATATCGAACTCCCGGCGTTAACGCTGTTTTCCTGAACAGGCGAAGGCACGTGTATGGCCAGGGGGCGCGGTGGAGCTCGTGGCGTCGGTGCCGTGCCATCAGAGTTCGATCTTCGCCTCTCAGCGTCAATAAATGGAGGAGGCGAGTCTGGACGCGCGTCGTGCGAACGACGTGGTGGTAAGGGCGACGCAGTCCTAGGGTTGGATATGGGAGGTATATCCCGGCGCGACTTGAGCATTTTGCCGAATAGATCTTATTGAGAAGCTGTGCTAGGCACTAAACCACAAAGTCGGACACTCCAGATCCAATCAGTAAGAGAAAGCGCTATTGTTGTATAAGGCCAACCAAGTTAGGTCAAGGCAAAAAATGAGGGAATTGGACGGACAATGGTGGGTGGCAATCTGGATGGTGGCTGATCACAGTTGTGGCCGCTGGCAAGTGATCGACGAGGTCATGAAGCAGCCAATAATAACCCATATTATGTAACACGCACTGGTAATCAAATCATGATCAGCTGCCATGTTCCGCTGCCCTATCCGCCAAATCCGCTCTGTCTCCTGGCAAATACGCCATTTCAAAGTGCTAGCATTCGAGACGTCCGCGGACGATACTTGTGTTGCTATACTTGACGAGACAACGGTACTGTCCAATGTCATATTGAAGCAACATGCTGAGTGCGTGTTCAATTAGTTCTAGATGTTCACCATCACTTACCCAACTTTGATAGACATGAAGAGTTCCGAGGGATCCACCCCCAGGTAGCCATAAGGGCTCATGACAAGAATATAGCAAGTATATAGGTAGTGTATTTGAATCACTCTAATATTAATATTGCTGTCGAATAAAGTCCATAGCGCTTCGATTAGCACTGAAGGAGAGTGGAGTCAATATCAATGATATTAACGGGATAGCTTTTACTAGGGGACCTGGAATGCGAGGGTGTCTTTCTGTCGGGGCGAACTCTGCGGGGACCTTGGCGGCCGCGCTTAACAAACCACTGGTTGGCGTGCATCATATGGTTAGTTCTTGGAACCTTCGCGCCCGTTTAGCATTAATATTAGTAGTGTAGCAAGCACACGCATTGACTGCACTTTATACCTCAAAACCGCCCCCCACCTATCCATTCCTGGTGCTACTCATATCCGGAGGCCATACCCTTCTCTTGCTCGCGCGTTCTAGATATTGCTTTACCATTCTTGCCACAACGACCGATGAGAGTATCGGTAATGCATTTGATAGAGTTGCTCGATTGCTCGGTGTCCCCTGGTCACTGGAACGCGGCGCTGGAGCCTCACTAGAACAATTTGCTGAAGGCGTAAACGACCCCGATTTACACTTCAGTGTTCCGTCTCCAGGGAAGCTCGTTTTTAGCTACTCAGGTCTTACGTCCGCCATCCGTGCCCACATTCTTAGGCGGTCTGACCCTGACGTGGTTGTTCACTCGCCTGATATCGTTCCAGATTTTTCGGTAAAGCATCCACCGATTCCAGAAAGAGCACTCATACAAGAACAACTCCGACAGACTGTAGCCAGAATGACATTAGATGAACGACGAAATATCGCAGCCGCTTTCCAAAAATCTGCAGTTGCTCAGTTGGAAGAGAAACTCAAGCTGGGGCTGGGCCAATGCGTGCGGCTTGGCATAAATCCTCGATTTATCGTCGTGAGTGGAGGAGTTGCGAGTAACACATATGTAAGAGAAAGGTAAGTGCGCGCATATACTTATAGAATGACTTAAACTCGATTATAATGACATTCATAGACTGCAGAGCCTAATACAGGGGGTGGAAAGTCAAGTTAAACTTTCACTGGTGTTCCCTCCCCCGCACCTTTGTACAGGTTAGTGCGGCTCTCAGATCCGGACATGATTTCCTATACCATATCGCTGTCCAGATAATGCAGTCATGATTGCGTGGACAGCTCTCGAGCGCTTCCTCTCAAATAGCCATGATGAACTCGACACTCAAGTTCGACCCGTATGGAGCATCGAAGACTTACAAACCTGAACGTTACCTCGTTTCATTCCCTCGTCGCGAGCGTCGGAGCTACCCCATCCTCGAATCTTGGCGAATATGAATCATACATAACAAAGATGCATATGGTTGCGTGCGGGTCGGCTTTCATGTGATAGAGGATTCATAGACGTGTGCATGCGCCATGAGAGTACAGAGCGAGACACAATGAGGACACACCAACGAAAATAAATGAAACATTTATTCCTCATCCTCCTCGCCTGCCTCCTCTTCCTCTTCATTCTCCTCCTCTTCCTCCTTTGCCGCCTCGACGACCGAGGTCGCAATTCGGTCAAGATCACGCATGCCATCTTGGGAGATCCGACGTCCGCCATCAGGCGCATGTTCTAGCACGCCAATCTTCTCCAGGGCTTGACAAACCTAATACATCCTGTGTCAGAATAAAATGTGGGCTGAAATATGGGACTTACCTTGCGCTGTATATTCGTACTAGCGTTGCTGTGATGTGATGGGCGGTTGCCTCTGCGCTTTCGGCCGCCATGGAGTTTGGCAAGCTGGCCGATTCCAACATGCTTTCGCAGATAGATGTGTCGCGCAACAGCAGCTACATTGCGATGTAAATACAAAAAACTAAGTTACACCAGGGCTTACCAGCACGGATGTAGAACCAGTCTGGGTCGTAAGGTGCGAGTTCCTTGTACGCGCCAGTTTTGACGAGATCTACCCAAATAGGGACCTCGAGCTTTCCGGAGCGCTTCAGGTGAGATGCATAGGCATTGACGAATTCGTCGGCACTGCGATTATTGTGATACTGTCAGCTGCTGGATGAATATTGCATACTCAAGCTCCTCAGGCTCGTATCAGCAGCAGAGGGGGGGGCTAACCTGATGTCACGTACACCTGGCATAATGTGGCGCTATTTTGGGTTATAAGGGCAGGCGACGGCAATGGCGACAACGAAAGTACTCGGATGCAAAATCTGCCTCCGGAAAATGTCGGATGGGTGGGGTGGCAATGTGATGCTGTTTAGTTCCACCCTAATGGACACATTGTCTGAAACTGATGCATTCTGAACCAGGCTACAGCAATCTGGCTCTACTGTAGCATATACAAGTCCCTACAAAATTTTAAAACCAGATATTCCCTCTAAAACAGAATTTCCCCTCACAATTGAACCACAACTTCTTTTAAATCGCTATAGAAGTACGCATATACAATAACACGCTGTTAAAAAAACTGCACTGAGCAATCTGAAACACAAACAGTGGGACTCAAAAGCACGAAATGGCATTTGTTCTACTTCCGAGGGGAATTCCATTTCCGGGGGTCATACGGTACCTGGCAATAGTGCTTCGATTATTTATCTGGTTCCGTCTCGTGCAAGTTAGTGGGTATTATCCTCAATGTGGTGTTGTCAATATCTAGTTCCCGTTATATAAGCTTGTTGTACATGTGCTCTACGGGGTTGCGCATACCAGACACAATTCAAATGGATTACCGTAACCTTCGCTATCGATCACTAAACTATTTGATGTCCCTGACTCTCAAGGCACCTTTTTACATTCTATACCGCAAGGGGATAAATGCCCGTATGCTACAAGTAATCGCATGGCCATCCGTTCGTGTAGCCTGTCGTAAGTTAGACACACCATTTATTTATCCCTAATATCCAGCAATCTTCCATGGTGCGTCGGTAAGTATCCTCATATAGTTCATACGAACGGCTGTGTTGGCTCAAGCTACCCTCGCTCTGGTAAAAGGCGATGAGAGGCGCATGATAGATGTCCAATAAAGGGTTGATGGGGCTCCCGGCCATATCCTATCTGGCCGATCAGCCCCTAAAGACGAGCGGAAGATTTCCATGTTGTCCCAGCAACGTGGTCTTGGCGCTATAATTCAATCCCCCATGTTGGGCGCTTGCAACCTTGCACAAATGCCCTCGGGTCCGGTCCTACGAGAAAACCGACCCTCTACCCTCGATCAGCATTCCTTACGATGAGGCTCGTCGTTGTGGGATTGGGATTATCATGTCTTATCTCTGTCACTGGGCTTAATATCCTCTCTCCACATCATGCTGTAGCAGAGATCCTCGACGTACCGGAAAATGTCACGATCATGACACCTCGTCAAAGAAAATCTGCCGAACAGCAATTATTCGATTTTGGATCTGCGCGGAACGGACTCATCGAACTCAATAACGTCCTTAGACGACAGCAGGGCTGTGCAAATGGCCTCGCTCCCTGCTCCAATGATACCGGCACATGTTGTCCCACAGGCGGGACTTGTTGTGGCAGGCAAGTGTGTTGCAGCCCTGGGCGTTGGTGTTACAACTTCGGCTGCTGCGATATGAGTGAAGATGGATGCGATGGTTCGGTAGATCGTTTCCTCTCTCTCAGGGTTTGGAGTGGCTCACAGTCGTGTATAGGGGTGCTGTCCCAAATCCTCGCAATGTTGCAAGGGTGGTAGCTGTTGCGCAAGCGGGTGGGGATTCCAGTATCTTCTCGGCTCAATGACAAGTGGCTAACATCCATCGACCCCATCAAATTAGTAATACTTGTGTCACCATCAACGGGAATATTGGGTGCTGTCCCGTTGGCAAAACCTGCACAGCACCCCCAACGTGCACCCAATCTGGCTATTCGCTGTGCGAGGGCGAAACCTTTTGCTGCCGTATGTCCAATCGTCTTCATGGTTCCATGTTGAGGATTCTTATATGATGCTAGCCGCTGGGTTTACTTGCTATCGCGACTCCGCTGGCCAGCCCCAATGCCACAACCCTAGCGTGAATGTGGCGCAATCGACGAGCATCGCGGTAGGATCCATAACCGTTGAAGGCACAAGTACATCGACTACTCGCTCAGCCGAAGTCAATGGGGGGAGCAACACTGTCACGTCGACCCCAACTGGTACAGCAAAGTAAGGATTTGATGAATATGCGGTTTGGTCTTCAAACCACCAACTGGCTTTCATTCAGTGATAACAAGTCAAACACGAACACAGCAGCCATTACGGGTGGTTTAGTGGGGGGAATTGGTGTCATCATTATTGTTGGCCTTGTTATCGGTGCTGTTTTCTGGTTCCGAAGGCGAGCAAGGAGAGCAACCGAAACAACCGAGGCACAAACTCAAGATCACGTGAGCCCCCAGCCACAATATCCTCAGAGCCGGCCGCCAAGCACTTCTGGGGCTGGTCACTCGAGCGTCCTCCCTCCTACCCCTGGTCATGGGACTGCCGATCCATTCCTCAGACCCATGAACCAAATACAGGATTTCGGTGTTTCCTCTCTTTCTGGTGCTCTTGCGAGCTCTGATGCTCCACCGCCTGGACTGAACGCGACCACGGATGCAGACAACAAAGATGATACCTATTCGGGGACAGGTCTAAACAGGTGGTCTAGCCTTCGGACCACTGATACAGCAAACCTTAACCAGGGACTGGGACCTGGTGCTGATGCAACGGCCCCATACGACCCTGATGCCCAGCTTGCATATACCCAGAATTTACCTGCCCATAGGCCTTCGTTACGTTTGAACCGGTAGGTAGTAATCTCTGGGATCGCCTCCTAACGGATATAGTGGGATAACTGGAGTAAGTGGGAGTACTTTTTCAAGTTTGTTTTCGTGAATATGCATGTGTGCTCGGTCTAATTTTCAATATTTCTGGGTACTGACATAATTTGGAGCATGCGTCGGATAATTTTAGTATAGACTGTGTATGAGTTGATTGTTTCGAACTTGGTAACTTTGGATCATATGTACCAGTAATCGATATGCTATGCAGTTATATAGTAGTGTACGCGGCTGAATCTGGATGCAGAGCGATACATTATTTTGAATTGCCGAAAACAACAAGTCTGGGTCATGTACGCAGAATTATGCAAACTGTAAGCTATCCATAAAAGCTCCGCGCAAATGGCTGTGATGTGAAATATTATTTACGTGAGATTCTCGACCTTCACAGCATTCAGGCACCAAGGTGTCCGTGCAATTCAATCCCGCGTATCGGGCGCTAACCACCTTGCACAAATGCCCTCGATTTAATTCCTGTGAGTGTGCTGGCCCCCTCGACCCTCGATTGGCGTTCCCATGATGAAGCTCGCCATTGTGCTATTATATGTCATTTCCTCGGTCACCGCGCTCGATGTCCTTCCACCGCATCATGCCGTGGCGGAGATCCTCGTTATCCCAGAGAATGTTACGATTATGACCCCTCGTCAAAGAAAACCTGGTTTTGAACAACAATTGTTCGATTTTGGGTCGGCGCAGAACGGGTTCTCCGAACTTGGTCATATCCTCAAACGACAACAAGGTTGTCCGAGTGGCGAAGGAGCCTGTCCCAACGATGCTGGTGTATGTTGTCCTATAGGTGGAAGATGTTGTGGAGGGGGGAGGTGTTGCGGTACTGCGCTTTGGTGTTATGGCGATGGCTGTTGTAATGAGGAAGAAGATGGGTGCGATGGCTCGGTAAATCATTTCCTCTCCCGATCGTTCGAGTAGCTCACAGTCGTATATAGGGATGTTGTCCCAAATCTTCACAATGTTGCAAGGGTGGCAGTTGTTGTGCGAGCGGGTAGGAATTTCGATACCTTAATCGTTTTAATGGCGAATTGCTGACGGCTCTATCTGGGTAGCAATAATTGTGTTATCGTCAACGGCCAAATTGGATGCTGCCCGGTTGGGAAAACCTGCACGCCACCTCCAACGTGTAACCAGAATGGCTACACACCGTGTCAGGGCGAAACTTTTTGCTGCCGTATGTCCAACCGTCTTCATGATAATTGAAGGTTCTTATATGACACTAGCGACTGGGTTTATTTGCTATCGCGATTCCGCTAATAACCCGCTATGCCGGGACCCTAATCCTGTTGACCCTAGCACAAATGGGACGTCATCGACCACTGAAGTAACATCGACCCGTGTTCCCCCACCTGTGCCAAGCGCAACTCAATCACAGGAGCCAGAAGCGCCTACACAGACGGATCAAGTTACCACTTCGTCATCGACCCCTCGTGCAATTAATAGCGCGGGCACGACATCTCAAGCAAAGTAAGAATTTTGGCAAATACATGTTTTGGTCTGCGGGCTCTTAACTATTGTTAGTGTCAAAAAGTCGAGTACGAATATAGGAGCTATCGTGGGTGGCTCGGTGGCAGGAGTTGTTGCTTTTGGCGCCCTTATCCTCATTATCGCTTTCTGGATCCGCAGGCGCGCGAATGAAGCGAATGAAGCGCAAGCACAAGCACAAGCACAAGCACAAAATTACCTGAGCCCCCAGCCGCAATATCCTCAAAGCCCCCCGCCAGGCGCTCCCGGAGCTAGTTACCCTGGCACTATCCCTCCTACTCCTGGCACTGCCGATCCATTCCTTACCCCCATGGGCCAGGCTCAAAACCTCGGTGTTTCTTATTTCCCTAGTGCTCCCATGAGTTCTGGCGCTTCCGCTGCTGCCAGTGTTCCAACAACTCAATACGCAGGGCTTCCCGAACCACAACAATTAGACGATGCAAGGCTTACTACAGGGACACCGTATATGCCAATGCCATTGCACGATGACCTCCCGCGACCGATTTCTATGAATGTAACACCGATGCAAGGCAACTGGTCCGATGGAAGCTCTGCCAACGGGCGACCGTGGTCTGGCTTCGCATCTGGTCCTCCGCCACCAGGGCTGAACGCGAACGCATTCCTAGGTTATACCGAGAGTACTCATTCGGGGCCGGATCCAAGCAGATGGTCCGGTCCCTCGACGATGGGCACTGGTCCAGCATATGCAAACCTCAATCCTGGGTTTGCAATTCCTAATCCTGGGTACGCAGGTCCCAACCCCGGGTCGATGCCAGGGCCTGTCCCAGGACCGGGGCTCGCGGGTGCCAGTGCGCCAGTACGAGACAACTCGAATCTCCGCCCTCCATTTCCCCTGGATGAGCCTGATAATGGGACTTCGACCGTTTATCTACCCTCATCCCGAGCGAGCGGGTACGACGATACATATGCTATGCATTCTCCCCCAGGATCACCCCCACCTCCCGGTGTGTATGGCGGGATGGTTGGCGCAAGTGGGAGTGGGAACAAAGCAACAACTGCGACCCCTCCGCCTCCGCCCGAGTTTGCCTCTGGGGAGAAGCATGTATATCGGCCTAGCTTCGATTGACCCCGTTCATTCCAACATCTTTGGGTGTTTATATAACTTGGAGTTGGAGGTTTTGATGTCGGCTACAGCATGAGGTGATTATTTTAAATTTGGTACGGTTGATTAGTAGTTGTACTAGTAGTAGTTATCCTATGACAACGCTGTGATAAATTAGTATTCGCGGCTGAATCAAGATGTAAGCGATCTTGGTGGCATATATCGCGCAAAATTGCGTGCTTTTCCTGGTAAAATCTTGAAGGTCTCGGGGCAAGGCCAATGACAACGAGTGTTCAAGGCCACTACATGTGCTGTTTCTTACTTTTTTTTTGCCTGTTGTTGCTACGGCCCAAGTTTGTGCCTCCTAATTCCCAGCTTGTTGATCTGGCGATTCAACCCTGAAACCTTCAGAGTCATTAAATCTTGACACGACGTCGCGTCTCGACCACAGTCAGCTCTCGCCGGCGTCTTAGCCCCGGCCCCGTTATGTGGTCTGAAATTTTCGGAAAGTGCTCAGGTAGAGGCCATAATATATGTCTGAGTCTCTTAGAGGTAGTTCAACCTTATCTACTTCGTTGGCTAGACTTTGTCATAATTTTTGGAAGCCAAGGTGGCAATAATTACCGTGGGAGCAGACAGTGGTTGGGGCGCTTTGAGCCTCGCTTCTTACATTCTAGGCTATGAATGCCCCAGAATACATTATTGACGAAGTTAAGGTGGGAATTTAGTGGTTTAAAACAATTTATTAAGTCTAGGCATGTTGCACAAGAAATAGCGCCTGATTTGGCCTGTTGTGCAGCTCTGGAGATATACTTAGGCACCAAATTTATGCTTATACGTACTAGGTGGCTGTACCTCCCATTGCGTACTGCTTGCCTCAATCTATGTTGAAACATCGATATCCTTGACCGCGCGGCCGCATTGAACTTACAGTAGAGTAAGGAGCAAGATGGCCCATGGGCACACCCAGCAAGTTCGGGGCACAATGCCCGAGGGTTGGAATACTGATTGGAGTTGTTCCGAGATATCGATGACACAGCCATCCAATCACAGGACATAGTATCTCTATGTACTCCCTAACTTAGAGTGATGCTGTATTGCCACTCATCGCGCCCAAGTGCCATGTGTCCTTGGTAAAATGTGATCCCGTGCATCAGATGTTTGCTATCTTTCATAAATGCGCTCAATCTGGTCTGTGGGATAACTGACATCAACCCTCGACTAGTACTCCCATGAATTTTGTCATTGTGGGACTATTATTTATCATTTCCTTGGTCACCGCGCTCGATGTTCCTCTACCGCATCATGCCGTGGCAGAGATCCTCGTTATCCCGGAGAATGTCACGATTATGACCCCTCGTCAAAGAAAACCCGTTTTTGAACAGCAATTATTCGACTTCGGGTCGGCGCAGAACGGGTTCTCCGAACTCGGTAACATCCTCAAACGACAACAAAGTTGCCCGAGTGGCGAAGGAGCCTGTCCTAATGATGCTGGTGTATGTTGTCCTATAGGTGGAAGATGTTGTGGAGGGGGGAGGTGTTGCGGTACTGCGCTTTGGTGTTATGGCGATGGCTGTTGTAATGAGGAAGAAGATGGGTGCGATGGCTCGGTAAATCATTTCCTCTCCCGATCGTTCGAGTAGCTCACAGTCGTATATAGGGATGTTGTCCCAAATCTTCACAATGTTGCAAGGGTGGCAGTTGCTGTGCGAGCGGGTGTGAATTTCGATCTCCTAATCGGCTCAGTGGCGAATCGCTGATGGCTCTCTATCCAATAGTGATAATTGCGTCATCATCAATGACCAAATTGGATGCTGCCCGGTTGGCCAAACCTGCACTACAACCCCACCATGCAGCCAAAGTGGTTACTCACAGTGTGAGGGTGAAACATTTTGCTGCCGTATGTTCAACCATTTGGATTATTCTACATAAAGATCTCTTATATGATACTAGCGACTGGGTTTACTTGCTATCGCGATATGGCCGGCAACCCGCTATGCCGCGATCCTAACGTTAACCCCGCTGACCCTAGTGCGAGCGAGGGGACCTCGACAACGTTAACTGCGGAAGCAACATCAATGGCCGTTGAAGCGACATCGACAACTATCTCAGAGACATCGACAGCTATTTCAGAGACGTCGACAACTATTTCAGAGACATCGACCACTGTTGAAGTAATGTCCACAACTATCGAAGAGTCATCGACTCAAGTCTCGTCACCCAACTCGGAGCCAAGTGAAACACATTCACAAGAACCGGATCCTACGATAGTGACTACTAGTACAATAGAAGTTTCAGAAGCATCGATCACTCCCGAAGTCAACACTGCGATCAACAGCCCCACCTTGTCTCAAACTGGAGAAACTGGTGTAGCAAAGTAAGGGTTCAACGAATATCTATCTTGATTTGCAGGCCGACAATTGGTTTTTTAGTGTCACCAAATCAAGCACGAACATAGGGGCCATTGTGGGTGGTTCGGTGGGGGGAGTCGTTGCTCTTGGCGTGCTTACCCTCATTGTCGTTCTCTGCGTCCGCAAGCGAGCCAACGAAACGAGCGAAGCACAAGAGCAAGCGCAAAATGACCTGACTCCCCAGCCTTATCCTCGAAGCCTCCCACCAGGTACTTCTTGGACTGTTTACTCGGGCACCGTTCCTCCCACTCCCAGGCCTGGGACTGCCGACCCGTTCCTTACACCTGTAGACCAGGCCCAAAGCCTCGGCGTTTCTTATACCCCTGGTACTCTTGCGAGTTCTAGTCCTCCCGCCGCTGCTACCTCCCCAATTCAGTATGCCGGACTTCCGGAGCCACAACAGCCAGACGGCATGGGTGTCAACTCAGGGGCGCCATATATGCCTATCTCATTGAATAGCCACTCCCCACAGCTAAATTCCATGATTGTAACTCCAGTGCAAAGAGCTGGGGCATATGAAAGCTCTATCAATAGGCGACCGCGGTCCAGCTTCGCATCTGGTCCTCCACCTACCGGGCCGGACACGAGTTCATTCGCAAGTTATACAGATAGCGCCCGCTCAGTATCAAATCCGGGCAGATTGTCCAACCCCTCGGCGATCAGCGTTGGCTCAGCATACGCAAACCCCGGGTACGCAGGTCCCAATCCCGGGTCAACGCCAAGGCCTGCCCCAAGGCCGGGGTTCGCAGGCATCGGTGCTGGTATACGAGCATCATACGACCCGAATCCACCCCCTGCATTTCCCCTTGGTGAGCCTGATGGTGGGCCTTCGGCCGTCAATCTACCTTCGTCTCGAGCAAGTGGGTACGGCGACACGCATTCTATGCATTCTTCCCCAAGATCACCCCCACCTCCCGGTGTGCATGGTGGAGAAGTTGGCGCGGGTGGAAGTGGAACAACACCTGGGCGCCCTCCACTTGGGTTTGCTCCAGGGGAGAAGCAGGTGTATCGACGAAGCTTAGATTAACCCCGTTCATTTTAACGTTTTGGAACATTGTGGTGTGAAGTGTTTGTCATTGGTATGGACAGGACTCTAGATGTAGGTGATTGTTTTAACCTAACAACTTGAATGAATTGTGCAAACAATGATTGTGCTATGGGGATGCTATGATAGACTGTATGCGCTGAAGTCTGGTGTAGACCGGCAAATTATCCAAATTCCTTCAGCAAAGGCAACATGCATGACTTTATAGTAAATTGCTTGTTTAGATTCTGGGGATTACCCACATGAGTACACGCATACGTGTACTAGGAAAGTTGGGTTATGGGGATAGACTGAGATCCTGCTATGACTGGGTCCGGCCAAGGGTCCGGTAATTCGGTACCAAATTTAAAAGGGCGAAGAACGAATTCGAATAGGCCAATCGCGGTCAACGACTACGTACATCGGCATATAGGCACAGTGGTTATTCATCAAATTTGCCACAGCCATATATATCAATATAATAGACTTACAGAAAGTAGCTTTAGGTCACAATGGGTACTCGGAATTTCTCCTAAACCTTTTCTGACATTACAAAAGCGATGGGAGCCAAGGCACGATCAGGGCTGGTCACATGATGCATATGGCCGCGATCACACCTAATTCAATAATTCATTTGAGGCTCAGTAGAACAATGCGAAAGATAATGCTATCGTGGTCCGGATATCAACTTCGAGGACGGATGGAAGTGAGACATGGTCGGTGAGTCTTGGGTGGCCTATATAACCTGACCTCAGCATTCCCCTGGCTCGCCAACATCGGCTACATTCCTTGCTTGCAGCTTGCTTCCCTTGTTTTATCAAGTCAAAATGTCTGACCGAGTGCGCCCTAAACTATTTTAATGTGATGGTTTCAATATCTAACCTTTCATATGCAGTTCGTTGTGTTTGTCACTATAGTCCCGAAGACGCCTGAGCAGCAGAAGGATATCATTCAACTCCTTCACGATGTTAGGCCAGCCTGGCTGGCGCTTCCTGGTAGCTTGTCCCACGGTAAGGGTGATTGACTGGAACTTTTATTATTTTGATTTAATATGGTACCAGACGTGGGCACTGCTAAAGGCGAAGACCCGCTTGGAACAGTGTACTTGACTGAAATATGTAAGCTCGATTTCTAAACCAGATTTTTATTTTCTGACTGGCTTGGGTGGCTAGATTCATCACCTCAAGGTCTGGACGACTTCTGTAAGACTTCAGATCACGATCAGATGAAGGAGGTGGGCCAAACAATGACACTTTGATACCCTTCTCTGACATCCATTTACAGAGGTTAATGCCAATCATCAACGCGGAAAAGCTGGTGATCACTCAAGTAGTGACCAACGGCAAGTCAAAGTAACTTGTATTGTGTTGTAGAATTCGAAGTGTGATTATACTTCTTGAAAATGCGAATTGAATATCCATCTGCGAACAATGGGCTGCTCTTTAGAAGTCTAGACTCTGGAGTCTAAAGATATAGAACTATCAATGCTAAACATATTACTAGATGGAGTTACAAGTTTAAAAAAGAAAGGCTAGTACTCTATTGACTCCATGGACGTCGTATACTTATGGTCCAGAATTACTTCCTGACGCCATCTATAAGGCCCGGGTAAATGTTAGTACCAATATAGTTACGACTCAGAAAGTGTGCAACTTACAGTTACCTGTGATGTATTTCCCTCCCTCAACAATCAAATTCCCTCGATCTTGCGGTTTCCCGTCGAAGAAATTCTCTAGAATCTTTTTCGTACCTTCTGCATATCTAGTTTTAAAATTCGTTAACATTCGTACTTTGCATGTTGAAAGTCTCGGAGGACGGGGCGCAACTATACGACCCACCTTGTTTGGGCGTCAAGTGTTGTGCCAGAATAATGGGGTACCATTCCGTTGCCACCTCCCAGGGGGTTCTTCATTGTGCGCCATGGGTGGTCGGCAGGTGCTGGTTGAACGTCCCATACATCCCCTGCATAACCATTAATTTGGCCACTTTTGAGGGCCTCTGCGATGGCCTCTCTATCAGCAATAGCGCCTCGTGCAGTGTTTACAATCCAAGCTCCCTATTGAGGAGAATATTTAATATACGTTGCCCGTATATGGGCTTGGTAATGACACGTACCTTCTTGAAATGTTTGAGCAACTCTTTCCCTATTAAGCCTTTTGTGCCTTCGTGTAATGGTGCATTGACGGTAACTAAATCGCACTGTGCAACGAACTCCCTTAGGTCTTGCACACGACGAACCCCGACCGCTTTCTCAGCTTCGGCTGGCAAGGCGTTATAATCGTAGTAGAGTAACTCCTTGCAGTTGAATGGCTTGAGGCGCTCAAGAACTCGGTACCCAATTCTAGCATTTTAGCTCAGTCATATGAGGGCTGTACGAGGACTGAGTTTCTTACCTGCCCGCTCCAATAGTTCCAATAACCTTTCCTTCCAAGTCAAACGCATTCCTCGCAATATCGCTCACTTTCCAGTCTCCCCGCTCGATCATCTCGTGTGCAGGCACAAAGTTACGCACGAGCAACAGGATGTCCATGATGACATGCTCAGCCACGGAGACGACATTTGAACCGCTGACTTCGGCTACAGTGATGTTTCGTGCAGCAGCAGCGTTCAGGTCAATGTGATCAGAACCTACTCCAGCGGTTACGCAAAGCTTCAGATTTGGCGATTTGGCGATGAGGTCAGCAGTAAGATATCCTTAAGGGGGCGATTAAATGTTGAGTTTTTTGTGGTAGAGTTACTTACCAGGGTGGAATGGCGTGGTGATGAGAATGTCGGAAGTGGTCAAATGTTTTTGGAACGCACTATTGGAACCTTCTTTGTCGCTCGTAACCTAACAGAGGACGTCTTAATCGGTACAAACTGGGGGATAGAGGCTTCCTTATACTCACAACGAGTTCATGACCCCTCTCTTTGAGCCAGTTTTCAATACCAAGCTACAAGCCCAATCTAAATCAAAAGTGTCCCACTCAATACGCACTGTAACTAACCTTGTTCTCAGTGGTACCCAAGAGGCGGGGTTGTTCCTGAGCTGCTTTGCCACCGTCATAGAGTACCGCCAAGACCTAATGTTACAAGTTAAGCCTTGTTATACCCTAGATAGTACTTGTAAAACTGGATGAGAACATACCTTCAGTCCACGATGTTGAGACATAATACGAGTCCCAGTAAGCGCCTTTGGGGCGGCCGACTTCATGGTGCGAGCTACGTTGAACATGGCTTGAAGAATCGATGTAGAATTGCGTAGGAGATGTAATCACAAGTGATGCCCTATTCGCCACTACTCGACATGTATTTATACACACGTAGTAAGTACCATTGGCGGTGTAAATTAGGAATATACGCGGAGATTGGCGAACGTATCTTTGCGGATGAACAGTATCCTGATATTCTCTCGACATCGATGCCGGCACAGAACATAGCACCAGCCGCCAATAATGGCAGATGGCTGCGGTTGAACGACATGCGAGTAGTGCTTCATTGATCAGAAGCGACCATGTGATTTATTTGACCAGGAAGATCGGTTGTGAATATCGCATGTGCGTAATCCGCGAAGAGAAATCCGCAGTTATAAATAGATGAGGAAACAAAGCGCCAGAATAACATTGCAGGATGCTCCTTTACTTGCTAGAGTGTTATTATTAACACTGTAATAACCATGTAAGACTAGCTCAGCAGAATAATCTAACTCGAAATCGCAAGCATGCAGTTTTCGGAACGGCCGCCAGGTGACAACTCTCCCATAGTCACGTGGTGTTTCGCCTATCTCTCGCCATCGACGATCATCGGCACCTTGAACAAAATGCCAAAACGGTCGCACTCGCCTACGCCTAATCTTACACTATCTACGAAATACACACATACCTCACAAGGGGACCGCCTTAGTCGACATGCTTCTAACTTTGATACTATCTTGTCTGATGAAACGGTCCTGACGATTTTCTCATTTCTTGACCCATATCATCTATGCCAAGCCCAACTAGTCAACAAACATTGGAGTCGTTTAGCTACGGATAACCACGTATGTCAATGAATCGTTTCCTTATTCCTAGATCTGACTTACCGTAGCTGTGGAGAATCATGTTTCTCCGGGAGTTCTCTCAGCAAAGGCTTCGGGGTTCTCGTGGATTTCCTATGTTAGGGAACCGCGAGATTAAACCTTTGCCTGTTAGAGCACAAAACCAAGATGAAGAGCAAGCTGAAAGCGATCAGTTGCCTGAGAACTATACCGACTGGCGGTGGATGTTTAGGTAATTAATCAACTCCTCGACCGTGGAGTGGGATTGAAGAGCTTTTCATCACCCAACTGTGCGCCAGAATATCGAGAAACTGGATTAGAGGTTCGTGCGACACAAAATAGGACCATCAAACATATTTATGACATGACAGGTCGCTGCGCCGCCACCATGCAGCAAGTTGCACTGGCAAGATCTGAATCTCCAACTAAGCCTCCACCTCGCCTACCAGAGGATAGCACAAACCTCCACCCGACCGGCTTATACAGTCCACCCCTAGTAGCCCACTTACTTCTGATACGTGACTTGATTCTATACGCGTCTGGTCAGGCCTTGGCGACTCCTACTGTCCACGTGTTCCAGAGCTCCCTCGGTTCGGGGTTATCTATCCCATACGGTCCACTACCTGGCTCACATGTTTCTGTAACTGCGCTGTGCCTTGACCATAGTTCAGCTATTGTGCGGCTAGCTATCTTCTACTCGGATTGCACATGGGCGGTTCACACCATCGACTATGACCATCGCATGACCACACCCATGTACACCTATGGTCGGCGTGGCGTGGTGGAGTTAAGAACACCTATCATACAGGCAGCATATCACCACCCCCTTCTTGTGACGCTGACTACTTCCTTCTGCATGTCCATATTCTACCTCCCTTCTCCACCCGCTTCCCCCATCCTAAAGCACACATTATCTTCTTACAGCGGGTTCACTCCACTAACTATGACACTTTCCCGGTATCGCACACCCGAGCAATACCGAGTTCTACTTGCCTATGCGAGCCCTATTTACCCTGCACACTGGGGACCATGCGCAACAGATATCACACTCTCCACACAATCTGTGGGCGCTTTCTCATCTTCTGCCGCAACAACTTCATCCCCACTACCACCTGTAAAAATTGTGTCATCTTCAAGCACCAATAATCAGCTTCCAGTCGGATGGATCCCAGATGGTACTCCCGACGGTATACCCGACGAATTACGCCTTCGTTGGTCTCGCAAAGTCTCACACGTCAGCGGAATTCAGACAGATGGGAAGTTCGTCGTATTTGCAAGCGAGGATGGGGGGATTCAGGTACGCTGGTCTCAAATTCACTTACAAACATAATAATCTTGTTTTTTTGGATACAGGTCTACCGTCTCCATCGCAATGCTCGTCTACTCTTCGAGCGCACACTCTTTCCTCCAGTTCATGCACCATCGCCAAGGGCTCTTAGTGTGGCTGATTCTCGTTGTGTATGTGTGACACAAGGCGGAAACCTCTGGGTATGGGATCTTGAAAGCGGAGTGGGTGTACAGGCCGCCGCCATACGCTGTAGCCATCTCCCATCTGCTTACGAGGTCAATTTGGGACACTCAAACCACAAAGAGCATCGCAACATGTCCGGAAACCCACCCACAATTGTCCGGGTTGCGTTCGATGCACAGAGAATTGTCGTTGTGGATGTGAACGATACATTATACACATATAGCTTCGACATATAACTTAGAGTATTAATGGATGATTTTGTCTTGATTAATTAATTTAGCAGATTTCGCTCAAACTCTCCACCCACCCTGTTGAGTTCGCGGCATAGCAGCTGTGTAGAGCAACTTAGAGGATCACCTCACCTTTCACAATTTTTCTACACTAAAGGCACAAGCAATACCGCCACAATATATATTAATGTCCAAAACCCTAATAGAAATTTCCTAGACCGTGACAATTGCAATTCACGTTTCCCATATTTATTCCGAGCATCTCTTGCACTATCCATACCAACGTTGACACCAATATCTTAGGTGATTCAAACTCTTCATATTCAAATTCAACCCCGAGTACTCCTATATGCGTTTGTAGACGGAGGTAAAATCGATCGCGATGACAATCTTGGAGGTGATCGGAGAGATTGAACCTCGCCAGGTCTTCCAACGCTGGATGAAGTGTAGGGAATTCGAATAGTCGAACTCGTCACCCCTTGTGGATATGGGGTGTATGCAACATGGGTAGGCCCGGGTAACATATCCTCTTTCCGGGACGAATAGTAACCACAACCATCTTGGCATTGCTGTCGCTTGATCATGAGTACACCCAACTTGGAAAATCCAAGCTATGTCGGCCCAAATTGCGAAGTTAAACTGTGGGTGCTCGAATCGGGGTTTCCCTCGCGAAGAATCACGAATACGACATGAAATAACCAGAAGCTCTAGCTCGGCATCACACCAAATGCCATAACTGGAAACCGAAGCAAGCACATAGGGCAATACACGTATGATGTCCGGATTTTTTAAGCGCGCCATTCAAGAGGTTTGTTGCGTGTACGTGTACACAGGAGTCAAGAATGGCATCCTTGCGCAGAAAACCGGAGGACACTCCTACCTGCTGGACTGAAGGATGCTTGATTGGCGCTTGAGAAGTTTCATTCGGACGTGCCAAGGTTCCTGGATTTGAAATTACGCCAGATTAGGACGACCACGGGGCCATATTTCGACGTCAGGGGTCGGTGGCGTTTCATACCTGTCCAGGCTGGCACTATACCTTGATGGCGGCTGGAGTCCGTCTCCCAATCACCGGCGGTGGTCTAAAGCTGACGACAGCGATAGGCCACTACCAGGCCCCCGGACACGTGCTTTTTCTCAGCGCCAAGGCAAAAAATGACAATAAATGCGCATTTTCTCGCCACCTAGACTGAATTCCGAAAATCCGTCTAACAAATTTGTGCAAAATATCGATAAGATTTTGTATTCAAAATTTTGTTTTAATATATGCATCATACACGGCATGGCATTCAAAACACTACCGGGGTGGATGCTTGCACGTGACAAGAAACTAGTTGTGCGCCCGTGAAGGCGCATTGCAGCCATCTCAGATGGCTTCGCAACGGTTTCCTTAGCTCAGCAATGGACTCCGGGGTCCATATTCCGTTTGACCAGATTACCCCCCTGGTTTGCTCAATGTATATACATAAAACATATAATTATAGTTAATAAATTGATTCTCAACTTTAATAACCAAGTGTGGGAGAGCCGAGACATCTATACAGTGGGAAGACCCCGGAGTCCATTGCTGAGCTAAGGAAACCGTTGCGAAGCCATCTGAGATGGCTGCAATGCGCCTTCACGGGCGCACAACTAGTTTCTTGTCACGTGCAAGCATCCACCCCGGTAGTGTTTTGAATGCCATGCCGTGTATGATGCATATATTAAAACAAAATTTTGAATACAAAATCTTATCGATATTTTGCACAAATTTGTTAGACGGATTTTCGGAATTCAGTCTAGGTGGCGAGAAAATGCGCATTTATTGTCATTTTTTGCCTTGGCGCCGAGAAAAAGCACGTGTCCGGGGGCCTGGTAGTGGCCTATCGCTGTCGTCAGCTTTATTATAAACTCGTACAGCGCTAAACGCGACTCCAGCCTTGATCGAACACAAATTTCTAACGGTGTTACGGAGGGAAAACGCCGCCGTGAACATTGCTTCTAATTTGACCGATCGGCTAAATATAACTACATCGATGCGCATGCTTCCAGGCACCACCATGCCGAGTCTGCCGGAGACTATGCGGCAATGATGATTAAACGGCCATCTTGCTAAGTAAGCCGAGTCGAGGGAATTGTCGTATTTTGCCGGTGGATATGACTCGGTTTCGTCCCCAACTTGACAACTCGCCCAGAACATGGCGACCATTCAGAACCAGGCGGCAGCTGGCCCACCCAACAACGACACTGACGCTGGAGGGGATGACAGGACCATTGCGAACAATGTTGAGTCAGCGGATGGAGTGGACAAGTCACAGCCGAGAAAATCTAAGCCGGGAGAGACTTGGAAAGGGGCGGAGGTTCACAAAATCCCTCACAAGTAAGTTTTCAACTTTGATGTCACTTTCAAATTTAACGCGTATCTTTCAGTAACCTGACGCTCGTTTTCCCTGGGTGCGTTGACTGTACGATTCTGAGAGATGTGGACTTACTCCGGCGGGTATATAGATTGATGTTGACGGTGTTTTTAGCTGCGATGGATCAAACCATTGTCAGGTGAGTTGGTAGTCAACTATTTTCTTTGAATTGTAGTTAATTTTCCCCAGCACTGCTCTTCCAGCAATGATTGCCGACCTTGGAGGATCTTCAGGGTATTCTTGGGTACGCACACTCTGTTTGACTACTAAATAATCTTGTTTGCTTATTTTTATCATAGATCGGCACGTCCTATCTTTTGACGAGTGCATGTCTTGCACCATTATACGGTAAACTCTCTGTAAGTGATGTCATACAAGTCATTCAGCTTTCTAAGATGCTCGATTGTGTAGGATTTGATTGGGAGAAAGCCGATTCTGTTCGCGGCGATTGGTACATTCCTTATTGGATCTGCCCTATGCGGTGCTGCACAGAGTTTCGTATGGCTCGCGGTCTGCCGAGGTATGCGCGCATTTTTCGATTGTTCCAAAGTGCCCTAACCCGGGTTCTTTGCAGGCGTGCAAGGCATTGGAGGCGGTGGTATTATGCAGATGGTAATGATCATCATAGGGGATATTGTCACATTAGAGGTTGGTGCTATTTCATCTGGCTGCACTTGCCCTCACATGTATACTATAGGATCGAGGCAAGTACACCGGGGCGATTGGAGCAACTTGGGGCATTGCGAGTGTGGTTGGGCCATTGGTTGGCGGTGCTTTTGCAGACAAAGGTTTGTTCCGCCATTGCTGAATGCCCAGCTTCGCTCACTTGTATCTTACAGTCAGCTGGAGGTGGTGCTTCTGGGTTGTAAGCGATATATTTGGTTGCTGTCGCTGCTCTTACTTACCAGTAACAGAACTTGCCAACAGGCGGTCTGGCGGCCCTTGCACTCCTGCGCTTGCGTCTTAATCCCACACCTAAAAAACCCTTTTCGCGCTACGTTGCTGAATTCGACTTTCTCGGGCTGTTCCTTCTCATGGCTGGGGTCGTGTTGCTTCTTATTGGTTTCAACTCGGGAGAAACGCAATGGAACTCGGCCAAAACTATTGCTCTCATTGTCGTCGGTGGCGTCCTCTTGATAGTTGGTTCTATCAACGAGATTTACACATCTCGGGATCCCATCATCCCACCGAGGTTGTTCAAAACGAGGACTACGAGTATGCTCCTTGTATCGGTCTTTATACACGCGGTCGCGTTTTTCGCAGGGTCGTATTGTGAGTTTGTTCAATATGGTGGTGACCTTGCTTGACTTGGGTCAGACATTCCACTGTATTTTCAGGTCCTGGGTGCCACTGCAACTTTGGCTGGAATCAAGATGTTCCCGTTTAGTTTGGGTGGTGCCCTGATTGCCATTGTCTCAGGGCAGGTGATCACGAGGACAAGCAAGTACCGTCCGACCATGTGGTTCTCATGGGTGAGTGTGTTGCTGTACGTTATGACCCTGGGATTAAACGACAACGTTATATCTAGCCGGTGATGACCCTCGGATTTGGGCTTTGGGTAAGTCCATATGGTCGATGCCGACGAGTTACTCATGCGTTTGATTTAGATCATGTTTGATGAGAAAACATCTGTGTAAGGTCGAATGTCGAACGATACATGCGGCTGACCGTTACCTGTTTAGAGCGAAACAGGAGATATTCCTTGCTGTTGCTGCGCTCGGAGTCGGTTGCTTGTTCCAGACGCCGCTGATTGGCCTGCATGCGGCGATGCCGCTCAAGGTGAGCCCGATTACCTATTTTCAAACCCAAGCTGAGCACAAACAGGACATGGCAACCGCCACATCCACTTTTGGATTGATTCGGTACGACTGGATGCTCGTAACACTCTTGGCTGGTTGCCTGATGTGGTTGACAGGACACTGGGCGGTACGATTGGGATTTCAATCGGCGGTGCGATATATGCGTCGGAAGTCAAGCGTCGTCTGGCGGGCGTATCCGGGTTCTCAGAGAACCTCTCCCAAGCTGATTTACAAGGCAACATCCACCGTCTCAAAGACATCCAAGTCAGTCATCCATACAACCGTGTCGATGACGTTTATGTTGATGTTGATGTTTTACAGCCGGAAGCTCTGCGGGAACAAGTCTTGCACGCATTTACCCGCAGTTTGTCGACTATTTGGTATGCGTCGTTTTTTTTTGTCGGGAGTTTTTGTGTGTTTACGTGTTGGGGGTTTGTAGGATTGTGATGACTCCGCTGTTGTTTGCGGGTACGTTGTGTGTGTTGGTTATTCGGTCATATACGCTCGTGCGGCAAGTCGAGCGGGGTCAAAAGAAGGGAGCCGAGCCGAAACCGGATGAGAGCCAAGAGCCTAGACCCGAGTCTGCAGAACCCGACGATCCAGAAAAGGCAACACCCACAGAAAAAGAGGAGCAGAACGAACCCACAAAACCGCAATCATCGTGACGAAAGCGTTCTAGACTCGTGACGACACGATTTTCATTTTTTTGTATTGTTTTATTCTGCGTAATATATCATTTTTGTTTTTGTTTTTGTTTTTGTTAAACATAAGGTGTGGATGCCACCGTGGCTGTGCAGCTCATTTCTTTTGAATCTTTTCCGACACCATTTTGCATGGCGCTCCCACTGACGTTTCTTTACCCGCCTGCCTCGCAGCCTGGAGGCTTCTCGTTCGATGCGCGGTCTGTAAAAATAGCCAGACATTCTAATTGTTCTGCTTGTGACTGTATGGGATGGCACCCTCCCGAAGGGTGTGCGGTGGTGATCAATAATGGGTCGGTGGAGGCTCAGGCTGCGTTGGACGAGGCGGAAGAGTCGACAGAGGTGACCGAGGAGGGGTATTGGAGGATGTGTGCGTGCGGAGATGGAATCGAGGATCATGGAAATGGGGATGTTGGACCGGAAGAGACTGAGCGGCGTGCCCGGGTCGCGATACGAATCGACGAGCTACTCGAGGTACGTCGGCGGTCATCCCAAGGTGCTACTAACCCGCCGAGATAGGATAAAGGACTCTTGTCCGATTTTATTTCGCCGCTGCACGATGCGGATATTTTATCCTTGCGAAGGTGGGTGTCACGACTTGAACTCGCGATTTATTATATTATGTACATGGTAGACAAATGGTCTTGTTTGACGAGGCGCAGTTTCGAGCGTCGGTGGAAATCGTATCGTCCGTGTCTTCGCCTGGTGGGTTGTTTTGTGTTTTCTCGAGGCGTGGGACTGACCGACTCAGCCTCTAAACGTTCGTCGTCTTCTTCCGCACTCTCAGAACCACCCGAAAAACTGCGCAAAGGGCCAGCGATAGACTACTCTTCAGACGAGGACGAAGTTCCGCTGGCGGCAACGTCGCGCGCGACCCGGTCGTCGACGCTCGCCGCTGGCGTGGCGCATGGAAATTCGTCGTCGGATAGCGGGTTCGATATCGAGATGGAGATGGATCTCGATTTAGACAATGAACCCGAACACGAGCCAGATCTCGAAGAGCAGCCGCCCAAGACTCGTCTCGGGACGCACCAGTCGCCTGGTAAAGGCGGCAAGAGCGCCGCCGCGCAGCCTGGGATGCATAAAACCGTGGCGGCGATGGGGCCTGCTGCGTTGCCTGTGGACGTACCTGTGAAACCTACGATGGAAGCTGCTACGGCTGTTCCTGTCGACGAGCGCCAGATTGCTCGGCTCGCGACGGGGGCAGCGGTGGACGTGGGTGCGTTTACCGAGGTGAGTTGAGATTGGATATTGTGCTGGTTCTTATGATTTGGGGTTGTAGCCGATTGTGCCCAAGCCCAAGCCGGCACTTATTCAAGAGCAAAAGGGGGTAATTCGGTTCCAGGTGGTGACGAATGATGGGAGTGCGACATCGATGATCCTGTTGACCGGACTAAAGACGTTGTTCCAGAAACAGCTTCCCAAGATGCCGCGAGAATATATCGCTCGGTTGGTGTACGACCGGAGCTCTCGGGGGATGGCGATCGTGAAGCGGGGACTGAGGGTCGTCGGCGGAATCACGTTTCGGCCGTTTCCACAGCGAGGGTTTGCGGAGATTGTGTTTTTCGCAATTAGCTCTGTGCACCAGGTTGCTGTGAGTGGGAGGTGGAATGTGGGAGCGAGTGTTGAGATTGTGTAGGGATTTGGAGCGCATTTGATGAACAAGTTTAAGATGTATATTCGGGAGCATTTGCCGACGGTTGAGCATTTCCTGACGTATGCGGACAACTTTGCGATTGGGTATTTCAAGAAACAGGTGGGTGTATTGTGGGAGGGATGTATGCTGATGTATTACAGGGGTTTACCAAGGAAATCACGCTGCCGCGGTCTGTGTGGATGGGGTACATCAAGGACTATGAGGGGGGGACGATTATGCAGGCAAGTGGGAGGGAGAGAGTGTGCGCAACTAACATGCAACAGTGCTCGCTGATTCCGCGAATCGACTATCTGGGGGTGCAAGAGCTGCTGGCCAAGCAGAAACAGGTGGGCGAAAAACAATGGGGACACGGCTGACTGTGCAGGCGATTATCGACAAGATTCGGGCCAAGTCGCACACGCATGTCGTGCACCGGGGACTGGTGCAGTTTCGGGCCGGGGCATGCGTTGTGGACTATCGCCAGGTGCCGGGGCTCAAGGAGAGCGGGTGGACGCCGGAAATGGACGAAATGTGGGTATGACGTCGACGGAGATAGCGGTCGATCCCCAGTTTGCTGACCAATCCATTGTGACGTCGATCGGATCGGGGACTTTTTGCGGGGACATTTCAGCATCCGGATGCCTGCGCGGGGACCGCATCACTCGACGATGGAAGCGATATTGAAGGAGATGCGGGAGCACCCGTCTGCGTGGCCGTTTCTGAAGCCGGTGAACCCGGACGAGGTGAAGGGGTATCTGGAGGTGGTGAAGGAGCCGATGGGTGAGTGTTGTGGGAGGAGTGAGCGTTATTGATGTTTCAGACCTGTCGATGATGGAGTTCAAGCTGGAGAACAACGCATATGGGGGGATGGAGGAGTTTGTGGAGGACATGCGACTGATGCTGGGGAACTGCAAGATGTACAACCCCGAGTCGACGGTGTACCACAAGGCGGCGGTGCGGATGGAGCGGTCGGCGCAGGAGATGTTGAAGAGCGTGGGGATGGAGTACCGGATGTAACAGTAGCAGTAACAAGCCGATTCTCCGTCAGGGTTGAATTTGAGACGGACCGCGCTGTTCCCGCTGGGATCCGCCTGGCAACGGGCGAGTATATCCATGGCGCAGGCGAGGCCGGGACCCCCATTCCCCATGTCCCGCGACGACCACGACGCGCCGATGTCCTATCTGCCGGGGAGCGGGCCGTCGCTCGACACGGACTACCTCGACTATGCCCCGCCGGGCTTTGTCACCGCGTTCTGGAACCCGTACGAGGTCAAGCACCGCCGCCGCACCTCCCGCGCCCAGCTCGCCGTCCTCGAGCGCGAGTTCGACACGGACCCCAAGCCCAACGCCGACAAGCGCCGCGCCCTCGCTGCCCAGCTCAACATGACCCCGCGTGCCATCCAGGTGAGTGCGCTGCTGCATTGGCCCCGCTGACCCGCGCAGGTCTGGTTCCAGAACAGGTACTTGTTTTTTTCGCTGTCTGGCCCCGCTGACCCCCGCAGGCGCGCAAAAATCAAGGCCATCAAGAACAAGATCCCCGGCGGGCGCGGCATGCCCAAGCTCAAGCCCGACGAGCGCGCGGCCGCGAGGGCCCGCCAGGCCGACAAGGACGACGACGACCCCTGGGTCGAGCTGTCCCCCGAGGACTCGCCCTCGTCGAGCCCGGGCCAGGGCTCGTTTCCCTCGGCAGAACCGAGCCCCACGGCCGACGACAGCGACCCACTGCCCTCGGCCGCGGCCATGCTCCGTCGGGGGTCGGCGCCGGCACCCCTCCAGGGCATCCACCGGGCGCGCTACAGCGTGTTTAGCAATGCGCCCGAGCTGGACGTGGCCCCGGAGACGCCCATCTCGCCCCCCGACCACGCCGTTGCGCTCCGCCGTCAGCCGAGTCTGGGCCGTCGCCCGTCGCTGCCAGATTCCCACCTCAGGCTGCCATCCCATCCGTACTATGCCGCTGCCCCCCGCATGCAGCGTCGGGGAGCGCTTCTCTCGCCTGTCCCCGATGAAGAGTATGTGCCCCCGCGCATCTACCGCGCGCTCCCTCCCGGCATGGGCGCCGTCCCTGCCGCCCACGACCTCCCCACACACCTCCCCGCCCGTCCAGGCACAATGGGCTCCGGACCCTGGGCTCACACCCCCGCCCGTCCCCAACCCGGTCCCCTCGCCGGCCCTCTCCCCGCCGCCGACTTTAGCTTTGGCGCCCCCGAGCCCGGCCACGGCGACGCCTTTAACCGCGCCATGGGCATCGACACGGACGACTATCCCGTCTCGGCCACTTCCGACTTTGCTCCCGACTTTGGCGCCGACCCACACGTCTGGGACGCCCGCACCCGCTTTGGCAGCATGGCCTCGATTGCCTCGGATGTCACCGCCGTCTCGGTGTCCAGCACCCAGGCAACCAGCCTCAGCGGCGGCTTGACTGGCTTTGGCGATCCTACCGACGCCACTCCATTCAACCAGGACCACCATCCCCGCTTCTATGGCTACCCAGCTGGATTCCAGCCCGACCTGCGACGTGCATCCTGGTGAGTCGTGTCTGTCCGCGATGATGTTGTCTCATGGCTGTCCAGTCCCGGCGAGTTTTTGCACCAGTTTTCCGGCATGGGCGTCGCCAACAGTCCCACCACGCCCTCGGACACGGCCCCCATTCGTCCCTCGCCCCTCGGCCGCAGCCTCACCATTGCCTCTGACTCGCGCACCATGGCCCTTGTCCACGACGCCAAGTCGCTCTGCAGCCCCACATTTCCCAATGGCCAGGTCGACCCCACCTTTCCGCCCCCGCCCCCCGGCCCCAGCGTCGCCAATGCCGCTCCATTTGCCCAGCCCGACCATCAGCAAGATCAACAACACATCCACATTGAACCCACCGAGCAGCCCTCCTATCCCACCGACCAGTCCTACCCAATGGCCTATGACGTCCGCACCCCGCCAAGCCTGCAGTCCAACAATATCATGGATCCCAAGAACCCACCCATGTTGTTTCCCGCCGACGGCCAGTACGATATGAGCACGATCAATCCCCAGTCGTTGTCCATGTCCATGATCAGTCAGGACTATAACGGAGAATACGCCTATTCGTAATCAGGGCCACTTGGACTTTTTTTTCCCATTGCTGTACACCCGACCCTCGTTGCTTTGTTTCTCTAGTCTCCACACATCCCACATCTTAATTCGGACACTGGCGATTAATATCTTATTCCCGGCATTCGTTCGTTTTCTTTTTCTTTTGCTGTAACAATCTATTCACAAATGAAAGATTTTGGTTTGATTTGACTTCTATTTTTAGAAATGCCTCGATTCGCGAAGCTGCGGCCAGCGGATGATGCATTCCCGAATGAGGTGCTCAACTGGACTTTGCGCACCCGATCAGCGTCTTGTGCGCCAGGGAATACGGAAACTGCTCTTGCGCACTGTCGATATTGGGTAACCTCGTGAGCTTTGCGGTTCGGGCGGACGTGTATTTACGCGCAGAACTGGGCACGACAGTGTATCCTCTCTCTCTCCCCTGTTTAGGCTACAGTTGCTGCATTATCCGCACCGAATTGGTCACTGGTTGCGATGTTTAGGCTGGCATTGGGAGGAGCCTTGAGAGCACATGCCGGCCGGCAGATTCTCAAGAGGGATTTAAGAGTGAGCGCAAGGCTGGTACTCCCCATCCTCCCAATCTCATCTCTACTCACAACATGAAGGTTTTGGCTGTTTTGTACGATGGCGGCAAGGCTGCACAGGAAGAGCCGCGGTTGCTCGGGACTACCGAGAACAAGGTGTGTGCAGTTTGGGTGCATGAATGTGGATTGGGGTTAATTTGTGTGTGTGTGAAGCTTGGGATTGCCGAGTGGCTTAAAGCGCGTGGACATGAACTCATCGTGAGTCGATCGTGGTGTTTACAGCTAGGTGTTGATTGTGGTACAGGTGACGAGCGACAAGGAAGGTCCCGATAGCGTCTTCCAAAAAGAACTCCCCGAGGCCGAGGTCCTCATCACCACACCTTTCCACCCGGGATACCTCACCGCCGACCTCATCAAAAATAAAGCTCACAAGCTCAAGCTTTGTATCACTGCCGGTGTTGGCTCCGACCATGTTGATCTGAACGCTGCCAACGAGAACAAGATTACCGTTGCCGAGGTTAGCGGTTCGAATGTTGTTTCCGTCGCAGAACACGTCATCATGGACATTTTACTGCTCGTTCGCAACTTTGTCCCTGCGCACGAGATGATCGAGCGCGGTGACTGGAACGTGAGCCAGATTGCGCGGAATGCGTATGATTTAGAGGGGAAGGTTGTGGGCACTATTGGAGCTGGCCGGTTAGTCTTGTGTGGTTTTCACGCATATAGGTGGCTTATCTTTGGATAGGATTGGATACCGTGTGCTCCAGCGCCTGGTTCCGTTCAACTGCAAGGAGCTCTTGTACTTTGACTACAACGAGCTTCCTGAATCTGATGCTAAAGCAGTCGGCGCACGTCGGGTGACGGATATCAAAGAGTTTGTGGCCCAATGCGATGTTGTCACCGTCAATGCCCCGTTACACGAAGGAACGCGCGGCCTAGTCAACGCCGATCTTCTCAAACACTTTAAAAAGGGCGCGTGGATTGTTAACACTGCGCGCGGGGCGATCGTGGATCGACATGATATTGCCGCTGCGCTCGCGAGTGGGCATATCAACGGCTACGCTGGTGATGTGTGGGACGTCCAGCCTGCGCCAAAGGACCATCCTTGGCGTACGATGAAGAATGTGCTTGGGGGTGGGAACGGAATGGTGCCACATTATTCGGGGACGACATTGGATGCGCAGTTGCGGTACGCGAATGGTGCCAAGTCGATACTCGAGAACTACTTGGATGGGAAGCCGCAAGAGCCGGGTAACTTGATTGTGGAAAACGGGCAGTATGCGACGAGGAATTGTGAGTGTGGTTGGTTATTCTCTGATTGAATGCTGATGAATTGCGTAGATGGACAAAGGAAGTGAGGGCTGGGTATTTCATGTATTATAGTTACTTTGAGGAAATTCAACGATTAGTAGTCATGCGAAAGATAGATCGGAAGTTGCAAGATTTGGTGTTGGGTGCGGGAAGTGTGTGGCGTCGACATCTCGTCTTGCGATTGATTATGAGGATCAAATTTTACGTTCGATAGAATCCTTTAGCAGCGACGATCGTTTTACTATTTGCTGTTCAATAGCAGAGCCACTTCCCTCGGTGCTTAGAACCCACGCCAACGGGGCGCAGAACGCTCCTGGCCTTACGGCCTGGATTGAGCGCACCGAGTCGATTCGAGTAGCTCATGAGCATGAGTGTGATGGTTCAGGAAATAGCCATGCAAGTCCAAGGTGTTCCTCGAGCGCGTCTATTAGGCAACCTTGGTTCAGATATAATCACTCAGGCTCGCAGTGCATTTGTATCACAACTGCTGAACTACGTATACATGCTATAAATCAACATCATATGCAATTATTAGAATGTATGATATGAGCTTGTGGTGCGCGCCCATGTGCAACTACAGCACCTTTATAACTTCAAGTTGCTCGTCGATTGATTTCAGCATTGAAACCCAAGGTGTATGCATATGCCTTCGCCATATTTTGCAGTGTCTTTGGGTATTGACGCTTTTGCCGGCCATGGCTCCGGTGTTCCTTGTTATGGTAATTCTTCCTTCCGTATCTTTGGCTCGGAGAAGTGAACCGGAGAACACAACACAGTAAATTCTAACATACCGGTACCAATTGCAAGAGCGTCTCAACATAAAATGGCCACATACACACGTCTTGAATTATCTTGAACAGACGTAATATCATTTGAAACGAAAATGGGCGGGTGCGATATTTCAAGGCTCTGGCTCTGAGGACAAGAGTATGCCCGTTCAGGCCCTTTTTTTATTAATTTGGAATAGACAGTAACCACGGAGATGTCCTAAGTCTTCAGAGGAACAAGTTTCTGCAGATGGATAATATATCCCTAACAAGTACGGTCTGTTGAAATCAATAATGTTGTACAGGAATAGGTACTGTACCGGAACGAGGTGCTTGTGGTTGCTGTGATCGCTAGCGCGCGCTTGATTTAGTTGTGGAAATTGGGCGCCGTAAATTATCCCAAACTGCTTCCACCAAACTACCAGCCACATGAGTTCGGATTATGAATGTGTAATCCAGTGTTGGGGAGGACTGGACAACTATCGGCGTCTGGTCCAATATGAAGAAGGTCGATTCAGAATTCTTTCCTCAATTCTCACCCCGACCCAGGAAGAAATCCTTGATGCCGACTGGCGGCTTTCGGAAACCTTAGAACAGGATGTGGAGTGCCAGAGACTTCTGCTCGAAGCCATAGAATTACGTAGCTTCGAAAATGTTACCAAGTGTGAGTGCTATCGCTTGATACCCGTGAAGGCCAAGCCCACAGGTAACAGACCTCAATCACCTCTTCAATCACATCGATGTGAATTATGAACGCATAATCAAGAGTTGGGGGGGACCGAACACCTATCGGAAAATGGTTCATATCGAAAAACATCGATTCAGCATCATCTTCTCAACTCTAACCCCAGTCCAGAAACAAACCCTCCGTCTCGACCGACGGCTTTCGCAAACCCTAAAACAGGATGTGGAGTGCCAGAGACTTCTACTCGAAGCCGTAGAATTACGCAGCTTCGAAAATGTTACTAAATGTGAGTATCGTAGTCTGACGGCTGCGAATCCCAGACCCACAGTCAACAGATATCAGTCAATTCTTCAGTGCCCCGAACCCCATTCAGCACGTCTCACCGGTTCAAGGTTGGAACTAATCCTGCCGTTGTTACCAACCTCACTCTCATTTATTAGAACAAGAATCCGGCCTGAGTATTGCTTTCAGAAAGCAGTACATTGGAACTGCTGTCGATGGGCTGTACGACTATATCATCCAGTGCAACGAGCTGTTTCTCAACCCTACCAACCCTATCCTACCTGTTAAGAAAACTGGTGTCAAGTATTATGGTAGGTTCTTCTCCATTGTCCAGAGCTCGGGAACCGGCAAGACCCGGACCATTGTCGAGGTGCGGTGCAGACTGCTTCATTTCTCCAAACCACAATTAACACCGGTTCGCAGCTCATGAAAAGAAATGTGCTTGGGCTGTACATTAATATTCGCTCGCCGAAGCAGACAAACGCGTATCCGTGCCAAGACCGGGTGGCCAGGAAGATTCTAACAGGCGACCTCAAGTGCCCCGCACAAGAATATGCTCGCCGTTGTACGGGATTCTTCACAGCTATCTTCATCGTGCTTCGGAATAAGCTCCAACTGCTCGAGTTGAAAGGGAATAAGGCCCCCGAAGCGCTGCTTGCTGCATGGTCCGAGGGCATGTGTGCCATGGGGTCCGAGGCTCGCTGGTCATTCTTTGAAGACGTCAAGGAAGAGTTTGAACGAGTGAGTTCCTGGTTCGCACATGAAATGAAACTATTTGCTGAGGCTGGCTCAGTTGACAAATATCGATGTTGAAACCCTCCGATCTAGTGATGATGACTCCCAGCTCACGGGCATGCCACATGCACCTGTACCTGGCGGCCAATTGGGTGGGCAGCCAACAGGTTTGATTTTCTTTCTCGATCGTGCCCCAATTACTCAACCAAGTTCACAGTCTTAAAGCAACTAGAATTACCAGGTGGACCCGAGATGGTAAAAGCCTACGTCAAATTGATATCCAGCTTTCCCGCCTTGTTTGAGTATGAGTCAGACCGCCCAAAACTCGTAATCGCAATCGACGAAGCTCACAAACTCGGCCAACCGCGAAGGACTTTCACACCATCGCATATTCTGTGCCAGGCCATCAGCCGCTTTTCCCGTGAGAGGGATACGTCCAACTGGGTGATTTTCGCTTCAACGACATCCAAAGTTGCAGATTTCGCGCCTCCAGTGTCTATACGTGGGTAGTATTACCGGCGCAATAAGCACATTAGCTGAACATAATTATTAGATCCGTCACATCGAATCAGCCAGGGCGGAGGGGCACTGTTCGATCCTTACTCCCAGTTCGGCTGGGACCAAATGGCCCAACCATTGGGGACGTTTGAGCCAGAACACACCGGAAAGCTGGGAAATGTCATAGGATATGGTCGCCCACTGTAAGTGACAACTTTGCTTGAACTATGCTGACTTACTCGATCCTTCAAGATGGAGCACACTCACCGATTCTTCTATCTCTCTGAAGATAATTCTGGAGATGGCCCAGGAAAAGCTCTGCAATAATCAGGGCTTTGACGTGACTGACTTAGACCAAGTGCTTGCCGTTTTTGGTCAGCGGTTTTGCCTGGATATCTGTTTCGGCCATTTGAAGGCTTTAGAGCTCCAAACACAATCTGTCTCGGCTCATCTCCGCATATGCCTGGATACCAAAAGCGACAGGATCTGGCAGACCACAATATATCCTTCTGAGCCCCTGCTCTCTTCCGCTGCGGCTGGCCTGATGTATCCAAAAAATAACCCCGAGTATGCCTTGGCATTCGCGCTTGAATGTTTAGCAAATGCCATCGTTGATAGGGCGGTCGAAATTGGTAAAAAGGGAGAACTAGTGTCGAGATTATTGTTCCTGCTCGGGAAGGACTTCTGCATCAGGAGCCCTAGTCTACTGCCTGAATTCGATCGACCGAAACAAGCTGCAAAGTGGCAAGACCAGGAGGTCATGGATTGCAAGCCACTGTCGGTCGTATATTACTTGCGCTTTCTTTTTGGCGAGTCGCAAGTGACTAAAGACATGGAGGATATGTTCGAGGGATGGCACATTAACTTCTCTCACTGGATATCGATGGAAAAACCTATCAAATTCCCCGAACCTGATGCTCAATCTGAGTGAGTACCAGACTTGGGTTACTTGTTGACTATTGATTTTAATAGCATAATTATGTCCAATAGCATGGAAAAATGGCTTACACGTCTCTGGTACCGAAGCTGCGCTGTTCAATGCGAGCATAATCAACCAGCAATCGACAAGTTGATCCCAATGTTCAAGTTGGATTCTACACCGAAGCTAGAGTCGAGTGATAATCTCAAGCGGCATGTTTCCTATATCCTCATCTCGGATCGCGTTATACAAGGCCCAACTCAATCACATTTGGACACAATAACCCCATCCAATGCGGAGATCCCTGAGCTGGGGGTACCATATATTGCAATCCACGCTGACCTTCGCATAAAAGACAAGTCATCCGAGTTTACCGCATTTGATAATAAGTCTTTGATGCCTTGCCTGCGCATATACGCACCCGGAATCGGTTCCTCGACCTACAGTTTCCTTTCTGGGCGGCGGTCGCAATTGTCGGAGACCTTGGAACGCATATTAAATGTGCCATTGAAGCCACCTGAACCAACCAAGTCTATAGCATTGTTGAAGGATCAAGTCCAGTTTGGGATTACGACTGAGGAACATCATACGGAGTGGGAATGGGGGAGGCGGGATGCCAATCAGTCAACACCAATAGGATTGAAGTGAATCAGTGATTGCGATTTCTACTGTTTCGTAAAAAGTTTAAATCTCACTTATTTGAGTCCAATTATCGGTGGTCTGGGGATAGTTAATGTAGCTTAGTACTACCTAAGACCGCCCCTAACTTGTAATCGAAGTCCACAGTTTCCACCCGAAAATCAACCATGCCAACACGATACACGTGCTATTAATATTGCTTCAGGAAATTGGCCTAATAGTTGCATCCGGCAGCCAGTGGCGATGGGTGGCGGAGCGTGCGGCTGTACCTACGGGATCCACAACCCGGTCACCGCCATCCAAATTCACTCATCTCCCAGCTACCACTTCTCCACCTTAGAAAACACCATTTGACTTGTATTGAGTACCTGCATATGTACCAGATATACTTTCTATCCCTACTGGAGCTCTGGAGAACTCTAATTTCGGAGAGGGCTGGGTGTATTTCATGCACTATAATCGCTTCAAGGGAAATTAAACATAGTATTTATACGAGCCTGAGTGGGTGAACCGCAAGTTGAGAAACATATTACCAGCTATGAGAACTGTGTAACGTGGGTATCTTTAGCGTATCATTTTCAGACAGTTTGATAATTCTAGTCGAACTGGTGTGAGAACTGTCCCGCCACGATTCTGGTGTTTTTCACACTACATTCATTGCCGAACTAGATGTATATTCCACCTGAGCGAAAAAATTAATTTCAATGAATAAACTTGAGTAATGCAAGGGCTGATAGCTGAAACCGGCAATGATGTGATGAGTCACGTGGAACACGGATGTCCTGTGGTGACACTCTCAGTCCTCTTGCTAATTCGCCCATTCCTGCTGGATTATAGTCCGAAGGCCGTGTCCTACTCACAATGTTTGTTGTCCGTAGGAAAAAGTTGCTTTGTGGCTCAACATCTTCCACAGCTATATGTTGACCCGATGTACACCTCGAGCCAGTATAATCCCTACCTTTACTAGGATCAGTCGCCTCATTCGCAAATCTATAACGACCATCAGGCCTACTTGACAAATAATCGATCCGCGGATCTTTCTATTTTTAGACACTCTTGCAATTTCCGGACTACCACAATGTTCGCTGTCTCTGCGAAGCACGCAGCCAGCGGATGATGCATCCCCGAAGACCCGAGTTCCGAAATATGCACCTAATCGATATCAGGCAGGACGGGTCGATGCGAAGAATTCGGAAACTGCACTTGCGCAATGTCCAGTTTGGGCAAATGAGTGCGGCACCGCGAGAGCTACTGCGTTATCCGCATAAATTGGTCAACTGGTTTGCGCTGTTGCAATGTTTAGGCTAGGAATATAGCTTCGCGACCGCCAGCCGGCGAGCCCAGTCAAGTAATTTAAGAGTAGGTGGTCTTGCGGTTAGTTCACCAGCATCTCACTCATCTCAGCCACTTCGATCGCTTCGATCGCCTCAATCACCCCATCACCAACCATCTCTACTAGTTCCAGCTTGTCACTATGAAGGTCTTGGCTGTTTTGTATGATGGTGGAAAGGCCGCTCAGGAGGAGCCTCGTTTGCTTGGTACGACTGAGAACAAGGTGTGTATGGTGGAAACTAAGATCTAAAGGATGCCCGAGACTGACCTGGCTATAGCTCGGGATTGCCGACTGGCTCAAGGAGCGTGGCCATGAACTTATTGTGAGTGTATTTAATCGCAAAGAAGTGCGTGCTGATTACTGACCTGACTCAAGGTAACGAGCGACAAAGAAGGTCCTGATAGTGTCTTCCAAAAAGAACTCCCCGAGGCTGAGGTCCTCATCACCACACCTTTCCACCCGGGATACCTCACCGCCGATTTGATCAAGAATAAAGCTCACAAGCTTAAGCTTTGTATCACTGCCGGTGTTGGCTCTGACCATGTTGATCTGAACGCTGCCAACGAGAACAAGATTACCGTTGCCGAGGTTAGCGGTTCGAACGTCGTTTCTGTCGCAGAACACGTCATCATGGACATCTTACTGCTCGTTCGCAACTTTGTCCCTGCGCACGAGATGATCGAGCACGGAGACTGGAACGTGAGCCAGATTGCGCGTAACGCGTATGATTTAGAGGGAAAGGTTGTGGGCACTATTGGAGCTGGCCGGTTAGTCGATCGATATCTTTGTGGTTTTCACGCATACAGGTGGCTTATGTTTGGATAGGATTGGGTACCGTGTGCTCCAGCGCTTGGTTCCGTTCAACTGCAAGGAGCTCTTGTACTTTGACTACAACGAGCTTCCTGAATCTGATGCCAAAGCAGTCGGTGCACGTCGGGTGACGGATATCAAAGAGTTTGTGGCCCTATGCGACGTTGTCACCGTCAATGCCCCGTTACACGAAGGCACGCGCGGACTAGTCAACGCCGATCTTCTCAAACACTTTAAAAAGGGCGCGTGGATTGTCAACACTGCACGCGGGGCGATCGTGGATCGACATGATATTGCCGCTGCGCTCGCGAGTGGGCATATCAACGGCTACGCTGGTGATGTGTGGGACGTCCAGCCTGCGCCAAAGGACCATCCTTGGCGTACGATGAAGAATGTGCTTGGGGGTGGGAACGGAATGGTGCCACATTATTCGGGGACGACATTGGATGCGCAGTTGCGGTACGCGAATGGTGCCAAGTCGATACTCGAGAACTACTTGGATGGGAAGCCGCAAGAGCCGGGTAACTTGATTGTGGAAAACGGGCAGTATGCGACGAGGAATTGTGAGTGTGTTTGGTTATTCTCTGATTGGATGCTGATGAATTGCGTAGATGGACAAAGGAAGTGAGGATTGGGTGTATTTCATGTATTATAGTTACTTGGAAGAAATTCAACGATTAGTAGTCATGCGAAAGCCAGATCGGAAGCTGCAAGATTTGGTGTTGGGTGTGGGGATCGCGTGGTGTCGACATCTTTTGTGGCTGATTTTCGCAGAATTGTCTGCATCTCGTCTTGTGATTGATTACGAGGATCAAATCTTACGTTCAAGATCGATAGAATCCATTTAGCAGCGACGATCGTTTTACCACTTGCCGTTCACTAGCAGAGCCACTTCCCTCAGTGCTTAGAACCCACGCCTACAGGGCGTTGAACGCTCCTGGTCTTACGGAGGTGATTGCCACTTGTGGCGCTGCTGTGATCGCTGGCTGCGCGCTTGATTTAGTTGTGGAAATTGGGCGTCGTAAATTATCCCACACTGCTTCCACCAAACTACCAGCCACATGTGTTCGAATTATGAAGACATAATCAAGAGTTGGGGAGGACTGGAAAAATATCGGGAGATGGTCCATTTCGAAGGAACTCGATTCGAGATCCTGTCCTCAGTTCTCACCCCAGCCCAGAAACAAACCCTCGATGTCGATCAGCAGCTTTCGCAAACCCTAAAACAGGATGTGGAGTGCCAGAGACTTCTGCTCGAAGCCATAGAATTACACAGTTTTGAAAATGTTACCAAGCGTGAGTATCGTAGTCTAACGCCCGCACATCCCAAACCCACAGTCAACAGATATCGGTCAATTGTTCAGTGTCCCGAACCCCATTCAGCGCGTCTCATCAGCTCAAGGTTGGAACTAGTCTGGTTGTTGTTACCAACCTCACTCTCATTCATTAGGACAAGAATCCGGCCTGAGTATTTCTTTCAGAAAGCAGTACATCGGAACTGCTGTCGACGGGCTGTACGACTATATCACACACTGCAACGAACTGTTTCTCAGGTCTAACCGCATCACAATCAATCCTGTTATGAAAACTCGTGGATATTACGGTAGGTTCATCCCCGTCGTCCAGAGCTCGGGAACTGGCAAGACTCGAACCATCGTCGAGGTGCGATACAGTCCGTTTCATTTCTCCAAGCCACAGCTAACATAGACTGATAGCTCATGAAAAGAAATGTGCTTGGACTGTACATCAACGTTCGCTCGTGGAAGCACGTAAACACATATCCACCCAATGACCGGGTACCCAGAAAGATTCTAACAGGTAGCCTCAATTGTCCAGCACAAGAATATACTCGCCGCTGCACAGCGTTCTTCACATCGATTTTCATCGTACTTCGTAATAAGCTTCAACTGCTCAAATCATATGGCAACAACACCCCCGAAGCACTGCGCACTGCATGGTCCAAAGACATGTGTACCATGGAGTCTGCGGCTCGCCGGTTATTCTTTGAAGAGGTCAAGGAAGTATTTGAACAAGTAAGTCCCCAGTTTAAACATCGAATGACGTTATTTGCTGAGGCTAGCCTAGTTGACAAATATCAAATTCAAGTCCCTCAGAAGTGATGATTCCAGCGATGATTCTAGTGATGATGAAAAGAATCATACCAGGCCACTTCACAGCAAATCGGGCCAAGAGTTAGCAGGTTTGATTTCCTTGCTTTATCATCTCCCAGTTTACCTAACTGAGTTCACAGTCATGAAGCAACGAGAATTACCAGGTGGACCCCAGATGATACACGCTTACATCGAATTAATGTCGAGCTTTCCTGCCTTCTTTGCATCATCCGACTGCCCAAAGCTTGTAATTGCAATCGATGCAGCTCAACAACTCAGCAAACCACGAGTCAACTTCAGACCATTGAATATTCTGTGTCGGGTTATCAACCAGTTTTCCTATCAGTCAGAGGTGTCCAACTGGGTCATTTTCGCTTCAACCACTGCCGAAATTGCAGAATTCTCAGCTCCAGTGTTTTTCCGTAGGTGGTGTAGATTCATCAAGCACATTAGCTAAACACAGTCATTAGATCCTTCGCATCGAATCAGCCGGGGTGGAGAGGTGTTGTTTCCACCCTACTCCCAGTTCGGCTGGGACCAAATGGCCCAACCATTGGGGACGTTTGAGCCAGAACACACTGGAAAGCTGGGAAATATCATAGGATATGGTCGACCGTTGTAAGTGACAACTTTACTTGAACCATAGTGCAACTTACTCGATCCTTCAAGATGGAGCACACTCACCGATTCTTCTACCTCTCTGAACGAAATTCTAGAGACGGCCAGGGTAAAGCTCTGCAATAGTCATTATGTTAACGTGAACAAGTTAGAGCATGTCCTTGCTGTCTTCGGTCAGCGGTTTTGCCTAGATGTCTGTTTCGGTCACCCGAGTGCTGTACACCTACAAACCGACTCCGTCGAGGCTCATCTCCGCATATGCCTGAATACCACCACCGATGGGATCTGGAAAACTACAGTATATCCGTCCGAGCCCCTACTCTCATCTGCTGCGGCTATATTCACGCATCCCGAAAATAACTTCGGGGACAGTTTGGCATATGCGCTCGACTGTTTGAAAAGGGGCATCCTTGGTGGGGTGGTCGATATTGGTAAAAATGGCGAACTAGTGTCGAGATTATTGTTCCTGCTCGGGAAGGACTTCTGCATCAGGAGCCCTGGTCTACTGCCTGCATTCAATCAACCGAAGCAAGCTGAAAAGTGGCAAGATCAAGAGGTCATAGATTGCAAGCCACTGTCGGTCATACATTACCTGCGCTTTCTGTTTGGCGAGTCGCAAGTGACTAAAGACATGGAGGATATGTTCGAGGGATGGCACGTTAACTTCTCTCATTGGATATCGATGGAAAAACCTATCAAATTCCTTGAGTCTGGTGTTCAACCGTGAGTATCGGCCCTGCGCTATTCATTGACTATTGATTCTACCGGCATAATTATGTCCAACAGCATGGAAAAATGGCTTACGCGCCTTTGGTACCGAAGCTGCGCCATTCAATGTGACCATAACCAACCGGCAATCGACAAGTTGATCCCAATGTTCAAATTGGATCCCACACCGAAGCTAGAGCCGAGCGATAATCTCAAGCAGCGCATTTCCTATATCCTCATCTCGGATCACGTTATACAAGGCCCAACTCAATCACAGTTGGACACGATAACCCCATCTAATGCGGAAATTCCTGAGCTGGGGGTACCATATATTGCAATCCACGCCGACCTTCGTGTCAAAAACAAGGCCCCCACGTTTACGTTATCTGATAATCCGCAATCGGCGCCTCGTCTGTGGATACATGCTCCTGGAACCACCCCCGAAACCTACCATTTCCTTTCCAAGCGGTCGTCGAGAGTGCCGGAGACCTTGCAAGAGATATTAGATGCGCCATTGGGACCGGCTGAACCAATCGCGTCTGTCGCATCGTTGAGGGACCAACTCCAGTTTGGCGCCACAACCGAAGAACGTCATACAGAGTGGGAAAGGGGGAGACGGGAAGCCAAGCAGTAGACACTAATAAGATTGAAGCGAATCGGTGATTATGATTTCTTCTGTTTCGTACAAAGTTTAAATTTCATATACAAGTTCAATCGTCGGTGGTCGGGGGATAGTTGGTGTGGCTCGGTTAGGTCCGCCTAAGCTCACGGTTTTCACCCAAAAATCGACCATGCCAGTACGATACACACGCATATGCTGTAACAGGCTATATCATGGGTCAGATTATTGCTCAGCTAGGAAATATTGTAATATAATATTCAAGCAATTAATCTCCCCATAATAAAATTAGTTTAATAAACTCACAAGCCCGGAAAAACATTCAGCATATACTATCATCCTGCCCCCACCTGGGTGACGGCATGTATCTCGAGCAACTGGCCATATGCGCGCAGACAGGGGGCGCGACCCACCTGAGGACTTTCCGGTTGCATCATCATGATAATTAGCCCAAGTCGAACTAGCGTTCACACTTGAAACACCTTGTGCAACCGGATCACCCTACACCATTACAGTAGTCTCAGAATAGCTCGGATTGGAAGAAAGGGTGGGCGAGGCGTTTGGTATATGTATCAAGCGAGATGATTGAAGCTCCGGATTCCACGGATTCTGCTTCATATCGGGCTCCCGACCTGCTGAACCACGTCGATGGGAAACCTGGTAAATTAAGCTCGAGACAATTATACCCCCCGGAACCTCTACCAGTGAGAACTTGACGGAGACGAGACTTGGCCTTCAATGGTTTTCACCCAGCGTATATACACATGACCAGCCCATAAACCCAGCCTATTCTCACAAACACAGAGGCTCTGAACTATGTAATTATATTCACATCTCGCCATCTCAAGCATCTAATCAATACAAAAAAACCAAAACCAAAAACGTCCATCCTACACGCTCAAGCAACTGGTCCAGCCTGGCGGACCTTGTCCGACACCTCGCGCTCATACAGCGAAAACGCTTTGCGGAACATGGCCGCAAGCTTGCGAACCTCCTTTTGGAATGCAGTCTTGTCTGTCCAGGCCTTGCGCGGGTCAAGGAGCTCATCTGGAACGCCCTTGCACGCGGTCGGGATCCAGAGACCAAAGACGTCAAACTTGACAAAGTCGGCCTGGGCAAGCGAGCCGTCGTGGATGGCGTCGATGATGGCACGAGTGTACTTGAGCGGGCAGCGACGGCCGGTGCCATACTTGCCGCCGGTCCAGCCAGTGTTGATGAGCCAGCAGTTAGCCTTGGAGGCTTCCATCTTTTCGGCGAGCATGGTGGCGTAGCGCGAGGGGTGGCAGACAAGGAAGGGCGCGCTGTAGCATGTCGAGAAGGTGGGGAGAGGCTCAAGCACACCATCTTCGGTACCGGGTGTCTTGGAGGTGTAACCGGCCAAGAAGTGGTAGCTCGCCTGTTCGGGGGTGAGCTTGCTGACGGGGGGGAGGACACCATAGGCATCGCAGGTCAACATGATAATGTTGGTTGGCTGGTTGGGGGAGATGCACGGGACTAGACATCATGGTCAGTTGCAGGCATTTACAGTCGCACAATCTACTCACCCTTGGCTCCGGGAATGTAGTCGATCGGGTACGCGCAACGGGTATTTTCGGTGATGCTGACATCATCATAGTCGGGAATTCGGTTCGAGGGATTGTAAACGACGTTTTCAAGGATCGAGCCGAAGCGAATGGCATTGTAAATTTCGGGCTCTTTTTCGGCACTGAGGTTGATGCACTTGGCGTAGCAGCCACCCTCAATGTTGAATACACCGTGATCGGACCAGACGTGCTCATCGTCCCCAATCAACTGGCGGTGGGGGTCAGTGGAGAGGGTAGTCTTGCCGGTTCCCGAAAGGCCGAAGAAGAGGGTGACGTCTTGCTTCTCAATGCCGACATTGGCCGAAGAGTGGAGGGAAAGGGTGTTGAACTTGACGGGTTGCAAATAGTGCTACAAAGGAATGAGAACTAGTCGAGGCTGTAGAACAGTTGGCTCACCATAACGCTGAAGACACCCTTCTTCATTTCTCCGGCGTACTCGGTGCCGAGGATAACCATCTCCATGCGCTTAAAGTTGATCTCGACCGAGGTTGTGCTGGTCATGCCGGTGGTGAAACGGTTGGCCGGGAATTGACCAGCATTGTAAATGATAAAGTCGGGCTCGCCCCAGTTGGCAAGCTCGTCCTCGGTGGGACGAATAAGCATATTGTGCTGCGCGAGGATGAGATTACGTCATACGGCAGAAGACAGGACAAACCATGAAGAGGGCGTGGTAGGCACGCGCGCAGACAACGCGGACCTTGATCCTGTAGCGGGGATCCCAGCCAGCGTAGCCGTCAAAGACGTAGACGAGATCGCGGGTGTTGAGATAATCGATCGCACGCTCGCGGTTGATCTCAAACGTGTGCTCGTCCATCTTGATGTTGACAGGGCCCCACCAAATGTCGTCCTTGGAGGTCTCTTCATAGACAATACGCTTGTCCTTGGGAGAGCGACCGGTCTTCTTGCCAGAGAAGTTGATCAACGCGCCCGACGAGGAGATAATCGCGCCTGATCAAAGTGGATCAGTCGCGTGCAACAATAAGATCGGATGACTTACCCTCGTAGCGAACGGCGTCCTCGTAGAGCTGGGCTACAGGGGCGTTGCGCTTGAGGTGGATTTTGGACATGTCAAAGCCCGCATCGGAAAAGTACTCGAGGTCCTTTCCGATGACTGCGAGATGCAAGGTCAAAGGGGGCATAGGAAGAAGTGTGGTACATACAGCCATTGTCTTGTGGTTCCTCGTACTTGCCGGGGTAGCCAAAGATGTGGGGGGTGACATGGGGCGTAGCAAGGAGGTGGTGCATGGCTGGGGGCTTAGAAATGCGCGGAAATGCCGACTGGAGGAGATGAGCGTGGGATGCAAAGGCCAAGTGGGACGGCCTTTATACTCACGAAATGGCGGACACGTGAGCTCGGAGCTTGGAGGGACACTCGCAAGATGTCTATTCGAAACCGGATCAGTCGTACTTGCTGCATGCGCCCACCCGCTTACGTCCGCAGCCTGCTCCCGCGTCTCCCCGCCACCTCGGACGGCCTCGGACCCCCTTCCGACATCTCTCTTACTCGGATATATGCTTCCGGTGCACATCCGGAATACATCCGGGGATATCCGAGTCGTTTCACGTGATACGAATGGCGCGCCCAACGGCAGGCGGGCAAGTGCGGAGCCACTCTCCGACAAGCGCCGAGCAGGCTGCGGGCCGGACGGGCTGCGCACCGCTCCACTAATCGCAGATATGCCTTTCCCCACACCTGGCAACAGGCATATATTTAGTCCCACAAATGATAGCTGAGAAGTCAGTCAACGTCCAATCATTCTCTCATCTCGCTATCTGAGATACATTCGCGTCAAAGTCAGGGTAAGCTCCGAATGGCGCTCCGAATGGCGCTCCGGGGGGCGCTCAAGATGGCCCCTCAGATGCTGGCGACGGATCTTGCTGATCTTGAATGCGGTGGAATGGCACTCGCCTGAAACTGCACGGTTGCCATAACACAGCCACATCAATGCCAAGGGCGCCCGGTGCCTGGGCCTAAGCCTGGACCGTCCCAACAGCCAAGCGCTTCAGCGGCAATGTCCGCACTCATTGCGTAGAGTGCAACATCGAGCAAACATTACCTTCCACGATGTCAGAGACATTGTACACCATTGTACGTTTATTTAATATTTGCCAACTACTTCTCACTTTGCTTGCACAGACGATCCCCGACACGTCTGCCACGCTTTATTATTCGCCATATGTCACGAACAACGCATCCTCTGGAGGATGGCAAAGCGCATGTCCAACATACGTCGCGGATCCAAACGGCCAAAATTCGTGGATGTGTGATCCGGACAGTGCACACATATCAAGTTCCTCCCAAGCGAGCATGCAAGTCTCATTTGATGGTGACCTTTTCCCTCGATTTTCTTTTTTATTCTGCTTATATTACATCTAGGAGTGGGCGTCGATATTGTAGGAAATACAACCAACGGGATCGGGTACAATGTTACTCTCGATGGACAACCCGTTCCAGGAAATCCCAACTCCGACTTGGGACTGCTCTACTCGGTTAAAGGTCTCAAGCAAGGCGCGCACGCCGTCGCAATCACCGTTCAACAGCCTGCGTCGAGCGGCAGCCCTGGGTCAGTCACGTTCAAGCAGGCTGTAGTTAGCGCTGGGACTGGGTACACTGGGTGAGATACAAAGGGGATTCTCACCAGCTATACATAACTCATGTTGATCTCGTACAGCGCCACTATAATTAAAAGAGTCTTGGACGACGGAGATCCAAGTATCACGTACTACGCGCCCCCTGGCGGAAACTGGACCGTCGAGCCAGCTTGGGTTATGTCCGAGGGCCCTAACGGGGGTTCAAGTTCGGGGTTTCACGTTAGCTATTGGACAGACGCAACTGCTACAATTAAATTCCAAGGTAACGTGGTAGCTAGATAGATTTTGGATAAATTTTCATCCAAAATGAGCAGGGATAGGAATATCGGTGTATGGCGCTTGTTATTCGCACTCACGCTACGCCGCGTACAGCACGTCTCTTGATGACGAGCCCGAAACACTGTATGACGGGACAATCAACTTGTATTCACCTGATGGCAATGTAAGCCTTCAACTTTTCTGCTTTTTCCTATTCATAAACGCTCTTGGGATAGGTCAAACAACGCGCAGGCAACTGTCTACGGTACTTCAAAACTGGTCTGGACCAGTCAAAAAATCATACACTTGTCCTTCGGGTCAAAGACAATGGTCGACTCGCTGTTGATTGGGTTGAAATCGTCTCTGTCATGGGTGGACAAAGGTAAGCGCTAACGTATATTCAACTCGGGCAATATTCACATCGAGACGCGCAGCATCAAAGACACGGGCTCGGGTGGTGGCTCGTCGCGTATCGCGATTATTGCTGGCGCTGTGGGCGGTGGAATCGTTCTCGCTCTCATTATCTTAGGAATCCTCATCTACCTTCGTCGGCGTAGAGGCCGTAGCCCAGACCTACACGCGCCCCAACCGCAAGGACAGGCCGCTCAGAACCAAAACCAGCTTGTTTCGACAGCATTCACCCCGCCTCCACCTTCAACTTCACCGACAACCCAAATGTCCGAAATACAGCCATACTCGCCTCCTATGACGCCTCCTTGGATAGCTCCACACACCCACACACATTCCTATCCACACACCCCAAACCCGTCTCACAGTCCCCCAATCGATCCAGCGAACTACAGACCCATGGGAATGGGAATGGTTCCCGGCGCAAGGATGTCAGTCGCATCATCACGCGTGCCACTCATGTCCCCCGGCCTTTCTTCCGCCTCGAGTTACTCCGGAAGCGCCGGCGGTAACCCGGGATGGCACGATACGTCCACGTATAGGAGTAGTTCGTATAGCGGCTCTCCCGCGCCTATTATTGGAGCGTCTATTTCTAGACCAACAACGGGTGCCACTCGGACGAGCAGTGTCGGATTTGGAGGGATGAGTATTGTTGGCGATGGTGCGAGCGTGACAGCGGCATCAGTGTCTGGCGTTGGAAGCGGTGTAAATTTGAGCCCGGGTTCAGGTTTTGAAACGAGAGCAGGGAGCAGCACAATGGCGGTTGAAGGTGTCCCTAGCACCAATGGGAGTTCGTATCGGGCAGGTTTGCATGACATCCCGGCCGCTGGAGTTGGAGGAAGAGCCTCGGCCGCTCCTCCATCGTACCGGGAGGTGGAAGAGCACGATTCCTGAAAATGAGGCTAAATGGATATGAAAGTTACGTCACTGATTTTTACGAACGGTTCTATACGGCATTACTGTACTATTAGGTTGTTTCAGCATATAAATATATAACGTTATTTTGGGACCATAGGCGCATTTTGGGGCATACAGTTGAAAGAGTGTTGATTGACTTCTCGAATAGCTCTGTTGTAACATGTTTGTTTTCTATTTTTGCGCGACTTGACACCATCCTGGCTAGGACACCACGTTTAGCAACAAAGTTTAGCTCTGAATGAGAAGACACCAAGTAATTATTTGAAATCTGCTTAGCTTTATTCGTTGAACTATTACTGTATAACAGGTTCGATACCTGGAACTCATGCGGGGATCTTATACGGGGAACTTATGCGGGGAACAACGAACCAATATTGATGGAGAGCGCGTGACCATAATTATTATAGACGCCCGGACAAACTGTGAACCGATTTTTGTGTTGTGAACTTGTGAGAGCTAGCGTCGCAACACGGATCAAAGACGTGGTTCTTACTTGGCAGTGGCGCATGACCACCGACGTCTCGAGAGCTCCGGCTCGGCCCCTAGAAGGGCTAGAAGTCGACCTGGCGGACCAGGCTGCAACAGTTCTGGTCAACCACACCCTGCTCCCATCTGGGCTCGATGGAGGAGACGACGTTCAACGTGGTGCGTATCCCGAATGGCCAAATCAATACTATTTTTGGTTGATTTTTATTATGTTTTTCAGACGATTCCCAACACGTCTTCGACGCTTCATTACACCCCGTTTGTATCCAACAGTACCAGCGACGGAGGGTGGACAAGTTTGTGTCCAAGGTTTGACGGGGAGGGTGGTGGATATGTGTGCGATTCAGAGAGCGCACACACCTCGAGTTCTGAGAATGCGAGGGTATATCTTGAGTTTGAGGGTATGTCATCCCTGCTTTATTTTGGACATTGACGCCCCATCTCATCCTCCACATCCAGGGAGCGCTGTTTATCTCTTTGGAAATACGACTGGCGATCTGGGATACGCTATTCGCATCGATGAAGGGTTTGTCGCTGTCAACTCTCAACCCAAGATGGAGCTACTTCACTCTAGCGTTGGGCTCGGGCCGGGCCCACACTCGATTACGCTGTTTGTTCAAAAACCTTTATCAATTTCCGACCCCGGTTCGGTTACTTTCAGAGAGGCGGTGGTTACCTCTAGAACTGGGTATTCTGGGTACGTGAGATTTGACCGGGATCGAAGCTAACTGATAGGCTCACGCTCAACTTAAACAGAGCGGCTGTAACAAGGAGTGTGTGGGACGATGAGCATCCGAATATCACGTATAATGCGCCCATAAGCAGGAATTGGACAATCAGCGACGACATATACCCACAGTTTGTGAGACCTGAAGGCTCGGGATCTAGTTATCGGTATACTACCTGGCCGAATGCGACTGCTACAATTAATTTTCGAGGTAATGTACGTGGGATCTATGATTTGAGGAAGCTCATTTGAAATTGGCAGGAATTGGTATATCAGTGTATGGCGGGTGTAATTCGCGTCCGATCGAATCCGGCTATTCTACATCTATTGATGACTCCCTCGAGACTTCTTATGATGCAATAACCAACTTGTATACACCTTGGAACACTGTAAGTCCTTCATGTCGAGTTCTGCGCTAACTAACATATACAAAAATAGACTGAACAGCGCGCAGGAAACTGTCTACGATACTTCAAGGCTGGACTTAACGAAACAAAGGACCATACCCTTGTTTTGCGAGTTGCAGACATTATGGGTCAAATGTCGATTGATTGGGTCGAGATCTTTACCGCAACAGGAGGGAACGTGTAAGTAGGGGCCTGCATTCAGAATTGATTCCGTACTTATTCCGAACGAGCAGAGTTGACAGGAACGGAGGAGGCGCTAGCTTAGTCCAAGGCTCCCATTCCAGGATTTCAAGAGTAGGGATTACAGCGGGTATCATATCCGGTGTAGTTGCTCTCATCCTTGTTACCTTGGGAGTCTGCTTTTGTCTTCGTCGGCGCCGGCGCTCTATCCAACAAGATGGAGTCGCCGTGCCTGAAGATCAAAACAGGAGGCGGTTTCCCATCACATCGTTTGGAGCGAATCGACCACCCCCTACTACGTTACCTCAAATGGGCGTGGACCCTGATGCGGCTCTTGTTGTGCCTCCCTGGCCTCAGCTGCAAGGTTCGACAGCTAGCAGGGTACATCGCGCTGCGCCCGATATTGGAGCAGAACCTGTGGTGCAGGTTTCAGTGGTCTCGCTTGATACACCAAACACCTCGCCACCCCTGTCTTCCAATCAAAGCTATTCCGAGACTAATGGTGTAGGGATGGGTAATCCAGTTGCACAAGGTATTCTAAGTAGGAATGCTAGTTCAACTCGGGCCGATTACCACGATGGTGCAACCAGAGAGTCCTCGGGTGGGTCGCACCCCCCGCCCGCATATGGTCAATTGCAGGGGACGTATGCCATCACCCAGGTCGGGACGGGATAATGGTATATGTTGCTGAACCTTTTTCTGGAATTGCGAGTTAGTAGGGCTAATTTTTATTATGGAGGGATCACTTGTAGTCGGGGTCGTTTGAAAATGTGTATTTAATGTTATATTGCAATATTTCTCAGCTGAAAAACAATCTGCCGGAGGTTGACACTATCGGGAACGCATTCAAAAATAAAATAAAAATAAAAATAAAGACCAATCACAGGGACAATAAATGCAATACAGTAGCGCAGAAACTTGTTTCCCTGGAGGCTTAGGACATCTCCGTGGTTGTTGTCTATTCTAAATTAATAAAAAAAAAACAGGCCTGGATGGATCGCAAGAGCATACTCTTGTCCTCAGAGCCGGAGCCTCGAAATTAATCTCGCACCGGCCCATTTTCGTCTCAAATGACATTATGTCTGTTCAAGGCAACTTAAGAGACGTGTATGTGGTCATTTTATGTTGTCTCTCCCATTTGAAATTCGACAAGAAGCTCTTGTGATTGGTATGTTTAGGTATATATATTGACGCTTTTGCCGGGAATGGCTCCGGTGCCCCTTGTTATGGTAAATTCAATTCTTCCTTCCGTATCTTTGACTTGGGGAAGTGAACTGGAGAACACAACACAGTAAATTCCATATGTGGACATCAAAGACACTGCAAAATATGGCGAAGCCATATGCTTCGGGTCTCAATGCGCATGCTGAAATCAATCGACGAGCAACTTGAGGCTAGTATAAAGCTGCTGCTGTTACATAACTGAATGCAAGTGGGCGTGCGTCACATTTACAAGCTCATATCATCATACATTCTAATAATTGCATATGGTATTAATTTATAGCATGTAATTCATGATCAGCAGTTGCGATACAAATACACTGCGAGTGATTATATCTGAACTAAGGTTGCCCAATAAATGCGCACAAAGAATGATTTGCTTTGCTATTTTCTGGACTATCACACTCATGCTCCTAAACTGCTCAAATCGGCTCAGCGCGCTCAACTCAGGCCGTAAGACCAGAAGCGTTCAACGCCCTGTAGGCGTGAGTTCGAAGTACTGAGGGAAGTGGCTCTACTATCGAATGGCAAATGGTAAAATGATCGTCGCTGCCACAAGTAGGCTTAAATTTCACACCTGCTAGCGCTGCATAAAAAATAACCCCGGGTATCTTGTGCCGAGCCAACCTCCACCAAATGAAAAAGCAAATCACATCAGCGAGTTGGCTTAGGCTCCACGAAATCCGGAGTTTGTCGTTTAATCCTTGTGGGAGGTTGAGAGTGGTTCCTTGAAGATGGGATTGTATCGATCTTGAGCATAAGGTTTGATCCTTGCGATCAATCACAAGACGAGGTGCCGACACTTCTGCGAAAATCAACCACAAAACATGTCGACGCCACACACTTCCCGCACCCAACACCAAACCTTGCAACTTCCGATCTGTCTTTCGCATCACTACTAATTGTTGAATTTCTTCGAAGTGATTATAATACATGAAATACACCCATTCCTCACTTCCTTTGTCCATCTGCGCAATTCATCAGCATTCAATCAGAGAAAAACCAAACACACTCACAATTCCTCGTCGCATACTGCCCGTTTTCCACAATCAAGTTACCCGGCTCTTGCGGCTTCCCATCCAAGTAGTTCTCGAGTATCGACTTGGCACCATTCGCGTACCGCAACTGCGCATCCAATGTCGTCCCCGAATAATGTGGCACCATTCCGTTCCCACCCCCAAGCACATTCTTCATCGTACGCCAAGGATGGTCCTTTGGCGCAGGCTGGACGTCCCACACATCACCAGCGTAGCCGTTGATATGCCCACTCGCGAGCGCAGCGGCAATATCATGTCGATCCACGATCGCCCCGCGCGCAGTGTTAACAATCCACGCGCCCTTTTTAAAGTGTTTGAGAAGATCGGCGTTGACTAGGCCGCGCGTTCCTTCGTGTAACGGGGCATTGACGGTGACAACATCGCATTGGGCCACAAACTCTTTGATATCCGTCACCCGACGTGCGCCGACTGCTTTAGCATCAGATTCAGGAAGCTCGTTGTAGTCAAAGTACAAGAGCTCCTTGCAGTTGAACGGAACCAAGCGCTGGAGCACACGGTATCCAATCCTATCCAAAGATAAGTTACCTGTATGCGTGAAAACCACACAAGACTGACCGGCCAGCTCCAATAGTGCCCACAACCTTTCCCTCCAGATCATACGCGTTCCGCGCAATCTGGCTCACGTTCCAGTCTCCACACTCGATCATCTCGTGTGCAGGGACAAAGTTGCGAACGAGCAGTAAGATGTCCATGATGACATGTTCTGCGACGGAAACGACGTTCGAGCCGCTAACCTCGGCAACGGTAATCTTGTTCTCGTTGGCAGCGTTCAGATCAACATGGTCGGAGCCAACACCGGCAGTAATACAAAGCTTAAGCTTGTGAGCTTTATTCTTGATCAAATCGGCGGTGAGGTATCCTGGATGGAACGGTGTGGTGATGAGGACCTCGGCCTCGGGAAGTTCTTTTTGAAAGACACTATCGGGACCTTCTTTGTCGCTCGTTACCTTGAGTCAGGTCAGTAATCAGCACGCACTTCTTTGCGATTAAATACACTCACAATAAGTTCATGGCCACGCTCCTTGAGCCAGTCGGCAATCCCGAGCTATAGCCAGGTCAGTCTCGGGCATCCTTTAGATCTTAGTTTCCACCATACACACCTTGTTCTCAGTCGTACCAAGCAAACGAGGCTCCTCCTGAGCGGCCTTTCCACCATCATACAAAACAGCCAAGACCTTCATAGTGACAAGCTGGAACTAGTAGAGATGGTTGGTGATGGGGTGATTGAGGCGATCGAAGCGATCGAAGTGGCTGAGATGAGTGAGATGCTGGTGAACTAACCGCAAGACCACCTACTCTTAAATTACTTGACTGGGCTCGCCGGCTGGCGGTCGCGAAGCTATATTCCTAGCCTAAACATTGCAACAGCGCAAACCAGTTGACCAATTTATGCGGATAACGCAGTAGCTCTCGCGGTGCCGCACTCATTTGCCCAAACTGGACATTGCGCAAGTGCAGTTTCCGAATTCTTCGCATCGACCCGTCCTGCCTGATATCGATTAGGTGCATATTTCGGAACTCGGGTCTTCGGGGATGCATCATCCGCTGGCTGCGTGCTTCGCAGAGACAGCGAACATTGTGGTAGTCCGGAAATTGCAAGAGTGTCTAAAAATAGAAAGTTCCGCGGATCGATTATTTGTCAAGTAGGCCTGATGGTCGTTATAGATTTACGAATAAGGCGACTGATCCTAGCAAAGGTAGGGATTATACTGGTTCGAGGTGTACATCGGGTCAACATATAACCGTGGAAAATGTTGAGCTACAAAGCAACTTCGGCCTACGAGAAAGGACCGTTGCACGCGAGTAGGACACACTCACCAGGCTATGGCCTAGTAGGAATGAGCGAATTATCAGAAGGACCGACGACTGGTGCAGAGTCAGTCCATCTACGTCCCCGGTCCACGTGATGTACCAAAAAAAACGTCGCCTTGATTTTAATTGTTAACCCTTGTGTTACTTAAATTTATTCGTGCCACTACGCTTGAGGTTATTTACTTCGCTCAAGCGGAATATACATTTACTTCAGCTATGAATTTAGAGTAAAAAAACGCGAGAATCGTGATGGGACAGTTCTCTTTGTGTAATCTTTCCTATTTCAAATTCAACGCGATGCTCTTATAGTATGCTTGACTTGGGTTTTGGCACTTTTGCTGACGATGACTCCAGTGTGCTCCGTTATGGTACATTTTCCACCTATATTGTGCACGTGGCTCGGGGAAATGAACCAACGTGACTCAATACAATAGGTATCATAGGTGGACTTATTTGAAGATAGGTTTTAGACTGAACTTGGACCTGACAAGACGAACCAAGACTGAGGTTCTTGTTTGGCGTTTGGTCTGGATCATGTGGCGACATTGATGTCGAAAAAGGTCCTCGTCCAAGCACAGGACAAGCCGCGGCGGTTGTTCCGATGTCGGTATTCAACGCTTTCTCGTTTAGGCCCGCTCGTGGTCGCAGATCAAAGCCACGTTGTTGTCGACCATCTCGATCCATTTGCCTCAGCCACGATGGCGGAGACAGTGTACAACATAGTACGTCGGATCTAACATCTATTATTTTTCAACTATTTAGGTTTTATCTGTTTTGTGTAGACCATTGCCGATACATCCCCCATGCTCAAATATTCTCCCTTCGTTGGGGACGATCCGACCACTGGAGGATGGCGGAGTGCATGTCCAACCTACGTCAAGGGAGCTAATGGGATAGAATCTTGGGCGTGCGACCCAGATAGCGCACACATAACGAGTTCCTACAGAGCTAGTCTGCAATTTTCTTTCGAGGGTAACTTCTTCCCCGACTTCGGCGCCTCTTTCACTCATCCTACTTGTACATGTAGGAGTCGGCATATACCTCTTCGGAAATAGGACAAATGGCCTAGGATATGACATTACGCTCGATAACAACAAATTTCCAGGGAACCCTCGACCCGACTCTGGACTACTCTATTCTGTTGTCGGACTGCAGCAAGGCCCGCACTCAATCGCGCTCACTGTTCGACAGCCTGTTTCGAGCCAAAATCCTGGGTCTGTAACCTTCAAAGCAGCTGTAGTCAGCGTAGGGACCGGACACTCTGGGTGCGGTACAAGTTGAATCATTACAAGGGCGAGAGTGTAGGCTAACTGCAACCTTACATAGGGCGAACGTGGTAACAAAAGTACTAGACAACTCAGATTCGAGGATATCTTATTACCCGCCTGGGCCCGCGTGGGCGACCGAGGATGTGGATACCCAGTCTGTGAAACCTGTGGGAGTTTCAAACAGTTTCCATCGATGCCAATGGACAAATGCGACTGCGACCATTGGTTTTCAAGGTAGGGTAATGGATAATACTGAGTTTAAGGGAATACTGATCCATAAGAGCAGGGATTGGGGTATCTGTATTTGGGATGTGCTCTGCGCCCCTGAATTCCTCTACGTATAGTGCATCTATTAACTCTTTGAATGAGACATTGTACGATGGGTCGGTCAACTTGTTCTCATCTAACGAAACTGTGAGTACTTTGAATTGGACATTGGTTATATTTAACGATTAAGTAGGTCAAACAACGCGCGGGCAACTGCCTTCGGTACTTCAAGACTGGGTTAAATGGCGAAGCATACCACAACCTTGTTCTACGGGTTAAGGACATGGGGTATTTGGCTGTTGATTGGGTTGAAATTGTCTCTGTGACGGGAGGAAACACGTAAGTAGGAAAAGTGTCCATTCTTACCTCGTCATTCACTTATCTTAAATGCACAGAATAGGCGGGGGCCGAAGGTCCCCAGGTGCATCGAAGGTAGCGATCTTGGCAGGCGCCATATCTGGTGGAATTGTTCTCGTTCTCGCTATCTTGGCCATCTTTATTTGTTTTCGTAGACACAAGGCTGAACCTCAAGACATACTTACACCCATTTCGTATGGGAATCCGAGTCAAAACCAATTCATTAGCGAGCCGTTCGTGCCTCCATCCCATTCTTTGCCGGCGCCGGTGGAAACAACTCCGTATCCCATACCTGCTATGCCTTGGCCTCAACCCCAATCTCAATCTCAAGCCCAAGGCCCTACCCCTATGGACCATTACAGTGCTGGAGTTAGGTCAGGGCCGACGCATAGGGCTTCGGTCACCTCGTCGGGCGCACCTCTCGTTTCGCCCGGCCTCTCTTCTAATCCAAGCTATTCTGGAAGCACTGGTGGTCCGGGGTGGCTGGACACGACCACGTACAGAAGTGTGTCCCATAATAGCACTTTCGGGTCCGGTATTGTCGGAGTCCCGGGGGCTAATCCCAGGGGTGTAACTACCATATCATTTTATGATGGTAGCGGAAGACAGGGAAGTAGTAATATGGCTGTAGAAGGCGTTCCGAGTGCGAACGCAAGTTCGAGCCGGGCAGGTTATTACGACCCTGGAGCTGAGACTTCTACAAGCGCTCCTCCCGCTCCGCCAGTATACGATCAGTCAAGGGAGATGTATATGCTGTCAGAGATAAGAAAGCGCTGAAAAGGTTGGGGGTGGGGTATGTAATAATTTAGTTTTTTTGGGTAGACTTACCCCGGACACTTTGTTCATCTAAGATGTAGATATTTGTAGCTGTATTCGGTTTGGGTCTTTTACAGCAAACGTCAATTCGATAGGCCGCTCTGGCCTTGTATCCGGCATTCGGGGCTGTCAATGGATCAGCGGAAAACCTCGGGGCGCTTGTGTAAGAAATATATCCGTTATTGTCAGGCCTCCAATTTGGGATGATCGGTAGATTTTCATCCTAGCCACGAGCTCATTGTTCCAAGCTTGCGGTTGTTTTGTACACCAGAAAGTGGCCGCATATCTGACTCGAATAAAAGCATTATGAAACAGGTTGAAAAGCCGGTCCATGCCGATTGGACAGTGCCAAAAAACTACTAAACTAAATGGAAGCACATAATACGCGCGCAAGTGCGCATACAGCTAAGGAATGGCTGCCGAAATGTGCTGTACCAATGCACAAATCTAAACACCCTAGGTACATAGAAGGTTGTAACAGGATCCTTTCACACTATAGGTGCCCCCTGTCCTCCCCTGCAACACACATCTGTCCCCCGGCTCTTATGCTTGGTAGCACTACTTTCAATCGCCAACACATTCCCAAAACTATCAATTGCGAGCTTGGAACAATGAGCTCGTGGCTGGAATGAAAATCTGCCGATCATCCTAAATTGGATGCCTGACAATAACGGATATATTTCTTGCACAAGCGCCCCGAGGTTTTCCACTGATCCACTGACAGCCCCGAATGCCGGATACAACGCCAGAGCGGCCTATCGAATTGACGTTTGCTGTAATCTTAACTCACAGCTATGTTTCCATTTAAGTTTGCTTCGTGATCCATGGTTGCTTGCTGACTCATCACTCCACTCTCAAAAGACATAAATCGGAACCAAATCAGAAGCCGCAACCTAGGTGCGGTGTGACCCAATATGTTGCTCCCATTCATCTTAGTTTGGGGTACTGTTGCTCGTGCTTGGACTTATCCGAACAACGGAATTGCAACTATGACACATTACACAATGCAGGTGGTTCGTATTTTTCCTCATTTCACCTTTGGTCCACGTGTGAACATTTTATAGGGAACAATTGCAAGTTGTGGGTGTACGGGAGGAAGTACGTATTATCCTACTGCGGCTCTGTCGGCACTTGGGTTTGGTAGTGATGGGACTGTAGGATTCGGGCCGAGTTGCGGTAAGAACCACAATAAGCACTGGTGCTTTATATGACTAACGAATCTGGTACTTCAAGGTCGATGTTTCAACCTCACTCTTTTGAACACTTTTCTTTCTAGCCCTCCGTTCTATCCTAACCCTACTAAATCGATAGTAGTGAAGGTTACTGATCAGGTGAGTGATATCTACTTGCTATTGTGTACAAAAGAACTGAAACTACGACGTGGTCGCTCTATAGTGCCCCGCGGTCTCCGGATGGTGCGATGCAACGGAGTCAAAGCCAAATGAGTACGTTTGCAGATTTTTTTTGGCCTTTATTTTACTGTATATTGAATACGAATACCCAGAGGGGGGACCTGGTTAAACTTTGACCTCGTCTGGCCCTCCGTCGCGATTCCCGACAATTGGTTTCCGTCTAATGAATCCTTATATGGTATGAATCAATGCTAAATTTACTTCCCGATGCAATGCCAACCTTATTCATCTAAACGTATCATTGAAATCTAGGCTACACAGTGCGGTGCGAATTCATGAACAGGCAATTCAATGCTAAAATACGTTCTCATACGACAGGACTTCGGCGTATGGAACGTTAGTTATGAATCAGTCTCGTGCGTCGATCACTGGGCAGGAGGACATGATCCAGCTGCACTTGGGAGTGTCAACAACTTGGGGGATAGTGTGTGTTGCCCCGCGGATCCGCTGGGACCCGTGAGTAATTTAGAAATAGTTTTTCAGACCGAAATCATCGTAATGCTGGTGACCCGTCCACGCGTGGATGTAGAACGGAACAATTTGTCCTTCAGGTGGAGGTGCGCCCGACACTGGAACTTCCGGCACGGTGCAATTGTACCCTCAGTTGGGTGTTTGGTTGCTACTTCTCATTGGATTTACGCAGTTTGTTCTGGCTTGAGGCGAACTGACGATTCGGTTCACACGTATGTGTATGCCCAACTGAGCTATCTTGTACCCCTAAATATTGTATTTAAAGCTGATGTATTCCACACCTACACTAAATATACTTCATATACCCGCATGTGTCCGAAATCGATGTTGTACAACCTCGAGACGCCTTTAAGTTGCCCCTCCTTCATGTCAGTTGTCTTCGAACCCGGGCGTGCGTCTCAGCCAAAGCTCCGGTCATAAGATGGGTATTACAACCCAAGTCCCATTCCCAGCCCCATGCTTCCATACGCCATGGGCTTAATCGGAGGGTGCGGTTTGGCCTCGAATGTAAAATATGATCGTTCACCGTGGGCATCGATTCGGACATAAGCGCCCTTGTTGCCAACCTAAGGTAATATCGAGATTTCAGCACCGGATTGAACCTGTCCAACGATGAGGCAAGCGCAACACCCAAATCGGATCCTCCTTGCCCACGGGTGTGAATAGAGCAAAGTTAGATCTCGCTTACCTGGTCAACGTAATTAGGTGCGCTAAATACTGTAGTGCATAGTCCCTCATGTTCGATCGCGTACCCGCCCTGGCGCACCTCATGCGAGCGTAGGATCCCAGTTACGCCATTGAGTTCGCACCACTTTCGGGTAACATCCGGTCCGAACCCAAGGCCTAGAAGAGAGTTGTAACTCAAAGCTATTGTGTAAAAGGCCGAAAAAGCTTACCAACACCCTACAAATACGTCTCATACGATCATTTAGACTGGTAAATAGGGTAATTCACTCACCCGTTTGCTCGGACCTCGCCCGGGGGCCTCTTGGGGATCTGTCCAAAGCAGCTATGGCCAAGGTTTCGGTTAATTTAGTGACTTCTTGGCTTACTCGATAGACGCACCTCGCACATTAACCCCTCGTTGCCTGGTTGTCGTCCTATCCTCGGAATCTTCTTGATCTCTTCCAGGGTAACACCATCGCGCGAGAATAGACCACCATGTACGATAAAGAAACGTTTGCGTCCCTCTGGAGAAAGTATCGCCGTTGCTTTGGATGTCGAAACTGGGGGAAGCGCCGGGCAGACTAACGTCGCCAAAGGCACTGTATGAAAAGGTCAGCGTGCTTGGATAGGCGAGAAGTATGGACTACATACGAGCAGTGAAAACTTCAGACCAGAGCTATGAAAAATTAAATAAGTTTTGAGAGTCGAAATGGGAAATCATACCACTTACCTTGTATGTCATTTCCCCATGTTTATGTTTGACCTCTCTATAAAAGCACGGGTCATGGATTAAAAGCTAGATAAACAACAGTGCCAACTCACCCTTCAAATCCGTAGACCTTGATCGAAAAAATCAACCTCAATAACTTGAAGCCAGTTGCTTTAGCATACCTTATTCATGTCCTGTAGCATTGACGAATTCGTGAGATAGATATCATGTAAGGGAAATTCTATTTACCTTGGTTTCATGATTGCCCCTATTTAGGAACACCCGTTTTGGGTAGAGCCCTATAAATTACTTCTAGTTTATTCGGTGCAACTGGAAAATTAACTCACATTTGTAGGCAAAGAGCGTGAGCGCAACCTCAACCGACCAAGAGCCACGATCGACAAAGTCACCATTGAAGACGAGGCAATGCTTTTCACTCGGTGGGCCGGTCAACGACAGGAGATGGATGAGGTCGTAAAATTGGCCTGTGGTAACGTTATTTCAACACTCGCATGGACCTAAATTTAGTACGCACCGTGAGTATCTCCAATAACATCGCAATCCACTCCTTCCTAAAATACAGTTGGCTTGACCGATCACCCACATAGGAATACTGACCTCGAGCTCAAGCTCAACTAAAGACTCTTCATTTGACAACAAATCCCATGAGGCGAGCACAATCTCCCATGCAAACCTGCGGTGTATGTTTTTGCCATCTTTAAATGTCGCAATCATCGAATCCATAAACGCCTGGTCGATTGTGTACTTTCCATTCTCGTCAGTCGGAAGTTTGATGCCAGTGTACGATGTTTCGACGTCGCACCCGCCTTGAGCAATAATCTCCCGACATCGAGTGACAGTGGATTCTTCCTCTCCAACTTCGATGGCCTTTTCGAATTCGATCCTTCGTACCAGCTAGGAGTGGAGTCCAGGATAGGTATGCGTAGCTTCAATTCCAACGACCTACCTTGACCGTTGCATCCAACTGAGTTTTTGCATTTGCGTTTTTGGGATCGAGTTGAACCACTTTCCTAAAATCCGCTATGGACTGCTGGGGTTTTAATATCGAGAGGTAACACATTGCTCGCCTGAGTAACTGGATCAGCCGCTGGAACTGAAGATGGAATGAAATATACCTATAATATGCCTTGACATATTTAGGATCAAGCGCAATGGCTTTTGCTGAGGCCCGTAGGTTCAGATACCTCGTGAGACACGCACGAGACCATTCGACACTCACTCGCATCATCGATAGCGAACCCATGCTGCTCAATCTTCATCCTCATGTATGCGCCTAGTACCTAATAAGCAACTACAAGGTATATATTACGTCCACTTACGATTGCAGTATAATGTCGCGTCAAACGGATTGTGTTCCAATGCTGCAGAATACTTGGTGGCGGCTCCTTCAAAGTGATTTTCTAATATGATAGCGACGGACACAGTGAGATGTAAACCGCGTATGATCCACCGGTTATCGTATTGGGCTTACTCTGAAATTCTGCATTCCCTTCGGCCTTGAGCCTCGCCGCCTCGGCCTTGTCCTTCTCCGAGACTGACGAAGGATCTCTTAATGATAAATCTCCCAATGCAGCATCCACAGCAGAAGTCGCGGATGACGCCGGCGACGACGGAGCAGAACCAGAGGCCGAAGACTGAGAACTCATTACTATCTGCAAAGACTGCAAGAGATTTTGGATGTGGGGGATATCAGATAGACCCTGCACCACTCGTGCGAGCTGAAATTTGCAAATGTGCGGTATCCAAGGATATTATATAAGCATTGCCACTGGGTTGCTTCTAACTCACGATTCAAGTACGGAGCTGATTTTTTGTCAATAAATCCTAATAGCAGTCAAGGTAGAGGAAAACCCTGCCCAACCGCATTTAAACAAGTTAACCACCATATCTCAATATATAGATGCACTACATATTGCGATCCGCACCGACCTGCACCATATTTTTGAGCAAATATTTGACGGTTTGTTTGATGCGTTTGGGGACCCACTAATTAGTACCCCTTGCAAGGTCTCACCGCTTGTATCCGAGACTTTGAAACAGATAATGGATGAAGAAGCGCTTTCCTCTGGATCAACTTTAGCTTCATTTGGCGACCAGCGCCACTAGAGCAACATGAGATTAAAGCATAGGCATCATTTACTATTTTGCGTTTGCCTAGTCATCGATGAGCCGACACTTGCAGAGTTCCAAGTGACGTTCACCAAGCTGTTATAAAATCCATAATAACACTGAAAAAGTCAAGCAAATATATTTTTCCGTTCAACGCGTACGTCGCATTGAATAGCATAGATTTTGCCGAAAATACAGACAAGATCCAGCGCATATATTTATCGATTCGGAATGACAAAACTAGGACTAACCAAGACAATGAGTGGAGCAGTATGAACGAATCTGGCTGGTATGAGCAAGCAAGGAATAGGGTAACGATTGGTGTGAGGGCATGACGGGGAGCGTAGAGTAAACAGATCATGACCGAATACCGCGCAAAACCAAAAGAAAAAAAAGGGAAACCCGATAAACCCACAAACGCCCCAAGAGGGACGGGCCCATCGTACCGCATGATTAGAAAACATCTTGTGAATTTGGACACGAGTGTACTGTGTGTCCGAATTCTTCGCAGTCGTCGCACCAGAGGTTGGACGCTTCCGAGACCCTTCTTTGAACAATCGTATCTTCTTCGTTGCCGTCGTTTCCGTCGTGCAAGATTGGGCAGTCCATCCCGTCGTGGTCCTATACACCAAACAGTCAGTGCGGGTCATATCATTTCGTCAAAAGGGCCAACCTTGGATTCGCACAGCTCGCACCGGCTCTCAGTATCCGGCGCAAGAGTCGTGACTACAGAGATATTCACGGGCTTGATCTTCCCACCAGTGGTACCATTAGTGAGCGCCGACTCTGCACTAAGCCTAGACGAGTTTCGCTGAGCACGAGCAAGCTTCTCCTTGCAGCGCTCCAATTCCCGCTCAAGGTCGTCCTAAAATGGAAAAACATGAGTATATGAGCGTGTGAACAATTTGATTGCGGTACCTCTCGGTAGATCTGCGCAAAATCACATGTCAGCCGCGGATACTCGGGTCGTAGATCAAGACTCACCTTGGACTCGACCAAATTCTCCAGCTCAGTAATCTCCTTATTCAGCTATGTGTCTATCAGCACAAAAAGTTCCAAACGCGTCGCATCAAGACTCACCTCAAGGACCACTCGAGCGTGCTTCTGCTCCATCTCAGTAATCTTGGTCTTCATTAATTCATTTTCGGTCTACGTCCAATCATTAGCTTTGAACAAGACCGAATCGACAACTCACCTCGACACGTTTGATTCTCTCTCCATCCGAACCGTCAACAGGGCTCTCGCCATCAGCATTCTTGCCAAGCCGATCATCAATCGTAGCTTCCAACCGACGCATCGCCTAAACCCACAATCAAAACCAACCCAAAAAAAAACCCCCAAGTCAAAAGACCCACAATTTGGAGTTGCTCAGTCCCGCTCTCGAGCAACTTGTTCTCCTGCTCAAGAATCGTACACTTGGAACTCCACTGTCGAATTTCTTCTTCCAAGCCAGCAATGATATGCCTAACACACAATTGAACACCCTGTCAACTGTCAAAACTCTAAAATACCCACTTGAGTCCGGCAATTTCCCGCTTGCCGCGTCCGCTCTTGGACGTCCGAGACGAGTCTGAATCGACGCTGTCCCGACGGGGGTTCGGACTTTCGGCGCGGAGCTGTTCCGATGAGTCTGATAAGCGAACCGAGTAAACGTATTGTGCTCCACGTACCTGTTCTTGGCTAGCCACGCCTCTGAGTCGTTCTCTGCTCTTGGCAGGCCTAAGTTGTTTGCTCTGCAATCCGGCAATCAACATTTGGTCTGTAGCCTGTTTGAGCGCCGTAGCCTCGACAAGGTGTTCGAGCTGAGGATATTAGAGCATAAGTGGTAGTTCTACTTGTGCGTGTAAACCCACCTCGGCCTTTTCCTTCTCGAGTCCTTCGACGACAGCGTGCAGATCGAGCTCGGCCTTTTCAGCAACCTCGAGCGCCTTTTTGGCTTGGTCCAATTCCCTCCTGAGTTGGGCGACATGTCCAGCATCCACAGACGGAGCCTCTCCGCCCGGCTGCACACCCGTCTTCAAACTCTCAAGATCCTAACGCCTGATGAGCAACCCAAGAACAACCAAATCAAACAGCACACGCACCGCAACCTCGGCCCTGAGACCTTCGACATCTCCACGAGCAGCCTCGAGCGTGACCGCGCCCTCTCGAAGCGCCTCGAGCAGTTCCTCAATCTTGGTTTTAGACAGCCCATCTTCACGTTTAAGCCCATCAACCTCTTTACGCAGTTCCAAACATTCTCTCCACGCAGCCTGCTCGCTTTCCTTGACTTTAGAAATCCTTGCGCGCGCAGCCTGGTCTTCCCGCTCAGCCTGGGCACGTGCATCCTCGAGTTGGTCTTCCAGAGCCGAAAGCCGGCGTTGAAGATGAGAAACCTGGTCGCGTAGCGTTTCATTGTCGATTTCGGCGGCGGTAGTGCCTTTAACGACCGTCGCGCCGCCCTTTTTGAGGGCCTCGATTTGAGATTCGAGTTCTGCGATTTGGTCTTCGAGTTCGTAGCGCCTGCCTTCCATACCGCTGATTCGCTCCTCGTAGAGTGCAATGGTTTCTTGTCCGGCGAGGCGGAGTTCGTCGACTTGTTGGCCGAGCTCGCGGCGCTCAAACTGTAGATCCGTTTCCAGACCCGATACACGCGCCTCGAACGCGGCAATCTGGTCGAGTTTAGCCTTGAGCTCATCAGCATGGGTAGATTTGAGGGAATTGACGAGTGCTTCTGATTCGGATAGTTTGGTGTTGGCGTTGTTGAGCTTGGCGTCTGATTCGGCGAGTTTGGAGTCCGAGTCTTGGAGTCGTGATTCGAGGTCTGTGAGGCGGGTCTCCGAGTCGCGAAGCGCAGACTCTACCTGTGCGAGCTTAGCTTCTGCCTGGGCCTTGGCCTTGTGGGCATCGTCCTTTTCAGAGGCCGACTTTTCGAGCTCGGCGATGCGCTCCAAAGCGACGCGTTTATCCTCCTCGAGGGCGACGGCCTTTTCGATCGCGGCGTTTAGTACGGCGGCCTCTTCTGCGATGGCGGCAGCCTTGGCGTTGAGTTCGGAGCGGAGTAGGTCGTTTTCGCGCTCGAGCTGAGCGATGCGCTCCCATGCGCCTTCGTCGCGGGATACGGGGCTGCCGAGATTGGAGTCGGATAGGGCTGGGCTGGCGAGGCTCGAGGTGGATTTGGGAGGGCCGATGAGAAGGGCAATCTTGTCCTGGATGGCCTTATCGTTCATCTCGAGGACGCTCATGACACTGGGGGCGCCATTGAGCTTATCGGCGGGGGCGGGATCGTCTACGAATGTGTCTGTGCTTGCGTGTGATAAAGTGGGGGTGATTGTGTTCTGTCTCGGGGCACGACGGGGCGAGTCGACTGGAACTGGGGGCGGGGGCATAGGGTTAAATGGGCGGGGTGCCTTTGGGGTGGACATTCCAGGGAGACTGGGGCGTGCACGGGGGGTGGGAATGGCACGGGGGGCCTTGGGAGTGCCCTGGGGGGTGGATGCAGAGCGTGTGGGCGACGCAGCGCTGGGATTGCGTGGGCCGAGGTCCGTGGCGGTGACTCCGACATACTTGCTCGCCCGGGAGCCATTAGTGATCGTGTCGTCGGTCTTTTTGCGTGCGACGGGCTTTGGATACGAGGGGGTCGTGCGGCCCGAGACCGAGGGACCATAGTGGGAAGCGACAGAGGACGGCCGGGGAATGCCATTGCGCGCAGAGAGCTTGTTGGGCAGCGTAAAGACACCGCATTTGGGGGCACATGTGAAATAGCGGACACTGGGCCCGTGAGCGAGATTCGCAGATAGAGAGCCAACTCACCCTGCGACCGAACCGTCGTTTTTTCCTTTTCCGGCATGCTGGGCGCTGAGCTCGACACCGGCCCATATGCCGTTCTTCCCGTCGATTTCGCCCATAAAGCGCAGAGTGCCGTCCATTGCGAGCGACTCGATGCGCACGGGATCGCCGACTTCAAACTCGTGGCCGGCGCGGCTCAGACTGCGCACATGCGAGCGGCTCTCGGGGCGCGATGGCAGCGATGCACGCGCATACCGCCCACTCGCGCTCACCGGCGTCTTGGAGCGGCCGACCGACGACGTCGAGGCCACACTCGGCGGCCGCGCCATGCCCGCAACCGATCTGCGGCCGCTGCTCAGCGCACTCGGCAGCTGCGGCGACAGTTCTCCCGCGTAGCCCTTGGGGTCGTGCGCCTTGATCGCATCGGCCAGTGCCCGGCTCATCGCCTCGGAATCCCGCGGCGCTGCCATCGTGTTCGACCCCGTTGCGCTCCGTGGTCTGCTCGTCGGCGGCGGAATCCCACTCCGCGTCCCCGGCGTCGGAATCCCAGACAGTCGAGGAAGTCCCCGTGCTGGCGTCGTGTGGCTCATCCTCTGCGCCCATCAGCACAATTCCCCAAATTCACTCAATACTTACGTCCTGTTCGCTGTGGTCGCGCGATCAACCAACTCATTCGCGTCCAAAAATATTAGTCAGCTTCCGAGTGGCGCTTTTGCAATAAGATAGATTCTACAATATACAGGCATAATCCATAAATGTCTATCCGTCTGTCTTGGCCTTTTTCGCTGCCTGCAGTCGTGTTAGCTGCCATAATAGCCCCACCAAGTTCACCTACAGGTGCCCCGAACCGCGCCCCGCGCTTCTTCATCTTTTCGTCCTCTGCCGAGTCCCCCGCGCCGCTTTTGGTCGTCGAGATTCCGAACCGAGCAGCACGCGCTGCCAGTTTGGCGTCCTGCAATCGATTAGACGTGAGATTAATACTAGCAAAAACACTCACATCGTCATTGGGAGCCGCCTCCTTCGCACTAATCCTCACCGCCTTGCTAGGTTGCTCCTTCTCTGCCTTTTCCCCCTCGGCCGCCTTCTTTCCCTTGCCCCCTTCGGTCGCCTTTGCCTTTGCTTCCTTGGGCTCCTTGGGCTCCTTAGGCTCCTTGGGCGCCTTTCCACCAGCACCCGAACCAGCCTTCGACCCATCTCCCCTACCTCTCCTGCCCCTCCCGCCCCTCCCACTCGCAGGCTTCTCAACAGGCGTCTCAATCAACGGAATACCAAACCGCGCCGCACGCGCTTTTCGGCGCTCCAACTCTTCATCAGCGGTCGATTTAGACTCTTCGGTCGCAGGGGGATCCGCAACCGCCGCGTCCGGCTCTGTCGTACTAGTAGCTGGTGCCTCGGCCGTCTCGGCTGCAGCTGCAGGTGCAGATGCAGGCGCGGCCGCGTCCTCATTTTCCGCCTCTGCTCCATCCCAGTCAAACCTAAACACATCAATCACCCCACCCAACCGCAAACCAAAACCCGCACTCACTCATCAGGCGGAGCCAACTAGCCAAATTCCAATAATTCCAGTCAACGGCAAAACACCCAACTCGAGACAAACCACCTACCAAATCATCATCTTTTACCTGCGTCGCGGCGCCCGCGCCCGCGTCTTTGGTGGCTGCAGGTGTAGGTTCGGCTGGTTCGACTGGTTCGGCTGGTGCAGCAGCAGGCGCAGGAGCAGGAGCAGCTCCCCCTCCGCTCCCTCCATTAGCAACATCCAACGCAGCAGGCGTAGCCAAAATCTTCGCAATCAAATCAGCCTTATTCGCCTTGGACCCAATCGTCGTCCCAGACTTAGATAAAATCTCTTTAAGATCCGCAACCTTGAGCGCTTTACTGCAATACACAAAATGTTAATAATATCAAATAGGGGTGGGACGTTGGACTTGCAGCTTGGCCTCCATGGTTTGTGTAATTTGATGGGACTTGGTACGAGGTCGAGCGGACACGCTTGCGGTGCGGTGAGCGCGAGGTTTGTGGAGCGCACGTGACTTTGTTGTGACAGCATCCAAGTGGCGGTCGTTTGCCACACATGCGTTGTCGTTTACTTCGATCTTTGCGCGTTACCGAGCATAAACGCCAAACTTATTGAATATTTCTATTTAATCTCCTGACTTCGTGTTGACCGAGTCGCAATAACGGTGCAAAATTCAAAGATATATGTTTAACGTGAGTTTTACCGAGAAAACAAGCAAAATCATCACATCATTGCCACAGGCTACAAAACGGCATTCGGGAAATATTGGTAAAACAATCAAAAACAATACGATCATATGCATTCATGACTTAACAAGGAGAATAACAGTCAGCCCATTCCTCCCCAAGTAGAGCGCACTCAAAATTGAGACGAATATAACCGTCGCTTGAAATCAAGAGCGTATTCCTTGGCCGCATCAATAGGCGACGCAAACTCGGAGGAACCCAGATCAGCAACCTCGAATGCGCGTCGACAACCCAACCATCCTCGTTTAATTCCCATTTAGGTCCATTCTAAGCGGAGTAAATGTTAGAAATATGGCATTGGAGGTGAAAGAGCTTACCACAGCTCCATCGATCCGAACGTCCCAGACCCGAAAAACCTTGTCGCTCGAACATGAGACAGCTCGAGTGCCATCAGGCGAGAACATAGTCGACATGACTCGCTCGGTATGTCCGCGAAGCGGGTCAAGCAACCGTTGCCCGGTTAGGGCATCCCACAGACAGACTGACCCATTGGTAGAACCAGAGATCATGCGAGAACCCTCGGGTGAAAACTGAACTGACCAGATTGATCCAGAGTATATTCTGGGTGAACTGGGCAATTCCTGTCCGCTATGAGCATCCCACAAACATAAGCCAAATGAGTCGGAGAAAGAGGCAGAGGCAATACAGGTGCCATCAGGAGAGAAATCAACCGAGTGAACGAAGTCCACTCTGAGTAGACATTCAGGCAAACCCTGCAGCACCTGCCCACTCGAGGCATCCCATAAGAGGATACCGTCATAAGACCCGGAGGCAATGCAAGTGCCATTCGGGGAGAAGGTAACCGAAGTAACAGCACGTTTGTGGCCCTTGAGTGGAGGAAGAACCAACTCTCCACTTTGAGCGTCCCACAGACATATGGTACGATCAATTGAGCCTGAGACGATACGACTTCCAGTGGGTGAAATGTCGACAGACATGACCTCGCCAGTGTGCTGATTCAGCGGACCCAACACCATTTCTCCACTCGAAACATCCCATACGCATATGCTATGATCAGCAGAGCCAGAAACAAGGCAGGTTCCGTCTGGCGAAAATGCAATGGAAAAAATCGATCCTCTGTGCCCTATAAGTGGATCAAAGAGCATCTGTCCAGTTTGGGCGTCCCATAGGCATATCTTGCAGTCATCGGAACCAGATGCAATTAGAGCACCATCTGGTGAATACTTGACAGAGCGAATATGTTTGGTGTGACCTTGGAGTGGGCTACGCATTGTTGGTGCAGCTCGGGCATCCCAGAGGTGCACAGCATAATCAGAAATAGAGCCAAATGTCAGGTCGCAGGGGTGCACACCCGAGCTAGAGAGAATGTGGGTGCCATCAGGTGAGAATGCAACTGACGTGATTGGACGGAGGTGCCTTGGGAGCAGGTCGGACACCATCTCCCCACTTTGGGCGTCCCAGATGCAAACAGTGCAGTCATGCGAGCCGGAAATGATCTGAGACCCATCAGGTGAGAATGCAACCGAGGTGACAGAGTTAGCGTGCCCTGTGAGTGGACCAAGCACTGTCTCCCCAGTTTGCACATCCCACAAGCGGATGGTCGCATCCCTCGATCCTGAAACAACTCGAGCCCCATCAGGTGAGAACCCGACTGACAAGACCCAATCTGTATGGCCTTCAAGTGGGTTGAGCAGGGAATGTCCACTCTGGGCATCCCATAGTCGTATGAACTTATCCTGCGACCCGGAGACAATTCGAGTGGCATCAGGTGAAAATGCGATTGATAGGATGTGGCCTGTATGACCATTGAGTGGACCGAGAATCATCTGTCCGTTCTGAAGGTCCCACAAGCATATCGTATGGTCATCGGAGCCTGAGGCAACACGGGCTCCATCTGGTGAAAACATGACTGATCTGACTGGACCAGTGTGCCCTTTGAGTGGAGGAAGCATCATCTGGCCTCTCTGTGCATCCCACAAGCATATGGTCTTGTCCTCAGAGCCAGAAACAATACGAGAACCGTCAGGTGAGAAACGAACTGATAGCACCCGTGTATAACGCTCTTGAAGTGGGTCTAGAGCCATTTGGCCACCGAATGCATCCAGCACATGAACTTCATTTTTAATTGCCAGTGCAATCCATGCGCCATCAGGTGAAAAGGTTGCTGCGGCTACTTGCTTTTCCGGCAGCCATCTTGCCAATAGTGCAGGAATTTGCTGTTGCACTGCTGTTCCGCTGACCTCTGTCATTCCCTTGGTGTGTTTCAAGTAGTGTTGTGAAATTGGGCTTGAGCTGGGCCAAAATGGAAGCATGGAGACGTAGATATGTGGTGTACTCCGTGAGATAGGATTCAAGGCAAACGTTCTGGTAAATCGTAGTGCATCCTGAACTAGTTCTGTCAGTTCATTCAAACTGCTCTGTCGCTGAGTGATGTAATTTAGTTGGTTATCTTTCATCATCTACTTTACTCACCATAATCCATTCTTCTGCCGAGCGTATCTTCCCAGGGCCAGTGGGCATACACTTCTTCAGGTTCATCACTTCCATCCATAGCAACAGTCGTGCAGACAGAAAGTCATCTAATCCATCACGCAGCTCAGGAGACCCACTAGTAGCGCAGAGATGGGTGACCCAGTGGCGACATGCATAAAATAACTCAGTGGAAATTGCATCATCGATTCGTTGTTCGAGATTCGGGACATCTTCATCCGTAACATATGATGATTCTAGCCCACAAATGTTGAACTGCGGCTGGGTGTGTTTGATGAGATCGAAGCAAAGCAGAGCGATCGTAGAATTGTGTATTTTTGGATCGCAGTAGTACACCTTTGATCGAGTCGAGTCAAACATGTAGTCAGGGAACGATGCATGCAGTGTCGTCACAAGATCGCTTGTCCCCACAATGTGCAGCACTGACCAGAGGGGACGCAGAGCCGCATCAATTCGATTACTGTCGCCCATTCTCAACAGTCCACATATTGCCCTGGTGGTGAGAGGCTCTTGTGCGCATATAACCGTGTGTAGCACGAGCTTCATGTCTTCTTGTTCTGCCTCGTCAAGCTCTGGGTCATCCAGGGCTGCCCGGAGTATCGTCGTGTAGAGTTCATCGATCTCCTTGTCCTTGTTCGTTTTGCCTGAACTCGATGCACTCAACACTGTTTGCAGTCGAGCGCGAGCATTCCGACGAAAGTTGTCATAGCCGATGTACCGCACAGCGGTTGCCGCATAGATGAACAGCACTCCTGCACGTCGGACTAGCTCTGCGATTTCCATCTTGGAAGGTCTTGGATTCATTGGCGCGAGTGCTGCCTTGAGGTACATTGCAATGTCTAGTTGAACTTGGCCCTTGTCTAGCTCATGCAGCACGATCCTCGAGTCAACCTGGTTGGCTGGTGACATCATTTGGTCTCGGATCTCGGACTCAGGACGACTGGATACGAGGAATTTCACGGGAAGGTCTGATACATTTGAAAGTAGTACGTCTAGAATTTGTCTAGTGCTGTCTTTGTTGTTGCATTCGTCCAGTGCGTCGATCACGATCACCATGTTAAACGGTAGTGTGGCTTGTACCTCCAGTAGTGGTTTGGCGATTAGGGTTTGAAACTGAGATCGGGGAAGACTCGTATGTGCATTGGGCTCTTCCTCTATTGCTCGTGACAGGGCCCATCGAAATGGTCGAGAGAAGTGTGCGAGTTGATGCGCGATCGATGGAATGATCAGGTTGACACCTCGACATTCGGGTAGCAGCCGAGAGCAGAAAAAGCTCGCTGCCAGTTTCTTCTCTTCGTGCAGCTGGGCACACAGACTGTATGCGATGGTGGTCTTGCCTGTGCCTGCCATCCCATTCATCCAGCAAATGCATCCTGTTCCAGGATTATGAGACCATTCATGCATCTGTGCAAGCACCTCGACACGGGTGCTCTCTGTGCAGGGACCTCGCTTGAGTTCGGCAGCTTTTGAAGAGTCGTAGCGAGCTGAATGGGAGGGGGAAAGATCCTTCAAACGATTATCCTAGCAAGCACACATCAGGTCCAGATTTGAGATCACATCATGGGGCACACCGTTGCAAGATTGTCGACAATCTTCCACATATCCAGGTTTACATTGAGCTGCATTATCGTAAGTTCATCTTTTAAATTTCAATTCCCCCAAGCTCACCAGAAGCCGTTGAAGATAACCTCGTATTCGGTGGTAGCATAAAAGCACCTGATCTGTGTCTTCTTCCAACTTATAATTAATGAATCTCCGTGTCACATCTTCAGCCTGTTTCCTTTGTACATAGGCCAGTTCTTCCTGTATTGAACTTGTTTATATAATGGTTTAGCTCCTGTTCAGATGCCCTCAGTTATCCCAGTACTCACTTGCATAAACTCTCGATGCTCGTAGTCATCGTCGGCTGCGAAGTGGATGAAATGTGTTGACAAAGTTCCTCAAGTATTCCCTCGAGTTCCTCCTGCAGTTCTAAATACTCCTTCCGGCTATTCGACGCTCTCTGCGATCGGATAAGGTGAAATTTCTCAATGTTAGATTGGATTGTATGATGATCTCACCTCATAGATCTCAACACATTTGACAAGTTCGTCAACGACTAATTTCAGCGGCCCGAATGTCCCTGCAGCCTTTTGCAGTGCCTCAACAAACTTGGTCAGAGATCTCCATTTCCTCCCCTCCGTGTTCGAAGCGTCCTTAGGAATTTGGCTGGGTTGAGGTGCTTGCAGGGGGGGTGAATGGGCGGGTTGCGTGTCCGAACTCAGGTCGCCCGCTGGGTGAGATGCTGCGATGGCGCTGGTGGAGGCTGAAGCTGCAGGATGTCTTATCAAGTTATTTGCTGGAATAGCCGAGTCGGAATGCATGGGTACTGGGGATCTCGCAATTGGAGCCAAAGTGTTATGGAATATTGTGCTAGCCCCTGGTACAGGCGTTGAGGGTCGCGAGCTACCATGGCCTTGAAAGATATCCTTGAATTTGGCCTTTGCGCGTGCTTTGGACTCGCGGAGTCGGTCGAGAAACGACATTATTAGGACGCTGGTCGTCGTTTCCTGAAAGATTACGGCGTCAAACGAATATTGCCAATTCCCCTCAACCCAACCCTCGATTCACGGCGCAATCAACTTTTGTCTTTACAACAATATCTCTGACAAAGACACTCCCAATCTTCCTCGAACCTAACGCTCCCTCATTTCGCTACCACAGACATACCATCCCTATCATCAACCCGCCTACAAATCTCTTGTTCATCCACAGTTCCTTTCTTAAGCAGGGAATGGACTAAGGTCGTATACGCCATATTGGCATAGAGTGGTCTCAAAGTGAGTCCGATCCTCCCTACTGTCTCATGCCGTGACTTTCCGTACACACACTGTAAGCCCGTGCGACGTGATATATATTCTTTCATTTCTTGTCCTGTATGTTATGCTCAATGCGCTACCTTATTTATCGCCGACCGCGCACCCATTTCACGTTCCATAACCTCGGTCAGCTCGTTTCTTATTTTTTTATCAATGCTTTGTGCACCCTGTAAGGCGTGGCATCCACCGCACGATCAGGTCATCACTTACTCCCCTACCACCAACTCACCCAATCGTGCAGATGACTCTGCAAAATTTAACTCGCCGTCGGCATTGCATAATTAATTAAATTTATTATGATAATCAACACTGTAAGTCCACATTCTGACGGTTTTTCCCTTGACCGGACTCTCCTGAATTAGCTCTCCAATTGTGGGCGCATGTATGCAGCACCCGCACGCACTGTCTAATGTATATAATAAATGTCCGTATTTTACACGTTCTACGCTCGACGTTCAACGCTTGACGGTCGGCACTCGACACACGCCCCCGATCCCATACTCTAATCCCGTGCCGCCACACTCGTATTCGAGTACACGCGCTCCCTCTTCAGCAGCGTTTTCCGTAATCAATTGTGCGTCCAGTTGGTCAGGTCGGGACTACTCCCACCTGAATGTGTCCTCCGCCCTCGCCCAAGCAGACTCGAGGCCACTCACTCGCACACGAGGCGACTGGCCCACCAGGTCCTAGCAGCAGACGGTCGCACCCAGTGGGTTCACCACGATATATGCGCTTGTGTGACGCCAGCGCCAAGCAGGGGTAAGAACAGCCTTATTCACCTTCAGTTGGACCCAATCGCAGGGGGATCCGCAACTACCGCGTCCGTCTCTGCTGTGCTAGTCGCTGGCACTTCAGTCGTCTCGGCTGCAGGTGCAGGTGCGGGCGCGGGCGCGGGCGCGGGCGCGTCCTCCTTGTTTTCCGCCTCTGCTCCATCCCAATCGAACCCAAACATATCAATCACCCCACCCAACCGCAAACCAAAACCCGCACTCGTCAGGTGGGGCCAACTAGCCAAATTCCAATAATTCCAGTCAACAGCGAAACCACCCAACCCGAGACAAACCACCTACCAAATCATCATCTTTTACCTGCGTCGCAGCAGCCGCGTTTGCGTCCGCGTCTTTGGTGGCTGCAGGTGTAGGTTCGGCTGGTTCGGCTGGCAGCAGGAGCAACAGGCGCAGAAATACTTTCTGGCCCTCCTCCCCCTCCGCTCCCTCCATTAGCAACATCCAACGCAGCAGGCGTAGTCAAAATCTTCGCAATCAAATCAGCCTTATTCGCCTTGGACCCAATCGTCGTCCCAGACTTGGACAAGATCTCTTTGAGATCCGCAACCTTGAGCGCTTTACTACGACACACAAAGTTAATAATATCGAATATGGTTGGAACGTTAGACTTGCAGCTTGGCCTCCATGGTTTGTGTATTTGGTGGGACTGGACACGCTTGCGGTGCGGTGAGCGCGAGGCTTGTGGAGTGCACGTGACTTTGTTGTGACAGCATCCAGTGGCGGTCATTTGCCAAACACATGCGTCGTCATCAGACGATCTTTGTGCATCTACCGCGCATAAATTCCAAACTTATTGCATAGTTCTATTGGATCCTCTTCTTACTTCATGTTACCTTAGACTTCAACATGGTAGGACACAAATAGAGCAAGCCGTGATAACGTTGCGAAATTCAAAGAGAAATCTTTAGCGTGGGTTTTACCAAGAAAACAAGCAAAACCATAACATCATTGCTACGAACTACGGAACTACATTTAGGGAACATCGGTAAATCGCATTCGGGGAATATTGGTAAAAGCAAATCAAAAACAATACGATCATTCACGACTTAACAAGGAGAATAACAATCAACCCACGCCTCTCCGAGCAGAGCACCCTCAAAATTGAGACGAATATAACCGTCGCTCGAAATAAGGAGTGTGTTCCTTGGCCGCATCAATAGGTGACGCAAATTCGGAGGGACCCAAATGAGCAACCTCGAGTGCGCATCAACGACCCAACCGCCTTCGTTCAACTCCCATTCGCATTCATTCTAAGAGGGAGTGAATATCATAAATATGGCATTAGAGGTGAAAGAGCTTACAACAGCTCTACCGATCCGAATGTCCCAGACGCGTATGACCTTGTCAGGTGAGCCAGAGACAGCTCGAGTGCCATCAGGCGAGAACACAGTCGATACGACTGCCTCAGTGTGTCCGTGAAGTGGGCTAAGCAACAATTGCCCGGTTAGGGCATCCCACAGACAGACTGACCCGTTGTCAAAACCAGAGATTACGCAAGAACCGTTAGGTGAAAACTGAATTGAATGGATTGGTTGAAACTGTATTTTGGGTGAACTGGGAAATTCCTGTCCATTATGAGCATCCCACAAGCTTAAGCCAGATGAATTAGAGAAAGAGGCAGAGGCAATACGGGTGCCATCAGGGGAGAAATCAACCGAGTACACGATTTGCACTGTGATTCGGTAGTCGGGCAAACCCCGCAGCACCTGTCCAGTCGAGGCATCCCATAAGTGTATGATACCGTCATGAGACCCGGAGACAATGCGAGTGCCATTGGGGGAGAAGGTAACCGAAGTAACAACAGATTTGTGGCCGTTGAGTGGAGGAAGAACCAACTCTCCACTTCGAGCATCCCACAGACATATGGTAGAATCTTTGGAGCCCGAGACGATACGACTTCCATCAGGCGAAAAGTCAACAGACATGACCTCGTCAGTGTGCTGATTCAGCGGACCCAACACCATTTCTCCACTCAAAACACCCCATACGCATATGCTATGGTCAGCAGAGCCAGAAACAAGGCAGGCACCGTTTGGCGAAAATGCAACAGAAAGAATCGATCCTCTGTGCCCTATAAGTGGATCAAAGAGCATCTGTCCAGTTTGGGCGTCCCATAGGCATATATTGCAGTCATCAGAACCAGATGCAATTAGAGTGCCATCTGGTGAATACTTGACAGAGCAAACCTGTTTGGTGTGACCTTGGAGTGGGCTACACGTCGTCAGTGCGGCTCGGGCATCCCAGAGGTGCACAGAATAATCAGAAATGGTGTATATTGTCTGGTCGAGGGGGTGCGCACCTGAGGCAGAGAGAACGCAAATGCCATCAGGTGAGAATGTAACTGACGTGATTCCATTGAGGTGCCCTATGAGTGGGTCGGACACCATCTCCCCACTTTGGGCATTCCAGATGCAAACAGTGCAGTCAAACGAGCCGGAAATGATCTGAGACCCATCAGACGAGAATGTAACTGACGTGACAGATCCGGTGTGCCTTGTGAGCGGACCGAGCACTGTCTCTCCAGTTTCTACATCCCACAAGCGGATGGTCTTATCGCTTGATCCTGAAATAACTCGAGTCCCATCAGGTGAGAAGCCAACTGACAAGACCCAATCTGTGTGGCCTTCAAGTGGGATGAGCAGGGAATGTCCACTCTGGGCGTCCCATAATCGTATGAGATTATCGCAGGAGCCGGAGATGATTCGAGTGCCGTCGGGTGAAAATGCAATCGATAGGACGCGGTCTGTATGGCCATTGAGTGGACCGAGAATCATCTGCCCATTCTGAGAGTCCCATAGGCATATCGTATGGTCATCGGAGCCCGAGGCAACACGGGCCCCATCTGGTGAAAACACGACTGATCTGACTAGACCGGTGTGCCCTTTGAGCGGAGGGAGCACCATCTGGCCTCTCTGCACATCCCACAAGCATATGGCCTTGTCGCGAGAGCCAGAAACAATACGAGAGCCGTCAGGTGAGAAACAAACTGATAGCACCTGACCATGATGTCCTTCAAGTAGATCTAGAGCCATTCGACCACTGAATGCATCCAGTACATGAACCTGAGACCTGATTGGCAGTGCGATCCGTGTGCCATCAGGCGAAAAGGTCGCCGAAGCCACCTGCTTTCCTGGCAGCCACCTTGCCAATAGTGCAGGCGTTTGCAGTCTCACTGCTGTTCCGCTAACCTCTATCATTCCCTTGATGTCTTTCAAGTACTGTTGTGAAATTGGGCTTGAGCTGGGCCAAAACGGGAGCATGGATATGTAGATATGCGGAGTACTCTGCGAGATAGGATTCGAGGCAAATGTGGTAGTAAATCGTAGTGCATCCCGAACTAGTTCTGTCAGTTCACTTGAACTTCTCTGTCGCCAAGTAATGTAATTAGTTGGTTATCTTTCACCATCTGCTTTACTCACCATAACCCATTCTTCTGCTGAGCGTATCTTCCCGGGACCGGCGTGCATACATTTCTTCAGGTTCATCACTTCCATCCACAGCAACAGTTGTGCAGAAAGAAAGTCATCTAAACCATCACGCAGCTCAGGAGACCCACTAGTAGCGCAGAGATGGGTGACCCAGTGGCGACATGCATAAAATAACTCAGTGGAAATTGCATCATCGATTCGTTGTTTGAGATTCAGGACATCTTCATCCATAACATATGATGATTCTAGCCCACAAATGTTGAACTGCGGCTGGGTGTGTTTGATGAGATTGAAGCAAAGCAGAGTGATCGTAGAGTTGTGTATTGTTGGATCGCAGTAGTACACCTTTGATCGAGTCGAGTCAAACATGTAGTCGGGGAATGAGGCGTGCAACGTTGTCACAAGATCGCTTGTCCCCACAATGTGCAGCACTGACCAGAGGGGCTGCAGAGCCGCATCAATTCGATTACTGTCGCCCATTCTCAACAGTCCACATATTGCCCTGGTGGTGAGAGGCTCTTGTGCGCATATAACCGTGTGTAGCACGAACTTCATGTCTTCTTGTTCTGCCTCGTCAAGCTCTGGGTCATCCA